>CP099846.1:12807648-14207648 GCA_030062745.1 Capitulum mitella
GAAGGATGTCAATCAAAGGACCCAGTCAAAGAGCTGCGTTTTTAGGTCTAAGGTACAAACTTACGTTACGCTTTGTTGAGATTCACAAATATTTCGTGATAGTTGAAGTTTGTATGCTTCCCGTGCCAAATCAGTAAATGTATTCAGAATGGTCCTCGCATGGGTCGTGAAGATTAGCTGCATTCATTGATTATGCCATCAGAATCGTGTTCTGTGGTTCGTGTCATTTTCACGACGACCAAGACATACCATGGTAGATATGCAATGAATCAAAATAACAGACGACCATACAGACACAAGCAGTAACTCGTACGTAAACGTTAGACACGGTGGCGCATTCAAAATGGTCTGCTCTATCTGAAGTGATGTTTTTTTTGGCTGCGCGCTGCGCGGTTTGGAGGCCGGCTGGCGACAGCCGGTATTCCCGGTACCGCCCTTCCCGGCCTGGAGCCTTCCATAGCCGGAGGGTCCGCACTCGACCTCTCGGGGTGGAAAGGTCAGCCTCGGCGAGACACCAGCCCATCGCCGGAGGCGTTTTCACCAGCTGACCGAGCTGGACAGGTCATTTCAGAGATAGTTCTGAAACACCGTACCAGAGTCGGTTCCGTGGCTGACGTGGACGCACCCTGCGACTGAACAGCTGCCTGCAGGCTTCATCAGTCCTTGGAATGCCATGGATTTCTTATTTACTTGGCAGGTAAGAAGCGGTGTGCTTCATGGATAGTGGACAGGTTTCGAATTCGACTTGGTTCTCCCTAATATGAGAGCGCTTTACGACGCAAGTGTAAAGTGTACGGAATGTACTTAACACGCGCACTGGAATGGGGTCTTTTTGTGTCCCCTCCCCCATAGTCTTCTTGAATATCTCTAGAACGGATCGGAGCTGGTTGCTGCTACTTCGTGACATTTAGGGCAATTGAATAATTCGTCCAAGGATTTAGGACAACCGGAAATCGGCCGAAAATTTTTGAAGTTTCAGGCATTTGAAATCCGGCAAACATGACGAAAACGACAGTTATCGCTGACAAATGGGAACTTTGTGAAAGAAGTAGCGTTCCACTTAAGACTGCCGTTTCAACACAATCAGGTGACGTCATTCGGGCATAAGTGATGGATATACGAAGACCACAGCCGGGGGCAATAAGGGTCAGGGTCACCAAAGGTCAAGGTCAAACAGCCTGTCAACTGATCCAGATTTGCTTTGCAACATGTCTGTATGAAATATGCATTCAAAGACCCTAATAAAAACACGTGTGCACACACTGATACGCTTACATATACCAGGATCAGTGAAAGTGAAGGCTATTCAAGGTCAATGTCAAATATTTCGTCACCTGGCTCAGATTTGTTCTGCGACATGTCGATTTGTATGAAATATGCATTCAAAGATTCCAGTAAAAAGACGTATGCGCACATGGATACGCATACAAATATACTAGAATCATTTCAGGCCAAGGTTATCAAAGGTCAAGGGCAGCCTTTTGTGATCTGGTCCAGATTTGCTTTGCAATATGTCTATTTGCATGAAATATGCATTTAAAGACCGTACTAAAACGTTTGGCACGTCGTTACTCTCATAAATAGATATACATATATGCTTAAATATAAACGCTGGAAGTGACCAAATGTACCGATGTTGGCTACCTTAACTGAAAATTTGTTAAGATATATGTTGCGCCCTTATTTACTCTCAAATTGTCCAGTGTTCTTCGAAATCTGATCTGCAAAAGATGAAAAAATGATGCCATAGGTCAATGACCTGACATGGTCTAGACCCAAAGTCCTCACTCACGACGCCAAATGAAAGGAAATTTTGTTATTCCACGTTTTAACGACCAAACGATCACCCTTTTTTCGTTTCGTTCAAAAAGTTGTACGGAATGGCCTGTACGGGTATCAGAAGAGCACCCTGGCTGTTCGGAACACCCGCCTGGGATTACCAGGCTGCTTTCCAGTTGCTGCGAGGGCACAGTTGTCTTCAGCATTACGCTGCATTAAACTATCCAGTGTTTCCAAGACTATCTTCTGCCTGGTACATCCATGGTATGGCGTCATTTTATCGCAGTCTGAACGTCCCTGTTTAACGTATTTTTCTTGTGCTTTGAGAGCGCTTTTCTGGTGCTAACGTTACATGTTACGCCATGTCTGGTGCTAACGTGACGTACATATGGTCGCAGGCATTCCTTTGGCATCCCTTTGGCATCCCTTAAAAAACAGGGCGCCCCTCGGCTGCTCCCAGGTACATCTTTGGTACATCTCTTGCTCCCAGGGTTGCCTATTTGCGTTGCCAAGATGCCCTTAAGCTCCATGGCGACTTCAGCCATTTTAGAGTGCTCACTCTGCTCTAATGGCGCCTCTGAGCGCCATTTTGGACGTCCTTTTCTTTGAGAGGATCCCATGTTGGCTATTATTGATATCATGGCGCTCTGCAGCCGCTAACAGTGCCCTCCTGGTGTGGCGATATCTCCACAACTAGCTAATGTTTCCAGGGCAACACCTATTTCATCTCCCTGAGGGCCACCTCTTGCTACCTGGGCCCTTTCTGCTTTCAGAACACCAGCGTCTTTGTGGTGCTTGCATGGTACTCCTTTTTCTGCCTTGACATCCGTGGTGATGGACTAACCCGGTCAATTTTATCACTCCTTGAACGATTTGCCGCACTCTGCAGTTTGCTCTTGGTTTGCCGAGGTCTGTTAGAGGTCGCAGTGCCTTCAAAATGATTTATCGTTGTTCAGGGTGTTCGATTTGTTTACTATAGTAGTAAGCCCTATGCATTAAGTACATGAACCTTGAAGCATGTTGAACGTCGCATACTCACCAGGAAAACGAATTAAACTGTTCTAGGGTAGGTCTGTAGTTTTATCTCATGAGCCTGATAAACATTACCCTAAAGCGGGACCAGCGAAACCTCAGAACATTTGGTCCCACCCAATCAGATGAGATCGCATCGGGCGAGAGCACAAGGTCAAAGATAACGGAAGAAAGGCAGACGAGGCGGGCGGCAATCCACACTGCCACGATTCTTATATGCGTAATAAGCATGTGTCGCCGTCTTACCTTCTACCTATAGCTAACGTCGACAAAATGAATTGGGGTGGGACGCAGCTGCGAGCACGGGAGGGCTTACTGCGGGTCGACGACTGGGTGTATTCCTTCAGGATTGGAGAGGCTTGGACAAGAGGAAGGGAGGGGCATTTCAAAAGGAGAGACCGACCTCTAACACACCAACCGTCTGCTGGAGGCCTGGCCGGCGGAGGAGCCCAGGAAATCAGAGCTCTAAAGGTGTGGGAGCAATGGCTGTTGAGGGGCGTCTAACGTCAGCCTGGGGAGTCTGGCAGTCCCTGTGGGTCCCTGCTGGGGACGGCCGGGCGCAACGCCATCAGATTGTGCCGGCCCTGGAGGTTCATTTTCTCCTCCCTCGCTATCGTTCTTCTCCCTCTGTCTGATTTCTTTAGAATAGTGTGGCCAAGTTCAGCCAGTTGGATATCAAGGATGTAGATATCAATTCATGCTATTTGACCCCTCTGTTTGGCTTCCTTGCAACTGTATTGCTCCTCCTGTTATAAGACAAACCAATCGGTATTGAGCAGGGGACGTTGTCAAGTTGGTGTCTAACCACCCCAGGTAATACAAATCGGACGGACAGGTCTTGATGCGCGAAGGGTGCAAAGGTCAGTGAAGAGATAGCCAATAACCAGAGGCAGCGATTCAGAGCCATGGCAGGAACAAGTCGGACAGCATGAACTTCAGTCTATATCCTTGACAACTATCTGACTGAATTTGGCCACACTGCTTTAGCGGCTTGTGTTGTTTTATTGTAAAAGTGTCGAACGCTTTAACCCGCGCACGACCGTCGGTCCGTCCCGAACACCGGCGACTGGGGGGGGGCAGTTGACTGCCCCCCCCCTCTAACTCGCGAACGGTTGGTCGCACGATAAAAATAAGCATACCGTTGGAAAGCCTGTGACGAGTAGAGCTCGAAACTGGTCCCATTTTTAGTTTTAGATAATATTTAAGCCAATTTACGCCCTATATATGTTGAGACCGAGAAATGGCCTGAATCTCAAGGACTGTGACTAATAACGCATAGGTAAAGGCACCAGCGCACAAGTAAATGTCCGCGGATGCCGATACACGTCTAATTCCCCCAGATTTGTTCAATATATACGCCGAAACGTTGAGTTAAAGACACCGTAATTCTCCCGTCAGCGGTCAAGTGTGCGCCGCGGCCGTATGCGGTACCAAATTGACGGGAACTAATTTTAGCGTTCCTTTATTTTCGCGAAAAAGACGGTCTATGTCAATTTTATTGATCTTTGTGGTGCTTGTGATGGTTTCTCGTGCTCAAATTTTGGAAAAAATTTTTTAGTTGCCAATGTACAAAGTTGGCGGAGCTTTATTCGCGAGAGCCTGTTTGTTTCCAAAATATACTACTTTTTCAAACTTTTTGAGGTTCCTGGTATTACTTACGTCTGTGCAAGCTAGTTCTGCCATTTTCTACCCATGCTGAGTAATTCATCGTCGATTTTGACGGTGGTACATTTCGGCCCACTACAGTTATTCGTGACCTGACCTCAGGTCAATGGCTGGAAGTCATTGATACTTTGCCCAATGACGGTAACTAGATGTGTGCTTCACTCCACACTAAAAAGGTTATGAAATATTCCGTAAATTTCCGAAAAAACGGCGATATGTCTGTAAAATTGGCTTGACCTTAGGTCAATGACCCGGAAAATTCCGAAAAATCTGAGATAGCAGATTTATTGCATCTATCACGATCACTAATCTTTGAAAGCATTACTGAGATATCTTGTTTTGCGAAAAAGTTAGAGGGCGCTAAACTTTTTTTGACATAGGTCTGTTTGACCTGACCTAGGTTAGGCACCTGATGTGACCTGAGGTCAAAATTTTGATACAAGATGTAGAATTGATGGAGCAAAAGGTACACAAAATTTCGTGAATCTGTGTTTGTTGGTTCTCTCGCAATCCCAGAAAAACCTCAGGGGGGGGCAGTGAACTGCCCCCCCCCAGTCGGGGACGGGTTAACGTCTACGATTCACGAGTTGAACACGAGCTCGCTGCTGAACGCGACATTTTAGATGTGTATGACTTTGAAATTCCAGTCTTATCTCGATACTTCTCTAACCGTGAGCGTCTCTGCTCTCGTTCAAGAGGAAGTCAGCCGTGGGAGCAGTCATGGCTTGGATGTGACAGCAGCTGACACAGCGTTGGACAAACAGGCCTAAACCGGCTCTTAACCAAAGTCTGCTAAGTCTATTATTGCCTCTTCAGCTGCCAAAACTAATCAAAAATGTGCTCTTTTACTCATGCCTTTATTCTGATGTCATGTTAATGCCAACGGTGTCCTTTGAACGTGTACTTATGTTGTTTCTGGGCAAGGGGAGACTGCCGAGAACTTTTTCTACCTGAAACAAACTTAAATATCCCCATTGTATTATGTGTCAAAACGTGTCAGTGCTTCAGCCTCTCTCGTGCCAGACGAGAAGCTCTCTTGCATAGCTGCATAAGTGGCGTTGGATGTCGGCCTTAGTCGTACGTTCTTCAAAATGGAATCAGGAGCGCTTACCTGAGGCTCAAGGGTTCCTGTTTTTAATGTTAAAGTAGTTGCCATTTTGCTGCTAAATGAATAATATGTAGACGGACTGCCAAAAGAACATCTATTTGTTATTCGTCTGGATTATCGCATGCGATTAGAGTGACAAACGTGACTTGGAACTATTCTGTCGACGGATTATTGCAGAATGTTTTACCATGGATCGTATGTGATTCAGAGTAACTGGAAAGGCTGCAGAACCATAGGGTCAACAGTGCTCGGGAAGAAATGGAGAACCTCTTCCTCTCAAATCTGGCAGAGACTTCCACATTAGGATGCAATGGACACGTATTTTCGTTTCCAAGGCAAAAGTTTTGGCTTGTGTGAGGGACTGACGCTCTCCTTGATCTCCATCCCCAGAGGGTTTTCAGCAACCGAGGCATGGAGTTCAGGTATGGAGTTGAGGTTGCGCTGCTCTATAGCAGCTTGATGCTACTTCTCAAGTTTCAGTAAACCCTAGAATTTGAACAAATGACGAGGTATTTGTGCAGACTGCATTTTTGGTTTAGTCAGTGGATCAAAGTATCCACCCTAAAGGATCCGGAAAGGTATTTTCATTCCAACAGTCTACGAGTACACTACCGAAACGGCTGCTTTTGAGGGAAAGGGAAAACTTCTGGAAATTAAGACGGACCGTCATAGCAACGTCACTTGTGGAACAAGCTTACAGAACCACATATTCTGTAGATCTACAGCTACAGCACCAAATGTCCAGAGACGTGGCAGTAAAATTCGTGGTGAGTCTCTCTATGGTTTCTTCACAGAAGACCCACCTCAGTCGACATGACTGTTGTACTTTATGAGGGCCATCACATCCTGCTTCTAATGCGTGAGCCCACGTTAAGAGGTGTGTTTCGGAGGGTGTGAACGCCTACGAGTCCTTTGCCTGATAGGAGATCCATTAGACCAGCCGTTATTTCGTGACCAAGGGGCATGTTTTTTCAGGATGGGCTTCTGTATTATCGATGGAGGGTCACCGCCATTCATATCAGTTTTGGCACCCAGAACATCACCCAGGCCGTCACGGGAGCCAGTATTGTGAAGATAACCCACTGGTCCTATTCTGCGGCTCTTCAGTTTGTGCGGGATCCTGACCCTGGGGCCTTTTGGAATGCCTTCTGACGGACCCTTACGCCTTAAAAAGGGACCGTAAGGACTCTATAAGGTTTCTATATTTTTCTTGGTAGTCTGGATACAGTCTTGCAGGCAACTAATAATACAGGCAACTAACATATTTTGATGCTCACACATTTTGTTCCAGAAAAGGCATACTACCAAAAGCAACAGTACAGGGTTTATACACTGTAATTGAAAGATACGAGCGAAGATGGCCGTGAACACCGGCACGCTGAGAAGAATGACGCTGGCGTCGGCCAGAGACGTGTTCCTCAGCGCTTAAAACTTACAGATCAAGCTGGTTGTGCCAAGCAACGCTCGCAGCACCAGAAGGGGACGGTGGCCGACGGGAAATAGGTGATGTCTTTCACGGAGAGCTGCCGTTATGCTAGGTATGAGGATGCCAACGAAACGAGTCGTGGCCAAAGCAGAGGGGTCATATCGATCCAGCCGTTTGACAAGCAGAGAGCAAGGTGAATAAAACGTCGCCGATGTAAATGCGAATAAGATGCCTGGGTGAGGAAAACGCAATTTCAAGTTGGCCAATCGCGAAGATCGCACGTCAGAATTGTCGCACACAGCCTCATCAGCTGTGTTGTTTTTGAAGACTACTCTCGTAGTTTCTTCGTTAGTTACGAACTTTTCATGGGCACCACGGGGACAGTGTCGTCAAGTCCATAGGTGAGTTCCTTGCGACGAACCGGATGCTATGCGTCTTTGTTATTGGAAGGCCTAAGTGCTTTTCATAGTCTACAATGCGTGTGATACTGAGTAACTGTCAGGACACAAATGAAGGATTTTCAGCAGTCGCCTTGTCAAACTAGTCAGTAACTACCATTTGGATCTGCCTGATTCGTAAGATACTGCAATCTTTTCAGGTGCTGTGCGTTTGACTAGAACAGAGGAGCATGCCCCCTGATGCGATGGTGGAAGAGATTGGCGAAAACCAGTCTGAAGATCGCTGGCCCCAGCCCCGCGTTCTTCTGCATCGTGAAGGAGGGTCGGCCCACCGACGTCCGCGGCTGCACCGGGGCTAAACGGCGCCGCTCGGTCCGGAAGTAGAAAAAGGGGGAGGCGCCGGGGAGACGGCACCAGTTCCTTCGGAGACTCTTCCTGCTCCCGAACAGCCAGTCTGCTCCCGATCAGGCACTCACTGCTCCGGAGACGCCGAGCTCACCTCGCCGCTTCTTACGCCAGCCCAGCTAACGTGAATGCGAATTAGGACTGTAACTGCTAGCACGTAGGCCCCGAGTGAACGTCGCCAGGGCGCATTTGGGGAGGCCTTCTTAATTTCCATGTCGTGGGGGACTGAACAGGTTTTGCACTGAACCATCCTCGAAACTGTTTTTGCCCTTTCATCAGAAATCAGTTTTTCCTGCTGCAAACGTAAAGTTCCCGATTTTCTATACTTCTGTCGTTAGTTCATGAAAAACAGTTTCGTTTTACACCAAATCTCTCCTCTCCTCAGATTTCGAGCCACGTTAGTTGAATGTAACAAGCAGCAAGAAGTTCATTCCTCAGTGCCTCATCAAAGAACGGATTGTTGTTTGAAAGCATATGATATGCATTCGTCCCCGTGATATCTCATATCCTCACGCCATTTATTCTTCTACTAGTGTTTTCGATTTGGTAACTAATAGGCACTTCCCTCATGGCCAAATTCCGAACTAGCAGTATGATTTTTTATCTCAAGCATTTTGCCTTTCAGATCCGAGAATGACGGCTACTCTGGAGAATGAAACGACGCCTCCGCCTCCTTCAGATTCATCTGCTAACGAAGAAACTACGAGAGTGGTCTTCAAAAACGACACAGCTGATGAGGCTGTGTGCGACAATTCTGACGTGCGATCTTCGCGATTGGCCAACTTGAAATTGCGTTTTCCTCACCCAGGCATCTTATTCGCATTTACATCGGCGACGTTTTATTCACCTTGCTCTCTGCTTGTCAAACGGCTGGATCGATATGACCCCTCTGCTTTGGCCACGACTCGTTTCGTTGGCATCCTCATACCTAGCATAACGGCAGCTCTCCGTGAAAGACATCACCTATTTCCCGTCGGCCACCGTCCCCTTATGGTGCTGCGAGCGTTGCTTGGCACAACCAGCTTGATCTGTAAGTTTTAAACGCTGAGGAACACGTCTCTGGCCGACGCCAGCGTCATTCTTCTCAGCGTGCCGGTGTTCACAGCCATCTTCGCTCGTATCTTTCTGCGCGAACCTTGCGGCTGGCTGCAGGACACCACGATCACCCTCCCCGTTGCGGGCATGGTGCTCATCACGAGGCCGCCGGCGCTGTTCGGCCCGCTGGATCTGGACATACCGGAAGAGGAACTGGAGTCCGGCAACAGGCTGCTCGGTTCGCTGATGGCAATCACCAGCACGATGTTCGGTGCCAGCGTATACGTCGCCATGCGCAAGCTGAGGAGCGTGCCGCCAACGGTGATAACAAACTTCTGTGGCCTCGCGGCGCCTCTGGCGTTGTGCGTATGCCCGGGTGTGGGAGACCTCCGCGTGCCAGAATCGGTGGCCGAGGGCGGAGAATTGGTGACCCTGGCTGTCTGCAGTTTCCTTGGCAACCTTTGCCTGACTCTAGCCTGCCGACTGGAGGAGGCCGGCCTTGTAGCCATCGTGCGCACCATCGTCGAAGTGCTGCTGGCCGTCCTCATGCAGGTATTACAGTTTGGGGAAGTTCCAACCCGTTGACCTTTGGTGGCATGTCCCTTGTTACTTTTGCTGTTCTTCTAGTTGGGCTGAAGAAGTGGGTGAGTGGCCTCTCAAGACCGCCCGTTACGGAGGCGTTTGGTGTGGCTGGTCTGAACTGGACATTCTCCGATGTGGATGCGAGCTGGACAGCTCCCGGTACGGCTGTTCTGAATTGGCAGCGCCCAGTCCGGCTGCATGGACCTGGGCAGGGCCATGTCAGGTTGCACGGACCTGGGCAGCGCCCAGTCCAGCTGTACGGACCTGGGCAGCGCCCGGTCAGGCTCCATGGACCTGGGCAGCGCCAGATCTGGCTGCACGACGCTGGGCAGCGCCCGTGAACGCTGTTCGGAGTTGGGCGGTGTGATGCGAGCTGGACACCGTGCTGTGAGCTGTGCAGCGCCTGCCGTAGCTGGCAGGAGCTCGGTGTGGATAAGCTATTGAGCTGAACGGGATGCGAAGCGGCTCGTCCGGAGCGGTGTCTGTCATCACGTTTGTGCTGCTAGTCGCCTCCTATTGTTGTTTGATCATGAATGGTGCCTGGAAAAAAACGGGAAGTCCAGACTAGCCACGTCAGCTGTTATCTGTCTTAGCTGGTCTGGATAGCACCGTGCGTTGCGTGGCTAGTCTGGGCTCCACAGGTCTTCACAGGTGTTGGCTCGCTTATTTCAGTAATGTCTATTCGGTGTAGTGTTAGTCTGTGTGCTGTTTTCCAAGCGTGAATGATTTTTTACGATTTAGATGACCCAACATTGATGCACTGTCCAGCACCTGTGTAGAGCTGAACGCAATAAATGATAAAATGTACATGCGATGTGACTTCAGTATTCGCGGCGAGGCGGCGAAACTCCACATTCATTAAATCAGCTCATTGTGGACGGCATACATTCGTTTCACAGTTCAACGACGTCAAGGCGATTATAATTTGCTATATTTTCAATGAAGCCAAGAATATATGTGCAGAGCAAAGACTTCACCTAGGAGCCGAGCACAACGATTTCGTATTGTGTATCACCTATTTCGCAAAAATAAATCGAATTATGACCGACTCATGGTTAGCATAAAACATTCCATTCTAGGGCCGGAATGCGTTAATGTATATTGAGTACTGATTGACTGCGTGCTGCGATTTAAAAGATACAGAATATTTTAAGTGTGCACATGCGGAAAGAAACTCAGATCGGTGAAGGAACCCTCTCTAGGCGTTCTCAAAACGCACATGCCATTGTGACCTTGCATACTCTTCTTGGTTGTTACATGTTTTCAAGCCACCCATGAGCACACTGGATTTCTCACAGTAGTCATCTTGTTAACGATTCTTTGCGTATTTATGGGCAAATCTGAGGTAGTTGCCAAACGACTGATACAATACAGCGTTTTGTTATGCATGTATTGACATCGTAAACGTTCAGATCCAATATCAAAACCGGTTTTTGACTTCCGGAAGGCAGAAGACAAACACTGGCACTTGATTTTTTTTTAAATCTGGACTGGTGTCAGTCTGAGAAATACACCCAACGCTGTGGGGCTCTTTTCAACCAATATCAACGCCATTCTGTGGGTACATAATCCTGCGCAATGATGTTACAGCCCCCCAAAACTGAATGGCATTGGTCAAGTTGATTAGGTCAAACGAAGCCTATGTTCGAACAAATAGAACTCATCACTTTCTCAGTGTCTGCCGAACGCACCGAAAGCAACGCACCTTTTTACGTCATATATATTCCGAGTTTGGCATTTGAAAAAAACAGCGCAAGAAGTATTGCAAAAAAACAAATTTTGACTTTTGACCTTGACCTGACCTTGTAAAGTAATCTCAGACAAACAAAATTATATCTGCATATTGCCCAACTATTGAGATATTCATCCATATAAAGTTTTGATTTTTATCTTAAAAACCCTGTTTTTAGCAAACATTTTCCTTTTCCCCTAAACATGGCCAAAATGGCCTGACGTGCCTCCCGAAAACGTTGCCTGGCTCCGCCCCTGAGCAAAATAGAATTTTGAAATTTTGTTACGCCACGTAGAAAGAATAGCTTGGAAATGCCAACAAGTTTCGTAAAGCTGCGTCAAAAAGCCTAGAATTGAGAAGCAAAAAACCCGAGGGAGGGGCGAATTCAGCCCCTCATCCCTGCCGGGAATAGGGTTAGTAGGGTGCCAAGCACGGGGTAAGGAGACCTTGCCCAGCCAGAGGAGAACCTGGACAGGGATTCATCAATGATCTTCTTAACGTTGAGAGGGACCCTACAGGGGCTACACTGGTCTTTTAGAAAACATGAGGGATTCTTGATACAGTTAGTTACCTCTGGGAGGTCAGGTGGGTCCTGAGACTGCAAGGTGGGCCTCTACACGGCAGATGGCCCTGAAACCGCAAAAAAGGTCGGAGGACCCCTGCGAGGCAAAGACAAGACGAACTCTTACACGGTATGGGTTCCTTGGACGGCCCGAGGGTCTGCAAGTGTGTGAGGCTGGCTCCTGGCACGGGAAAGGTTTCTCTGAGACTGCCAGTGAGGCCCAGGAATCGCCAACAAAGGCTCCCGATACGGCTAGAGGGGCCTTAAGACTGCCAGCTATACACAATATAACAGAGAAAGACACCTGATAAAGTCATGAAGACCACTGGAGACGTTCGAAGGGCCCATGATACTGCACAGGGGCCCTGAAATCGCCAAAAGGCCTTTTGTAACTGTTAGAGGGCCCATGACACGGCAAATTGTTTCCGAGAGATAAGAAGGGCATCTAAAAAAACAAGGGGCTAATTGAGACGACCAGAGGGGCTCTTGAAACTACTTAACTTTGAGATATCCAGACAGCTCCTGAAACGGCCAGAGTAGCATTGCCGGAGGCGCCTCTGTCACGGCAGAAAGAGAGACTTAAAGAGGGCCTTTGTTACTGCCTGAGGGGCCTCCTACACGGCAAGAAATCCCCAGGGACGACAGGAGGGAACCCGAGATGGCTAAGTGTCGCTGAATTCGCCAAATGAGTGTATGACACTGTCTGAGATGCCCCTGAAATTTCCAAAGGGGCATCTGAGACGTCCCGAGGGACATGAAACTGTTGAAGGAATCTGAGACTACGAGAGGGCTCTGACACGGCAGACGGCCTGAAACCACCAAAAACCTAGCAAAAATGTCTCCAGAAGCTACAAGGAGGTAGAAGGGCTCCTGGACTAGATGCAGAAACGACATTTCAAATAGCGGGAGGGACAAAGTCGCTTGAAATCCCGCCATTGCTGTCACATTTCGCTCACTATGTAGGCGAACGAATCTAAAAATTTTCTGGAGTGTGATGATGCGCTTGAATTTTACCGGTACTCTATATGACATAAAACACAAAATTGCGTCAGATATTTCAGCCTGGCCGCAAGCACACCAGCATTTTTCATATCTGCGAAGCAAAAAAATGGGGGTTAGGTCGGGAGGGGCCTGGTGCTAACCATTCGCCCCTTCCCCGTTGGCGGAATCATGGATTCGTCTCTGCTACAAAGCAAATTTACCTAAGTTTTGTCACCAGAGGTCAACCGAGGTAAAAAAAACTTCATTAAACCTAACGGGAACCATTTGTTTGTTATTCCCCCGCGAGAACTTCAGCTGATCTGACCTACCTGTCAGTACTTTAAAGCGCCTGGATTTATCATACAGTCCAAGGTCCTACCTTTTTTCCATATGAGTCATTTAGAAAATGGCATATTTCCAACACCTAACCTTGGTTGCAGCACCTAACATCTAACCTTCATTGACTTCAAATTACCTGGCGTAGGTTACCCGTGCCTTTGAACTGTAAGCGCAGTACTAGACTATAACTGTGCTGTAACTGTTAATTAATATTCGTACATCATATAGGTTAACGTTTTACATTGTTTTGTAGCTGGCTGTCCAGCAGAATCTATTGTAAACGCAGAACTGCGTTCGCCTTACGGCCCGACACTCCTGCGGCAGTATTCAGCCGACAACGGATTGGCTGCGCTATCAGCCTCCGGACTTCGCAGGGCTGTAGTAAAGAAAGGTTCCGACCGATTTCAAAATTTCAGACGGCAACAGATGTACCATACGTTAAGCAGAGGATAGAAACTTTGAGCACTGCTGCGTTATTACCGCAAAAAGTATGCGTACAAAGGAAAAAAAGAAACAAAATGTCGACGGGCATTTTTTGCCTCCCCTCACCGGCGCGCCTATAAAAAAACAACCAGTCAAAGTTGTAAAAGCGTTTTTAACACTGTGGGGGCCAAGGCTATCTTAAAGCCATTTCTGTAGACGATAGAGTTAATGCTAAAATCGTTCGAATTTAGTGGGGTGCCACCTCCAGGATAGCAGGGCCGCTGCCAAACCTGCTCTATGGGCTGCTGCGCACATGCGTGAGGGGTTTAAATGCATCAGTTATGTTGCTGATTGCGCCTGGCAGGCAAAGAACCGAAAGGTTCATCATATTCGTAAACGAGCTGAGACTACCAATCGTCGATTTAAATGAACTGCCACTACAAGGGGTGCGTTAATGACGGCCATTTTAGACCACAGGCGTCCGTTTCGGCGCCGTATCTGTTCTCTTAATACGCATATCATTATCTGTTCCCAAGGCACCAGAACAGGGCCAACCCCTGACTGAAGGGGAAATGAGAGAAATGAGACTGTTCCGGCACCGCGACAACTCCTCTGTCGGCTGTCTGGTGTCAGCAGTAGACTTTGCCAACAGATGGAGCAATGGAGTGCTAAAGGTGTCACTCTGTCCCTCGTCGGGAACAAAGCACGTCCCCATTGGTAAAGGACCAAACACTTCACAAGAGAACCCCAGGCTTCGCTTCATTGAGAGTAAAAAAAAAAAACTTTAACCCAGTAGATGTCGTGAGACGTGGTAGCAGGCTCGTCCTAGCCTAAGGTTCAGTGGGACATCTCTTTAGTCTTGCCCCCGCATCAGACGATGACACGTGATACACATGATGTTGGCATGACACATGATATTGGCACATGACGCAGTCACCCCATTGCGTAGAGGTATTATTTCGATCGGAAGTGAAGCATTCTGTTTCTAACATTTTGTTGTTGAAAACACAGTTATTTTCAAGGGAACCAACCACGACTGCAAATGATCAAATTACATGGAACGTCTTGACAGTCCCAACCATGTGGTCAAGTAACTAAACTAAACCATAATATAGCTGAGTTGAAATCATTAACAAAAAAACGCATTGGTAATAGCCCATTTAATCTCATTTTTACAAAGAAAAAACAGCGTTAAGATTGCCATACTGAGCACTGCTGGTTTTCAGTCATGGCAGTTTTTTTCAGATGCATTCTTTCTCTAAGTTCTTTGATGAGTTCTTTGGAAAGGTAAACAGGCGCGCCACAGTTTGTGGGGTGCCTGCGCCTGCCCACCAGAGTGTTTAATTCTCCGGGGATTGGATGTCCATATCAGCTGACGTGTGAAGCATATCCAAGGCAATTACATGGCAGGTATTCAGCAAAACCGAAATGTTCCGAAAATTGAGACGTGGACTAAGCTTCAGGCGACTTGCAATATGTATACTTCCACGGCGGTTGGTGCACGAAATTCTCAAGGCGTGTCGCCCCGTTCGGCTACGACAGGGCATTCTTTCCTGTAGATGACGCAGAGGAACGTCATAGGTGTCGCTACGTTTCACAGCAACGGACCCTTCGTGGCCGCTGACGCAATGAATTTCATTGCGTTCGGCACATAAGAATGCCAGTCTCCAGTAGATGGTACACTGCGACCTCTATACCCTTCACTTCATTCGTCAGAGTAACGAACCTGTGCCAGTAGTTGGCAAGTCGTCCCTGCATGAGTGCCATCCTGTTCACAGTACAGCCTTCTCCGAGCAATAGATTGCGTCCACTTAGGTGTCAGTCCGTTCGACAGCGCAATCCAGTGGATGGCGCGTCAGCGTACTTGCTGGTAAGGAATCCGCTCCTGGCCGCACTTTGGCAGGATGTCGAAGCTCGTCTCCTTCCCTTTTATGCACGGTCAAAGGGTACGGATCTCCACCAAGGCTCAGGACGCGTTCTTCTGTACCATAATGAAGAGATCCTCAGAGGTCCCGCTACTCGGCAACACATCGTCTCTGGTCCAGTACGGGACCCATTGGAACCTCTATTTGATTATTTATTAAGAATCTCGACCGCCAGGCTCATGTCGCGTTGCATCATGTATGACAAGCTGTCTCGGGAACAGGGAAATGCTGCCGTTGGAGTTGTTAGAGTATGTTGAATTAATGGGAAATCTAAATATATAACATGTCATAAATATTTTTCTATATAAATATGGTGTTTGGCAACGAGCCTTTTCCCATACCAACTCTTGCCTTACGAACCTTGGTCCGGTTACCTGCTCGCCTGTGACTCGGCTAGGTCAATACGGTGCACAGTTGCTAAAGCTGGATATGCACGAGTTTGAATGGGATCAGTTCCGGATCTCGCCATGGGTAGAGCTTCATTCGACATCATGATTCCATGAGCTGGCGTCTGACAGTTTGCAATGTTTCCTGACTAGACATATACTGCCCTGAAGAACCTTCGTGCGAGGACAGTTTAACTCGCACAGTCTTTGTTTTTGCACGAACTTTTGCCCTAGACCAACTTTTGGCCCAGACGAACTTTTGTCTTAAACAAATTTCAGCCAGACGAACTTCTGTCCTACACGAACTTTCGCAAGACGAACTTTTGCTCTAGACGAATCTTAGTCCGACGAACTTCTGTCCTTACGAAGTATTGCCCGACGAACTTCTGTCCTACGAATTTTAGACCGACGAACTTCTGCTCGAAAACCGATTCTAGCCTTGGCTGAGGAGGGTAAGCTGGCTGCCTCTTCGACCGTCTTGCATGCTTAAAGGGGCAGCGACGGTGAAGAAAAAGCGTGACGTGCGGTGCCTGTAGGCATTTTGTCTGCTATATTGATGAATGTCGAACAAAATGAGCATATTAAGCGCGTTTATACGAGCATTTGGGAAGCTGCCAGATTCCCGGCTAGGTTGGCCGGATTGACCAGCTGTGAAATAGATGCTGATGATAACTACAGTGGTGTCTGGAAAGGCGTATTTTAACATCATAAGGCAGAATGAATGAATTTCAATGGAAACAAGCTTGGAATAAAAGGGGTAGAAACACTGGCTTTCTGTACTACATGTTCCGCGGTTCATATGGTAGCTTGTGGCCAGCCTGGCCGCGTCTCGCCAGTGCAGCCGCTGGCCAAATCCAGTGGTTCACAAAGGTTATATACCTCGACAAGGATGAAAGGTTTTATAATGAAGGCGCTGATTGGTTGAAGACTGATAAACTGGAAGCACAGAAAGACTGGCAAGGGAGCGGAAAATTCCTACATTTGCTGTGCACATGGTCCTTGTTTAACCCTACTCCCGGAGGGCCAGACGGTATGGCCGATTCCCGGCGGGGCGGCGGACTCGCGCCCCCTGAAATCCCGAGAACTACACATCCGATTTCATCGCAACAAACGGCAGTCGATTTGCCATGACGTGAACTACATTTTTATAAAAAGAAACTCTCAAAATTTTGAAATGTGTGGACACAGGAGGACAAAAATGTCAAAATCAGGGGTATTTTTGGACTTCTTATAACTCCGTTGTTTATAGACCGATTTCAATGACAATGGCCTGATTCGAGAGATTATGGATGCGGCTTTTACCATGCGTACACAAATCTCAAATTTTGAGAAAATTCATCAGCGTTCACAGAGTTTCAAAAATAGGAGGATTAGTTTTCTAACGAATGAATGAACAAAAGAGGCAAAACACTTTTTTGGCTTCTGCTAGTCATGTTATGCTAAAGAAGTACAAATCACATCACAGTGTTTGTATAATGTTAGTATAGGCGGTGCCAGGGACATGAAAATGGGAAACTGTCACGGTCACACGTTCTTCAGATCAATTTTTGACCTTTGACCTTAACCCTATTCCCGGCAGGGTGGGGCTGAATCCGCCCCTCCCTCCGGTTTTTTGCTTCCCAGTTCCAGCCTTTTTAAGGGAGCTTCACGAAACTTGGGCACTTTTCCTAGCTATTGTTTCTACGCGCCGTCACATCATGTATCACCGGTTGTCGTGGGAACAGGGAATGCCGTTGTTGTAGTTGTTGGAGCATGATGAAGTCGTTGGACAGATAAGCCGTCAAATCCCAGGAGACGGTGCATCAGTGGCGCCTCGTGGCCTCACAAACATTTGAGGCATAGAGTAAGTGCAGCTCTAAACTGTTTGATGTACGGCTGTCTTTCTTGCATACGTTGTCTAACTATTACACCGTAAATGATATGCGTCCCTCTTCAGATCGACGTATACGAAATAAACAAAATACTTCAACGTTACATGACGGATCACAGTGTTTTTTTTTGTCGGTATCCACAAAGGAACGTAGAGGAACTCGAATCAAAGAACGAAAATTGTCAAAATACGCTCGCGTTCAGCGTCCGAGGCGGAAAGTTCTCTCTTACAGCGGTGGATAAATGATCGTCACCGCTGGTGGCATACTGTCATATTACTGAATCATTTGTGCTCGGTTTCAAAACGTACATCCAAACCGTGATTTAGTACGAAGTGTAAATATATAACATGTTATAAATTTGTCTGCAGTTTCCTTTCTCCGCCACTGATGCTAGTTCATGCAGTCGAACATTTTTCGTGGTAGATACGACAGTCGCACCGCGACGGCGGTGGCCAGAAGCAGTACCGCGTCTCGACTCACAGTATCTCCGTCACCTGCTTATTGGCGGCCAACATGCAGTTTCACGGGCGTTCATCAGGGGCGCCGTATTACACCAGGTTCTAGCCTTGGCTCATTCGAATGAACAGGCTGCTTCTTCGGTCGTCTTGCGACGTATGCTTGAGGGCCCAGTGGCGGTGGGGATGCGGCTCGGGATGGGGCGTCTTTGCGGGCGTGTTCACTGCTATGTTGGTGAATCCGGGACAAAATGAACACATTGTTCCTGTTTCATCATGCATTCAGCTTTATAAGCGGTGTTATTTCACACAGATTGCGTCCTATTTCAATTCTACATTTTCCGACATTTTTGGTGAGGCACTAAGCTTCCTCTAATGACGAGACGTCACTGCGGTGCGTATAGATGTCGCTGTGCTAGGCGGTTCAGTGCACTTGTCCATGCTGCTGACAGATCTGGACATCTTTTGGCGATGTTTAGCGAGAGGCAGCTGAAGGAAGAAAATTGCACGCCGAACAGCAGAAACTCTGTCGACAGACGTACGCCGGCCTTTGCAAAAATACCAAATACCAATAGTCGAAAATCTCGAGAACTATTCGTCCGATTTCATCGCAAGCAACGGCAATCGATTTGCTATGATGTGAACTACATTTTTACAAAAATAAATTTTCAAAATTTTGAAAAAAGGCGGATATTGGGGCAAAAAGTAAAAATTAGGGGTATTTTTGGACTTCTTATAACTCCGTTGTTTATGGACCGATTTTGATGAAACTGGCATGAATCGAGAGATTATGAATAGGACTTTACCACTGGTCCATACATTTGAAATTTTGAGAAATTCATAGGCGTCCACAGGATTTCAAAAATAGGAGGATTAGTTTTTCAACAACTGAACAGAAAAGGCAAAAACACTTTTTTGGCTTCTGCTAGTCATGTTGTGCTAAAGAAGTACAAATCGTATTACAATGTTTGTATAATGTTGGCATACGCGGTGCCAGGAACATGGAAAAGGGGAACTGCCATAGTCACGTGTTCTTCAGATCAACTCTTGACCTTTTCCTTACGTGACCTCCATTGACCTTGGAGCCACTTGGAATGATCTCGTATGCATTTCATATTATCTGTAAACGTTTTCAGTCATTTGAATTCACTCTATTTCAAAAATTCCATTTTACGACTTTTGCGATATAGGGTACGCGCACTGACATTTTAGGTCATAGCTCCGTGACCCGACCTGATATCAAGCTGAAACTTGATACACAAGTAAAAGACAGCATTCTACGTCATGTTTATTCCGGGTTTGGCATTTCAAAAAATAGCGCCAAAATTATCACTTTAAAACCAAATTTTGACTTTTGACCGTGATCTGACCTTGTTTAGTGACAGATGAACAAAACTGTATTTGCACATTGCCAAACTATTTAGCTATACATCCATATCAAGCCTGAAGTTCAATCTGAAAACGCTAGTTTTGGCAGTCATTTTCCTTTTATTCTTAACAGGACCGAAATTGGCCTGAGGTGCCTCCCAAAAACGTTGCCTCGCTCCGCCCCTGAGCAAAAAGGAATTTCAAAATTTTGTGACAGTACGTAGAACGAATAGCCAGGAAAAGTCATTGAGTTTCGTGAAGCTGCGTCAAAAAGCCCGGAATTGGCAAGCAAAAGAACCCGACGGGGGCGGATTCAGCCCCCCTGCCGGGCAAGGGGCTGAGGTGGCAAAAACGATGCCGAAAACAGCACCCTCGGCATTCTGGGTACATCCAACCTACTCATGACTGCTCCACGAAGTGTGCCGCTGCGCAGCGTCCAAGACACGGATGGGGCTAGTTTAAGTTCGTTTTTTTTGTTGAGGCTGTTTTTTCGGCGCTAAAATGATTTTGTCACATGGATTCAAATGCGATTTGACCATGGTTTCTTTTTTTTACTGGAATAAATTGCCGTTCAGCATAAAAAAGTGAATTGTCCCTCCACACATTTTAGTCTGCTTTGCATGAGCAGTTGTGATTTGGGCGCATAAAGGAAATGGTCTTAGAAGGAAGTACAGATGACCTAGATATTGAGGCGCAATAACAAGAATGCGCAGTGACCCACTGCCACGACAGCGTACTGAGGCCGTTGCGAGCGATCGAAGATGTTCCAAATCATCCGTGGGATACCATGTATTGAGCTGTTCTGGTGGCGCCCGTCTGAAACGTACCGTCCGAGATCGACCGCAACTTCGTGTAATGTTGACGCCACTGCATAAGGCAGCAGCAGGCGAGCCTCGCAAATGATAATCCTCCGAGCATCTTGCGGCGCAAACGGCTCATCCACACGGCATAGTCGATTATCCCTCGTACGCCGGATACAACATATCAATGATGAATACGGGTCATCACTTAGCTAAAGCACAAGTAATGCGTTGTAAAAATAGCCACCCAGTCTCCTGACACCATAGCCACAATTCACTGGGATACACTGAACCCATAGCAGCACAATCGACATCGCACGTCTAAAGTGACTCAAACGCAAGAGCTGATAATTCTTGCGTGAGATCAGCGGCCAAATATAAGCTCCATAGCCAGCAGACAAATCACACCGTCCTCTAAACAGATGAAGTACACGTGATTCCACCACGCAGACGGTCAACTAACGGAAGCGATGGATACAAGTATTGGAGGTACGCTTGGTTCCACCTACAATTTTGCAATGTACCAGGCACGTGTAGCTCCGTGCAACGGCCCGCCGCTGGCCAGTTCCCACGTTCTGCCCAGTCTGCCACACAGTTCAATTGCGACGGCTGCCGCTCAGTAATAGAGGTATTCCGAGGGTTTAATACAGTACAGGGATAACCTGCATTCCATCGGGATCCTTGCAAATGTCTAGTCCGGACATCCTACCAACAACCGACCACCGTCAGGGCCTCCCATCCATGGCGGACCGCTGTCAAGACATACCAATAGCCGACCACCGTCAGGACAACCCATCAGCAGTCGACCATCGCCAGAACATCCCTACAGCCGACCACCGTCAGGACATCCCACCAAAAGCCGACCACTGTCAGGACATCCCACCAACAGCCGACCACCGTCAGGACATCCAACCAATAGCTGACTTCCGTCAGGACATCCCACCAGCAGCTGGTCACCGTCAAGAAATCCCATCAACAGCCGACCACCGTCAGAACATCCCACCAACAGCCGACCACCGTCAGGACATCCCACCAATAGACAACCACCGCCAGAACATCCCATCAACAGCCGAGCACCATCAGGGCATCACACCAACAGCCGAACACGATAAGGATATCCCGCCAGCAGCCCTCTACAGTCAGACCATCCCAACAACAACGACCGTTGTCAGGACATCTCGGGGCGGCACAGCATCGGACCAGAAGTGACGTGCAAAGGGCAATACGAGTGTGGACACCTGAAGGTTATTTACCAGCTGGAATCACAAACAGGGTGGCAAGCACACCACGCGTGCACCGGGCGGTGCACAGCCGCCAGACACCAGAAGCCACCTGAAAACTGGGGGGAGAGGGAGACCACGGCACATCATAGCAAGTAGGGTCACAAAACATGATGTGCTCAATTAGCAAATGGATCAGTAAAGCAAAACAACTCCACAACGTGGAAAACTATCCACTAGAGCATGTCAATAAAGGTCCTGTGTTAAACGATAGCCCGCGGGATATACGCAAATGGCTCACTGGCTGAATTATTAACGGTACACATCTCGCCATCCTACTGTTCAGCGCACATGAGCAAAATGAAATGCAGCAGAGTCCATCCATATATCTATATCGTCTAACCACAAAAATAGAAATGCGCGTACGTTTGTCATGATTGGTCGATACTGCCACTGGTTTGCCCAACTCCCTGTAGCTGTGGTTCTATGATAATCACATACTACTGCCCAGCTTTTACGCGCACACAGGCACGCACGTGACGAGAAAACACTACATTCGTCTGCCACTAGCGCCGCTAGGAGGCCTTGGACTTGGGCCACTCTATAACGCGCTCCACAATGGCTCGGAGAATGTTGCCCGGCTGCTTCTGATGCTTCTCGATCAGCCGGTTCAGCTCCGTAGCCACCTGTTGACACACCACCGTACAGGTCAGTGGGGCCCTGGTCCGCCCGATTTATGGTTCCTGCTTCTTCAGTATTGTCCCTGTTGGTCACCAAAATAAAAACTGCTTCGGCCTCGACAAATTCTTCCCAAACAACACCGAGCTTACAAACTCGTACGTAGTATGTTTAACACTTGACACCCGTGCCCACTGTCCATGCCTGTTACATGAAAAAAGGTTCTGACCGTAAGTGTTATAGCACTGTTGCGAATGTGCGGGAGCAAGTGTTTGGTAAGCTCATTTAACTACCTTTTGACGCTCATGACCCGGTGGCACAGCTGACTGGGCGTTCGCCTCAGCATTTAACGGAAGCCTGGGCAGCTTTTTACGATCACTGTCGAAGTGCTTATAGAACCAGCTAGAATGCTCTGGAGGCCTGCGTGTCTCCTGATTTATCCAGGCCACGTGACCCGAGGTGAGGTCATGGACGCCGCGGCGCCGGGCGGGCAGATGCCGGCCAGGGATTCCGGAGATATGGGCTCTGATCTGCCGGTCTTGTTCTGTTGTTCTGCTGCACCGCCCCAGTACGGCTGGACTTCGCGGCGGTGCGGTCCTGGCCTCGCACGCGCTGTGCACGGTCTGTCCCATTCCTTTGGGCCTTGTGTGCGCGGCGTGCGTGGGCAGGGACGCTGCAGGACTCGGAATACGGAGGACTACTAAAACAGCAATGGGCCGTAACTGAGTCACGCATGCACTGCCTGCGTGAATGTGCTGATATAGTTGTTGGCCGTTTGATCGGTGTAACCCCAAATACAGCGGGCCGCTGACAATTCAAGCTGTCGACGGCGAGCGGGCGGACGCAGTACAAGGGCAATGCAATAAAAAAGCGCAACAATGTCTACGACTTTCTGTTTCACGTCTGATCAATGGCATGCAGATGACAAAACAGACAGCAGAAAGGCACACACTGGAGGTGTCAAAAGCCAGACAAGGACTGACGTTGTTTGACCTAATGTGACGGGTGCAGCCTTGACCTGAGATCCAGAAGCATTCTAAGCGTGTTTTAGAAAACACAAGTTCAGAACAAAACGACTCCTGCTCATACGAAACGCCTACATTTTTCCTTCATTTTATCTCCGTCTGAAGTGACCAACAATGGCCTTAAATGCCCTCCTGTTCACCGGCGACGTAAATCAAACGTTTCTACTGCCGGCCCTCGCTAGCAGTAAAAAGGTCTCGCTAGCTATTTACCCCTCGTCAGTACGAAGGGGTTGTGAGAGCCGCAGTTTTCGCCACTTGCCACGGAAAGACTGCCCCCATCGCTCTCAACACTTGCATGGGTGAGTTTTCGCTGTCTACATACCCCTCAAAAGATGGGACTAAAACAATAAGTCGCCAACCTAAGACTTGTATCTCGAGGGCGTGTCATCAGTCACGATACGGCGACGGTCGTCATCGGATAAAATCAGCATTTTTACTCGTTTTACGGTACTCATTTTGCTTAATTTCATGCATTCATGGTGTCAGTGGTCCTCATCCTGCAGTCCTTACTTTGGCCAAGATCATCTTAGATAAAAAAAGCATGGACTGAGGTCAGTAACCTTTTTTATCTCCGTATGAACTGGGAGGGATCATTACGAACTCGGAAACGATCATTTGGAATCTGGACAATCTGGCCAATTCGACGAAAATATGGAAATAACTACTTCTTCAGTGTCAGAAGAAGGGTACAAAAAGATGTTCTTTTTCGGTGCTGAAGAGCACTTCAGAATATGCGCTCCAAGGACATTTTATGTCCCAAAAGTTTGACGTTGTGCTTCCATCAAAAAGCTACATTATAACCACGTCAACAAATTTCTAGCTCTGCAACCAAACGGCTCTGAGTCCATTCAGTAAGAAGCATGTGTGTGTCATAACTAGCTTACACCAAAAATACCAATTTAAACCATTATTACTCTTTCCAGAATCTTGTACTTCATACGAGGAATTATACTCCGACACCAAGAACGAACACCAAATTTCCAACCATGACCAAAAGCGCACTAGAAGTCACATCTTACAGGATCCGATGACAATCAGCATCCAGTGACTTATCCTTATTTACGGTCGCCCCCAAGGTCACCGTCCGACTTAATACGGTCAAACGGGGTAAAATTGTGCAGGTCAAAGACCAAGCTACAACCTGTTTTGTAGCTCTATAACGTCAAGTTTAGAAATGGCTGCAGCTCGCTGCATATTTGACAGTTTGGCCTCATTCGGCGTTACAGGGGGAGGGGGCCCTGCCCCCTTTAATGTCGAATAACACCAAAAAGCGCATACTAGCCAGCGTTAACCCAGCAGTTGCTGCGCTGTGATGTCATCTTCGACTTGCGGGGGGGGGGCTAAATGCCCCCACCCCAAACTCCAGAACCATTAGACCGATTTCGCTGATTTAAACGGCGATCGACAGCTTGCGATGGTATGATCCCGTTAAACGTAAATGCTTGAAACTAGGCGCACGGATAGCGTCATAGGTCAAGATCAATCCCGAAAACTTCGACAAAAAATAGGCCTCGATTGCACGTGAAAAACGACCACACTGTGGACTCTACCTATTGGCATGCTGTGGGTAATCTATAGTTTCTATTAAGACCAAATAATGCTGACGGCCATCCCAGGTCACGATCAAGGCCAAGGTCAAGTTGCTTTTTTCCACCAAGAGGGTCTACGACGCACACTTTCTGGGCCAATTTGGGCTGAGAACCTAAAAATGCGCTTAAATACTCATACCTGCACCAGACAGCATTTACATGGCTTTCACAACGCGCACATTGCCATCGAATTAGAAAAAAATCTCGACAGCAAAATATGACATATCTCATCACACTGTGACCGAATTAACGTGACCTTGTGCAGGTAAGAGTATATATTCACAGCGCATAAGAAAGCCTTGAAAAGGCTGTCACAACGTGCACAATGCTACCGTGTATGAAAAACTGTGATTGCAAAATCTGACCTATTATGACACTGGGACCTGTCGTGACACCGTGACCACACCAACGTACCAATAAGCATTCATGTCTGCACCAGAATATCTTCAAATGGCTGTCACAAGGCACACATTGACAAGATATTTGAAGACATTCTTCTTGTAAAATTTGGCCCTTGATGGCCCTGGGTGAAATTATGGGTAGTGTACATTGACCTCCACGACAGCGCCACATGCTCTTAAAATTACAGGCATGTTGTTGTCCAAAGGTATCAACGAAGATCAAACGACATCGAAAGAAGGCAAAATCGTAAAATATGGTTGCCTTTACGGCGATATTTTGTCATGACCTTGGACGACCTCATCCCATTTTTTACTGACTTTTCTTGTTGCTAAAATGTGCAGAACTGATGTAACGAGACATACTAACAGTATGGCGCGGCTGTGCCATGCAAAACTAAAGGTACAGCGCAGCAGAAAAGTGGGGCGATTACAGCCACCCCCAGCAGTTGCCGGGTTAAAGGCCACATACAAGACCTGATTACCAAAGATTTACACCAGAGGTGTCTACACGTCATTTGGCATAAGATGTCCCCCAGTGATATAAATTTCACTTTTTACAAGGCCAAGATCAAGACTGCTCCACACGCCCGCCGGGGGGAAGGGAGAATACAATGAAAATATTTTCATAACACAATTTAATATTTTATTGGCAGCAAGCTTCCAATCAGATGTAATAATATTTTTTCATGCTTAAACTGTTTAAGTTCAAATGCGTTTAAAAAGGAGAACGGTGTCATTGCATGCACTTCTTGACGGAGTCGCAGTTGAAAAGTGTATTAAAAAGCAAAAGATTTGCGGAAACTACAGTTTACCATGTGACAGAAGATGAAAAATCGGTGATAAGGGAATAAAACGGTCCCGCCTCCCCTTCCGGTACTACGCTTTTGTTAGAGGGTGGGCAGGATGTTAAAAATTTGTTCCGTTATGCCGGCAGCTCCTAATTAGCTTGCCCAGGCTGACAGGAGGCTACTGCTGTCGGCTAAATCGTTGGACAGCCGATCGTGCCGGGCCTGGACGCGGCGGCTACCTTGTGCGCCAGCTGGGCCGGTGTGGTGCCCTCCTGGTGATCGATCGGCCGGCCCAGGTAGGTGCGCAGCTTCACTGGGAAGCCGCCGTAGATGGGCACCAGTGGCAGGCGCGTGCGCTCGTAGAGCCACGTCCAGAAGCGGCGGCCAACCGTGAACGAACGGTAAGACTCGCGCACGTTCATCGTGAACATCGGGATGATGGGCTGCGGAGGTAAGTACACACCGCTCAGCACCCACCCAACGGCATCGGGCCGCAGCATGCCACACAGGTATCACGGAACGACAGATTGCTCACACTGGCATTGCCACTTTAGAGAAAAGACTGATTTTCTTACCATGTACAATTTAATCCCGGTTCACCATACGCTCAACCAAATATCCTAGTCACTCATGCGGCTTTAACCTGCCGGTAACACAAGAAAAAAGCAGGGAAAGTTCACTCTTACTGGTTCTGTGACGGTTATATGCGTGAGTGCTTACCACTTTGGCTTCAATGGCGACTTTGGCGAAGCCAACCCGATCCTTCCACACGAGTCGGTAGCCCTGGCCGAAGAACGCCTCCCGGACCCCACCAGGCGAGATGGCCAGCAGATGGCCCTGTCGCAGCGCCGTCACGCAGTTCTCCTGGCCGCCCGGGATCACGCAGAACACGTGCATCAGCTGCCTCCAGCCTGCCAACCGGACAGAAGCGTCACCGGCTGCCTCCAGCCGGTGCATACATACTGTTTGCGACATACACCAGAAACTCTTTACTACGGACGGACTACGGGGGAATGACTGGGAATTTTAGACTCATTACAGGCAACAGGGGACTCACCGGGAATCTTATACTATGTACAGACAACGGGGGACTGACCGGGAATCTCATACTCTGTATCGGCGACGGGAGACTGACCGGGGATCCTGTACAGGAATTTGTCGCCGACAGTTTTGATGAGCCGGCCACTGCCGGTCAGCACCACCGACAGCAGGTAGTAGTGATCGATCGGGATGGCGCCGTGGTAGAAGACGATGATGGCCGGCCCTTCGGGAATGTTCTCCAGTCCGCTGACCTCATACCCTAAGGGCAAGACGCCATATTGGGCCGTCAGAGGTCATCGTCTCCGTTCGGGACCATATGAACTGAGAAGCCGTTTTTTTCCACGAACAACCCAAGGCGGCCTGGGACAAAACAACGCAAGGGAGGAATATGATACAAACGGCGAGAAGACGGAGGTAGAGGCCACAGAAAAGTGAATATGAACACAAGACATTCCAACGCGCGTTTTAATGTCGCCATAGACTGGCCCCGAAAGCATGCGGGAATGTGAACAGAAGATGAACACATACCACGCCACGTATCTCAGCCTTCAGGCGACAATCACCAACCGCAGAAACGGATGGGGATATTTTAACAATGAATGCCACAAGCCTGGGGACACGGCACATTCAGAAGCGCTTCCTTTCAAAATATCTGGCAGTTTGGAAAGGCGCTTAACCACATCGCACATTCCAGAGAACGGCTTCTGGCGTGAAAATTAGATCTGATTGAAAACAAATATAATGCAAGTTTTGGGGAGCTGATTCCAAATTGCATTCTTAATTTAGCTTAAAATTTAGTATAACTAATATATATATATATATATATATATATATATATATATATATATATATATATATGTATATATGTATATATCTATATATACATAATACTAAACTTAGCTTAAAATTTGTCTCAAACACGGACATATACAACACATTAACGTTCATACAACTAGTTTCAGAAATTTTTGTCACGTGGGCCAATAATGTACAGAATAACAAAAGTCACGAGGTTTCATTCGCCTCTACTGCTTCATTGTCCACTTTACCCAGGGCAATCTTATCACGCCTTCGTCAATCTGTTGACCAGGTCTTGTAAGCCGTTGGTGGTAACCAGTCACACCGTAACCACCGCGGGAACCCAGATTCGCAAGTACGTCTATGAAAGCATAGTGTGCACTTTTTCGTCAGGACTCTTCCACCGCCTCCACCTAGTTGTGATGTCATTCTTAAATATGCACCAGAAAACGTTTTTCTGAGCCTTAAGTTCAACGCGGCAAAAAAACAAAAGATGATACCAGATGCGAAAATACTATCTTTTTTAGTGCCACGTTTTCATTCAATTCCATTTAATTAAAAGGTAAAATTAAATCACAAAAAAATAAAAAAATAAGTATATCAGATAGGGACAACTTCCTCTTAAAATCCAATATTGGCCCAATTCATGTCTCAGGTCCACTGCGTACATGGCGCTCAAGTACATCTCACTTGGACAATACGGGACTGCCACTCGAATATCGCGGGGAACAGCAGATTTCGTTGCACTCACCGTGCCATATCTTCCCGTGCACCTTCCAGCAGACGGCCACCGTATAGCGGGCTCCATCCCAGATACTAAGCTCATATGCCGCGCGCAGACCGTGCCTGCAAACGGCCATAGCACAATGCGCTGGGACCGTACAAGCGGCGCGCAACAAACCACGGCACAACCTCACTTCTCATTGCCGGCATTGTTACGCAAGGTTATCTGAAGAGGGATGAAACTCCACAAAACTGGTATATTTCAGCAAAAGTATCCTGTAGCGCGTGCTCCCAAAATAGAGATGGGGCCATATGCACGTCGAAAATACAGATTTTAACTTTTTTTTAACAAAGCTAACTTTAAACACATGATTACTGCACGCACACTGCAACGTAAGTTTCAGAATTCACCAAATAACCAACTGGCTTCACCAAATGGTCAGACACTCGACCAGTGAAGTCTGCTGAACCCACTGGGTGAAAACAATACAATTAACCCGCCACCGACTGAGGGGGCAGTTGATCGCCCCCCCCCGAGGTTTTTCTGGGATTGCGAGAGAACGAACAAACACAGAGACACGAAACTTTGTGTACCTTTTGCTTCATCATTTTTACACCTTGTGCCAAAGCTTTGATCTCAGGTCAAGTCAGGTGTCTGACCTAGGTCAGGTCAAACGGACCTATGTCCAAAAAAGTTGAACGCCCTATAACTTTTTCGGAAAACAAGATATCACAATAATACTTTCAGGGATTAAAGACTTTGATAGGTGCAACAAATCTGCTATCTCAGGTTTTTCGGAATTTTCCGGGTCAATGATCTAAGGTCAGGCCCATTTTTAAGACATCTCATTTTCGGAAATTGGCGGAATACTTCATAACATTCTTAATGTGGAATGAAGCAGACATCTAGTTACCGTCATTGGGCAAAGTATGAACGACTTCCAGCCATTGACCTGAGGTCAGGTCACGATTAACTTTTGAGCCAAAATGTACCACCGTCAAAATGAACAGGCGCTCGCGAATACAGCTTCGCCAGTTGTGTAGACTGGTAACTAATGAATTTTTCCAAAATTTAAGCATGAGAAACCGTCACAAGAATCACTAAGATCAATACAATGTACATGGATAGGCTTATGTCGCAAAAATAAAAGAACGCTAAAATTAATTCCCGTTAATTTCTTACTGCGTACGGCTGCGGCACCCGCCGATAGCCGGCGCGAAAACTGCCGTGTCTTTAACTCAACGTCTCGGCGTATACATTGAACAAATTTGAGACATTAGACGTGTATCGGCATCTGCGGACCTTTTCTTGCGCGCTGGTGCCTTTACCTACGCGTTATCAGTGACAGTCCTTGAGATTTAGGCCGTGTGTCGGTCTCATGTAGTCGGCCATGAGAAAACATATATAGGGCATAAATTGTTTACATATTACCTAAAACTAAAAATGAGACCAGTTTCGAGCTCTACTCGTCACAAGCTTTCCAACTGTGCTTATTTTTATCGTGCGACCAACCGTTCGTGAGTTAGAGGGGGGCGGCAACCGCCCCCCCCCCCAGTCGGGCGTGATCGTCGCCGACCGACGGTCGTGCACGGCTTAAATGAAGCGATCGTTCCTGCCAAATGATCTGCCAAATGAAAAAAGCATGGCCGGAAACTGGTTCCTATCAGCAGCATCCGCCAGCCCAGGAGCGCTGCGCCGACCTGGTCGTCTTCGGTGCCGTCGCCGCACTCACCAGTGCCGGTAGCACTCGACGAAGAACGCCGACAAGAAGAGGGCGACCAGCAGCGAGACGGGGATCACCAGCAGCGCCACCACTGGCCAAAGCAGCCAGAACTGCCACCAGGCGTCGTCCAGGTCCAGGTAGCCGGCTGGAAGCAGTCTCTGCACGGTCAGGCACAGGAAGACGTGGGCAGCTGTCTCGGCCAGAAGGTCCACGGCTCCGGCGCCCGCCGACTTGGCCTGCACGCCTTCCATGGCTAGCCGACGACAGCCGTCCACCGAGGCGGTACAACACCAGAACAGCTGCGGCCGCGCACAACAGGTTGCCGGCCACGGCGGCAGACTGGCACACCTCCACCGGCCTCCAATTCAGTTTTCGCACGGCTTGCTTCCGTCGCCCAGTGCAGAATCCCGGGACTCAGTGCAGAGTCTCGGGGTTCAGTGCAGAGCCTCAGGGGTCAGTGGAGAGTCCCAGGACTCGGTGGAGAGTCTCGGGGCTCTGTGCAGAGTCTCAGGGCTCAGTGCGCAGTCGCAGGGATCGGTGCAAGGATCAGTGCACAAAACAGACACAAACACACAGCAAGCGCAGGAGAAGGAGTCCCGGACTTCAGCAGGAGCCGGGTAACCCGCAGTTCGCAGGAAATCCGGCCGTCTGACGGAGGTGAACACCGCACTGCTCCTGGTCAAACGCACTCCAACGGAGCGAACCGCGCCACCACTGTCGACGCTACCAGTGCAGAGGGGCTTCTGAGACCACCCAACGTTCACTTCCCACACTGACCTTTGATGCCACTTAACTAGCGCAAACGTAAACATGACCGAGCAAGAACACTGAAAAGCGCCGACCATCGCACAGCGTACGACGACTGAACAGCATCCAACTAGCGCGTTTGTCCGACTGAAGAGCACGTGATCACTCAACAGTTCATGCTCTGAGTGCTGAGTGCAACCACGGCGAAACACCCCCTCCCACGACGCGGACAATTTAACTAAGAGCCATACAAAATGGCCACAACAAAACGAACCTTAACCCTATTCCCGGAGGGCTAGACGGTATGGTCGATTCCCGAAAGGGGGGAGCGGATTCGCCCCCCCGGATCTCGAGAACTACACATCCGATTTCATCGCAACAAACGGCCATGACGTAAACCACATTTTTATAAAAAAAAATTTTCAAAATTTTAAAAGGTGTGGATACAAGGGGGCAAAAATGTCAAAATACGGGGTATTTTTGAACTTCTTTTAACTCCGTTGTTTATGGACCGATTTCGATGAAACTGGCATGAATCGAGAGATTATGGATTCGACTTTTACCATTGGTACACAGATTTGAAATTTTGAGAAAATTCATGGGCGTTCACAGGGTTTTAAAAATACGAGGCTTAGTTTTCCAACAACTAAATGAACAAAAAAGGCAAAAACACTTTTTTGGCTTCTGCTAGTCATGTTATGCTAAAGAAGTACAAATCGCATTACAATGTTTGCATAACGTTAGCATAGGCGGTGTCAGGGACATGAAAAAGGGGGAACTGTCAAGCTCTTCAGATCAACTTGTGACCTTTGACCTTAAATGACCTTAAATGACTTTGGAGTCACTTGGAATGATCTCGTGTGCATTTAATATTATCTGTAAACGTTTCCAATCATTTGAATTCACTTTATTTTAAAAATTCCATTTTATGGCTATTGCGATATAGGGTACGCGCACTGACATTTTAGATCGTAGCTCCATGACCCGACCTAATATCAAGCTGAAACTTGATACACAAGTAGAGGGCACCTTTCTACGTCATACATATTCCGGGTTTGGCATTAAAAAAAAAACAGCGCCGAAATTATTGCAATAAAACCAAATTTTGACATTTGACCTTGATCTGACCTTGTAAAGTGACCTCAGATGAACAACATTACATCTACACATTGCCCAACTATTTAGCTATACATCCATATAAAGTTTTAAGTTCTATCTTAAAAACGCTGTTTCTGGCAGACGTTTTCCTTTTACCCTCAATATGGCCAAAAATGGCACGAGGTGCCTCCCAAAAACGTTGCCTGGCTGCGTCCCTGAGCAAAATGGAATTCTGAAATGTTGTCACAGCATGTAGAAAGAATAGTTAGGAAAAGTCACCAAATTTCGTGACGCTGCGTTAAAAAGTCTGGAATCGGCAAGCAAAAAACCCGAGGGGGCGGATTCGGCCCCCCGCCGGGAATAGGGTTAACTCCCCCCCAACCGGTACTCAGACGTGAGCGGTCGGAACCGGCAGAGGGTTTCTGCCCCCCCCCTCCCCCCACCTCACGAACGGAGGATGGAACGGAACAGAACGGAACGGAACAGAACGTCGGAGGAAATAACATTTGTACGAAGGGAACGCTTGTCATAAGCATGTTCTAAAGTAGTTAATTTTCGGAAAATTTTGAAAAATAATCCATCTTTGTGCTTATACATGAAAAGAAATACTTTCAAAAAAGAGCTCTAGCTCAGCCCCTAATAACGCTAGAGCAATTATGCCAATGAAAAGCTAACAGCAAGTGGATTACGACAACATATAATTTATAATATTCATATCACCATATATCGCACCAGGTGACCTGATATTCTGCCATTTTTCATTCCGCTATATTTGAGGTTTCTGACCGTTGCTGGTGAGGTGTCACCTATGTATCCTTCCAAAACGGTGGACATGATTTGCACTAACATCTTACGTGCCGACAGACTCCAACGCCAATGAACCCATGTGACCTGACGTGACCTAATGCGCAACAGTTTCCTTTGTTTTATTTCGTGCTCTGTCGAGGATCAATAACAATGCAAACGAAAGGCAAGGAGTACCTTAGGACTGAAACTCCTTGGGCTCCACAACCGTGATCAATATCAAGTCAGTCATATGACTTGGCCTAGCGTAGGATCATGGCCTGATTTGAAGCACGCTTGGATTTCATCTTTTTATGCCTACATCTGCCAATGACGCATGAATGACACCAGAGAGACAAAGAACCTTAGCAAAACTGATTTCTGTGCCTATTTCAACCCCAGGACTCATAAAAACGGAGTTTGGACTTTTTTTGCTACTTAACCTAAGTGTGGCCTGACCCGACCTCATGAGTCTTCACGTTGGTCAATACTATTTGCCGTGCTTAGTGACTTCCTTGGCCCAAGAATGCATTTCAGACACAAAAATGCATCTGAGCTTCTACCGCGGTGACCTCGCATGACGCCACGTGACCTAAGGTCATTTCACAGCATGGACGAATCTTAGTGCAATTTTGGGACGTAATATCGACTTCAGTTACAATTTTTACTTCACAGATCACCAAAACGAGATTTTAAACTACTTTTTGATAGTTTACCCAAAATATGTCCTGACCTGACCTCATAACGCTTCATGTGGGTCCACATTATTTGTCTTTTTTCGTGACTTCCTTGATCTAGGAATGCATAGGATGGATATTTAACTGGCCTCTGGCTGGTAGCTGACCTCATACCTTGACCTTGATCTTGAAAAAAACAAATCTGAGATGGCACGATTCAAAGGAATGTCATCCCCTACTATCCCTGAAAGTTTCAGGTCGAACGATCGCACGGCGTGGTTCGTCACAGACTTTAAACGTGACATAGGCCAGCGACCTGACACGACCGGAGGTCGAAAACTATGCAGAGCATTAGCAAAGGATGTAAGAAAGGGTAATGCAATATCCAGTGCGCTTCACACGCCTTTTTCTACCATCACCAAAAATCCTTAGCGGAGTGCATCAAAAACGTCCAATCAAAACATGCCCGGTTTGGCGAAGGTTAACACGTAACTTACTGTAGGGGGGAGGGGGGGCGTCTGACGTCCAGCCCCAAGTTTTTCTTTTGATCCTTAACTCCGTATTCAAACCGCGCGGAAAGGCCCAATTTACCTCGCCTCTCGGTATAGCAGTTCTGTACATCTGGGTGATTTTTTTTTTTGACACGATCGTCAAAAGTCATGCCAGGACAGCCTCATAAAGCAGTGAATTTTGGGGATTTTTGCGTTTTTCGCGTTGGTCTTCACGGTAGACTGATATCGGCCGTGGGAGATTGAGGATCGTGTGCAGTATATCTCAAAATGCCGCGAAAAGTCAGTGGAAAACGCTCATGGTCTGAGACAAGGCCATCAAACGGTACATTCGTGTAACTGCCGTTTTTCAGATAGTGCCAATTTACGTCGTAAAATCGGCTGACAGACACATGACGACTTTACGACGCAAAACGACGCATCTTGAGACATGCGATCGAGTTAATTTGTGTCTATTGATTTTTATGCATCGTATTAGGCATACTTAAACGCAACATATAATTGGTCTCTTGGTGCTATATGACACGTTTACCTGTCACTATCTTCTTCAGAAGTGTATTAACACCTTACGCACAACTTTTTCCCTATTTCAGCCTTAGGAGGAATAAGCCTCCACTTTGCTCACCAAAAAAATGGGACGTACCAAATGGGTGAAATGAAATATTTGACATGGACGGCGACCCACCATATATCCCTGCGATCCAAACATGTGAATACCAGGCGGCCAATCGTCGAGGGCAAACGACTGACGTTTGAATCAGCCGAATCAATCCGCTGATTACTAAGTTACTGAGTGAGCGTGACGGGGAAGGGGTGAGGGTGGGTTGACGGCCCTCCGCAAGTCTACGAAGGCGAAATGACCCAGCAACTGTCGGATTAAAATGAATTTCAGACTGCTATTCCAACTCTACGTGTTTTGAACGGAGATGGTCAAGTTGTAGCTTTTCTCCTACACACCTATTCGCAATCGTCACTTCGTATACCTTTGGTATGGAATTAACCATACCAAAGGGAATAATTGTCATAGGATCCCATAACAGTATCTTGACCCATTCTTGTGTTTTCTTGCGCTGTAAAATAACGTGCTCTAAATACGTTATCAAAGGAACATTTATGACCTCGATGAATTTATTTCTTCATGCAAAAATCCGTCCCAATTCTACACCTACGTTCGCACCTCATATTTTACTTAAAAACGCAAAAGTAGTTAAGTTTTAAAACATTTTGCCGATTTTCCCGCGTCTGTCAGCTGTTGGTGACAACACAAGCAGGAGCACGCCAATTAGGGTTACCAAAAAACCTATATTGTGTTAATGTGATTTACCGTGCATTACTGTGGGAACGTGTCAATGGATGACGCCAGTACGTTTATGTTTTCGGTGACGTTCTCGGTACATTATACTTCTCATGCTTTCAGGCACTGCCCAAGAAAACGGATAGTTGAAAACAGTACCAGCGATCAAAGTCGCTGATGAGCGACACAGTATGGCACCAGCTGGACATATTATCAAAAAGCTGTTCGACGTGGAACATTTCATTCGGCAGAGGAGTGTGATCAACAGCTGTTGTACGCAATCGGCCAAGCTCATTTTCTCTTATCAAGTGTTGAACGAGGCCAGTAACAATCGCGCGAGCTGTGACGACTTGAGGCACACAACAGGCTGCCACAAAATGTGACGCTAAGGCCTTTCGACGGAAAAGGAAAAATGTTAACAGTGTGAGGCATATATCGCAACTGATACAGCCCGAAAGGCACCTCGTGGGACGCAAAACGACCGCAGCCTACTACGTCTCCTTTAAATCCTGCAAAAGTATTGCACACGATTGCTAATGCATATTTATTTCGTCTGATGCCTTTTGGAAGACAAACTGATCTTGACCTACATATTTCGATTTCTTTCATGACTGACGCAAAAGCCCATTACAATCAGGTACCAAGATATCTCATTTTTTTCATTAGTGAAAAATGGGATGAAATAGATTTTTATGAGAAGTTCAAAATCTTCAAACGACGGGACGAGGGCCTCGAGTTTGAAGATTTGAATTTCGAATGAAAACAATTTTTATTCGCAGGCTGGCAAGCAAACGATTTTATTCTTTTCATGTATGAGAAGGTTACTGAGTTACTGATTTTTCGTTTCAAAAGCACGGGCGTGATGGATAGCACATCTGTGGGAAATAAGTTTAGCAGTCTTTTCACCAGTGAAAAAAATAAGATATCTTGGCAGCTCGGTTTAACGGGTTTTTGCAGCAGTCATGAAAGAATATGAACTTCTCAGGAAAAGATATTTCATCTCGCATGCTGGCCATTAAATTTTATATATCTCGCACGTGAAGAATCGCACGTTTACCCGTCCCATGCGCCCACAATGTTAGTTGATGTCATTACTGAGCCGTATATGGCAATCCAGACCGGATAAAAAAAGCCAACTACGAAAAAGGCCGAAGATTAAAATATTACTTCAATAAAAAGCACTGGAAGAAAAACTTGCAAAATAGCGTATACAAATGCAAATGCCTAAAATTACGTAATCAAGCTATTACTTGGTGCAGGCTTTTGGATTCGGTGCCTCGCCGTTCGAAAGCTGCAAGCCTGCAGAAGGCGTCGGGACTGCTGCCATGACCTGCGACCTCACTTTTGCCAACTTATATTTCACGTCGCGAGCAGCGGCCACCAATAACGATGCTGCGCCCAAACTCAGTGAATGGCGCAAAGCTCCATTTCACGCAGCTTTTGAGACCTCTTACAATCTTCGAACATGATTTTACAGGATTTCAGAGCATGAAACCAAGGTTTCTGTCCTTCATTTCATTGTTAAATCTTACATCAAACGGTACGATTTCCTATAACTTGCCATTTTATCCGACATTCCGACAATGGTAGCGACATCTAGGAAAACGACGAAACCCTGGAGTGGTTTCCCGCCTAATTTGGGGTAAAGTATGAAGCTGCGACGTGAGAATTCCTCCGCAGTTGGGGGAGGGGGGGGGTAAAGCAGCATTTCGGGTTTAAATTCTTTTACGTCATAAATTCGTTTCAGTCAACGTCCATAGCGTCGACGTCAAATTTACAAAAAAAGGTGAGGGAGGACGGAGAGCTGCCTTTTATCTCTCCATTTGTCCGCTTTCCGTGACCTTGGACTGAAATGAGGGCTTATCTTTCCGATGTACCATAAAATAAACAGAAAGCCCTTGACATAACAAATATTAGCATCTTTGTCGATGTAAAACAACCATTACGACTTACATGCTGCAGGAGCGACAGCAAATGGCTCTTTCAAGGCTGCTCATTTGTTCATGAGAATAAAGTATGAGTTTAATGGTTACCATAACAAATCTGAAATTTTAGTATGCGAAGACCAGTATATGCCACAAACCTCAAGGCACAATATAACTACCAGAGCTCCCCTCATAAAAAGCGACGATGATTCCAAACCTTTTGAAAGTCCTTCCTTGGGAATCAATTTTGGCAAAATTATACATATATATATATATATATATATATATATATATATATATATATAGCGAGAGAGAGGCACTCAGCAAAGGAATTTGGAATATTTTCTTCAAAATGTCCCCAAGTCATTAGCTTCCATGTGCGATCAACCTTTTGTCCTCAGTAATCGTAGCCAGGTTGCACGATACAGGCCAATCGACTGGTGTCTGTATCGTTGTAATCCATCCTCTAGTTCAAGAGATATCCAGGGTGACGGACAATTTTAGCCTTTTTGTCATTCACGCCGCCGTGCCCTGGTGGAGAAGGGTGCCAGATGCGTGACAAACACTGGGTTCGAGTGCCCGAACGGGCACCTAAATTTTGCCCAGACCAAAGAATCAGCCGGACACCAGGGGGCCGTATCATGGAGTTACACGGCCCAATCAAGATCCTCCAGTGCAATCTGGTTCGGCGACTGACGAAAACAATCACCCTATATTTGGAACCATCTGGGTGACGGGGTCAGATTCCGGCAATACGTTTGGCTTAGACTAGGTCCGAACGATGGCCAACTTCAACACTTTCGGTCTAAATTACACAAAAAAAATGGCAAGCGCCGGATACCAATGTCAACGGCGGGTTCAAAACCTGATATCCATAACGTACTGGGGATGTTCTTCGTATAATTTCACTACAACACAAACACAAATAACGCAGCGAGCACGAACCTTGCGGATTTGCTGACACATTTCCACGTACAACTTTGATATCATCGGTTGAATAGTCCTGAAAACGGAAGGAAAATTTTGCCCAAACTGATGCGCACTATTGTGGTCGGCAAGATGATTAGCCATGATCTGTAAGAACGTCGCTAAGCTCTGTCCGTATTGAAAGACCAATGATACATCAATAATTTTGTTGCTAAGTAAAACGTACAGCTTTTAACTTCAGTTACATCATTTTTAAATGAACATAGTATACAAAACGATATCCTCAGAAACCATCGGTTAGTCGCCAAGATAAGGGACCGAGTGTCTCCGAGCAGATCGGTGTTTTTAGGCGCTGACGGGCGCGTTTCACGTTGGCAATTGTGCTGCATGGACCAGTTTTTACCCACCTGCAATAAAAACGAGATAGCTTACTCAAACAGTTTCTGGTTTCGGCCCTCACATGCAGATTTGTAAGCCATCCGGGAAAAAAATCAGAATCAAAAGAATCATTCGAATCAAAATCACCAATAATTTTCGCGAATTACAACCAGAATTGATTTCCCATAGGACAAACGTGAACTGGAACCAGAATCACTTTTTCAGACAGGAATCAGAAAAAATCGATTCCCGGAGTTGCTGGGAACTGACTTCCTGGAACGATCAACAAATGCTGATCAACTACAACGCATGCTTTGGTAAAGTATTAAGTGGAGAATTCATCAACGATTCATTGATTACCAATGCTTAGCCCTATTCCCGGCAGGGGGGGCGGAATCCGCCCCCCCTCGGGTTTTTTGGTTGCCAATTCCAGGCTTTTTGACGCAGCTTCACAAAACTTGGTGACTTTTCCTAGCTATTCCTTCTACGCGCCGTGACAAGATTTCGAAATTCTATTATGCTCAGGGGCGGAGCCAGGCAACGTTTTTGGGAGGCACCTCAGGTCATTTTTGGCCATGTTGAGGGTAAAAGGAAAATGTCTGCCAAAAACAGAGTTTTTAAGATAGAACTTAAAACTTTATATGAATATATAGCTAAATAGTTGGGCAATGTGCATATGTAATTTTGTTTATCTGAGGTCACTTTACAAGGTCAGGTCAAGGTCAAAATTCAAAATTTGTTTTTTCGCAATAATTTCGGCGCCGTTTTTTCAAATGCCAAACCCGGAATATATATGACGTAGAAAGATGCCCTCTACTTGTGTACCAAGTTTCAGCTTGATACCAGGTCAGGTCACGGAGCTATGACCTAAAATGTCAGTGCACGTACCCTATATCGCAAAAGCCAAAAAATGAATTTTTTGGAATAGAGTGAATTTAATCGATTAAAAACGTTTACAGATAATATTGAATGCACACGACAACATTCCAGGTGACCCCAAGGCCACTGGAGGTCATTTAAGGTCAAAGGTCACAAGTTGATCTGAGAAACGTATGACCATGACAGTTCCCCCTTTTTTATGTCCCTGGCACCGCCTATGCTAACATTATACAAACATTGTAATGCGATTTGTACTTCTTTAGCATAACATGACTAGCAGAAGCTAAAAAAGTGTTTTGGCCTCTTTTGTTCATTCCGTTATTGGAAAATTAATCCCCCTATTTTTGAAACCTTGTGAACGCCCATGAATTTTCTCAAAATTTCAAATGTGCATACCCATGGTAAAAGCCCTATCCATAATCTCTCGATTGATGCCAGTTTCATCGAAATCGGTCCATAAACAAGGGAGTTATAAGAAATCAAAAGGTACCCCCCATTTTGACATTTTTACCCCCCTGTATCCACAAATTTCAAAATTTTGAAAATTTCTTTTTATCAAAATGTAGTTCACGTCACGGCAAATCGATTTCCGTTTGTTGCGATGAAATCGGATAAGTAGTTCTCGAGATCTCAGGGGGGGGGCCGAATCCGCCCCCCCTGCCGGGAATCGGCCATACCGTCTAGCCCTCCGGGAATAGGGTTAAGAATTGACCATGACGTCTAACGATGAGCGTAGAACTAAATGAGAACAGAATATGGCAATTCCAGCCATAATGCAACGGAAAGTGACATATTTCCTTTGCTGTTGTCACAAAAACGTGTAAGTTCTACATCCTCAATGAATTTTCAAAACAAAAAAAAAACAAAAATAAAAAATCGCGCCCTAAGTGTCGAGGATAAAAGCCAACCCTGACGTTAACTTGCCTTTACAATTTAATCTTACACGGAGTCTGATGAAAAGGGCCAAATAACATATCTCAATTCTCAACTCGCAATCTACATTTTAGGTACGGTTAGACAATATGGTTACATACTGCTACCTAGCTGCAGGCCACGAATGACAGAGATCCTGTTATCCAGAAACGTTATACAGTAAGATCGAGCCCATCACTGTTCCCGAATACTTTCGTACCATCTACAGCAGCCATTTAGGACAGCACAAGTCCCAGAACTCGGTTATCGCGCTTATGACAAAACACATACACAAGCACACGCAAATGCGCGCACGCACGCGCGCAGGCACGCACGCACGCACGCGCGCACAAACACAGTTTTTGTGCTTTCGTGTACGCTCTCACACCTACATACCTGCGCAAACACACAGATGTATGCACATCTACACCTCTATGAACACGCATGCGCATGCGCACACGACACACATACTTTAACACCTACGTACGCTCACACACCACTCACACACCTACGCATACCCGCAAGCAAAGCTGCACCCCTATCCACACGGACACAAACAATTACGCACCTAACGCACACCCACACATTAACGCACACTCACTGCTGGCCGGCAGTGCGTCGGATAAGCGGGCGCCGTCGCCGACAAACCGGTGTCAAACCGGTCTACGCGGGTCATGGGTGGCTTTCTAAGAAAGGAAAGTACGCCAACTTGTTCCAGGTTTAAACGGGCTACTGTTTTTTCTCTCTCTCGATATTTCAAATAGTTCTTGAGTTAGGCCGCGGGGTCGCCTCGATCCCTCCCCTACCCCGTAAGCGGCGTCGCTCGAAAACCGTCCGTGGAGTGGGCCACCGGGTCGAGGGACCGAGAGAACATTTGTTGTTTTCTTTTGGGGGGCAAAAAGTACACAAGAAACCCGTGGTCTGAGGCACCTAACGCACTCCGGTGGAGACCAATAAGTTCCGCCGCACGCACACTTTTTGATCAAGCGAGGTTCTAGCAGTTCCATTTTGGGGTGGGTGCTGGGGAGGGGCTGAAGGGGGAATAGTTCTTCAGTGCACCGTATTATGCCTTGACTTAGCCGATTTCATTTGTGGACTCCGTGGATTCATCGATTACTGCTTTTACTAGCCATCTCAGCTTCTGCTCACAGCCTCACCTTTTCTGGATTTGGTTTGTTGCCAGCCGGGGATTACGCCCATTCACTCACTGCAATTGCTCACCTGATCACTGGGATCACTCATTGCAAACTTTTTTCAGTACGATCGCATCAACGCGAACACTGGTTTGCCTGTTGTACGGCGTGAAGTTCTGCATACTGACATGGACGGTACAAGGATCAAATGGCTGTTTTCTTGAGTATACCATGTGCAAGATCTTGTCATGCGTCAACCCCCTCCCCCTCAAAAAACATCCTGTCAAAAAATGGTTGTGTTGAACATATTGTCATCATCGTAGCCCACACGTAGTGTTCCATAGTTCTGTGGGTGCTTCACACCTGTACATTAATTGGGCAGCCCTCTAAGTATTTTTAGCTAAGCATGGGGAGTATATGCGAAGGGCAGTTGGCATTCATCACGATCCGGACTTTTCAAGATAACGCATGACCGGACACACCCATCCATTTCGCAGTTATACCCCTGTTGTAGCCAGTAGCAAATCTTATGTTATGTCACATGCAAAAAAGCGAAGGAACGGACTCGGAAATGTTGTTTTCCCCTCGCTAGCCCGAATGCATGACGCTCCCACTGCTGGAGGCAATCGGAACCTGTAGTTTCAAGGCTGTGTTAAAATAACGCCAAACGATACCAACTGGCTACCGACAAGTACCGAATTTCTCTGATCTAGGATGCTGAGTTTGCCTCCTAGCCCCTCCCTCTCCTGCTCAGAGATGACTCGTAAACGTCGATTTCCCTTCGCTGACATACATACATGACACCCCTACTGCTAACAGAAACCGGAACCCGAAAACTGAGTGCTTTGTGAAAAGGACTAACGTCAAACGATACCAAAATGACTGATTGCATGTATCAAACATTTCTAAATTAGGAGGCACAGTTCCTTCCTGGCCCCTCTCCTGCCCACCAAAATTGGCACTGCTACACGCGAGATACTACAGTTGTTAGATTCACCTTATACGTCTTTGCTAAAAGTATACCATAATATGTGTCATTGCTTGAAGGCATACTACAAATTGGCCTAAAATAGTTGCAATACCATTCAGCATGCCAACAACAATGTGAAGGGTTAAGAATTAAGACTTGCAATGAGCCTCCAAAAAAACAGTGACCAGTTAAAACCGCGTGATGATGAGTAACAGCGATGAAACATAAGTAGAATGAGGTGAGCTGGAAACTACTGTCCAATTTTTTCGCACGTAACTGGGTATGGGTATTTACATGCGTGGTGCTGATTCGGACTCCAACCCCCTTTCACGTTGATTTTCCGCCGCCAAAGTTAAACCATTTGCGCTATGACGTTCAGCCTTGGCGACTCTTCCTGGCTGGTTATTGGGGCTTAGGGGCGCACCGACTGCAGGGTCATTCGGCGCCCATTGGCGACTCTTCCTATCTACCATTATCGCACGCTGCATAATTGAAATGTGCTACATGGATCCCCAGAGGCTCCAGGAGACGTTTCAGGGGAACATGTCAGGCCATTTTGCGATCGCTTCAGAAGAGGACTCGCTGCTTTATATATTGGCACGGTAACAATAATGGCAATAATATGATGCCGTTTGATACAAGTCCCTTGATAACACATGATCATATTATATATTCCACATGTTATATATTATATTCTCGGAGACTGCCAAGCGCAAATGCAGGGAACATCACACCGGGTAATGCCAACCCATGAGTAACTGGGTACCGCGAGCTGAAAACAAGGAATGTCTCCATCACTTAAGCCTTTTATACGCTGTAACACTCACACGAAAAACGTATTCCGCAGAGAGAGCATACAGAAGGATTAAGCGCGACGTCAGGCATCCAAATTAGAGAAGCTTCGACTTCGATCCACAAGCATCATTGATTTATATCACTGATTTTACCAGATAATGACATCTGTTGAAAATGAATGCACAAACTTTACCTATACATGAATTAGCAGGAACGGATTTTGGAAAAATAAACGGGAGAAACGAGAAGACACGACCGCTGAGTTCGTTTTTTTTTCGTTTCGTGTCGTTTTTTTCGTTTTTTTTTAACACCCCAATGACAATTTTACTATCCCCTGATTTGGTTTCAGGGCCTCACCACTGATACTTCTCAAAACGTTTTAAGTTGCAACCATCCTCTTTGGTAATGGAGGACGTCCAGCACACATCAGCCAAATCATTTTCGAATTTACCCTCCCTCGGCGAGAGGGGGTCGTTTAAGGAGTCCCGCGCTTTTTCATGAATACCTTCTTACTGACGGAAGCTAGGGCGCTTCTTTTTTTGTAGTCCAGTTTGGAACACTTATATATCTTGAGCGAAATTATCGAATTTTTTCACACAACGGGTCGTGACCTAAGACCTCTCTATCGAGGTTATTTCAGTTGCGTTTTCCACCAAATCGAACAACATGTTTTATTTGTTGGATATTGGATATTGCAATGTTGTGCTACATGTTTCCTTTATAAATGTACGCGTCAATGACCTGATTTTAGTGCATGGGAAGAGTCAAGTAATCAGACGTTAAGCTAGCAAACGTGCACATCAAACAATGACGTCAAAAGTCATTGTAGTTTTGCACACAGAATAAGTGAGACCTACACTTGCAAGAATGTTGTAGTGCGATTCACCGCATTAACACTATTTTCACCAACATAGTTTGACGCAATGTAAACCCAATATGTAGGTCAAAGTCACGCAGAGTCAGAGAAACTCGAAAATTCGAAATTCGACGGCGCCTGTAGCGGTGGCTTTGAGAAACTGTCGCAACCGCCACAATGATGAGCTAGATGCTAGAGCTAGATGACCTAGACCTTGTGCCCGCCTACCTGCACACCAGATTTAGCGGCTCTAGCTCGAGCGAATTCTGACATGGAGACATTTCCGTAAAATGACAAGAGCGTCCATGGCGAAGATCTTGGGAACTAAGGTGGCCGCGACCCTAAATAGGCGACCTCCTCCCAGACCGACGAGACCCGGTGTACCAAGTCTGGCACGCGTGTCGTTGTTCATTCTTCTGTGATCCGACAAAAAGTGCGGTGGGATTATCATGCCTCCCATTACAAAGATCAGTCACCTTTCGTGACCTGAGAGGTCACCTACTGACGTTGGCCCCAAATACGCATACATTTTTCATAGCTAAGACAACGACCAACACACTGGCGTTCACGGAATGATTTATTTTCATAAGTTTGGAAAGTATATTTCTAAGAAAACCTGGATATATTTCGACATAGCCTCTCTGAGGCCAATGCCGTTACCTAAGAGGTCACCTGGTAAACTGAAACCAAAATATCGCATATCGCTGAGTAGTTTACGAGACGAGCAACACACTGGTTTTAACCGCGTTACTATATCTCTTTGTTCAAATGTCAGAAGAGGGGTCGTTTTAGGATCATCCCGGGCCGGGCTAGGGTGAACTTTCATACCTTAGATTTCAACGAAAATTGGTGAACAGGGTAATCTCAGGCATTGAAGGCAACGACAAAAATTTCGGCGCCGTCAGATCAGCAGTTTGCAATGCATGGCTACAGGCATTTCTGATGACTCACTAAACAGAAGTTTTTTGTTGGCCAAAAACGGATTCGTTTATTTACACACACGCAAATCCCCCGGCAGTTGACGCTTTAACAGGTGCGTAACTTTGTGTACCTTTAGTATGGGGTTTTCCCTAGCAAATTAAACCATTGGTATGAGAAACAAACCAGTATCTTGACCCTTTCATGTGTTTTCTTGCTTGATAAAACAAAGTACTGTAAAGACGTTATCAATGTCCCATTTAAGGGTTCGATGGATACATTTTCCCATACCACAATTTATCCCAATTCCACACCCATGGCTATTAATGGACCGTCGCGACGGAAACGAGGTGATGCAAACGAGGGGTAGAAGAGAATGGACGATGTGGTAAGGTGTGGTTCCTGGAACTCAAGTTCGCCACATGTAATTTTATTTCCTGAATTGACAATCACCTGACCAGGTGACCTTATGTCCCATGACATAGAATAGCCTATCGGTATTTCAGAAATTGGTTTCGGTTCTGGCAAAAATGTCATTCCTTTAGTTTTCAAAATCGCCCATACAACCGCCCATACAACCGATCAGAAATTCGTGATTTCTGGCCACGAAAGGTATGCTTCTAACAATTTTTTGCTATTTACAGAACACGAGTAAATGGTACCACGCAGACGGTTACAATCCATAACAGAAATGCCAGTGAGTCAGTGTATTTTACGATTCATTCCAGATTATGGCTTAACCCTATTCCCCGAGGGCTAGACGGTGTGGCCGATTCCCGGCAAGGGGATCGAATTCGGCCCCCTGAGATCTCGAGAGCTAAACATCCAATTTCACTGCAACAAGCAGCAATTGATTTGCCATGGTGTCAGCTACATTTTTAGAACACGAACTTATCAAAACTTTAAAAGAGGTGGATACAGGGGTGCAAAAAGTCCAAATGGGGGATATTTTTTGACTTGTTGTTTATGGACCGATTTTGTTCTGTCTTTTGTCAACCTGAAACTCTATTGTTTATGGACCGATTTTGATGAAATTGGCATGAATCGAGAGATTATGGATGTGGCTTTTACCATTGGTCCATACAATCCAAATTTTGAGAAATTTCATAGGCGTTCACAGTGTTTCGAAAAGAGCACGACGAGTTTTTTCCAAAACTGAATTAAAAAGGTTAAAAACACCGTTTCGGCTTATAATAGTCAACATGTTAGCATAGGCGGTGCCACGGATATGGCAAAAGGGGAAATGCCATGGTCGCATACTCTTCACGTCAACTTACGACCTCTGACCTTAAATGACCTCCACTGACCTTAGTCACTTCAAACGATCTTGTGTTCATTATATATTATTTGAAAACGTTTCCAGTCGTTTGAATTTACTCTATTTCTAAGACGCCGTTTTACGGCTGTTGTGTCATAGGATAATCGCACTGACATTTTAGGTCATAGTTCCGTGACCTGACCTGCCATCAAGCTGAGACTTGGTACACAAGCAGAGGCACCATCCTACGTCATATATATTCCGGGTTTGGCATTTAAAAAACAGCGCCGAAATTATTACTATAAAACCCAATTTTGACTTTTGACCTTGACCGGACCGTGTGAAGTGGCCTCAGACGCACAAAATTGTATCTGTATGTTGCCCAACCAATTCCCTGTACATCCACATGAAGTTTAAAGTTGTATCTAAAAAACGCTGTTTTTGGCAGCCATTTTCCTTTTACCCTCAACAGGGCCAAAAATGGCCTGAGGTGCCTCCCCAAAATGTTGTCTGGCTCCGCTCCTGAAAGAAATGGGATTATGAAATTTTGTTACAATACGTAGAATGAATAGCTAGGAAGTCACCAAGTTTCGTAAAGCTGCGTCAAAAACCCTGGAATTGGCAAGCAAAAACCCGAGAGGCGGATTCAGCCCCCACTGCCGGGAATAGGGCTAATATTAGATTCCAGTCAGATGCATGGATAGAAGAACACATGAAAAAATGGGTGCAGTAAAAGGCGGGTCGAAGAGATAAAACGAAAGCAAATACAAGCAGAGAGCATCTTACAACAAACCATGACCATGACATCGAATAAGATGCCGCCGGAACGGAGAGGCGGCTGTGGCCAGCGGTAGGCGGCTCCAGTTTGGGGCTGCTCTGTGGAAAATTGAGTGAGGACGAGAGGCAAAGCAGCAGTGGCTCTGGAGCGCCCGCGACCGAAGAACGGATGGGACGCCCGGAATCGTCAGCGCGCCGGGTGAACAGGGATCGGACCGCCACCGGAGTATGGGTTGTTCAACGTTCCGAAGACAGCCAAATCAAAAGCTACCATGGTCCAAGCAATGTGATCTAAAGCCGAGAATTCGAATATATTCAGAATCCCAAGAGATTCTGGATTCGAACGTTTGGACGAGTACATTCGAATAACCGGATCGTATGTTGCAATTTTTTAAATTAGTGCCATTTCATCCCAACCGGTACGATTGGAGCAACATGCAAAAATCAGACATATTCACGTAATGTGAAGAAGATGCAGGACGCGATTTTCTATTTTCTTTAACACTGCAGTAAGGTTGATTTTGTACAAAAAACAGACCATATATTTCAGACGATCTTGCTCGTCCTTGGACACTGGTCGAGTACAGGGCCACAGACAGATGAACGACAAGTGCAATAATTCGAAAAACATGCGCTCAATCCCGCGTAACAATAATGGTCGCTGCTTTAACCCTATTCCCGGCAGGGGGGCTGAATCCGCCCCCCTCGGGTTTTTTGCTTGCCAATTCCAGGCTTTTTGACGCAGCTTCACGAAACTTGGTGACTTTTCCTAGCTATTTTTTCTACGCGCTCTGACAAAATTTCACAATTCTACTTTGCTCAGGAGCGGAGCCAGGCAACGTTTTTGGGAGGAACCTCAGGCCATTTTTGGCCATGTTGAGGGTAAAAGGAAAATGTCTGCCAAAAACAAAGTTTTTAAGATACAACTTCAAACTTTACATGGATGTATAGCTAAATAGTTGGGCAATGTGCACACAAAATTGTGTTTATCTGAGGTCACTTTACAAGGTCAGGTCAAGGTCAAAAGTCAAAATTTCTTTTTTTGCAATAATTTCGGCGCCGTTTTTTTCAAATGCCAAACCCGGAATATATATCACGTAGAAAGGTACCCTCTACTTGTGTACCAGGTTTCAGCTTGATATCAGGTCGGGTCACGGAGCTACGACCTAAAATGTCAGTGCGCGTACCCTATATCGCAATAGCCATAAAATGAAATTTTTGGAATAGAGTGAATTCAGATGACTGAAAACGTTTACAGATAGTATCAAATGCACACGAGATCATTCCAGGTTACCCCAAGGTCACTGGAGGTCATTTAAGGTCAAAGGTCACAGGTTGATCTGAAGAACGTGTGACCATGACAGTTCCCCCTTTTTCATGTCCCTGGCACCGCCTATGCTAACATTATACCAACATTGCAATACGATTTGTACTTCTTTAGCACAGCATGACTAGCAGAAGCCAAAAAAGTGTTTTTACCTTTTTTGTTCATTCATTTGTTGGAAAATTAATCCTCCTATTTTTGAAACCCTGTGAACGCCCATGAATTTTCTCAAAATTTCAGATTTGCGAACCCATGATAAAAGCGCTATCCATAATCTCTCGATTCATGCCAGTTTCATTGAAATCGGTACATAAACGACGGAGTTATAAGAGGTCCAAAAGTACCCCCCATTTTGACATTTTTGCCACCTGTATCCACAAATTTCAAAATTTTGAAAATTTCTTTTTACAAAAATGTAGTTCACGTCACGGCGAATCGATTGCCGTTTGTTGCAATGAAATCGGACGAGTAGTTCTCGAGATCTCAGGGGGGGGGGCCGAATCCGCCCTCCTGCCGGGAATCGACCATACCTTCTAGGCCTCCGAGAATAGGGTTAAACAGAGGACACTTTTATACAGAGCACACTTTATGTAAAAGATTTATAGGACTATATGTTCTGTCCCTCGGAACACTAATTACCGCTGCTCTTCACCTGAGGAGACACGACCTAAACACGCATTTACATCGCTCTAGTTTAATTCCTTGCTATAATCCAAAACTACGTCTTACGTTTTCTCCTCACTTAAGTTTTCGCTATCACCTGAAACTACGCTTCGCACATCCTCGTGGTACACTCTGAAATAAAGGTGCGCTTTACATTCGCCTCATCCAATCGTTCGCTACTATCTAGAGGCCAACCAACGAGCAACGTGGTTGGTTTGGGGTCAAAACTGAAGTTCTGTATTGCACTCAGACCTCGGCAGCCGCTAAGCAGCAGCAATGCCCGTAGGAAATAACACCTGCTGTCTTCCTCATGCGTGTAGAAATGAATCGTGATCCTTCCTACAAACGGAGGATACCAAGTTCAACAACCTACACACTCACGCAGAGGGCATCTTGCCACTGATCCCTAAATCTTCCTTGTCCTTGATGGCGTTTGTGGCTTTACAGCCCACCATAAAATTTGGCACCCCTAGCACGAACGATTACCAAACCAAAGGCCCGAATGGCAAAAGGGTGTAACGCCGCACATACGTTCCGCATACACCAGGCTGAAACCAATGACAGGCAAAACAGCCACATATGTCTACTGCTACGTATCACGTACGCCTGCCCGCCAATTTTCGGCATCCCAGCGGTTGTAATTTTGCGGCAATGAAAGAGGGGCATTAATCTTGGGTATCTCGTGCTTCAAGTGCAGGCTGCACCCCCATTTTGGCCTGAATCCATTGCAACTGATCGCCAAGTCGCCCGTCCGCCTTCCCGAGCCATTATTGCATCGAACTGAGTCGTTTACGTCCCGGCAATTAGCCCAAAAGATACAAAGAGGCGCACGCGCGCTGCACGTGACCCGCTGCACCCTGCCCATCATATAACGTACCATTGGAGAGCTCTAGTGCTGCTCTATCTACCTACTAAACTTTAGCTGCTTAGGTCACTGCTTCTGACAATGGGAGGTCCTCGAGTCCAAATTAAAACACGTGTATGTGCATCGCCACGAGGATCACACGTCGGTGCCGACCACAAAAACGAGTGCCCGCAAGTGGGAGCCATGTTGTCACCGAGTCCTGAGTCAACAGCACCCGACATTTGGCCTATAACCGTGATTAACCCGCGCCCGACTGGCAGTCGGCGCCGATCACGCTCGACGGGGAGGGGGGGGGGGGCGGTTGACCGCCCCCTCTAACTCACGAACGGTTGGCCGCACGATGGAAATAAGCACACCTTTGGAAAGCTCGTGACAAGCAGAGCTCGAAACTGGTCTCATTTTTAGTTTTGGATAATACGTACGCCATTTACGCCCTACAGAAGTTTTTTCGCAGCCGACTACATGAAACCAAGAAAAGGCTTGGATCTCAAGGGCTGTGCTTAATTAAGTCTAGGCAGCAACGAACAAGTAAAGTCCGCAGATGCCGATACACGCCTAATTTCTCTGCTTTGTTTAATGCATACGCCGAAGCACTAAGTTCAAGACACGGCGATTTTCGCACCGACTGCCAGCCGGTGCCGTAGCCGAACACAGTATGAAATAAACGGGCACTAATTTCAGCGTTTCATCTTCGCGACATAGCCCTTTCCATGCGAATTTTATAATCCTAGTGGTTTTTGCCATGGTTTTTCATGCTTAAATTTTGGAAAAAATTTGATAATGATCAATCTACACAACTGGTGAACGTTTATTCGCGAGTCTCTTTATTTCCAAAATATGCATTTTTTGAATTTTTTTCAATTTCTTGGTACGATTCGCAACCGTGCGAGTGTAACAAAGTTCGCGTTATGGCTTTAAGGTTCCCTCCCGTACCAGAAAACCTTTAAATTTCAATGTTTTCTACATTTCTCTGCATCTCAGAAGTTTCCCTTCAAAAGCCATTTGTTTGTGAAGATCGTCTAAGGCTACCAGATGCCTTCAACTCTAGTTTCCAGAATCGGCACCGAAGAGAATCAGATAAAGACGTCTGAGAACGCATTAACGCTTTAATGACATCAATCGTACCGCAATGCCGCTAGGTGAATCATATCCGTCATGTTACACAATACTTCCTTTTTCATACTTTAAAATAGCTTACACCCGCGGAAACTTCTGAACTCTCATATCCGCCTTACATCAGTCAGTCCTTTGAATGCCCTAAGTTCTTACGCCCGTTCATTGGCTAAAGCCTAGTCTTTCCAGAATATTCGGATTGCAAAACGCCTCCTGATTGGTTGTCACTATCCCCTTTCATCATTTCTGTTCGTAGGTCGTATATAAGCACAGCCAGTTTTCGCTCAATAGTTATCTGTATACCCATCTATCGGCTCGACATGTGGTGGACCTCGTGACCCTCGCGACGTGGTGAAGTGCTGGTGCTGTGAGTGGTCGGTGTTTGACGTCAAGAATATAGGTGGTGAAAGTGGAAGCTCTCTATGTCTGACGAATAAACGAAGAACTGGCAAGAAGAACCTGTGGAAATAGAAGTAATGAAAAAGAGGAATACTGGCACAAACGAAGTCACCAATAGTCAAACTATCACCCCAAGCAGAGAAGTCTGCTACAGCGAGAACGTTTTGCCATTTTCTACCCGTTCTGAACAATGCATCGCAGGTTTTGACGGCGGCGTATCTTGGCTCATAACAGTTATTCATGATCTGACTTCAGGTCAATGGCTGGAAGTCATTGATACTTTGTCCACTGACGGTAGATGTCCGCATCACCCCACACTAAAAATGCTATGAAAAGATCCATCAAATTCCGAAAAACGACGACATGTCTTGAAAATGGGCTTCGGTCCATGACTCGGAAAATTCCGAAACATCTGAGATAGCAGATTCGTTGCATCCATCACGACCTCTAATTCCTGAGGTTTTTGCTGTGCTATCACGTTTCCGATAAAGCTGCATGCTGCTTAACTTTTTTGGACATAGGTCCACTTCACCTGACCTGGGTCAGACACCTGACTTGACCTAAGGGCAACTCTGACAAGGTGTAAAAATGATCAAGCAAAAGGTACACAAAGTTTCGTGGCGCTCCGTTCTTTCATTCTCTGGTAATCTTGGAAAACCTCAGAGGGGCGGTCAACCAACCCCCTACTCGGGGGCGGGTTAACATGCGCACTGAAAGGGGGATCTTTTTGCGCCCCTACTCCACCTGTTTTTATTGAATATCTCGAGAACGGATCGGAGCTGGTTGCTGCTACTTTGTGACATTTTGGCAGACATAATTCGACGATTGACGCAGAAAAATCGGAAATCGGCCTGAAATTTTTCAAGTTTCAAGCATCTGAAGTCAGACAAACATAACGAAAACGATGATTGTTGCTGACAAATGGCAACTGTGTGAAAGGACTAGCATAGACGAAACCCTCTTCCACTGCGCGGGCTAAACGAATTCTGCAGAGGTCCGGCTCGCGCCAAGTGGTACGTGCCACACGCCATGAATCGCTATGAAACCTGCACCACAATCTGTCCGCCAAATCGGCACACCCACCCATATCACAACTGTCAAGCGCGTTCGGACGCTAGAGGCTCCGACGCCGAGACACTCTCACTGAGTGGCTGACAAACACCTCGAACTGAACTTTTCCAGGCGATCGTTATGCACGAACTGTCAACCACTCAAAGCGTGCAAAGCACACTTTGAGCTGCTTCGATGTTGAACTTAAGTGTTTTATTTATTTATGACATTTGTTTCGTCTTACCTTCCGCCACAGCCAAAGAAATTACGCTTTACATGGTCTCACTGCCTAATTATTTGCTACAACCTAACACTACGCTGTACAGATCACAATGTTTAACCGTTTGCTATGACAATATCCCATGCCGGACGTAAATGGAACTGACCAGACCCCCCCCCCCATTTTATGATGAGTTCGTTCGTTTGATTTCTATTGGCTTCCATACCACTTTATTTTTTCAAGCTGGCACCACAGTTATAGTTGTCCCAAGCAAACGGAATGGCATTGCGTCAACATACGAGTTACAGGATTTCGAAGCTGCGACCGGCGCCGAACAGCGGGCGGCCGGCGCCGAACAGCGGGCGGACGGCGCCGAACAGCGGGCGGACGGCGGCCGAGCAAGAGGGCATGGCTAGACAGCGGCAGCGGCGGACGGCGCTCTGCTGGGCTGCCATAATGCTGCGTGACCAGAGGTGCAAACCGTCAAGTGCACATGATTCGGTGTTCAGGACTGATTAGTTCGAAAAAGAGATAAACATGGGAGAGCCCCCAGTCTCTACCCTTACTCCTCGCCCCGAGGTCCACAGACAATATAACATTAAGGTTTAGGCTCCCCTCGGCCTTCGGTATAACTCAAAACCAATTGGTAACAGGCATTTGCAGTATCGGCGGTAAAACGCATTTTCTTTGTGAACGATCTACGCTCTTGTTTTTTGCTTCTGTTGAAAGTGAAAAATAAGAAGTGGCAAATATCTTACTAAACGCAATGTGTTTAAATATAACATTTCAGAACCAAAAACACCAATTCTGGTCGCCAAGATAGGCCCGTGAGGGACTTACGGAGCCACCAATGCCCGCCTCGATTTCGGACTAGTATAAGTCCGTGATATCCTTGCGAATGTAAGGCATTTAGCATGGGGAATCGGCGTATTTGGAGAGGCTTTTTACATGCACAATGCCAATTAATGTGCTGAGGGATCAACTATTTCCCTGTATTCGTCTCAACAGACATATAAAAATGGTCTCTGCCCGCCACTGCCACGCACGAAACGAATGTGAGACAACTCTCGAGGCTAGTCATCGCCCTATGAAATATGATGGGCAGATTAGCTCCACAGTGGGGAAGGGGCAGAGCATATTTTAATGTCACCTTCAGCACTCTTCTTATACATACTACTGTACACCACGTGACATGGTGTATAGAAGTCAAAACAACGCTAGACAATGACTGCATTAACATTCTGCCTGGTCATACACGATTCGGCTCGCACATTTCTTCAGATTCTGTGACAAAATGCATTACAGTGTTGGAATGTTCAGACGACATCCAAATAGTGGGCAGATATTTGGGTAAAAATGGTCAACTGAATACCCCGAGTATTTCAACCTTAAAATCAAGATGAAAACATTTGTCAATCCGAGATTCTACCGAATACTTGAATCATCCAAATCTGTGTTCTCAGCTCTACTAGGAACATTCCCACATCAAGCATAACCATTCTTGTGCACAGCACAAACCAAAGGTGGTTAATAACTCTCAGGTCAATTTTCATTACACTGCACCGATCACCACTGCGCCGAACAAACAGCAAACACACCTGGCTCTGAAGAGAGACAGTTGGTTTGGCAGGATGGTCATGACTGAAAACAAATGATAATGGTGGTTGTAGAGGTTCTGCGGTCCCAAAAGTGTGTATGAATACGTTTCTGTTCCGTAATGCACTAATAATCCCTGCGAACAGAATGCGTCCCTTTTCTTTGTTCTTTTCCCATAAATGTTCCCCTCCCCTTCCCATGCCCCAGATGTCTTCGTTCCATCTGAATCCCCATACTTCTTCAGTGCATCCCTTGCTTTTATGTCTTTCCTTCCTGTCCCTGTCCTATTCCCTTCCTTTCCCATTTCTTTGTCTGTCCTCCGTGTCCCTGATCCCGCTTTCTTCCCTGACCCATCCAGGTCCCCCTGTCTGTATTATTCTAGTACACTCCCTGTCCCCATCCAGTCCCAACCAGCCATCCCTGCCCCCATTCAATCACAGTCCACATCCTAGTCCCATTTCACGTGACATTAGGAGACTGTTATGGGAAAGTGTTGATCAAGCGCAAAACACCACCCTTGGCCCGATTCCTTTTTTGTGCATCTTTTGGTATCGCTATGACCTGTCAACAACATGAATTTCTGGAGTTATGAACAGAGGAAGGTCTGTTCATCCAGTACCCACTCTACTTACCTATGATAGGCTTCACATAGTCAGTAAGATTCTGGAGTCGTTCTTGGATGGTTATGGGTACTGGAACCATTCCAGGCCACGCTGAAAGCAAAAAGGCCACCAATGATATCCATTTAAATGATTATTACCTGGGTCCCCAAATAATGTTCATTGCAAAACAAGGCAATCAAATGGAGCCACAACACACTGGTAAATGACATCGCATAAAGCAAATGCTTCTACTGATGTGACATTTAATCCAGTAGTACTTTTCGACATGACACTTTTAGTATACCGCTTACATTTCTAGGAGTAAATACACTGGCACTACGACCCCAAAATGTGGATGATGGTCGGGCAGGCATTTCACAAGGCGATTGGAGATCGTAATGAAAAGACTCTATGCCGGTCACGGTCGGCATTTTACGACGTCATCGTAAGAACTGAAAGGGGAAAGCTAATAAGGTCCAGTTTACGGCTGGTTTTCAGCCGAAGTCCACCCCCACGCCTGACCAGGGGGGGGGGCGGGGGGCGGGGGGCAGAAAAGCCAGAAGGGATATATTTGTGCACTTTAACTCCGGCGTTTATAGACCAATTCTGATGCAATGAGCATGAATCGAGAGGTAATCGATGAATGTTTTCCACTCGATCCATACTATTAGAATTTTCAGGTAGAAAGTTTTTTATTCGACCCATACCTTTAGAATTTTCAGGAAGTTCTTGACGTTCACATGACTTGGAAAATGGGAGGAATATTTTTGGAAAACTGAATAACAATAACAATTCAAAATAATCATTTAGCAATAACTAGTCATGCAATGCTTTAGGAGTGCAAATCGCTCTACAATGTTTACATAATGAGGGTACAGGCGACGTCAGGGGCATGAGAAAGGGAGAACTGTTATGTTCGCATGTTTATCAAAACAACTTACGACCTATGACCTCACATGACTTCATATGACCTCAGTCACATGGAATGACGATGGGTTCATTTCATAGTGTTTGAAAACGTGTCCAGTAATTTAAGTCGACTGTATCTTTTTTACTGTTTATGGCCGTCGTGATATTGGATGCGCGCGTCACAGCTCCTTGACCCGACCTGATATCGGATTGAAACTTGAAACTTAAGTAGAGTGCACCGTGTTGAGCTACCCGGATGTTTTGTTAAGAAAAAAACCAAAGTCAAAAATGCTCACAGAAAACAAAATTTTGGCTCGATCTTGATCTGTCCTTTTGAAATGACTTCAGATCAACAAAAATATTTTTGCATGTTTGCCCAATTATTTACCTGTAATCTCGTATATGATTTTAACTTCTATCATACGAATTCCTTTATGCCACTCTTAATTGTCCGTCACCGGGAGGGGGCGCCGGGTGCTCGACGACCGAGTGAATTTTCATAGAAGATACTCCACATAAACGGAACGCGATACACGTGCGATTTTTTTACCGCAGCCATTGCATCATTTTGACGCCTGATGGCGGCATTTAAAACCCAGTCATGAAACGGAAACAGCAAAGTTTTGGCACAGCGTTACGTAACACTGTCACGTCACAAAGTAAAGGTAACAGATACCCTAAAAAGACATAAAGGGGTCGTCTATACCAAATGTCATTATTCAAGCTTCTCCCTTTTTCAACGCTCGTAAAGCAAGCGATGGTCATGCAAAATGCCAGCATAGACAAGAAGTGAGGACGGGGGGGGGGGGGGACTGCGTGCGGCGCAGTTTTAAGGGTAGGGGTGTGACTGACCGTTGCAGAGCGTTATAATGACGTGTGGGTCGGAAAATGCAAAAAAAATGCGTTACGTAATTCATGGACGGCCCCGAGGACGGCCACAGGTGTTTTAAATAGTTATGTGGGATTAAATTAATAATCACACTACCGCCTATTTCGCACTATTACTAACTGAAATATACTTCTAAATTATGAATCCCTGTATCTATATTGGACACAGGGCCGGAATGACTGCAGATATCTGCATTGGAATTTTCTGTTTTACCCCTGTTTTTAGCCTTCTCTCAGCAAATGTTCAATGCCTCAGCGCGGCATCTCCCCAGAAGCAGTGACCGGCCGGGCATCTGTGCTCAATCCTGACACCACTTCCATCGTTTCTGGGGGTTCGTCTTTCCTCCATCGCGTTTCGTGTGGATTGTGGATACAGGGGGACCATCAGGGCCATGGTCTCCTTTTGTTGGAAATTACCAGGCCAACATGTCTTTTGCCCCCATACTCTTCAGACAGTAATTTTGGATATTTGCTACCTGAGCTAACATATTTTCAGTTTATAGAAATGGTTGTTTGGGAAAATGGTGCAGTGGCCTAAATTAAATAAGAAATCGACATTTCAGGTAGGTTATGTTGCACAGTTACGTCTTTGACCCCCTATGCGCATGGCTTCGATTCACCTATGGCATAATTCGCCCACATTTGTTGGTTTAACAAGGATCCAGGCATGACCATGCCAGTACCCATTTTCATGCCACTTATGTCACGTGTGCCAATGTCATACCAACAATGCACATTACACATGTTAGGTATAAAATGACTACTCAAAGTTAAAAATTATTTGAAACTTTTGTGTTGATTCAGCCATTCCAAAAAGGAAACAAAACATTCCAATTCTTTTCCATGCCCTATGAACACCAGTGAACTTCCACAAAATTGGAAATGTATGGGCCAAAGGCAAGGTCAGAACTTCACTTTTGCAGCCTGAGGTTGGTGAGGACAAAGTGGAAAAATGAGAATAACTTTGGGGCGATTTATACACACATTTTACATGCACGGCCATGAACTGGAAAACCTGCTCACTACTGGAAGCACAAATTTAGGGGGAATTCAATAAACAGTATACATATGAACTGAGAACAAATTCTTATTACCACTATCACACATCGCTGGGATGCAGTCATTCTGTGTTTATACTTAACAATGCATCAGTTCACTGGCATTACAAACAAAAGGGCTTTCCCAGGTCTCACCAGTGAGTCAGCCTGCCACAAAAAAAAATAGAGGGTGTCAATGCTGAAACCTGCCACTCACGGTTTCACGGACAGGAGCATTGTAATGGCAGGCAGTCATGCAGTGATAGCAGGAGGATGCTGAAGCCAGAAGCTGTCCAAAACCAATCAACATGCAATTAGATAAACGATTGCGTGCGACGAAATGAAAACGAAAGTGCTGTTGGTCAAGCAAGCCAAGCCAGATCAAAGCATCAGCCACAAGCAGAAGCAAGCATGACCAAAGCCCACAACCAATGTACAGTGCTGTTACCATAACCCTTGTAAAACATGTTGCAAGCTTAACATTGCAATAAGTCAAGGATTTGAACAGCTTTGAATGTTAAATAACAGAAGTATTCACATCTGAATGCATGCAGTAAAACAATTACACAATGCCATTAAACAAAACAATTGCTCACACATCATTTCCAAATTGCATTTGATTCACTGCACACATTGCAGAGATAATGGTTCAGCACAGAACAATGGTGTGTTGTAACAGACACACACACACACTCTCTCTCTCTCTCTCTCTCTCACACACACACACACACACACACACGCACACACGCACACACGCACACACGCACGCACGCACGCACGCACGCACGGGTTGAAACTGGGCTTCAGCCTTCTGTGGGCCACACCAATGTTTTAATTTAGTCATGGGTAAGTGGGGAATTCTGAGTAAGCTGGGCTGAAGTTGAAAAAGGTTTTAGGCATAATGCATTGCATACCATTGCCTGTACTAACCTAAAACATATTAGATATGCCATTGGGTGTGGCTTTCACTGCACATCCATTACAAATCAGAAGATCATGCTACATGTCTACATTTGGGTGTTTTATCTGAATGCAGGCCAGGTGCCAACACATGCAACAGACCACCACAGACCACAGTCACCCACCAAGCAACCACACAAAAAAAAGACCAAGCACCAAGCAGCTATTCTTGTCCACACTCAGAAACACCAAATGGCACAGATAACATATGCCATGCATTGCAAAAATATTCTGTTTTTGGTATTCACATACATCAAAATCAGTGGCAGACCATCTTCATTCCACGTCCATGTCATTCCTAAATCCATATTGCATCCATAACTCACAACCCACTTTTTCATTTCCATTCTAAATAAACGAAAAAAAACACCAAAGCCACTTATTTAAAATGAAGGGAACAATGTTTGATCTTAATGTATGAACAGGTGGGGTCACAAGGGAGCACCAAACACATCATCCCACTCATCTATGGGGAAAATACAAAGTGTTTTTTCCTACCTCCTTTTAAGCTTGTCTGGTCTTATGCCTAAACAAAATGTAGCCCTGAAGCTGAAAAGTCAGTGGATTGAAGCAAGTAAAGCAGGCTGGGAACAGAGGAGCTTAGACATTGTTACCATTCTTACATTTTTTTATTGTTATGTTCTCATATCCTGAAGCTCACACCCCACCAACAATAACACAGAACAATCAGCAGCATAGCTGGAGGGGTCAGAAGTCAGAGGTTCCCCAAAAATGGCCTGTCATCCTGCAATGATTTGTTTCAAAAGAAAAGCTTTTTAAAGTTAGTGGAAATTCACTTCCATTTTCATAGTGTCCAGGTGGGCTATTTCATATGGTTCTTTACCACACTTCAAATAAAATGGTGACAGTAGTGTAAAGCTTTGTTATTTGAGCATGGCACCCCCAACCCCATTAAGAATGTCCTGGCTACACTGCTTAAAATAATGCTACTGTTCGAGATCCTAGACCCAGGGGCTTGGTGGGCCTGGACGCCCCTCCTGCATTAATAGGCTGCAACATTAGACCTGTGCCAATGACTCTAAATTGTTTGAAATTCTAAGCAGACCCACCTCACCCAAGAATCCATAGAAATCTCCAGCAACTGTACACATGTACCGAAGACGTAAGTCCTTCGCGTACCCAGTACGCATGCGTGCTTTTCCTCGATGTACCCGATCAGAATACTTATCTAACATATTTGACCCACCTTATCATAATGGTCTGATTTTTTACTGATTACTCTAAGCTGTGTGCCATAGCACGTGCCGCGAGACAAAGACGAATGCGAATGGTGTCCTTGAACCACATGTAGTGGAATTCAAGAGATGTTTCCAAATCCAGGTGAACTCCGTCATGAAATCTGTGTTGTGGCAGGCACACGAAACCCCCATAGAGGGCTAGACCATATTCAGAATGCCAAGATGTTAATGGGAAAATGACATCACTTTCATATGATGCAGCCTTTTCTGTGATGTCATAAAAAATTGAAACAGAATTTGACAAATACACAACATGTATGGCATTTGTAATACAAGTACTTTTTTGGCCATAACTTTGTTCTTTCCATAATGCTTTTCAAACTTTCAATTATCATTCTAATTAATATCAAAGTGACCTCAAGTTCAGGCATGTGCCCCTGGAAAGAGGCAGACCTAAGCAATATCCTTTTTTGCAGTGATTTGAATCTGAAATCGCTCAATCTTCACAGAACACACAAAATTTAAGACACATTTTTCTGGATCAAAACAGCCATAAAATGCAGTGGTTACTTCATGCAGTGCATAGTGGTTATTTTTAATTGACTTTCTACTGTGATGTGCAGGAATTGAAAATCTGGCAGTGGAAAGTTGTTTCCATGAAGCCAGGGCACCAGGTTGTTGGCATTGGCATTAGTTCTCTCAGGCTGTAAAGGCAGTGGTATTCAGGTAATCTTTCCGGGTACATGTTTTGATTTAAAAAACTAGCAGGCTTATCTCATGTGTATGTGACCATGTGTATTTGGTACTAACTTTGTTACTAACTTTGGTACTAACTCCACAGCTCAAGAGTGTCTTAACTCTGATACTTGATGATGATGATGACTGGTTGCGATGTGGTCGCCTGTGTTACCTGTGCAATGACGTACTTGTGTATGCATTATTGTTTCACATCTGTGGTCTTTTGGAAGTATTTCCATCATGTTGCATTCCATACACCAGAATAATATGCAACAACCCATGCAATGTACCAGTTCATTTCTGTGTGTATTAATGGAATGTGAGACCTGGGTTCAGATGTATCGCAGGAGTGCGTGGGAATTTGTGTGTATTATATTGGCACATAGGCACATCACCTTTATTTGTTTAACTACATTCAGAAGCCTGGATGGAAATGTATATCATCAACAGTCTGGAATGAATAACTGATGGATGAGAATCTTGATGAATTGTAAATAACAACTTAGAATAAACTCTTAGTGAATTATAGGTTTCTTGGATGCTCACAGGTGATCACTTGCAGTGAACAGTACGGAATCATTAAAAGACATGATTGTAGTGGTGAAGATGGCTGAGTGTGCAGGAGAACACACTGAATTTGAGAAAAAAACTTGCTTGATCCAGTCAAAGGTTTTTGAGAACAAAATGTCTCAAGGTTGGAAAACCTTGGAAAGTGCCCAAGATTCTGACCTTGGCCAAAGGCAAAAACTTCACTGACTAGGATTTGTGCTCATTGCATCAAAATCAGTCCATAAATGTCTGAATTACAGTATGTAAAAAATGCCCACTTCTGGTCTTTTTGCCACCCAACCCCCCAGGCCAGATCACTGGGGAGAACTTCGGCCAAAAACTAGCTGCAAAGTGGACTGCATTAACATTCTCCTTCAGTGTAACAATAACATCATGAGATGCCAACTGTGATCCAGGGGGGGGGGGGCAAATTTTTTCCATTGGATCTCTGATCCATATGAATCCCCAGCCTGATCTTTACCCAAAATGTTTTTCTTGTGTGGAACAAAAAATATTTTATGCATACACAGTTAACCAGGAAGGAAGGCACTTAAAATGGTAGTATGAAAAAAACAAGGCATTTCAAAAGAAAATGGTAGTATGAGAAAACAGACATGGGGAGACAATGCTCATAGCAAAGAAGTCAAAATTATCATTTGTGGCAGAAAGGGAGCAACATGGGGGCACTGTGCCCCATAATGGCCATGCAAACATCAAATCACCATAATGACTGTGCAAACATCAACTCACCCTAACAGCTCAACTGCGACAGTGGCACCACAGACGACGGCCATGTAACTACAGGGGTCATGGACTCGCTTTCCACACTACCTTGACGGGCGTTCCATTCCACTGTCTTTCATGGACTGCAGAAAGGTGCTCATGGGAAGTGATACTGTGCCATAGGCGCAACGCCACACCGAAGGCACGGCATAGGATACCTGAGGCAGCAGGCCAATAAAACAGTGCGATTGGACTTTGTTCTAGCCATCAAAGAGGTTTGATCGTGAAGTATTAGCTTATATCTCACTCAGGACTGTGTACCACCCGATGTGAGTGCTGAACAAGGTTTGCACCAAAATGGTTGGTAAGAGAAAAGATCCAGAAGGGAAAAGCTTCTCAACCAAAGGTAACTAAACCTTAAGTCCATATCAAAAAATGTTGGTATCGACAAAGCAAAGGACCTAAACAAAATAACCTAGCCTAACCTTACCTAACCTAACCTCTCTGTTGGGCCAAGTCAAGTCCAACCACAACCTTTATCAGCCTGAGGCCTCTAATATCTTACTCTGCGCCGTGCAGGGCTGCGCCTTCAGCTCAAACCCGGAACCAACCTCTTCCCATACAAATTTTGTCATATTGTCATATGCGGACCTTTCCCCTGACATGAATCTTGTGCTTATGAGCCTTTGACTGCAAGCCTTTTCTCACACGAACCTTGTCGAGGAAACGGTAAGATAAAAGATAAGGTTAGTTAAAGCGTAAGTCAACCAGTTAAAAAGATTTCCAAACCTTGATCTCGTTATCCTTCGTGGGTCACTCAACATAACGTGAGGTCGCCCTCTTCCCTTCATCAACCGATGGTGCACATTCAATGCACTAGCAAGCGGACCGTTTCACGTTTTTACTAGTCGCCACCCAGCGCGTCACTGTCGGAAGGACGGTTGATTATGTGCGTTGACGCCTGCCCAACAATTTCGTTATGCCCTTTCTTAAATGGTAAACTTAACAGTAACTGTACGACATTGCATGAAAAGAAATGGCCCAGGAAATGAACAGTGCCCCCTTCCCAGCACACATTCCACCCTCAGGGTACATTATAACTTCGGGCACTGCACGTAATGGAACAAAAATACGAATCTGCAATGTGCATCGACTACGGCGAGCAGCACGGGCCATTCCGAGATTTCACAATGGCCATTCCACATATACAAGCCTATCCAGTTTTTTCTGTCACCTCCCTCCGCTTTGAAAGAAAGTGGCCATTTCCACTGTGACACACAATTACTTTTAAATACCTATACACACCTGAACAAAGCAGCACTTCTGTACTCGGGGACTAGAGATATTCGCTGATCTGCGCCGTCCGTCTCCTCTGCGTCGGTACTTGTGTCGGTACCGCAGGAATGTTCAATGACCAGCTGGTGAAACGACACACGAATTTGCACTCAATCCCATGCTCCGCCCCTACCCTACCGACTGGCGAAGGCAGGCGTAGCCAGGATTTTCCTCGGGAGGGGGGCAAATGTCAAATTTTATGATATGTTACAGGCATATGGCGAAATTTACAAGAAAAGGCAGCAATTTTAGGCAATTTATCTCATATTTGTTACACAGGAAAACATATAATGTTTGTTTTTGCAACATATATACGACCACTCTTACGTGTTCATGCGAAATCGCCATGTATCTAGCGTAGACCACTTGGCTTGGGGGGTGGGCATAGTCCCCATGGTCCCTCCCTTGGCTACGTCCCTGAATGCAGGTAGCCAGAATTTTCGTCGAGGAGAGGGGCAAACGTCAAATTTTGTCATATGCTGACCGTATTCCTGCAAAACTGATCAATATTCAAGGGGGATCCAACGGCTCCGTTTGGAGAAGGGCGGCCAATGCAATTCCCTGGGTATGGATGGCGGGTCAGCAAACAAGGGACGTGGAGAAGGGGGTAAGACGCTGCCTGAAGATTGGGTTCGGTGCCCAGACACCTTAATGCAAAGAAGCATCTCAAAAAATGGTTCGTCTTGTTGACACAAAACGGTATCTTAACGTGTGAACCACTGGCAGGTCTGCAAAGCACCTTGTTATCGAGGGCCGCCCTCAGGGACAAGAGGCGAGCGGCCCGGTACACCACCCCGTGCTGGAACTTGAAGTTCACAAGGTCTTCGGAAGAGGGCCTCTCATATACCTTGGCCCGGCCAATGTGGATCTGGAGGACGACCCGGCGACGGTTGGGAGCATTTCCGACAGGGAAAACGACTCACACTACCTTGTTTCGGACTCAAACGTAAATCTCATACGCCGCATCACGTAGAGCATGGGATTAAGTGCTGACCAAGACGGCGCGTTTTTTATGGCACGGGTCCTGGTCTGTTCAAAATATGATCTATTCTATTAGAACGGAAAATTTCCGAAAAAAATCTTCTCAGAAACATGGCCTTTTCGGAACATGGTTATTGCCGGACGAATCATGCCGGTGACTGACGGAGATGTGCATGTTCGCAATGTTCGTCGGTCTCGTGGGTTTTGAACATTTGGTTAGATGCTGCGAAAGTTATTCTAGGCAATTTTTACAGGCTTTTGGCCTAAAATTGGGCCGTTTCTAAGGAACTAACGACTTGAGGTACTCAAGACCTTAAGTCGGACCCAGGGTCATCGGGGGAAGGGGTGGACAGGCTGCCCCCCATTCTGTGGAATCTGGAACGGAGCAAGTTTACTTTTGCCTCTGTCGAATAACTGGTGAAATTCAATCAGCTTGCGTTGGCTACCCTCGGAACGACGCTTTTGGGCTTGTCATCTTCATTAAACTCTGACAACTCTTAACGCGCCGAACATGGTGCTTTATTTCTCCCGAAACAACACCCACTGTTCGTCATTCGCCGTCTGCATTGGCCATCATGCGTGCGTGTTGTGCTACAAACATGTCGGCCGCATGTGGCTCGAGAGAGGTGAGCGCCTCTCGATAAACGGCGGTGGCCAGTTGCGGCGTGCCCCGCTCCGTCTCGAAACGCACATAGTCCAGCCAGAGGTCAGGCCTGTCGGTGCCCACGTGACGGCAGGCGGCGCGGTGCGCCTCACGTAGACGCGCCACGTCCGCCGGCTGCTGCGCCGCCTCCAGCGCCACCATCGTCTCGAACAGTTCGGCGTCGAGCGGCGGCCGGAGCTGGTGTTCGGCGAACATCTGCCGGGCCGCCTGGAGGCCGCGCGCCGCCGCCAGCCAGCGCAGGTATGCCGCCTTCAACGGCCGAAGCACAGCCGGAGAGCGGGCAGCCGCCGCCGCGAACACGTGCTCCACGTAGTCGGAACGGTGCTCGGCGGCCCATTGGAGCACGCCGCGCCACAGTGCGCCGGCGCCGGCCGCCGAGTCCGGCACGGCCACGGCCGCCGCCTCGAACGCGGCGCACACGTCGTCGGCGTCGCCATGGTCCGCCAGCGTCTGCCGCCCGAACAGAGCGCACCAGTCAACGCCATGCGGCCGGCTGGCCGTGACACACCGACGTCACAAAAGTTCCACCCACCGCTCACTGCACGTGGAATCTATCACAGCACTGGAAATAAAGCGGTACCAATCTGCATGTGACAAAAACGGTCGGGGAATATTAACAACATGAGAATGTCTGACGTCCTACACATTCAATGCCAACCCGCCTTAACTCGCTGGGTATAACGAAAAGAATTTTAGACATGCAATATGCTGTATCTCCCACTCAAAGATTTGCAACAGTTCCTCACTAAGCACTACTAGAAATCCCAAATGACAACCAGTTACTGACACGCAACCGAACTCGTACTTACCGTTCCGCGCAGCCCGTTCATCGTTACCTGAATGAGGTTCCACCAGAGGGCGGCGCAGGCAGGATGCGCCTCTGTGCCAGCTCGGAGGACGACGAGCAGCCGGTCCGCCAGGCCCAGCTCGGCGTACAGTTCGGCCACCTGGAGCAGGCTGGCCTCGGGCGCGGCCGCCGTCTGACAGGCCCGCCCAAGCACCTGTTCCAGCCGCGGCAGCACCAGGTGACGGTGCCGGACGGCGGCGCGCGCCGTCTCCACCAACGAGCTCAGGTACAGAGGCCACACCTCGTCGGCAGGAGCCACCGTCAGGCCCTGCTCGTACAGTTCGCAGCACGCCTCTAACCGATGTCGCAGCTTGGCCGGCGCCCGGCCCCCCTGCAACGCCGCGCGCGCCAGCGTATCGTACGTTAGCGCTCTCTGCGGGAAGGTGGCCTGCAGCTCTTCGCGCAACTCATTTTCTAAGCCTTCGGCGAAACCAAACTCTCGGCAGACAGCGAGAAAGCCTACCAGCAGCCGACAGGCATTTGCGCCGGCGTCTGCCTCCAGTAAGCGGCGCACCGCCTGGCGAGCCACGGCGCGAGCCACGGCACCCTCCAGTACATGGTCCGGCGCCGCCTGCCCTTCCGCCGACTCGCCCTTCTCCGTGATCTTCTTCGGCTGCACGTGGGCGCCCAGCAGGTTCTGGCGGCGTCGTAGTAGATCGACGTAGTTCAGCTCCAGACGGAAGTGTGCAATCCAGAGTGCGACCGACTCCGGGTGCAGCCGAAGGGCGCGCAGCATCAGCTGCCGCGCCGTCTCGGCGCTGTTGTTCTCTTCCAGTTCGTACCGAGCGGCCGCCTCCCAGACGTCCGGCCGGTGACAGTGGATCCGCAGCAAGCGCGAGAACACGCGGCTGCCCTGTGCCAACTGCCGCATCTGACGGCAGAACGCCACGTGCGCCAAGAACAACGACACGTCGCTGCTGAAGCGGATACAAGCGATGCGGTACAGCTGCGAGATGCGCGACACGATCTTGTGGTCGATTTCTGCTTGCTTGTGCCTGTAGCCCAGTCGTTCGCGCCGTTTCCAAATCAGCTTCAGTAGGCTCTTTTCGTACTCGATATACCGCACGTAGTCTTCTTTGGCCTTCCGCTTGCGCTGCAGTCGATACTCGAACTCCTTACGCTTCTTGATGACGGATCGCACCTCGTCTTTGGAGAACAACTGCACTCGTTCTAGCTGTTCAAGCTCCGGGAGAAGCTCTTCCAAACGTTTCTGCACAAATTCGGCCATGATTCTATAGCAGCCTGGCCTGCAAAATATGAGCACTACATCAGAAACACAGGCGACTTTCGGCAAGTAAAGGCATTCTCAACACAGTCACCCTGTGGGCGAAGCACGTCCGTCCCGGTCAAGGTCGCCGGCTGGAATCCAGTATAGATTACGTTAGGTTAGGTTACATCAGATTACATGAAGTACATACATTGCCTAAAACTGAAGACGATGGAGCACAATTGGATCATGGCTCTTCACAGCCTATTGCCCTATGCTTGGCCTGTTCACGCGATATGCCGGGCATGAATAGTTCATGTTTCATGGACTACATGCTGCTGCCGATAAAACAACGTCACTCTCCTCTGCTGCCATATTTGAACAAGTCCCATACAACAATGTACAGTGCACTTCCAAATGTAAATCAGAAACTGATTAGGGAAAAGATGCCTTGCCTCCAGTATTTATTAGGCCACTTTTACTACTCTCTTCCATAAGAATATGAAGAACAAGTGCTTTCCATAACACATTTGGGTGCCACTATGAACTACACTGGATGCTTTGGAAGGCACCATTCACAACTCATCATACACACAAGCACACATCAAAATATACAAATCTCATGAGCCTTTGGCTAAATACATAAGTCACACATGTACATGAAATTAGGCTACCTAAATACACATACACATACACCTACATACAAACGTACATATATGCATACACATACATACATGCATGCATGCATGCATACATAAATGCATACATACAGAACATGTTGCTTTCAAATAAACACTGGCTGACATTAAATGGTATGACCATTTCAACACATTTAGCATCATTTAGCACCAGCCGGAAATACAATTTCACACCATTTCATTTCAAATGGTATGACCATAAGACATCATTTCAGACCATTTGATGAGACCATCTGGGACCAACTGGAAAAGGCAAAACATTGCAAATGGCCGAACCATCTGGTACCAACCAGTCCATCCTAATGCTTCTTTTCTGTGGGATTATCTGATTATTTTCTCACTCATGTATCATTCTTTTTCTTTTGGCATTAAAATGTTCAGTCTTCTCATATTACAAAAAAATGAAATTAAACATAAAAAATGGCAATGTTTCAACAGCTTTTCTGATAACTATCACTGAATTGTTTTTTTTTTTGTCTTTTCAAACTGTTATGCACTCAAATAAACCCAACCATGGTCTTGAACCTTGAGAAGGCTATTTTTTCAAAGCTTGCTTTTTCAGGTCTCTATTGAGCTATACCAGCCTGCCCCAGTTTTCACTGAGTACAGCAGCAGAGAAAGTGGTTTTATGGCCAAAATACAGATCAAAAGGCCTCAAGAATCATCAGGGCTTTGTACACACAAAACATAGGCTTTGTGATAAGTGCTGGTGGCCTGCCACAAACAGAGGCCGAGCAGACTGTGGGACTGTGCATTGCGTGTGGGCCATGGGATGAACAGTGCCCCACACACCTGTCCTCTGCAGCTCATACCACTGCCAACTACTCCCTGGCATACTGTGCAGTTGGGCCTTTTGGTATAGTGATGGTGGGCACACATAGCAGGTAGTCAGATGGCTTTTGGGCCTGAAGTAATATCTGGGTCAGCAACTGAATTCCCAGACTGTATTTGCTGGAGAGAGCAACCCAGAGAAGCTGATTAATGGTAACAGCCCACAGCTTTGTTCTGCAGAACACCCATCCACTTTGAAGATGAATGGTTAGTGTCATGCTTGTCATTCACCTCATTTCCCCCAGAGGTAGAATGGTGGAAAAGCCGAACCGTACGACCAAGGATCCTATCCTAGGCATACGTTCCATGAGTCTTTCCTCCAAGTATGTCATGCTTAACCACATCCAGCTTTAGGGCTGTTGCACTTAAGAGCACTGAGGGGGTGCATCATGCAGACCATCCTAGATGTGCTGTTGCAGGGAAAGCCCAAGGATGGGCTACTGTGAGACCATGTCCAATGGTTTCAACGCAAATATGCACAAAGACACAACCACAGAGTTGGATCCCTGCCAGGTTGGACACAGGGAGACTGGGTGAAAGTATGCTGGCCAGGAGTGCAGGACAGGTGGTGTGGTGACCCTGTTCAAGCAGCTCTGAAAACAGGGCCAGGAGCCAGCCAATGGCCATCTGATGACAGACAAGTTCATGTGCATCACCTAGTGGCAGCCAGGGAGGTTGTTCATGGGGCCAACAAGCCCAGCTTTCAACCCCTCAGTGGTGCCATGGGGTACCATGGAGTCAGAGGATGAAGTCTGTGTCTGCAGATACTTGCCATTCCATTCAAACACTACTATTGCCCTTGTGCCAGAGTTTGTGCATAAACAGGGCACCAGAACAGTGTTTGCCTGCCAAAGGGAGGGATAATACTGTTGACATTTGTGACTGATATGCCAAGACAGGCAATGGACATTTTCATTTTTCTGCCAAAGAACTGTGATGCATGGACATGCCCATCCCTACACTTCTATCATTCACCACTATTCATAGCCCTGACCATAAAGGAAGAAATGAAATCTCTACTGCCTATGCTTTCTTTCTGCCCCATGTTTCCAGTGAAAATGGCATGGCAGAAAGGATTGGTTTCATGACCAAGATATAGTTTCAAAGGCCACATCACTTATTAGGAATCATCAAGGTTTGAGCTGCCTTTACTAGCTATATAAATTTGGCCCACATTTCATGTGCATTCTTTTCTCAAAGTTCTGCATTCCATTCTAGTGAATATAAAATATCACCACTGGTAATAATCTCCTTTCCTAAGGTTTGGCCCTACTGCTAAGTTACTCTTGACCAAACAGCATTTATTGAAAGTCTGATAATGTCATGATCACTATCATCCTAGAATTCACTGATATTTGTCTCATCAATAATTTTGCTTTCAATGATCACAACTAAGTCTACAATCTAATTGCCTTTTGTTGGACTCTTAATCATTTACTAAGGAAAGAAATCCAAAAATGATCCAAAAAAATCCAACCTGCTGGTTCCCCATTCAAACTTACCTCTTAACCCATTTTTGGCACATCAAAATTACCCAATATATTTATGCTGGGTAATTAAGTTTTAAGCTATGAATTTTCCTATCTTTATCATCATTCCCTTACCTTACTCAAGTGTCTGCAATGGCAACACATACAATAATCCAACTTAATTGCGTCCTGTTTATTATCATTACTGTTCAAACAGATCGCCTACATTTGACGAGTCCCACAAAGTTTGTTCTTTAACTGCCATGCTTTATATTTTTGCTTAATGTAACATACCTCTCCTGCAATCCTTTGAGTTCAGTAATATATGGAGAGCTTCTGGTAAAGGATTGTTGGAAAGGTGAATTTAAGTTGCAAAAATGTTTCACGTTTTCTGCCTCGCACCATCAAATACTGCAAAATGCTTGAGTTGGGTGGGAAGATACTTGGTTCTAGCCCCTTTAACCAAACAGATCATTGCACAACCATGGATGAAGGAGCAGGGAAGATTGACACTTAGATGCGCTGGACAGGGATGGTTCAATGAGTGACTGGAAAAGACCACGTGAGGAAGGATTAAAAAACTTAAATTCCATTGCACCCTACGTTAAACCCACTTTGTACTGTTAAACTCTAAGACACCATTTCTACTATCAGCAAACAGGAACAGACAATGATAAAAGCCTATGGAATGCGTAGATAAACAGCTATGTGACCTGAAACCACTACAGAACTTAACCGAGGTTTTCATACCGCGATTACGTGAATCCTCACAAAAAAAACATTTTAAACGCATTACTACAACATACCACCGCAACATGCATCGTTCATTTACACTGCACCGGTAACTGTTCGTCTACAGTGCAGGAGGATGAGTACGTACCCCAATTATGTCCACAGCCTAAGCCCTCTTCAGAAGCAGTTCTGCGGCCACGAGGTATCTCGCCAGGGACAGCTTTACGATCGGCAGCGCCACGTGATTTAGCGTCAGTCGAACCTGCGTTGCTATCATGATCAAGGCCCTTTATAGCGCTGATGGTCACCAAACTCTTTGTTTTCACCCTGCGAAAGTCGATGCGTGACGTCACTGGAAATGGCCCAGTCAGCGCCCGCTATGGGTATTGAATAAGCGGTTCAGATCTCGGCCGCCGGACGCTTGTGCTTCCCCTTCATCCCGATTTCAATGTACACAGTACCATGCTATGTACCTTATTTTCATGAGGGCAAAGTAATAATCCATAGGAAATGCGATGTCTTGTAACTGTCGTGTTGGTGGCTCAATTGGTGGAGCGCCTGTTGCCAGGGCCTATTTTAAGCAAAAATGACTGTGGGGACAATTCTGCGAAACGAGAGCAAGGTGGGGATGAGACTATCCCCTCCCCCGGCATTTGCGTTCTGCTTGTTGAGTTATATATATATATATATGCATGTGTATATATATGTATATGTTATATATATATATATATATATATATATATATATATATATATATATATATGAGGTGATATGAAGTGAAATTTATATATGTATATATGAGGTGATTATATATATATGGGCGAATTACCATGAAGACTTTTTCAGAGTGCTCTCTCATTAATCGATGCATCTTTGGGAGGACATCATACGTGCAAAATTGGTTTTGGTCCACTACTTTTAAGCACTGTCACGCGCAGATTGCATGACTCTTGTGCTGGATTTTATTTTCATTTTGATGAAATTCTCACCGGCTTTTGTGCATTTCGAACCCATTAAAGTCAAAGAATGCTTTTCAGTCTATCCTAAGCAAGACCTCATTCTCCACGGACCTGTGATCCCTGGGAGACTCGGTCAGGGAGAGGTGTTTCTAAAATGCTCCCAAACATGTTTTGTGTTCCAGTTTGGTAAACCAAGCGCACGATATGCATAAAATGTACATCATAGTACTCCTTTTGACACACTGGATCAAAAGACACTTCACATGTTGTCTGAGGTCATAGGTCACTGGCTCTGTCAACAGCAGTGTGGCTTAGGTGGGAATGATTCTTCAACCTTCTTTGTGGCCTCGGGGTCCTGGCGACGATGCCAATCCACGACTTGCAGCAGGTAATGCTTTTGCCTTTCATCCTTCGCCATTATCTCATTGTGCCCTTGGATAAGAGCCACAGCTCGTTCGGCGAAGTCGCTGACTACCGCGATCCCGCGCGGGTTTTCCTTAACGTTCTTAATGCCAGGTGCTGTCTCCCAATCAGCGGGATAGGCGGCAAGGAAGTCCATGCTGACGCCGTAGGCCTTCAGGTTGCCCACCGACTTTGTCTTAATGAAGTCGACGATGATCTTCCTGGCGCGAACTTCCTTTGCCGCGAGATCTATCTGCGCTCGCTTGGGCGGACTCTCCGACCCCTGTTCCTGGAGTGCCGCGACCATCCTCCTCTTCATCTCACACGGCACGCCCTCGTCGAAGAACGACACATCAGCCAGTTCTTCGCCGAGGTACCATTATAGGTTATTGCTGCAGTAAATAGTATGTCGTATATAATGTCATAATAGATAATAAGTGATTGGCAAACTTTTTGGAGATCGCCTACGAGACTTCAGGATTCAAACCAGACTTTGCAGAACGGCCAGGTCGTGCACGGGAGCCTTGGCCGCCGACGAGGAGCAGAATCATGCACTGTCGTACGAAACAACCATGAAAGAGACGAAGCGCTTGAGTGCTCCCAGTTCACTGGAAGTTACGGAGAACTGATGACGAAGCAAGAAGGCGAAGCAAGAAGATCTTGATCCCGTGAATTATGTGTTCCATAATCTAGGGTGAAGAGCACCTGGTTGGGGAGCTTAATTCCCCGAGGAGACTCTCGACCAAAGAAGATGATAGAGACCTCAAAGAACTCACCAAAATCATCGCTAGGCTGGATTTTGGCGAGCGTCTCATGGCAGAAGGCCACGATACGATCCTTGGAAGAGAGAAACGTCTCGGCCACTGCTGGCTCCAGGTCTTCACGCATCATGGGTTCAAACTTGCTCCGATCAATGAGTCTCCATCTCTTCTTGAAGCACTTGAACAAGGGAATCCCCGGTCCCGAGCACGGACCGAAGCGCGTGGAGGAAGCCGCCTCTGCCACATTTTGATGATACGATGACGACAAGCGAAGTGAAGCAGCTGTCGCCCAAGCTTCTGCTCAAGAAGCGTGCTTGCTCCCACAACTTGTCCAGTATTGCTGGAGTGGGTGTCGAAGCTCATGCCGACGACCTTATCCGAAACCTCCCAGTCTTCCCTTCCAGACAATGTGCGACAACGTCGGCTGTCGCTGCTCCAGCTCCGCTGACAAACTTCGGAACACCGAGGAGCTTGGCGGCACTTCTTGGACCGGTTGCAATGACAGGGAGTCGATCCACCTTTTCCTCTCCATCGTCAGGTAACAGTTTGCCGTCCCAGTGGACCACCAGGCTGGGTGGCACGGAGAAAGAATGCTAGATTTTGTCCGCAGTGGCTTTCCTCTGCGATCTACGAGCCCGCCTGGTCAAGCTTCTGTGATCGCCGATTCAGAGGGGCCGTGGCCGAGGGCTGAGGCCGTCGCCGATAGGAAGTGGATTGCAGAGCGATCATTGAGCTTGGTCCGATCGAGGGCTGCTGCCAGACCAAGAGTGACGATGTTCTTGGTATCCCTGCAGTGCCGCTTCGAAGGAGAAGGCATGGTGAAGGACTGCGGGTCATCCTGATCTGTCAGTTGTGTGTTGCCAGTAGACGAGGATTCCAATTGAGCAGTTGCTTCCTGCTCGATCTTCTGTTCAGTCCAACGGCGGGCCCTTTAAAGCTGCGGCTACTGTCGTCGTTGAAGAGCTCGCTCCTCCGCAGAAAGAAACTTATCGAATACCACCATGACGCCTCGGCGACCTGGCTCCTTTTGGGTCTGTGACAGCATGTGAAGTGTCTTTTGATGCAGTGTGTCAAAAGAGTACTATGATGTGCATTTCATGCATATCGTGCGCTTGGTTTACCAAACTGCAGCACAAAACATGTTTGGATAATGTCTTTATCCTCTTGGTTTTGGTGATATTAATGATGCCGACAAGTGCAATGTCAAAAAGGTTTTTGAGGTTGTCCCTAAATTCATTCTTCTTGTCAATTTCCGAGGCGGACCTCCAGCATTTGCCTTTGATGACAGCTCGGTACTGGTCAAACGTCCTGTTGAGCTTCTTTATCATTTTCCTCGCCGGTGCAGTGAGAATACGGGTTTGTTCCACGCTGTCATCATTTCGTGGACGATCTGTGTTTTAACCTCCCTCTAGGTAAGCCTATCCACACGGTGGGACTGAAAATATTGCTGGAGCACTTCTCCCCGCGAAGGCAGTTTGCTGCTTGACACTGGTTCGACCGGAGTATCGATCAACCAAAGCTGGGCTTCTTTCTCATGGTGCAGCCATAGTGGCACAGACTTCCGTCATAACAGGTACTTTCTGCATTGACGCAAGCGGTCCTTAAATATCCCGGCGTCTAAGAATGCGCGGGAAATTGCCAGATCGGCACTGTGGGTTTCCGTGGCATCGCCAGGTGGAGTATTTCAGAACTGTTCTATTTAAGTCGCAGTTTGCAAGCGATGACCAGGATACTGACGAGATGCTGCGGCAGCTTCGATTCTTCCCTAAACGGGGCGGCAGGTTGCCTGTCCCGGATACTTTCTGTTGCTCTAATCTCTCCCCAAAATACGGTTTCTCACCAAATTTTGGCAAATATGTTTCGCGGCCCTACGCAAAAGTGCAAAAGCTGTCCCAACACAGGCACAACAAATTGCTCCATTTCCAGATGAACGGCACCAAAATAAAAAAGCCGCCTCAAATTACGATATCATATATCTGACTATCTATCTATCTATCTCTCTCTCTAAAAATATATATATATATATATATAATATAGATATATATAGATAGCTCCGCCCAGAGATATCGTCAACACTTGCCATGATCTGCAGTCTGGGCTTTTGCCATGTTGGTGAAGCAGATGGAACATGCTCATGGGATGCATAAACTCATGCGCAGGAAGCAGCAAGAGCGACGGTTTTAATATATGACTGATTACTTTTCCTTTTTCCTCGCATAAAACTGGGGTTTAGCCGCCTAATTCAGTGAAGTTTCACCATTTAGGCACTGGGATTTTAGCAGGGTTTTCAGATCATGATGACGACTACAGCACTGCTGGGCTTCTATCGCATTCATATAAACATTATCCCACCACGGCGAAACCGCCCTGACCACCAGCTCACCCTTAAGTTTTCTTGCGTTTTAACATGTAATACATGGTCACCTGCCTCGTCATCTCTAACGTACTTACTATGCAATGAAACACCTCGGCCGCCTACGAGACAATGTGATAAATATTGTAGGCCAGGTGACGATTGGCGAGCGTGTTTGGTAGTTGGTACGCTGGCACCCCATGCCGCGAAAGTGATGCTTCTAATTGGCTCCCAAATTAGCCAATGATTCAAAATATCCTTCCTAGATAAGATGCTGTTTCGCGAGAGACTTCTACACAGCGGTTTATGGAATACTCTCCTGGTTACGCTGGACAGAGATGGCCGCAGTGGTTGCTCGACTCCTGGCTGTTTTTTTTTCTTTGCATGGGCAAAGACTCTTGCTGGGGGGGAGCAAAGTGTAGGACTGGGCAATATTTGCCCCTCCCAGTTAACATGTTAAAATAGGCCCTGCCTGTTGCCGCTGCCTACTCTGGTTAGGTGAGTGCGAGTCGTTTCGGCCCTCGTTATTTCTCCTGGAGGTTACTTGGCCCTCCAAGCGACCCATGGAAAAAGACATTGGCTACCGTGGTCGTGTGGGTCATATCCGCACGTTCGACTTTCGCCTTCGAATTGTGCCGTGAGGCCGGAATTCGGTGCAGGGTAGTCCGTACAAGCACTGCTCAGCATGGGCTCTGGCTTCAAAGTACTCCAGCGAACCGTTCGGACCAATTTTTTAAATAACAGTAACACATAAGAAACATATAAACAGTGATATATAAGTAAAAAGTAAATCAATAATAGAAAAAATACAACTAATGATAAATCGGGAACATAGACGGGAAGCACGCTTCTTTGTTTTGACATTTCTCAGTACGGCCATGACGTCTCTCCCAGTGGCGAGGCAGGACAGGACACTTCTCCAAGCACCGCGGCAGACCAGGACACCTCTCAAAGCTGAGGTCTCTCTTGCGACTGTATTCGGTTCCTTCCGACAAGCGCACGCGTCGGGTGGGGTAGTACAACCACCGCCCAAGGCTAGATACGGTCACCCGGTCGGCCGCGAAGGCCCGCCGGGTCAGCGGGCCGCAGCCGCCGGCGTCCGAGCCCAGCGCAGTCATGGCTACACATCACCTCCCCCTGAGACGTGAAGGAGACTCACGTCCGACCATACAAACCACCGCAAACAGAACAAAGCAACAGCCAATAACAATGCAGCCACACCCACGAAACCGATCATCACTGCTCGGCCTGGCTACTACTCTGCTGCCGTACTCTTTGCACGTGACTATACATTGGCTCGAACCAGTTAACCGAGAGTTTCTGCCGCCACTGGCGTCCTCGCAGCCCGAGTCCAGTCCGCAACCCGCCTAGCGGGCAGCACTGCCGGAACTCTTGCGCCCAGGGTTGCTGCCACGCGCACCACCGTTGACGCGACCACCGCCGCAGTTCCCACACCCAACGTCGTCGCGGCTACCATCGCCCTTAATGCCGCCGTCGCCGCGATGGCAGCCTCCGGAGTCGAGGCAGATGCCGTCGCCGTTGTCTCGATCGCTGCCGCCATCTTGCGAGACCGGTCGCGGGGGCCGGAGATACCGGCTGTTGCGCCAGCATATGCGTCTGTTGGGCATACGCACTGGGTATGCCCACTGTCGTCATGGACGTCGCCAGCCGACGTCCATCACGGTCACCCATTGGTCCCAGAGACCCGTCCTGGGGTTCTGCATGAGGACATGTCTGGTATGGAGAGGCCAGCGCGGGCGGGCGCCAATGTGGTTACAAATGGCGTTGTATGCGCCCGTGACGAGATACATGTAGTTACATGTGCAAAACTGCACATAGTCACTACATGTTGCTATATTTGCAAATTTCAATGACATTTTGTATGATAATGACATGCGTCAATTAACTGCCCATTGCCTTATTATACATCTAATGCAGGCTGCAACCGACTTCAAACTTTTCAGACAAAGGACGGGTTTCGTGCGTGACGATATGGTGGCACAAATTGCCAGATATCTTTCAATCCTTTAACTTGATGCTATCCATACGTCAGTATCATATGGAACGTTATGCGATGGTTATTTTTTTAAGTTCCCGACCATCTCCTCTTCATAGATTACAAGTTATTGCACATAAATACGTTGCAAAACAAAAACTTTGAGCGAATAGAACGTTGTGGGTGTTCATTCGAAACGCAGTATTCCTACATGAAACGAAACAATTTTCACAGGAGAACGCGAGCTATAAGACACTTCCTTTAAAAGTTGTGATGCGATGTTGCAGCTTTAATGCTAATCTTGCATCGTCCAGCAACGATGCTGTGTTAATTTTCCGGGAAATATTCTTTATAACAAACGTTCTTTGTCCTGAACACAGTGAGAAAAAAGCTAACATTATGGTGCAAACGTAACTAGTCAGGCTGTGCATCACTTTATTTCATAAATTGCACGGTTCTGCAGAAGTTAGTTCTTTGTTCCAGTGATAGATGTCTCTACCAGTAGAACTCTGGCCGCGGCACGCTCGAAGGCAATAACGTCGTTTCCCACTCGCGCAGTTCACACATCTGGTTGTTTAGTTTGTGGCGCCGCAGCCCGTGGTCGCTGGAGATGGTGCCTCGGCCGGCGGACGGCAGCCAGGAAATGCTGGAAGAAATCCTGGAGCTGGCCGACGTTGCCGAGGCCAACGGTTGACCGTAAAATGCATCGTAGCGCCATGATAGCTGAACTGGTATGATACCTCGCAATGGTTGTTAGGCAACGCGGTATAACACCCTGCATATGTGCTATTCATTTCTGCTATCTGCGCAACAGGAGAATAACCATTAGCTATTTTATAACCATAGATACATCTAACTCAGCGAGGCCCATATCTAAGCAGTATTCCCTTCCGACAATAATGGCATGATTACTTGGACTACGATATTATGTCACCAGTAAATTCCAAAATTGTGCTTCACCTCACCTGCAGTTAACAGAATCAGTAAAATGCATTTCGCCACGTTCAGCTGTGATCAGCATGCATAGCCAATCCCGATAATAAAGCATTTTCAGTGAAATTGATGTGTATTGCGTTGTAGTTTATTCCCTGTACTACAGAAGCATACTGAACTCACATTCACATGTCGCTGGTTATTACATTTTAGACTATGGCAAACGCGCTTCATGAAAAAAGGCGCATGAGCACATGCATTAACCTATACCATCTTCTACCGCACCATTTCCTGTTCGGAAACCGAGGGATATTTGTGAATGGAAATTGTGGCATCGTCATGTCGGGCCGACCCGAACTGCTTTCACATGCGACGTCCATGACGAAACCACAGGACATGCTGAACTTAACTGGTCACAGTTTGCGTTTCACCGGTCGTTTTTTTTTTGTTTGTGCTACATCAGTAACAGCCGATGTCGCACGCGGTGAAAACGTCGACCGCTCTCTGATCGCCATGTTACATCATTTGAGTGGGTCAGCTATTTCGAGGAGCAAGCACTCGTGAAAGAAAGATTTCACTTTTTCGATTCTGTCTGCCCAGAAGACGGCGTCGAAATAAATGCGGTCTCTGACGGTTTCGCCGGTAGGCGAACAGACGTAAAAATCACAGCAATGTGCACTGGTGCACGTTAGCTGGCACTGAGTTTGGCTGTAATATGAATGAGTCTTTTTTAGATGGAAATCCTCGTCTAAACAAAATGTTTTGAGTTTGCTCTCCCCCTTTGCACGTGAGACAACTGAACGGTTTTCGGCAACTTTCGGACATTGGCACTTCCAGAATTAAATCATCGTTAACTACACCATCAGGCGTTGCTGCAGGCAACGGATGTTCCTTGTGCACTATCAAGCACTATCAAACCAACCAGGATTACTTTGCAGCCCATTTCCTGCTCATATTGAGATACTGCGAGTGCCTCGTGGATTCTCCCGTATCGCAGGGCATCGACATCCACCTCCTTTCCTGCATCATACAAAATTTGGTCCACCACCTTAGCGCCTGAGGTAGTTTTACGATGTTGATGATCGCGTGTACGTTGCTGGCCGTGATCCTACTCTTCTAGCTTCAAACCACAGGTCCCTATCCGAAGCAGTTTTTTTATCGGAGTTCCTCCCGTTCAGAGTCTGAAACTGTGAGACTGTCTATCACAGCCTGTTTACGTGCTTCAGCCTGCTTGGGTCGGTCTCATCCGGGTCCGGTTGGTGGCTGTTGGGGCCGTAGTCACAATCGGGGAGGGCTGACTGTCCTTTTCTCTTATAGAACTGTTGTTTCTGACTGAGCTGGTCTCGCGAGATAGCCTGCTACGCAGGCGTTTTTGGTACCGAGAAACGAGAAACGAGAAACTTCAAGACTTTTGTTGGACTGCGATTGGACTTTTTCTTCTATGCCAGAACGTCCATCTTGGATCCTACTTGATACGACAGACAGGCTGCAGCACATCTGTTAAGAAAGCCGCGCTTCTGATAAAAATTCACTCGTTTTCCGCAAATGGTTTTGGCCACGCAGGACATGAGCGTTTCTGCAAGATTGCTTGTGACGTCGTAAATAACAAGTTTGGTTGCCTTATTTTTTACCACGTCAGCTGCTTTCACCGATGCGATGCAGACTGCTGGTTGTATGTGACGCTTCATCGCATTGGCTACATTTCTTTGCTCCTGAGCAACGTTGCAGTAGTAGTTTTTGCAGTTGTTGTGATGGCCCAAAACATGGAATGACGCATTGCCAACATCATTAGCAAAGTCTCTTGCGCATTCTGCTGAGGAACGCTTATCACCTTCACTTTCCAGTGCGTTACGTTTTATTATTGTTCGAACTGTTACCGTCATTCTTTTTATGCGAAGTGATAAAAGACGATGAGCCTCCGCATTCTCTTTTGCTATCTTATGCAACTGCGAAGTGTAACATTTGGTCATGTGGTTTGCGCACTAGACCTTTTTGACGTCTCTCCCGTAGGGAACAAGGGACACGACGCTTTTATAAACGCTGGAGTCCCCGTCTCCAATGACCTCCAAAAACTGGACATCGTGCATGCTTTCGAACCCTTTGACAATGATGTCAGTCTCCATAGAGATGGATGAGCCCTCCCAGTTTCTGTGACACTGGTGGTTTGGAACTGGGCCGAGTGAAGCCCGCGCACATACCACACAGTACTTGTTTCTCATCCCATAGTACAGCAACTTTTTGGCTTCAGTTCCAACGGCGCCTGCCACACTACCTTTGGATGACTACTTGTGGCCATGTGAACGGATTCCCCAGCTACCGTCAACCACTACCGCAATCCAGGGCAGTCCAGGCAAACCGTCCGGGTTCCTGCGCACTCGTCCTTTTTTGATGGCGATCCGCTTTTCTTCCTCGCCAGCATCTCTTCGTATAGTGTGGCCTCTATGCTCTGGAAGACAAGGCGAGTATTATGATACACACTGATTACTGGCAATCGGCGCCATACAAGACGTTCTGTGAAAGCACCATATTGCAGTTCGTACGTTTCTAAACCACTGACAGCTCTTTGAAAAGGAAGATCATCCACAAACGCACATCTTTTCAAACAGTACTAAGGCGTCTCTGAACGTGTCGCGAACGGGCTTCCAGATAATGAAACCAATTAACCCTGTCTTCATCGTTATCAGGAATAATGTACTTGGCACCCAATAATAACTTGAGACAATTCCAGTGTGGAAACTGGTAAGGTTACTACAGCTATTCATCTCCACTCCAGAGTTGCAATTTTTCGTATTTGATACCAGGTTTGAAATGAATGAGTCGTTATACTCCACAATATTATTACTAATCTTCGATAGCCCTGTACCTTCGTAACCAATAAGCATATAAATACGGCGTTTTGACTGGACGGGAGCCTCACCGCATACAGTATATGACGCCTCAATTACGTAATACCGTCATACAAGAGCGTTTTCCCTGCAACGCAGCGTGGTGAAAATATGCACAAAGTCATTGTCGATGGGCTCATCATGCACTCATACTTTGCAGAAATAAATGCGTCGCCAACTCGATTGAGAGCCAATGTATGATGGAAGTACGACTTAAAACAGCATTGGAATTTGCTCAGATATTACTGCTTTAGCATAACTAAGTGTGTGTGCGGGGAGGGGGGCTTTAGGGCGCGTCAAAGGCGGGGTTATTCGCGAGCATAAGTTGGCGTTTTATTTGCGAGTATAAGTGGGATCCATTTGGGTTGTAAATTCTATCCATGCGTTAATCAGTCACACATGGTCAATGAAAAAAGATATGCACTAACGAATGAAAAATATGTGATCCTTCGTTCTTACCCTGGCGTCGCCGGCTTCATGGTCGGAAAACGTGGCGAACCCCATGAATGGAACTTGCATGCAGGCCATCTTCTCCTTCATTGATGAACAGCCGGATCCTGTAGTGATAACAGCGTAAACGGCTTGATGATTCAGGTCACTCAGTTGCTTCGTCTCTCCCACCATGAACGTTGCTCCGCACCTATGACAGATATTTTGAACTTGTCACTAGGCCGGTAAGGGCTTCACACAAGAATGTCGGCGCATGACAAGCTTGCAAATGGTCACACAAAGTGTCCACTCCGGTCAGAACACCACTCATGCATAGAATTCACCGTCCGCGATTTAATCCGTTTCTCGGTGGCATTTGCCCAGCCTGTGACGTACTTGCGGCCGCCGGGTGTGGTGCTGGACCATTACTCGGAAGCTTGCCCTTGCATTCACGCGCCCTTTGAGTATTTCTGAGACGTGCGACAGCCGATCGTTTCGGTCCTATACTGACCACTGATGAAGGCTGCGCTGCGTCTGAGACGTGCGACAGCCGATCGTTTCGGTCCCATACCGACCACTGATGAAGGCTGCGCTGCGTCTGAGACGTGCGACAGCCGATCGTTTCGGTCCCATACCGACCACTGATGAAGGCTGTGCGACGTCTGAGACAACCGATCGTTTCGGTCCCATACCGACCACTGATGAAGGCTGTGCGGCGTCTGAGACAACCGATCGTTTCGGTCCCATACCGACCACTGATGAAGGCTGCGCCGCAGAGAACTGCACCAGCCGCGACAACAGTATGCGCTTTACGCTCGGACCACCGTAACGCTGCTGCCGAGCCCTATAGCGGACCACCAGCAACTGAGTATTTCCAAAACGTTCACCGATGAGTTTTTGTTTTCCTTCGCCTGGTGTTGTGTTTCGTCTCACAAGGGCCTTTCACAGCCGATGTGGCAGTTTGGAAGAGCAAGAACGAGCGCTGGACGAAGGAGAATGGGACCTAACTGACGTTACAAGTAACTTTATCGGTATTGGACAGGAAAGAGTACGTTGTTTTAAAACTAAGTATGAAGCTAGAGACACGGGAACAGAGAGGGAGAGGTCTGAATAAGAATGGGCAACCGGAAATAACGCTACCAGAATTGTTTCAAGCTCCCAGACAGAAACGCGGAAATGTCCAGTACGAGCAATAGAGCCTCAGGCACTGTAGGTATTGTCGTATGCTTGAGTGTCCTTGAGGGGAGTGCAATGGGGCGGTTTGCATCACAGCCATAAAATAATTCCTCCAAATCTGGGAACGTATGCAAAATTAGGGTCCCTCTGGGACCGCATTTGTCTACAGAGAAACCTAAAAGTCCGCCGGATGCGAAATAATTCATTTATACGTTATCCCAAATGATTGAGAGTAAAGTGTGTGGGACTCAGAATAGCCGCTGCAGAATCCCGAGACCCTACAAACGTGGCCTCCCCGCACATGTTCACCGGGAACAGACCCAGTGAAGTCGCCAGCCCCCACCAGGCCCAAAATTGTGCCAGTGAGGGCGGAGATGGGCCAAAAGACGCACAAAATATGCGTGGAAATTGCTTTTGTATGTCAGAGTCCCAGAATACGAGGCACGCCACGTGAAACGGAGGACGTTGCAACAATGAAACATACAAAAAAGACCATAGCAAGAGGTCTTCAGGCAGACAAGCATCCCAACAGAATAAACTCATATAGATATAAGCACTTGGGCAGTGCTGATTACGAACATATCGAAGACAAGCTGGAGTATATTTTGTCATTGCACAACGTACATGTCCTGTTTCTCGGAGACCTGAGCACGAATTTGATGAAACTACGCGATCCTTTCTCTCAGACTGGCTCATATAATGAACAGATTTCAGCTCACACAGATGGTAACTGAGCCAACATTTGGGGAGACAGACAAAAAGACCAAACGGCCACACAAAAGGCAAAAGATGAAAAGACCCCGACGATCGCCATGGTTGGAAGACATCGCTTACACGTGCCGTCAACCAGCTTGAATGTGAATGAAAAACGGCGACTGCTACCCAGAATGTTAATAGTCTGAGAGTGATTCTTGACTCTGATCTGTCTTGGGCAAAGCATATTGAAAATGTAGCAGAAAAGTGCACTGGGCTTCTAATAGCACTGGTCCACCATTGCCGTCTTCTGCCCGAAGTCGTCATGAGACACGTTATAGTATCATTAGTATTGCCACACATTACCTTTCTCTTTCTGTCACAGCTCCTATGGGACCGATGGGGAAGAAAAGGTTAGAAAGGATTTTAAACTTTGCAGCTCGAGTTATTTTTGGCCTGCGGAGATACGATAACGTTTCAGAGCGTAGAACAAAACTGGGTTGGCTGAGTACTGAAGAACCAACACAGTATGATGAAAGCGTCATTATGTACAAGGTTGTAGTTCACAAAACCCCTGAGAATCTGAAAAGAACGTTTCTGTCTAACAGCAGCATACATGGCCTGAGCACAAGACAGAATAGCTGACTACACTTGCCACAAGTACAAACTGGGAATTGGAAAAGAACTGTATAATTTAGGGGTGCGAAGAGATGGAACGCACTTCGAGAGGACGTGAGCAACTCGTCTATCCTGCTGAAATTCAGAAACAAAGTGAAGAATATGATTACTGAAAAAACATAAACCTAAAAGATGTGGGCTACGTAGTCGGATAATATTGGATATCACTTCTTAATCTAGTATGATTTCATGTCAAGGCGAATGTACACTAAACAATGCGTGGATTCGTAAATAGGTAGCAGATAGCACAGGCGTACGCCACTGTATAATAGGGCTGTATGATTTTTTACGCTTTTCGCTGAATGTCACGCGACGTGCATAACATATCAGTTACAATGGTACGCACATAAACTGATGGAGACAGTAATAGCCACCTAGCGTGGAGCGTCTCCAAGATGTAATACGTACATACATACATACATACACACACCTCGCTCGATCAGGTCCGTGATGTGTTTTACCGTTCAGGATCGCCGAAATCCCTCGATAATACCTAGATAAAGCTAAATGCCGTCTTTCATAGACGACATAAAATACATACTATTGTTTCACCCCGGGAAATACTAAACGCGACTAGCGCGGTCCTGCCGCATACCCGCGGCACGTTCAGAAAGAGTATTGCCTTCATTAAAAAGAGAAGCATTTTGGAAGCCAGTCCATAAACAACAAAATTATACGTCTGAAAAGGAATCCTTCATACAATGATGACGTCACGGGGCTGCCATATCATTTGGTAGCATGTAGCGCAAAACCACTGAACGTTTTATTCGTTCATTCATTGCATTCATTCATTCATTCCAGTGTCGAATTCTTTGGCATAGGGCGTGCATGGTTTCCTTGGGATGCTCCATCTGCCGAGATATGGTATCAAGTTGCGGAAAACCCTTGAAACTTATCCTTCATCCATTCTAAGGTCCTCTAAGGAATTCTTTTGGTAGACGGCGTGCATGGTTTTCATGGGATCCTCTACCTGCGCAGATATTATATTCTCTGATCTCCTTCGGGCCCCCTTTTTAGTCTCTGTTTCGGCCAGCGTCGAGGTTCCCTGTTCCGGCATCATCAAGTAATGTTTTTGGCGGCCTGTCCTCGTTCCACTCCGTTTCCACTGTCCCTTGTCCCGCCCCTGGCCCTCTGTCCCGATGCCCTATAGCCCCAATCATTTCCCCTGTCCCGTCCCTAATCCGCTGTTTTGGTCGAGTCTCGGTGTCCTGACACGGTACCTGTTACCATCCCTGTTCCCCTGTCGTGGACTCCTATCCAAATCCCAAGTCCCTGGTCCCCTGTACCCGGCCTTGCTAGCATGTCACCGACCGTGATCCCATCCCCGGTCGTCAAACCCTGTGTCGGTTTATGGCGTCCCCGGTCTGCTGTCCCGATCCCTGTCCCTGGTCCTCTGCCTCACTCCATTCTGCTTTGTCTGTCCCTTGTAATGCCCCTTGTCCCCGTCCCCATGCCCCAATCATATCCCGTCACATCCCTTGTCCGTTTTTTTGATCACCTTATCCGGTCCTTGTCTCCATTCCTCCCATCCTCGTTCGTCATTTCCTGCCTGTCCCGTTCCCGGTCCGCTGTTTTGGTCTGCTGTCCTGGTTCGCTGTCTTCATGCCCTGACACGATATCTGTCCACATTCCTAGTTCTCCTGTCCCTGGCCCCCTGCCCGCATCCCTGCTTTCGATGTCCGGCCAGTGTCCTATCCCTATGTCCCATTCTTGTTCCCTGTCCCGGGTCTTGCTCGCTGTCTTGGCCCGCTGTCCTGGTCGCCTGACGCACTCCATATTCCCATCCCTGGTTCCCTGTCGCGGACCCCTGTCCTGGTTCGCTGTCCCCATGCCTGCTCCCTGGCCCGTGATCCCCTACCCCCGCCACCTGTATCGATGCCCCAATCATGTCGCTTGCCCCGTCCCTGGTCCGCCGTTTTGGTCCGCTGCCTTGGTCCTCTGTCACGGTCCTTGTCCCCATCCCTAATCTCCTGTTCCCGACCGTGATATAACATCCCGTTCTCCTGCCCATGTATCCCATGTCCCCTGTCGCGTGCCTGGCCCCCTATTTTGGTCCGCTGTCTTTGTTGGTACTCGGCCCCTGTCACCATCTCTGGCCCCTGTGGCAGTCCCCTCTTCCTGGTACGCTATTCCCAGATCTGCCCGCGATCTCGTGCCCCGGTACCATGTCCCCGTGCTGCAATCAAATCCATATCCGCTCTAAGTTCCCGTCTGCGATCCTGTGCCCCAGTACCATGTACCCGTGCCTCCATCATGCACTGGCTCAATTCTTCAGATTGGCCTCTTGCTACCATAAACTTGTCCAGCTCGACTGCATAAGAATGTGGCTGTTATGGATCAGCTGTTTATACCTCACATCCATTGTTAACGGCCGGTACTAGCCTGGCAAGGAGTGAACACATAGCGATTATGTCCTGTACACAGAGCAGAGCTGGAATGGTAAAACGATTCTGAGCAAATCAAAATTGATTGCAATGTCCAAAGTGTAAGGTACCAAGCGTATGAAGACCCAGAATATGAAGGACATGTTTGTATCTCTTTTATTTTCACTTTGAAAGATAAATCAAACTTGGATTTCCCATACAAATCTCGACACACTTATTTCTGAACGGCAAACCTTGCCTGGAGCACTCACCCTTGATGGCGTCCACTTTTGTGGACTTAAACATCGCCGAGAGTCCAACGCAGAGTATCGATTGGACTTCATCCCGGTTACTGAGCGTTGCGCCAGCTCACTGGAGCTCCAGGTAGCCACGGCCATGTTCTTTACAAACATAGACGCGTTCCGCTGGGCCTTCAAGTGTTCCCAAACTGATGGCCCCAGCTGCATCGCAGCCTGGAAAACGGAACGCAGGTGAAACGTAACCAGCAACTAGTGTATGTCAGAAGATAAATATATGGTTATAAAACGTGGGAAACAACGTGCATCTTAGAGCCTGACTGAACAACATTTTATCACAATTCAAATCTTGTGCTGACCTTGGACGAATTTATCCACGAACACATCCGAAACATATTAGCAGGAACGCGTTGCACAGTGTGCTGTGGTACCGCAATCATTTAGGATTTCTTAGCTTTGAAGTCTGCGATGCCTACAAATGCCGTTGTTTTTCTTTTTCGGCAACCGAGCGATGCTCTCCACTGCTTGGGCCATTTTGCGTCGCTACCTGTCAAGCGGGTTCTCATGGATGATGACAAAATGTCTTTGTTATCCGAATTCGAACCGGTGCCCTTTTCGTCAAAAACGGACATAACCACTACAGTAAGCTGTGTCCATCCTGATGTGCAATTCTTTCGCCTTTTTAATGCATATCAATATCTTTGTTGTATCTGTTGAAATAATAACGTTCCATCAAAAGCATTCAACAAAATACACATACCGTGTATCTTCTGCGGGTCGCTTAGAATGGGATAACTCTGCTTGGGCCTGTCTAGAACTGGGCAGGTGCTGTGAAGGTACCACAGTCTGTTTAGTGGTACCGCAATAATAAACGAGAATGGCATCTTTTGACATTGACATTGACAATGACAATGAAAATGGCATTCACTACACTCATACCTTTATTAAGTGCAACTTCAATTTTATCACCATACTGTTGCAAAACTGGTCTTGCTAGCTTATACTGGGTTTTTTAAGTCTTATTGCAGGAGGTTTTTTAAAACAAAATCCGGGTTCGAGGTCAAGTCAAGACAGGTCCATTGCATATCACATGAGTATCCTATGACGTGACTGACTTTACAAAACAAAACATAGCCAAAACTGGGACATATTCATACATAGAAACACACATACGCACACCCATATGTACATGGATATATATTCAAATACGTACATACATATGTATATGTACATGCAATGCCCAGGGCTACATTGCGGGGAAAATAACAACTTCAGAAGCAAATTTTGTGGCATACCTCTTCAGGAGCATTGCTCCTGACACCATGGCTTAAGACATGACCATCTCTTAATCTCAAAGTTGGTTTTGCTGCCCCGGTTCTTGCACCTGAGAAAAAAAAACAAACATGACGGTTCTGCTCACTTCCACTTCTTTGTCCCGAGTGTTCGGTCTTGCTTTCTTCAATGGAAGATGGGTCCCGTAATAGAAGGAAACTTTGATGTCATCAATGTGAAACGTGGCGTTTTGGATTGGTTGGAACTGGAAATAATTTCTTCATTACCACATCAGTTGCATCTCAACTGAAAGACATTTTGAAAAAATACAGCTCTGTACTTAGCTTTGGGACCAACTCTGACAGTTCTGTATCTGACATTCGAGATGGAAAAGGTATGAAAAGTTTACCTACTGATTTAAATCGGCATCAGGTGCTCTCCTTGCTGTTTAGAACAGCTGGTAGCTCATTCTTCAAGTCGTCAAGGGTAACGTTGCGGCCCCTCATTGCATTCCTCAATGAATTGTCAACCAAGCTGATATTCAAAATCCCAATTTTGGCAGGGATCTGGTGCAACTCTGGAAGCGTACACATGCCGCTGTTGTTCGATGCGTTTGTGAGAGAGATGGTGGAGTTGAAAAACACCGGCATGGCCTGGTTGTACAAAGGTAAATGTGTTGTGTTAAAAGTGTGTGCTGTATGTGCCTGCCGTGACTCTTTGGGTCGCTAGGCACTCCAAAATCTTGTCCGATTCAATAGATTCTTTGGATGTGCCTGGTGTCTGCACCCAGGGAAATTTATTGACGGGCACGTCAGGTACACCACTGGTGATGGGCGGTATCCGCAGAGACAGGATGCTGAGATGCGAGAAGATGCCATAAAAGGGCACTGGAATCTGGAAAAAAATATCAGAGGAGTAAAAGGGCCATCTTGCCTGTTCAATTTACTTCGATTTAACCTCGTCTCAGGCTTCGTACCGGATTATATGCATTACTTATGCTTGGGCGTTGTGGAAATGCTCACGGAAGCGTGGTTAACGACAACGAATCACGGGAAGTACTTCTACATTGGCCAGAGCAAAAACGCACTGGCGCGTATCGACTCAGTGCTTCTGAAAATAAAACCGCCAAAGACAGTAAACCGATTGCCAAGGTCGCTGTCAACGAGGGTGAACTGGAAAGCATTGGAATGGCTTGCCTGGCTTTTGTTCTTTTCTCTGCCTTGTCTTAAAGGTATTCTGGATAACTGTTACCTCGTGCATTTTGCACTTCTTTCGTCGGCAATATTCATTCTTTTTCAGGGAATGATTACATTAGAGGAGATCAGTAAAGCAGACTGCATCCTTTTTGAGTTTGTGGTCAACTGCGAAATTCTGTACGGACCTGCTTTGGTGACATCCAATGTCCATCAACTTCTGCATTCAGCGGACAGTGTACGCGAATGGGGTCCGTTATGGGCACATTCGACATTTCCCATAGAGGACTGGAACGGTAAGCTGTTGGGATTCATACATTGTTCTCGATCTCTAGCTAGGCAGAGATCCTGGAAAGGTCTTCCATGACTAGAGTCATCAATGTCATGACAGAGACCATTGCATTGTCGCCAGATGTCCTAAGGTTTTGTTAGGAAGCCCTAGGACATAGGCACCTGGGTGGCAGTGTTCGATCGCGAGATGGAACTTGGTGAAGGAAAACAGATGGCCCTAACAGCTGCCGAACGTTTGGCTTTCTTCGACGTGGGGTTACCAGTGCCTGAAATCGTGACATCTTTTCAAAGGGTAGTTCGGAATGGCCTGATGTTTACAAGATATCATTGCTTGACAAGAAACTGCGATAGTGTGGCATCAACGACAGACGGCCGGCTCATTCATATCTATGCTATCGTCGAAGCAGAACCGTCGGCTGAATCCTCATTTTTTGTCCTTGGCAAGCTCCTAAATGTCCGTGCATGCAGTAACGCAGAAACGGAGGTCTTCCATCCCATATGATGGTTGTCGAGCCAGGAAGTCACCACGTCGCTGTAGCACTTGCCAGCCTGAAGATGAAGTGTGTGCTTGTGCACCTTAGTACAGACACGTTCGTTCTCAGTTAGCTGCCTCCAGTGCCATGGAGCAATTAAGCATTATGCTGTGCGTAATGTCGATTTGCGAGCCATTTCTGTGAGGAAATTGGCATCAGTTGCAAAAAGCCATTCCGTCATGTTTTTTTATGGCAGGGCAAATATATGCATGTTTAATACTGTATGTCTGGTTTTCCTTAGCCAGGCATGGTCGATACCCATGGCGCCCTCTTTCGTATGCTATGATATGTTGTGCTATGCTATGCTATACTTTGTCATCCGCATTTCATATGGTATATTTCTTGTGTGCGGGTTTCTTTTTCGTACACATTTCGGAGCGCTTCTGAGTGTCCGTTGGTGTTTATATGTCGATATCAATTTCAGGTGTACATGATACATTTTCCCTCATTCCTACTTATAAATACATTCATTCCAAGTACAAGTATTCCAAGGATACGGCATTGGAATCAGTTGGGACTAAGCAGAACTTGACATCGCAGACATTAAGCCGCAAGACGATCAGAACAAACCCTAACAGTCCAACATCCAGGAGACCTGCTGCCAGCGTCCTGCCGGCGGGACGTGGGCGGGGGAGCCGGCGCCCCGCCGGACGAAATATCCAAGGACGTACGCCCATGCCGCCCTCATGCCACCACCGTGCCGCTGACTGCCCGCCGTTCTGCGGCCCGCTACGCGGTATCGTACTGCTTCCTGTGATGCAGCTCCTACATGACTGCCAGTTTCGAAAACACGTGACGAAGTATCACTATCACCAGAATGTTTGTTTCACGCACAGGATAGCGAGCACCTTCACGCACGGTCAGGGGCGTAACTTTGTATACCTTTGGTATGAACTTAAGATATCAGCGTCACATGTAAGAAATCGATGAATTTACCTTTCCATGACAAAATTTCTCCCAACTCTACACCCATGCACCGATGCACTGATGAACTAGGTATACCTTTATGAGCACTGAAACAACGCCTCACCAAACATCAGGAAATTCATCATACAGCAGATCACGCACTAACGCATAGGCATGACGCATGGCCGTAGATTTCCGAAAATTATTGAGGGAAGGGCTCACAAAGGATTTCAGACCGTTTATTTCCAGTCATTGCCATGAGCCTTATGTTAAAATCCCTAAATATTTGGGGGTCCGAACCCCCCTTCGCCCGATCCCCCGGGATATCATGGCATTACCACTCAGCCGGCTTAAAAGATTCGCTGCTATGCTCAGCCAAGCCACATGCCGTTTGTGAAGTCGAAAACTGCAAGCCACCGTGCTGCTTGCCCAATGTGAGTAGGTTGAAGCGGAAGCAGGTTGTCGCACTCCGTTTTCGGGAATATGAAGACAAATGAAGTACCTATCCCGTCAAAAGCTGCTCGAAACAGAACCATTGTCATCGTTAACTTCACTCTATTTGCAACTTTTTCCTTTCTTTATAGGTGAGGCCTCCGCGGCGTGCCGCTGCACACCGCATGCACGGGCGGCTGGCCGCCGGCGGACCGGTAGCGATTTGCCGCTTTTATATCCACCGCCCGCCCGGGCGGCTTGCCGCTGGCGGTTTGACGCCCTCGACCAATTGCCGCCGTGCCGCCTTGAAACCGTGTGCGTCATGTTTATTATGGCAGGGATCATAAAACCGCTGTTACAGTCATCTAAGGGTATTCGGTGAAATCACCTACAAGTCATAAGGATATTCAAAATAGTTCATAAGGGCCTTCATAAGATTAAATATTTCAAAAGGATGGTTCACAAGGAACCGTAAGTCATCCTAATGGAAGTGCCTAATGTTCGGTAAGATACACCCCGAGAATCACCAAAACCACAGGATTGTAAGATACACCCCGAGAATCACCAAAACCACAGGATTGTAAGATACACCTCGAGAATCATCAAAACCACAAGACCGTAGGATCAGAAGCATCAGAGCCATTAAAAACCGCTTGGACCCCTAAAGCCTTGAAGCACTTAACGGAAATACCTAATGGTCAGAACAAGATCTACTACTAGAACCACTAGAAGCAGGACCACTAGAACCACCAGGAACATCAAGACCATTGAACTATTAAACCCTGGGCGCCGAATGACCCTGCAGTCGGTGCGCCCCTAAGCCCCAATAACCAACCAACCGAACTATTAAACCCAAACCATTATAAATCATAACAAACCATTAGAAATCATAACAAACCATTAGGTACCATTACAACCATCATAGTTTTGCTAGTGGTCTCTAAGGGAATTTTTTGTTAGGAAGTCTCTAGCAATAAGAGCCCCTGAGACGACTAGAGGGACCCCTGAAACTACTAGAACTTGAGACGTCCAGACTGCTCCTGAAACGGCCAAAGGACTTCGACGATTGCAACATGCACCCCTGTCACGGCAGAGAGAGACTTATAGAAAGCTCATTTTAGTGGCTGAGGGGCTCCATAGACGGCAAAAACGTTCCAGGGGCGACAGGAGGGAACACGAGATGGCTTAAGCGTCCCTGAAATCCCCAGATGGATCCCTGAGATTGTCCGAAGCACCCTGGAACTGCCAAAGAAGGGCCTGAGACGTCCCTTGGGACACGTTAAACTGTAAAAGGAACCTGAAACCACTAGAGGATCCTGCTACGTCAGAGGGCCCGAGACCAGCAAAAGTGCCCCTGTAACTGCAAGAGGGAACCTAAACTAAGCTGACCTAAACTGAACTAAACTAAACCAAACTAACCTAAACTTAAAAGAATACAAGCTACGAGATAAGGGGGGGGGGCTGACGGGCTCCTGGACCAGATACAGACACGACATTTCAAATAAAGGGAGGGACGGAACCGCCTAAAATCGCGCCGTTTTTGTCATATTCCCGCCAATATGTTCGGAGACAAAACGCAGAATTTTCGAAAATGAGATGACACGTTTAAAATTTTGGGTTATTTTAACCATAAAAAACAAAATTACATCATTACTCATATCTGAAGAGCGAAAAATGGGGCTCCGCGCTGACCATTCACCTCCATCCCCTGTCCCCGCCTTGGCGAAATCCTGGATCCACCATTGGCGAGGGCTCCCATTGTTTACGAGGGCCCCCTTGATCCGATTTAGTCTCTCCCTGGGCGGAATCCTGGCTATGCCCCTGGTCTATTATGTCAGAGGTTCGTTGTTGGCGTTATTACATTATGTGTGTGGGGGGACAGGCAAAGCTGCTCTGGCAAGTGTCTGAGGTAATGATTTCGTTCTCGTGCGATATTCTGTAAGGGCTGTATTACTGAGCGTAGAGTTATAATTTAATGTTGTGGGAGGAAACTGCCTTTCAGCCGTTTACAAATGTTCTTTATAATAATGTTGAATTCGTGATGTAAACGCAAACAACATAAGCAGAAGTTTGGATCATTCGCCATTATGTAGATGGATGACCAAGGGCAAAGTCCTGAGAAATGGCAATGAGTGCAGACCTGAATAGAAAAATCCACGGAGTCTAGATAACAAAAGTGTACATTAGCGCCAAAACCTTGGGAAAATTGTATTTTCAACGAAAAATTAGGTCATATCGAAAAAACAAAATTCAACAATTTTTTCAGGAGGGGGAAAGAGGTCGGATAAAATAAGGTCGGATGTTGATCCGATAGAGCTTGTCCCCCGCCGAAAATGCAATCCGCCGTCCCTGGTGCCACAGCAGTGTCATACTGACTTCTGGGACGTTGTGTCATACATCCCACGGCTTTTAACGGACCCATAGCGTTTGTCCAACAAGGCCGTGAAACAAAACTGAATCCTCTTTTTCCTCCACTATTCACACATATTACTAGTTTCCAGTCAACGTCTCCACGCCTTTCCCATAAGCGTTGTGTTTATGCCGTATTGGTCCTCAACAACGTTCCTATAGCGTTAAATTTAGGATGATTACGTCCTAAACTTGGCGAAATTTAGAAGGTATTCGTCCTGAACTCTTTTCCTCTCTTCGGATTTACACGTCCTAAACTTTTAGCAGCATGTGGTGATACCTCCTTTAGAGGGCCTTGCGTGATATTTACATACGGCCTCGCACCGAAGTGCAGTCGATTTGCGTCTGGAGATACAAGCCGTGTTGTACTTTGGTTTGGATGGCAGGCGTGGATTGAGAATAACTTGGTGTGACCGGGGCATTGCGGAAAATGAGGAGATTCATAGGTAAGGTTAAGTAAAATGTGGCGTAGCTCAAAAAAGCATGGTAAGTTAAGTAGTATGTTCTTGAATGATTTGCCGCACGTTATGAAGCGGAGTACAAGGTAACGTAATATACAGATGTTTGTGTTTTGATTTTATTGTAATAAGTAGCCATTGCACCATCACACCAAATTTCTGTGTAAAGGGCTGCTCCTGATTTCACAAATACAGGCTGATCAGAGTTTCAGGGCATGTCCAGCATGGTGGCAATAACACGTGCATTTCAAAGAAGAGTATTGTGTTTATGCAATGGCAAGGATATAGTGATAAAATTGTATTTTTGTCTCCCTTAATTCACAGCATTTACCAGAATTCAAGACATGCAAGTTCAAACATATATAGTCATCTTTCATTAACCATTTGATCATTTGTCAGGCAGGATGGTGTCAGTGTAAGAAAAGGTGTGGATTCTGGCCTGCATGGTATCAAATACAATTTTATTCTGCGTATTTCCTTTGAGTTGTTGTATACTTTAAAACATATGGTTATTGCATTAGACATTAAACAGCTATGTGACCAATTCAGGAAATATGCAAGACCAGGGGTGGAATCCCAGCCATATCATTGGTGTTATGGGGAACTTTTTTACTGCCCATACAATGTTATTGATTGTTGTCACTGTATAGTTTATTATGTTATATTGTATTGTGTTGTAGCTATATTGTAATGCCATATTTTTAAATACTGTCATATTTCAAAGAATCTTTTACAGGAGCAGTCCGAAGTTATTTGTGAATTTGAACTCCATGTTCCATGTACTGTCATAACCCTAATAATAAATTTCATGATTATCGATGTTTCATTTGTTGCACCAAAAGTAGAGGTGGTTTTGCCCCAATGTAAAGCTGTCAACATGTATGTGGTGTGTGAATTGACATCTCTGGCTGTAGGACATTGTACCTAACAACTGTTTCTGAATACTTTGACAGATATTGGGGCTAACTTGACTGATGCCATGTACCAAGGCATGTATAATGGCTCATCAAAGCATCCTCCAGACCTGCTCAATGTGCTTGAACGTGCATGGAATGCTGGACTGAAGAAAATCATCATTACTGCTGGTAAACTGGAAGAAACAAAGGAGGCACTGGAACTAGCCAGAACCAATGGTAAATTTAATGAGTATTTCCTTCATTCAGGATACGGAGCACCACAGAGAGCTCATAAAGAATGTGGTTGACTGGGCTCCAACATGCCTCCTCAGCTGGCTTCAGCAGGGGTATCACCATTACACAAGTTAAATGAAATGCCTGTATTTGCTTTGGGCAGCAAAGAGCAATGAGCAGGTGCTTCCCTGGGCAAGCACAAGATGTCGACTGAACTGCAGACCTATTCATTTTCCATTCATTTCCCTGGTGGGGGTGATGGCGCATCCAGTAGCAGGCAGACGCAGACCTGTGATCCCGCCGGCCACGGGACGGCCGAGGCGCCTATCGAGGCATGGTCGGAGGGTGGCGAGCCGACCAGGACTGTGACTGACTGGAGTGTCTGCAGCTGCGCCCACGCCTTCTCATGGGAGTCCTTGACCGGCTACAAAGTCAAGGGTTCTTCAGTTGAACAAATTAAGCTCATTGTCAGCACCAAGATTTGGAGTGGGAGGATACGAAGTAAGGCAGACCCAACTTTTCACATGAAAGAGCCACCAACCCCTCACTTTTGAAATTTCGGCAGGTGCATTCGATGTGTTTGGAAAACATCTTCGTAAGTTGGCATGGTCCGAGAGGTAAGCTGAAAATATAGCATCTAGTGTTGAAAAATGTTGGTTTTTATACAGGCTTACACTGTTGTTGGCACTGATTTCTCAGGTCCACCTGATTTAGGCATTACCGTTGCAGAATAGTGATGTCGCACCTTGACACCGGTTTTTCATACCTGTCGTTTCGTCTCGGCCTTAAATTTCTTTTGTAAGGAATACTTTTCAGAATGCAGCCCACATTTCAGTACAAGTAGAAGTCTTCTGTATTAAACAAGTATTTGCCCGCTGTGACATATCTAAATCACCGGCAACACGCTCTGGCGACTGGTCGTCACGCGATGGCAAATCCAGACTGAGCTGACCGTCCGGGCTGCCCACGCCTTATAGAAAGGCACGCCTTCAAGGGCGATCTGGCATTGTCTGGATGGTGTCAGTCCCACGCGACAACCCGAAACCATCTCATGCGTCAGCCAACCTCGGACCGCAGACGCGCCGACGTCGCCGATTGGTTGGGTCGGCTGGTTCTGGCATCACACGTATTACGCGCATCGGGTTACGCAGACCGTTGGAAAAAATGATGGTACAATATGCCGAGGGCCTCGTGTAGCACGGCTGCGGCGGGGTCGATTTTCGCGATTTTCGGTGACTGGATTACGAAGAGTGGGAGAGCGCGCGGCGGTCTTCGGTGATGCTCTCTCTCTGGTCCCGTTCGTCGGCCCGGCGCCGCGTGAGCGGCCGTGCGCATGGGAGCCGCCGCGCGTGCCGACGCTGCGGTGGCTGCCGAGCGGCTCGGTTCCGCCGAAAACTTCCTTCGACCCACCGTCCGTCTACGAAAACTGCACAAAAATTGCTGAGACGGACAGTTCTGGTCGTGCATACAGACAGTGAGTGACGCGGGGTGAGACAGATGAGGCGCCAGAAAGGAATTTATAAGACCTGGAGAATGGCTAACGGCGGGGTCTGGGACCCTTGTCCTCCCTCCCCCTCCCCTCCGGTGCCTAGATTGCCTCAGGTCGTCTCAAAGAAAACAGGTTAATTCGTTGGATATGAGAGTAGACCGGCATCGACTAAATGCTTGTTCATTTTTAAACGAGATAACGAAACTTAAATACTCCGCGACGAAATGCAAATCGGCTGTGACGCACGTTGGCTTATGCTTAATCGGTCCTTAATTACCCTCCCCAGTCTAACCCTCATGCCCCTGATAGAACCCGCTAACCCCCCTCCCCCTTGATCTCTCTTCCCCAGCTCCAGTGACTTGTTTTGTCGATGTCCGTTGCAAACGTCTGCGGTTGAGACCGTTTCGTCCCTAAAGCCCCGGGACTTTTGGCTACCGGTCGATTCGGTCCGAACCATTCGACCTGCCGGCCTGTGTCCCGGTCTTACAGCCATCCACGGTCCCTTCGCCGAGGTGCGGACAGCCGCCTGACACTCCGGTCACTTGCGCAAAAAATGTTTACAAAACATGCGTTACATGACATCTCTTTACGTCAGCGTCGCCGGGGTCCCGTCAGGTCTCCGGTCGGCCCGAGACCCTGAGGGCTATTTACCCCCTACTCCTTTTCTGAGTGGCCGTGGCCTCGACCAGCTCAGTCTTTATCTCGGGGCGTTCGGCTACCGATCATCGCGGTCCGAGCCTTTTCCTTCCGACATACCGGCCTGCGTCCCGGTCTTCAGTCGTCCACGGCTCCTTGACCGAGGTCCGGACGACGCTTATGCTCCTTGTCACTCACGATTAAGTGGTTTTGTCTCGACTGTGAACACCGTAAGAATTCGTTTTCGCCAGGAATCGAATAAAAATTTCTTAGGACTCTCACTACCGACTGTTATCGAGCCACTTCGTGTAAGGACGAGGCCACAAGTTCTAGCCTCATTGCCCGCGGCGTTTTTCCTCATTTTGTTCCGTCCGACATCAGCGTAACTGACGCTGTCGGTATTAGTAACCGGCCGTTGTTCGGCCCTCGCCGAAGTTGCTGGTGCGTCGCGCCGCGCGCGGGCGGCGGCGGCGATGACTGGCCGTTCTGACGGATAATGGCGTCGTTGACACGTCCCCTCCCCGCCTCGGGCACCAGGTATCGGGGCCGCCGGAGAGCGGGAGCGCGTCAGCTCGCGGCGGCGGTCGGGCGGCGGAAAGCGTCCCGACCTGCTCTATGGCTCAAATGGGGATGTTTGTGTCATGTCCCCTTTCGCGGCGTCCCGGCCGGTTGCTGACCGGCCGACCGGCGGGCGGCTGGTGAAATCTAGTAGGGCCCATCGAGGTGCGCCACTCGGACCCGATGACCGCGGCCAGCGCTGACGCTACGGTGATCGGTCCTATGTCTCGCCGGCCGCTCATCGGCTGGCCGGGCCCGCTACGTGTGCCCGAAACAAACTGACCTCTGCTCCAGCGAACGCCACATTTTAATCCGGCCCTTACGGACCCGGTACGATATTCCGTCGCGTTCTCTGGTATAGCGGTGTATGATTAAATTTATCATGGAGCTTCGGCGAATACTGCCGGACTCCGTCCGTGGGCGTTTCATTTTTATTTTTCTCGCTTACCCGCCGGCCGCTGATGATCGGCCCCAGCAGTGTCTCTTGGGCGGCCTCCCTCGGTCGGTCAGCCTCGCCCCCGTTTCTCCTCCGGCCGGACCTTTCGGATAAACTAAAGATAGAGCCAACTTCATCTTTAGCAACTGGTTTTTATTCGTCTGCCGAGTCTTACTCGGGACTCGGCCCCTGAGGCTTTTCCGGGCGGCCCTTCGGCCGCTGGACGCCCATGGGGCGGACCGGGTGGCCCTGGTGGCGGAGGCCCGCCGGGTGGCTTCGGCCATCCGGAATTGTTTAATCTCGCGGCGGTGAATATATGTCTTTGTACCCTCGTGTGTACCCTCATTGCGGCCCGGCGCGGCGGACGCGCCGGTGCTCAGCATCCAGTTGACCGATTCTACATTCTCGGCGGGACAAAGGTCCGTCCGGCGGCCCTGAGGCGACCCTGGCGTTATCTCCTCGGCTGGGAGGAAAACGACGGGCCGGACAGGAGTTTTGCCGACTGCCCCGGGGCTGCTGTTATGCAGACGCGCGCCGATTTTCGGCAGCGTCTGATCGCACACCCCAGTTAAGCTGGATGAATTAGTCTCGACTTTCCCGGCCGTGAGATCCTCTCCTGGTAAGCGCAAAGTGGATCTGCACACGTGGGCTGTTCACCAACCTAGGACGGGTAAGACAGGGTGACATCATGAGAAATTTACGTACGGTCGGCAGGGAAAGCGGGGCGGAACGGAGGTTGCGGACGGGTGTATTGAGCTGCCGTTAACAGACCCGCGCTGTAGGAGCAGAACGCGTCTGGTCGCACGCTGACGGATCCGCCGCGGCAGGATAATTTGGCCTTGAATTTCCCAGTCATACGACCTTTCGCTGAAGCAGAAAAAGGTCGATACGTCATGGGCGATCCACCAGCCCCCGGGTAATTAGAGCGGCATCACATCCTATTCCCTTCCGGCCCCCTTCATCCATTCGTCACTTTCGGCTCCTAAAAAAAAGCCGGCTGGTTCAGGGCGTGCTTTGTATTAACTGGCCACTACACATACGTTTCAAATCCACAATGTCTGTCTATCCTGGCTGCTGTCGGCTCCCGGACGATTAAGCAAAAGGAATGTTTTAAGCCCCCCTTTTTTACTAGCCCCAAAATACGTTACATTTCGGTTGAGGTAGGATGCTACACATCAGATACAGGAAGGGACGGGTCATGTCTCCTGCCGCGCTACTCACTTTTTCCTTCATGTCTTCGGTGTCCGTCGCTGCTTCGGTCTTCCTCTCCGTCCTCGTATTGTCCCCTGATCTTTCGATGTCCTCCCGGTGTGTCCTCTCCTGGTCTCCTGCTGTGTCCTTTTACCTCTGCGTCGCTCTTTTTTTCGCTTTGTTCCTCCGGCATCTCCCTGCCATCGTCCGATTGGCCCTTTCCCCCTCCCACTGCTTATCAAGGGCCTGTTTCCTCCGATTTGAATCCACTCCGCCTCTAGCCACTACCTCCGACTGGTACTTGCTCTAAATCTCGACGTCATCGCCACGCCACTTGCCGCCGCCTCCGGCTAGACCTTGCTTCGATTTCCGAGGTCTTTCTTCGCCGATCCCCAGCCGGTCACGGTCTTGTTTGCCTGCCATTGATGCACCTCGCTGCGAGCCTTCGCCGAAGCGCGAAAATAAACAGGCGGCCATCTGCGCGCAGGCCCGGCCGGGAAGGACCGTCGGCGTCATGGTAATGTTACATTTGTTCCATGGCGGCACCGATCTTCAGAGGCGCCCGACTCATAATGGTCTTGTTTGGCTATTTTCCACGCCCGGTGTGAAACAGACTGCCATCTGCGTGCTGGCCCGTGCATAAACCGAGCCGTCGGCACCATGGTAATGTTGCCCTTGTTCTAGTTGTCGGTGCCGGTCTCCCCTGACATCCGCCGGCAAGCGGTTTTGTTTGGCTGGACCTTCTGCGTGGTGGCGCTGGCAGGAGACGCGGGGAAAAATGGACTGGTTTTTGCATAGTAACGATAAAAATGTACTGGATGGGTACCAGGCAAGAAAAAAAAACGTGCAATTGTGGTCCTGTTACGTTTTAAACGCCTTGCAGTGAGTCCCGTCATGTGGCTGTACGATGTGCACGTATTGGAACTGGTATAATGAACGCTGGTAAAAAATGCAACCTCGTTACACTCACACGGAGCAAGTGACAATAAATCGAGGGGTGCTAACGGGACGCGGGTGAGAAGCGCGTTCCATTAATGCCACAAGATGTTGCCTGTGGTGTGTGGACATGAATCCCTTCCTGGATAGGCGTGGCCGGGGTCTTGAAAGAAAATAAGCAAAACGGAACCATTTTCTTCCCTTTTGTGTCTTTTTTTTGCTAGAGCATTAATGGGTGTGTGACTCTATCATTGCATGACAGGTCTAAGATCCTTCGGTCCACATGTGTCCGACGACAACAGTCTCACGGTCAAGATCTGTGAATGTGCGTGAATCGTTTTTCTGGCTTATGACTCCGTCACCGGTTCATTGTTTATCATTGTTAATGGTAATATATATTAGGCCTTGGGAACTGCACGTAACGTTCTCTAAATTCCTTTGAATTGTGTATCAAAATCGGACCTGAAAACTCGGTGATCTCAAGATGAAGCGCGGAAGGCCTCAGCTAGACTAAGCTCTAAGAAAAACGAAAGGGATAAAAATAGAGAACGCTTGCACTACACTGCACATCTAGTCATTGTATAGAGTTAGGCATACATGAAATTGTGCCTTCTGCACGTAGGGCGTAAGGTCCCTCGTTTAGGCGTATGTTCAGCAGAGGGAGGGTGAATGCGCCCATCGGTTTTATGATTCTGGTCTGCGTGGGGAGCGTTCTGTAATTTGTTCCGTCGGTCAGTAGGAAAACGAATTACGTGGTGGTGAGAAACGATACTGAATAGCGACTGTAATGTAGTTTGCATAGCCTTTTAAAGTCAGAATCGCGAAATGCGGGAACGAAAACTGGCAAACTGCGAGGTTTTCCGCTCGTGTTCACTCTCGTTTTCATGTCCGGAGCATTCTTACGACACGCTGCCAGGCACGTTGTTCTGATGTAACGTTGCCTTGAAAGTCAGTTTTTTTTATCATACCATTTTGTCCGAGAAAAGGTCGCCGAAATAAAACGCGTCCTAGACACGTTTCTAAAACCCAACTGTCGGCAGAGTCGCTGTTTACCACAGTCGGCGTGCACCCGACGCGCTGCGGCGACTTCGAAGCGTCAGGCGACCCGGATGCCCACCTGCGGGCGCTGCAGGACATGATAGACCAGAATCGGGACCGCGTGGTAGCGGTCGGAGAGTGCGGCCTGGACTATGAGCGGCTGCATTTCTGCGACCGGGACACACAGCGACGGTGAGCCCTGATCCGATCTGTCATGTCATCTGAAATGTCGTGGCAGACATTTCAGAGCTTTGCGCGCTGCGGTTGTGAAATAAATCGTGTCGTCTCTGTGTGAACGCTCAAGACACGTAACTGCTGGGTTTCTCGTCGCCAAACATTTGCAGTCTAGGGTACGTGAAATCAGGTTTGAAGTAACTGGCCTTTATTCGAATGGTGAATTCAAACCAGATTCGCTTCGGCAGTCTTTGCTTCGCCGCAGGCCAGTTGGCAACCAACCTGTTTCCGAATCTTTCTGGATATCCGGCACGTTAACAGACCGAAGAGTTCACTTTCTATTGCGGCCCAAGATCGGGCAATGTCCGTGCTTCATGAGCGCGACACGCGCCTCAACCCCATCACAACAGTGGACCAACTGCCTTGAATCATAGCGCGTCACGCAGAAGTCAGGTCGCAACAGCTGACCCACTGCCATCAGTCGCAGCACGACACATAATGCCCGGCGCCAAACCGCACCGCCATCTTCCGACCAACTCTAAACATTCGTGCCACAGGTGGCAGTGTATTACCGGCCGCGCGCTTACCCTCAGTCAGGTCAGACACGCTCGCAACGGTTGCGCAAGCCCGGAACACGACCTATAGGAGACACACTATTACGGCGCAACAATGTAATTTATCTAGGCGCGTTAAACTTTTGCCTGGCATTATGCCGCAAACCTGGAATTGTGCGATCAGGTATAGGTACTGTCATAGTTGTAGTACCAGGTGCACATTTCGAGTCAGTACAATAAGCACTACGTAGCGCAAAGTTTGACTTAAAGGCTCCAGCGAAATATGCTGATCGCGTTTGTAAAAGAAGTGACTCCCTGAAAATGAGCGCAGCAAATATTATTGAGACGAAACGTCGCTGAATGAACATCCGATCTTTCCTCCGTGATGTCTTCGGGTGTATTCCCCAATCCTCCTAGACTATCACAGTGCACTCTGGCGACTGTTGTGTGCTGTCCATGTGGACCCACAGAACACTGACGTGGGAGCGATATCGCAGTTGTGCGCCGATACGACGTGGCTCTCGTCCGTCTGATTTCGGCAGTTTTCGGCAACATCTTCCCCAGAGGCTCGCAAAATCCTTAAAGCCTATGGGTGTATGACGTGAAACTTAATTGATAACGTCGTGAAGGCACTTTTTTGTGTCCGTCCTCCACGCAACTTGGTCTTTCGCAGATCAAACGGTCCGAACACGGTATACTCCGCCGGTTTCCTCTGTAGCGAAGAGTAAGTTGTAACCAGCATCAAATTGAACCACGTTACGGAGTCGTCATTCTCTCTGTTGCATCGAAAGCTGTGCGCCGGACGATTCGACTGCTCCCGCAGCCAGCAGAGCCATGCTCACGCCGACGCAGCGCGGTGGACATTCGCACGAGTCACTCGAGCAGCCTGCATCTACCTTGAGTCCGGCTCTGCTCCTCACAGAGAGGCTTGCTTACATGTCAGCCGCCATCCGGAACCACCTGCCTCCGGCTCACACTGACTGCATCACGTTCCGCTCGTTTACACCTTGGCCTCAGTAGCGTTTGTAATCAGTGACGCATCACGTCAACAGAGACAGCTGGGATTACGCGCTGCGGTCATTTTAAGGTATATTTTTTCTTATGACTTACTTTCTGCGTGATTTTCTCGTTTACCATGTTTACTTTACGTGAAATACGGACCCAAAAACTCCAGATGCTTGTCAAGAGCAGCTTTGCCACTGCCACCTTCACCACGGTCTTCGGGTCCTGCATGGGCTAGGGACCTGAAGATGGCTACGGCGTGGCCCCGAGTTAATGATAAAAACCATAAGTTTTGGAGGGACTTGTTCGAGGGACCGCGTTTGTCTGTTTAATCAATCGACGGCGCGACGCTTGACGTCTCAGGTGCTCGGGACCGCTGGAGACCTTCATGGGGTGATTGCCCAGTCCGCACCAGGTCACCGCCAGGCCGGTAAACGAAACCACACCCCGTGATGGCAAGACCGTCAACAACTAGGCCGACCACATTTCACAATTAGTATAAAGCAGAAGCTGATGCTGCTTTTTAAATGGCGTATGTCGTTTTTTGAAAAGAGTGTTATTAAGAAAAAACACCAAACACCGAGACGTAGTCTTGTATTAACAACTTTTTGTGTGGTTAATTTGAGAACGAATCAAGAAGATGCGCTCACCGCACCCTCTCAGATTTCGTGCAGGATTGGTGTATGGATTTCTTCTGGGCCTTGATATTGATTCATGGGCTTTAAGTCGTGAGGTGAAGAGCGCTTGAGACACAGACCATTGAAAACGTCAGGTCAAGGCCGACGACTAACTACGCTTGCCACTATATTTCAGTGACTAAAAAAGCTATAAGGACAGAACAGTGTACCATTAGAACGAAGAAGAACCAACAAATATTTTTCCGGAAAAGTGGCCCTCAGGTGGAAGTTGCAAATTTGACCTCATAACCCATTTTTTAGATCAGATCAAACGTTTTGCCTCGGTCGGTTTATTGTAAATTCACACAGAATAGGTTACATTGTCGTTGGGGGCATCGGGCTGGTGTGTCATGACCTGATTTGAACCGTATGATTCCTTACCTCGATTTATTCCGAAATGTGAGCAATATGGGCATCGTGTGGAAGCGTTTGTCATATGAAATACATGCATAACATAAGTATCTGTTTTTTTTAAAGACAACCTAGAAACACATTCCTTGTTTTTTTCGTCCTTATGGTTATAGCTTTGTTCTTATAACTTTTTGTAACTGAAATATACCTATATATCCATAGGTATATAGAGATATAGTGTCCTACGTGGTTGGTTGTCGGCCGTAACCTGGCATTTTCATTGACCTGTATCTCACGACCTCTTGACCTCATGGCTTTATAATCCCAGAAAACAGTTTTGGATGAAATCTGTTGTGTGGTGAGCTTTATCCTAACCGTGGTGATTTGACTTGGAATTTATCATATATAAAACACAGTCTTTTCTGCAACCAAGACATTTGTATTTCCGGATCCTGTGAAAAGTGCGAGGGCTTTAAAGACTATTTTTCATTGTACTAAGCTGCGGCAATATCAGTTCAGATTCAGTTTTGATGTCGAATGTGCAGGTACCATGCTCTGGCTGACTGGTAATTACGTTCGGCATGCCGTTACATTTGATATGCTTCATTGTTCTGATACTGGTGGTGGTTGTGTAGAGAATTACCGCCGAATTTCATGTTTGCCGTGCTGGCAGGAGTACGTTGCGTGAGACTTCACTGAAAATTTCGCGAAGGCTCTTGTTATCTGTCCGCCTAACAACTTCATCTTTCACGGATGAAACGGCCCAAAGATCAGGCGATGGTGATTCTTGGTTTATCAGTGTTGTGTTGTGATGTGTGTGGCGTTTTGTTGGTTCCAGGCATTTTGAGCGGCAGTTGAGCCTCAGTGAAAGCTCCGGTCTGCCGCTCTTCCTTCACTGCCGGGCCAGTGCGGCTGACCTGGTGGACATTCTTAGAGTTAACGCCCACCGCTGTTTCGGCGGCGTAGTCCATTCATTTGATGGAACTAAGGAGGAAGCGGATGATATTCTGGCCCTTGGATATTACATCGGAATCAATGGCTGGTATGTCTTCTAACGTCCCGTTGTGCCTTTTAATTGTGCTCTTCGTATTTTGTGACATTTTTGATGGCGTGAAAGAGATTGACATATTTCATAGTCTGGAGTTAATGATTCCAATGTGTCTTAAATGTGCGTGGAAGATAGCTGGCGTAAAAGGTCACTATCACATTTTTATCCGCTTTATATTCCTCGCAGTTACATTGCAGTTAATCGTTAAGGAATACAGTCCTCCGAATGGGTTCCAATCACGTGTGTGTGTGTGCACGCGCTCCAGTAGACGTCTGACGTATGCAGTTGTCCGGGTGACGGTGGCTGGTCGTCAGCGTGTGTTTGTGTCAGTGGTATGAATGTGGCTCCGCGCCGTCAGCTCGCTGAGGACGGCGGCCAGTCTGGAGGTGGCCGCCCAGCTGCCGGCCGACCGCCTGCTCCTGGAGACGGACGCCCCCTGGTGCGAGCTGCGTCCGTCTCACGCCAGCAGCGTCCACCTGCGGACTCCGCCGTCCCCGGCCTGCAAGAAGGAGCGCTGGCAGCCGGACCGCATGGTCAAGTCCCGCAACGAGCCAGCCAACATTGGGTCAGTGTAAACAGTGCCACAGTCGGCCGTGACCACGTGACCCGATGGCATCACGTCAGTCACGTCTGACCGCTGTTTACGTTTGATACCCGTTAGTGTCAGCTGCTTCCCGTTATATTTCGAGGCTGTGCGTCAGTGGTTACTGTGTCATTTGTTGAGCACAGAGAACCTTGCGGTAGCCGATTAATTTCCTTTTGAAAGTGGGTTTTTGTGGAAAGCACCTGGATTTCCATTTTACGTAAATTATGTCTGGTTGATGACCTCGCTCCCTTCTGTTTGTACTAGTTGTAATACTGCACTATTGGTATGTTAGCTTAATGAAGTTTCTTGTTAATGAACTGCGTTTTCGTTGCCGTACGTACTGAACCATGAATGGTACAATTCTTGTTTTCAGCCTGGTGCTTGACGTGCTTGCTGCAATTAGGCAGGAAGATCCAGACACCCTGGCAGAGCAGATATACAAGAACACAATCCAGTTATTCTTTCCAGGCCATTCTGACGCTCTGTGATGCATTGAAAATATATGTGATTGGTTTGTTTTGATTTCATCCGTTGCGGGAGGTTTGGGTAAGATGCAGCAGTTTTAGTTAAAAAGTCCGTTTCTGCTGCGCTGTGTGGAAACTATTTTGCGCCGATTAATTGCGACAAATTTCTGGCTTGTCGCCCATGAAGCAAATTCTCCAACCGAGATCGCTTATATATCGAATCATATTCAAAGTATGTGGAATATATTGTGTCGGCCGTGGTCACTGGTTGCAAACCAACGGCCAGAGCCCAACAATGAAGGTCACTACACCTGGTTTTAAAACGCACCCGTATACCGGACCTTGGTATTTTATGACGAAATATGACATAAAATTGACATACACAAAACGTAACCCATGTATCCGGAGATTCCTGGATTAACTTCTTCAGTTCATTCACGCACCAAATGGTACCTTGATATGAAATGTATAAATGCATTGGTAGTGGCGGATCCGTGGAAGCGCCAACGATAGAGCGAAAAGAACGGACTCAAGCTCAAGTCAACAGACCACGCCAGTTTTCATGAACGCGCTATTGACGTCCAGTGGACCCTTTATATCCTGATTCATTTCTTGGACCAGCTATTAACGGTTCGTTTGACATCAGGCATTTCTACTGGGCTGTTCGATTCGATAGAACTGAGTGGAAGACTGTGTGTCTGTTTGACACCGTTGCTACGCATGTTCGGAAACCGGAACTCGCACTGGTCCAAAAATTCCTCTCAGATGTACTTCAGGACAAAAAGGGATGTAGTGATTTCTGGCTATAGTGGGAAAGTGTAATTGCGAACATATGTCGTCCGGCATTGTATGCCGCAAAAGTATCGGGGGCCGAAGACCGCCCGGTGTTGTATTCTGTCTGGGTCGCAGAAGCACACACTGACGCGCTCTTCGCGGGGGCGGTGGTCAGACTGCCGCGACCGACCGCGCGGACGTAGGTAGAGCGAAAACCGATCGTCTTAACGTCTTATCATCTACACAGAAGTGTTTGCGCCCCATCGGACGACGAGACGCCGTGGCGGTTCCCGTCGGCGACCTCTGCGACGGAGCGCGGTCGCCGGCGCGGCCCTCTTCAGTGGGACGAGCGGCGGGTCGGCTGTCGCGCTGTCGGCGGGTCGATCTGACGCAGACGCCGGCGCAGGCGGTTCCACGCTGCTTGCCAGCTGCGGACGACGGACCCGGAGGAGGCGTCGGTTTCGCCAGTAGATCCGGCCGCTGGGCATCTTCAGCAGGTACGATCGGCGTAGGCTGATCCCAACGATCATGCCCGTCCGGTCCCAACGGCCGGTGTCGGTGTTCTGAACGTCGGCACGGCAGCCGACGCGCGGGCCGGAGAGCTGACGCGCTGAGGCGTTGTGACGGCGCCGGCCTTCCTCCTGAATGCCGGCGGTCTTGGCGTCACAATCGTCGGCGGCGCGCTGCCAATGGGGGGGGGGGGCATAAGCGCGGTGATGGGTGGGTGCTCCCCACCGCAGCGGATGCCCGAACAGTGTTTGGGCGGGCGACCGGCCGCCGGTCCGTGCTGTGTTCCTCAGCTCGAGGAGACCCCTGTCGAGCTGTTGGTCATCAAGCTGGCCTTGCGCTGACGCTGCGACGATCAGCTTTTTAACCGTCTTCACGGCTACCTCCGCGTGGCTTTGGAGCGGGCGGATGCCGCAAGACAAGGCAATTCATCAAGCATCTGGCAACAAGAGCAAAGACAAGACGATTCATCGCCAGACAGCTCAGCAGCACGGCAGCACAGCCGCCAGCAGCACAGCCGCTAAGACACAATAGCACCTGCAAAACCAGGTCTGCAATCGGGCCGACCAGATACAACCGCGTTGGCCGTGAAATCGAACCAGTGCAAATGCAACCAAAACGCCCGGGCCACAGCATTGCTCGCTGGGCAACTTGAGCAGCAGCGCGCCGATCAGCTAGTAGCTTGGCCTTTTGAGTTGAATGCAACATGTAAATTTCGGCTGTTTATTTCACGACTACGTTCCGAGCGTGGTGCTGCGGGCTGAGCTGTGCAGACTCAGTCGCGGCGCCCGACGTCGACCAGCCGACGGTCGTGCGTAGCGGTCGCAGTAGGTGGCGGGGGCGGAGAACGCGTAAACACGGAACTGCGAGAGCAGTACAAAATCTCCCGTCCGCCTGTAGGCAGCATTCATTCGGCGAGACTCGGGCGCCTCTGCGAGAGGAGCGGATCCCTCGTCGGAAACATGTAAGAGCACTGCCGAATTCCATTCTGGCTTGGTCAGAATGGAAAAACTCGGTCTCTGTAGGTACTTATGTTGTTTCGCGTACATAACTCTGTAAGACATCGTTAGTTGGAGCGATGTTTATTTTCGGTAACTTATGGTAATCTATGTACATAACTCTGTCAGGCGTAATTAGGGAAGCAGTGCTCCTTTTCGGTTTGATTTGGCACCTGTGCTTGTGCCTTAAGTACCACAATTGCCGGCACGCTACTTTTTACATCATTTAAATACAAAGGCCGTGGTACCCCAAAAATACTCTATTGTTGTGTCACGCCTCACTTTGACTCGCGACTCAGGATGGAAACCCCCCAGTCCTTAAACAGATGGTCGAGAACGAGATAAAGTGTAGAGGAACACAAAAATACTCCAATATCAGCATCCTCCTGGGTGACCAGTACCCAGACCTACTAAACCTGCTATTCAAGTATCTCAATGACACACATCTAGTAGGAAGACTCTAGCATATCAGCACCACAACAAACAGCACTACATACACAGACTGTGACGGTGACCTGCCTCACGGGAGCTTGGCCAGGATCGCCCATTTTATTTATCTGGTCAATCTATGCTGTGCTCAACCCTCGCGCACAGAGGCAGCCATGGGAACCAAGCGACCTACCAGCTCAAGCCACGAACGGGCAGCATCGATCAAGCACCGCCTCCACACTACATTACCCCAGCGCAACGTCCCACGTCCTTCCCTCTTTTTTTCCGCAACACCCGACGTTACAGGGTGAACGCTTAGCCAGCGTGAGAGGCGGTGTGGACGATCTCCTTCTAGCCTGCACGATAAAGACCCTTCGGTGCTCTTCGTGAGGAGTATGTCATCTGCCTGTACAACATAAATCATAGCATAAACTTTTTTTCAGGAGGGCTAAATGTCACGAATCTGATCGTAGTAGAGGCGACGGCTCCCTTCCTCTTCCCCCTGTATTTCTTGCCTCCACTTCACGGAGGCTCCACACTTTGCCGACGTCATAAGCGCATTCCAAATTTAGTCTGCAAACAGACAAACTCAAAGTAAAAAATCACTTGTGTTGACCATTCTTTCTTTCTGTAACGTCAAATGAAACACTTGCGTTGTCTTTAAAATCGTCACATACACTCAAACGTAACGTATTTCACACAGACTTTACGGGCGGCGCATAATGACCAGTAGATCGTGGCACGCCTTTAAACTCAGTATCAGTCAGTCAGTCACGAAATCCACTCATTGTACATAAATAAAAAAGGCAGGTTAAATGGTGGGAGGGAAGTAGAGTATAATAATAAGCCGACATATTTGCTGAAATGCAGTTATGTTACAAGCAGTTATTATGAAAAGGGTGGGCTTGAACCATGTCGCACATCATGAATGTCAATTTGCAGTTTGCATGTGCTGTGAAACAGTTATGGGTCATCTGCAAATCAATGGGCCTGTTTTTGATATGCAGTGCTATGAGATAGTTGTGTGGAACTGAATAGGATATGCAAGGTGCAGAAACCTAGCCAACGATGGTGCCGAGTAACTATCAAAATGATAGTTTTGTGCCATGCTTGGCGTTCAATTCATAACTGGAATGTTAAGGAGCGTTCGTTTTGTCACATTTTTTTTGGCAGCTGGCTTGCAGTATGCTGTCCAACTTTTGCCGAGAAATAAGTGCTATGTCCGAACGATTTCCGACTCGGAAATCGGAAAATCCTTACGTATACGTATACGATGGATACGTATGGATATCTATGGACACGCGCACTCGTGTACGTGCCCAAACGTGCACATGATCGGGTGTATGCTCGTGTGCACACGTGTTTGGTGCGTATACAACTGCACTTGTACGTATTATGCATACACAGAATACTTACCTATAAGCTGTATGAAGATTACCGCAGTGAGCTGCATGTACTGCCCTGTTGTAAATGTATGCACAACATGCGCAGTGATGTTCCTATATACCATATCTTTATGATGCACACACTGAAGGCCCGTTCGCAGTTGGCTTTTCCTCGCCGTTTCGGCGACCGATTCAGCTGCCGATTCACTCCGCACGTTCTGTTGCCTACGCAACCGCTTTTTTGTGGCATCATCAGGGCTTCGTCCAAGGAATTTTCATTGGAGGGCCAGGTCTACTGATCTGATATTCCAGTAGCACCTACCTACTACGGTAGCGTAAAAACAGAATAACGAGAAATCAACATATATGTTAACCCGCGCATGATCGTCGGTCGGTTTCGAACATGGGCGACCGGGGGGGGGGCAGTTGGCCGCCCCCCTCTAACTCACTAACGGTCGGTCCCACGATAAAAATAAGCATACCGTTAGAAAGCTTGTGATGAGTAGAGCTCGAAACTGGTTTCATTTTTAGTTTTAGGTAATATGTAAGCAATTTACGCCCTGTATATGTTTTTTCATAGCCCACTGCATGAGACCGAGAACTGGCCTGAATCTCAAGGGCTGTAAGTAATAACGCATAGATAAAGGCACCAGCGCAGAACTATGCCGCGGATGCCGATACACGACCAATTTCCCAGATTTGTTCAATATATACGCCGAAACGTTGAGTTAAAGACACGGCAATTCTCGCGCTAGCTGTAGGCGTGCGCCGCTGCCGTATGCAGTAACAAATTGACGGGAACTAATTTTGGCGTTGCTTTATTTTCGCGAAAAAAGACGATCTATTCAATTTTATTGATTTTAGTGGTTGTTGTGATGGTTTTTCATGCTTACATCTAGGAAAAATTCATTAGTTATCAATCTACACATTTGGTGGAGCTTTATTCGCGAGATCCTGTTTATTTCCAAAATATGCTACTTTTCCAAATATTTTGGAGGTTCCTGGTATTACTTACGTCTGTGCAAGCTAGTTCTGCCATTTTCTACCCATTCTGAGTAATTCATGGTCGATTTTGACGGTGGTACATTTTGGCTTACTACAGTTATTCGTGACCTGACCTCAGGTCAATGGCTGGAAGTCACTGATACTTTGCCCAATGACGGTAACTAGATGTCTGCTTCACTCCACGTTAAAAATGTTATGAAATATTCCGTCAATTTCGAAACAAACGACATGTCTTAAAAATGGGCTTGACCTTAGGTAAATGACCGTGAAATCCGAAAAATCTGAGATAGCAGATTTGTTGCATCTATCACGATCACTAATCCCTGAAAGTGGTATTGGGATATCTTGTTTTCCGAAAAAGCTACAGGGCGCTAAACGTTTTTAGACATAGCTCCGTTTGACCTGACCTAGGTCAGGCACCTGACCTGACTTGAGCTCAAAATTTTGACACGAGATGTAAAATTGATGAAGCAAAATGCACACAACGTTTCGTGACTCTGTGTTTGTTGGTTCTCTCGCAATCCCAGAAAAACCTCCGGAGGGGGCAGTCAACTGCCCCCCCAGTCGGGGACGGGTTAATTTAGCTCCTAGGAGGAATATTTTTTCAGTTGAGCTCGCTGTGCGGAACTTCCCTTCTTCACATCACACATCGCTGCCAAGAAAACGATTGTTTTGTCCCGATTCATTTTCTCATGGGTCATAGCTTTGTTTAAACCACACCAACTTTATTTTGACCATTGCTAGTTCAATGGTGGCCTTATTTGGTCCCAGATAGCCTCATTGCCCTTTATGAGAGGATTTTGGCGTCACAGACGTACAAAGGACACATTTTTATAGAATAGGAGCTTTGCCGTTGACGCACAGTTCGGAACATTGGTGTCGATTGCTGTAAATGATTGGGAGGGCCGAGCCGAGGACCCGACAGCCTAACTTTCCCAAATGTGGGTTTCTCAACGGATTTAGCCCACTTTATTTTGACCAACGAAAATTTAGTTTTTTGCTACTATTGATCAAATGAAAATTGCAGTTATCCCCCTATATATACGTATACATATACATAGATGCATGCACCTATATAAATAACAAATAGATACATGGCTTTAGATTTTATTTCTTTGTTTTCTGTCTATTTCTTATCTATTACACTCGTTTTCCCTACTATTCCTCATTTTCCCTTACAACCGGCAGAAAATATTGGATGGGCCCAAACCGACATTGAGTGGACCCAGATCAACATTGGGTGGGCCAGGGCCCTCTCAAAAGAATGCAAATTGACACCCCTGATGCGGAAGACAAATGTACCTTGGATAACTGTATGCTGATACATAATGCATATGATAACCACGTGCAACATGAAGCAGATGTCGCACATTAACATCATTTAACGAGATGTAATTTCACACAAAACGGTCTCAGTCAATATGAACGTCAACTCGTATCGTTACGCAGCAACTGACAGTAGGACACGAGTCCAAGATATAACATCAACGGAATGCGAACATAAAACCAGCTTGTACACGCTCGTACCGGTAGTCATCTTGGAATAGTTAACTGCATGGACTATGACCATAAATACTGCAGTATCTGGTGTGGGCGATGTTGCAAGGATGAAAATGAAGTCACGGGGTCAAAAAAAAGGTTCGTGCAGTCAGGGCGAGGGGCGATGGAGTAAGGTTGAGGGCTGAAGTCAGGATGAGTGTGCGTGAGGTCGGGTTGAGGGTTGGCCGAGTCAGAGCGGCTGTCAGCAGGGTCGGGCTGGCAGTCAGCTGAGTGTAGGTGAGGGTCGTCGGAATCCTGTCCTGGGAGCTGGGTCTTGTGAGTTCCAATGCAGTTAGCTTGAGAGGCAGTGAGGTCATGGTCACAGTGACTGAGGGCCGATGGGCTCGTGGTGTGGGTCGATGAGGTCCGGGCAACAGTCGGTGAGAATCTTTGGGTTCATGATGATAGTCGGTAGGGTCACATTGCTGGGCACTGGATGGCCATTGGTAAGGGCCGGTGGTGTTAGGGCGAGCGACGGCGAGACCAGTACTTAGTTCCCATGAGCTGCTCCGTAACTAATGACAAGAAAAAATTCGAGTGTAGCGATGATGTATTTCATTTCCATTTCCTCCCTTAGCAGATAGCCAGTCCCCATAAAACAGCACCAGGAAAAACAGCACCAGTCTGTGACACCGGAAAATACGTACTGCCTACATTGAAAACCCTTTGGTTTACAAACCATTAACGAAGGTGCCAGCCAGACAAATGCACAACGATGAGGCATTATGTATGCGCTCATTGGCCAATTATTTCCACATAGACATTCAACTCTCAGAAGTTTACAAAACACTCATTTATAACAACACAAGACATGACAAAACACAAGACATGAACGACGTGTCTGCGATGGCAAAGTCGGGCGATGGTAAAGGTGGCTCAGTTCACCAAATGCAGCAACGGAAGCGGATGGCGGCAGCAAGCAAGTTGGCATCACGTAGACGCACAGGCGAATTATGACGGCTTTCGAAAAGTAAAAAGGACAGAGGAGACCATAACAAACCACAGCAATACGCCGGAACCACATAACACCAACGAAAAGACAAACAATGTGCCATCACAAAACCATGTCACAAGTCTCCGCGGCCGCCTGATCACGAAGGCCGTCGGACGCTGTACAAATCAACACTATATCAATGTGCGCGGCAAACTAGGGTCGAACGCAGGATTTCAACCTGGAGGTCCAGCATAACATTTTTACCAAGTCGTCTTCTGGCTTGGACCATAAAAATCTTAGTAATCACTAACACTTCTTGACAGACAAAACTGTGGCACGTTTATGTTACAAAGTAAACAGCACGTAACATCTGACGAAAAGGTTAAAAATCTTTTAAACAAGCTGATGAATGTTTCCGCGATGACACTCAAACAACTTACAATTCGGTGAGCCGTCGGATCGTGAATAAAGATTCCTCGACACCTATTACCTCACGGGGTACAAACACCTTAAAATGGATGATCCCAAGCCACTTCAAGGTAATGATGATCGGTGGTATGGTTCCAAAACCAAACTAATTTAATACCACACAGACAAAAAATCTATCACGCCATGGTATGACGTTACACATGAAGAATAAACATAAAAAACGTTCACCGATGGAAATCCCCTAATAATCCGCGATGGCACCAAAAAGCCTCCCGTTGGTGTGACGACATCAGTTCCCAGGCAGAAGCGCTGACAGCTCCCCCACCTAAACAGTGCCCGAAGACTGCACATGTCCACGGGCTGTCGACCCTGGGCCAGCTCAGCCGGCTCAGAACAGCTTCTCCTCGACGAAGGTCTTGACGGTTTGGGGTAGCGGAAGCTGCTGCACTAGGTCTAACCGGACTCGCTGTCGAATCACAAAGCGGCACAGGCACTGCAGCGAGCGCACCTGCGTGAGGCGCGATACTGGTTGCGTGAGGCGGACTGGCAGCACCCTCATGTTCTCAGCACCGTCCTTGGAGTAGCACAGGACGCCCTCCTCTGACCGTTCCATAGACTGTTCTATCAGCTCCGGCACGCTCGGATAACTATCCAGGTCTGTGGCCGAGCACATGTAAAAGCTGAACATGTTGTTGCAGTGCTGGATCCGTGTGTGTCTGGTCTTGCCACAGCTTCGGAAGCTGAGGCTTAGCACGTGACGGTCGTCTGAAGAGTCTCGAACAAGGAAAGCCCCATCTGGCTTGAAACTGAGCCGCCCTTCTGCTTCTGCTGCGGACATTGGGCCCCAGTACCATCCGTACACCATCAAATTTCTTAGTTCTTGGGCCAAGCTCCATTCCAGCGATGGCCCGGCAACAGAAACCAGCAAGTCATTCTTTTCTTCCTGGGACATCAAAAATGCAGATCCTTCATGGTCAAGTGTTTTGTCTTGGTCACGTAGCATACCCCTTTGAGAAGGCAGAGAGATGAATGGACTTGCTGCCCCTAACACTCTGAGGCATTCGCTGGGGTCTTTGGACGTGGCACCAGGTTTCATCGGATGCACCGAGTTCCAAGCAGGCATTTTGCTTTTTACTGATCCGTCCTTCAGACGCCATCTGGTATCGTTGGAACCATGAGGTGCTGGTGTACAACTTGACAAAAACCAATGATTACCACAAGTTTTATCCGCACAGCAATCTTCAGTGCCGAGTTTGGAGGAATGCCTCAACTTGTTGGATATCTTATTTCTCACTGCATTAAGAAAGTTCCTCTGACTCCTGAACGCGTGCCGTGAGTCAGACAACGTAGATCTGGCTTCCAAATGTTTGCTGGTACACAAGCTAGCCACGCTTCGGGTGCTGGTTGATCGGCTGCAGTGCCTCTGAGTCTCGCGGGAGCTGGTTCTTGCACCATCAGCTAGCGGGCTCTCCATACATCTGTGATACTCACTAACGTTACTCATGCTCTTGGTTCTCGGACCATATGAGTGCAGCCCAGCATAGGATTCTTGACCGCTTTCTGAAGGATTTCTGCCAAAGCTTGCCTTTAACCTGCTGAAGCTTATCTTCATCATACTGCTGTAACTTGGCGCAAACTTCTGAAAAGGAGCACATATTATTACCGATACATCAAACAAGAAAACATCTGCTCCTTCACAAAAACTGAAATTATTCAAGATGTGAAGGGAAAGAAGAGGCTTCTAATTTCTACAACAATCTTGCTCTGGTAATCAGGACACATTCAATTTCGAAATTCTGATAAATTTCGAATAAGTCAAACAGTTTCATGGTGTATTCGACACATTTGCGATGTCTATAAACGCACGACGCACAGACGAACCCTTATGCTCCTATAAAAAGACATGACATTACTGGTGTGAAACATAAATCTTTACCCATTGCTGGACCTTCATCCAACAAATCAGTCACCTAATCTCAATTGTTCAGCGGAACAACCGTGATCAGGCGGTTGCTGACCACCACCCCACTCAGAACGGGGAAGGTCAAAGAGGACGCCTGCATTCCACACAACCGATCTATTTTCGACCTCATTTACTGAAGATAAAAGGTTAAACGGATTCCAAGCACGTGACGCAAGCTGTTAAACTAAATGTTCCAACTCTCTCAGATATATTCTATTAAACTGTGGTCCGGAACATGAAAGGTTTGGCTAAATAGACACTTGCGGAAAGGTACTTAAAATACTTGTAAAGCATGGTTCTATTCAGTGTCTGCATTTTTCTGGCCATAATGTACATTTCGCAATTACGTTTTACTTTGACTTCTACGGCATATTCTACCGCTTGTGCACAAGACCTTCTTTCAAATTTGTATACACAGGCGCTAAAACTGATACAAAGTTCCAATGAACACATCAGAAGCCTGGATTATTTATATTTAATCTGCAAGAAAACCCCTTATTGTCAAGGTTACAGAGGAGGGAGCAGCCGTCACCTCTGGGAGCTTTAAACTCGTAGTGGTTGACAATGAGAATGAAGCTCATGGTTGTTACGTCGACGGTTTTCCGACTTCCCTCATTTCTGATTGTAGCCCAAACTGGACTTGGAACTAGCCTAGCCTGTAGTTGTACCTCTTGCGTATCGACCCCACCATCAAGACCCGGTCGGATAAAATAGCAAATCATCGAGAACGAGACCGCTCGATGTACGATTTCAGCCCGCGCTCAGGACAACAAAACTTGGTTCTGTAAAGTGACGCTCTGCTAAATTACTTTAAGGGATTGGAATTATTATTCAAAGCGGTCTGAAAAGACCATTTTCATTTTTTATCATGCAGCGGCGCCCAAGAAAGGTCCAAGTGTCAGTTTTGCGCTTTCATATCGCTATTGGTAGCCCCCGCTTTCGCGCAGGCGATTTGGGACCGCGAACCGAGGCTGGAAGGAACTAAAGGCTAACATGGTCGAACGGTATTACAATGATGGACAGTGGACAGTGATGTGGAGATAGACAGATGTGGACAAATGGACAGTGAAGGGCATCTAGGAAAAACCCATTGTATCCTTTCCACACAAAAACAAGCTTAGAGGGAGTGCGTCTAGTGAAATATCGAATTTTAGCTGTATACGTGCGATCAAAGAGGACACTGGCCTGAATCGTCACGTCGTATCATTCGTTTTACCCAAATCGCCTTCGTTGACCTACGACGGCCAAATGTTTACCGATCTTTCCCATTACTCCAGCATCGTGCTGCCAGCACAGATTTGTCGGTCTTACTCCAGCTGATTTTCGCCACTAAGTGGGAACGATAGCACCGATAACATATCGTTAGCCTCAGCGAATCATTTTTTGAGTTGCGAGCTCGTCAGCAATGACAACAAACTGAGTCCAGCGAATCATCTTTCGAGCTGCGAGCTGATCGGCGACGACAGCAGACTGTGAACACATCAAGCTCAGCAGCCTGGCGGCCGTAGCCTGATAGAGGTATGCTGGTAAAAACTTTTGCATTGAAAGGGGTTCTGAATGTCTGACTGCGAAGGTTTTGTTCAACGATTTTTTGCCGACATTTTCCACCTCTGTGTATGTCCCAAATGAGGATATCTAATTGTTCATCTAACTTCGTAAGTATTTTGCTACATGATAGGTAACCAGGAACTTCAGATAGCTACGGGCGGCCATAATTAGTTTAGGCCGAATCCCAATTCGGGTTTTCAAAATTTTCCAACTTCCAGACTGAAAGTTCGGTGGGTAAAGCATGCATTTTTCTGTAAAAGTTAGACTGCTTATTACAGGTCAGCTTCCAAAAATGTGATAGTTCAATGTTTTGTAATATCCTAAATGTAAACTTGGCTCCATGCAACATACATAAGTGACATTTTGATGCCATTATTCATTACCATGGCTAGCTAAGCTTGCCCCACCCCAGATTGAGAAATATTTCGGTTTCCTCAGACCTGGATCTGGAGTAGTTGTAAATACTCACATGCAGGATCGGAAAAAAACTGATGCTTGTGTACTCGTACTCCAGGAGATTTTTTGTTTCCGGATGTGACTGGGCCAGATGGAAAGTTTTGTATCCAGCACAAACCTAGTTGAAAAATAAATCTTTGTGGGTACAAGAGTCTGTAGTTCACTTAGTAACAGTCTTAGTAAAAGATATCTTGGGGTACGGAGAGCACGGATAGAAAATTCTCATCAATATTCCGTGATGGGTTGTAAGTTCTTTTTTCTTTGGCTACTGCAAACTGTTTTTTGGAATGATATGGATGGTTGCATTGTTAATGTTTGTGTTCTCTGCCCTGGCACCACACTTATGTAGCTCAACGGTGACGCTATTCCTCCTAAGTCATTCTTAAATGTCACTTGGGCATTAGCTCTGTTGTTCTTTTCTTTCATGGTGAATATTTGAATCTGGTTTTCAAACCAGTGCAAATAGTCAAGCCTGGCTGATAGGTGTCTGAACAAAAAGTTGACATGCAGTGTAGTGGCTGCCATTTTGTTGACTGTTGGTTGGCACATATAAAATTGACAAAAGCCCATTTGCCATTTTGGCAATCAACCTCCCATTCATCTCTTAACAGCTAACAAAAAGACATGCACTAAATTGCTTGTTGATTTTTTGTCCTCAAACTTGACTGATGTCTAGACTAAACCTATTCAACTAAAAAACAGCAATGATGCAGTCACACATACCATTGTTTATGGGTTAATGTTATTGTGTGGACACACAAATAATGCCCACCAGTTAATGGTGGACAGACAATAGGCATTTACATGGGATATTAGCATTATCAAAATAATGGTGGCTATTTGCTTGTTGAACATTGCATTTGAGTTTGAACATTGCTGCCCACATCATTAACCCTGCTACCAGAGACACATAATTATAATATTAACAATAAAAATATTTAATATTAATAATAAAAAGATCTAACCATAAATGATAATGTGTGCATCTGATGAATTAACTTGGCTTTAGGGGATGGCTAACGTTGTCCTTAGGCTAAAGGACACTATCATAAGGTCAGAGGTTAATGGCTTTTTCAACTCGTATTTGGCCTCCCAGGCATGAACAGAATAAACTGTTGCCAACAGGGCTATCAGAGGATGTAATACATGCATGATGGCTATATTTTAGTATAAAGAACATCAAAAATAATACTGTTTGCACAACGTTTCACTATTGACGCCATCAGCAGTTATCGCAAGCCTGTTGCAAACCTTGTGGGTGTGTTGCACAAGTGTGATGCCAGTTCAGAGATTAGCAAAAATGCTTCAGTTTACTTTTGGTGGCAACTGGCAAGGTGCAAATAAGCCTACTGGCTGACTGTCGATGCCATCAGAATGTAGAATATAGACGGCCACGGTGCGGGGTGTATTGGTTGGCGTCGTACGGCGGAGGGGCGCGACCACCGGGAGCGGATGCTCGCGCCTGTGCGGCCGGCTCCCGCGCGTGCGTGCTCTGAGGTGGACGTGTGTCTGTGGCGCTGGCCCAAAAATCGGGGCACTCCGTACCGTGGCTTCTCCCGGGTAGGGCCAAAGAGGGTTCGGCCGATTACGATGTGATTCCCTTGTGTCAGTGCGTGTAATCGTCCTTGTGTGCCGGTGTGTTGAGAATTTCTTTCGACATTTTGCACTTTACGTGTTTGTGCGTTTATACTAGGATCCTCTTTTACGTTACACGATTTCTGTAACAAGCATCGTAAAGTCGTTTTTAATAAATAACTGTAAGAGTGGAAGATCCTTCCCTCCTTCGTGCTGGGTGCCGAGATTGCTCCACGGTGAACGCGTATCCATATCTAAACCGGGTTGCAATTATTGTGAGGCAGGCGGAGCAATAGTTGCACAGCCAAATCCCTTTTGGTGGCCGGTCACCGAGTCGCTGGTAGGGCAAGAAGGCGCCTAAGGCGTATTTGACAAGAATAGTTCAAATCTGAAATCAGCTTGTGGGTGTGCCTACTAACAACTGACAGTAATTTTAACAGGGCTTTCTAGAACCCACGTGATAATTCACATGTTGTATCATGTCCATTGTACAATCACATGTGACTGTACAATGTACAGCTGCATGTGACAGCAATGCCTGCTGAAGTCAACAATTTATGATTGCACTTGGCCGCTGACAGGCTACACACTGTCATTCTGACAGGCAGTGCATTGTTCAAATATAAGCTGGTCAGTCATTTCACATGCCTACAATCAATTACTGTTTACAGGTTAGTCCTGTCCACAGCCGGGCAAAGACAAAGGTCGCCCTGCAACAAGAGTGAGCTCCAAACAGCTACCCGGACATTGCGGAGATGCTCCAGCTGATGGTGGCTTTCAGGAAAGAGGCTTTCATCTCTGGCCCACGGCCGAAGTTCTCCGATTGCCAACGACGCATGCATTTCTGTGTAAATCCTGGTGCCCGACCATCGGTGGAGGACATCGGCTCGTTCAGGGAGTAACATGAAGCCCATCGGCGTTATCAACGAGGCAGTCGCCGTCGCCATCGAGTCGCCGAGAAGTCTGCACATTCCGCGCGGCAGGCGCCGCCGCCGAGCTCGCCGAGGAGTTTGCACGTCCGGAGTGGCTAGCGCCGCCGCAACGCGCCGAGCAGTTGGCGCTGCCCGCGTCACCGCGGTACTGGCCGAGGAGTGCGCATCCAGCGTCGCCGGCGCCGCCACGGAGCGCGCAAAGGGGTTTGCGCGACGGGAGCGGTCGGCGCCACAAATGAATAAGTGCATCCAGCGCGGCCGGCGCCGAGGGCGAACTGGCCAAGGAGTCTGCGCATCCGGTGCGGCTTGCGCCGCCACAGGGCGCCGACCAGTTGGTGCTGCCCGCGCCGCTGCCCAACTGAACTGCATGAACCGAACCGAACTGCGCTGCTGTTTTACCATGCCGAACTGGCCGAGGTGTCTGCGCTTCCGGCGCCGCCGCGGAGGGCGAAGAGGGGTCGGCGCGACCGGAGCGGCCGGCGCCGTCAATGAGTCTGTACATCCAGCGCCGCCAGCACCGGCGGCAACCTGGCCGAGGAGTCGGCACATCGGGAGCTGCCGGTGCCGCCGAGGAGTCTGCGCATCCGGAGCGGCCGGCGCCACAACAGCGCACCGAACAGTTGGCGTTGGGGGGAGGGTGCTGTGGGTGGCTCCAAGTTCCTGGAGCACGCTCCGAAAACCGTCGCACCCCGCATAATTAGGCTCTGGGAATCGTCGGCGGATGGCCCACAAAAGGCAGGATGGTACTAATCGTCGAACACCCCGGCCGAGTTACCTCCACCAGAAAGAGGGTATTGTTTTTTTGCACGTTACTTGATATTATTTCGCCTCGGCTGCCCCTGGTATTGTCTGTTTTACCATGTAACCTTAGCTGAATGATGAAAACTGTCGCAAGTGAATCAGATTTTCAAATGTTTGACTATGTAAGGGAATTGCATTCCGAAGTGCTCTATAAAAATGACTGATCGTCATTTTATTAAAGATTATTTGATTCTACGGACTGGTGTAGAAAATGCATACATGGCTACCTTGCTGACTGCCGTAAGCAAAAATCTGTTCATAAATAGAGGAATGAACTGTCTCAGAGAACGGAATAACCAGTCTCACATAAGCGTGGAACTGCCAAACTGAAGCCGACTTGGCAGTCACACATTTCGTCTTGAACCTGGCTCTGCCATCCGCAGTTCACATTGCAAAGTCAAGTGCAGGTAATGCCTAGAGCCAAGCGTGTAATTTGCTATTTGTTTAGGGGTGGAGGCTTGAGCCCCCCCCAACTTTGGTTCAAGCCCCCTCCCAGCTTTGGAAAGAAAACAGGTCAAGTCCGGGAAGAATTCTGTCTTTTGTGGGTGGGATTCAGGGATGTTGATTCGTATTCTTTTAAGAGGGCCATGGTTGAACCAATGTTACTTTGGGCCCCTCCAATGTTGGTTGGTTGGTTGTTGGTTGGTTGGTTGTTGGCCCACCCAATATTTTCTGCTGGTTTTAAAGGGAAACAAGTGAAAATAATGAAACGAAGAATGGCCGCAAAAGATAAGGGATAGGGATAGAAAGCAAAAAATAAAGTCTAAAGCAATGTACATATTTATCTTTCTATCTCATATATATGCATGTGTATATATATATATATATATATATATATATATATATATATATATATATATATATATATCCAAATGCCCGATGACAAATGCAATTTTTCACTTAAAGAAAAACACGAAAATCCTTATTGGCCAAAATAAAGTGGGCTACGTCCGTTGAGAAGCCCACATTTAAGGGGAAGTTAGGTTGTCAGGCACTTGGCTTGGCCCGCCCAATCATTTACAGAAATCGACACCCCTGATAGGATTAGCCATTTCCCTTGCTCAGCTCCCCTTCCTCCCCAACATATTTTGCGAAACTACGCCCCGCCCAGAACAAAGAAATGAGGAGTCAGAACTTGTTCAAAAAAGTACCGTTCATTCATTAGGCCCCAAAAATTGGCATAGTGTATACAGTACATTATTTCATGGAGCAAGAAAATACATGAATGGATCAAGATACTGATATGGGGTCCCATACCAATATTTCCTTTGGTATGGAAAGTTACTTTTGGTTGAGACTGCTGGTAACTATTCGTAACCCAAGATGACTACGCGAACATGTAAACATGCTGCGATCTTGTTTTGTCTCGGGTGCGCCATTTTCTGTATCACGTATTGATAGTTTCCAGCCGATAATGGGTTGTTTTTGCTACCGCCCCTTAGTGCTGTATTTACACCCGCACAGCTATCGATATCGCGGATTTGAAAAGAAATCGAAATGATATGAGTGAATCATCATTGTTCGAAGCCCCAGATGCGCTGTTAACTGCTGTCATAAATCATACCTAGGGTCCAGTATCCTCTGGAATGTCTTTCTGGAAAACCAAAAAGATTAGACACACTCCCTTTAAAAAATACTGACTGCTCGTATAAAAGGTCCACCACAGACGTGGGTCGGAATGAGAAACCATGCCTAGTTTTCGAAGTGGGAAGGTCCATATAGCGAGAGTTAACTCTCTCCGGAGCCGGGAGTCCGGCGACGGGGTTACTGCACCACTCATGAGGTTGTTCTGACACTGTCGGCGAATGGCCCGGGTCAAAAATCTGAAACTTGTTATAGGTGACTTTACATAATTTCTGCATCTTTCCAAAAAAAAAAACTGTTTTTTCCGCAACTTTTCCAAGGAAAACGCATTGTCCGAAGATGTCGGGTAACCTAACTATACGCCATTCTCGAGAACTTGCAAGTCAACTTCCGGGACGAAATTTTGGCTCCTTTCTCCGAAGTTTGAGGAAATATGGGGCCAATTTGTGATTCATGGCTGTTTCAGAGTATGCTACACGACATAGCTGGGTTTGGAAGTCACTAGCTTTTCCAAAGCCCAGTGAGGTGGAGTGGGATGAAAATTCAGTGAGTAAATGAAAATCTAATTATCTGAACTGGTCCTATGTTAATGACGTTAATTTCAGTAACGGCAACTATTTTTATCTCACTGGATAATCAGAACACTATTCTGTGGTACCATACCACAGTTTTGACACTAGCCACGTCATAAAGCATGCTAATTAAATCTGACTTCTTAATGATCTGGCCTTGACCCGAAGCCAAAAGAGGCGCTGAATGTAAGGTTTGACACACTTCAACACCAAGTCGCCATAAAAGCATGGCTTGTAGACTCTTCTACTACGGCACTACTACGACGATGGCAGGAAGAGGCAAACGCCGTGGTAGTCTCATTTCCCGTGACCTGAGAAGTCATCAGGTGACGTGAAGAGGTAAAATCATATCTCACTGGAAGAGGAAAGGAACAAGCTAAACGCTCGTTTTTGTTCCATCTGTTTATCTCAATTAGGAGCAAAATAGGCAAGGGTGGGGGTGGCAACCCTCCTCATCAGGTGCACAGATGAAAATCCTTACATCCTGCCTGAGTTAAAGAGAATGCCCCTCCAATGCCTAATTTTTCATAGCTTTTTTGCAGTTGGTCCACAATAATTGTCTCATCATGTTTTCAGCATCAGTTTTTTTCAGAAATTCCAGCACACATGACAACAGCAGATTAATCAAAAACTTTATTCTTTGGTCACCTACCCATGATGATGCATTTTGAGCATTCTGTTAATGTTCACTGGCCTGTGGCCACTCTTGTCACATAACAGCTGTCAACAGCAAATAGAAATACATGTGCAGCTTTCAAAGGCAGGCACAATTCAACCTAACAACATAAACATCACTACTATGTACCCCAAGAAACTGATATCGTAGATCATAGACAAATGCCACAGGACTCTGGGATAATGTTGTTCACCAGAGCGTGTTCTGTTCTGCATTCCTTCCATGGATGCAATGATTAAAAGTTCCATTTTACATGGTCCAGCATTTCACATGAAGCCACTGCTTTGGGTAATTCAGTGGTATGCTCTGTAATACTAGAGAAAAGAAACAATAAGGCAAGCTAGTAAGTTCCTTGGGTTAGGCTGCATTGTGTCAGGGAAAGATCCAGCAGCTCAATTTGGAGAGGGGACAAACCAGACTGCTGGATATGAATGGTAGGTCAGCAGGCCAGGGGAAGGCTAACAGTCACAGGGCATAGTTGAGCTGGGTCTGCCTGTGCATTATGCCAATGCAACCCTGGATCTGGGACAATGTATTTGCCACTATATCCTGTTCCACATTCTTTCAAAGGATACACTGATTAAGAGTTTCATTTTTGGGCATTTTATGTTGCACAAAAAATACTCAAAGACCATACGCTGATGCACTTCAATCAACAACGATGTACCAATGACTGCATGATAGCCCTCACCAGGAGAGAAGGTGGATGCCATCCCCCAGCAGTGTTACCAGGACCACAGCAAAACCAAGCATGAAAGCAATGCAAAATTTGGCATAGCTGATCACACATTCATTACACATTTTTAAAAAGATTGACCCCTGGTCATCTCAGGTCACAAAGCTGTAACATCATTACTGAAGGCATGCAAAGCAATTTTTATGCCAAATGTCATTTTTTTGCTGTTTCAAGGCAGCAGGTATGCAGAAATGGTAGATCATGAGCATGAAAATGGTTCAGACTGGTAGCCCACATATAAGCAGGTGAGACAGGTCAGTGACCCCTTTAAGGTCAAATGCTGTGTCACACTGACCTAAGATGGCCTCTTCTGGCCTTAAAACATTCCTATACTAATTTCTGGCACTGAATATCATAAAGGAGAGAGCTGTCAGCCTACATGGCCCCAAATGCATCATTGTTAACTTTGAAAAATTGATTTACACTTAAACAAAGTTTAACCTGACTTAGCAGGTCATCACTTGACAAGACAAGGTTGAACCAGGTACCTCTGGCTGCCTTGGGCATACAGCTATTGATTGCTTATATCACAAGGAGCTAGCTTAATCAGGGACCAAACAGCATGGGGGTGCTGTACACCCTCATCAATGAAGAGGGTGAAAATCCCTCCCATCTAGTGAGGGATAAAGCATGGCAGTCTGATGCTAGTGGCTGGCACCATGGCTGCACCATTCAAAAATTTTCTCACACTGCTTATCTTCCCATTACACCACATCCAAAAATCATAACCAGTTTTTGCATCATGATTTTAAGATTGTTAATCCCATAAAGACTTAATTTAAGTGGTCTGTCATAATGTACAACATAGTTGATATGTATGATTATTGTACAGGTCTGGTCTATTTCAATATTTTCATGTGCTTTGATGATTTAGATGCCAAATTCTTGGTGTGAGGTAGCTGACAATAATAATTTTAATGAACATTACAATTAACACCTTAAAAATATTTCACATGGCAGGTTTTAAAATTCTTTGCTTCCACTTAATCATGCATGCTCCCTTCACATGCCTAATGCATGTCAAAGAAGAACCACTTCTTGCTAGTTTTTAAATAGCAACAACTAAGCTGTACATGGTTCAGTTTTGAAATTGCTATTTAAGTGTCTGTATTTATGGGCCACTGTACATTACACTTGTGCTGAATTCCATGCACCAACAGCTTTAAATTTAAAATTCCAAATGACACTGCTTGCTTTTACATTTTTATGGCAACATGACACACGCTTTAATAGCCCAAATGACCACTACCATCACTACTTTCTCAAAAATGTACTGATTTCATGAGCAGCTATTCTATGGTTCAGCCTCTAAGTCGTCTCAGTCTCAGTATAACACATAATTCATAGCCAATAACACTCCATATACCACTGGTGCTAAAAGATTAAAATTCTTTTTCACGAAAAAACTGTCATAAAACCCCGCCACCTTCACTGTATACAAAACGTCATCACCTCTTTCAATTACACCACACTAACCTGCAGTGGCGGCTCCTGGGTTGACATAATGTTACCCCGCTGAATACTATCTTGTGCAATCCGAACACCACACAGAAATCGGTCGCCTATGTGCAACGCTACTTTTGGTGACTCAGATACTACGGACCCACGACCGTGTCAGGGAAAAGGACTAAACGACAGACGATGACTGCACACAAACCAGCACATCCTTCCAAAAGTTTAGTATCTGTTCATTGGAAGAGAGGAAACGGAGTTTAGGACGAATATGCCCTAAACTTGGCGAAGTTTATGACATGTTCATCCGAACGATAAGGCCACGGGAACCATGTTTAGGACCAATACTACATGAGAACGCTATAGGAAACGTGTAGAGATCACTGGAAGCCAGAAATGCCTGTGACTGATGAAGAAAAAAGAAGATCCGGTCATATTTTATGGCCTTGCTGAACAAACGTTAAACATGTGTTGAGGGTCCGAGGACTCCCACACCGATGGGTAGGATCTGAATCATGTTGAAGTTACTTGTTGGGCATGATGATAAAAATAAACTGTTTCTGTTGTTTCTTTCCATTATCATATCCCAGGTCCAGGAGCTTCTAAAAACACTTGATTTAATTAAATTAATTGTTGGATTAGTTCAAAATTTTTATTTGTTTAGGTCATAAATGCTTGATTATCCTCCCATGAGCATGCGCCTCTTTGCTTATTGGTAAGTAGAAAATGCAGGAGATTCCTGTTCTTGCTAAGCAAAACAGAAACATGTCATCAAGGCTTATCGGTAATCCTTACCGATCGCATACCATGCGCAGCATCGAGGTTGACAGCGCAGCGTAAGGTTAACGCGCGATTGTAGTTTCTGGTTTTGCCACCAGGGAAATATGCGTTCTTTTTCTCGACGCTAGGGTGAGTATGTAAAAACACTGACATTGGTTAGGATGGCTCCGCTCAAGAACCAATGGCACGAGAATCCATCGTTCGATTCGGCTGATTCGAAAGCCAATCGACAGCACCGAACGTTTCGTTTCCGTGACTTACACATTTATTAATTTTGACCCACTGATGACGTCACAGCTCAGGTCAATCACGAAAAGGGTCCACTTTCTCCAGAATTGCCGAATCACAATGAAAAGCAGGTCGAATCTGAATCATGCGTGTTTATTTGTTCCTGACAGCTTAATCTCTAGTTTTATGTGCCACCTGGCCCAACGTCGCGCAAGGTTAAACCTAAGTGCTGGGTCAACTTTTATCCCTGTTACACCATGTCATGCAATACATCTTTCCTGGCACATTTGACGCGGAGATTAAAAAAATCACATTGAAAGGGCCATGGGCACAAAAAGCATTGCAATGGCCCCAGTTGTGCAGTTTCAAACTCAGAGTACTACAGGAGCAAACATGGAACATCCATTTCACATTTCTAGATGACCCAACAAATCAGTTTGTCCCATGTTGCATATTTCCATTGCATATTTGGAATGTTGCACAACACTGCATAGGCCGATATCGGCACACCGATCAAGGTTTGCATTTTGGTGTGCGCTAGGTAAGACCCATTCCTAAACGTCCAATAGTGAGCTGCAGGTACATACACATTTCGCACTGGCCCGGCTTCGTTCCATGGCGACGACGCGGCAAACCGGCATTGGCACCGACAACTATCCCCATCATATAAGCGGTGCTACTACGCATTCGAAAGCACTTTATAGTGTCACGTCACAGTGTCACGTCTCATCATTTGAAAACGCATTGTAAAATCATGGCCAAATGCCACAGTTAAGGCAGGAGCCATAGCCTGATTTACACTGACCTCATGATTTTGTTGATATCATCGATGAAGATTTCTCACATTCTCAGACGTTTGCTGTGATAAAACAATAAGATATTAAGCGCCATATGAACAGCACTAAAATCAGCTTAGAAGTGAACTGAATTTAGATAATAATGAAAAACTACCTCTCCAACCTTACCGCCTTACAGAGTGTGTTACCCGGAAAGCACTGGCTGTCTACGGTGCCGTAGGTCTGGCCAAATATGAGAAGAAAACGTCATTTCCTTCCCGTCGCCCCGTACTGCGGAATAACTGTGAACCAGGCTTAAAATGGAAATTTCCCTGTCAATTAACCCTATTCCCGGCAGGAGGGCTGAATCCGCACCCTCAGGTTTTTTGCTTGCCAATACCATGCTTCTTAACGCAGCCTCATGAAACTTGGTCCCTTTTCCTAGCTATTCTTTCTACGCGCCGTGACAAAATTTCAAAATTTTATTTTGCTCAGGGGCGGAGCCAGGCAACGTTTTTGGGAGACACCTCAGGCGATTTTTGGAAATGTTCAGGGTAAAAGGAAAATGTATGCCAAAAACAGAGTTTTTAAGATACAACTTAAAATTTTATGTGGATGTATCTTTAACAGTTGGCCAATGTGCAGTTGTAATTTTGTTCATCTAGAGTCACTTTGCAAGATCAGGTCAAGGTCAAAAGTCAAAATTTGTTTTTTTTTAATTTAATTTCGACGTCGTTTTTTTGAATGCTAAACTCGCAATATATATGACGTAGAACAATGTCATCTGCTTGTGTGCCAAGTTTCAGTTTGATATCAGGTCGGGTCACGGAGCTATGACCTAAAATGTTAGTGCACGTACCCTATATCGCAATAGTCATAAAATGAAATTTTTGAAATAGAGTGAATTCAAATGATTGAAAACGTTTAGAGACAGTATTAAATGCACAAGACATCATTGCAAGTGACTCCAAGGTAACTAGATGTCATTTAAGGTCAAAGGTCACAAGTTGATCTGAAGAGCATGTGCCCATTACAGTTTCCCCTTTTTCATGTCTCTGGTACCGCCTATGCTAACATTATACAAACATGGTGATGCGATTTGTACTTCTTTAGCATAACATGACTATCAGAAGCCAAAAAAGTGTTTTTGCCTCTTTTGTTCACTCATTTGTTAGGAAACTAATCCTCCTATTTTTGAAACCGTGTGACCGCCCATGAATTTTCTCAAAATTTCAGATTTGTACACCAATGGTAAAAGTCCTATCCATAATCTCTCGATTCATGCCATTTTCATTGAATTCGGTCGAGAAACAACAGAGTTAAAAGAAGTCCAAAAATACCCGTTATTTTGACATTTTTGCCTCCTGTATCCACACATTTCAAAATTTTTGAAATTTCTTTTTATAAAAATGTAGTTCACGTCATGGCAAATCGATTGCCGTTTGTTGCGATGAAATCGGACGAGTAGTTCCCGAGATCTCAAGGGAGTCCGAATCCGCCCCCCTGCCGGGAATCAACCATACCGTCTAGCCCTCCGGGAATAGGGTTAAACAACCCATTTTAGTGCGCAGCTTCTTGACATTCTGATGTGTTGAAATCTGCAACCAGTCGACAAAGCTGAGTGTTAGGTTACAAATTGTAAACATACTGACTTTCACGTGGTTCCAAAATATAGACATAACCTGTGATTTTGTACAGTAGCGAAAACTTAAGTCGATTGCCGCAATCGTAAACGTCCCAACCTCTCGTACCCGTTGCTGCGTGCGTGCGTACAAGATTTCGTTGTCGAGGTCGAAAGCAAATACGTTCGTTTTTAAGTACGAATGGTTATCCAACCATGTACGTATTTAACCCATCCATTCCATGATCCCAAGAACATGGCATGCCAACAATGAAGCCTCATTGGCATCCCAGCCCCATCGGTCTGCACGCGCACTTAGGCTGCCGCCATACGGTACTAGGTTCCAGTATTTGATATGCCCTTGGTGGACGTCATTGCCTTCCACAATTCATGAAGCGCATTAATTTACAATAGACAGACAGACATACACAGTTAGTATACGACAGAACCAAGAAAAATTACACGAAGACAACTGGGCATACAGACAAGGGCATATCCACACAGCTTCAGACATATATCTAGACATACATACCAAGACAAATTCATAACACACACACACACAAATACATTTTGACTAACACACACTACCAGTTGTGCAGGCATAACAACACACATGCAGAAAGACAGATGGAGCAAGATCTATATGCAGATGGAGAAATGGAGAGCCACAAACACAACAGAGAGACAGACACAAAGAGACAACAGCACACAGACAACAACAGACAAGGACAGAGAAAGACTGACACATGGACTAACTCAGACAGATGGACAGACAGACAGACTTGGATAGATAGACCAAGACAGACACAGTCAGAGACAAATAGACATACATAAAGACTGAAAGACACAGGCATATGCAGACTGGTTAACCAAGGAAGAGGGACAGACGAAAATAACACAGACACAGGCAGGCCAACAAATACAAACAGACAGACTGGAAGGCAGACAAGAACAAACATATATAGACATACAGATGCACAGGCAGATACATACAATACAGCAAGGCATACATTCAAAGGCACATCCAGGCATCTTCAGACAGATATATCAAGACATACACACAAAGACATGCCCACAAACACACACAGGCATTCACACATACATACACACTCACTCATCCAGACATAAACACAGACATCCAAAAAGGCACACAGGGCAAGACCCATATGCAGACATATGCACAGACATATGAACAGACAACAGAAAGACACACACAGAAAGAGACAGTGACATATAGACAACAAAAACATAGGCAGATTGATAAAGGAGAAACAGGCAGACAGACTTAAAGCCATCCTCTACCTTCACAAATCTGAACTATCAGTATTCACAAAAACAACCAATGAAAAAACCCTATTTGCCTTCTTTGCCTTCTGAAAGTCTTTTGCAGAGAACAGACAGCATGTTTATTTGCACTCCACATGCAGCTGCAAATATTGACAACACCTGCAGCAAATCCACCAGCATAAATGAATTTAACATAACACAAGTGTTAAATGAGTCAAAAATACAAATGTGAATGATCATGGCAATGACAACCGTACTTGAAAATGTGGCAATGAGCAGCTCACAGGCTCTCCACAGCCTCATTTCTCACAGAACCTTATGTTAATAACCACTCTGGAATTCTGGAACAGGCGCATATGATAGGTATTATGGTATCAATGAAGCAATAGAAGAAGGCTCTTTATTTTTTAAATCATATCCATCAAGTACCTTCAACATCATCCAGATTTCACCCATCGGTGCCACTACAGTGCCATACTCAAGTTCCCAGGCCTTATCACATGCTTGATATTCATTCGGCAAGGGCTTAAAATAGGGCCGAATGTTTTTTCTCCATTATTCATACGCATTTCCGGTTTCCAGTCACCTCCGCCCGTTTCCCTTAACGTTATCTTTATGCAGCTTTGGTCCTAAACAGTGTTCCCATTGCGTCATATTTAGAAGTTTAGGATGAATGCGTCCTAAACGTAGCCGAGTTTAGGAAGTATTCGTTCTACGCTTCGTTTCCTCTCTTCTGACGAATAGGTCCTAAAGATTTAGGAGGATGTGTTGCTGTAACAGATAGTTCAGTCCCAGTATTCTTTCGTTTTCAAAGTTGCGGTGGAAGTACGCTGCATTCTTTTAGTGTCCGACGCGAGTTCTACTGTTTGGGAAGACGTCGGAACGGTCTTCAGCACTCCAAAAGAATGTCCGTTACTTCTCCATTAAATCTGCGTGGTATGTAAGGCTGTCTTGAAGTCACGATGTCAAGCCAGCCGTCCAACGACGTGGCGTGGTACCAAGTGCCCGTCTGGTTTAGTTCGTGATACCATTCAAATAATAATTGCCCGCAAGTGACAATGTCTACTGTCATGTCCCCAGGTTGGCGAAAAAAGTCAAGGGAATATCAAGAGGTATGAAATTACATTTACTTGGGTTATGCCCGGACAGTAAGGCAGGCGTCAACTCACCCTAATTGCTCATCTGTAACAAGAGCGTCAAGGATGGTGGCCGGAAAACTGGGGTTATAGACTCGCTTGTGTGTCGACTTCATTGCTGTATTCCGTCACCTGTCATGGATTGCAAAGAACGTTCACGTGGTGTAATGTTACGCCGTAGGCGAAACGTCGCCGAAGGCGCGGTATAGGACACCGGAGGCCGCAAGCCGATAGGGGGGTGCGATCGGACTTGGCTTTGTCCAGCAAAAAGGTTGGGTCGCGCGAAGCGCGATATGGTCTATCTCAATAAGGATTGTGTGCTAAAATTTGTTTGTAGTGGAAAAGATTCGAACGGAAAATGGTTCGTAAGATGAAAGGTTCAAAAGGAAATAAGTTCCTGACCATAAGTTCGGAAAGTTACTTTGGTATCAGAAAAGGAACGGACTGAAAATAGTAAATTATCCGAACCTAATCTTACCTAACCTAACCTCTGTTTGACCGAGCCAAGTCCGATCGCACCCTTTATCGGCCTGCAGCCCCTAGTATCCCGTACCGCGCCTCCGGGCGCGGGGTTGCGCCTTTTCAAATTCAAGTCAAATTCAAATCAACCTTTTCTGGTACAAATTTTGTCCGATACAAACCCTGAAATTCGAAATCAACCTTTTCTGGTACGAATTTTGTCTGATACAAACCCTGTATTTGCAAAACATGTGGCCTGGAACCTGTTCTCATTCGGACCCTTGACTTACGAATTTTGGTCCGGTTACCCTCCCTGGTTCGTTGGAGATAGCGCATAGACGCCGTATTGCCCTCTTTACCCGCCAATTGTGAGAGTTACTAGCGAGCAGACCGTTTCTTGTTTCTTAACCAGTCGCCGTCGGCGGCGCTACCGTCGCGGAAGGGATTATGTCGTTGGACCGTTCTGGATTATGTCAATGTTACTCTTTATATTTACTATATACATGCTCATCAGTATGTATATGGGTCAGAATGGACAACAGATTTCAGGTAGTGCACATTCAGATTGATTTGTGTAATTGTGCTTTAAACTCCAATTTCAGAAACATCACATTGACATCCATGGATGATCACTGAATTAGTAATCTTGATACATTGTATTGTAGAAATCATTAATAATCTCCATTATAATGGAGAAATTAGATGAGTAGTGTGGGGCAGGACCCTCTTTGACTAATTGGGAACATAGCAGCTGATGTTGCATTTAGGCCAGAACATTCTGAGGAACACCAAAAATTCATAGCATGACTGCTGGCCATTCATTATGATCCTCTGTTGACAGACTACCCTGGTTCTGTTCTGAATAGTTCTTTTCATGTATTAGATTTCTTCCAGCCACCTGTCTTTTGCCAAAAATTGCAATGATGTGAAAAACATTGTTAATGCCATTGTGTTAAATGTTGAATCCTCTAGTGGGTTTTATGTCTTGATGTCCATGTCTTGATGTCTTGATATTTGTCCAGCCACCCATGGTGTAGCAAAGTGAACATGTATGCCTGCTTGATTGTTTCTGCTTTTCCATTTGGATTGCTTAGCATGCAAAAGGCTGAAGGATTTTCCCCTGATTACAAAGCTAGAATATGTACACAAACCATGAGAGTTTTGGTATTGTAGGCACAGACCTCCCACTTCTCATAACTCTATAAATCTGCAATCCTGATTACCAAGTTACCAAGCCATATTGGTACCAAAAGATGTGCAATTAAAAAACAACCCACTTGTAGGCATTTAGTGCCTTGCCACGAAGCTCAGAAAAGATGTTTTGTGGTGTGGAAGAACACCAAAAAAATATGTGCTCCAGTAATGCTTTATATTCCAAAAGTGTCATGTTGTGACTCCATCCAGAAGCTACATGATAACCATGTTGAGAAATTTCTAATTCTGGGAGCAGATGACTCTATCTCCATGTGGTAAGAACAGGTATGATGTCAGAACTGACTGACACAGTGAAGGCAAACCTAAACCAGTATTATTGTTTGAAAAATTTTGTACTCCAAAACAAGAATTACACACCAACACGAAGAACAAAAACCAAATCTCCAACCCTTCTTTCCACCATTACGACTTCCTTAAAATAATCTCCTGAAGTGATTCAGCCACCCACCACCTCGATAAGCAGCACAAGTTGAAAGCACCGAGCAGCATCGCTGTGGGGCAGATCAGCACCACCTTTTTGGTAGTGATGGTTGACAAACATGCCATGAAATATGTCACTGAGAGACCAGTGTCACTGAATCATGACTGTCTCAAAACTCGAAATAACCTGGGATGGTACTGAAATGGGACAGTGAGGTGGACTGGGACTGAACAAGGACATACATAAGTGCCTGGCAAGGAACAGGGACAGACAAGGAAATCTGGTACGGTACAGAGATATGAAACACCTGGATGAGGTTAGGAGAGAGATGAGGGCTAACTGAACAGGTGTGGAAGGGTATTAGGACAGAATGGTGAAAAGGGACTGGGCTTGGAGAGGGGCAAGCAAAGGAATGGGAATGGGAAAGGAACAAGCAAGGGGATGGGACTATCAGTTGCTGTTTCAGCTGAATCGTGCAGCTAGTGTTGGAGATAAACAGGGCCAGGGTGTTGAAGGCCCCCCAGTCTGTGGAAGGTGATGAAATGCCCCAGTCATTGTTGGTCAGTTAGTCAATGCCCCAGTCAATAATGATCCCATATGATATCCCATCATTGTGCCAGTTCTGTATTTCAGTCTGTATTTGCTTCTATCCCTTCACTGTACCTCCTCTCTGCCCCCTCCCCACCTCTTGGTCCTATCCCACATGGGAACAATATGGAATAGGAGTGAGAAACATGCACTGTAATGGTACAGGGGCAAGGAGTGCATTTGGGTGGGACCAGGAGGGGGAGGGGCAGAAAGGGTGAACAAGGGTCATTGGATAGAAGCAAATATGGACTGGAAAGGGACCAGCTCAGTGATGGGATACTGGATGGGACCATCAACTGGCATTGACTGGGGCATTTCATCACCTTCTGCAAACTAGGGTGCCCTAAAAACCCCAGCCCTCTTTATCTCGAGAATCAGTTGCATGATTGGGCTCATTCAAACAGCAATGAATAGCAAGCACGGCCTTGCTTGTCCCTTTCCAAACTCAGTCCCTTTTCACCATTTTGTCCTACTAGCTTTCCATGCCTGTTCCATTAGTCCTCACCTGTGTCCTAACCTCATCCAGGTCCTCCATATCTATGTACTGTCCCAGTTTTCCTTGTCTGTCCCCGTTCCCCCCCCCCTCCGGCACTCATGTCTGTCCTTGTTCAGTCCCAGTTCACCTCCCTGTCCCGTTTTAGTACCATCTCAGCTTATTTCGAGTCTCGAGACGGCCACGTTTTTTTGGAGTCTTTCAGTGACGTCACATTTCACCTTTGTCAACTGTCAATGCTAAAAATGTGGTGTGTTTCATTGATGAAAAGGTTGACCTGTCTCGCGGAGATGTTCCTTGTTTCGAACTCGTGCTCGTTGTTGGGGCAATGCATGACTGAATCACTTCAAGACTTTATTTGGAGGAAATTGTGATGGCATGGCAGTAAATGCCAGCAATTGGACTATTTTTAATTGCAGATCTTTTGATGCCATCTTCTGGCTCAATAACCAAGCAGATTTCTGGAGTTATGAGAAGTGGGTGGCCTGCGCCTGGAATACCAAGGCTACTAAACTGCACCTAAGTAATGTAGTCAAACTAACATACTTAAACTAAACTTTCCTTTAGGATTGCTCTGCAGATTGCATGGGCCACTGATGTTACTTTGAAATTCCACAATTTTATGATGTCATCAACAGACATGTCCTAGGGTACCAATGGAATGGATTTTGTTGTCATGTTGTATTCGACTAGTCATTGGGGAGGACCATCGCGTCATTTCAGAAAGGTTGCATCCCTCGAGAGCAAAGGGGTGCCCAGATGATGCAACACTGACTGTGGCCAACTTATAATCTGACGTGAAACGAGGATGTTCTTCATTCTGTGATGATCCCAGCACATGTCTGGTCATCAATTTCAAGGCTACTGGTGTATGCTATGAATTCATGGATGCCTTGAGCAAATGCAAGGAACACCATAACTTCAATTTTGAACAATATAGTGGCACAGAGCATGGCTATCTTGTTCATAGTGCAGTATAGTTCAGTTTTACTTCTGCTTGGATTTAGGATTTAGAAAATCTGCACAAAGCAATGCATTTCCTTTCTTAGAGTGCATGTTATACCTAGCTGAACTGGTGTTCAGAAAGGTCGGAATGTGAGATGTGGCTCCAGCCTGCACAAAATTTAATGTTAACTAACAGTAAGGCTTAGCAATGTAGGGAAATGAACCAGTTAGGGATTACAAACTGATGTAACTCTTGATTGTGGTGAAGCCAACTGGAATGATAGCTTGAACCAGACAGAAGCAGACTGGTCTGGAGGATAGACTGAGTGTCATATGTGCGCAGTGGAACTTAACCCTATGCCTATAGGGCTAAATGGTCAGCCAGTTCTGGGCAGGGGATTCATCCCCCACCCCACCCCAAGATCTTGGTAACAGCATGTCTGATTTCATTACAACAAATGGCTTTTGATTTGCTATGATAGAAACTGCATTTTTTTGTAAAAAGAAGTTCTCAGAATCTTCAGAGGGGTAGGCGCAGGAGTGAAAAAGTTAAAATGAGTGAATTTTGGGATTTGTTACAACTCAGCTGTCAACAGACCAATACTGATGCAAATGGTATGAATCAAGAGCTTATAGGAACATGACTACTGGTCCATATGTTTCAAATTTCAATAACATTCATAGGTGCTCACATGTTTTTGAAATGGAATGACAGTTCTTTCAAAAACCAAATTAACCAAAAAAGTTTGAGGTGTCTTTTTTAGCATTTCCTAGTCAGTTGCATGGATGAAGTACGAATTGCATTGCATTGTTTATGCTCATGTTAGCATAAGTGGTACCAGGGATATGAAAAATGGGGAACTGTCACGGTCTCATGTTCTTCAGGTCAGCGTAGGACCTTTGCCCTTAAATGACTTTGCATTGACCTCATCATTACATTGAATGAACTTTAGTGCATTTCTTATTGTTTGAAAATGCTTCTAGTCATTGGAATTGACTCGGTTTCTAAAATTCCCATTTATGATTTACATGATCTAGAGTACATGTATAGACATCGTAGGTCATGGCTCTTTGATCCAACCTGATAATGACATGTAATTTGGTACACTTGTAGAGGACGTTTTTAAAGTGATAGATACTGTGGGTTTTGCATTTTTTGCAACACCAAAATTATGGACATAAAACCAGATTTTAATTTTTGACCTTGACAACCCATTGAATTAAAGTAAGATTGACAAAATTATTTTTGTATGCCTGCCGACTTATTTACCTATACACACATGTAGGACTTGAAGTTCCATGAGAAAAACCCAATTTTTGGCACCCATCTTTCTTGTACCTTCAACAGGATCAAAAATGGCAAAAGGTGCCTCCCGAAAATGTGGTCTAGAAGTCACAGAATTTTGGCACAGGCCATGGAAAGAATAGGTGGGAAAAGCGACAAGTTTTTGAGAAGCTTTGTCAAAAACTCTGAAATTGGCAAGCAAAAAATCCAAGGGGACGATTCAGTCCCCCTGCTTTGAATAGGGTTAAAAAGCATTGAGTCATTTTGGTAGAAACATTAGCAGATACAAACTCAGGTTGTCCTGTAAAGACCAAATTTATTCTGACAATATAATTTAGAAATGTTACAATTTCCATCTACCATATTCAGCTGGCTAAAATGAAAAGTTTGGACAGAACTGCTACAGTGCAGTAGATAATTCTGTTTGTAATCCATTCAGCTGATCATTGGTGATCATTTTCAAATGAACACTTACATAGACCTAGTTGTGATTACTGCCGTGCCCAAACCTAAGGCGAGTCAGTGTATTGTCTGATTCCCAGAATTAAGAATCAGTATTGATTCGGATTTATGGGAAGTTTTTTAAGTGAACATTCTTTTTTTGGATTTTCAAGTGAAGCTTGACACGGAATCGTGTAATAAAAATATGCATATTGATTAGAATGTTCAGTTAACTAACAGATGTAGTGAGGAGCAGTAAGAAAAGAATCTGACAGCTCAAAAGAATTGTGTCTTTTCATGAGTGCATGGAGGATGCAGGTACTAGAATATTGTATTTGCCATTGTGCTTTTACTTCTTTTTAGAAACTGAAATGTGCTCACAGGTGATTCTCCACCATAGTGTTGAATTCTGGTTCTGGTTCATTGCATTCATCAGCGTCGTCACTTACGGTTCTGTTTCACAGCATGTGTGCTAAATTGCTGAGTGGTTCAGAATCAATTCAAGTTGACTCATAATCGAGCATTAGCATCGTCCCTGCCTGGCTATGCAGGTCTGAATCAGATGCTATGTTGCATTGATGTTTATATTCTGACGTTATTGTTCATTCTTTGTCGTGCAATAAATGTTTGAAATAGTTTTTTTTTTGCAATTCATACCGTACTCCACTGACTGACGTGACCCATGCTTTACGTCAAGCTGGATTCGCTTAAGCTAACCCTGTTCCGTGCTCTTGCCCGCTACGCACGATTCCGTGCTGGGGGAGGCAGATTTTGCCTCTCCCTCGATCTCGAAAACTATCTGTCCGATTTCCTGGCGGAGAACAGCGTTCGATAGCGTGTAGCGAGGTCTACATTTCTCAAAAAGGAATGATGGGAATTTTCAAAAGGGAGAGGAGGTCATCATCGGGGTATAAGAAGGGGTTTATTTATACAAGCTTCCTGTCCACATTTTACGATCGTTTTTGTTCTGTTTCATGTTGTTCTATGGAAAATTAACACTTCTGTCATGAATGTTAGGAAGGGGTCGATTCTCAAAGTTCATAGGCGTAGCCAGGGCAGATGAAAACGGCTACAAGTTTTGGAGAAATGCTAATTCAGCATATCTTGAGACTGGTGAGCGTGTTTATGTCCGGAAAATATTTCTGTATGTGTCAAATGCGATAGTATATACATAGGACAAATGTTTATAGGCGGGTCCAGTTACCCGAAAAACCTGGTCACTTTCTTCATTGCAAAATGAGCATAGTTTCTCAGGAATATGAAGAAATAAAAACCTTCCTTTTACATTGCCTTGGGATCACCTCTGACCTTCTTTCACTAAATGTGTAGCATTTGATCGTAATATATGAAGAACCAAGAAAACCAATCACATAGATCCAGATGTCTGTTAAGCCTACTGATGTGCGCCTTGGAACCGATGTCTGGAGACGCCCCTGACAGCATACATAGGTGAGTTATAAACGCAAATGGGAATAAATATGTCTATATCTCACAGTAGCTTTGTCTTGTCCGTACGGTATGTCATACATTTGTCGGAATAAGAAAATATGAATAACCCTTTTACATCCCCTGCATCCGCCATTAACCAACATTTTTTCTTAGAAATACTTGAAAGTGTGCAGATTACAAACGTTTTGATGATTTGAAGTGTCCGTGAGACTAGGAACTACAAGTAGAAAATCACCACGTCGAAGTTCGTGATCTGCAGAAAGTACGATATTCCTCGAACATGTTTCCCTGAAAGGTTTCCTGGAACTGCCTGTGTAGGAGGCAGATTTTTCAAATTTTGTCACAACCTTTGAACAAGGTGTTCTCAGTTCTCATGTTCTCAAAATGTCCTAAAAAAATCAGATTTTATACGCGCACGCAGTTTTTAATTTCATGCCATAAAACTGCATGTTTTTGTACCTTTAAATGTGTCATATCATATCTCATGCGTTTTGGGGCAAATGGAAGGCACGTGCAAGGCAAGCGCAGTTAGCGGCTGGATCAAATCGCTTGCAGGTGCTTCTAAAATTAGTACCTCTAGAAGATTATCGAGAAGAACTGATTTAAGAATTCAAGCAGTAACAGATTAGCTTTGGTTTTCGAAGGACGTTCATGCTGATGCGTTTGTAGCATTAAATTTTTGTCCATCTCGTAGTGTTCCGGTGCCAGCAAGGTATGTCCACGGTTGAAATCGCGCACTGCAGACAAGAGAAGTTCGCGATGAAATAAGTAAACGTGGAATATTCGTGTCGTATATCAGTCGTGTCACAGTCACGAATGTGTCCATAATCCATGTTATGCGTATGCTTCACGATATGTTTGGTTCGTGTGCCTCATTTAAAATTGCTTCACAATAAAAGTTTAACTCTTTGAAGCCCAGCGCCACTGAGGGCCATGTAGCGATATCCTTTCATTGGACTCAGAGCAACTTTTGACCATTATTCGTAATGCAAAAAGAGAGAAATTTCTTTCGCGTCTTTTAGATCCGGGGAAGGGCATCCCTCGTGACCGATGCTCTCACGCATGCCAACGTGTTAGAGACAACATAAAAAGTGACGCGTTGTGGTCTGTATATGCCCTGAGTAATCCATAAAATTGCGTATTTGTATAAATCCATAAAATTGCGTAAAATTACGTCTAATCTGGTTGCCAAACTGGTGGTGCCAGATGTGCTGACCAGTGGGCTCCCACATGATGCCTGGAACGGAGCGGGATATAACGCACAGCTGACTTCTTAATTCAACAGCTGTCTTCCTAAAGAGGTCATTCAATATTCTACGCAGTACATCTTCCGCAGCATGAACATTTTTCAGCTCAAGTGAGATTGACTTTTCCTGGGAGACCAGGGAACATAAGTTGTGAAAATATTTCATGTTGTTGGATGCATACGTATAGAAATGCGTTATTGCCTGTATATTTGAAAACTTGTTTCTGTTTACCTAACTTTAAACAACACATACCTTACCTTGCGTACTTCTTTGGGTGCATTATATTGCAGTTATTTTTAAGTGTAAAAATTCTTTTGTATCTGAGCGGAAGACCCGTCCATTATGCAGCACTGAAGTGCAATCTCAGCCACCAGATACCTCTGCTTGTCGAAGCCTGAAAACGCCATAGATATAATGGAGTGTTTTTTGTATATCTGTTTGGAATTATGCATTCATTTACAGTTTTTGCAGTTTCAAGCTTCGAAATTCTGAAATTTTTGTATATCTTTTCAAAACACAGCAGCGGTATACTGGCTTATTTACATACGGTTGGACATTGATTTTAGTTGTGGGCGAAGAGTGAAAAGAGCAGTCACCTGCTTGGACAAATCATTTGTTGGTCCTTTAAAACTGACATGATCTTGGTCTGGGAACATCGCCATGTCCATTGTGAAATCTCATTGTGAAATCAAACACTAATAATGGAAAACATCGTGCGTCAGCAGACTAAAGTCACTGAACCTAAAGTCCACCGTTCTTCACAGCTTCGTAACATTGTGCTCATACTGGTTGCACCCGTTGTGGTTAGGCCGAATCAGGACAAAATTTCCGAATTTGAGGACAGAAGTTAGAGACTGTAGTCCCCCACATTTGGAGTTACTTAGCATTAGCCCCGTGGGAGAAAGCCTCTTTGGCCCCCTACGATTTGAGGACGCTGCTACGCTGCCGTCGTGAAGGCATGGTTATGGATTACATTTCAGCGTAGGGAGCAGCGACACAGTAGTTTAGAAGTGTTTTACAACTGAATAGGAAAATCCGTTATGTGTGCATGTTATAAAAGGTTCTTGTTATTACGAAAGGTTACTTGTTCTTTCTTCGTGAGAGGGAACAGCGTATCTCGTAACGGCTAGTCTGAAATCCAGTGGCGCAGCCAAAGTGGGCGGCCCCCCCTTAAGCCCGCATTTTTTTTAAACCATTGCATATTGTCTTCCCGGCAGGCGGTTTTCGTATGATTTCAGTTCACTCTGAGCTCCCTTCCCCCTCAAGAAAATCCTGGTTGCGCCCCTGTTGAATTCCAAAATTTTCGTGCCATAGTGCAATGGTTCGTGTATTCATATTTGTAAAAATGTCCTTTTCTGAGGCGTTTTAATTTTTCCATGTCCTGCACCAAAGTTGAACTTTGGAATGCGACTCTTATTGATGCCCATTGCAACAGCAAATAGTAGTTTCAGACAAAGTCAGATTGAGTTCAAAAAGAAATCACGCACAGCAGTTATATTGTTTGGATATAAAAGGAAAGTTTTAATATGAAACGGAATTGAAATACGGAGTTAACGTACTTTTCGCAGATTAAACTTCTTTTTGTTTGGCCGGAAACTAACGAAGTCTAAGCTATTGCATTGCCAAAACTAGTTCTTTGACGAGCCCTGGCCACATATTATAGGTTCTTCCCCGTGGAAGAACGTTTTGCTGACCCTTGCTGAGCCACGTTACTAATTCTTTGCCAAAAGCGTGTTGCACCGTGCATACGGAGGACGCCGTGTGCCGATCGTGAGCTGGGAGACGGTGGCTTTCTTATGCTTCTGGCAGGTCTGATGGCCCGCGGTCCTCTGCTGGTGGCCGTGCGGCAAAAGGCCCGCATCAACATCCAAAAGCCCAAGCTGCCTCATTGGGAAAAAGCGCGCTTCCTGAAGTTGACCGAGCCCCAGCTGCCGAAGCCGCCTGACCTGCTCACTGAACATCTTGGCTGCTTCCACGCCGTGGAGGTAAAACCGAAAAAGGAGGTAAGTTGAAAACGTATTTGCACTTTCTGCATGTTGTTTTGCCGGGGGGACAGTGTATGCTCATTTTTCATTTACTTACAATTCCTGGTCCAAAAGCCATTTCACAGAGCAAAGCTCCGAGAATTCGGAACGTGGAAGAGAGAACCTCCAAGAGGATGAACGGTGTGCCAGTCCATGTCCGCTATCTTGACTTATCCCCAGCAAATTGCCGTTTTTCACCACCACGCTATATTTACGGGCGTTATACTGACGGAGCGGATACTCCTTCGTTCGTTTTGGGACAGATTTGGATACGAGGGCTTGTAGGACATAAAACATAGGTGTGATCTAGTTGTCTATTTCATAATTTGCTGGCCACTTGACCCGAATGGTTTAGTTTGTGGATATTGTGATTTTGTTTACTAGATAGGAAATTAATGTAGTGTCTTGTAACAGACAGAGATGTGTGAAACACCGCTGCACTTTTGTTCTGTCTTCAGTGAGTTCCTCGCTTAGCCAGCGCTTGAGTTTTTGCTGTGCACAGTAGCATTAGTTTCAGTCCTTCATTATCAGAGGTCGTTCTTGGTCCCTAAAAAGCGCCCTACAAGTTACCACCCACAGGATCCAATGGAAATCAGAATCCACCGATCTGACTTCTTGTGATGCCGCCTGAGAGGTCACTGGCGGAAAAGGGCTGACGTGGGCGTCACTGTGTATCCAAAGGACCAGACAACATGCCCGTTTTTGTTTCGTCGCACTGTTACGTCAGGACTGGAGATAGTTGTGGGAGTCGTCCAGCTACTCGGGGTCCAGCTGCACGCCAGACGGATCTATGATGCCCGTGCCAACAGCAACCGCGCGGGTACGAGTAGCAGAATCGGGCACGCGTGGGGGAACGCAAAGCACTGGGAACCTTCATGTCACGCATTCTGACCAGGTCCGCCACACGACTCCACCCCAAGGCGTCCAGGTCCGGGACAGTGTGGGCCCCGTGTTGCGCCCCGGTCTCCGACCTCGCAGCAAAGTTCATCACCCTTTGCCCTCTGCTCAGTTGGCAACCGGCGGCTCATCCCGACACAGTAATGCAGTGAGAGATAGGTGGGAAGACGTGCGCGTGGGTGAGGAGCTTGGCGTCAGGCGTCAGGAATCAAGTAGAAACGAATTTGGATAGTGAGGCAAGGATGCTGTGACGAGCCCGAACAATGGTAGAAGTGTTCTCTTTCCTGGTAAGATGCTCGTCGATGGTTACACCCAATACATTCACAGACGTTTTGGGGATCAAGACAGGGCCTGAGATGTCGATGTGAAAACCTTTCGTCCATTTTTTTGCAGGTTCTGGTGCCGATAAACATGAGGTCCCTTTGTCCTGGGCTCATTTTTAGACTTTTGGACCGAAACAGGTCTTGAATGCACGAGATGAAATCTTTAATTCGGGTGTTGAGACATGACAGATTGTGGATGTTAGGTGCGGCGTGGTCGAGAAGCTGGGTGTCGTCGGCGTAGGAGAGGAGTCGGCCATAGGGAAGGAAGCTGGAAAGGTGTAGCAGATTTCTAACTACGTGACGTGATAGTTTGACGATTGGCGGCCTCGTTTGCGCCAGTCTTTTCTATCGCCTCGGTTCTTGCAGTCTGCAGTTAGTCAGTCACTCGGCACCGGATCAGAGACGATTATATGCTCCCCACCACCACTGTATTACCTTCTTTCACACACTGGCACTAGATGCACGACCACTTTCGCACTAACACTATTTGCGCTGTCACTTCTCACGCTTAACACCACGAACACCACCAGTCTTCCACGCAGAAAATCACTGAGCCTGAGTTTGAACCTTAACATACTGAGCAAAAACCGGCGCTGCTTATGTACTACCTACAAACGGAAATGATGAAAGGGGATGATGGAGTTATGATATCATATACAGCCAATCAGGGGGCGTTTTGCAATCCGAGTATTCTGGAAAAAACTAGGCTTTAGCCAATGAACGAGCGTGAGAACGCACAGAATTCAAAGAACTGACTGATGTAAGGCGGGTGCAGTAGCTCAGAAGTTAGAATCATCTGGTAGCCTTAGGGGATCTTCACAAACCAAAGGCTTTTGAAGAGAAACCTCTACGATTTAGAAAATTTTAGAAAACATCGAAATATGAAGGCTTTGTGATACGGGAACGTTAAAGCCATGGCGTAAACTTTGTTACAAAAGGTCGTTGATAAAGATTAGAAATGGGGTTGGGCAGACGATGGATCTTGGTGCAGTCCATGGAGCAAGGGTGAGGTAGCCGAGGGACCAGCGACTAGTTGCCTGCGGCCACTCAGGTGACTGACGAGCAAGTCCGACTCGTCCCCGTACCACTTGAACTTGTGTAGAAGGATACTGATCGACATTGTCGAAGGCCGTGCTGAGATCGATGGTCGTAAGACAGGACGTGACCGGCATCGGTAATCTTTCCTGACCATTCGACCGCGTTACGCACGGCGTCCTGCGTAGAGTGACTACGTCAGCAGGCATACTGAGACGGTAACAGAACTTGGTTCGAAATTAAGTACAGAGACAGTTCGGTATACTTGACTTTCCCAGTAATTTTTGACATGACTGGTAAAGAAGAGACGGGTCGGATGTTGTTCAAATTGGATCTGTTGCCGGACTTGTACATTGGTGTTGCACGGGAAATTCTCCAGGCATCAGGAAAAGTTCGCGTTGTGATCGCCCAGTTGACTTTGGTCAGAATGTGTGGACCGATGTCAGGAAAACATTTCTTCAAAGCAAGTAGAGGTATACTGTCACTACCAACAGGCTTGGTCGGACTCGGTGCGGGACAGCGGCGGATAGCTCCGGCAGCGTCACTAGGCGTAGGGTGAGCGCTGCCGCGCAAACACGATGGGATGGAGGCCTAGCAGGTGACGCCGCTGACGTGGCAGACAAAAGAAGGGATGCCAACGGCCACACTGATCTAAAATTAATTTTCGGTTGGGTGCGCAGATGCAAAACGAAAGGATGCCAAAACCCTGGGCAGGGGAGGAAGACGCATGATGGTTGAGTCCTGGTCTGTAAGGATGCAGCATAAGGATCTTAGCACATGCGATTTGCTACCAAAGTGATGTTCAGATGTAATTATTCCCACAATTGGGATGCATCTATTTTCGTAATTAGATGTCATTTTCCACCCAAAATTGCAAATCTGGCCACTCTAATTCAGATCAGCAAAAGCCACTGTCGCAACCTGTGCTTTAACTTGCTGTTTCCCTGCCGCGCGAACGTTAAGTGTCCACCTGAAACGCGGTGCGAGACCGAGACCTACGAGAGGAGGCACAACACGCTTCTTCATGGCGGAAAACGTACGTTTACGCATCGCACCAGTGCAGCGAGCGTGTCAGCGCGGACGGATACGATGCACGTCGGCACCTCTGTAACAGAGCCTCTGTAACGCAACCTTTCGGTAAAGTGCTGTCGCCAGTGCTGCCGGTCGTCGTACACGATCCAGCTGTTAGGTATGTGACGAAGGCTCTGGTGGGTCTCGGGAGACAAATGGCCCTGGCCACTGAAGGACTGCAAGAGACTCACACCTGGGGACTTCACACTAAAAACCGAACAATACTGAATGGCTCAGGTCAGTGTGTGTGAGCCTCATCATTCAGCCGGCAACCGGTGAGGAAGTCTGCGAAACGCGAGACACCCAGACGACTCCGGTGCCGAATGTTCCAGCTACGCTGTGGACCAGCCGACGGAAAAGGCCAGCTGGCTTCACCTGGCGGACCTGAACCTGCCCTCTGTCACGGAGTGACCACTCGACGTTCTGCTGGGCACCGACGCCTTCCGTCTGATCGTTCCGCGGCAAGTAGTGGAGGGACTGGCTGGTGCACCGTGCGCTGTGGAGACTACTCGGCTGGCGGTCACCAGTCGGATGCCGCGACAGTCAGATCACTATTCAGACGACCAGTGCGTTCATCATGTCCGCGTCGGTAACGACAACAGTGATTCTGTTCGACCTCTGACACCAGCCAAACAGTTCAGGGCATCAGAAGCCCGTGGCACGAACTGTGACAAAGAACATCTGCAATCAAAGGCAGACGAACGGGCCACGACCATGCTGGACTGTGCACCAGGCGGGCCGGTGGTAGGTATGAGACCGGTCTCCGGTGGTGCGGGACGATGCTGACTTGCCGGGCAGCCGAGTCAGCTGTCGTCCGTCTGAAAGCCATCGAGCGGAGTCTCTGTCCAGGCCGACATCTGCCAGTCCTACGGTGACACGATCAACGAGTTAATAGCGGAGGGTCACGCGAGTAAGGTAGCTACAACAAACAACACGTACACCGGGTACCTGCCACATCGGGCTGTGCAAAACCCCAACCAGCTGGTGTTTGAGTTTGTGCAGTGGTGGCGGTGTGTGATGCCGCTGCAAAGTGTCACCATTGGACGACAGATTCTTCAACGGTCCCAGTAATTTGGATGCACGGATCGGCGTGGTCCTGAGGTTTCACAAGCGTTGGTGAAACCTTATGCCGGTGAAATTTCACCGGTCACGTCAGACGTGGAACATATGTTTGAGCAAATGTCGATCTGCGCCCAGAACTGACCGTCTCATCGCCTTCTCTGGCGGGACGTCGGCAGAATAAAGGAGCACGATGTATACCAAATGAACGTGGTGATGTTTTGAGCGAAATTATCGCCGAGTGCAGTCACGTGTCTTGCGCAAGCACGGAATTGACTTATCGGAACACTCCATCGCGACGGAACGAGTGTTCACGAGATTCTACATGGTCGACTACGTACACTTCGTTAACAGCGACTGCTGAGTGCGGTCAGTGAGTGCTGAGTGCTGAGGTTTGCACGTGACCAAATGGAGCAGCTCCTCCGAATGGCTGCTGCAGAACGCTTAGACTTAGGCTGCTGGTTTCCACGTGACCAAATGGAGCAGCTCCTCTGAGGCGATACTGCAAAACATTCCGACTTGTGCTTGTGGTTCCCACGTGACCAAGTGGAGTAGCTCCCCGGAGTCGGTGCCGCATAACGTTCCGACGGAGGACAGATGCGACAAACCGAACTGGACCGGTGAGCACCAGCGAAACAAGGCGCTGGGTGTGGACTGGTGAGCGCGCAACTACCAATTAAGATTTAGGGCCAGGGAGTCAGAGACCAAGCGGCAAAGCGCGAAGCCCTCATTTCTGAACTGTGTGCCTCCTTGGCGTCCCCCCTCCCTCATATGGTGGCCCCGTGTATTATCCGGGCCAGATATCTCCATAGGGTTTGTCGGGACGGTTGGGACTGGGACGAGACGATGAAGAGACACTCGTCTCATGGCAGGAGCTCCATCAAATGAACAGCGTCCAGATGTATCGGTGCTACAGGCCCGATTGTCGAGTCACTGCGCGATACCAGCTTCACGTGTTTGGGGACGCTTCAGTATGTGTAATCCGAGTTGTGGCATATCTGAGGTTCGAGTTTGAAGGTGATGACGTGCACTGTTTCGCGATGTCAGAGGTGCGAGTGGCCACCATCAGACGCTGATAATACGTCAGCTAGAGCTGCGGGCCGCCGTAATAGCCGTACGCATAGCCCACACCATCAAGGCCGAGCACGATGTTGCCGTTCGTGAGACTGTTTTCTAGTCAGACTTCTGCTCAGTGCTGCGGTGGACCAGTGGGGAGGGCAGACAATACCGGGCCTTTAGACCAACGGCATTGCCGAGATCCAAGACTCAGAAGTGTTTCAGTGGCGACACGTGCCGGGTCATGTGAACCCGGCGGCCATCTGCCAACAAGGCCGTGTCGTGACTGACCTAGTGCCCGACGGCGTTTGGGTTCAAGGTCTCTGGTACCTGTGGTGCGACAAGAACGAATGGCTGGCCCTCATATCGTCGTTCCTTGCTGGTGATGGTAGTGGACGACCATCTCCCTGGCGGATACGGGCTAGTCGGCCTGGCTAGTCGGTACGGACACCATATGACCACGCAGTCTGTTCACTCTTTAACCCTATTCCCGGAGGACGAGACGGTATAGCCGATTCCCGGCAGAGAGGGGGGATTCCCCCGAGATCTCGAGAACTGCACATCCGATTTCATTACAACAAACGGCAGTCGATTTTCCATGACGTAAGCTACATGTTTACGGAAATAAGTTGAAACTCCTGAAAGGGGTGGAGAGGGCAGAAAGTCAAAATGGTGGTATTTTTGGGCTTATTGTAGGTCTGCTGTTTTTTGACCGATTTTGGTGAAATTTGCGTGAATTGAGAGCTTATGGATGGAACTTTTACCATTGATTCATGCGTTGGAGATTAAGAGGTAATTCGGAAGCGTTCTCGGGATTCCGAAAATGGGGAGATTAGGTTTTCAGGAACTGAATTAATAGAAAATTAAAACACTTAATTGCTTTTACCAGTCATTTTTTGCTGAAGTAATAAAATCGTATTACATTGCTTGTATAATGTTAGCATAGATGGTGCCAGGGACATGAAAAAGGGCGAACTGTCATCGTCATATTTTTGTCAGGTCAGCTTACGTCCTTTCACCTTAGATGACATCCAGTGGCCTTGGAGTCTTATGGAATGACCTTGAGTACATTTCGTATTGTTGGAAACGTTTTTAATCTTTTGAATTCATTCCGTTCCTAAAATCCCATTTTACGGCTGTCATGATACAAGGTACGCACAATGACATTTTAGGTCATAGCTCCGTGACTCGACCTGATATCAACCTGAAACTTGGTACACAAGTAGAGGGCACCCTTCTATATCATATATATTCCTGGTTTGGCATTTGAAAAAAGCGCCAAAATTATTGCTATGGAGCCAGATTTTGAATTTTGGCCTTGATCTGACCTTGTTAAGTGATCTCAGATTAACAAAATGATATTTGTTTTCCTGCCCAGGTGTTTACTTATACATGCATGTAAAGCTTTAAGTTCTATCAAATGCGATTTTTGGCAGCGATTTTCCTTTTACTTTCAACAGAGCCAAAAATGACGTGATGTGCCTTCTAAAAGTGCCTGGCTCTATAAATGTCTGGCTCCGCCCCTGAGGAAAGTAAAATTATGAATTTCTTGCAGTACGTAGAAAGAATAGGTAGGAGAAGTGACCGAGTTTTGTGAAACTGCGTCAAAAACCCTGGGATTAGCAAACAAAATCCCGAGGCTGGGTTGGATTTAGCCCCTCCCCCGCCGGGAATAGGGTTAAGCCCCAATAAATAATAAATGACTGGTGGGCTAAATGGTGCAGACGATCCCCAGCGCAGATGGACGAATTCGGGTGGCCGAAGTAGTGGCGGCCGCTGTCAGGTACAGGCGGCCTGTCATCCGGCTCTGCCCACTGGAGTGCGATACCACTTGATGTGCTGCGGCCATCGTGTACCAGGGCAAACGTCCGCTCCCCGTTAATGTCTTCCCGCTCGAATTCGGCACAAACGCATCCCATTTAACAAGAACCCATTCAGTTCCGACGTTGCAGCAGATATGGTAGGTTTTCGGTACAGGCGCAAACTATTACGACGCTGTCGTATGTCATTCAGAATGTGAAAATTACTTGAATACATTGCAACCAATTTGGCGAAGTTCAAGCAATGTCGGTTGAGTTCGCGTGTACCACATTTGCTTGTATTTAAAGAATTGAGGTGTTTCTAAGCTACGTGCGATCACGCCAAACCTGGGCGGGAATCGTTTATGGCCGCGGTCATATTTTGTACTGTTTTGTATCACGGCTGGAAAAGACCGGCTTAAATTGAGTTTATGTCAGCCAGTGGCTGCTGCTAAATTGAGCCGATTTATGCCGACTTATATTGCTGAAAGTCGGTTGAAATAACCCCTGGGAAAAAGCCCTAGCAAAATTTCTGACTGGTTATTTATTAGCTGATTACCTATTCACAATCTTTAGGGATGTCTGGGGGAGGCGATTGTTAAGGCACAAAACAGTTTCACTAGGGATAATGAATTCATTATTGGCCCTGTGAATACTGATTTTGATTTTTTTCCTGGGTGCAGTCCTTTTACTGTGGTGTGGTAGCACATGTGGAAGCACAGGAACCTAAACAAATATTCCACCGTCTCAACAAACACGGTAGGGATCAGTTAACGGACCCTGAACACGGCTGCATGGCATATACAACAGTCTGAAAGCAAAACTGCATGTTCCGATAGGTGCAGAACTGCAGCGCTCGGGTGGGAAACCACATAGGTAAGCATGCGCAAGGACTAGTGGGTAGGCAGGTAGAGGCCTGGTTCTCCAGAAGAGTTACTGATCTAGCACACATTGTCCATTTGTTGTTTGGACAGGATTTTTCATCTCAAAGAGACAGCTGTCACTTTTAAAGCGGTCGGTATCGTACACTCCAGGTACCTACCTAGGCATCCTTGTTTTTTAGCACACTGCATTTACTCTTCATTTTTCTTGCAACCATTCTCTTCCTTGTTCTCCTTAAGGCAGGAGATGAGTGTCAGTTCATAGCGATAGCATTTCTGTTCCATGCAGATTTCAAATACTTAAAGTTTCCACCTACGTATTAGTACGCTCTCCCACCACGCAACAAGATCAGGGATTTGGTTTTGATTTTGATTTTGATTTTGATTTTGATTAATGATAGATTTTAATTTTGATCAATTGCGAACACTTGCCTCCTAAAAAGAGTTATATTCTGCAGAATGACAGCATGTCGATATTCCTTTGTCTCACATGCATGGCTATGACTGGATGTCATGGATGGTTAATGCGAGATTGTCATTGCTGCAGTGCTAGGCCTCAGTTTTGAAAGTTGTAGTTTTTCTGTTCATCATTGAGTTCCAAAAGCATTGTGACACCTGACCTTAATAATTTATTTTATAATTTCATGACAGGAAGCCGTAAGTGTCTGAAATGAAGCTGGGTTTGGTTTAAAGCACCAGATAGCTTAAATTGATTTCGACCAACCAGTTTAAACCATCGTTTAAACCAGTTTAAAACAGGCGCTGGTTGAAATCTACCAACTTTGCTTTTTGTGTACGTTTCTGTGGCTGTCATCAGCGTCGTGCAGCTTGTTTTACGGTGTGAATCTGCGCGTTTGTCGTTCCACGTTATGAATCTGCGCGTCTCGCGTAGAATTCCGCTGTCGAATAATTCACCCTCAGAACTAATGGTGGTTGTGCCACTGCCTGAAGCGTGCTTAACCGTGTATCACAAGATCATGGTGGTTTTTATTATATGTGCACAGATTCAGGTGTAATCAAACATGTCATAACCCTAGCACAATGTTTAATGATTGCAGGGGTATCTGCGGGGATGGATCCTTAGGCATGGAAACATTGTTGCTTTTTAGATAAAGATCTGCCCATGTTACGGGCTTGACTGGGCTGTGTTGTGCGTGGTTTTGCACTGTGGCTCCTTTTTGCTGTGCTTTGGTTCTGCTCTGTGTGTTGTGGAAATACATCTTACCCCAAAATTCTGCCATTTCATCTTGATGGCTTCATGGATCTTGTTGTCAGGGCGCGGAAAACAGTAATGAAAACGCGGCCTCGCGTCACACATAACCAGGTATCACCACGTTGTTAACATCCAAACGCTCGCATACACCGACGTTCACGCGTATCTGCATAATGGAGGTAACAGCTCATACCGACAAAAGTAAAAGGAAGAAACGTACGACATGCGACAACATCTTCTCAACAACGTCGTAGCCACAAATGCCAGTTAAAAATTTTGAGTGAAATCCTCAAAAAATGATGCATTTGCATTGCTCGAAGTGTGCATTATTTCATTTTTTGAAACTTGCGGAAAAACAATTGCAGTTTTCCGCTAATTTTTGCGTTTATTTTTATCAAGAGCTCAAATGACTACATAGCTTCAAGTTACATCCGAATCCTCCATCAGGAAGATAGTTCAAACTCCCAAACGGTTGCATTTCAGGACTACAGAACACCTCTTTGTTTTCTGAAGAATTGTCTGGTTATTCTGCCCGACATTGTTTGGTAAACTGAGCATTGAAAATAAATCCGAATTAGTGGTTAGTCTCACCCAGCTATTGGTGTTGCACTTATGTTAAAGAACTCTTCAGATGCGTATGTGCATGATGAGACCACGCCGGTACCATTTCAGACGAACCCTCTGGAGGTCCTCCTGGGCCACAAGATCCGGGAAGCCTGCGAAGACTCCAGACTGATGATCTTCTTTCACAGGAATTCCATGACTTTGTCAGAAATTCATAAGGTAGGAAACTGACGTCCTGGCCATACTGTTTCAAGAAATCTAGAATCCACAATATGGCGGTGTTCGGTGCACAATTACTGTATTGACTGCAGGAACAGTTGGCTAAAATGTTGCATGCGGAGCAGCAAAGGAACACGGCCGATTTCAGTGTTCTGTCGTAAGATCCGAATAATTCTGAGTTGCAGTCCTGTCAAGTTTTTTTATGTTGTATGGGTTAAGGGGTGAAATAGCGGTGGTGTTCCGTAACTTGAGTATCGGAGCTGTTCTGTTTCAGTAGACAGGCTGTAATGTTCGCTGCTCGTGGCTGGGGAAGCCCTGTTGGCCCGTTTGATCTCTCGTGGCTGGGAGAAGCCCTGTTGGCCTGTTTGATCTCTCGTGGCTGGGAGAAGCCCTGTTGGCTGGCCTGATCGCCACAGCGGTACGTTTCTATCACCCCCTCTCCGTCGCCCCCCCCCCCCTAGACGCGACCATTTCCTCTGGTCATGTTCTGCGTATCGGGGTCACCGACCTTCGGTCGACGTCACCTCAGGGCTGGCAGATCCTGAAGCGGGCTGGCTTCACATATCACAAGCTCTTCAACAACCAGATCGCCGTGCACGCCTTCAGAGGCACGCGCTACGAATCGGTGTTGCAACTCTGCCGTTCGCACACCTCGCTAGTGATGTGTCCTGAAGCCCGGCTGGCCCGGCTGCTCAAGCTGCAGAAGAAGCTGCCACAGCTGGTGGTGATAGGTAAGCACGGGCGGAGATCTCTTGAGTGATTGCATTCTATGACTGAGACTGTTTCTTGCATATTTTTGGTACATGATTTGTATCTTTTTATGTTGTTGCATTTTTTACGCATCAAAACCCATTTGCACTGGTTGTGTAAATGGATTGTTCATGGTGGTCTGATCGGCTGGTTGGCAAAGATAGTAGTCATTTTTATGGCTTGGAAGACCAACAGACGGCAGTTTTCGCCACAGTATCAGTGTAGCTACCGCCTTCATCATATTGGCTTGGGCTCGTTCTGGACCCCTGTGACTGGTAAACGACTGAGGATGTCTGATCGTGTGAATGTGTTCGCCGCCGGCAGGAGGCGTGGTGGAGGACCGGTTCATGAGTGCGCCGGAGCTGGAGCGTTACGCCCGGCTGCCGGAGCTGGACGCACTACGCGTTCAGCTGAGCCACCTCCTGTCGAGGCCGGCCGCCGCAGTCAGTGCTTCCCTGAACCACCACCAGTCGGCGCTAGTGCGCAGCCTAGTGGCCCACAGCGGCGGTGGCCGGGCAGACGATTCGTCAGAGCAAAACTGAGCCGCGCCGTGTGGCCCGCGGCTAGGATGTGTGCGTGTAATACTGACTCTGGGTTTTACTCATTGTTTGTGGACACGATGGTCCACATGAATGTGTGGACCATCGCGTCAAGGAAATGTGAATCGTGTTGAGAATGTCCAATTAAGAAGATGCTACATAACGAAGTGTTCTTTCTCGATCTTGCGCAAGTGGCGCGTTTTGAAGTTTGATTCATGTAATTTAGCCCGGTATTGGCGGGTCTCCGGCGCCACTTTACTGATGGACAGTAGAAGCAAATTCCCCCCCCCCCGGATATCTACGAAACCAGTGACTCTCCGATTTGAACGATTCAAACGCGGATCGATAGCTCCCTGCTGTGCTACCTCAGGACATATCAAGTTAGTTGTCTGAAATCAAGAAAAGGTCACAGTTCAAGGTACAGCGCATAAACTGGACAATCTTTGTGACCCTTTTGGTAGCGGCATGGAATAGAACAGTACATGGTTGAACCTGTCCCGGCCGAAGGGCCCTATTTCAGATACATGAAACGGACACGAACTGCAAAATAGAATACGAAGACTACGAAAACGTCAGCGTCGAAGAAAGTGGTCGAAATCCGGCAGAAGAAATACAACACTGAACATCTCACATAGCGAACACAGGACGCGCAGATACAGGCGACTGTGGAACTTTGTCGGAACGCAGCATCAGCACATGGTGTTTCTAGAGAACTGGTGGACAGTGGCTTTTGACATACGCTGCAAAGACAGGAAAATAAAAGAGGAGTATAGAAACGGGACCAAAAACCGGCACTCAAAAGAAACATCGAAAGGCGTTTGCATCGGAAAGATGTCCTTTTTCAGGGTGCCCGTTACTTAACCTGAACCTGCAGCCATAACGTTAGGACGCATTCCTGTATGGGGGCCTTCCCCATACGCCCCTCCCCCCCGAGATCTCGAGGATTACCCGTTCGCTTTGATCGCAGCAAACGACAATCGATTCGCCATGATGTGAATTGTATGTTTATAGTAAGAAGTTTCGGAATTTTGTAAAGGGTGGACGGGGGGAGGGGTGCAGAAACGTTTGAAAATTGGTGTTTTTGACTTGTTTAAATCACGATGTTGGTGGACCGATTTTGATGCAGTTGCATGAATCGAGAGCTGATGTACGTGATTTTCCCTTTCGCCCTTCGCTTAGGTTTAAGGAAATTCATAGGGCTCACAGGGCTTGGAAAACGGGAGGGTTTTTAAACTGAGTTAGTATAGAAGCTGAAGATCTTTTTTAAACCTTTACTAGTCATGTGATGTTCGAGAAGTGCAAATTGTTTTGCATTGTTTGTATAATGTTGACAGGTGGCGCCAGGGATACGAAAAAAAGGACTGTCATGGTCGCATGTTCGTAAGGTCACCTTGCGAACTTTGACCTCAGATGACCTTAAAGTCGTGTGGAATAGCTTTTGTTTCATTTCATAGTTTTTGAAAACGGCAGAATTTGACGCTATTTGAATTGTGTAAATTCTAAAAGGTGTGCTTATAGCCGCGACAGGGGAACTTGGCTTTATTCAAGCTTAATACGCTGCTGAGTGGACGAATTACTCAAAAATCATTGCGAGTGCCTAACGGGGCTGCTACGTTTTTTTATACAACGTAAAGCTCAATACGAATCGGAAAAGTACAGTACCCTAAACTCCGTAATAACGTTACCTTGCTGCCTTTTTTTAAAATTAGTTATGAGTTAGCGGATATGAGGACAAAGCTTCGGTCGCAGCAGATATTTTGTCGAACCAGTCAGTGACACCCCTGTTGAAGTTACGTCTTTTTTATACTTTTTCGACCATCTGCCAACATAAATGCCAGCTCACGCATGGATGGAGACCCTCCTAGTGGGGGATGGGGGTTTGCTGGGCCCAAACGGGGAGGTATGGCGTAGGAATCCAATCCTCCACTTAGCTACGTCGCTGATCATACGTTATGAAAAAACATCCAAAGAACGCACGAAATGTCGATACACGTCGCATCAGCTCCGAAAAAGACATGCTGTTTACACGGGCCGTTTGCGCTTAGCATCCTATAAATGGGACGCACGTAAAAAGTTTTCGGGAAATGAGCACATGAGTCGAACCGGCAAAAGAAAAGCAACTCGTAAGAGGTCCAAGATAGAGTGAAGGTTTGTTTCTTCGAACCCCACGCTTTGTTACATAAAAAATCGCGTCTTCAAGGCAATGTCGCAATGCCTCAAAACACGCGACTTCCACGTTACGTGGACCACAACGTAAGCGTAGAGCGCCAGTTTTAGCATTACTTGTATTGTTCTGGGCATCCTCTGGCTTCGCATGAGTGGAGCAAATTATGGGAATATGTGTCCATTCAATACATTTTGTAACTGTTTAAGTGTGGTTGTTTTGGTGTCTTAGTTATGGGAAGTCGGGCACAAATGGGCTCAAATGACATATCCCAAACTTTTCTTAAAGGCCGCATCATAAAGCGCCAAGTAGCTGTCAGTTTCTTCTGAATGTTAATAATTGGTGCGATGTCCTTTACTTGGACAGCATCGTGTATTGGGAGACGTCTTCTGTCGTTGCATTTTCCAAGTATGTCAGTATGTGGCACTGGTACGTTCTAAGTGTGCATGATCTTGTCCTTGTCCTCGTGTTGTTGTTTAGGCTCTCCACTTTACAGGCGTAATTAAATTCCTCTGCTCAGCGTCTTCGGTGTACGGCCATGTAGTCAAAGTCTGGGTGGGTCGCGCAACCCACTGGTAGGCATGTGAATTCACATACCACGTCGACTTGTTTCGACGGATCCGTGTTAAGGAGGGGAGGGGGTATTCTTCAGAACCAGGGGGCTCTGGTAGTACCTTTTTTCTGGTCTTGTTTCGGTTCGCAGTTGTCGAAAATAACTTCCTACCGATTGCGTGCTCATCCTGTTTCCAAGCCGGGGCCCGTGCATTTCTGTGGACGAGTCTGATGAACGACTTCTCTTGAATGTTGGCTTCCTGCTGCATGCCTTGAAATCTGATCATCTCGAGTTGGCAGGTGTTGTCAGTATGTATTGCTATAACCGTTGTGAACAAGTAGCTGGTGAATGCGTCGTAGTTCCTCGTGTAGAAACAGCGATGTGGAATAATTTCTAAAGGCATCAGTCATCAGACCTCTTCAGGAACACTATAACACTGACTTGGAAGCAGGGTGAGCACACAGTCGGAATAATTGCTGGCAATTGCGAGCTCAGACAGGAACAGGGAAAGTTGGCATTAATCACCAACACACAGAGCCCTAAAACACCATGACGCTGATCCATTGAAACAAGTCGACGTGGTGAATAAGTTTACTTGCCCACACGGGGACAGCACATTTCGCGTCCAGTGCACTACATCGGCCATACATCAACAGTCTTTGTTCCCAACATTAGAAGCATGGGTAGACATTCGGCGCCCAGGGTTACTTTTTCTCGTTGAACAACGAGACAATATCGCCGCACTACGATATTTATTCAGCTGACTCCTCACATCGGCAAACTGTTCCTGTCCGAGCCATGCCCTAATTTGCGGTCTTCAGATGTTATGTTTAGGTGTATCTATGAATCCAAGAATACGACAACCCTGCAGCGGAAAGTATGTTTCCGTTCCCTGCGACATACCGACGTGCACCGGCAGGATGCGTTTTTCTGTCGCCTGCCCACAAAGTAGGCTACATCCTCCAAGTCACGGTCGTCCCGGGTGCGGTCTCTAGCTTTACGTCAGCAAAGCCGTTTCCCACGAAGAATATCGGAAAAGTTTCCGGCGTCGAGCAGCGATCGGCCGTTTTCCGCTGTTGACCGGCGTTGATTGGACGGGCCGCCTCCCGGCCGCTGCGGCGCTGTCGGAAAAGTGGCGCAAGTTCAGGGCGACGTGGCGTCCCTGGTCCCGCCTGGCACCGTCCCGGCCGGCCCGGCTGCCGACGGCCACCGTCCGGGGGCGTCGTCGGGCGCCCAGGGTCCGGCCCGGCCGGTACCCAAGCTCAGGACTTCCCGCGTCCCCCTCTCCCCCTCCCGATAGTGGCGAGCCTCTTCAATCTGGTCTGTAACTCTGGTCTGCGATAAGCATACTTCATTTTTGGTCCTTGTAGCACAATAAAAGCTAACAGTGATGTCTGAGCTTCCATTGACTCGACCGAATTCAAGAAAAAAAATATCATGACTTCAACCATTGCCCAAATTTAAAATCAGGTCGTTACAGAACACGGTTTGCCGGCCGAAGCACCATACAACCGTTACGCCGATAGCGCGGACGGCAAGCAATGAGGCATTCTCCGTGACGTCAGAGATTACAGGGTGACCTGAAGTGCCATATCATGTACTATCTGCATCAAAAAATGCTACGCGCTCGTTTGGTTTGTCGGTCTGCGGTGATAAAGAAGAATGGCATTAGTGTGGTAACCATCTTCTTGGCCAGAGGCGTCAGCGCAAATGGTAACGTCTCGAAATGGTTCCTTCTGTCTACAGCATACCAGTATCATCTAGCTGATCACTGTCAGTGGCCCGACGTTTTCACGTTGTTGATCGGCGGCTCGATATGACGTCATACATATTACGCATCTGGGGCGGTGCCCACGGTGACAAAAATGACTCGTAAATCGAACGCTACGAATGGGATGCGGGAAAGACATGGAACGGGGTCTCATCTCATCTGATTGTAATCATGCTAGTTCGTCCACTTGTACTCAAGCATCAGCTCAGGATCTCATCCACCGGATTCACACACTGTTGCAACGTGCCTGCACACGCCGCACGTCAATACCTAACGACCCAGTGCCTCGGATCCTGGTGCTGCAGTGGGAGGCCGCGACAGGCTGCCCTGACCAGAGGGCTTTTCTGGTGATTCCGTGCTTTTTGTCGGTCTCTACTGACCCGTAGCCTTTGTCGGTCTCTCCTGATCCGCAGCCTTTGCCGTTCTGTCCTGATCCCGCGGACTGTGTCGGTCTGTCCGGACCCACGGCTTTCGTCGGCCTGGTCTTATCCCTTGGCCAGGTCGCTGACTAGGTGTCGGCGGCGGCGCCTCCCTGAGATGGATGGAATCAATCTGTGGCACCGCCCGCTGTTTTCCGAAGGGCCTAAAAACTTATGAACATGCGTAATCACTTGAGGAGCGGAACTGAACGATGGTGGTTATAAAATCCAGTCCAAGCGGACAAAAGCCATGGCTTTACCTGAACCAAAACTTTTCAAAGTTAGTTTGTGTTCTTGCGCGCCGTATGCAAGGCATGTTTAGAGTTCGCAGTTCGAAAATACTGGAACCCATGACAACTACTAATACTACTACATGACAACTACTGTACTAAACGGGCAAAAAAAAACTAAACGGGTGTATCGATATCCTAAGCCTTTACCTGCTGCCGTAATTGCTTAAGCTATAACCGCACTGCGATGCGCTCGGATCGTGCTGCTAGAGTTAGCTGATGTTCCGGAAGGCCGACTGAGAACAGATAATAGCCGTCACACCCTCACAGTTACTGTGCGTTGTGTTCACGCGATAGACTTCTCAAATATCACTCTGGAAGATCTGAAAACGGAAGAACTTGCAGCTTGCCATGTGCGATTTGAGAACTGAGGTAGCCAGGGTTTTAAGGTAGCCAACATGCACCTCGAGTTGTTCTGAACTGGGATAGCAATGGCATAGCTCGAAGCGTTGGAAAGTGATTCCTCATAGGAGCGAGCCGAGAGAAGTGGGACGTGAGAGAACCGGGGCTTTTTACCGTCCCATTTCTTCTTCTAAAGTTCCATTTCTTTCGACTTGAAGACTTTCTTGCAAAAAAAAAACAAAACCAAAGCACCTAAGCGTTTTTCCGAAATACGAAATGGTTGCCAGGTGTAAACAATTAGACAAACAGCCCAGTGATGCACTGTAATTTTTCTCAGTCGATAAAAAGGGTCTGTTTTGCTGGACGGGTGGTATAGGACACTACATGCTCCACCTCTCGCGGTTTTCCCTTACGCGCTATGTCCCAGTACCGTTTTATTTGCGGAGTATGAAAACGATTTCCCGCTGGGGAATTTTCGGTAATCCCAACCGAATTGCAACACAAGCGGTTATAAGTCAAAGAATGTTAGGCCCTGGTCCATATCTGGTGGCATGCTACTGTCAGCATAAATTCAACAATTGGATTCACTAAAATCCACGATGCACTAGCACGTCACGGAATGTCACGCCATATTTCTGCTTATAAAAACCCAGCTCTTCACCTACTCAGGAGTGGGTGCAGAACGGAGATTTTGTCAGCAGCGCCGAATTGGTACATGTGAAGTGGCGCATGGTGCGGATAGCCAGGTCATAGATATACAAGAAGAATGACCTGGACACAGAGCGCGATGACGAAGAAGACCAGCAGCCAACACCAGCAGCTTCTGTTCCAGCTTCCCCCACCCCCCCCCCCATCACAGCGCATTGTTTAGTGCGCATGTGGTTACTTCCTCCCCTTCGATTTTCACTCGCACGTCCTTCTGCAGACCGTGCGTAGACGCCTCTCCCCCTCTTGTACCGTCCTCTAAGGGTGGCGCAGGTCCCCCATCTCCCCTTTCACGCTCTCTTTCGGGACTGTGGTTTCCTTCCCCTGCCCTAGTTAGGGCTGTGATTCATCCCCCTGAGAGCCCTGTGCTCTGTGTCCGCTTCGTGAGCGGTCTCCTTTTTCTCCTTTTGTTTTCTGCTTCCTTTTTCTCTCGTAAACTTAAGCCGCCTGGGATACATAACGGTGCACATGCTCCTCAATTGGCCCTACGGCGGTTGTGAGGAAGCTTAGCGTTCCAACTCCTTTTCACTTCCTCTACTGAATATATACTGTCTGACCTATTACTTTCAGACACACCTCAGTCGTAAAACACGAATGCACCTCAGCTGAAAAGATCTCTTGTCTTTGTGAAGCTAACTGCAATTTAAAGAGCGTCTCCTTTATCATCTCCGGGGCGCGATGGGGTCCCCATCGCACTCCCTCGGGCGGCCCCGGCGAGCCGGGGAGCGGCGCCGGCACCGAAAAGCCCTCTACCTCAGGCTCGAGTCCGTCCCCTCCCCCCTCTTACGGACTCCGGACTGGGTGTAAACTCTGTCCATCCGGGGACCACTTTTCCCCGTAACCCCTTCGGGCGGACAAGGGCAATCAATAGGGCCATCGGCCCTGTCAAGACTGCTGTGATGCTCCGGTCTGGGGCTGTGCTCGTGAAGACCACCAGCCAGCTCCAGGCCCGGTGCATCCTTGGCCTCACCTCCCTGTGCGAGAGGGGAGTAGAATCTGGCGGTTCGCCTCAACACGGTTCAGGGACAGGTCACTGCCCTTGACCTGCAGGACCTAACTCCAGAGGAGCTCGTCTTGGAGTGGACCCCCAGGAAGTGTTCGACCTCTGCGCTGCGGGGCAAGGGCGGTGGCGCGAGCGGCACCAGTCCTCCAGGTTCGCTTTCGCGGGCTTTACTTCCGCAGCATCTCTTTGCGAGTTACATCCGTTTCAAGGGACGTCCCTTTGTTTCCCTTTCCGCGGCGGTGTGGCCACTGCCAGAAATATGGTCGCACCAACCGGTTCTGCCGGAACTGAGCCGGCATCTGCGGCTTCTGCTCCGAGCCGCATGCGACCTCCGCATGTGAGACCCAAAATCCCCGCTGCGCCGCCTGCGGCGGGGGCACCCCGTCTGGTCGCAAAGACGTCCCGCCTGGAACTATCAGGACCAGGGTGTACGGGATGGGGCCCTCGATCAGACCCGGTCTCAGCCGCGGACCCAGGCCGCTGCCCCTGCCGCACTCTGCAAAGGTCTGGCCAATCTCCCTCCAGAGCGGCAGGCTCTGGCCTCTCCCCGGCCGCGACGCCGGCCCGGCGCGTAACCACAGCGAATCCCCTCCTTACCGTGTCCCAGCCCTTCCCCTCGAGACCTCAGGCCTCCCAGGCAACCTCTTCCAGGCTGTCCTCCTCCCTGCGAGACCGGTCGTCCCCCTGCGGGACGACTGTCTCTGGCTTCCCCCCAGGCTCGGTGCCTTTCGCCTCCCCCTCTTGCTTCTTCAGGTAGGCAGAGCGGAGACGGGGGCTCGGGCTTTGAGGCCTGCTCGGAGCCTGGCTCCGAGGAGGCTGCTACACCTACGTCCTCTCGGGAGTCTGACGCGGACTCCACCCCTGCGCCGCGGCGAGCTCGCTCGCTGCGGCGCAGGGATAGGACTCCGCGTCAGACCCGTAAAAAAACCCTCGTAAGCTCCAGTGATGGCTTGAAGCACCCCTAAATGCCTTCTCCAATGGAAGAGCCCTAGACTAGTGGGCCACTGGGCGGAATTCAGGGTGTTTCGTCAAAAAATGTACCATTAATTGCCGCCAGTCAGGAGACTTACTTTCTCGATTCCAATCAGGATGACTTCAACGTTCCTGGCTACTCCCTTTACACTCATTGTATTAACGTACGACATCGCCGAGATGGCACAGATGACCATTTTGTTTTTAATTCCCTTTTGCGTCACAGAGTCTATTCCCGAAGTAACCCTGACTTTCTCGCCATCAAAATTCAACTTGCGCAGTGCCCGGTTACCCTGCTCTTGCTCTATCTAGCCTTCTCTGATCGCTCTGTAACTCAACTTTCCATTTCGAATTTTTGTACGCAGCTCCCCTCTCCTTGTCTTATCTTGGGCGGTTTCAATGCCCACCATCCCGCAGGGGGTTGCCATACCGTAGATACTAGGGCCCGGTTCATTAAAATGCTCCCACACGAAGACAACCTAGTAATCATCAACGACCGAACCCCCACATACGCAGCTCCTAGATCACAGACAGCCATCGACCTCTCTCTCTCTTGCATCCACTAACATCTGCACAATTCATGCAGCGTGCGAAACAAGACAGACACCTCAGCGGTCACTTCCACATATACATCCACCTGCATAACATGACCTCAGGCCAACACGATTACCACTTCCTATCCAGGTGGACCACTAAACGCGCGGTCTGGCCATCCTACAACACGCAAATTGGCGCAAGCCACCCTCGTAGGACGACACCTCCGCGTGCGCAATTCCTGGACACTATTACCCAAGCAGCACACGACAACATTCCACATACCTCACGACCACAAGGCTGCAGGTACACGGCTTGGTGGACGGACGCCTACCAGAGGGCAGAAACGATCCGAAACCGATACGGGATGCTCTCGACGCTGCGTCTGCAGCTCGCACGAGGAGGCGGCTGTACAGGCACGTGCACAATGCAGAAACATAATTCTTGCAGAAAAACCTCAAATCTTTAGAGCAGCACAGTAATAGTTAAAACAGATCCATTCAACTTTCAAAGATGTGGAGCCTAGTACGCACCTTTTCTGCAAACTTTGGACTACCCATAGTATTCCCACAACGGACTGTATTTGATACGTACACCGAAACGAGAGAGGTCGTGACACAGTTTGCACAGCACTATGCGGAAGTCTCTGCCAACTTACAGTACAGCCAAGCCACGTTCACTAAGTTACACGAGGCACTGCGGGCATGCCACTTTCACTCGGACAACACTGAACCCTACAACCAGCCATTCACTCTCGCAGAACTGACACATGCACTCGGTAGGTGTTGCAAAATCTATCAGAGTCCGGTCCATCTGAACTGTTGGACGTTTTAAATAAAAACTGGTCACACGAAGACTGCCCGGCCACCTGGTCTTCCTCTACTACTTTTTCCGTTCTGAAACCTGGCAAACCTTCCACTAACCCTGCCAGTTACCACCTCATCTCACTCACCAACTGCACACGTAAGCTTTTCGGGAGAATAATCAATGGTCGAATTCAAATCTATCTAGAAACGAATAACATTATTTGTCATTAATACGCCGTTCTACCGTCTTCATAAAATTACACCGCGCTGGAATTCGAGGCAGAACGTCTAAATTTACATCTAACTTTCTTCAGCTAAGAAAATCCACACTGCTTTGCCGTGACGTCCACTTGGTTTCTACTCTTCAGGAGCAGGGCTTGCCGCAAGGCAGTCTTCATTCTTCCACCTTATTTCTACTTATGATTAGCGACGTTGCGGACGAAGTCCCAGTGATATATCCTGGCCTCAAATATTCTCTTCACGCTGACGACAAATCGGTGTGGTTCACACACCCCAGCGTCGACCGCACAAACACCTTCGTGCAGCTCGTACTCGATTTCATCCATGAATGGTGCAACCAGTGGGATTTACAGACTTCGGCTGATAAATCTGCCACATTAGCTTTTTTCGGACTTCGCTGGAAACGTACCACGTGTAACCTTTTTATAACCGGAGGCGAGGACATTCTCATATACCTTAGATTCAGATATTTAGGTATCAGATATTTGTATTCAGATCATAAACCCTGCTTTAATGCAAACGTTGCCTGCATACGACAACGTTGTCTTCGCGAACTAAATATTGTGTGTTGTGTAATAGTTTTGATTTGATAAATGTGTAAATAGTGTTGCATTTCTGATCAGGACTGGGGCGCCAAAAGGCGCACCCTCCTGCGTCTCTATATAGCTCTGATTCTACCAATCCTAGAACAAAGTGCACATCTCTCACATCTCATCACATCACATCACATCTCATCTCACAACATCTCTCCCTCCCTGCCTTTGGCCATTGAAGTTGTTCAAAACCGAGCTCTTCGAATCATCACTTGTGCTTTTGCTACGTCCCCCGTAGAGAGCCTCGGGCTTGACGTCGCGATGCTCTCTCTCTCTCGCATAAACTTCACCTCATCAAATACCGCGTCTGAGTTCACACAACCAATAACCATCCGTCAAAACAAATTCTCACTCACCCTTGCTCACGACTCTCGCGACGGGACACCACCGCGCAACAAACAGCAAATATCATTGGCATTCTGGATCTCCCCCAAATTCCTTATCACCTGACTCCTAGCTTCGGCAACCATTAGGCATACTGTAAATCTGATATCAGGTTCGTTTTCCCGAAAAAAAAACTATCTTGAGTCCGACAGAAATATTAACTAAATATAAACTTTCAATGAGCACGTAGCAAAATTCCTGGATTACATCTTTATATATACGGACGGACCCCTCAGGTTACGAGAGCTGATTTTATGGGAAGCAGGGTCCGCCTCTCCATTCGGCTTTCAGAATTACACTCCATCTATACTGCAGAAATCAGGGCCTTCCTCGCTGCCATCTCACACATCCGAACACAGCAAACGGCAGCGGGCCATCATTTGCACTGACTCGAAATCAACGCTACAGTCATTACGACGACTGCACAGGATCACCAACCCAGACATATGAGAACTCGTACAGACGCACAACTTACTCTCGGACAATATTCACCTCATACTCTTGTGGGTGCCGGGGCACAGCTGCATCCCTGGGGACGAGACAGTTGATGGGCCAAGCAGGCACATCACTTACCCCTCCCCCCGACGACGACCCAGTGTCCTGCACGGATCTGCTAGTACCTGCCAACTAAAAATTTAAACAAAACACACAAAGACACTGGGGTACAAACGCTCATTTCTACATGTATCCCATTAAATCGGACTCCACACATTGGGCAACTTCCGACCAAAACACTCCGCAAAAGGAAGTTGTCCTATCCCGCCTCCGCATCGGTGCAGGGAAAATCGGGCAGGGATTAGGTGCAGGAAAAACATGATTCTGTTTTTCAAACAATTCCTTACGCTGTGGCTAACTATTAACTACTTGAATACATGAGATCCGGAGCATGGGGAAGGAGATAAAGCAGATAAAGCATGTCCCCCTGATTTCTGATGAGAGAACAATCTTTCTAACTTATCGTGGGGCCTGTTTTAACATCCTGACTGCGTGCCCAAACAGACAACCCATCCACCGAAATAGACCCTTGGTGACGCAAAAATCGACACCCAGTCACAGAAGACAGATGGGTGTGGGAGACAGATATTAAAAATGGTTATTTATCATGGCCTCCAAACCTCGAAAAATATTTCTTAACACCGTTTCAGCATCCGGCTCATACCAGTTACCGTGAAGTGGTAGCGCTCTGCAATATGTTAGGGGAGAATGAGGAGAGCTGTATTAATTTTGACTCCGAACTCTCATGCCTCAGTTACTGAGGATACGGCTAAGACTCTTATATCTGCAGGCAGCTATAACCTTCATCTACATCTGTAACGGTAAAGTTTTGGAGAGCACGTATTGGTTTTTTGGCAAACAACTGTTAAATGGACCCCTTTCACATGATACAACCTGCCCCCCCCCCGGAATAAATTGTATCACATGGTGGGGTAAGCTGTGCTGATTTATTTTTCATGCGATTGGCTGAATCGCAAGCACATTGAATATGTAGATATGGAAAAACATTACTTGCATTGCATTACTTATGTTACATTACTCTCCCGCTTACAGTTCGATGTGACTGCGGTATGACAAATTTTTCCTCCCCTCTAATCAGCCAGTGCCTCTTTGCAGTAAGCGCCGTTTCGGTTTCAGTTGCTCTGGTAGGAGTTGTAGGTCTAAAGATGTTTCTTAGTCTTAGATTGACGTGATCTGACCGGCGATAAAAGAAGCTGCGTTGAAAAAAATGTATTCAGTAAACAAACGACTAACCGATAACATGGCTGTTGGCAGCCCATTAAGGAAGCTAAACTATGTGAATGAAGAACATAAACTTTTTAAAACTCAAAGCAGTTCATTCTAGATTTTTGATGAGCCAATCTGATCATTCTGACCTTGCGCCCATCAGAACGTAAAGTCGGAATCATCGGAGTCAGACTTTGGACAAATGCACATAAAACCGGCATAAAACTGAAAGAAAGAGGACGCTGATGCGCATCAGCAGAAAGACTCAAAAGCGCCATCTGTCGCTTAGATTTAGAGTAAATCGCCCTGATACTACTTGCACTTGATACAACTCACCCCACCCTCCCCAACTGGCGAAAGACGACGACAGGTAAAAAGGTATGCAATCGTCTTTCGGGCAATTTCGTATTACTAATATTACACGACAAGCGCGTATAAATATCTGGTTAATCGACTCGGTTTCTCCTCGTCGATTAACAGCATATTTATACTCGAAAGCGATGTTAGTGTTTTATCCTGCGCCGCGATTTAAAAATGAAATCAGTGCATATGGCAAAAAAGTTCGTATTTGGTTGATCACAACTGGCATTGTGCCATTATTTAGATTCCCTAATGCCAAACCCCGGGTTGATCAGTGACCATCCCTCAAATCCCTTGGTTTAACCCTATTCCCGGAAGGGGGGGCTGAATCCGCCCCCCAAACCGGTTTTTTGCTTGCCAATCCCAGGTTTTTGTAACGCAGCCTCACGAAACTTGGTCACTTTTCCTAGCTATTCTTTCTACGCGCCGTGACCAAATTTCAAAATTCTATTTTACTCAGGGGCGGAGCCAGGCAACGTTTTTGGGAGGCACCCCAGGCCATTTTTGGCAATGTTGAGGGTAAAAGGAAAATGTCTGCCAAAAACAGCATTTTTAAGATAGAACTTAAAACTTTATATGGATGTATAGCTAAATAGTTGGGCAATGTGCGGATACAATTTTGCTCATGTGAGATCACTTTACAAGGTCAGGCCAAGGTAAAAAGTCAAAATTTGATTTTATTGCAATGATTTCGGCGCTGTTTTTTCAAATGCCAAACCCGGAATATACATTACGTAGAAAGGTGCCCTCTACTTGTGTATCAAGTTTCAGCTTCATGTCAGGTCGGGTCACGGAGCTGTGACCTAAAATGTCAGTGCACGTACCCTACATCGCAATAGCCATAAAATACCTTTTTTAAATAGAATGAATTCAAATGATCGGAAACGTTTACAGATAATATTAAATGCACACGACATCATTCCAAGTGACCCCAAGTCTCTGAAGGTCATTTAAGCGGTGACAGTTAGGTGACAAGTTGATCTGAGGGGCATATGACCATGACAGTTCCCCTTTTTCATGTCCCTGGCACCGCCTATACCTAACATTATACAAACATTGTAATGCGATTTGTACTTCTTTAGCATAACATGACTAGCAGAAGCCAAAAAAGTGTTTTTGCCTTTTTTGTCCATTCAGGTGTTGGAAAACTAATACTCCTATTTTTGAAACCCTGTGAACGCCTATGAATTTTCTCAAAATTTAAGATGTGTTTACAAATGGCAAACGTCGTATCCATAATCTCTCGATTCATGACAGTTTCATCGAAATCGGTCCATAAACAACGGAGTTATAAGAAGTCCAAAAATACCCCTGATTTTGACATTTTCGCCCCCCTATATCCACACGTTTCGAAATTTTGAAAATTTCTTTTTATAAAAATGTAGTTCACTTTATGGCAAATCGACTGTCATTTGTTGCGATGAAATCGGATGTGCAGTTCTCGAGATCTCATGGGGGAGGCCGAATCCGCCCCCCCCCCTCCCTGCCGGGAATCAACCATATCGTCTAGCCCTCCGGGAATAGTTTTAAACTTGGTTCAAATCTAGACACTGATAATCTTGGCATGTTGAACATGTTAAACTGCACATTCAACATCGAACCGCCACACATGAATGAACTAGGCATGTAGCTAGTTGGCTGACGAGAGATCCAGTGCTCATCTGTCACTAGTTTCATTCCGTTCAGTGACCTGGTTGGTGTTTGGCTTTTTATACCGTTGTGGCATTGATGCACGTATTGCTCTTGGTGATCACATGTTAAAATGCAGGATGCGCAGCATCAATTTCAGTCATGGTTTAACTGGCTTTAATGGTTTAACTGGCGGTGAGCTTAATGAGCTTAGCTTAAAAACTATCTTCATCATGCGCTTCGACAGAAAAAGATGAATTCGGTCGGAAATGCTGAAAATAATGCTAGTGATTACTAACAGGGCCGCCAAGGACGTTGACGACGGCTCCACCTCGGCAGTCTGCTCCCTGCTGCCTACTCTTACTTCGGCGAATTGGTGTAACTTTGGTGTAACCAGCGGTGTAACTTTATAAGTCTCTGTGGGTGCACGTGCACCGACAAGCCAGAATTATACACCCAAAAACAGGGTCTGTGCACCCACAAGCCACAAACCGGTTATTGCCCCAAAAGCAAACCTTGGATACTTTCACAACACAAAAAGAACCCGCACCATTCTGTATGTACAAAAAAGCAGGTATGCAAATATGTGTAGGGATCCACTATTCATTACTAAGAAAAGGCAGTACAGAGATTACGCATAACCGCACCCAAGGGGCACCAACTTCCTTTTTTTCCAATTTTTGGTTTTTGTCTCCAAAAATACAAAATCCCGAATTTCCGGAATGTGAAAATAAAGTGGCCAAAATCCAAGAAGTTTTTGGATTCCAGAGGCTTACGATTGCTAGGTCCCCTCTCGTGCAAGAATCTTGGTCTGGAATGCATCTACAAAGGGTTTTTGAAAACTATATTCCTGTTATTAACTGTGCGACCGTGGTTTTAGGCGGAGAATAGGCGGAGAATACATCTTAAATCAATCTGAGACCATGCCTCTCAGACTTGGTCTCATAGGTTGCAGTATTTTGACACTTCAAAGTGCGCTGCACGACCGTTGACCAGTCGATAGGCAGCCACTCAGGGGCGCGAGAACTCCTCCACGGGGGGGGGGGCAAACAGGTATTTTGGGTCGATTTTTTCCATTCATCGCTCACAGGGTGGGCAGTGTCCCCCCCCCCCCGCTTCCCATGCCCTTGCAGCCACCGCTACCCGCCTTGTGTCGGCGATTGGCTATGCGGCTGTGATGTTATAGATCTAATATGTGGAGAAAACAGCCTGCGTCAGTTTGAGACTTCCACCATCGATATCGAACTTATAATTTGGACATTTCGCGCCATGTACCTGTGTATTGTACGACGTCCGACCGGCGGCGAAATCCTCAAACGCGTCACGGCGGTCGCTGCCGTTAAATTGCCGTTGTCACACTTTTTCCGACTGGAGCGTTCTACCCAGTTCATATATAGCTTCGGGTCTGACCAGCGTAGGGTTCTCATTCCATGTAATGCAGCTAACAGAAGTTTGTCTTGCCGGTTTATCCTGTGGGGAAGATTAATAAGTGTAATAGTTCTGACGCATATTTTTGCTGCATGCTTGTCATATTTCGCCTCTGCATGGCGTAACTGCATCACCTATAGGTACTGTTATATGTGAAGTGTCTCTAAAGTCTGCTTCATGTCATACATTCGTCGACTAGGACTTATCAACCCTGGATGGACTTAGACATGAAAATTGGATTTGCTTGAAAATAACCGCACTATAAATCTTTGGGACAGTGTTTGGAATTATGCAACTGAATTATTTGTTTAGGTGTCTTTATTCAGTCCTTGTTGCGATTAAATCAAAACACACGGATTTCTTGAGCGTATTAAAGCACATACCGTAATCTTCGAAGATTTTGATATCACATGTGGACAGAGGATATACATAATGACAGAAATCTCCAGCAACGTAGCCATTTTGGTGGGGGTGGAGCAAGGCCCTAAAAGGGTTTGACAGTACGATTTTATTGCCAGCATGGGGAAATTGGCTTAATCGAATAACGCCTGAATATGCTAAAAATAAAGCGCATTGCTCTTTAGTTTTTAAATGTTTTTTGCCTTTTAAATAAATTGTGATAATAGCCATAAGGATGGCGAGGAAGTCTGACAAGGGATGTGGGGGGAGGGTCAGTTGACCCCTCTGTACCTCCTCAGACTACGGAACATCTCAGACATCAGACGTCTCCTGGGCTTTGCTGCTGATTTTACCCAAGCCACTTGTCACACCTCAGTCAATGGCTTGATTAGGTTTTGTGAGCTGTTGGTGGTGGTCCGTAGTACCGCAGCACAAACCGATATTTGCATCCGTCACTCATTCTCGAAAGTATAACGTACGCTTTTCGTTTCGGCTCCCCCACCGCCTGCATCTGCATATGACATCACCTTTCAGTCTGCCCTGAGGAGTTGTTTTTCCGAGTCTTAACTTCAAAAATAGATGATAAAAGATGACTTCACAATCTGGCCTTAGCTTACTTTATGCCAGGAACTAGCATTTACCAGGAATATGCCTGAAATGTCAGCTGAATGTGACGAGGAACGCAGAAGCCACAGAATTACCATTATGGAAGTATTCATAAAACTGCATTGCAGACGCGTGTATACGACGATGTGTGATATGCAAGTGCCAATTTTATCAGGGCGCTGTGTCTTGAAGCGAAAATTGACCTAACCCGCCTCATACAGGGACCGACTTTCCAGCTGCTGTAAGCAACGGTAGCACTTCAGCAGTTTGTACAGTGCAAGCATCAAGATTTTATCTGTGCCGTATATTTGATCTCTGTTCGTCGACAGACAGCCGAGGCTACCGTAACGTCCAAAACAATTAATTAACGGAAATTATCGGCATTTAACGTCACGTGGTGGCATGTCAGCTGCCGTCCGATCGGCGACTCTAAAGACCTTCGCCGTTATCTTTACGCAGTAAGAGGCCATAAAATCGATTCGTGCGGAGCCTTCGCGGGAAGCCACCCAGTGGCTCGACATCATTAGTGTGCGAAAAATGCTAAACGGAGTTTTTGCTCGTCGTCTAATGAGGCGCCCTGCAACGTAGACATATCTGATAAGCACCTGTGTCGCTGTTTGTCGAAAGTGTGTTCTTAGTTTTTGATTACATTCGGAAAGCATGTTTTGTGGAATCCCTATGGTTTGTGATCTGGCCTGCCCCTTATCATACTTATGTCATTATGCTTCGAACATTGATAAATGAAAGATGGACAGCGCGCGGTCTCATCGTTTCGTTTCATCGTTTTTTTCGGATTTCACGTCCTTTCTGCGTGTGTGAGTGTGTGTGTGTGTGCGCGCGCGTTTGTGTGAGTGTTTTTAAGGTTCATTCACTTATCATTTTTGTATCATGATTTAGATGTCACCTGTCCGTACTACATTGCATGAAGGAAACGACATTTATAATTTGAAAACAAGTTCGATTTATTCTTGTGCGCGATTAAAATCGTTGAAGCTTTTCTTTCACTTTTGCTTCATTAGTTAATCAAATTACAATTATTTAAGGACGAGATCGACCGCGTGGAAATTATAAGCACATCACCGCCGCGGGCGGGATGTACATATATGCCTACATGTGCACTAATAGATGAACATTCAAATCTCTTGCTGATGATATCGAGCTGATTTTTCCCGGCAAGGTTGGCTTAATGGTGGTGGAGTTGGTTTATGCTGGGATTTAAAAGATAATGGTGCAATGCTGAACGAAACGACAAAGTTCGCAAATGTCACTAAAGTCACTACCTAAAATATCGAAGCAGTCATATCTTATCTATATATATATATATATATATATATATATATATATATATATATATATATATATATGCAGATGGTTACCTATATATATCATACACATTACAATGCGTACACACACACACACACACACACATATATATATATATATATATATATATTCTGCGAAACAAAACTATGAGATACTTCACAGGCGAGTTAGGGGTCGACGTGGCAAGCTCTACGTTCGCTCTCGGGCCAAATGAAAAATAAATCCTGGAACCGCAGCGGCCAATAGGCATGGTGTGCAGACTACTGACAACCTTTTCAGTCGCGTCCATTCAATCCAACGCTGACTTGTACTGGCGGAACAGGTCTGTACAGAGACCTGGTCTACGCCGAACTGCCGAGGGGAGCGGACATGTTTCTTTTACTGCGCTTTCCTGGTCCGGGTGTCGCTGACGTTGGTCGGGTTCAGGGTTGGGTGGTGGCTAAAGTTCCTTCCTTAGACCAGTTCCGGTCACTTCAGAGCTACGGAATTGAGAGGAGAGATCTGCGTGGTGCTGTCTTTGCGCCGGAAACAAGACCTTTTTGAGAATGAAGACCGCGGCTTACGAAGATGAGACCACGGGTAAGAATACAATGGTTGGTCGGGGCCGCCCAGGGTGACGACCTTAGTGTGCCTCGGCTGAGAACAGGCGGGACAGGCGAAACACCGCTTCGTAACAGGCGGACAGGCGAAACACCGCTTCGTAAGCGTTCGGAGTTCCGCACTAGGAAGAGCGCGAGGCACAGTCCTGCGTGCGGAGCGACGGGCGAGTCGGCAGGTTGCCCGGTTGTTGCTGACTGATCTCTCTCTCTCTCTCTCTCTCTCTCTCTCTCTCTCTCTCTCTCTCTCTCTCTCTCTCTCTCTCCCTCTCTCTCCAGGTGCGGTCGAGCCGAACAAGGTGGCCTGCCCAAATCGGCCCCGACAGCAGCCCTGTCACCCCAGCCGGCGGCCGGCCGATCGGGGTCGGTCGCTCCGCACTGGCGGCACTCCTCACAGCCTGATCCGGACCAATGGAGACAGGAGGACGCACCTGCCTCAGACTGCGGCACCGTCGCTGTTGCCGGCGCCGCCGATACTGGGCACTTATGTGCCCCGCGTTCAGCTGCACGTCCTGGACAAGTAAAACAACTACGAGGACTGGTGGTCATACCACCGGCCCGGGCTGGAACGTGCACCTAGTCCACTTCTCCGTAACGACTAGGCGGCTGCGTTCCTTTTAGAGGCTGCGCGCTGGGTTGCCATTGGGGCCTTGAGCATGAGCAACCGACCGGTGACCAGTCCAATAGGGTTCTGCCGGCTGGCCGGTACCAGTCGGTTTCCGCGGAACCTCTCTCGCTGGCGCCGGGCCGGCACGGGCCGGCCGGCAGGAACTGCCTGGGCTCAGCGCTGGCGCTGTAGGCTGGAGCGGCCGCCAGGGGCCTGTCAGGGAGAGCCGCCGGCGAGCTGACGGGCCGCGGGCGGCTGGAGTGGTCGTCGCGGTCCGGCAGTCAGCTATCGACTGTCGTCTGTCGACCGCCGAGAAAACTGTCACGCCGCTGCCGACTCTCCACAGTGGCGGCGACGGGACGACCAGAGGTCCGGCACTGTAGCCGTTCGCCTGCTGATCATGTACTGCCGCTGAGGCAAGATCTTCTGTGGAGCGATTCCGAACTGCGGCACCCGACTACAGCGACGCCAGAGCTTCCGTGGAGCCTCCCCGGCCTGGAGGTGGCCGTGGAAGTGGTGGGACTGCCGACTGGAGCACGCTCTCCCTAGCTATGGCCTGCCTCCAGCAGCGTGCCGGCACACAGGCCCGGCCTCCGGCCCGCTGCTGGCGCGCGGCTCCGGCTCGCCTGCCTCCGGGGCGAGCAGAGGTCGCCGGCCCACTGGCAGCGCCGGCATCCCTGCCCGGTGTTGCACCGGCTGAGCCGCCCACTGTCGGAGGGGCCCGGGCGGCTGACTCCAGCTTCACTGATGGGCGGCCGACGACGCAGCTCCGCTGCCTGCTGGTCGGAGAGGCGCTGGTGTGAGCTGAGGCGCTGCCGCCTCCGACGCCGGCCGGCCCGAACACCACCGCCCTCACTGAAGTCACTCAGGACACCACCGCCCTCACTGAAGCCACTCAGGACACCACCGCCCTTACTGAAGCCACTCAGGACACCACTGCCCTCACTGAAGTCACTCAGGACACCACCGCCCTCACTGAAGTCACTCAGGACACCACCGCCCTCACTGAAGTCAGGTCCGACATTTATTTTACCCCCGTCACTGCCACCACACCAGAACGGCGCCGGTGGAAAAAAATATGACCCTGCCGGCCGAGATGAGGATGTCTGTGCCCGCTGGCAATGAGCACGTGGGGGGGGAGGGGTGGACTATGGTGTGGAGAGACGGGGTGTCTGCCGCGGCAGCACTTCGAGCTGCAGGCGGAGACGCCGAGTCCCATGCCACGGCGCCGGACGAACCGGAAGCCTTGCCGGAGGTCGTGCTACGTAGCGGCCGCCGCCTCTGCCGCCGTCTATACCTCGCTGCAGACGTGTTCAGTCCGGTCCAGGGGTCAGCTCGCCGGGACACAGGGCCCGCGTAAGCGGCGACTCACGAACCTCGCCCCTAAGAAGTCCCACCACGGCCTGCCGGGACGAGCGGCGCGAGCTGCGAGCTAATCCTGTACCGTGGGGGCTATGTGGGCCACCACCGGGTTTTGAGGACTTTTCGCGCTACCCGCACTCCTATCCCACGCCCCTCCCCCTTCCACTTAGGTCCCGCACCCTGTGGTATGGACTACGCCACTCTGTACACCGTGCACCGCCTGGGCGTGGGCACCGCAGCAGAACTCCGGATATCGCCTTGGTTTCTCCTGTCCTGCCCTAAGTGGCCCCTGTTTTTCTGCTGCTCTCTTTTGCTTCACTCTGCGCGTCTTATTTAGCTGAAAAGTCGGCCGCGTTAAGAAAAAAATAATACCAGTTTTATTATGCGCAGGCACATAAGTCGCGGACATAGCCGTAAAAAAACTGCGTCAAAAGTGCCAGCTGGCCTCCTAATAGTAAGTTTTATTTTTGACTACCAAATGCACTTTGACTGTACGACGTATTCTTGGAACGTATTTTTGTGTAGTTTCTTGCTAGTTTTGTAAGAAAGCGGTGTTTTCACTTCTGGGTAACGACTGTCTTCCCCTTTTTCAGATTAAACATTCCAGTTAACTATTATTAGCTCTGATTACTTCCACAAGTATTATCGATATTTATAGGCCTTGCATCTCACATTGGTATCTTCAGTCATTATCCTATCATATATGTCGTGGATTCTTTTTCCAGGCATAGAGCCCTGTCTATAGCCCTGTCTCTCATTACTCCCATATCAATGAGATTCAAAAGATCTTAATCGCGTCGTAGATTGCAATACAAATATGTTGTAATCCTTGAGTCGCATAAGCTTTATGTTATGAAGTTTTACTAAACGTCCATTACGAAAATCGGCGAGTAAGGGCTTTACCCTATTCCCGGCAGGGGGGGGCTGAATCCGCCCCCCACCTCGGATTTTTTCCTTGCCAATTCCAGGCTTTTTAACGCATCCTCACGAAACTTGGTCGCTTTTCCTAGCTATTCTTTCTACGCACTGTGAAAAAATTTCAAAATTCTATTGTGCTCAGGGGCGGAGCCAGGCAACGTTTTTGGGAGGCACCTCAGGCCATTTTTGGCAATGTTGAGGGTAAAAGAAAAATGTCTGCCAAAAACAGCGTTTTTAAGATAGAACTTAAAACTTTAATGGATGTATAGCTAAATAGTTGGGCAATGTGCAGATATAATTTTGTTCACCTGAGATCACTTTGCAAGGTCAGATCAAGGTAAAAAGTCAAACTTTGGTTTTATTGCAATGATTTCGGCGCTGTTTTTTGAAATTCCAAACCCGGAACATATATAACCTAGAAAGGTGCCCTCTACTTGTGTATGAAGTTTCAGCTTGATATCGGGTCGGGTCACGGAGCTATGACCTAAAATGTCAGTGCACGTACCCTATATCACAATAGCCACAAAATGAAATTTTTGAAATGGACTGAATTCAAATGATTGGAAACGTTTACAGATAATATTAAATGCACACAAGATCATTCCAAGTGACGCCAAGGTCACTGGAGGTCATTTAAGATCAAAGGTCACAAGTTGATCTGAAGAACGTGTGACCATGACGGTTCCCTCTTTTTCATGTCCCTGGCACCACCTATGCTAACATTATATAAACATTGTAATGCGATTTGTACTGCTTCAACATAACATGACTAGCAGAAGCCAAAAAAGTGTTTTTGCCTTTTTTGTCCATTCCGGTGTTGGAAAACTAATCTTCCTATTTTTGAAACCCTGTGAACGCCTATGAATTTTCTAAAAATTTAAGATGTGTGTACGAATGGCAAAAGTCGTATCCATAATCTCTCGATTCATGCCAGTTTCATCGAAATCGGTCCATAAACAACGGAGTTATAAGAAGCCCAAAAATACCCCTGATTTTGCGTTTTCGCCCTCCTGTATCCACACGTTTCAAAATTTTGAAATTTCTTTTATAAAAATGTAGTTCACGTCATGGCAAATCGATTGCCGTTTCTTGCGATGAAATCGGATGTGTAGTTCTCGAGATCTCATGGGGGGGGTCCGAATCCGCCCCTCCCCCTGCCGGGAATCGACCATACCGTCTAGCCCTTCGGGAATAGGGTTAACGCAAATATGACATTCGAGCAAATATAACAGCTTTTAAGCCGGAGCACCCCATTTGGTCAAAGGACCGAATAGGTCAGTTCTGCCACAAGTTCACCACTGGCCACGGCCGATCACTTTTATCAGATTCTTGGTAGGTTTTTGGTCTTCTATGCATCGAGGTTTATTTTGTGGTAGTTAAGTAACTGTTTAAACAATGCCTTCGAATTTTCACGAGAGCAGTGGAAAACTCCGTGACGGAATCCCAAACACTTCATGAACTCAATGTGCTTTTTCCACAGTAGGAAGTCTCTCTCAGACCTGCAGTCCTGATCGCGATCGAATGTCTTAGTTTTCTGAAGAGGATTTCACTGACCGTTATATAAACAATCCGTTCGACCACAGCATCCCGCAGTATTCTAATCTACGACTAAAGATCGGAATCCTATGATCACTGCCGGCAAAATATGGATAATAGAGACAAAACAGGCCCAGCCGACAAAGTAGGGACATCGGGTTGGGAAGGTTGTCCAGGATATCAATACGCAACAGACGGCGCTTCGTTTGGTTCAAAAAGTGGCTTTTCTTAAGGACACATTCTTCGCGCCCGACCAGCACCATGCTGTGGGCGGTCGGAGCCGGGGAGGGGGGAGGGGGTTTCGACGCCCCCTCCTCTATCTCGCTAACGTGTCGTCGGAAAAATAAAGCTTATATCATCGGCAAGCTCGCCATCATTACGTTCCAACGAACTCAAACTTTATGGAAACATTTTGAGAAATGCTGCAACTTTTTGGCCGATAGATGCAAAAAATAGGAATTTTTGAAAAGAGCTCTAGCTTCGCCCTTAACAAAACTAAGTCGATGCTGAGCATCCCAAAGGAAAGCTGATAAGATGTACATTACGTTGACGTGTAATTTATAATATGCGTATAAGCAGATATCACATCAGATGGCCTGATCAGATGGCCTATGTCATTCTTCATTTCGCTTTTTTGTGAGGATTCTGAACGTTGCAGGCAAGTTTGTGTCCATGCATGAGTCCAGAACAGTTGAAATGAACTGTGCGAATATTTCGTAAATGCCGACAGACTAGAACGCCAGTGGCACGACGCGGCCTGACCTGACCTAATGACCTGATCTTACACTCAGCCATTTTCTTTGCTTTATTTGATTTTCTGTCGAGGATCAATAACAATGCAAACAAAAGGGCAAAAAATATCTTTGGATTGAAACACCTTGGGTTTCACGACCGTGATCAATAGGGTGCTATACAAGGCCGAACATGTGACCTGACCTGACGCAGTATCATGACCTGATTTGAAGCACGCTTGAGTTCCACCTTGTAATGTCTAGATCTGCCATTGACTCATGAAATAATCAGAGAGATAAAGCTGGACATCTGGATTTGGATTCAGCTTCTACCACTGTGACCTCGCATGACCTCAGCTGACCTAACTCATTTCACAACATGGAAGCGTCTTGGCGCAGTTTTGGACTGCGACGACTTTAGTGCCTATTTTTACCCTTGGGGTCATCAAAATCGGGTTTCAGGCTCCTTTTTCATAGTTGAGCCCAAGTGTGACGGGGTCTGACATCACGACCCATGCGACAAATAGTGTTGACCCTTTGGGTCAACACTATTTGTCGTATTTAGTTACTTCTTTGTCCCAGAAATGCATTTCAGGCGCCAGGAATGCATTTCAGCTTCTACAGCGATTACCTTCCATGACTTCAGGTGATCTAAAGTTACTTCGCAGCCTGGAAGCGTTCTGATGCATTTTTTTTAATGCAAAATCGACTTCGGTCTTTACCCTACGGGAAATTGAGATGACCTAGGTCGCTGACCTCGACGTTGACAACAAATCTGAGATAGTACAATCTTAGGAATGCACTCGACTACTATCCCTGAAAGTTTTAGGTCGACCAATCGCACGGCGTGATTTGTAGAATATATGAAATGAAATCGAAGTTGACCTCTTCTACCTGACCTAGGTCAATGACCTGACAAGACCGGAAGACAAAAATTATACGAAACATGGGCAAATGATGTGACAAGAGGGACTGAATTTCTATAATGTAAAAAATATATAAAAAATAATAATTTCAGCGCGCTGCGCGCGCTATTTTTTTATCACCAACACTCCTTAGGAGAGGAGGCGTCGAACCACCCGGTTGGGTGAGAGTTAAAAGTACAGAAAGTAAGTTGGTGATAATCAAGCCAACCATGGGAGGGATAGTGCCCGTACGACGCAGCTACGTTTCTGGAATATGCATTATCATTTCATAGTCTAATGCTGAAATGTGAAAATTGTAAAATGCAGTTTTTTGTATTTTAAAACCATGTACTTTCACTTCAACGGGTTCGGACTAAATTCGTAAAAATACAATAGTATGGAAAAATGAAGGTCAGACCAAGATGTACCATTACTCATTATCGTTCTATCGGAGCTTTTAGATTTTCTTTTGCCACCTTATAACAAGCCAGGGCAGTGATATGTTTCAGAAGTGTTCTGTTTACACATTTGTTTCCACAACTGCAAATGGAGCCCCACACTAACTGGATGGATTGCTCCTTTCGTTTCCATGATAGCCTTGAACTGACCAAATGGTTTTACTCGTTTATAGTTTGGTGGCCATTTTCTCCAAGAAATAGATGAAATGAAATGATGATGAAATGATGAAACAGTGGAATTTGTGCATATCATCGGAGGACGGATCTACGAGCTCGACGATGGAAGAGGGTATGATTGCCACCCCTTGCCTATTTCGCTTGTCACTGAGATAGGACGATTAAGCAAAAATTCGCGTGTGTCTGGTTTTAGATTCTAATGGTATCGCTTTTGATCCCTTCAGGTTACCTGGTGACCCCTCAGCTCATTGTGGAAGGGAGTTGTGAAGTACTTCATTTGCCGTATCCGCCGCCATCGTAGTTTATTTATAGCATGTATAAATATGATTTGCAGTATTCATTATATAACATAAAATATAGTAGTGTTTTATGTAGTATATATAGGCCTACAAGCCATGCCTTTGTTGTACTTCGGTTTTAAATGTGATCAAACTTTGATGATATATATATATATATATATATCATCAAAGTGATCATATTCAGTATTTGTTGGTATTTTCTGAGTTAGGGTATTTTCTGAGCACTAGAAGGGGGTCTTCTTGTGCCCCCTCCCACCTGTTTTTCTTGAATATCCCGTGAACGGATCGGAGCTGGTTGCTGACACTTCGTGGCATTTATGGCAATTAAATTATTCATCGATTGACGCGGAAAAATTGAAAATCGGCCGGAAATTTCTTAAGCTTTAAGCATTTGAAGTCAGACAAAAACGGAACGACAGTTGTCGCTGACAAATGGGAACTTTGTGAAAGGTGAAAGGAAAGCATTCTACCTAAGACTGCCGTTTGAACACAGTCACGGCAAGTCATTCGGGCATAAGTAATGGATGTACCAAGACCAAAGCCAGGGTCAGTACGGGTCAAGGTCATCAAAGCTCAAGGCCAAGCATCTTATGACCTGATCCAGATTTCGTTTACATCATGTCGGTTTGTATGAAACATGCATTCAAAGACCCTCATAAAAACACGCATGCGCACACTAATACGTTTACACATACCAGGGTTAGTGAAGGTTAAGGTCATCAAAAGTCAAGGGCAAATATCTTGTGCACTGGTCCAGATTTGCTTTAGGACATGTCAATTTGTATGAAATATGCATTCATAGACCCTAAAAAACACGCGGATACGCTGATATATACCAGGGCCATTTCAGTTCAGGGTCCCCGAGGGCCAAGGACAACTATTTTGTCACCTGGTCCAGATTTGCTTTGCAATATGTCGATTTGTATGAAATATACATTCAAAGACCGCAACAGAAACACGTTTGGCACATTGATACGTGTATATACATGTATAAATATAAATACATTTATAAATATATACGCTGGACGTGACCAAATACAGTGATGTTGGCTACCTTCACCGAATATATGTCAAACGATGCATGAAGGGCCCTCATTTACACTCAAGCTTTCCCGTGTTGTTCCAAATCTGATCGGCAAAAGATGAAAAATGGCGCCATAGGTCAATGGCCTGACAGGACTTCGGCCCAAAAACCTCACTGAAGACGTCCATGAATGGAAGTTGTCGTATTCCACGTTTTAACACCCAAACAAACACCCTTTTCCCCTTTCGTTCGAAAAGTCGTACGGAATGGTCTGTACGGGCCGAGACAGTGTCCAAAGTTGACCTTTTCGATCCCATTTGGCCTTGAAGATATTGCCCTAGGGCCATGAAAGTTGCACAGAATGTAAATCATTATAGCCCCATCCTGTCCAAAAAATTTCATATTTCTAGCTTTTTCTGTTGCCCAGATCGGAGGGGGGCACTTTTGTGCTCCCTTCCAGTGTGCATTAGTGCGAAACCCCCTTCCATTGCGCGGGCTAAAGTTTGGTCAGTGTGAGGTTAAATACATAAGCGCGAGCCGCGAGCCTTAACCCTATTCCCGGCCGGGGAGGCGGAATCCGCCCCCCCCTTGGGTTTTTTGCTTGCCAATTATAGGCTTTTTAACGCAGCTTCACGAAACTTGCTGGCTTTTCCTAGCTATTCTTTCTACGTGCCGTGACAAAATTTCAAAATTCTATTTTGCTCAGGGGCGGAGCCAGGCAACGTTTTTGGGAGGCACCTCATGCCATTTTTGGCCATGTTAAGGGTAAAAGGAAAGTGTCTGCCAAAAACAGAGTTTCTAAGATAAAACTTAAAATTTTATATGGATGTATAGCTAAATAGTTGGGCAATGTGCAGATATAGTTTTGTTCTCCTGAGGTCATTTTACAAGGTCAGGTCAAGGTCAAAAATCAAAATTTGTTTTTTTTACTATAATTTCGGGGCTGTTTTTTCAAATGCCAAACCCGGAATATATATAACCTAGAAGGGTGCCTTCTACTTGTGTACCAAGTTTTAGCTTGATATCAGGTCGGGTCACGGAGCTATTACCTAAAATGTCCGTGCGCGTACCCTATATCGCAATAGCCATAAAACGAAATTTTTGAAATAGAGTGAATTCAAATGATTAAAAACGTTTAAAGATAATATTAAATGCACAGGAGATCATTCCAAGTGACCCCAAGGTTACTGGAGGTCATTCAAGGTCAAAGGTCACAAGTTGATCTGAGAAACGTGTGACCATGACAGTTCCCCCTTTTTCATGTCCCTGGCACCGCCTATGCTAACATTATATAAACATTGTAATGCGATTTGTACTTCTTTAGTATAACATGACTAGCAGAAGCCAAAAAAGGGTGTTTGCCTTTTTTGTTCATCCAGTTGTTAGAAAACTAATCCTCCTATTTTTGAAATCCTGTGAACGCCCATGAATTTTCTCAAAATTTCAGATTTGGGGACCCATGGTAAAAGCCCTATCCATAATCTCTCGATTCATGCCAGTTTCATCGAAATCGGTCCATAAACAACGGAGTTATAAGAAGTCCAAAAGTACCCCCCATTTTGACATTTTTGCCCCCCTGTATCCACAAATTTCAAAATTTTGAAAATTTCTTTGTATGAAAATGTAGTTCACGTCACGGCAAATCGATTGCCGTTTGTTGCGATAAAATCGGACCAGTAGTTCTCGAGATCTCAGGGGAAGGGGCGAATCCGCCCCCCCCTGCCGGGAATCGACCATACCGTCTAGCCCTCCGGGAATAGGGTTAAGATGGCATTGCCATCTTATATGACGTAGCTCGCGACAACAGCGATGCTTTGTTACCACAGATCATCAAGATCATCATGAGATGATCATCAAAAATGATCATCGAGAGGGGTGAAAATAGTTGTCGTCACTGAAATCAGCACCAACAATGACGCTGATCGGTTAAAATACACTGAAATCATAAAAGATCGGTGACCCGACTTGATCTAAGAAAAACCCTGACTTTTCAAACCGCGATAGGTTTTCAGACATACGCTGAAACAACGCTGCATAAAAAATTTACCCCACATCTTACGAAGCTCCTGAGAAAGAAGCCAAACGCAGATGAGATCTAGAAAATCGTCTTGCAAGAACTCGAGAATGACGTCCTAATTTGGTAACTTGACATGACCTGATTAAACATTTTCTTAAGGCATGAAAAGAATGTAAAGTTACCTATTGCAAATTTGGGGTTTTTGATATGTGCCGTCCGCGAAAACACCATGAGACGTTGTAACTGCCCCCTCGTCCGGCGAGAGTTTAAGTCTCCCGATTTTCAGCCCGGAGTTAAGAAGAAATATAAACGAAAGTGAAGTATCACATCGAATCCAAGCTGAACGCCCGAAAACCTGGCGTTCTTAAAATAAACTCGGGTGGGAGGGTCAATTTGGTCACCCCTGAGCTTTTTTTAGTATGTTCCGAACACATTGCATTGGGTACCAAATCTGGCACAACAATGCAAGATTGAAGGCGGATCTTATTGTGTTAAAAATTGTCAAGGTCATCCAAAATCACCGAACCGAGGTTGGTAATCAGGTCTAGAGCGGGCCAAAATTCAAGTTATGGTTTTCAGAAACGGTCATGTTTAGGGAAAACTTGAAATTGCTGTCGTGCATAGAGTGTTAAAGACAAAGTTTGTAACGTTATATGAGTGCAGAGATAATTAACCTAAAAAATTACAAAATAGTTTAGTTCATCTGAGGTGAGGCCATGCGGTCACACCAATGTCAGACGTCCAAAATAGTTTACGAAACTAGAAATTCCGTTCTAATGATCCCAGCAAAAAAAAAACACACACACACGCAAACGGCTAGTTCATCCCATACCGGTGTGGCAAGTTTCAGGTTGATATTAGGTCAGATCACGGAGCTATGACCCAAAATACGCTAACGCGTATTTAACCTTTCTGTAGAGGCGAGACTATGGCGCCGACAGTTTCTTGCTGAGTGCCGAATTCAAGGCTAAAATGGTACAAATCAATGTCAGGCAAACGAACTCTCGTTCATAGGGGTTTCATCTCTTCTACATTATCTGAGGCCACTGACCTGAGAATATCTTTATCGAGCTTGGTAAGGCTTCTTCTGAAAAAATATTGCTTTTTAGGATGTTTTTTGTGCTGATTTCCAATGCTACGTCCAAAATTACCAAGATACTACACATGTTGCAATGTATATTTGTCGGGAAGAAATTAATCAGATGGGTTTAGATGGGCTTTCGGTCTAGAATCTCATGCCAGGCCCGTGCACTATTCTAAGGAGACGGAAGGACGCATAATACTTTATTTACCAGTACCAAATACTTGATTTATCGGTGAAACATTACCAGAAGATGTTATCTGTGGTGTACGCTTTTTTCGTTTTTTTACTTGTTCGCGGCCAGGTTAGATCAGTGACCTATGGTGACTTGAAATGACCTTGGGCAACCTCTGTGGGAGACATTTGACTTGTAAGATATTTTTGGGTGTCAAACTCGAATTCGACGTTAAAGTTTATCCGAGAGACCACACGGGAAGGTAATTACTTACTAGTGTCAGTATAGCCATGTAAGTTAAGGTGAAGTGATAATTTACGCAAAGGTACTAGGTCAAGCGCCCGGAATTATACACCTCCTATTCCAGTTTTGTATTCCTTACGAAAATGGCTCTATACATTTTAGCGCTGTGACGATTTCCACGGCACAAGCAAAAGTTCAGTGAGCCGCACCGGATTTGACATCTTGGCGTCATTTGCTTTCGAAGGTCACATTCTAGAAACATCAAACATGTACACAGAAGAGCTCCTCTAAGAATGCATCTACCCTGTCAATTTGGCTGCCCAAGCCCCATAAGTGTTTGAGATGGTGCGGGGTGGATCGAATTAATTCCCCATTCGAGCGCGTTATATGCGACCGGGTACCCGTGCGAGTAAACAGACGAAAGGTTGGAGGGGGCTAGATTTAGCAAACCAAACGCGCAACAGAGCATACAAAAGTAATTCTGGCCTTGAAATGTCGCAAGAAAACTGAAGCTGACACGTCCTTGAAGGTGACCAATACACCAGACTTGTCAGACTGATATATGGCTTGCTCGCCAAGCGCCCGAAGATCCCTCCCGCTGAAACTTAAGTCATGTGCTACCAGACAGGCACACGTATCACGTCATTAATAAGAAATACTGTCTTTTACTGATGGCGCCGAAAAAACGGAATGCAAGAGACAGACCGAAGAGACACGAGGGAAAACACCCCTTATCTGAAGGGACGTGCCCTATCCGTCCCTTTCTGCACCCTTCCCTTAGCACGGTCCCTGTCCGCGGCGTTATAGTGCTGCAGAGAGAAATGGTATTGGGGCCGAGTCGGCTCCTCTCGTATGGCGAGGATTGAAAGCATACAGTTATCTAACCATGCATTTTAAAATCGCCCAAAGAATAAGGACTGCTCACGATCTCATTGACAAAGTTGCATTGATTGATAAATTTCAGCAATGAACATGAAATGTGAATGAAATAAAGTCCATTAGTAAGCGTCCCTTTTTCCGACATGTGCATTCGCAGACAGTCTGAAGATTTCAAGTGAAATTTTGGTAGAGACAGATCCAGGAGGGGCTTTAAAAGGTATGTTTGGCCGTATTTCGTTGTTTCAATACAGTGCGATTCCAAGGACGATTCAGTGTTGGCTCTTGACTTGCACATGTAGCATATGGCTTTTGACATAGGAGTTTTACTGTATATTGCCAAGAACGGATCCAGAAGAGCCTTAGTTTATTGCCCTAACTCGCGCTGAGTTCATAGGTGCCGTTCATATGGTAAATAAGAATAGTACATGTGAGCATTCTGAGTTCGTTTTGGAACCTACCAGCTTGTAAATGTATATATGCAAGAATGTAATAAAAATTGTCACATGTGAGGCTCCTGGCGAGGCTATTGACTGTTATGTCATTATGTCAGTATGTCAGACTTATATCTCAGGTATATCAAACTAGAACATAAACACCGATTTAGACACTTCTATGCACAGCATACATAATCAAGACACATTCCCCTAATATTAGTTCCAAGACCCGTAATTTTGTAATAATTGTCGTTTTATTACATTTAGAAAATGTGGCAAAGATAGCAAAATAGCATGTTTCAGGTCCTTTCAGATCGCAACGATATGCAAAAACGCAAAAAGAACTATTATGCACTGCCCTCCCCTTCATTTTCCTAAATGCCCAATTGATGTGTCTGGTTACTGTTGATTTAAATACGTATTCTGGGGCCTTCAGTTCCATTTCCATTCACTTTCTGGGCCCTTCCCGACAGCATCCGATCCTATAGCAACCGGAATTCATGTTATAAAATCCCTTTTACAGTTCCTGACACTGCCACTGATTTTGTTCACGACCTCGTTTGAGCTATCGCTCGTCAACATTGGACGGTTGATTCCCGAGATGTCTGGGTGGCCAATGAAGCCCTTCAGTGAGATTTAGTTCTAAAACAGGCCCCGGAATGTGGCTCAAACGTTGCAATAATCCGCATGCCTTGTGCTGTTTCTTTTTTTGTGCCGTAGGTAAACCCCGAGGGAATCCATGTCAAGGATCCGGAACGGCAACTGTCGTGCCGTTCCGCGATCCTCACTTTTTAAATTCCCTTATCCCTCCCTCTCGTCTGTCTGTCTGCCTGTTTCTGGTTCTGTCTCCTTATCCTGGTCTCTTCTTGCGTGTTCGTCTCCGTCTCTATTTCTCTGTTTCTGTCCGTCTATGTGTAGCTAAAAGATATATGCGTTCTCTCTCTCTCTCTCTGTCTCTGTGTTCGTTTCTGCGCCTCTTTTTGTTCGTTTTTGTCTCCGTCCCCCCGAATCTGTGTGTCTATCTCTAACTCCGTCTATGTCTCTGATTCGGTCTATGTCTAGGTCTCTCTGTGTCTGCCCTGCCTCTTGCTCTTTTCCTACCTTCATTTCTCCGCCTGCCTCTACGTCTGTCTCTTTTTCTTTATCGATCCCTGCCTCTGTCTCTGTTTCTGTATCGACCCCTGCCCCTGTCTCTTTCTCTTTGTGGCTTCGCCTCTTTCTCCTTCCCTGTCTTTGTCTCTCTGCCTTTGTCTTTTAACCACCGCAGTGGAAGGGGGTTTCGCACTAACGCGCATTGGAAGGGGGTCCAGAAGTGGCCCCTTCGATCTCGGAAACGGAAAGAGCTAGAGATATGATTTTTTTGGACAGGGTGGGGCGATAACAATTTACGTCGTGTGCAATTTTCATGACCCTAGGTCGATATCTTTAGGTCAGATGAAGTCGAAAAGGTCAATCTTGGACATTTTCTCGGCCGTACAGGCCATTCCGTACAACTTTTCGAACGAAACGGGAAAAAGGTGTTCGTTTGGCCGCTGAAACGCGGCATACGACAACTTCCATTCATTTGGCGTCTTGACTGAAGATTTTGGGTCGAGGTCATGTCAGGTCATTGACCTATGGCGTCATTTTTTCATCTTTTGCAGATCAGATTTCGAACAATACCGGACAGTTTGAGAGTAAATGACGGCGCAACATGTATCTTTGGCGTCTTTGCAGCGAGGGTAGAAAACATCGGTACATTTGGTCACTTCCATTGCCTATATTTATACATGTATGTATATGTATATATCTAAATACATGTGAGTATCAATATCCGTGTTTAGAATCGTGTATCGTGTTTTCAGTAGGGTCTTTGAATGCATATTTCACACAAATCGACATATTGCAAAGCAAATCTGAACCAGGTCTCAAAACAGTTGCCCTTGACCTTTGATGACCTTGACCTGAAGTGACTCTGGTATGAGTATATGTATGAGTATCCATGTGCGCACACGTGTTTTTATTAGGGTCTTTGAATGCGTATTTCATACAAATCGACATGTCGGAGAACAACTCTGGGCCAGGTCACAAGATATTTGACCTTGACCTTTAATGACCTTGACTTTCACTGACCTTGGTATATGTAAGCGTATCAGTGTGCGCACACATGTTTTTATTAGGGCCTCTCAATGCATATATCATGCACACTGACATGTTGCAAAGCAAATCTGGATTACGTCACGAGCTGTTTGACCTTGACCTTAGATAACCTTGACCCGTACTGACCCTGGCTATGGTCTTGGTACATCCATAACTTATGCCCGAATGACATTGCTTGATTGTGTTCACGCGGTAGTCTTTAGTAGAACGCTGGTTCTTTCACAAAGCTCTCCTTTGTCAGCGACAACCGTCGCTTTCGTCATGTTTTCCTGACTTCAAATGCTCAAAACTTCAAAGATGTCCGGCCGATTTCCGATTTTTTTTTTGCGTCAATCGACGAGTTATTCAATTGCCATAAATGTCACAAAGTAGCAGCAACCAGCTTCAATTCGTTCTCGAGATATTCGGGAAAAACAGGTGGGGGGGGGGCACAAAAAGACTCCCCTTCCAATGCGCGTGTTCATATACTACAATAGTAGCTTATGTATATGTGTCTGATATCTGATATCTGATATCTGATGTCCGATATTATCTGATATGTGTCCAGATCTTTAGCTAGACGCTCAGCGCAGACCGCAGCACCGGTGACGGTGAAATTTGCACACACGACAGGTTCTACCTTCGAGACGATCCACAGCATAAATTCATGCCGGTCCAACACCACCACAGCCCGCACAAGAAAGCAGCATGTTTTCCGTCTTTTGTCCGCAGGAAACCGATGGCATGTCGTCAGGGTTTAAAAAAAGCATATGGCAATAGTTCGCGCAGCAATGGATTTAGGATCCTTGGTTAAGGAGGACTGCTAATGCACGCATACACCGCACGCATCATCCATCGCACGAGCAGAAACAGCACGGACAAGAAGTGGGTAAACATAAAACAATTAATTTCATTCACTGTGGCGTAGCGTGTACATAAACCTATGGCAAAATGTAAAACAGTGGTCCATCAAAGTCGATTTGCATAATCGCGTTGCTAGTGTTCTTCTCAACAGACTTTATCAGCATAACACGATGTAAAACGTTGTGCGGTGTGACAGTCGGTAAAACCTGTGATCAGTGACCAGATGACTGGGCAGGTTGACGACTTTACGCTTTATATGGACTAAGAGGCCATGACATGGTGACACGGTCACGGTCATGACGCAGTTCGCAGAACATGTGAACCTTGGCTTATGCTTCTCAACTGTCTCCGTATATATATATATATATATATATATATATATATATATATATATGTATGTATGAATATAACGCTGTAGCAAGGAGGTACGGTGTGGCAATCGGCAAGGATTTTAAAACGTGAAAAAGGTGCGGATGCATACAGAAAGAAGCAGCGATCAGATGGCGAGTACTGGTAGAACTTACCACGAAGCGGAGTCCAAGTGATGCATAAGCCCCAAACAGAACCCAAATTAGAGACGCAGATTGTCATCCCGCCCAGCCCACACGTTTAGCTGGGGTTGACTAGCGGGCTCTTTCTTGTACATGAAATGTGAGCAATTTTCACAGGCAAAAAACGCCGTTTGCCCAAGCAACCAACTTATACATGCGGTTGCGGGGCCCAGGTCAAACTGGTGAAATGTCGGGTTTTGGTGGAATGGACCATAGTTGGACCAGGGGGATGGGATGCGGCTCGGATTTCTGAAAGTCCTGAATCTCTCGTACACATTCTGTTTAAAATGAATTCACATGCTCCACAACGAGATACGACGCCACCGGCGCCAACGGCGTCACATCTTCGCGCAGTGCAGCGAACCGGAAAGGCTTGTTGCCCTCTAAGTCGATGCACGGTCGCGATATCCGTTCCGGCCGTCCTCTACTGAACTCCGGATTCGGTTGGGGCCCCACACGCGGATGGTAAATGAACACCGTCCCGGTCCCCGCTTCGACACATTCCCGGTGTCCCCCAGACAAATTACGGGCCTAATTACCACCATCGCTCTGGCGGCGGCCGGGACCGCCCGTTGCCGACCCTGTTGGGCCCGTTTGTAAGCCAGGGGTGCGGCATTACCTGGGCCGCCTTCCCTCCTCCTCACTACTCTCGCTAGGCGTTTCGAGACGATCCTCCTCCTCACGCTCCCAGGTGAAGTTTGACGCTTTGTGAAGGTGTTACCTATGGCGCAGCTCACAAAAACCGATAAATTCTGATCTGCATCGTGGTTTATAGGACTACACAAATATGGGAGACACCTGGGCAGTGGGGTTCAGGGCCTGTGCAAGAAATTTGGCTCAGCATGACTTTGATCACAAGCCGTCTTCTTCAATACACTGAAAATGAATCCATAAAAAGGGATCAAAATCCGAAGATAAATTAGCAAATGTGGGAAGGTGAGATACAGAAGGCAAACTCATCCCGTCCTCCCTACTAAAAGCTCTCAGTAGCGTCATACGGAGAAGCACGCTACTCAGACAACATTGTTTCCAGTGGACAGGGACTCGGATAACAGGTTTTCTGCGGTAGGGACCCCGCAGCGCCTTTAAATGCTCCAAAGGCCAACGCGATTTGTACCCAGCCCCGCATCTTTAATCCTTTTCTCAGAGTAAAGCGATGGCCAAGGTGGCGAAAATGGCCAGAGGACGAGGTGTCACCAGCATGTCACCGAACAACAAAACTGCCTCGACAGCTCTCAGCTAGTCCAGAAAATAGTCGGAACGATACTGAATACAAGTGTAATTTCAAACTGAAAAAAACACATGTAGACACACATACACACACACACTCATATATATATATATATATATATATATATATATATATATATATATATATATATGTATGTATGTGGCCTCGCGGTGACACCAGGCTCTGTTCGTTATCGAGTGACGTTTGCAGAGCATTGTGCTCAGCCTATCTTGTTCCGCACTGGCGCCGTTGGTGATAGTGTCGTCTGCACAGTGTTCTTGTGACGTGCACAGCCAATGCACTGGCCGTTGTTTCGATGTTTGCCGATAAATGATCGATGCGGTCTCAACCCATCTGACCAAATAGCAATTATCTGGTTGTCGGGACTAATTGTCAAACGTTAACTACCGTCTGCATTTGCGGCTCGGTCAGGCTGATTTACGACTTCTCGGAGGAGCCGGTCCTGTTTGAGCTCGTGTCGCCGGCATCTGCGAGCCCCCAACTCCGCAGTCGATCTGGCCGGGATATCTGCAGACCGGACCGCCGACGTCCGCAGACCTACTCTCAGACGTCAGCAAAACCTGATCGGGGACGTCTACAGACCTACCCTGAGACGTCTACAGACTTGGCCGGGTACGTCTACAGGCGTGGCCGGCGGCGTCTACAGACCTGGTCGGAGACGTCTACAGACGTAACCTGAGATGTCTACAGACCAGGCCGAGGACGTCCTCAGACCTGGCCGGGGACGTCCTCAGACCTGGCCGGGGACGGCCACAGACCTGGCCGGAGACGGCCACAGACCTGGCCAGAGACGGTCACAGACCTGGCCGGGGACGGCCACAGACCTGGCCGGAGACGCCCTCAGACCTGGCCGGAGACGTCCTCAGACCTGGCCGGGGACGTCCTCAACCTGGCCGGGGACGTCCTCAGATCTGGCCGGGGACGTCCTCAGACCAGGCCGGGGATGTCCTCAGACCAGGCCGGGGACGTCCTCAGACCTGGCCGAGGACGTGTACAAACCTGGCCGGAGACGTCCTCAGACCTGGCCGGGGACGTCCTCAGACCAGGCCGGGGACGGCCACAGACCTGGCCGGAGACGGCCACAGACCTGGCCAGAGACGGCCACAGACCTGGCCGGGGACGGCCACAGACCTGGCCGGAGACGTCCTCAGACCTGGCCGGGGACGTCCTTAGACCTGGCCGGGGACGTGTACAAACCTGGCCGGAGACGTCTATAGACTTGGCCAGGGATGCCGGGGACGGGGCACGCTCAGCAGCGACGGTGCGTTCGCTGACCCCGGGAATAGTCTGCTGACGGCGTCTAATGTTGCAGGACCCCAGAGATAGTGTTTACAGAGGGCGGCTGATATTACAGGACCCCAGAGACTCAGAGTCCACATATGGCAGCTGATATTGCAGAATCCAGTTCACAGATAGGGTTGATATTTCAAAACTCCAGAGTAAATGCCTTCCCAGCTTGTCTAAGTGAGATGTCAGTAGTCAGAAAATGGGCGCTAGTGTCCGTTTCTTTTTTTGTCTTTGCTGGTTTTCCCCAAGTTCCTCTTCATTATCTCACACCTATTCTTATTACTTCCTCCGCATTCGATTCCCTCCCCCTCCCTCTCCCCCTGACAGGACACGTTCCCCACCGTCGGAGGATGAATTCAGGCAGCCGCCACAGAACAGGCTCTGGTCTGGCCGCCGCAGTAGAGTTGATTTCCGGCCCGCTGTCCGCTGGCGGGGCCGATGGACCCGGATGATGGTCGTCGTCCGGAGGACGCCGCCACCCCAGCCACGGGAAGCTCGGCGCCAAACGGCGGCTCACTTTTGGCCCGCTAGCACACTAAAGGCACTCCACAGTTTCACCTCTAAATCCTCCAGACCGACTAGCTCTGTAGCTCGCACAGAGGCCGAGATGCCGCCGCCACAAACTGTCGGCCTCCGTGCTCGGCTAAAGCGCGTGACGGTGCGTCCCGTGGTGCGGGGCGCTGCCGGCCGGCGGCCCCAGCTCGCTGCCAGCCTGTGAATCACGTGAGAGAACAAGCGGCGGGCGGCCGGGCGCCCCGGGACCACTTCCGATCACTGTTTATCGCCTGTTCCGATATGCATTCACAGGTGCGGGCCGGCCGGCGGCACGCTGATAGGCCGGCGGCCGTCGCGACGGGGAGCCGGCAGGCCGCCGCCGCCGCTCCGGCCACAGGGGGCCATTATGAGCTCTGCAGCACTCCGAGCTGCGCTGCGGGACACCCCGGCACGCCGTCTGCAACGGCGACCACAGTGCTCGATAGGGAACGGATGTCATGGCCGCGCCAAGCGCCGAGGAACCGGTAAGAGGAGCCGAAGGCACATTTGGGCGGTAAAAAAACAGTGCATGGGACGGTGATGCGGGTATGGGTGATCTTCCTACGAAAACTGTCGGACTACTGTTCCATTACCGTCGAGAATAATGTAGGGAGCTAGCTCCATTCGACCCGAAGCATGGACTGCCATGTCGTGTTCTTAATTAAAGGTACGCAAACGTTTCCCAGCACCACACTGCTCAATATTCGGACCAAATGAGATTTCATTTATTAAGGTGGCAAAGTTGTCGCTGTGATCCTCCTGACTAACACTAGTAAAAGAGGAATTTTGGAACCTTCAAACGACGTTTCCTGTTGAGGGTTGCCAGAGTGAGGGGATTCATAGCTGATTGGTAGTTAACCCGCGCACGACCGTCGGTCGGTTACGATCATGGCCGACTGGGGAGGGCAGTTGGCCGCCCCCCTCTAACTCACGAACGGTTGGTCGCACGATAAAAATAACCACACCGTTGGAAAGTTTGTGACGAGTAGAGCTCGAAACTGGTTTCATTTTCAGTTTAAGATAATATGTAAGCAATTTACGCCCTATATATATGCTTTCTCATAGCCGACTGCATCAGACCGAGAAACGGCCTGAATCTCAAGGGCTGTGACTAATAACGCATAGGTAAAGGCACCAGCGCACAAGTAAAGGTCCGCAAATGCCGATACACATTTAATTTCTCGGATTTGTTCAATACATACGCCGAAACGTTGCGTTAAAGACACGACAATTTCCGCGCCGGCTGTCGGCGTGCGCCGCGGCCGTATGGAGTAAGGAATTAACGGAAACTTATTTTAGCGTTCCTTTATTTTCGCAAAAAAGCCTATCCACGTAAATTTTGTTGGTCTGTGATGGATTTTCATGCTTAAATTTTGGGAAAATTCATTAGTTACCAATCTACGAAATTGGCGGAGCTTTGTTCGCGAGTCTGTTTATTTCCGAAACATGCATCTTTTTAAAACGTTTTGAGGTTCCTGGTATTACTTATGCCTGAGCAAGCCAGTTCTGACATTTTCTACACATTCTGAGTAATTCATCGCTGATTTTGACGGCGGTACATTTTGGCTCACTACAGTGATTCGTGACCTGACCTCAAGTCAATGGCTGGAAGTCATTGATACTTTGCCCAATGACGATGACTAGATGCCTGCTTCACTCAACACTAAAACTGTTATGAAATATTCCGTCAATTTCCGAAAAAATGACGACATGTCTTAAAAATGGGCTTGACCTTAGGTCAATGACTCGGAAAATCCAGAAAAATCTGAGATAGCAGCTTTGTTACATCTATCAAGATCACTAATCCCTGCAAGTGTTATTGTGCTATCTTGTTTTGCGAGAATGTTACAGGGCGCTAAACTTTTTTGGACATAGGTCCGTTTGACCTGACCTAGGTCAAGCACCTGACCAGACCTGAGATAAAAACTTTGACACAAGGTGTAAAAATGACTAAGCAAAAGGTAAACAAAGTTTCGTGACTGTGTTTGTTCGTTCTCTCGCAATCCCAGAAAAACCTCAGGGGGGTGGTCAACTGCCCCACAGTCGGGGGCGGGTTAATATATGATCATGATCCGACGCGATGATTTTGGATGCATTTGACCTCAACTGACGGATGACAAGAAAGTCAGCAGGCCCAAACAAGTCAGTTGAGTATTCTTAAACTGGATGGACAAAGGGTCTGCATATGGAATTTATCCTATGGAACGCTTATAACGAGGAAGATATTAATATTTTTGGACTGCTGACCTCGTCATGAACGTTACTTGTTACACCACGTTTCGACCAGTACGATCTCCAGCGAATGTCAGGTGTCGAAGTCAGCAGTCCGTAGAAGTCATTCCGGTGGACGGTCGTCATACGCGTCTTACGTTGACAACCAGCTGAGTTTAGTCCAACCCGCAGTGTTACGATCAAGAGTCAGACATTCTACCACTGAAGCAACGTCCTCCTCATGACCTATCTAACGGCGGCCCGAGGTCGTACCGGCCGACACAGCTTAACAAGCAACACTGCTGATGAGGACAGCAATCTGAACATTATAAACACCATGATTTGGAAATCGTGAGGTTGTCGACCCTACAACCTCCTGTGCTCCGGAACTGGTTTACCCGGCATGGACTGGGGTATTTCGTTACCTCTCATTGCCTAGAGGGAAGGGGATGTTTAACATCTTCCCCGTCTATCTCGAGAACAAATCGCCAGATGCACTTGACTGAAATGGAATCGATAGCGCCACAATGGGCGGTCCTGGTACGTGACATATACGTATTTACTTATGGGCCACCGATGGCGTCACAGGTCAGGTCAAACACCAAAAACTAGCCCATTTCTCCACAGCTGCCTAGTCACAATGAAAATCAGACCGAGACTGAAACATGCGTAGCACTATGTCTTTGGAAGCTTGACCTTATACTCTGAGTGGTAACTAACCCAGGGTTATCAAATGCCAATGTCACGGACTGGGCCAAATTGATGTTCGTGATAATGGGTCATGCAATGCATGTTTTCTGGCCCATTTCACACAAAGTTTCTAAAAAATGGCACTTTCAAGTTGCTTTGACACAAGAAAAGCCTTGAAATTGTCCCAATTACCGTGCACATTCAGCACTGCAATGTTCTGTAGTTTCAAAATCGAAGTATAACGAGCGCAATAGTGACCACCATCTGACATCTCTGGATGACGCTACAAGTGAATTTGTCGCATGCTGCACATTTTCACGGGATGTTGAACAACGTCGCAAAGGCTGACATCTCCATACCGGCTATCGAGAACGTGAAACAATTTATTCGCTAAGCTGAAATCAGCAAAACCTCTACGTTGCCATGGTAACGAGCTGGACATTATAACGGGAACCATGTCAGTCGTTTTCGCGCGCCGACGCGGCCGACTTACAACGGTTTCAGGGTTGTCTCAGTGTTAGACGGTTCGAGGGCACAGATGCAGTAAAATTACAGCAATCGACTCAAAATCGTATGTTCCGTAATACTGTACACAGATTAGTAGGTTCATGCTCAGCGCCAGATTTTGGAGGGTGTGAACTGAGGTTATGAATTACGGCTGGAAACACGTTGCGTTTTATCTCTGGAAATGTGGTAGGAAATATTTATCGCAAAACAATCTATATAGTCGGATTCCTTGAGGAATCGAATAATATAAACTAAGTGTAATGTATCTCTTATTTCATCGAAAGAGGGCGGAATGCAGAGGACGCCTGTCTTGCTCCAACGATCGGAGCGGCCCCGGCCGCGGAGTGATAAGACTACAATACCACGGCATGCTTAAAATCGGACCTTATGTCGGACATCAACTCAGAGAAAGCTTTTAACACATCTAAGTCACGATTTTCAGCTAATCCAAGGTCATTCTAGGTCACTGGCTTAAGATAGCCTTGGATGACCTAAGATGACCTTGGATGACAGAGTATGGCCTTTATATGTCATTCGACTATAGTGTTGATTAATTCAGATGCTGCATTGGACTACATCCATTATTATTTACAAAAAATGCTTCTGCAGCTCCGAGAACCCATTTAAGCCGACGACCCCGCTTGACAAGGATTGACCTAGCATAACCTGGATCTGATTTCATGGGGAAGATGCAACCATGTGGGGTGCAGATGGACTCATTAATTGATTGACGAACGTTATTATATCCATTTTGTTTCACCATTTATTCTTTTGCGTTTATTTGTGTTTAAACTCGAAAAGTACCATTTTCTGCTAATTTTTTACCTTTGACCCAAACTGGAAGATCACCCGTTAACTTGAGACCTTAAAAAGGGATATCGGATGCGAGATCTCGTCACACGCAACACGCTGGTGTTTTTAGTGACACTCTGGAACGCACAGTATGGGAACGGTCGGGGAAGAGGATTGTACCCCTCCCCCTACACGTCGGCGCTATGAAGAAGTCCGTATACCCCGCATATCCCTATATATCCCTATTTCCCTTTATATCCCTATACTCCCTAAAGGTCCCCTCCAGTCAATGGCGGGTTAAACAGATACAACCGCTGCGACATCCACTCCACGAAATCTGCGAGCCGTGAACACGTTCTGGTCTGAGAAGTACGAAAACACTTGTGATAAATGAACACGTCTTTCCAGCTGAGCTAGCCCGGTTCTAGCTTGCAGATGGGGTGGTCGATTTCTTGTGCACATTATATCTCAAAACCCTAAATTCGAGGAGTTTAAAAGCGGATTTTCGTGAATTTCTCATGCTCTATTCATCCATCTCCTATTGTTAGCTGGTGCGGGCGCAGGCCGACGAACGTTAGCATAAAATTTGCAAAGCGCCAGCATCCATGGCTGACGTCAGCATACAATTTTTGACTGACTAAATTTTACACACAAATTAACATGCGCACTCCCGGGTGTCTAAATGGCCCTTCGCTCCCGGGAGGTTTCGAGAACCACCGTCATCCCGAGAACTAAGAAAGACTCGGAGATGAGAGCGGCACCAATAAAGAAACTCGTGAAATCTTATGAATAGTGAACGCATATTTATTGACCATAATTCATTATTTTAGTACCAAGAGGTCAAACCATGTCATCTTATGACGCCCCAAATCTGTGAGCAGTAAAAGAAAATCTAACGGCCCTATAAACTGATCTTCAATGTTAAGACGACCTAACAAAGGACTAGAAACATCTTTTTCAATGTCAAAAAGTAATTTACCTCTCCTTAACCCTATTCCCGGCAGGGGGGGGGGCGGAATCCGCCCCCCCTCGGGTTTTTTGCTTGCCAATTCCAGGCTTTTTAACGCAGCTTCACGAAACTTGGTGACTTTTCCTAGCTATTCCTTCTACGCGCCGTGACAAAATTTCGAAATTCTATTTTGCTCAGGGGCGGAGCCAGGCAACGTTTTTGGGAGGCACCTCAGGTCATTTTTAGCCATGTTGAGGGTAAAATGAAAATGTCTGTCAAAAACAGAGTTTTTAAGATAGAACTTAAAACTTTACATGAATGTATAGCTAAATAGTTGGGTAATGTGCATATGTAATTTTGTTTATCTGAGGTCACTTTACAAGGTCAGGTCAAGGTCAAAAGTCAAAATTTGTTTTTTCGCAATAATTTCGGCGCCGTTTTTTCAAATGCCAAACCCGGAATATATATGACGTAGAAAGGTGCCCTCTACTTGTGTACCAAGTTTCAGCTTGATATCAGGTCGGGTCACGGAGCTATTACCTAAAATGTCAGGGCGCGGACCCTATATCGCAAAAGCCAAAAAATGAATTTTTTGGAATAGAGTGAATTCAATCGATTAAAAACGTTTACAGATAATACTGAATGCACACGACATCATTCCAGGTGACCCCAAGGTCACTGGAGGTCATTTAAGGTCAAAGGTCACAAGTTGATCTGAAGAACGTGTGACCATGACAGTTCCCCCTTTTTATGTCCCTGGCACCGCCTATGCTAACATTATACAAACATTGTAATGCGATTTGTACTTCTTTAGCATAACATGACTAGCAGAAGCTAAAAAAGTGTGTTGGCCTCTTTTGTTCATTCCGTTATTAGAAAACTAATCCCCCTATTTTTGAAACCCTGTGAACGCCCATGAATTTTTTCAAAATTTCAAATTTGCATACCCATGGTAAAAGCCCTATCCATAATCTCTCGATTCATGCCAGTTTCATCGAAATCGGTCCATAAACAAGGGAGTTATAAGAAGTCAAAAAGTACCCCCCATTTTGACATTTTTGCCCCCCTGTATCCACAAATTTCAAAATTTTGAGAATTTCTTTTTATAAAAATGTAGTTCACGTCACGGCAAATCGATTGCCGTTTGTTGCGATGAAATCGGATAAGTAGTTCTCGAGATCTCAGGGGGGGCCGAATCCGCCCCCCCCTGCCGGGAATCGGTCATACCGTCTAGCCCTCCGGGAATAGGGTTAAGCGAGGTCAGGCCAACAGTCATTAGAACACAACAATGACTGATGTCGAAACTGGCATTTAAGTAAAGCTACTTTAGTCATACATTTTGGAATCACCATTGTCAATGTGTGGTCAGATATCGCATTTTCTATTAGGAAAGAACATTAATATAGGTCATCTAAGGTTATATCAGGTCAACTAAATTCAGATCCTACAACATTCGTGTTTAGTGCTTGGATAAAGGCACGAATGTTAAATATACGCTATTTGATTGCCATAATCATGTAAATGTGCTCTTGAGTGACACGAAAGTCAAGGACAGGTTAGGTCACGTCATGTCAAAGACAATAGCAGGAAAAATGTGTCGGTTTCGCCAAAAAAAAAATGGTGGAATGACAGAAATGAAGAAGTTCCCACAGAACAAAACGAAGTATTCAAACATGCCTCAGATCATAAAAAAGCCTAAAGTCACCAAAACAAGAGTGACCCTGCATGACTGTATTGACCATAAGGTCAATACTAACAATACATGACTGTTTTGATCATAAGGTCAATACAGTCATGCAAGGTCAACTTAGATCGAATGAATAATGGTTTTATCCCAGAAAAAATAGCACAAGGAAATGAAATCAAGTATGTTTCGTCTTAAAACAATTCGTAAAATTCCATGGGGTCCCAAGTGACAAGTGACCTTTGACGTAATATCAGGTCATATCAGTTCACATAAGGTGATGGGATTTCAAAGCGTTCAGGAGCATAAAGTTAAATGTAGATTTATCATACCCCACTAGAAGCCTATGGCAAATGCATTTCACACCAATTTTGTCGTACATTTGATTTTGTAACAAAGAGACCTGACTTCGGGTCACTGAACCCTTACAAACGGTATATCGCATGATTCAAAAGGCGTACCAGGCATTTTTATCCTTTTTATTATCCAAAAAATCTCCTGTGCAGTGAAATGTGTGGTAGAAAGACATGGGTGTAATATCTACTGGGGCTGCGGTGAACACGTTCCTGGCAGTTTTCCAGAAGTGTTGATTTGTGTCCCCAATTCTTAATGCATCAAATAGGCATTGCCCATAAACAACACAATTTCTTGAACTATGAAATCTAACAAAAGTGATTTTAACCTTATTCTGTTGTGCAATGCCCGAGAAAGTGATTTTAATCCCTGTCTTACTTATTCTTGGTGGACTGCAGTCAGCTTGTCCCTCCTCTTCCTCCCAGTTTCTGAATCGTGGCTATACCAATACAGAAAAATCGAAAACAGTATCTCAGTACGGTTGGCCTGAGGTCAGGTCAGGCCATTAATAAAAAACTGAGAAAATACATTTTATAGAAAATAACTTGGGGGTTAGAACAGCCCTTTCTGTCTGCCAATGTCTTTTTCTGAGAATCATTGGCAAACGCTTAAATTTTTGCCATGTGCCTTGCTTAAGGTTGGAGGAGGTCAGTTATCTGACATGACCTGATCTTGAAGTTGATGTGAAACTAATGATGTGAAATTAATTGAAAAATAATGTATGAGGAGCTACTGATAATCTCACGGTTCTGGCTCTATATTTTTGCGCCATGTCTACAAAATCTGAGGGAGTTCTTGAGGCCTCAGTTACCGAAGGTAAATGCGTCTGAGTATTTCTGGGGAAACTGAGCTCTGATGGCTGATCAGCAACATTTTTCAGGCAAACCACATCTGCTTAAAAAAAAACAGACCAAGCTAAAACATTGTTAACGTTGATCTAGCTTATGGATGAACAAACTCTTTGTTTGTCCACCAAGATGTCGAAGTTAAACTCAACATGACATCTTGCGACCTTTGAAACCTTTAGTGAGGTGATGAGTGGTTTGACTGATTTGGTGATTCTGGAAACTTCAGACATGATGGAAACAACACAGACCATGGAGACCGTCTGTTTTCTCTTGAAACTCACCAAGTCATTGCGTCAACTTAGGCCACAGCAGTTCGAAACAAAATATTGTTTCCTTGACAGTCTACGAACAGTCCAGTCAGTTCAAACTTGAATAAATGACTAAGGAGTGACGAATCGCCGTCCCCACGGTAGGCCCCTTCGGTAAAAGATGTGCATCGGGTGAGGTTTAAATTGTTGTGTATTTTTGGTTTCTGCGCTACGCTTATATCATTATGAAGTCACACCATGCGAATTTTGAAGCAGTGGAAGGAAACATATGAGCATCATTGTGGAAACGAAACTCCTTAATAAAGTACGGTCCTCTACGACCCAAAAGTATTTTCGTTGGATACGCGTTTACGAAAACATGGAGCAGCGAGGCAACTAAATTCCGTCACCTCTGACTAACGATAATGTTGAATTTCCTCTCTCTCTCATGGCACTTGACAGCGAGCATTGTGAGGCGCCGACGAGTGCGCGCCTCTGAATCCGCACGGAGCGAACAGGATCAACAGTGCGACGTTCTGGCACCGGGCTCTGTTTCGCAGCGAAAAAATCATTGCCCTCTCCACAGCTATGCACTTTCTTTCAACAGAAGTCCCAAAACCAAAAACATATTTCCAGTGAATGTGCGCAAGAACCAATAATCCTGCGTTTTTGCTAACCCAGCCAGCAAAGAAGACCGGGTCAAGATCCTCTGACACGAACCAAGATAGTTTTTCTCACAGGCTGCATGATCACATGGGTTTAATGTTACAAAAGTGTCTTCTAATTTCATTAAATCGGTTTAATGATGTATATTCTAGAAAAAACTCCATCAACAACTGAATAAAAATGCAGTTGCGGGCACAGGCTAAGAGACCTGGCGGTTCGCCGTATGCTGTAAAACTTAGGGAGACAACGAGTTGCTTGATTCACCCAAGTCACTAGACGCGAAGCCAATGTGGCCCATTCCATGCGCTCGCTACAGAACTTGGCGTGGATAAACGCACGTGGGTGAGCGACATTGGCTGTCAAAATCTGAATGATTCGACGTCCACCACTGGCCGTATATCAACACTGGGGACATGGCTAACCGTGAATCCGATCGGGGCGTAGCAACTGGTGTGGGCGGCCAGGGTCAACGGCCACCCTCGGACCGCGTCAGACTGGCCACCATCGGCCTACAGCTGTCAGTCGTGCCGAGCTGAACAGGCCCGGACCAGTGTCTCAGACAGCCGGACCACTACGAACAACTGCCTCAGACGGCCGGGCCACTACGGACCATTGTCTCAGATGGTCAGAACACCGCGGATCACTGTCTCAGACAGCCAGACCACTGCGGACCACTGTCCCAGACAGCCGGACCACTACGAACCATTGTCTCAGATAGTCAGACCACTGCGGACCACTGTCTCAGACAGCCGGACCACTACGGACCACTGTCTCAGACAGCCGGACCGGCCCGGACCACTGTCTCATAAGGCCGGACCACTACGGACCACTGTCTCAGACAGCCAGATCACCGTAGACCACTGTCACAGATAGCCAGACCACCGCGGACCACTGTCTCAGACAGCCGGACCGGTCCGGACCAATGTTTCAGGAAGAATGACCTCACCTGTCACCGCTGACAGGCCGTTGCGGCGCGCGTGTTGCCTTTTGGTGCCTTGGTTTGTACATGGTTCACGAGAACTATTCGTCTCGCGGCCTCTGCTCTTGGATAGAGCATTGGCCGCGTGGGCGGCGGGTTGTTCCCAACGAAGCGGGCGGCTTCCTGTCACGAAGGCAGCCTGACCCCTAACTGGGCGGACAGATTTCTGCAAACGCGTAGGGCGAGCCGCACCACTCCGGTGAAAGTTGCCGAGGGATAGCGTGCTGCTGGGAGTTGTTATCTCGATTGGTAAACTGTGTTTGTTGTGATGCTTCTTGATGAACGCCAGGTATCTTACGTGCGATCGAATGATTTTGTGGTGCTTGCTTTTGTCTTGCATTACGCCTAAGCGTAAAGACCTTTGCAAGGCGTGAGCTGTTTTCCAGACCTCACAAAAGACAGCAGCACATAGATATCGCATATCAGAAAACACCTGGCTCAAGAATGCACCTAAAATGCGTGAGAGCTATCACAAGCAATTAATTACCCGAGAGAACTGATGCAAACCAAATGGGACAGCTTGTGGCGGAAAGACAGCTGCAACCAAAGCGCACCAACATGTGCTAAACAAATGCTAAGTCAATGCCAACAGCAGTGGCTTTCACTTTCTGTGCAGCGGCCGGCAGCAGTGTCGGTGAACCATGTAGCCTTATCAGCCGGCGCCGGATGTGAAAAACATCGCCGCCTGGACCGGGAGGCCTCTGTTGTCCGACTGCGTCCCTGTCGGCCGCGACAGAGTTCCGGCTGTCTTCCGACAGCGTCCCTGTCGCCCGCGACAGAGTTCCGGCTGTCATCCGACTGCGTCCCTGTCGGCCGTGACAGAGCTCCGGCTGTCATCCGACTGCGTCCCTGTCGGCCGTGACAGAGCTCCGGCTGTCATCCGACTGCGTCCCTGTCGGCCGTGACAGAGCTCCGGCTGTCGTCTGACTGCGTCCCTGGCGGTCGTGACAGAGCTCCGGGTCTGACATCGCGCGGCGACGTGGTCGGACTGAGGTTTGCCGAACACGGCTCCTGCCGGCTGTGGGCCGCACGCGGTGAGGAGGTAGCTCCGCCCCGTGGAGCCGGCCGATACCCACCTTCCGGCCGACGCCGGCACGCCGCCAATGAATTTTTAACTTCCAAAAATGAGTTCACCTGGAGAACAATGGTGGCCAATAATTGGTGTATCGTGTGCTGACGTCATCGGCCGCCTGAGAGCCACCGACCTCTCTAACGGTTCTTCCTCTGTTTTCTGGAGCGCTCTTCGCTCGCTCTGCCTCCGAACCTCGATGCCTTGAATCGCGTTCTTCATCGTTTCATCGCTATCGGCTGTAGAATCTATTCCCGGATATATCGATCCATGACATGCCGTAGTTTCCCATCTCCTATTTTGCTGCTTTTATATGGAGCCACATGTCCCGCGTTTGTAACCTAACCATTTCATACTGACACACATTGTTTCTGCAGATCATAATCTTGTTTCGTACAGCCCAGTAACTCGCTCAGTGATGTCCTTGCAGGGAGATTTACTCCGTTAAAATATCACCAAATCGCCCACGTATCCCTGTCTGCCAGAAATAGTTGCCCTTCAGTTAACTTTCCCCATTTCGGTGTTGCCTGGGCTGGCGAAACCTGAGAGCGCCTATTAGCATCGCTCGCCACTCCGTGGCACATTTACAGGCGCTACTCGTGGAAACTTCTGACGTCAGGCGAGCAAGTCACACTGTTAATTGGTTTGCAAAAATTAATTCAGTTGCTGGATTTTGGACGCGCTGCTGCGGACTGAGCGCCGTATGCCGGAACGGGCCAACAAAGTCCTTTCTTTGTGCTCGGCGAGCTAGATTTTGATCTTTACGCCCACTCGCGACGACTGTGATTAAGGACGGAGGAAATACATGCTTTGCAGCGGTGTCAGTGCTTTGTTAGCACGTTTCCTCAATAAAAAAATGTCATCATCTACGAACCGTGAGAGCTGAAAGCTGGCAGCACGGCTACAGTCCTGAGCGCGATGGCAGACGCGACACATTTCTTCGCATGCGAATGGTTGTTGCTCACTGCCACGGTCTCAGTGTATCTGTGGCGACAGGGGATACGTGTGCAGCGCAAATTTGCGCGGTTGAAGTCGGCACGGACGTCCTTAGGTTTCGAACAGTGATTCGCGTCATTGCTGCATTGCTGTGATGCTCTCTCTCTCTCTCTCTCTCTCTCTCTCTTCTGTTCCTGATATGCTGGTCGCCCCACAATCAGCTCATTGTTGCAATGGAATGTTGCAATCCAAATTTCATGATATCCAAGTTATGTGCAAGTTAAGCGCTCTCTCGTGCGGCCTTCGAATCCAACTTCACAAGCACAAGGAATGGAAGTTTATTAGAACAAGTTCAAGATCTCGAAACTATGCAACGGAAAAAGCAAGAGTACCGTTTGAAATGCCCTGTCGAGATTAGTCACAACATAATTTGTTCCAAGGGCAATGTCAGATCATACTACGTGCTCGCAATTTAGACAGCTTAGATAAGAAATTTTCTTTATGCGGCCCCGAGAGAGGTGCCAATAAACAGAAGACCCGATTAACTGTATGGCGTTCATACGCAGTGGAACCATTAAAGTCGTTTGAGAACCGAGCCCCGTTTGAACATGACATTGGCAATGGCACTAGCTGTAAAGAAATGGAATGACGTCAAAATAGTCAGTCCCCCCTTTAATTAAAGCTGAACGACGACCAATGATGGCCTTGCAAAAGGTACTTGTGATGAATGTAGATCATTTCAGATAAACCTGAAAATAAAGTAAAATGCTGTAAGAGGTGGAAACTGTGTTTTTCCCAATACCTCAGGATATGCTTTGGTTTAAACATGCTGCAATGTATCTACCATTCAGATGAAAAGTCCGCACAAGCAAGTCAAGCCCGTGTCAAAGATACCACGTCTGTTTATCACACATTTCTGACGTATGCCGTATTTCTTTTAGTGCTATCACTGGTTAAGTTCAAAATGGCAGGAAACGTTAAGAAACTGATCCGTCTCCATGCCCTCCTTTTCGTGCCTAAAACCCTTTTCACAGACATCGCCGATGTACGGGCAGAGAGATTTGGTGCATTTTTTTGCCGTGGGAAGGCGTTTGTTGTTCGCCACATAGACATAGAAGAGATCACTTGTTGCCATTACTTGGTACTGGTTGGAGCTGCATGAACACCGCCATCTTTGTGGGTGGCATGTGGATTTGTTTACCTTTCCGGGAAAAACGCGTTTTTGCGAACTAATAATCCAGTAACTACGGGAAGGAGAGCATGCAGATGCACATTGCTGCAGCTTGATTCTTTTGGGTCCTACAATGGCCGAAAATAAGGTCTGGTGGCAAGTGAGCAAGTGCGACCAACACCGGCATTAACGACTTGACCATTGGCATTTAGAATGTAGCAGTGCACGGCGAAAAATGGTCTTACAGAAACTAGTCTGTCTGATCGTTGTTTCCCTGATTCACGATGCGCATGTGTTTTACTAAAATAAAAGATCTAGTTTCAGCGTGCTTGCATCATGACCTGCTTACGTGGCCGTGGTGAATATGGATATAATGTAAAGTGCATATAGGATAACACCCTCATACGGATGAATCTAAAATTACGCCTCGTACACACAGAAGCTGTATAACACCACAGTTGACGGTTTATAGCGAACTTTTTCTTCCCATTTTTGAGGCACTTCAAGTACAAGTGCAACTCGTGCATGAAGGTGAATGGAAATGTTTCGATTCATGATTCTTTACACAAGATTTGGTTGTGAATACAGCTCTTTCGACCAATTTTCGAAGAACAGTGAAACGAAGGAGACTGGTCTGAGTAACACTGTTGTTGTTCCGGAAAAAAGGGTTCTGAGGACAAGCATCGGGGCCATAGGGGATCAAAGGGCGGATACCACAACATGGCAGCGCCGTGACATTTCATTCTCTTGTCCAAATGCTAGTGCCAGTTTCTTGACGGAAAACTGCCATTTTAAGAAGTTTGAAACTTGCTCGTCCGTCGCCGCTGCAATACCAGCATCAAAAGTTGTTTAAACGCGCTACAATGGTTTTAGAAATATGTTAAAGTACTGTCGCTCATAAACGATGAAACTCATTTGGATACAACATTTGTACATGAAGCTGTCAACATGAAAAGTTTTCCTTTGTCGTGAAACATTAAATTTGTCATTGACCACAGAAACGTTGTGATGCCATTTCAAATTATGAACATACCATGCTTAAGTCAAGGGAAAATTAAAGGGTCAATATCTTGTTTGTAAACTTTGGAGGCAGTATGTCCGACAACCTCCAGTCCCATGAAACACACCTACGTTGACATGTTTTCTTACGTCCAGTTGTTACTTTTCACTTATCATGTGATTTAAATAACGGTTTTTAATGTGGTTTGATAACTTGCACCACAAGGACACATGGCGTGACCTAGTCACTAGCCCAGTCGGGCTGACTATCGGAAAGAGGCAGCGGTTGGTTTTGGCGCGGCCACCAGCCGGGCACGCACCCCTCCGCTGCCGCTGCCTAATCACCGCACCCCCTGATCGCATGCTGTTCCGCCCTGGTGACACCCACACGCATGCGCAAACATGCGCACGCGAGCCGGGACCGCTCCGTGAAAAATGTCTTCCGGAGCGCGGCGCGGCGATAAACTGCGCCGCTGTTTGGCGCGCCGCGCCGAATTAACCGCCACCTCAATGGTTGCCGACGCTGAGGACGCTGAGCGCGGGACCGGAGGGCTGCCTGCCGGCCCGACCTGGTTTGCGGTGCCACACTGGCGGCGAGATCCGAACGGATATCCTCGGTACTAGGCGAGCTGGGACAACGTGCTGTACCACCATGGGTGTGGCTTTTCGAAAAGACTGGGTGCCCAAAACGCATATGGGGACATCCAGACATTGCGTTTTGGGGGAGGGGGAGGAGGCCGTGACAGGCGTTTATGCCTAACGTCCACAGAAATGAATTTAAAAAAAAATATTGCTGGAGGTAATTACAGAGGGACACGTAAATGGTGGCTTTGATGGCTTTACCGCAGCGACGTCCTTAAAGGGAATATATCTGGTTTGTCCAATATCCCAAACATACATTCTGGGGAATATTTAAGATTACTTATGAATTATTATGTAAATGAAAAGCGCATTTCGGTTATCTTAGACCAAAATTTCACGTATTTTGGGTATTTCATTTATCGGCAGTGTTATCGGTGCACGAAATACAGTGACACAATGCTAGAGAAAGGAAGCAGTCAGCGGGCGGAAAATATGTAGGTCAACCTTAGGCCCACCCGATGCTTATTCAACACTGTCTTGCTGTAACAGACGCAGTTAAAAACGGTAGTGGCAGTTGTTTTGACAAACAACACTAAAGTATTTCGACCTATTCAAGTAATGTGTACCGGGGGTGGGGGGAAATTCGTGGAACTGCAGCGGTACGTCCCTGAATCCATGATGTCCAACATCGCTAAGGCTAACGAAACGCTAACACGTTTTATTGGCGATTTCAGTGTTGAAAAGAAAATGGTGTAAATAGATTAAACTTGGGCTGAGAGGTAGCGTACACACCCCAGTAAAATATGAGTAAACGGGAGCGAGTTGACAAGAATGAATGGTACCTACGATTTGATTCATAGAAATGTCTCTTTCAATCGTACGAGTATACTTGAAAATCATGAGCTGAGTAGATATATTCCCTTTAATGTAGGACCTTGCTCTAGGACCCGGTTTGACACAATTTTACTGGAAGGGTGATGGGGAAAAGCAGTTGGTGGGTGACGGTGGATTAAATAAGTCTCGAATATCGCTGATAAAGCTGACTGTGGGTGGTTAACATTATGGGCCTGAGAATATAACTGTATTTCAATATTTAAACATACTTTAAGTCGTGGGTGCCCAAGTCGTATTGCGGGTGCCCATTTCCATTTTGTGGGTGCCGGGGCTCCCGCAAAGAGATAGGAAACCACACCCCTGAGTATCAGCCCCTGCTCTGGCCTGCCAGGCGCCGTCCTGTCTCTCCGCCGACGTCCCACGCGCCGCACTGGACCGCGTGTCATGTCGCCAGCATTTCTGCAAACGCTGCGATGTCATCGCCAGTCGTGCTGAAGAAACAAGTTTTAACCCATGCTAGCGCTCGGAGGCTACGGTTGCCGGAGATTGTGGATCGCGAAAAAGTGACACTCGCCCATGATGGGGCGTCGCACTACCGGCCAATCTGCTGTCGTGACGGTGCCAGCCATTCTGCTGCCGTGACGGCCCAAGCCAGCCTGTTACCGTGATGCCGGTCAGTCTGTTGCCGTGACCGTCCTAGCCAGTCGTTGCCGTGACGCCAGCCAGTCTGTTGCCGTGGCGCCGGCCAGTCTGTTGCCGCGACACCGGCCAATCCGCTGTCGTGACGCCGGCCAGTCTGCTGCCGTGACGACCGCGGCGAGTCTTCTGCTGTGATAACCCCGTCGTGACGCTACCGGCTAATTTGCTACCGTGACGGTCCTGACCAGTCTGCCGCCGTAACGCAAAAAAGGCAAAAATCATTGGCCACTTCCCAGTTCGCCTCTATGGCTGACTGACCTTTAAAAATATGGACGTGTTATGACGTACTGACGTAACACGTCTGTGTCAAAATGACTTCGCTACTGCTCCTATAAGGAACTGTGGGATTCTGTGGCGAAACTGCATTTTACTTGCACCCTGAAAATGGGCACCGAACGAACGGTGGCTTGACGCATAAAAGTCCATACCACAAGTCGCGACAGCCGCGGCTCGACATCAGACGTCTGACCTTAGCTGATAACGGTACAACCGACATCGGAGATCTGACATGCAGCTGATAACGGCACACTCGACAACAGAGATATGACATGCAGCTGATGGCGACGGTTGTCACGGTGATAACAGACACCCGGCGTGCTATTCCCATGAATCTAAAGGGTTAAAATGGCGCACTTTTGCCACGTATTTGTACTCGAGGCCAGTCTTGCTGATCTCACGCTACATAATTTGAAAGCTAGGAATGAAAATTAGAAATATTTACAAGAAAAAGTACATGTGTGAATATCCTGATCGTATTTGACAATTCCACTGGGAAGCTTTTTAACGGGAAAGGATGAGGACAGCGATAAAGCGAGCGCTATTCAGTCGTGACTTCTCCACTGTCTTATCCTAACAAGAAAGGAAAACTGTAACAGGCTTTTATAGAACTCGCCTAAGACGCTGTACGGCCGTAATCACGTGCCGTTGAGGTCATAGACGAATGAGGTAGGGACACATTTGGATGAACAGGTTTCTGTCACATGACATAGACAGATCAGACGTGACATGAACGTCTGACAATGACATTAAAGTGTATGGTTTAATGAACTTCACGTGGGTAGTCATTGTTATGACATTCAAGATTAAGCTCAATGAATGTATCACCCCATGCCATGTTATATTTAACATGGCGAGCACCGTATCTGTACATCATTAGACATTACGTCATGATGTCGGCAATGTCCGAGTCTTACGAAACAGCCAGGAGGCCTCACGATGATGTTTTGAGCGGGAGTACAAAGATGCATCGAAAATTTGAGATTTAAAAATATTTCGGACGTACCAACCGAGCCAAGTGAGTGAATGCAGTCATACAGTGACACAAACCGAATTCCTGAATTTGCATGCTTGTCCACTTGTTTCAGTGATTGGCAGTCCTGGTCAGAAACCTTAATCGATAATCTTGGCAAGCAGGGAATGTCTCAGACATGCTCAGTGCTAGGCTATGTTTAAACCTGTAGTACCCGTACTGGGACCCAAGCTTGGATAATAGTAAAAATACACCGACGTGGAAAGTTTAATCGCCTAAAAGAACGAGTTGTCTGGGGCAACCCACTTAGAGGAAGCTGGAAATTGCCAATATTTTAATTGTTCGAAAAAGCCGAAGTACATAAACAGTTGACGAAAACCCAAGTTCTTGGTGCTTGCTTACTGAAATTAATTAGCAGAAAACCCTTTAATTACCTTTCTTGTTCAAAAGCCTTTGCACGCAGAGAACTGTCGCAAACCTACGTAGTTCTTGGGCTGGGTCTAATTCCGCAACATGATTTAGGAATTCATATAAAAATGCAATGATGTGGAAATTTTGATCGCATCGGAATGGTTTCAAAATCTCGCGAACAAAATCCTGACGCAATCCCTTACTGGACACTGTGGGACTAATTCAACCTTTCTACTTTCGTCAAAAAAAATTGCTCATGGTTTAACAGGCGGAAGACGTGCGACAGTCTGTGACCAGGCAGTTTGGCTGGCAGAGATCTATCAGCTGCAGATGAAATGAATTAGCAGTAGCAGCTGAGCAGATTTATAACATGAATTAGTTCCAAGGGACCACTAACAGCTCACCTTCTGTGCGTCTACGTCGTGGTATATTTGCCCATCTAGTAACTATTGAAGTCACAATTTTCAAAAGGCATGCTGTGGAAGAACGTTTTGTGCGAGACCTGAGTGCATATTGTTAAGCAAGGACAGCTGGAAGGGAGAAGAAGCTGAGATGACAAGCTTATGCTCAATAACTTCGGTCGGAGGATTATGGAGCAAATGTACACCCTGTATTCTTCCGTGATGGCACCCGCGCGACAGTCCTCCGTCTCAGCGAGTCCTTCCACACATCCTTCTCTGTGTCTGTCAGTCAACCTGTCGTCCTCCCTCCCTTTGTCTCGGTGAGTCACCCCAGCGTCCTCCCTCTGTCTCGGTGAGAAAACCTGGTGACCTCCCTGTATCTCTGTCATTTTGTTGCATTCCCCTGTGCGTGGTATCTCGGCGTGTCTGTGGCGGGTAGCCGCTGGGCCCGTCTGTCCGCCTCTATCGTTGAGCCACTGCGTCCATGTGCTCTGGGTCGCCCCACCAGCGGGCCTGGGAGCGTCACCCCGTAGCCGATCTGACGATTTAATAAACCCCGCCGGCCCGGCTAACGGCTCTGGGAATGTACCCTTCGTTAGCATGCTGATAGGGATCTGAGAGGCCGCGGCAGGAAGCGAGCCCGTCCGCCAGCGGAAATGGCCCGGCTGGCGGCCCTGGCTGGGCCGGGCCGGCGGTCGGCAGCCCGGCCGCGCCTCTCGTTACGGGGAGGTGACCGCGGCTCCACACTACACCGCCCGCTGCCGGGGCTTTCGGCTCAACCGAGCACTGGTGCCGCCGCACAGGGTGGCTCTGGAGTTTCAGCCGAACTGCTGGACAGGAGAGTGGGGACTGCAGATTTCACGGCAGGACGATAAGACCCCGACGGTCCCAGCGAGACAGCCAGCCACCATGAGGCCAGTGTCCGAGAGATGCATTCAACACCGTCTCTGGTTAAAACCAGGCAATATTTGTGTCACGGAAAAAAATACAAAGTTCAGGAGTGCTCCGCGGCTAATGATTGGCTCACCGGACTCCTGTTACGTAACGTCACCTCATAAACATTAAAGCGTTTAACACTGCATGGCTCGGTTGACCCTTCCCTCTGAATGTTTAGGTGGACCCCTAAAATTATCGATGCAGGAGAAACCTGTCAGACATAAAAGTTTTATGACTTACGGGGTCTCCAAACTTTGGGAAAGGCCAGACACTATAAGCAGTGTATTATATGTCTTATAATCACGTTTGTCGCAAACTGTTACGCAATTTGATGTGTGACTGGAGCAGGCGCCCCGTCACGTGGGTACATCGTCAGGGGTAGAGAAAGTATTATCGTGATAACATTGCATGCATTGGACGAAGTCTACGTTCGTATGGACATTTTGAACGACATTGCTTTATGTACTACATTGGTGCACTTCAGTATGTTAGATGGACCCGAAGAACTGTTTTTTCCTTGTTGGACAGTTCGATATGTTTTCGCTTTTGTAGTCTACAGTCAGCGCATTGTCTTCTTCAGGCTCTTCGGGAGTTTCGTATTTCTGGACAGGCGAACTCAGAGTAAAAGCGAAAACCCATGAATGCGGCAAAATACGACATATGCGCCGGGATATGCATACAGTAACGCTAAAACGCAAAACATTGATTATTCGTCGGGACCCGAAATTGCCCGGATCACCAAGTGTTCAGTGGGTGGAAGTACTTTCATCCAGCCTGCAAAGCAACTAAACGAGCTTTTGGCACCGTATGCCGCTGTTGAACATTTCATGAAGTCCACAGTCGACTGTATCGATACCGTGACAATATTTCTATTGCCATGGTATCCATACAGTCGAGGATACCCATGTAGCAAAAGGGAACACTTTCTCGGTCTATCTTTCAAAAACTGGTGATGTCTTGCACACAAAGGCCCACTGTCGTGGTTCTTATTGGCTGTTATGCCGTCAGATGGGAGGGGCAGCCTGCCCCTCCCTCGGACCCGTGTTAGCAAACCTGTATATGAGTACAGTTGAAAGGAACACGGGGGCAGACATCCGACCCTGCATCTACTGTCGGTAAACAAACTTTTTTGACACCTGAGCCGGAAACCGCTCAGAAATTTTAGTAAGTTTTTTTTGAAGACGTAAGGTCCTACAACTTACGGTCGAATTAAGTGTTAACAATATCATTTCATTTTTTGACATTAAACTTGATGCACAGACTGGCCTTTCCAAGACATCTGCATACAGAATGACAGAGAATTCAGAAAGACGTATACTGGGGACACAGACTTTACTATGTCTCTTTCTACGTATTTCTTTTTCTGTAGACATTCTGACTTTCTGTTTCTGTAGGCAGAGACTTGAGTCTATGTCCACAGAAAGACATAGACTAGAGAAGTCTGTGAGACAGACAATGTACCACGGCCGTCAGACCATATCCCGGTTTCCTATTCAACCCTTCAGTATATTTAAAATCATTTAGCGAACTAGCAATACTATTCGACATAGGTAACCGGCCATACAGTGATTAGTGTCGTGCGCTTGGCTCCACTCAGTGTCATACATTGCAGGTAGCGTGAGGACATTCAGTTTTCTGAGTCTTCTGCTGGTCGCCTCCAGCTGCGGCGTAGGACAATACCATTCGGCGTGCCGCAACAGTGTCGATCACCATCAGTTACCGCTAAAACGCAGTCCAAAAGTGTAACAAAAACATTCAAGTGATGATAGCGACGTGTTTGTTTTCATGTTTTGCAAGCATTTTACGTTTGCAGAAAGACGACGTCGGTTTAGCTCATTGAACAGGACAAAAGGTCGGCCGGCGACGCACATCGATTAACCAGGGGCTCGGGGGTTCTTAGTGTTGCTGATTCGTCAGCGCTGATACTGATGGCAGGCGGGCATTGTTCATTGGCTCCGCATCCATCATCCTCCAGCAGTCGGCGGAATGCAGCAATCATCGGATTCCGAGCCTGCGGGAACCGCGTACGACGTCCAGCCAGGGCTGCGCTGCTTATTACGACTGCGTGTCCGTCCAGCCATGCTGTGGCCAGGCCTCTGTAGGTGATAATCGCAGCTACCACACGGCAGCGGCACGACCGAGCGCGACCTCACTCAGCAGTAGGCCACCTCAGCGCTGGAGCGGCCTTACCACTGGCTTTAAAGCGGCTCTCTGTATTCTGCAGCCGACGCCTTTCGTCTTTGTTACGGTCGAAATCCGAAGTTAGGGAAACTAGTACGCACTTGACCGTGCTAGAAACTACAGATGCCTCTGGCGACGGCTAACGCTAATTAACCAGCCCGACGCCTGGTGGTACGCGTAATGAGCGGGGCCTACTTCTTTGCTGCTTGCTTTACTTTTATTTAACATTTTGACTGCACCATTATATACACTCTCACTGCACTATTCCTGAGCAATTCAAAAACACCCATGGGAAATAAGTTTCAGACGGAAAACATCACTCCCGAAACAGTTAAGTGGAAGAAAGAGCTAGCAAACCGTGGACGTAGCCAGGGGGCATGGGGGCCATGACCCCCCGAGCCAAGCGGTCTTCACTAGAGAAATGGCGATTTCGCACGAATACGGAATAGTGATCATATTTATGCTGCAAAAGGAAACATGATATGTTTTCCTGTGCGTTAAATACGAGGTAAATCACACAAAACTGTTGCTTTTCCTTTAAACTTTATCATATGCCAGTGAAATAAGACAAAATTTGGCATTCGCCCCCCCCCCCGTCCGGGAAAATCCTGGCTACGTGTCTGTAGCAAGCTAACAAATAGGAAATAAAAGACATGAAATTAAAATTTAAGCATGGTTTTGATGAAACTTGCATGATTAGGTGAATAGTGGCTGGGGAATTATCAGCATCCGAACAGCGTTACGGCCGGAACTGTGCGTGTAGTGAGTGAATGCATTCCTGTAAGCGGGCTGCGTGTATTTTGTGACTTGTCAGTAAGCTGCTTTGCGCAGGCTGAGTACGTTATGAGTTCCTTTGTGCGGGCCGCGTTTTTATTGCGACTTATGAGTGAGGTGCTTTTTACGGACTGTGTACAGGTTTGTAAGTGATTCAAATCGAATCAGAATCGATTCTGATCCATCGACTTTTTCCGTGAATCAGAATCAGAATGGATTCGTTCTTCGACAGCTGCGAACCAGAATCCGCACTGAATCCCTTTTCGGCTCAAGAATCAAAATCGAATAGATTCTCAGTTTTGTGAATCACTTACAAGTCTGGCTGTGTGTGTTGTGAGTGAGCTGCCTTGAGCGGGCAGAGTGTATGCTGTGAGTTGGTTCGTCTTCGTCTGTACGGGCTGAGCGTGCTGTGAGTTTCTACGCGCGGGCTACGTGTGTCGTGAGTTGCTTTGTGCGGGTGAAGTATGTGAGGCGGGTGGGTTCCTTCGTGCAGGCTGTGTGTGTGTGTGTGGGGGGGGGTTCTTTGTGCCGGTTAGTCTGCGGTCGTGTTGCGCCCCGCTGCCCTCAGCCGATGACGTGCCGTGCAGCCATACCGTTTTTAGTCTCGGTTTTACGAATTTCACGCTCACCCTGGGGTGAAATTTATGACGTCAATTACATGCGGCTTCGGCAGGCGAATAAATTCTGGCGTGCTTTCCGGCGCCGAAGTCACACAGCAGCGAACCAGGTCATCTGAGGCGTCCCGTTACTCGACGCGGTATGCGACTTACTCTGAAAACCTAGTAAATTGAGCACACAACAAACATGCACACGATAAAATGGGATGCAATTTTTACTGCTACTCTACTCTTACTTTTTACTACTATTTATTTATTTATTTATTATTAAATTTTTACTACTACTCTACTCTACTCTGCATACAGTGCATACAATCCCATGGTATTCAAAATGCACACCAACGCACTGACTGGCAACTCGCGCCAAAAACACATGGAATGCGCATGCGAGGACAACTCGACGAGCAGGTTCATCGTAGAAAGTGGCCATGCTTCGCTAGGCTTTGCCCTGGGGCCGGCTGGAGTGAGCTGGCGCTGCATGGACCAGGTCCGGGATCATCTCATGCTTGGCTGGCTACAGACCAGCTGCGGACCACGCCGCGCCGGTCACTCCGTCTCTGGTAGTGCTGCCTCTGATTGTCCCAGTTGCTGCCTCTGCGAATAACCAGCAACGCAATGCATCAAAGATCAGCGTAAAAGGAGTAAAAGGAGTAAACATCCGGGATGAAGTGTAGGTGCATACGCAGTAGTCGCATAGCGCATCCAAGAAAGTGTGCGTGTGGCGGGAGGGGACCAGAGACGTTTTTCCCATAGGTTTAACGTTAAATTTCCTCCCTGCCCTCCCTCGTTCCTACGCTCAACATGCGGCCATCACCAGGCACGTCGCCAGAATTTCCCAAAATGTGGTTCAGGGGAATGTTTTACATTTATGTTTTCTCCTTGTCATGAGACAGTCAAGAAGAGCGAAGAAAGATGGAGAGCAGAGAGTGATCGTGAGCGATCGGAAAACATTTTCGAATGGGTGAAGGCAATATCTGGAGTTCCTACAGACGCATTGCTGGCGGCCTCACACCTCTCTCTGTTCATTAACGACTTACCTTCAGTCGCAACGTCGTCTAAGTGCATCACGACCGCGGACGACGTCAAAACGTACCGGCAAATCTTATCACCTTCTGACTGATCCAACATCATCCAAAGTAATCACAATGGTCTTAGTATATGGTTTTCACAAGGGCATCTAAAAGTTTACCCTCAAACATGTGTAACGCTCACGATGGTTCACGTGAACACGCCCCAGTCTGTCATATCTAATTGACCAACACTTATCCCTTACGGCGGATGGCGAAAGTTCGGGCTTTAGAAATAATTTTGGACCTCTAATAGGTGTTTTCTGTCCATGTCGACTGTGTTGTCACCAAAGCAAACAGATATTTAGAATTACTCATTCGGCCATTTCAGGCTGGTCTTCCCGGACAGAAATTTTGCAGAAAAGCACGGACAGCATGTTACATACATGTTAGATCAATCCTAGAATACGGAACTGTTTTCTGGCCTAGTGCAGTCAAAACTCATGTGAAGAGTCTGGAAAGAATCCAACATAACTTTCTGACTTGGCAAGCGGCTCGGACTTCCGGCACGGCCAGACTTGCAAATCTTCAATACTGTGGGGTTCTGGACTTCTTCAGTGTTCCATCATTCGAGGAGTGGTGTTCAGTTTGATCTCATGTATTTTTAGAACATATGTGTGGCAAAGTTGACTCATCTTTTCTGTTAGACTGTATTGTTTTCCACTGCATGTGCCACTTCGCACGACGTGTCGCGATAGCCTGTTCCTGGTACCGTTTGCCCTCATGTCAACTGTAAACTTAGAGGTGTTCTGCAGAGCAAAATCCTAAACGAATGTTTTTATCCTGTCCTCGCCGGGCCGGCTTTTTAAGTCCAGTGCCTATTAACAGACAACCAGGAGTGCTTTTTTCCCTCAGTTCTCACGACAAAAAGAACCTGACGTGAACACCTCAATTATGGGAAAAGAAAAGCAATGTCGGGCACTCCTTGCCAGGAAGACAAAAAACAAAACAAGTTGAAGGCGAATGCACTACACAGAGTAATTGCTAGACCCAGTATTAATGATCAATAGGTGATAGCCTACAAGATATAAACAGCTCTTCCCACCAAAGCCAGCAGGCACAAAAAGGGTGTCAGTCCAGATACAGGATAGAAACACTTCCAAAACAAGGTCAGGCACTACCCACTGACAGGGAGACCACGCAAAGCAAAAACATGACGCGAGGGTCCTTACAGAGGATAGTAGCTTAAGGAGAACGATAAGTTAAGCAGAAAGACACAGTCTCCAGACATATGAACACATGCACACCCACACACACGCACGTGCCCAGACATACATACATTCACTCACACACGTGTGTACGCACCATCTCAACACACACATAACACACACATGCATAACGACAATCCACAACAAAACTCCACAACACTGAAAGCTGGATGACAGCAAAACCAGATATGTATCACACAAAACATCATCAGCATACGCAGTCATCAAACATACATATAGAGGCACTTGACCTACGCAGGGGAAAACAGCTAGTTAACACAGGGAGAGATATTTGTAATGGTCTTGGTTTTGGGAATTTGAATTTGTAATGGTTTTGGAGTCTGAAAGATGATTAGGGTCAGTAAATTGATCGATAGAACCCCCGCCCAATTTTTTGGGGATACTCAAAAACAAAAACGCAGAGACCTTCTTGGCGAACCCTTTTACACATCACAAATCCACCTTATGTCAGTTTTTAAACTCAGGGTCACCTCGGGTCATTGACTGAAGCACAAAGAGTCTGAGGTCAGGACAAGTATGACCATGTTCCCAAAAAATAATGTGGCAAAAATTTTAGTGAAATGTATCAACTGACATGCAAACTGACACACTTATAGAGCTTGATAAATTAAGCAATTCCGCTACCTCCGATTTGTCAGAAACCACCAGGGCACCGACCTTAAGTCAGCTAAACTTTCGGCCTTTTCACGTTCGCTATTTAGATTGTGGGTCTGGTTCGGCGGTTTTGAAGCTTGAATATACGCCTTGCTGCTTCTCAAGTCTTTGGCACACGTAACTGTACCTCTTTAACTGCGGTCTGGGATCAGGCCATGCTTCATACCGAATTCTGGCCACACAAACGAATGCAATTCATTGGTTTACAGCCTTGGAATGTTTATTGGTAGTCTTCGGAACCATAGTTTTTTGCCAAGAATGACCAAGTCTCCAGCTTGGGCTGATTTGGCCTTCTGAAATATTATGTTTGCAATATGAACGCACTTCGCATGTCCGCAGGTGATACGGATTGCACCCATGCCTTCTCTCTATACAGTTTGTACGGCCCCAGACCTTTCAGTTTTATTCACACAAATAAAAGTCCTTTTCATCGCAAAAATACTTTCCCACCAAATATTTACCTAAACTGTGGCGGTGCCAGCGGCCTGGCATGTCTGACTTAAGTGAAAATTTTCTGCGGCACTGTTTTCGTGATGCAGAAGGGATGCTACATGAACCGATGTTATAGGAATCAAAAATGACCGGCATATATGCATCAATGCATTGAACTAAGTTAGCCTTTTGGACCTTGTTATGATAGCCCCAAACTTAATATTCGCGCAAGACATATTTACAGTGTATTCAAACCAAAACACATCCATATGTATTCAGAAAAATGAGACTCCTGTCTTTACAAAAAGGTGTGTTTCCTTCATTTCCAGTTTTGTTTTAAATGATCATTTTTTGGCCTGGAATGCCTTTTTCCGCGCCACATAAATATACGAGGCATTCTTTTTACTGCTAACCCTTTTAGAGGCACGTCCAATCTTTGGTTACCAAAAGTTTTTTGCCAAAAGGCCAGTAACGTAATTTGACCCAAGATGTCCCACGGTTATCTAAATATTGACCTTACTGAACACAAATCTGAGTGCTTTCTTCTAATTTCGCCAATGCCTTTCCAACGGTGTTGTTTGTTTTTGTTTTGCTTTTCTGGTGGAATCATGTTCTTGAGACCTGGGGGGCAGGGACTTCTCATGAACCCTTCCCAGTCTAGCGAAGGTGGATCCGGGAGCCGGCCCGACAAGATTTAATAGTAATCCTCGGGCAGACTTCTTTTCAAACAGCCTTTCCAGATACAGATCTTTTTTTCAGCGTATGCCAAATTCCTATGACATTAAGCTTCGTGCTCACTCGCGTGTATCTGTGTGGTCGGTGTGCGTTTGTGTGAATTATATCCCAAGGCCTCGCCTGTAGTGGGTAATTTTGTATCATTTTATTTATGTTTTATTATATTATATATAACACTGCATATATTATATTTAGCAATTTACATTTATCCCGTCATATCACTTTGTTGGTGATATGATGGGATAAATATAAATAAAAAAGTTTTGATAAATGTGGTTTCTTTACATTCCGCTCTTAACTTACGGGTATTATACTTCGTCACTCAAATGCACGAGTTCCAGTTACCAACCTCTCATTTATCAGCAACGCCAAAAGGGACTCGTCAACCTAAAAACCAACCTATTCAGATACATCCAGTAGTTTTGACAGGGACAGACAGTCTCGCAGTATTCATGAAAGGATGAGCTTATCGTTACTTGTAAATCTGCCTGCAGAGCACCTTTCCGCTGCTTACAGTACTACAACGGTAAACGGGGTAAATGCCTGAAGTCGAGAGTCTGACGTCAAGTAGGCATAGGTGACCCGTTTACCAGGTGACGCCTTCTGCTGGCCGGCGCCCAGCCTTTGTTCAGGCCGGGCCGGCTGGCGTGACCTTGGCCTCTGCGCCCCACGCAGCCGCCACGCCGGAGACAGCACGGAGTACCACCCGACACCGGCAACAAATAATTACCAGTGATGACAGGTATAATTACTGGCGTTCGCCCCGGTGAGCTATTGTCTGGCCAGGAGAGGCGGCTGCTGCGCGGGCAGTGCAGAGCCGCTGCAAAATGGAGGCCGCTCGGCGGGAGGAGGGAGTACGCTGACGGCAGCAGGCACTGCTCTTCCCCTCCTCGACCGGCAAACTGCTGTATGACGTCATCAGCTGTTGACCGCCACTAGTAACTGTTCAGTCAGGCTGGCAACTGAATACCCCGATCAGCGAGCGAATGGAAGACATTTTTTGCGTTTCGCCTGGTCATTTTTGCAGGGCATTAGTGACAGTGATGCACTGATATGCGTATTAGGCCAGGTCGTGCGCCGTATTTTTGCGAACATTCCCAAATTAAAAGCGAAATCATCAGGTGCCATGTAATCATTAACTCACATTATTCTCTCATTTTTTTTTTAAATCAGATTTGGAGATGGCCGCCCGCTTATCTCTGAGAGAACATTTGATCATTTTTCGACAAAATGCTCAGTTTGGGTATGAAATTTTTTTGGATTTTTTTGAGAGCATTATTTTCAAGTTTTCCTCGTGCTGTTTAACAACAGGGATTATTTGTGTGGGTTTACCATGTACAATGAAGCCATTCTTCTACATTTCCAGTACGAATTTCAAGGCGTCCGCTGCGACGCCATCTATTGGGCAGAAGAGCAACCTATGCACAATTGCCCGACTGGTGAGTCCTGCGATGGAGTTCCAAACACGCTGAGATGTTCGTGGGCAGTGAATTGGAAGTGGGCAGGCAGGGGTGCGTGCCCTACAGTCTTACGGCGTCTGCTTGATCCGCCCCTGCCACTAGTCTGACTGGATCGAATACCACCTGGCGGACGTTTCAACTGTCAATATAAACAAGTCTGCACCGTGCAACGTGGCTAAAGGAGTACAGCACTTCCCCGTCCCTCTCTCTCTCTCTCTCTCTCTCTCTGAAGATGACCAAAACTGGACCCGACGCCGGACTGGAGGCCTCTGCCCGGGGATCGGGGAACCCAACGCGGATTTCATGCAAGTGCCAAGGTTTTAGTTGGTACAGAGCCGTAATTACCGACATACTATTGCATCTGCTTGTGTATCCCACCGAGAACCTCACACGTATGAGATGGCGACGAGTGTGAAATATGAGCAGAAACGTCGAGCAGCCTGAGAGGAAACTGAACGTTGTCAACTCGTGCAGCCTGGTGAATTTTTGGACATTGCCTCGTCAACGCGGAAAGACCTTGTCAGCTGTTTTTGGAAGATGCAGTCCCAGATGGACCCTTTAAGTGGAAGAAAAACGACTGAAAAAAGGCTGCCAAGCTGATATGCGATTGATTGGTCGATAAAAGGAGGGTACTCCAAACGTGACGGAACTAAGCGTCACGAACATGGTGAAGTTTACTACAGGCGGTACAAATAAAAACCAAACTTGTGCTGGCGGAGAAAGAGACGAGAAAATATCATATTCTTTGCGAGACAGGCCACCTGGTTAACCCAGGTGTTTGGCATCGTCAAGTACAATTATTTAACCAGATTCCCGGCAGGGGGGCTGAATCCGCCGCCTTCGGGTTTTTTGCTCACCAATTCCAGGGTTTTTGACGCAGCTTCACGAAACGTGGTCACTTTTCCTAGCTATTCTTTGTACGTATTGTAACAAGATTTCGTAGTTCCTTTTTGCTCAGGAGCGGAGCCAGGCAACGTTTTTGGGAGGCGCCTCAGGCCATTTTTGGCCCTGTTGAGGGTAAAAGGAAAGCCGAAAATGACGTTTTTAGGGTAGATCTTAAAACTGTACATGGATGTGTAGATGAATAATTGGGTAACATACAAATACAATTTTGTTCGTGTGGGGTCACTTCAGAAGGTCACGTCAAGTTCAAAAATCAAAATTTGGTTTTACAGCAATAATTTTGGCGCTATCCTTTCAAATACCAAACCCGGAATACGTATGCCGTAGAAAGGTACCCTCTATTTGTGTACTAAGTCTCAGCTTGATATCAGATCAGGTCACGGAGCTATGACCCAGAATGTCAGTGCGCGCACCCTATATCACAATAGCCATGAAATGAAATTTAGAAACAGAGTGGATTCAAATGATTGGAAACGTTTTCAAATAATATAAAATGCACACAAGATCATTCCAAGTGACTCTAAAGTCATTGGAGATCATGTAAGGTCAGAGGTCGTAATTTAATCTGAAGAACATATGACCATGACAGTTCCCCTTTTGCATATCCCTGGCGCCGCCTATGCTAACATTATACGAACAATGTAATACGATTTGTACTTCCTCAGCATAGCATGACTATTAGAAGCCAGAGAGGTGTTTTTACTTTCTTTTTAATTCAGTTTTTCGAAAACTAGTTTCCTTTTTTTGAAACCCCATGAACGTCTGTGAATTTTTTTTAAACTTCGAAATGTATGGACCAACGGTAAAAGTGTCATTCATAATCTCTCGATTCATGCCAATTTCATCAAAATCGGTCCATAAACAACAGAGTTATAAGAAGTCGAAAAACATCCCACATTTAAACTTTTTTGTCCCCCAGTCCACCCTTCCAAAATTCTGAGAACCTCTTCCTATAAAAAATGTGGTTTATGCCATGGAAAATCGATTGCCGTTTGCGATGAAATCGGATGTGCAGTTCTCGAGATCTCGAGGGGCCGAATCCGCGCCCCTGCCGGGAATCGGCCATACCGTCTAGCCCTCCGGGAATAGGGTTAAGTCCCCTGGGACCTCGGTGTCCGAGATCCGGTGAAGTTCCGGCGCAAGCAATATGATTTCTTTTGCACTCAAGAGACCAGAACACTGGGATTGGGGGCAATCGATCAACCTGAAACACGTTGGCAACAACGCTCCGACGAGAGAAAACAACAGGGTCAAGACGGCTGTGGCAGGAGCCAAAGCAGCCTAAGGTCGCCTCTCAGGTCGCCTGAGAGATGAAGGTAAACAATGACTGATGCGTCTGTAGTAAAAGTAACACAGTCATGTATTACTGTTTGTAAATAATGTTTAGTCCAGTTTTCGATTGACTGAAAGTCGTATAGGTTTGTTGTAAATTGCTGCAGCGCGATTTTGAACGGCAATTTTTTGTTGTATGTTGCGGCATGGCACGTAGATGTTTATGCTGCGCCGCATCATTCAACACCACATGTTTTAAACGCCAACTGACGTCTAACGACGGTCGCGAAATGACCAGCATAATACACTTGTACGTTTAATGGCGCTCTCCGACCATCACTGAGTCGCTCAGTGCATTCAACAGCAGCTCCAAGGCATGCCGTTTTGCTAAAATGGCCAATCGAAATGTCAATCGTTAACCATATCTCTAGGCAAGTAGACATTACTTCTGTCCGCAGGAATCGTCGTCAGAAGGCGCATTGGATACGGAAGCTAATGAAGCATCGTCAGCAGATCAAAGCAGATCGAGAAGCGTCTTAGTGCACAGACTCCCTGAGAAACAAGGCTCTTGCAGCTGTTGTGTCAACGGCTGCACCAAGCGACACACCTCAAACACTCGTCAAATTTATTGCGAACCATTACTTTCCTGTTTGTTTCGAGATAAAATGTTACCCGCATCGTAAGAACGGCCCCAAAAATGTATTCCGTACCGTCCAGTTGCTCAGGGGATTTGGCTACGTTGGTCAAACTCGCAGTCCGACCAGCTTTCCCGAGGAATGGCTAACGGTCAGCTCACCCTGAAGCTATTCTTCAGGCGATGTTCGCTGATCCTGTCGAGGAGGTCGATCAAGAAGCCGTGGCTGGGATCGTTCGGTGCCGGGATCAGGGATGTGACAAAGTGCGGCCGTACCAGTTATCCGACATCAACTTTGACGCCATCCACTGGACCAATCTTATCGATGGGTCGAAGGAGCTGATACCGAGCCGCCACTCACTACATCACTGATCGTCACAGCGGTGCGGGTGGAACGATACCCCCTACCTAGCGCATATACAGGCCGTAGAGCGAGGAATGCAGCACGTTCCGCAAGCGGCGTCCGTAGTGCTGGGACGGGACGCACGCCTTGAGTACATATGCGCAAGGATGCGACACCGGCGGACCAGGCCCGTGTCTGAATCGAACAGGAGTTTTGTTTCGGTTGATGTATGAGTCGCGCTAACGTGTATTGTTTGGGTTATCGACGGTGTCGGGTCGGCATCAGACGGTTGTCGCCTATTACCCATGTGTGAGTGACCCTTCTAGGACTGTGAATACATTTAAATTTGTCGATTGTCTCGTCCTAAACAGTAGCGTATTAACAAAAGGGTTGGGTGCAAGTGACGCGAAGACACACCATGGCTAGTCGGCTAACTGATACCGCTCATTTTTTACTTACGCCTATGACAGTTGACTCGCTATGCTTTCATATATACGAAACAAATCTAATTTAGAAACTCCTTTTTAGCACGCTCTTCCTATCCAATTATTTACGTTTCTAGGTCACACAAAGTCCCTTCATCCAGTTCCCATTTTAAGACAAGCTGAAACGCTCGCCAGACGGCATCCGATGCCGTAAGACTAGTTGGAGGGACGGATCAAGCTGATTCCGCAAGTTTTGTGAGGCACGGAACCCTTCCCCCGTCTCCAACCCAGTGTCTATGGTGTTTACCTGTTGGTGTTCCATTTCAGCGCTTATAGAGCTCCTTTTCAGGCTCAGCAGCAGGGTAACTGCATTTGGTGCTTCGGTTGCTCTCCCTCTTAAGAGATGGTGCTGCGAGCTGCTGCCTTGAAATCCTTGCGAGAGATCTAGTTTTATTATTCATGATAACGTCGGACAAATTACCTCTGTAGTCAGACAACATGTGGAGAACCCAAAAATGGCACCTGCAAAAAACCTTGAAATTTCTTTCACTCCGAAAATTAAAATTCCGACTAAAAATGTTCAAGAATGCCGTCAAAAGAAGGCCGACAGGCGCCACCAAATTTCAGTTTTAAAACTTCAAGAAACCCATGTAAGTTTCTGAAATCTCTTTTACGACCCGGCCTTATATATATAAATATACATACATACACGCACACACACACACACATATATATATATATATGCGTGTGTGTGTGTGTGTGTGTGTGTGTGTGTGTGTGTATGTGCGGATGGAATGACGTCGGGGAATATGGGAGAAATTTCATTAATCCTCCATGAGTTTTTCAAGACATGTGCCATACTCGGGGTCGGGGGCGGCATAGTGTAGTGGTTACTATGCTCACCTTCTGGCCGAAAGGTCCCTGGTTCGAGTCCGGATAATAGCGACATTTCGCTGAATAACCCAATAACCAACCAACCATACTAGGGGTCGTCTTTCAAAATTGAATCCTATAACTCGGTCATCTCAACTAAAAACACGTGTTTAAGGTTGACCACCCGTCTCCTAAGTCTCATACATTTGTCCACCATCACATGCAGCCACGAGCCTTGTTGTCTTAGTCTAAGTGATGAATGTGGAAACTTCATGATCATTCTTGACGTAAATGTTTAATGGATTGGTTTGCTTGATCCAAAAAAAGGAAATATTTCCTCGCCTGCAAAAGCAGATGTTTCGAGTTAATCGTTTTAAGTCTTTCATCAATCTGCAGCGGTAAAAGCTGCAATTTTCATTATGAAAATGACCATAAAAAGACAACGGAATACATTCAGATTAGAAACGGGAAAACTTCGCTTTCCTAGAGGTGTGCGCAAGGTAGCGTTGCGCATGGACGGTACATGACGGAACGTCCGTGCAAGCATTCGCCGAAATGCGGTGAGGCCATTTTTGCGTGTCAAGAATTATCCTGTCGCTTGATGTAACCACGACGAACCTGTGTGTAAGTGCACTCAGGCGTTGCAGGTTTTGAAGCAAAACCACAGACGAGGCACACTCGGTCTGGCACTCTGCAGGCGCGGCCGTGAATCACCAGTCGCCCAGGGTCGATCCTTTCCACAGGCCCGCGCAACGATAGACTTATAAAGCTCGCTTGCTCCTTGGTTTAACCTTTTTCATTTTCTTATTTATTCATCTTATCCGTTAATCATCTGCCTGCTTTTCTTTCATTTCATTTCATTTTACAAGTAAAGACCAATGCATTTTCATCGCCATGGGCTGAGTTGCTCATAGCCGGACTGGCGTGCGGAACATATTTGATCGGAGTTCCAAAATGGGCGGTTCGACGTATTCCTCTAATGCTCTTTAGTTCCGAGACCTTAGGGAAATAGGCACTAGACGACCTGGCTAGGATACGAAACAGGGCGGGGTATGACATGAGGCTGGCTGGAACATTACCGACATAAAAACAGTCATCCATGCTTTATTTGACACTTAGTCTCTCTCCTCCCTCTCGGCTTCACTCCCTTTCTTCTCTTTGTCGCAGTCCCCACGCATTTACTTCTGACCGTGTTCTCGTTTTCGAATGTCGACGCGCACCTTGCCGGCTCCATCTTCCCCGGATCACGGCCTTGTCGTTCGGCTGATGGGGCGCGTGATTAATGTCCGCTATACGTCTCCGGCGGAGTACCTGCTCACGAGCCCGCGGCTAATTAAGACGTCAAAGATGTGACGGCTGCAGCTGGCCCGGCCAGATCGCTATCTGGTCTGCACCATTACAGTACGCAGTACGTAAACCGGGGCAGAAAGACCCAAATACTCGAAAACTGGGCTTTCGTGTTAAGGTTGAGTAAAATTGGACCAAATGCACCAATGGGATTTGCTTTATTATGGCTGTGTCCAAATTTGGATGCGTGTAGATGGCTTCAGTGTAACAATATGGAACAGTTACATGTACGAAGCATGCAACTCAAAGAATGCCAATGCAGCAACATTAATCTTATTTTAAAAGCAAAATAAAAAATATGCAAAACATAACGGATTTTGGGTGGGCTTTCTCTTTAGGACTTCATCTTTCAACTCATAACAGCCAAAATATAATTCACTGATTTTTAGGATTAAGTCCTCTTCAGTCCATTCAGGTCCCAAAAGACTGAAATAGCAACATCCCGTGACAAGCATGGCTTTTCATCTCAACGATCATCCCAGCAACCACTAACATAAAGTACGGCACATAACTGTGCGAAAACAAAAACAAAAAGAGGCAGTACAGGCTCAACAGTTTTTGTGAACTGCTCGTTGGTCGGACGGCCATCATTCACCGTTCACGGAGATGGCAATAACCCGTAAAACGAGAGGAACACATCTGCCTACGCTAGACATTATGCAGTTACATTCCCCCAAGTCACATGTTAGTTTGGTATACCGGCCCAAAATCATCCGCAGTTAGTGACCTTATCCTCGCTACTACGATGCAAAAATATAATGTGACCATATACTTCGGATAGTTTGCCAGTCATACCGGAATTTGGCGTGCACAAGAAAAAGAATACTGGTCATTTTTAACGAGGACAAACGGATAACGTTTTACTCTTGCCACAATCGCTTTGTAAAAGTTTTCGGCTTCACTTTAGGAAGACAGCTGCCTTTTGTGACGGCCATGGGTAAAGAACATTGAATCCTTCCCCTGATATTCGTTAACTTTATTTCACGACTACTGTCTTGAATGGGAGTGTAATTATCTTTTTCATTTCTAGGGGTCGAAAAAGACATTCGGAATATAGTGAGGTGATGTACAGTTGCAAAGAGCATGTGGTATAACTATTTTGCGAAACGTGATTTCCTACGCACGTCATCATTTTCTTGAGAGTAATGAGGTCTTGCCATAATTACTGAACTGCACAACACAAACGCCATCACATTCTAACATGGATTGGCATGCGTTTCAAACCAATTTATTGAACTACCTTTAGACACGGCAAAAATCATCGTGTTTTGCTGATGACAAGACAATTTAAACTAATTCAGCGCTCACGCCAGATTACTTCTGCGTATAGATTGAGCGCGTCAAATAGATTTAAATGGCTGGGATGCATGAGTAAAGGTCTTTTAAGGTTTACAGGCACCTTCGCATTTTTGTTAAGACTCCCGCAAAAACGAAACAGACCAGGTGATTTCTGGGCTTTACTCAAGGGTTGGGGGATATAAGAACGAAGATGATTGCTAACTTGTCATAAACACATTCGCGAAGAACATTATTGGTTTGTGGCGGCTTACGCTTTGCACAGGCTGAACTGCGTTATCTCCAAATGTTGGGAAACCTACAAAGCGTAAGCGTAAAACACTCGGGATAAATTCCATTCCGCATTCGCAAGCTGGGTGTAAAGAGGAAATAAATGTCTCGTCCAATGTCCTCATCTTGTGTGTTACTCAGACCGCGTGGCCGCAAACATTCCGCAAGAGGACGTGCAGGCTAGCTGGCGTCGGCCGCCGCCCTGCCGCCCCATGGGCAGACAGCAGACTCGGCCTCAGTCCGACGGTGAATTTCCTCGCCAGCTGGGAGCCGTGTCACGAAAGTTCACAGGCCGGCTCGGGCGCGGCAGAGCCCCTGACCAGCTGACCGGCTGACCAGGTAATGGGGTGACGGCAGCAGAGGAGGGGGGGGGGGGGCCGCCGGGTCTGCGGTCGGCCGGGAGTCGGGTCCTCTGGGGCGCCCTCCCGCTCTCCCCCCCTCCGGCCGACAGGCCGCTGAACGCTGAGCCCTGTGCGCAGGCACACCTGTCTCCTCCGCCGCGTGGTCCCGCATCTGTCACGTGATTTAGCACCGCCGGGCCGTGCAACTGCGCCACATCCGGCGCCGCCGCGCCTAACATCGGCCCACCGTCCGAGGTGGCTGGCTGCTGGCGGGCGCAACGCCGCTGGGGACAGCCGGCGGGAGGTGATCTAGAACCGCTGTCACATGTTTTCATTTCAGTGCTGCACACATGTATCTACGTCGAACGGGGTGAAGCAGTTTTTTGGAAAAGTAGGCACGTAACAATGTAGGATGGAGAAGAAAATGCTGGAAGCTGCTTTAGAACTGCATATCATCGCACAGTTCACTGCCTGCACAGTTGCAGTTTTAGGATTGAATGTCAAAAGGAGATGTTCCCAATATGCGCAAGACTGTTCAAATTAAAAAATAAGTATGCCCTGCAGTATACGACGCAAAGACAAAGGTATCTGTTGTTTTGTGTCATTGTTAAGAAAAATACTGGTGCCCATTCCACCAGTTGCGCCTCCACCCAAATTGGTTTTGGCCCCTCTAAAAGTGTCCGGCTGGATCTGCTCCCAGAGCCGCAAAAAACAAACGCTATGATGTAAAGGTACCAGACAAACAATGTCGCAAGATTACAGCAAAGTCGGGAAACAGCCCAACGTTATGCTACGCATGACAATCGCAAACGCGAGGTACTAGACGATGCGTTGATATGTCATACTAAGTCATGCACCAGTGGTCATTAGGATTTGCAGTCCTGGACTGCAATCCTTTTTGTAAAGATTGCAAATGCAGTGAAATCCTGTAAAAGGGGTTGGATTGCGGATTCTATTCAACCTTTTCTGCAATCCTTTTCGCAATCCTTGCTCACGGCCGTCTGTTTACTGTTTACTTTCATACAAGCCGTTATCTACATGGCTTTACACATGCGAAGGATTTTTCTTGTATCACGCTGACCATTTGCCATCGCCTGGGGAGAAGCTACGTTAAATTCATTGTCGCTCCAGCGAGAATTATTCAGCACCAGCTCATGGTTGTCTGGTCTGCAAGAGAAAAAAGAGGAAACAGGCTAGAAAGCGGAGTGTTTGCCGGAGAGTTCTAATTTTGAAGATGCTGTCGTGGACAGCTGATCTTGGATTGTGATCTGAAAACGGGAAACACAACACGACTCAAAACATTCAATACATAGCGAATGTAACTGAAGCGTGGATGAAATCTGTCTGGACAGCAACATGGTCACCGTAACAAAGATCCAATGCACGACGACAATAGAAGACAATCGTACGCAACGACACGACGACAATCGTAAACAAAGAGCAAGTAAGGAAATCAGCAACAGGACGACGAAATAAAGACAATGGCGACGCGCCTAGCCCAAGGGCGCTGTAATGGGACCTCTTGGCTTCGTTGAATCCACTCAGTGGGATGTCAACTTCTCAGCCACAAAAGGGGACCCCTTGGCTCAGACAGCGATGGCACGCCGCAACACAGGACCACTTGCTTCAGCCAGCAATGGCAAGCCGCAACAGAGACCCCGTGGCTCCACTGACGTTTAGTGTATTATGTGATATAGCACTAGGTATTATATTTCGTGGTATTTGGGAAAGCCTCGCACATGATCAAAGTGTGCCGGAAAACCCAGTTTACATTTTATTTTTGCCAAAGTGGGTTTTATCCCCTTATTTTTTTCTCACCTTTCATGCCACACATTCCATTTTAATGTTTACATCAATACAACTTCATTCAACTTGCATCTGTCCTTCACTTGGTATTGGTATTTCCATAGTTTACTGGTATTTTAGCCATTTTCCCGATGTGCCGCTTTGCGTAAGTGTCCTGTATTTCATGATGGTGTGCTGTATTTCGAGATGGTGTTCTGTTCATATGCATGTACTGCGGGCAATTTCAGATAGCAGTACTTTGAACCTGGTTTAGGCAGTACTTTGAACCTCGTTCACAACGAGGTAAGACTGATTAAATCTGTTTTCCGAGGAACGGAAAACGAGTTTAATCAAATCGGGAATGGAAGTGAGCGTGCGCATCCCAGTGGTTTGTACGCATTGCTTGAATTTTGAGTTGGCGAATGATGGTAAATCAGTGCAAGACACTGGGTCGTCATCGTGGTTGAGAAGTGCTTAGTCTGCTTGATCCTGCTTGGTCAGGGCATCAGTTACTTCATTCACAGGAATGCAGCTGTGTGCCGATGCACACATAAGTATGACGTGAGTGTTGTAAGGAAATGTGTTGTGTTGCTCAACGAGCCCATGGATGTCTGGGTTCGTGATGACGTGTAGTCGGTGTAGCGATTGAGGTGTTGATTTCGAGTCGGTGCAAATGACGGCCCGCTGCTGTTTGATGTGTTGCATGGCAGCGTGCAAGGCCCTGACTTCTGCGGTAAATATAGAATGAAATTTTGAGAGCCGAACGGAGGGGCGGGCCCTGTCTCCAATAAAGGCGGCTCCCGTGGCCTGAGGAGTACGGGATTCGTCCTTGTATATGAAAACGTAATCCAAGAATTTTGCTGTAGTCAATGAAATTTTGTGGTGCTTCTGCAGGGATGATGGAACTTTTCTTCGCGTTAAAAAGGTATCTTATGCAAAATTTACGATATGTCCATTGGTTGCCACGATTCGTAGCCATGTATTTAGGTTTTTTGGGAGAAATCCGGGATGTTCAGTGGCGGCGAATCGCATTTGATCATGGTGGTAGGGGGCAAATCACAATTTCGAGGTCCCTTGATCTTGAGAGGCCCCCTTTCCTATGAAAGGCCCCTCATCCCCAAAAACTTCATGTTATGTGGAAACTGTCGTCGTGAAGCCACCTGGGGGAAGTCGTACTTCGGCCGACCGGACAGGGTAACCCGACGATCCACAAACGAGGGTAGTGCGACCTCGGCCGCCTGGTTCACATTACCTGATCGACGGACTTTACGCATACTGATTTCACTGTCATTGGTAACTTACCGCGTGTTTGAATAATGGTAGGCACGTTAACACGAGGACGTATTGCTTCAGAACTTTAATGCCACCAGTGCACTTTTCAGAGTGCAAAGTTGTCTTAAAAGCCTAGTGCGCACTGACCAGCTCTGCGCAAAAATAGTCTGCCCCGGCCGTCCACGTGTTCAGCTGGGGGCGCCATTTCGCCGTCTGCTGCCGCCGTGCACATCATTTCCACTTTTCCAACAAAACGGTGCGCGAGCCTCGGCAGGTGCGGCACGGTTTGGTCCCACCGTGAACTCCTGACAGCCACAGCCACAGACAGGCAGCTGGTCGGAAGCCAAGGCAACTGGCGCGGTGCCAACGAAATCCAAGTCTAATGATCGTACTGACAAGACTTGATACACAAATATCGATATAGGATATAGGATATTGATATATTGATATAGGATACCTTTACGTCAACTCAGCACATAATGCAACGTTGAAAAAGGATTGGACATAAGACATTAGCCGATTAGATCAGCGGTTTCTGAGGAATGTGCTTTAAAAAATGTACGCATCCACAAGAATCACAGAATGCGCTGTCGCGTTGTCTGTTTCATCTGCCGAATCAGACTCATCACCCGAGGGTTTTGCACCTTATCATTTCTGTTCGAAGAGCATAGATCAGATCGCAGCATAGAACATCATACATTATAGAACATAAAGCAAATTCGAAGGAATTGTAACACCCCTTGTGAAAGTTATATTGAAATATTTGCCTAGGAATGATGGTGACGTACATTACCGAAACAGTGGAACCACAAATGTTGAAAAAATGATCATGTGATCACAAAATTTGTCATGAAAGTATGATTTTGATCGACAAATGCTGCTTTTGTGACCTGAGATAAATGCATCACATTTAGTGTTGCTTTGGTACCTCACATCACAAATGTAACAGATGCAATGGCTGACCTTTCGGAGGAAGTGACAGCTAATTTAACAAGCAAGTTTGCATATGCCGACAGGCATAAGAACTCTTGCCTCTTTTGGCTCTCTAAAACAGTGTCTGGGATCCTGGTCCAATGCCACCTGTGCGAAGAGCGCACAGGCTGGCCCTTGAGGGAGCAACCCCGGCAGATGCGTGTGCATGAGATTTAACTAAACTGAATTTTGCCCAAAAATGGGCTTTTGTGCTTTCTGCTGTCGAAGAGGAGGTACAGCCCGGCCCTGTGGGCCCACTCATTTGTAGCTCCCCTGACAAATTGCAGGTTCCTCGGTTCAAAGTGTCAAAGTGATGAACTTTTCTAGATATTCTTCCTACGCATTACGTCAAGTGTTTATGGTGTCATTTTCCATGTCGGCGGGTCCAGACCAAGTTTTTGGGAGGCGCTTCAGGCCATTTTTGACGCTGTTGAGGGAAGAGAAAAATGACTGCCGAAAATATAATTTTTAAATATAACTTAAAACTTGAAGTGAGTTAATTATTAAATGACTGGGTAAACATAAAAATGCCTTTGTTGATCTAAGGTCATTCCACAAGATCAAGTCAATGTCAAACGTCAGTTCCTATGTAAGGAGTTTTAATGCCAATTTTTAAAATGCAAAGCCTGAAAGATATCTGGCACAGTACGTTGTCCTCTACTTGCGTTTTAAGTTTCAGATTAATATTAGCCCGGGCCACGGAGTTATGACCAAAATTGTCCTCGCGCATACCCTATACCACGATGGCCATTAATAAGACCTTTTGGAATATATCCAATGAAAATCACTGAAAACGTTTCCAAGCTCTATAAAATGAAGCCAAGGCTTTTCTATGCCACCCTGAGACCATTTGAGGTCAGTTAAGATCAGAGGTCGCAAGTTGACATGATGAACCTGCTACCATGACAGTTTCCCCTTTTTCATGCCCCTTTACCGCCCATGCGAACATGTAGCAACAGAGTCATATGATTTGTATTTCTTGAGTATGACGTGGCTAGTTCAACGTAAAAAGAAACAATTTTAACCTTCATGTTAATTCAGTAAAAAAATGTATTCTCCCCGTTTCCAAGACCTGTGAACGTCTGCAGATATCAAAATTGCAAACGTGTGGGCCAGTGGGGAACCATCAGCTCAGATGGGTAGGTTTCGAGATCGGGGGGGGGGCGGGGAATAACCCCCTTCCCCATACGGGAATGCGCCCTCTCATGATGGGCGCTGGAATAGGGTTAAGTAGCCTACATTGGCAAAATTGCGTCAGCACGAAAAGTTCACTGATTCGAATGGAACGCTCAATCAAAACTCCAGTTACTAGATGACTGTGCGCCAAAGCTTCAGAATACCATGAATATAAAAAAGCTGTCTTTTTCATCTACCCAGTTTTATATCAATTTCCAGTTTTCTGTTTCATACCTTAAAATCTAACATTTTTGCATATCTTTGTAACCACGCACCGTTATTACACATACGTTTGGGGCGGGCGCAAGGCTGTGGGAGGACGATCAACTGCTGGAACAAACCATTTACAGTTTCTCATAAAATTAAGACTAACAGATAAAGGTTTTAGACAACAGCTGATTGCTACAAACATGCAACAACAAACATGCTTCAGTTTTTAATCCTTTTCCCGGAGGGCTAGACGGTATGGCCGATTTCCGGCAGGGGGGACGGATTCAGCCCCCCTGAGGTATCGAGAACGACGCATCCGATTTCATCGCAACGAAAGGCAATCGATTTGCCGTGATGTAAACTACATTTTTTAAAAAGAAGCTTTCAGAATTTTAAAAAGGGGAGGATACAGGGGGCAAAAAGTCAAAATAGGGAATATTTTCGGACCTGTAATAACTCTGTTGTTTATCCACCGATCTTGATGAAATTGGCATAAATCGACAGATTTTAAAAGGGGCTTTTACTATTGGTCCATACATTTCAAACTTTGAGAAAAATGATAGACATTCACAGGGTTTCGAAAATGAGAAGACTGATTTTTGAAGAACTCAGTAACTAAAAATGCAAAAAAAACTTTTTTGGCCTTTACTAGTCATGCTATCCTGCAGAACTACAAATCGCAATAGATTGTATAATGTTAGCACACGTGGCGTCAGGGACGTGAAAAAAGGGGAATGTCATGATTCAAGGAAAAGGGGGATTTTCATTCATTCGAGGAATTCATTCATTTCATTCATTCATTCATTTTCAAGGAAAAGGGGGAATTCATGAAAAAGGGGAATGTCAGGTCATTTCAGGTCGCTGAACCAAAATGGGTTAAGCAAGATGATGTTTCAAAAAAGTAGTGTCATAGCTTCTTGCGAAATACATCGATTAACATGAAACCCGCCCTACTGACAGAACACGAAGGACGAAGCAATTCCGCTTTCTGGAATTGTTTGAAAATGCCAAGGTCAGTGAACCTATGTCAGCTAAACTTTCAGTCTTTTTTCGCCATCAGTTGGGGCTGTCGGTTTAGTCCGGTGGTTCTGAAGTTTTGATGTAAGCCCTTGTGCTTCTCACGTTCTCTGTACATATAGATTTGTCTTTTGACCTATAACCTGAAGTCAGGTCACGTTTTATACCGAATTTTCAAACCCGCAGCCAAATATGATTCATTAATATGCAGTCTTTGCATGTTTATCGTTTGCCATATGTGTCTCAGGAACGCTGATATATGATAGGAACTTACGCTCCAAGGATGACATTGTCCCGTATGGCCAAGCTGACCTGATTTTCCATTTCTAGAAATGCTGCTTGTTTTCAGTGCGTACACACTGTATGACATCAAAATATCAGAACCACACCTTTAGTTTCTTCGTGTTTACTTTCTACTATCCCAATTCTCTTCCTCCCTGTCGCCAAAATAACAACCCATCCATCGCTAAAATAACTTCGTCAAATATTAGACTTTTATGTTGCGGCCGCGCCCGCCGCCCGGTGTCCGTGATTTCCGCGAAGAAAATGCTTTGGAGCACAGGTTTCATGATGTAGAATGGATTTGCATGAAACCATGTTGTATCTTTTTATGCTGTGCCGTGTCTGTTCATTGGGAATGCGGGAAACGATACGACAGACACCAGAAACTACCGGCTTATATGCGTCAAAAGTTTGGCCCACATGGAACTTGTCTGACCTGAACATAACATGCGTCATACACCTTACAGACTTGATATGCATCCTTAACACATCTGCGCCGTGGTCCAGCCAAAACACAGTCTTCTGCAATGAGAAAAAGGCACCTTTACTTTAGGCACCCTTACAAAAAGATGACATTTTTCTTTCACTTTCAGTCTTGTGTGAAACGCCTAGATTTGACCTCGGATGCTTTTACTGCGCCACATAGGTACATGAGGATTTCTTTTTACGTCTGACCTCTTTTGAGCCACGTAAACGACTTGATTATCATTGTTTCCCCTCCTCCACGCGCTAACAGGTGTTTTGACCTAAGGCGACCTCTGGTGACCTCAATATTTACTTATTCGGACTGAATTACCAGACAACAAGCCTTGCGTAGTCCTGGCGGGTACCCCAGTGGTCGCCCTGTAATGAATAAGAGGCTCCAGGTGTTTTAATCGCCTCAGAAAGTAAGTCACTAATACTTTGTTTTGCACTAATACTGCGCTCCACTTTATGGGAATGGTTTAGGGGGCATTCGGAAGTTTCTTGGCTGAGACTACTTTCTCTCATATTAATTAACGCATACTAATACTATTTTGCAAATGAGTGTTTGGTTTTTGTCTTCCTTTCTTTGTAGAGAGGGCCACGACTTGTTTTATTCTCCTTGGGTTGCCGCTTTGATTTCCCTGGCAATTAACGTAAGGTGATTCGCGTCGTGGTGAAATGGGGCGGAAGCACTCCTGGCCACCTGATAATAGGTGGTGGGTAGAGAAAAAATCTTGTGCATCCTTCTAGTTTTGCCAACGCCTTTTCAATTGTGTTTTTACTTTTTCTGTGCCAATCATAGTTTTCAAGACCTTAAGGGGAAAGCTCTTATGACTTCCCGGCCCGGCGAAGGTGGATCCGGAGGCCGGCCAGACGAGGGTTGGGGATAACACTTATAAGGTTAAGGATAACCCTCTGAACATGTCAGGCATCAGACGGATTCAGTCGGCCTTTGGAGGATTCTGGTAAAGGTGAATATGAGCGAAACCGGACAGCACCATCCAAGAAGCCGCTGGGAAACGGGATCAGCGGGAGGCTCGAGGAAGTAGACATAAATGTTGTGCGCGAGACGCTTCAGCACGTGGGGGATTATTTCTGTGCCGTCGGCCTTGTTGAGGTCGAGGCTCAGATTAAAAACCGTCACGGGAAAGAGCAGGTTCCATGGTACGGGTGTACGTTGTTTCACTCAGGTATCCTCGCTCAGTATCGAATGAAAGCGTCTTGAAATTGATTTTAAATTTTGGGATTACCCTTTAAAAAGCATGTACCCAGACGAGTACCTCTGACAATTTTTTTTTGAAGCATTTGAAGTCCCACCCTATACGAGATAGAATGACGACGGCAGAGCATGATCAGCGGCCATGTATTGAAATCGAGCGAGCGCGACTGGCAATCGTCTAAATGGTGCCGTGCACGGTGGCTGCTGCCATATAACTGAAGGCTCGGCCCATTTTTATTTCCGTTTCCGCGTCTTTCTTGGCATGAAACTGAGCCCAGCGTGGACGTCTCCGTTCTGCACTTCTTGGCCTACGGCCAAACATTAACGAGCCAGTGGCTGGTCCACCCGCACTTGAAACGATTGGGAAACCCTGGGCGTCGCCGGTTAGGCAAGAAGCCTTGACTCTTTCGGAGAGATGCCCTTTTGCCTGCGCCTGACCGGGGGAGTGGAACAGAGGTGCACGCAATCCGCCGCACCGGCGGCCTCATTAGGCGGCCCAACCAACCAGCGCGTGCCAAAACACAGTCGAAATGCTTCACAATCACGGAGCGTTTTGATGATTTCATGGTGAAAGACGGTAGACGATGTAGGCCGTGCCGGGCTGGACCGGACCGACAGCGTGGGGCAGCTGGTGAGCGCCCTCCAACATCGAGGCACGCCTCGCCAACTGACAGCCGACCAGGAGATCAGCCGATCCGCAGAGAGCTGTACAATCCGAGCTGTCATTATGCCGCGACAGCTGCAGACGACCCGCCGTTAGAGCTTTTGCGCCGTGCAGATCAGCAGGCTCTGTGAGGAACTACTTGCATGGGGTGCAATTTTGCGGGGAACTATTCGCATGGGGTGCAGTTTTGCATCCCACGACAGAACGAGCAATGCCTAGCACCCTCATCTCTCGGATTTCTGTAAAAATAGTTTCTGCGGTAATCATATGTCCTCAACATGTGTACCAAAATGTTTTTTTGTGAGATTAATAATTTGGGTATTTTAGCCTAAGAAGCTTAGGAGTTGTTGTTTGGCATCTTTGGTAGTCAATTGGGTATTGTTAGATATCTTTGGCAATTGGTAGCACTGTCAGTCGACAAAAGTGACAGAATATGCCACAGTCGCTCTTTGAAATACACTGTGGGTCTAAACAACTGTAAAGAAAATCCAAATGTGAAGTTTTTTTAGGACTGTAGTAAGATTTATACACAACGGGCTTCTGGTGTAAAAATCGGATTTGCTTGGTAACAAAGGCGGATCCAGAACGTGTGCAAAGGGGATCTCCATTCGTGTAGGCTAAGTTATCCCCAAGTCTTGACTGATTTCTGTTCGCATTCCGACTACTTTGTTCCGCCATTTTTTGAAAATTAACATGTATAAACTTAACCAAATTTTTATTTAAAAAACAAAAGGTTTTCGATTCCCTTCGAAAGGCATGGGGGTAGAAGACATGGCCTCTCTCATAGATTCAGTGGAAGGGGGTCCGGTCCCCCTCCTTTAGGTCCTCATTTTTTGTGAAAACCATTGCCCATCGTCTTCCCAGCAAGTGATTTTCGTATGATTTCAGTTGACACTGAGCTCCGCCCCCTCCCTTAAAAAAATCCTGTCTGCGCCGCTGACCCCTCTGTATCCAGCCCTGTTTGACCATAACCATACCACAATTTCCTGGGACGCTGATTCGCAGTATCTGTGTCAGTCAATGGTATTTTCATTCGGGCTTTGATGCTTATGATTTAATTCACACATACGCATTTGGATTAATCATGAAAACGCATAGTACTGATTCCAGGGATTTCGACGTCACATGTAGACAGAGTATATACAAAACAACGCACGTTACGAAGTGCCATGCGTCACCATGGCTTTCCTTTCCGTTTTTCCGAGAGAAATTGTTACCACTCCTCCGTCAGTGTGTTGATCAGATTTTGTAAGCTGTCACGAACCTATAATTCACAGCCATGTTCAGCGTCGAAACCAATTGGAACCAAATTATATTAAAATCTGACAGCTGAGGATGTAAAATTGCACAGTTGACTGGCCAATGTGCCGTGGATGCACAAGCAATCCGGTTTTAACACAATACAATCCAAAGAAACGGTACAACCAGTCGCTTTGCGTCCAAGCTTCCCATCTGAGAGGGCGTTTATGTTACGAGTGTTGGCTCTCGAGATGCCTTCACTCCGTGTAGCAGCGTGTAGAAGTTTCCTGGCGAGCCTGGTCTACTGCGGCGCCGTCGCTGTATCGGGTCAGGAAGACCGCCGAGTCGACAGCAATTCTTCTGTGAGTCATGCCGGCGGATTCTGTCGCCAATGTCCTCACATTTTGGACCAATGCACCTGGGTGCAAAACGCTGTTTTCCGTGCAAGACGCTTCAGTTACAAACGTAGTTTTGTAGACCTGCTTTGTTTGGTAGGTTACTGCAAGGGACGTAATCTATCAGATTTGTCAGTTCGCAATGAAAGCTCGATGATACTAACTAATTTCTTCGGGGCAGTTTCATTGGCTATGTGGAATTGAACGCATGGTCGCATGCTGGCAAACAATCTGGTGCTGCAAAAATAGTATGTTCCTCATAGATTCCTCCTCATAGTTAGCTGTCCAGTGATCCATAGATATTTCTATCGTGTTGAGCTGCGCACATTAAGCGAAGCAACAGCTGGGCTGATTGTAAAAGAAAACATAATGAACGCATGAGTAAACGTTGTAGTATCCTCACCTTGCATTCCATAGTAATGTTCACTGCAAACTTACATCGGCATAGCTTCGAACTGTAACAGTTCGTACACTTGGGAAAGATTCTTTGAATATTTGTAACTGAACGAGACGCACACTGATCGGGTCGATGTGACATGTACTCATAACTGACGAATGTCACTGTCGCTTCTTGTTTTGTCTGAGACTCTTTCGAGGGCTTTTTCGATCCCTCTTTCTCCTAGGCGATCATTGCGTTTTCTCTTCTCCTTGGTGGCTTTGGTATACGTCGAAAAAATTGCGTCTTGTTCATAGTCAACGAAAATTTTCCTCTTATCACCGGAGCTGTTAAGATGAGACGACTCTTGCTTGACCACGTTCAACAATATCTGAGAACTTTCTAATATCTTTTGGTAAGCCTTATCTGTTTCGACTATGATTCTTTCGTATTCTTCTTTAAGCTGAATTTTCTTAGCTAGGCCTTCATTGATTTTTGTTAATGTTTCACTTAGGTTATGAATCTGTGTCTGAAGAGCTCTCTTTTCGGTCTCCTCTTTATTTATCTGGTCTTGCAGTACTGCTCTACGATACCTTAATTCTTCTACAGTTTTGACCAACTCATTGTTGTAAGTTTGCAAATTTGAACCGTGTTTTGACATACTGACATTTGGCGCTTACTCACATATTGAAAACAAGTCATACATTGAAAAATATCCATTCAAATGCCCTCAACGTTTTATGCTAAAATTATAAATGTCTCGGGCCATGACGCCCAACAATCTTTCATTTGAACGAACTCTTTAAGAAACTTTTAACCTTGTGAGATAAGTTCCACCTCGTCCACTTGCACCTTCAGTTAATTGATTTTCATCTACAGCACTGTTCTTGATGTATTTGTGAATCCTCGACTTTTTAATCATACGCAGTGTTTATGTAAGAATAACAGGGTACTTGTGATGGACATACGACCCCACCGGGACAAACCTGATGCTTCATTTTTCTGTAATGCAGAACAGTGTCATATCTGTCGGATATAACAAATTCATATTTGTACAGCAAACATTGGCATTGGAGGGTTTTCAACTTTGGTAAGACCAAAGTCATTTCAGGCGGATTTTTTTCATGCAACGTGATATGAGTAATGCTAAAATAATCCTAAGTTGGCATGGATTGCCATGTCCAATACGGACTGCTCCACCCACCAGGGCCATCGCACTGACTATCCTAGCTTCAGTGCCTCATTCCTGTCCTTAGTCGCTTTGCCGCATCTTGACAATGAATAGCTGCTTGCGAAAGGCGGTAAAGGTCCATACAATAACACATCTACCGCGTTCCAAAACTACACGCAAAGAATCATAGGCGCCGCCGAACGCCCGCTCAAACTTTTAGCCCATAACGACGTTCCAGGTTTGTGTTCAGCATGCCTTGTTTTAGAATGCCGACGATCCAAATGATCTTGAGATGGCCGAATTCGGAGGCAGCTGACTGCTTGAGTCTCTCTGATACCACTCTTCGATCCCAGGGTAGGTCTTAGCGAAGTCGTCCTTTCTCTTTCTCCAACGTTTTCTGCCCAGGCGTCGGCTCCGAGAGTGAACCACTGCAAATTGCACAAAGGCGTCGGCATTGTACGCTCGTGCTTCGCACGACAGCATTTAGTTTTATAGGTTATCGCTATGCATGTCTAGAAACGTCATGCCAGGGAAATTCGTTTCCGTCACATTGGCTGAGTTTCTTATCAGAGCCGTTTTTTCTTCCAGTGGTTGTACACAATGAATGGGTGATTGCAGGAAAGGTGAAGTCGGGGGAGGAGAGGTCGCCTCCACTCCCTGTTGGGGAGAAGGTAGGGTCCCCTTGGACCCCTTTGAGAACTTTAAGGGTTTTCAAATATGGCCCCCGATGCCATAGCGCGCCCTTCACATTGTCGTTGGAGTCCTATATGAGACCTTGATGCTACAGGAGGCTCTCTAATGCTATAGGAGATCCCCTTGAAGCTATAGGAGGCCCCTGTTAATGTCAAGGTCCCTTTTTAGGCCATGGAAAGGCACCTCAGCACTTTTTGATGGAACCCCGTGCTGAGGAGGCCCCCCTGGGGTGAAGAGGCCCCTTCTGAGGATCCCCCATCTTTGGCGGATTCCTGCCCACGTGCCTGGATGTAGCACAAAGAAATGAACCGTTCTTTGTGTCAAAGTGCATCTGATTTTAGGTCGGCCCGAGAACAGGATGGTGATGGGCGCTCGAGTGTGATGAGAGCTTCCCAACTGCCTTTTGCCCGACATCCACGGAGGGAAAGTTGCGGAATTTCAGCGGCGGCAGAGCTGACATGTTTTGATGCGTAATCTGCTCCCAGTGCGTCCTTTCGCCTTGTTGAAGATGCCCAACCTGCCAATGTTCTGCAAATAGGACATGCTCTGGTTGAAGTAAGCAGCGTTGTGTCAAAATATACTGTCGACATCACAATACGCTTAACTTGCTGGTTAGTGCTGTGGATCGCAGAGGTAACCGCAGAGGCGGCCTTTCATAAACACATTAACAACCAAGTTTAGAAGGCAAGTAATAGGTATAAACGTATAATGCATGTCATTGTGAAACGGGATCGTTCGATAATCCCTTGCATAAACGTCGACGGGCCATCCATATTTGTGGGAGGTAATTACGTCACGTGGACCAAGGCGTGCCCCGTGGCCCTATCCCTAGGTGCGGGTTTGGTGGGGGCTAACATGGTGAATGCAACCGCTCTCTTAAAGTGATCCAAATGATGTATGGCAACTTGCGTTCCTACCAAAATTTGCCAAATTTTCAGACTATACCTTTCGAAATTTGCTGAACAATTATTTCTACCCAGGCCCTTTTTGGGTCGTTTGAAGAACACAGTTGAAACTTCCAGGGATTCTCACACTGATGCGAACGGGTGTCGCAATGTCAGTAAACGTGGGGAAGTAGTGACGACGAACAGTGCTTGAAGCTGAAGCTGAAGTTGCGACAGGAAGGCAAATGTTCTACCTCTGTATCTCTCCATTGGCCCTGGTTCGTGTCAGTGATAGGGACACATCAATCTGGAGAAGTGTGGGGTCGAGAGGCAACCGTGAAGCCTTAAAAAAAAAAACTGCTGTAGTTGAGAAAGATGCATTGGTAGGTTCAGTGGTAAATTTCGTGGTATTTTAGCGGCGGCGGCCACTAAAAATCCCGGAAAACCGCTCTCATGTTCTCACCCTCGTTATATTTTGCACAACATGGTATTTGATAGACTTGACAAAAGCAGGCCTGTATGAGCTTTGAGGATGTCTGGTGCGCGTGAACTTGGCTTGTGACTGTAGCGGATCGGTGGGTTGGGTCGGAACCTCCGCCCTCCCGTGCCGTCTTGCCTGGTGGCTTCTGCGACCGACCGCAGGGCGCCGAGATACGGCCCCGAATTAGCGGGCCTAGACGACCGCGGGGAGTCCACGGCCGCGCGCCACCACCGACCGCCCGAGAAATGGCACATCACGGTTTAAGGTAGCCATCTTTTATCTCTGTCCGGCATCCAAAACTCGGGTGTTTGCCGGCCCCGTCCACGGCATTAATTTTGTGCTCTCCTGTCACTTCCAGCCTCCGCCAGCCCGGCCCCGCCCCTCATCTCGAGACGGACCAATCAGCGCCAGTCGGGCGGTCACGTGTGCGTCGCCTGGTCAGCGCGCATGGTCCGTTGGCTGGCGGCCGGTAGACGCTCGGCGGGTAGTGCGAGGGCTGGGTCGAGAGGGGGTATGCTGGTGACGGTGGCGGCACGGTGCGACCACGGCCGCCGTGCAGCGTAGTCGGCCGCCCACTTGACTGGCTGTGACTGGGCAACACCGTCCGGCGCAGGTCAGCGCAAACGATCCTGTTGGAGCTACTGAAATAAGACCGCTGTGGCCGCAGCGAGAACTCTTGCTCTCTTTCCACTGGAGAAGAAGAGGGCTGCTGCTTTTCGGCCGGGGAGGAGCCCGTGGTTGGAGCCAGCATTCTCGAAGAAGCTCCCGCAGGCAAGTCTCGCTAGCCAGATCTTTGTGGTCATGATTGCTGTTGATCTTCACCGCTTCGCCGTGCCTGTAGCAAGGAGCCATATGACGCCCTCGGTTATGCGTTTAGGGGAACATTTTATGTTGCCAGGACAAGCAGAAAACTGCGTGTAGTATTGCAAAACCCACCCTCTCCTCGTATTCGTCTTTTTTCCTGCTTTTTTTTGGTGCAGCTGTTGCCCTTGATTGGCGAAATTTGCCATCTACACCATTTAATATTTGTACTTGCCCGAAATTAAACACAACTTCAACGATTAATGCACGAACCTTTCCAGAAACGATAGGGTGCTTTCGTACCAACTTTTGCACTGGCGTAGCATTGACTGTGCCGGCTTGGTCTGTCTACGCACATGGCTTCGGTTCTGAACTTCGCAGCTCCCACTCTTGCCGCCATGACTGTTCAGCTGGGGTTGCAAATCCGTAGGAAAGTGATTCATCCCAATCTCACCACGGTTGGGTTGAACACTGCGGGAACGTTTATTATCAGTAGCACCTGAGTGCAACCCAAATACCGCACACACGCGGAAGGAGCTTGGAACTTGGAAACAAGAACACGCAATAGCTTCAGCGACATAGCAGGGGTCCATTCAACGAAAACTCTTACCTTGCAAATGGCATGTCCTCGGAAAGATGTCTAATATACCAACGTTTGTGAGTTGTAGAAGGCACTGAGTCATCAGCGACTCGTTTACGAATATTTTCCTTTTTTCGTTTTAACCGTGCAAGCCCTGATTGGAATCCTAGAACTCCCCACTTTCGCAAAATTTTTCGTCAAAGTTGCAAAGCCGTGCCATATGGTTCGTTTTAGTGCAGGATCTTAAGTGCGGTGTGTGGGAACCTACAAATGACAAAAACCACGCGGTACTAATCACAGTCACATGGAGGTAGTTGAAACTTTGCGATTACAAGCAAATCCATTTCGTGTCTCCCTGTGGCAGATTACCTTGTCGGCTCGTGTGCTTGTTTGAAACCATCGTTGGCATTAATGTGCGTATGTGGTTGTACGTATGTGGTATGAACGGTTTTGATCCTTGTCTTATGGTCGACGCGGCGCCGCCGTCTGATCAGTTGTCCCGTCAGCTGGCGGCCGGCCCTCGTCGCCACCGCCGCTCCGAACAGCCTCCAGCGGGGCCCAGTGCCAGTTCTGGTGCCAGTCCGGCTCCTCGCGTCCTGAGGTCGCCGGCAGCGCGTGTGGTGCGATTTGTGTGCGAACCTCGCCGACTTCACCGACTGCGCCGGCGGTCGGCGGCCGTTGGCAGCGGCAGCGGCGCCGACGCACGTGCGCAGGGGCGGCGGGAGCGGCCGGACCGGCCCGGTCCGGCTGGCCGTTCTCCGGCTGCCCGGCCCGACTCTGCTCCGACACGGTCCGGGTCGTGGCTCCCTCCACTTCCGTTCACAAGGGGTGGTCACGGACGGCTGGGGAGGTGCTCAGATGGGACACGGCGGTCCGGCAGGGCGGCGGCTCGGCGGCCGGCCGACCTGCTCCTACCCAAGACGAACGGGGCCGATCAGAGAGCTCCAATGATCACCGACATGCAAACCCAGTTTTACAAGGAGTCGGGTGGGAAAGAATTTCGTCCAAAATCTACAGAGCGCGCTGTGTGTTATCCGCTTAGCGCACCGCCCCAGGAGCTGAAATAACGTGGAAAGTTTAGTGTAGAAGTCGGATGTCAGGTTCGGGTAAACCAAGCGCGCCAGCTGTGTTTGCTCCGACTTAGGAAAAGTGTACTAACATGCCGTAGGTTACCCACGTGGGACCATAACGACTTTCCAGGAGGTCACTGCAAAAAATCATCTGAGGGCATTTTCTACGTTCTTCATAGTTATTGTTGAGATATTAGTTCAAAGATTTATTTATTGTTGATATAATGGTATGATATACATACATATATGATGTATATATGTATGCATATGTATACACACACATATATATATATATGTATATATATATATATATATATATATAAAAGTTATGGCATCACAACCTTCCGCCTGATTTTTAGACGAAGTGTAGTGTGCCGTGCGCAAAAGGAAACCATTGAATTCCCGTGATTTCATATCCCCTGAGATTTTGTGTGTGCTCTCCCTTGCATTCATCGTCGATTTTGCATCGGATCTGGCTTGACTGATATCGTTATCTGGCCTGTGCCTTTGGTCCTTTCTTTCGAATTGATGTGTTGAGTTATTTACGTTATTACTTATTGAGACTTGTGTCCAATGTCATCCACATTGGTTGTTTTAATACTTACAACAAACTATGTGGACGCAAAATGTTGGCTCGGTATCCTATTGCAATTCAGACTGATTCTGTATGCATTGCAGTTCAGTTTTGAAGTGCTTAGAATTGCCAATCAATATCATTGGCATTGTTTGGCTCCTGAAGCAAGTGTTAGCTCGTTTCTTTCCATAGGTTTGCTTAGACTGATGTCACTTGATGAACTCCCACATCGAGATTTGTCGTCAGACGCTCATCCAAAATTTGAGAAAGTGGAAGGGAAATGATGCTTTTGCCCGTCAAGTGAAGTCAAAAATTATTATTCTCGGTCAACGCTCCCAGGGCTGTTTTCTCCCATGTGTAAAACATTGAGAAAAAGGGTGGGGCTCCCTGTTGGGACCCACGCCTAGCCATGTCAAGCGAATACAGTGCTGAACAAAACGGCTTCATCCTGCCACATTTCAGGCCTTTATAAGGGGCTAAAATGTTTCACTCCGCTAATCTGTCCAACTTACTTGGTTGGCGTCCGAGCTAGCTGTTTATCGGTCATGGTTCTTAGAACCACTAATGCTGAAGAAATCAGTCAATGACGTTTAATTTTCGTTCCTGTTCCACTATTTGTGTTTCCCGTATTATTTATTCTCATCGACTGATTGTGTGTGCGCGCATGGCACATGAGATACGGGACTGCGTTATCCACCACGTCACTTGAAGTTTTTTGATTTTTTGGCCCGGGAATGTAATAGCCACTCGTTTCCTTTTGCAAGAGTGGAATTCCCGACGCCTTACAACACAGTGCAGTACAAGAGCAATGTAAGACGCTCACACGAGTATCACCTAAGTTATCCGGGATCGCGTTTTCCGCGTTGAGACGCCGGAGCTGGAGATGCAGCCTGCCGCAGTCGTCCGTCCGTCTGTGTTCACTGACATCTGAATATCGTGTCTCACAAAACACGCTTTTCTCGCAGTCGCGTTCATTTGGGTACCATAATATAATGAGACAATGATTATCCGTCCAAAAGCAGGAAGTCATTTGGTATGGTTGATGTAACATTTAGCCTGACCAGTCTGGCATATCTCCACATGATGACTGCAGTCTGCACAGTTTTGTATGTAATGTGGAACGCACATGTATTCTGATAGTAATTTTCATATCCAGAGCTGGCGTAACTGCCATGGGCATAGCAGCTGTGTTGTGAAAATAGTCTTAACTGCTGACGTGAATGACCATGGATAATGACCATATTGAGCCAATGACTAAGCTTTTCGAGATTGCCTTTATTAGTATTATTTGAATAAATTGCACTCTGCACTGATTTATGAGTTTTCTGTTGCTGACCGAATACCTGAATGGTACTTAAAAACTCCGTTAATTGATTGTTGTTTTTATGTTGAATTGATGTAGTTTGTTATAGCTGTTCTCATGCACATTGTTTTATCAGATTCAGATATGTGAATGCAGATGTGGCCCAGAGACACTACTTTTGCACTGCCATGTTCAAAGAATATGTTGTTTTATCAGATTCAGATATGTGAGTGCAGATGTGGCCCAGAGACATTACTTTTGCACTGCCATGTTCAAACAATATGTAAACGTGCTGACATAATCGCAGCACATTGTTACTATGTATTTCAGTTTTTAGTTTGAGAACATTTGTATCTGCCACTTTTCTTGAGTAAGTTCTGTGACTTCTCACATTTTTTACATATTTCACTGTTGGTCATGAACGAATAGTTCTTGTGCTATTAGTTGCTCTTAAAAGCATAAGAGGGTGCTTTTCATATGTCAACTTTCACTGGAATATCAACTACCATTTTGAGTCATTTTTTGACACCCATATTTCTAGCCGGCCATTTCTAACCGGTTAAAACCGATATCAGAACTTAATTTGAGTCTGCTGCTGCCATTCCTGGCTCGCGAAAAACGGGATCTTAAGAATTCAAAGGTTATGATGGCTGTATGATGATGAAAGCCAGTATGGAAGTTATGGCTGTCTACACGGAGAATGGATATCTTCCTAGATGGTTCAAGCACGGCACTAGATTTCGTTACAAAATAGTTTTGTCTCGACCTACTGGCGCCAATTGGCATCGGAACCGACGTGCGCATTTAACTGGAGGTGCAGGGAACTGGTACCTGAAATTACACCAGAATTTCACACTAAAGAGGGATTTTAAATTCGCTTCTTCCGGGGTTACAATGTGGTTGGGAGGGCTATACCAAGGTTCGGCTGTAAACACGTAATTGTTGCAGCAGCCCATAGGGCAGGTAGGATGCTGGCCGCACGAAAGTCCGAATAATTTTAACACTTACCCCATGGCGATGTATGGAGAGAATGCGTTAAAATGGTTCTGGCCTTATCAGCTTTCGAAAGAAACTGCTACACAGATACAACGTTACGCGAATTTTCTTGCGTCAGAGCATCACTGTAGACGGATTAGTACTCGCTCCCATAATGGTGACGACCGTGGCTGGTACTGTTCGCACAGCCGCTGGAAAATCCGGACAATGTTGACCTTCCATGCAGTGACGGCCGATTCCGTCCCCGCATCCATATGCGGACCTTTGCGTGCCAGACTGGCGGAAAAAACAAGTGGTAATGTGACCTTGCCGTCCTTTTTCTACTTCGATTTAACCTGGAGGAGAGAGAGAGAAAGAGAAAGAAAAAAGAAAGGAGGAAAAAAGAGAAAGAGAAAAAGGTAGAGATAGATAGATAGATAGAGAGAGAGAGAGAGAGAGAGAGAGAGAGAGAGAGAGAGAGAGAGAGAGAGAGAGAGAGAGAGAGAGAGAGAGAGAGAGAGAGAGAGAGAGAGAGAGAGCTGTCGCCACTGTTTTCGGTCTCGGCGTAATCAGGCAAGATAGTTTCATACTACAATATCCGTTGTGTTGAAAAGATCGCACTCGTAAAATTAACAGCATTACGTACATGGTTTAGTCTTTCGTTGCGCCTTAGGAATAGGGCTGCAACCCTGCTCCCCAAAGCTTATAGCGATCTGATGTTTCCACGAAATCCGCTGGCATTTATTCAGCATTTGCTCAGAGTGGCGATGTCCGGTTTTAATGCAGACGAAAACGAGTACAACATTGCATGCGATAACAAACATCGTGACGAACGTTGCGTAAAAACCCAGGTACGTCATGAGATACGGAGGTCGCAGACACCGCACGTCCACCGATGGCACCTTATCCTGCACCTGAGTGACCTGAAATGACTTGTTAGGGAGCGGTGCTCCAGGGCTGCGTCTCGCTGGCCTGCTGAGTTGATGTGAAGTCGGTGTCCAGAACCCAAGAAAACGTCACTATCACAAGCTGTCAGCTTCAACCGGGGCCGGACCGCGACTGGGCTCTGACTGAGACTGGGCATAGCTGAGACTGGAGTCTGACACAGACTATGCAGGAAGAGGTCACCTCTGATGAGACTGGGTGCGGGCCAATACTGAGGCCTAGCTGAAACTGGAGACACGTACCAAAGCTTAGAGAGCTGCGACGTTGGTTTTTAGATGGAGCAGACTGCTGCTGGTGCCAAATACGTGCTTCGATGCTGCTGATTTGTTTCTAACATATGGTAAAGGGTATTCAGAACATGACTGATCTGCCATCTTCCTCCGCGTGATGTATTTTCACTGAAATCTTACCACGAGAGTACCACAGCAACGCTTAGCCCCCCCCCCCCATAAGGTGGCTCTAAGATATGGTAAGACAGGGAACTTTGCATGCTTCGGAAAACAAAGTCAGCTTGGGAGACCTGCATTGCGGACCAACAGCCGCCTGTCATATCCCAACGCCGCTCTAGTTGCCCTGTCTCAGTCAGGGCCCAGTCGCGGTCCGCTCCCAGTTGAAGCTGACAGCCTGTGATAGTGACGTTTTCCCGGATTCTGACAGCGGCCTCACATCGGCTGGATAGGCCGGGAGGCGGCACCTGTTACAGCAGGCTCCGCTCTGGAGCACCGCTCCCTAGCAAGTCATTACAGGCCACTCAGGTGCAGGATAAGGTGCCATCAGCCGACGTGCGATGCCTGCGACCTCCGTATCTCATAATACGTTGCAAAACGCTTGACGCTACGGCTGCCATGACCTGCGATTGAAACCGACCAGACCGGACGTCGTCAGTGACGGTAATTGTTTGACGGCGGGCTCAGAGGAGGTCTCGGGTGGGTTTACAGGAGGGCCCAGGTGGGTTTAGAGGAGGGCTGGGGTGGGTTTACAGGAGGGCCCAGGTGGGTGTAGAGGAGGGCTGGGGTGGGTTTACAGGAGAGCTCGGGTGGGTTGACAGGAGGGCTCGGGTGGGTTTAGAGGAGGGCTCAGGTGGGCCGGGAGAGCCGCGGCGGTGGAGACGCGCCGCCGGATAGCGTCGGCCGGCTACGGAGGCCGTCGCGGCCCCGCTGCGGTGGCCGTGGCGCGCCGCCAGGCTCGGGTCAGGCCGGACCCAGCGGCCGGCCGTCGAACAGACGCCGGTGTAGAGTCGCAGCGACGTCCATCCGATCTGGCGAGCATGCAGCTGGCTGCCCGGCGCGTCAGTTAACGGCCCAGCCCCGGCCAGAGGCGCAGCCCGGGGACGGCCGGCAGGAGCTGCGTGTAACGCAGCGCCCGGCAGTCGGGGGAAGAGTGCAGTCCAGGGGCCGTGTGTGACACGGGCCCCGGCACACAGGGAGAACATGCAGCCAATGTGTGTAATGACAGGCGTGAAGAAACTGGGAAAACGCATTTAGATGCTTCGGGGGTGCCCCATATATGAGATGTAGAGTAAATAGCAGGTTACGAGACAGTTTTTAGCCGAAAGCAGTGCTGCGGATAATGGCCAGCGTTAGGCATACATATTAAACGGCCCTTGTACTTACCCTTCATCTTGGAAAAAACGAAATCCCATGCGCATGTCAATCTAGGCATTTTGCCGTATCTATTAATGACATTGGATTACTTTCACATAGTCTTTCTTTTCAAGACAAAACAATTGACGTCGCTGTGTTTTATAACCAGCGTACAATGTACGCTGTACAAGTCATTCACACCAGAAAAAGATGTACAAGTCACACCAATGTACAAGTCATTCACACCAGAAAACGATTTCTCAAACACCCAGCGTATTATGCATTCCGTTTCCCTTTCTTCGTACTGCTTTGAAGAAAAGCCTTGCATTACAGTGTATTGGTACCTTGAAAGAAATTTCCCATCGTTAAACGGTAATATCAGAGTGCACCAGGCTCCAGCCCGCCTTACTGGAGTGATCTGCTACGGCCACGTCACAATTAACGTTATCACTTGGACAAGGGACGCACCAGATACATTATCCGGCCTGACAATCGGGCTGGACAGCTGGTTGGTGGACCATGGAGCTGTCGCCGGGTGCCCTCATCAACCGGCCCCATAGCCGGATATGTTGTTCTCGCTTTGTGATGGTGATGACTGACGGAACTTTTATAAGTTTCCACTGCCCTTCGATCACCTGTCCCTGTGTTACCTGTAATCCCAGCATGTTTTGTCTCTGTCTTTGCATTTGTCTCAAAGTCCTTGAGTGTAGATGTAAGATTTTGTGGACGATAAGTTGGTGAATATAAAAGACCAAATGTTAGGTAACTGAGAATGGAGCATTTTCAACATATCAAGGGTCGCTGACAATACATTACCAAGTGGACCTTTGACCCATGACTGACGTGACGAGTTCTAGGAGACCTTTTTAGTGATTAGCAGTTTGTCTGTAGGCGTTGTCATTGCTGTGTTAAAGTGCGAAATACTGCCAGAAGGACTCGAAATGCGATTTAACGCATATCATTCGATCTTTAAGTATATTTCGCCCATTTCTGTGAAGAAGTTTCGAACAACATCTGTGTTGAGCGGGACGTCAGAGACGCCCTACCTGCATGTATACCTCCAGATTTGATTGAAATGAGCTTCACGATCCATAATTTCTTTTCCCCTTTTCTATCATGGTCGCCATAGATTAAATTAAAGCCTCTTTTCTATCATAGTTCTCATAGATTTAATTCAAGTAATTCTCCATTTTCCAAACAATCCAGCTTCCCGAAACCACCGGATAAGTTCATTTTTTTATTATGGTCGGCACGCTAAGGCGTCACGTGGACTCCGCGACACGTCACAAAGTCAGCTGGACTCGGTGGCAGGCGTGCGGCAGCCAGGTCTGAGGCTGCAACACGGCCGGACCCATCAGTGGCGGCCACCTCCCGCCGTGCCAGCTCATCACTTCTATAATTAAATAACGATTATCGGCCGTGATCGGGCGGGTGGCGTACTGCGGCCCGCCGACCGCCGTCCGGCCGGCTATTGTTGCCTGCCGCGAGCCAGGCGTCCGGAGCGGAGCGGCGCGGCGCGGCGCGGCGCGGCGCGGCGGCCCTCCCAGCCACTCGGCCACGGCGCCAGCCGGCGACGGCCCTGCGCCCGCTGATTGCACTGGCATGAGACGCCACTTTGGCGTGACCGAGGCCGACCCAGGCGTGTTGGGTGCGCCGGTGACCCCCCCCCTTCCTCCCGTCCAGCATGGAGCGTGAGGGCGGGCGGACGGGGATTGGAGGCATTACCGCCGTGGTGCCTATGGTTGAAGTGGGTAAAGTCTGACTGACGACCCACCTTTGCCAATTAGATGGTAATCTGTAACGATATCGTCCTGCCGGACTTAGCTGATGGGCCTCAGTCTTAGAACGAATACAGGTAAAAGATGAACAGTGCAGCACTGAAGCATTTTTGCTCGAAAGACTGATGTTTAATTTCTTTTCAGTCTGGGGATTATATTTTTTCTTTCCCTCGTGTATTTCGGTATGCCTTCACTGGGCGATAAGGAATAAATGACCGTCGTGATACTCCACAGGAAAACCGTCCAACACAAATCGCTTGTTGCCTATGATATAATCCGAGACTGAAAGTCTGTTTGACGGCGACAACGTCGCCATTTTGTTTATAAATGGCACTCATCTATTTATCCTAAGATTTCCGAAACATGGGTTTGGAAACACCCTCAATGGAGTGAACTTAACTGTGTAATGTAGAAATAACAGATGTAACTTCTGTAGAAAAAGTAATTGCTGATAGTTGCTTTTTAGCTAAAAAAAAGATAGCTTACTTCTGGTTCAGCGCTGTGCGCCTTATTTCATTTCGTTTTATTCATATGCGCCATCTCATTTCAAACGAGTTCGCCCCGAAAGTTGCGAGACGGAAAATGTAACAAGCTGTTCTAAGAACCAGCCGTTGACCATAACAGTTAAACCGGCCAGATCACTGGTAATTGTAATAGGGCTAGAGTCAGATCCAGGCGATCACCTTGCGGGCTCCACAGGCCCTCGAGCATTGGAACGGTGTTTTCTCAAGCACCTACACGGTAACGTTATTCGGAACGCGAAACCCGGCCGCTGCACCCCCTTCGCAGCAAGTTCTGAATTAACTGCTCCTGTAGATTTGCGACCGGTAACGAGAGCGGCGGGACACTCGGATGGCTGATGTTGCACATCGCTCGGTGGCCACAACTAGACCAGTTTGTCACGGATGGCTGCCACCGTGGGATTCACACCATCTGGCTCTGGCGGCGGGCGGCGTGTCCGGTCTGTGTCAGTGGGCAACTCACGGTCAGCCGGCGGCCGCGCGCGCCGCTGGGAACTGGGAACGGCACCTCGGCCGCCACCGCGCCACCGCGCCACTCTTATTTTCACGTGGAGATGGGTGATGGTGCGGCTAGCCATGGCTTTCGACGTGCTGCTGCGACTGATCCTGAATTGAGGTGACGGATAGGATAGGCTCGGAACGTTTGTTCGATGTTTGCCGCTGTCTCAGTGGAGTGGCAGTATGTCCGTGCCCTTTCGCTGATACTCCAGATTTAATGATAGACTTAATCCATCATAGCTATAATTCTCTGCCCCATGGGTGGCTCAAAAGCCACGCGAAAGAAGGCGGCAATTTCTTGTCAGCACTGCAGTGGCAACGCCCGTGACACCTTGTTTTTTTCTTTCAGAAAACATGGACGCGCAGTACATCACGCCAACAACAAACCCTGAGATGGTATACTCTCATCAGACAATGTACCAGCAGTATTATACACCAATGGACTACCGTTGTTCTCCTGTAGACATGGGTTACTCGGTGCGCGGAGACCCATCTGGTGGTGACTTATACGCCCGCGGCTACATGGGCCACCTGCCGCCATCTATGATTGGCACGGCGAACTACGACTACCGGCTGATGCCTGGCAAAATGTGCGAAATGCCGGCCGGCCCGCAGGAGAAGAAAGGCAAAGAGGCGCGGATTCGGCGGCCCATGAACGCTTTCATGGTGTGGGCGAAGACGGAACGGAAACGCCTCGCCGATGAGAACCCCGACCTGCACAACGCCGACCTTAGCAAGATGCTAGGTAAGCCTGCCGGCGGCGGCGTCTGTCGGCTTGTCTCCCCCTCTTCCCATCTGCGACCCAGTGTTGTTGGGTTGTCGGACAGTGCCCCCTCTCTCTTTCTCTGTCGCATGCAAGCCTCACTATGAGGCTCCTGTAAGAGGCGGGTCTCGCTGAGTGGCTTCTGTAAGAGGAAGGCCTCGTTGGGTTGCTCCTGTAAGGGGAAGGCCTCGCTGAGCTGCTCCTGTAAATGACGGGCCTCACTGTGTGGCTCCTGTAAGAGACAGGTCTCGCTGTGTGGCTCAGCGCCGCTCAAAATGAAGACTGATTGGGCCGTTCTCTAATAGCGACGCTGATTGCAAAGCAGCGAGTCGTGATTTAGCCAGGTCTGTTGGTATTTGACCTTTCTACCGTGCGGTCGGCCGCCGTGCGGCGGGAAACAGGCTGAGGTAGGGGTGGGTCGTGCTCGCCGTGCACGGTGACCCGTTCTCCGCGGCCGTTTCCTCCGCCGCCATCCCGAGCATTGAGGCCGGCTGTTTATTCTGCAGCCCCGGCTCTCACCGGCGCAGGGCGATTACACTTGCAGACACAGCACGTCGTCCCTGTTGCGCAGCCGGCGTCTTGTTGCGTGCGATTTCATTAGAGCGGCCTTAAATTCGGTGCGAAGCGCGACAGGTCATGGGAAGACGGAGAAGGCCGGTCCGGGAGGCACGACCTGGCTGTGCTCCCACCGTTAACGCGTGAGATCTGCACGACAGTCCTAATGTGGCTCCGGCCGGAATATCATGCAACTGTCGCTACGGCCAGGAAACCAGATGGGTGGCCAACTTTCGGAACCACTGTATAAGAACAGTTGGTCTCAAGTAAGGCTCACTTATGAGCGCAATGTTGACAGGAGGTTCTGTTTTTAGAATTTCCGCACGATGTTGGACGATTAGTTTGGTTGTGCAGAGCACGGATATATAGATTAATAATTTTCCGGCAGCTGACATCTAACGAGCGTTCTTGAGATAACGGGTCTTCCGGATGCAAGCCGCGTGTAACTTACCATGCAAGGGCGCAGCCAGGATTTTCTTAAGGGACGGGAGCAAGCTCAGTGTGAACTGAAATCATGCGAAAACCGCATGCTGGAAGGAAGATGTGCAATTATTTTTACCAAAATGCGGACCGGAGGGACCGAGCCCCGGTCCCTTCCTCGGCTGCGCCAGTGTTACCATGAACAACTCAGGTGGCAATGGCGTGGACGACAGGTAATGTTTTGCCTGGAAAAATTGCCGTGTTGTACTACGGTTCCACTTCGTTTGAACTATGACGTGTGAGATCAGGCAAAAAACTCATTGTTCTCCCAGCAGGGATATTTAAGCCGGCGGTTTGGGTTATCTTCCACATGGCACGAACAAAATCTTGTTTAGATAGCAGTTTGATGTGGCTGTTCGTTGCGGGTTATTTCCTTTCCAGACTGAGATGTAACATGTTGCTCATACGACGGACGGAGGCTTCTTCGAGAGTCAGCGCCATGGGCGGTGCTGTTCCGAGTGTATCGGGTCCTCGCCTTTCTCGAGCAGAGTACAGGGACGCTGACTGACCGAGCTAAAGTCTGGCTACAACACACGGTATTGTGATCCGTTGCTGGCCAGGGTCCGATACATTGTTTCAAGCTGTCGCTGCCCCCAGGAAGGATCGGAGTAGGTCGCTCGGACGTAAATGTGCTGACACGTTAATTCCTGCTCCTGAGGTTCCGTTGTTCAGGTGACGCAAGTTTGTTGATTGGTGGCTGCGGTGGCAGCTAGTGTTGAAGACGGATGACGTCAGCCCGTTCCCCGCCGGAGAACTGTAGAGTTGACAAAATCTGCAGGCATTCGCAAAGCAGGAATACACTTTTTGCATCATCTGGGATTGGGCATTGTGTGTTCGTGGATCGATCTGCGTCTCAGACGTTGAGGTGAAGGAGCGATCTTAGACAGTATGTGCGCCACATTGCCCGGCCCGTTATACCGTCCAGGCGGCGTCACAGCCCGCGTGTCACCTGAGTGACGCTGCAGGTTGCCGTCTGCACAGTGGCATGGTGTAGTGAAAACTTCTCATTTCCTCTTACATGGTATTACGACACAAAGTGGGTCGAGGGGAGCATCTAACGACCGGCGGCCTCAGACATGCTTAGAGGACTTGCCATGACCAGCTGCACAATGGGGTGTGTCCACGCAAAAATGCCAATAACGGTGGCACGCAGTCGCCAGGCTGACCCGCTACAAAGAATGAGGTCAGGAGCATGAGGCGGAGCGGGCTGCGGACGGAAGTCCCTGAGCGGTGTGGACTCGAGCCTGCACCGCCGAAGCCATGGCCCGTTCTCTCAGACATGCGCTCTCCTTCTGAACGACTGCAGTCCGACTCTCCTAGTTCACTGACAGCTGGGCTGGCCGGCCTCTCTCGTTCGACTGGTGCAGGGTCTGGCCGGCCTCTCTCGTTCGACTGGTGCAGGGTCTGGCCGGCCTCTCTCGTTCGATTGATGCAGGGTCTGGCCGGCCTCTCTCGTTCGACTGGTGCAGGGTCTGGCCGGCCTCTCTCGTTCGACTGGTGCAGGGTCTGGCCGGCCTGTCTCGTTCGACTGGTGCAGGGTCTGGCCGGCCTCTCTCGTTCGACTGGTGCAGGGTCTGGCCGGCCTCTCTCGTTCGACTGGTTCAGGGTCTGGCCGGCCTTTCTCGTTCGACTGGTGCAGGGTCCGGCCGGTTCGTCCAGCGCGGCCGATACACTTAGCTGTGTCGTCCAGATCCTCCGAATAGCTGAGGCAGCTGGCTCCGTTAACCTGCGAACCGGGCCCCTGCCAGGGGATCTGCGCCGCCCGGTTGCAGCTGCCCGTTCCGGCCGGTCAGCAGTGATTTCTCAGCGCCATATGGTTTCGCCGGTGAGCGGTGGGTGTTTTAGCCTCTCGTAGCAGCAGCATGCTGCGAGGCCGACCAACGAACCAGGCTACCCGTCGTTGTACTCATCAAACCAATGAGTCGACTGCTTAGCTAGGCAACATCATGCTCTCCGTAAGCCGAAAACCGAAACGAATTAGCTGCCTGACGTCATTCCGGCAATAAATCAAAGAGCGGTGCTTCTTTTCCACGATGACATGCGCCGGGATTATCGGGTGGCTATTCTCTGCCCAGTTGTGACGCAGCTGACAATCGAAACCAAACCCGGACGGCCTGCATCAAAGGCTAGAAGCTTTGCAAGGGGCGACGACCACTCACATTTTGACCATGACGATTCGTTTATTTGGGTTTACCTTAAAATCATAAGGCTGGTCTCTATTCTTCTCAGTTATTCAGAGGACATTGCGGCACAAATTTGAGTTTTCTGCTCAACAGTGGTAGTTGCCGAGAATATTCACCACCGCGCCATAAACATTATTTACGAATCATACCATGCGTTTTGTCAGTGACCTGGCTACATGCTGCGACGTCAGGTGTCAGCTTATATTGTGTAGAGCAGAGAATTTCTTGCGGTTGTTAAAAAACTGCTGTTAGCGGAATCACAGTCTTTACCAATGCCGTTTCTAGTTGTAAAATTGTTGCCCAAACCCCAAGCTGCAAACGTACGTACCTCTTTAGCCCCTGAAGGAATTGTTTGCTGATTTTCAGACTTGTTACGGTTGGCCCAACAATTAATGCCTCCCTGCTCACTTCACATAGTGTGCAAAGGTTATCATATGAATTTAATGAATGTTTTATAATTTCTTCGCTTTGTTTCTTTTCTTCGGCTAGACTGTTTCGCGTGATTCTAAGACAACGAAAAATAGATGCATGGCGAAAAAACAACAGTCGTTCATTCGTCGTGCGATGCGGCTGAAAACTGCTGATCCCGCATTCATGAGTGGTGAACCTTCGTGTTCCGGCTGACTGTAGGTCTCTGTCTGTAGACTTCTGAGCCTCTGTTTTTGGGCATCTGGCTCTGAACCTTTCACTTGGCTTCGGTTAACGGGTTGCCTGGCCTCAGAACCGTCAGTCAGGACTCGGGCCGGCCTGAGAGCCGTCAGTCAGGACTCGGGCCGGCCTGAGAGCCGTCAGTCAGGGCCCGGGCCAGCCTGAGAGCCGTCAGTCAGGGCCCGGGCCGGCCTGAGAGCCGTCAGTCAGGGCCCGGGCCGGCCTGAGAGCCGTCAGGCAGGGCTCGGGCCGGCCTGAGAGCCGTCAGGCAGGGCTCGGGCCGGCCTGAGAGCCGTCAGTCAGGGCCCGGGCCGGCCTGAGAGCCGTCAGTCAGGGCCCGGGCCGGCCTGAGAGCCGTCAGGCAGGGCCCGGGCCAGCCTGAGAGCCGTCAGGCAGGTGGCCGGTCAGGACTGTCGGGACGGGGTACGGCGGGCCAGTGGGTCGCGGCCCGGTGGTTGGCACCCTGCTGACTTCGTCGGTTTCGCCGTGACGACGATCCAGCTAATGACGGCTGGACGGCTGCTGATTGTCGCCGTTGCGCGTGAACCGTGGCGACTGGTCCAGTTATTTACGGGCGACCGGCCGACGTTGGACGGGCGCACCCGAGGAATGCCAACACTCTCTCCGGCCGAACCCGTGTCGGAGCCGGCCACCTCAGCTACCAGCTGTTGGGCCAGAACGTCTGAATGTCGGCTGCGTTAACACTGTTCCGCTGCACGGCGGGCGCCGTGAGCGCGACTGGCTGGTCGGCCTAATGGCGGCGCTGGCCGCGTCCCAGTTCTCCCCAGTCGTAGCAGCGCGTGCCGTCTGCTCGTTTTTCAGTAGCAGATTCGACGACCTGGTGCCGTATATCACTTCACAAACGAGTCTTGTTGTCCAGTGTGGTGAGCTGGACCAGCCGGCCGAGGGCGGGTCCCTGGGGGTACACTCCCAAACACCGCCCCTGCGGCGAGCCGGAACGCTGAGGGGCCGGCTCGTGTTGCATCGGGCGCTGCCAGGCGCGGCCGGCGCGGCTGGCATCAGCAGCCGAACCAGCGGTGTCACGTTCTGAGAGCTCTCGGCCGATGCTGGCATCGCCACAACAGCGAAACGCCGTGCATGGCCACTGCTACGATGTTTCTAAGCCTGAAGGTTGATTTATCGTTCATAGGAGTTGATGGTCTGGGATTTACCTTTTTCTGGATGCTCCTTTGCTAACGCAGGGCTTCCGCATTTTGATCGGTTTTATTGTTACCGTTGCCCTGGAATGAAAATGCCTGTCTCCTGGCTTTTGATTAGTGCGCAACAGATGAAACATACATTAAGAATCATACTTTCGGCAGCTCGTTGTAAAGCATTGGTGCGTTGCGTTACGGTATGATATAACGGACGTCTACAAAACAGCCGCAGAGTCAGCGGAAATCATGGGATGAAGTAAGGCGACTGAGCTGCCACAAAGCCACGTGGCGTCATGTTAGTGTCGTCATTTGCAGGACGTTTGCCAGACCATGCTTGCCGTGACACCACGCAAAATTGAAAACTTACTTTTTATCTTGTTTCATCACGAGCAAGGACAAAGGAGGCTCGTGCATGTTTGGCAACAGGTCCAATGAGGCACACCACCTACCAGGTTTGGAACCTGGAAGTCACCTGCGATCGGGCGCGGTTCACGTGGAGCTCGCGTCACGCCAGGGCGCAGTCCAGAGCCTGTGGCTGCCCGTGATGCCTGGGAGAGCCGTGCTCGGCCATCCGGCCACTATATTGGTGACGTTTCCGGCGCGGCCGCGACACGCCGGCCATCTCGGCGCACCCGCTGCCAACTGACGACCGTACCCGTCCACCACTGCCGCATGCATAATGCACGGGGGGGAGGGGGGCTGTTGAGGCCGCCTCTGGCCGCGCCCCGGCAGTCAGAGCAAAACCGCGCTAGCCACGTCCGCCGGCTGCAGCGGCCGCAGCTGCCACCTCCGGCCGGCGCCGCCAGTGGCTGCCGCGCCGTCACCAGACAGTCCAAGCAGTGGCCATCACTGCTGACAGTCCGAGCCGTCACCAGACAGTTCAGGCAGCGGCCGCCACTGCTGCTGCTCAGGGCGGTAGTAACCAGCGGGATAGCGTCCGTCTAGTCCTGCAGCGGCGGCGGCCGAGGCGACTGCAGGCGCCGCCGAATCGGTCCAGCCGTGGTGCCGGCGCCCTGCCCTGGAGGGCGCGGCTCTCGGATTGTCCCCGAAACCTGACCATCACCGCGCGCCCCGCCCGTCCCGGTCGGGGAGTCCGAGCCGCGCCGGCCGTTGTCGGCCGCAGACACGTCCGGACCGGACCGGTGCCGCTAATACGGCCCGCAGTGGCGCCGCTTCCCCGCCGCCGGTCCTGCGGCTGGTGCAGGACCGGCGGGCCGCCTGGTCTCGCACTGACGTCAGCCGTGCTCCGGCGGCCTCCTGGTCCAGCGGTGACTTGAGGCACGCGCTGTGGGGACCTGAGCCGGACTCTGGCGGGCTGGCCGGTCCAAGGGGACCTTAGCCCTGCTCCTGTGGGGAGCCGAGCCGGACTCTGGCGGTCGCCAGCCGGCTCGCAGGGGATCGGAGACACCGCCGGAGAGGCCGTGCTGTCCGCGCTTGCTGGCCCGATAAGGCACGGCCCGGTGCCGAGCGGTGGCTGACAGCACGCTCGGGTTGGCATGGCCGGCGGTTTTTGTCCGTTTGCAGTCGACGGTCGGCGGCACCGTGGGGCCGGACCGGTGGCCTCGGTCGGTGGTGGCCGGCACAGCGACGGTAACGACGACTCTCGACGGCGCCGTGTGATGGCTGTATCAGCTCCGTCACGCGCGTCATCTGTGCATCAGGGCAGAAAATCGGCTGTCGGCCCGGCTCATGTGACCTTTCCAACCACGATTTTATCGCGGGAGTCACGCCGCGTCAGCCTCGGGGTCGTGAATTTTGTGGCACGGCTCAGGAACGGCGGAAGATTAAATAGGACTTACAGGTCGAGTACCGGGCTGGTAGCCGCCATGGATAAAACATCCCGCGGAAAGCCTGTCGGCCCATCAGTAATGCAGCTGCAATCGGCTGAAAAGTGGTTTTACAAGGAGTGCATTAAAAGCAGTGTCGTACAAGCTGTTACAGCGCGATAAGTACGGCCATTACGCCGAGCGCTGTCTCGGTGCTGGTCCAAGGCTGGGCTGGCGGTCCGCTGCAGCCTTCTGGGCAGACTCGGTGGCCGGCCGGCCGGCCGTGCCCTGCCCCTTGCAGTCGGCCCCTCGCCCTGGTCACCGTCGACCTCGCCTGTAAGCTGGGTGCACGTGTGCATGTATCTGTGTGTGTGTGTGTGTGCGCGCGCGCGACTTGCCAGAGCTGCGGCCGTGCAGGGAGGTGCAGCGTTCCCACGGGCGGCCGGCCATGGCTACTGGACTCGGCTGCAGACCGCCGAGCGCGGCGGGCGGGCCGATACGCCACGTAATGAGCCGATTTATTGGCCTCCACTGCGCGGCCGCCGTGGCTGCGGCCGCCCTGACGCCGCTCTCGGCGCCGTCACCTCCCGGCGCCGACTGGCCCCACGGGCCCTTTCGGCATCGTCACTTCCCGAAGCTGAGACGGGGGGCGGAGGCTGTTATCGCTAGCCGTGTGTCTGGGGGGGGGGGGGCGCGGGGGCTGTATTACCAGCCGTGTATCTGAGGCGGGGCAAGGAGCTGTTATCACCAGCCGGGAGTCTGAGGAGCGGCAGAGGAGGCCGTGATCCGCGCACTGGCGGCGGTGACGTCGCTGCGCGACGTAGCCAAGCCGTGCTGTGGCGGCGGACGAATAACTCTAAGTCGCCGGGCCCGCTGTGACTAATGACCCTCTCATAGTCGCGGCGGACTCAGGGCGGCCGGCCGGCTCCGATGGCGCACCGCTGTGAGGAGGTCGGGCTGTAAGTCTGCCCGGCCGGCCAGCTCCGGTGGCGCACCGCTGTGGGGAGGTCGGACTGTAAGGCTGCCGAGCCGGCCGGCTCCGAGTGGTGACGCGCACGTCTTTTGGCGTGCATTGTAACAGTTTTGGTGTGATGTGTGACAGTTTTGGTGAGCAGTGCGACATAGCACGCATTGGGCATATGACAGCATCGGAAACGTGTCTGTCGAGTCTGAAGATTGCAAGGGTTACGATAGACAACAGCACGGCATAGAGGTAGATCACAACTCAAGAACTGATGTGATTGCAAATAGCAAATACACAAGGATTGTAATTGTAGCAGAAGCTTTTACCAGGGACACTTCTGCTTCAACTCTCCATTTGCCCTTCCCCCCATATTGGCGCGATTTTGTTAGTTTTTTTTTGTTGTTGTACTTCTGCGCTAGTTGTTCGACTTTGAAAAGTATATCATCATCTAAGGGATGGCTCTATGGGGCTTATCATCACGGAATTTGCTATGCATGTTAGATCGACTGACTTAATCGTTGCTGACCCCCCACTGCTTACCCCTGGCGGCCGACCACAGCTTGACATACCAGTGCGCGTGAAGTGCAGCTCAAAGTAGGCTGATGGCTATAGATCGACAGTCAAGTCGCGCCTTTTCTGTGCGTAGGCCTGACGTGAGGGTCGCCGCAGTAGGTAGTTTGGGCCGGTTAGTGCTCATTGTACCGCCGGACGCCGGCCTGAAAAGACAGGCGCGACGCATAGCGGCACTGTCCGCAGACTGATGCGGCTCGCTGGGACGGCCGCCACTCTGGCAATTGGACAGCAGTGGGCAGAGGGCCAGAGCCCGTTACACAACCGCTAGGCAAAGGTTGTGTCGTCAGCGGAGATCAGCCGCCATCTAAATTCGCCGAATGCTTTTGGAAAGGCATTGTTTGATTAATTTAAGATGTCCATATCCAACTTTGAACATCAACGACAGATTAACAACGATAATCGCCGCGTTTTACCGCGATGACGCGATTGCAATACTGATGAAATCTGATTGTGCAAAAGCGCGGGAAAACAGAAGTGAGACTGATCGTTGCAACGCTTCCAAACAGCTGAAGATAGGCCTTAGTGGTCTTGTTAATGTGCATGGCGTGCCATTTATCATTTTTCACTTGCTTTCGCTTTTTTACGACCAGTTAAAAAACGACAACATCCATCACGCAGATATCAAAACTTGTGTCGTCAATTATGCTGGTGTTTAGTCCCAAATCCTTTCTAACATGTCTCAAATAATTAATTGCCCGATGAATTTCGACGCTCTTCCGCATGTTTTTTCTACTGTTCATAACATTTTGACTCTTTATTCTGCCTTATTCCTTCAATTAAATGTTTGGTAATGGCCGAACTTTTCGTCTTTGTCTCTACATTGCTGTGTGTTGTTTTTTTCGGTCTCCATATCGACTCAAAATAGTGCATTGTGTGACACGCGATGGCACGGCAGGAACACTGTTCCTTGCGGGCTGGCATGATTCCCTGATGTTGTGATACACAGTGGATACATAATGTAATGATGTCATGGGACACAGCGGACGGCTCTTTCGGGATTTCGGACCCCACAGAAAATATCGAGAGGTTCTTTTGATACTTTCAAGCTAAGAACATCAACGCCCAAGTGAGAACGTGAAAAACACACCTGAGACTTCCTCAGATTTACAACAGGTCTGGTAAACACCAGGTCGAATAATCACCAAGTCTCCCACGTGGGCTGTTCCGCGTGGGCCCTGTTTCCGTGGCGACCATTGGTCGCTGACTGAGTGGCGCTGCAGTTGGTTTTTTTTTCCTGGCGCGCCGCCGGTCGTGGCCTCGCCGGGCCGATACCATCAGCCGGAGCGGCGTCAAGCTCTGGCGACGCGGCGGAACGGCCGCAAAAATTCGTCCGATGGCCGGCTTGCATGGCGGCAGTCATTAATGAGCATGTGGGTCGTCGAGGCGGAGGGATCAGTTGATGGAACGGGCGTCCTGATCCTGCGACGGTCGCCTCTCAGCGGCGACGTGGCGAGCGATGCTATCTTTCCTCACCGCGCCGGGACGGCGTCCACAAAGTGGGCAATCGAGGGCCGAAGCACCGTCTGTTCGGTGTGGCCGTTGGCTGGTCCCGACAGCAGGGGACAAGGAGGCGTGGCTGCCATCGTCGGTCGGCGCCGCTGTTCTGCGGTGGCCAGGGCCCACCGTCTGGTTGAATGGGACGCTTTTCTGCGATGGTCGGGGCCCACCGTCTGGTTGAATGGGACGCTTTTCTGCGATTGTCGGGGCCCACCGTCTGGTTGAGTGTGACGCTGTTCTGCGATGGCCGGGCCACGGGACCATACCTGGACGTGCCTGGGTCGCCCGGCTGCTGGGAGCAGGCCAGCCTGTTCTGCTCACGTTCACCGGTGGCCGCACGTCTGGCGGCACCGCGTACCTCGTGCAGCGTCTCCGGCCGGGCAGACCAGCCAGCCACCAGTGAAACATCCCGCCACGATAAAGGAAAAGGGCGCAGTCCGCTAGATGCTCAGAGGTCACAGCAACAGGGCACAGCCATCTGGCTCAGGAAAATTAAAAACCAGAGACAAGTATCGGAAAACAAAACAAAAATTCGAAGACCCAGTACTGGATCTGTTGGTGTTCTTGAATAACCATACATTAGAGTTACTTTGGTTTTAATGTGTGCAATGCACGTGTATAAAGCCGGTTTTCGTCTCCTGACATAGCATCGTTTTTGCCATGTTTTTAGTATGCCCCAAGTTCGGAAGCCCATTTGGGCCATTGCCCGTTTTGTCAAGACTCTCATCTTACATCACTGTGAATAATACAGCTTAAGCGCGTCAGTGGAGTGGCAGTTTGCCTTTGCTGAGGACGTGAAACGCAGTATTCAGGAGATCAAACCATGGCTAGTAAACGCCATCGAAATAATTGACCTCCCCTCACGGCAATCTTCTGGTAGTTCATTCTTAGTGACATACCCTTGCTTTCTTAAATCATGGTGGCCTCTAAGTTCGCTTGGTTACTCGTGCATTTTCCCAGCTGCGCAAGAAAAACATCTTTAGGTAGGCATATCAATCATTTCGAAAGACCAAGGTGCAAATCCATTGCCAAAAATACTGGTACAGCCTGTTTGCAGCTTGCTGGACATAGTGCATGTTTTCAGAAAAGATGCACAGCAGTTTCTCGTTTGGTCTAACGGCCACACTCAATATTAGTTTTTTTTTCAAACCAAACTGCATGGAATTTGCCTATTGCTATTTTGTATGAATCTGTGCCTGATGGTGGTTATTGTTCACTGATCAATGAAACGGTACGAGAAAAGAGGTTCGGAAACATTGTAAATGACTGAACTGAGGAATACGCAAAACGACGGCTTCTGAGACGACTGCGACTACTACACGAGTCTGCAAAAAAGTCAGTCGTTAATACGCTGTCGTATTCAACCATATATGCATAATTTATGCTCAGACGTATGCAAACAAGACTGCCTGTAAATTTTGCTTTAAAGCGACAGGCCATGTTGAACTGGTTCACTGGTATTTTCTTGTGGTCATCACAACTGATAAGCGCCATGTCTCAATGGACCATGGTTGCCGGCCCATACCTTATTTCCCCATTTGTGGGAGACCTGAACCACTTTATGCACCGCAAAACTTGCAACAGATAAAGTGTGTGTGTGTGGAGGGGGGGGGGGGGGAGAGGAGTTTTAGGGCGCTCCGAGCACCAGTCCACCTGGTGACATGTGAACTGTACTAAAAACACATGCTTCCCGGTTACGCAGACTGCCTTGAGATTTTATGGCTTGTATCACAATGAAATGGTTACATGGAAAAATCGGTTTGCAGGAAAAAATACACAAAACAATAAGATTTCTATGGGATACATGATGTTGATGATTGTGATGTTTGAGGTTCAAGCGTTGTCATTCGAAGTACCTTTCAAAATCTTGTTTGTAACTTTATTCTGTGTTGTTTCTTCATCGATCTTTTCGTCTTGAACAAGGCCTACAGAAATGCCTAACACAAACTGATATGTCAAAAACCTTGCGGCTTGGCTTGGCTGTCTGGTCTGTTTTTTTTTTTTAATAATTTTTCCCTGGAAACTGAAACTGAAACTGGAAACGTTAAGCTGCGGGGTGTGAATTAGTTCGTATACTCGTTTTTGTAGACTTCCATCACATGAAACGTGAAAACATTATGGTCAGTAAAATAGCTAGCCACCATCTGATGGCTTCTGGCAACGAACGTGTGCGCTGAGCACGACTCGGACCGTCTTTCAGTGAGTTCCGGCGGTCAGTGTTGACGTGCCGGCAGGAGTGCGTCCAGAGTGTCGCCGCCGCCCGCTGTGAGCGCTCGCCGGGCAGACGGACGCGACGGCGCGCGCTGACGAAGGACCACCGTCGGCCGGAGATGGACGCAGATAGTCGGCGCGCCGTCCGCCTCACAAACATCTGTGTGCCGTGAATTCCTCAGCTTTGTGACCGCGCGCGGCATTCCTGGCGCGACGGCGCGCTTCCTGCGTCGCTGCTCGTCGCAGAAACTGGTGGCACGCCGTCGCCATTCATCGGCGGTTTTTAATTAGGCGGCCGCACGGTGGTGGCGCACATCCTGTGTGGCGGCTTCCGGCGAGGCGCTCCGCCCTCCGAGCAGGAGCGGCCGTCGCTCCGTCGACCCCGGCTCCTGGCCAGTGGGCCGTGTGGCCCGACGGTCTGGTGATCAGTCGGCCGTCCGGTGGTCTGGCGGCCAGTGGGCCGCGTGGTCCGACGGTCTGGTGGCCAGTGGACCGTGTGGTCCGATGGTCTGGTGGTCAGTCGGCCGTGTGGTCCGGTGGTCTGGTGGCCAGTCGGCCAGATAGTCTGGTGGTCTAGTGGTCAGCCGGCCTGATAGTCAAGTGGCCAATCAGCCTGTTTTCCCGACTGCTCGTTGCCCCGATTACCACGAGTCGTCCCAGAAGTACTGACATCTCGGGTGCAGCTTGTGTCGTAAGCCTGCTGTCTCAGGGAGATCGCAGTGCTGTGGTGGCGTTATCACATGCTCTGTTGAGAATCGGCGCTGCTCGCTTGACGTTATTCTGTTCTGGTGAGATCCGTCGGCGCCGCACCCACGCCCTAATAGCGTGCACGGAGCCGCCACCGGTGCGCTTCACCGGCACAATATGCTATTATCACGTCTCGGTCTAATTTTTTATTTACCCAGGTCAAAAATCGGTCTTCAAAACATCGTTTAAACCATAACCTGCCTCAACAGTGGGCGAATTTTGGTCGACCCAAGGCCTCTACTAAATCAATAAATTGCGGTGTACATGGCCCACTGTATCATTAGTGGTTGAAATTGCTCCCGTTTCCGTTAGAAAGCCAAGTGACTCACCTCTGACCCCGACGAGCAAATTTTTAACCCCGGGAGGTCGTGGTGTTTATCCAGACGGCTGGCGTATTTTGTTTACAACGAAATGATGATGGATTTTATTGGCTAGAAATCGAACTGATTTTAGATCGGACCCGCAGCAGGAGAGCTGGCCGTCGGCGAGTACTTCAGAGCGCTCTGCCTTCCTGGACAGTCGAGCTCAGTCCAAAGCGGCAGTTCGGCCGCCGCCGACGCGTCGACGACGACGCCAGCCGTCGAGTGGCGACGCCGGTGTGAAGCCGCTGCAAAAGGCGCCGGCGAGTGCTGCGAGGGTGGCGCGTTCTGCGCACGCTGCGCCGCCACGGGGGCTCCGTGATGAATGTGAGAGATCGCCTTCCTCGGCTGATGGATGGCGCAGCCGGGCCAGGCAATGGGGACGACATAAGACCGAGAGTGGCGGCCACCTTCGTGCGGCTCCCCGCCGCCCGGTGCTGAGGCGCCGGCGGCTGGCGGCTGGCGGCTGGCGGCTGGCGGATGGCGGGACGCAGGGCGGGGGCGGAGTACCGTTCCGGCCGTCCCACCAAAGCCGGAGAGAGTCACGCCGCCTGCCATCGGCCGGCCGCCGCCGGACCCGGACAGCGCTCCAGTCCGGAGCTGTCCCGGTCTCAGAGGGCTCCAGTCCGGAACTGCCTGGGTCTCAGAGGGCTCCAGTCCGGAACTGTCCCGGTCTCAGAGGGCTCCAGTCCGGAGCTGTCCCGGTCTCAGAGGGCTCCAGTCCGGAACTGCCTGGGTCTCAGAGGGCTCCAGTCCGGAACTGTCCCGGTCTCAGAGGGCTCCAGTCCGGAACTGTCCCGGTCTCAGAGGGCTCCAGTCCTGAACTGTCCCGGCCTGAGAGGACTCCAGTCCGGAACTGTCCCGGTCTCAGAGGGCTCCAGTCCGGAACTGTCCCGGTCTCAGAGGGCTCCAGTCCTGAACTGTCCCGGCCTGAGAGGGCTCCAGTCCGGAGCTGTCCCGGTCTCAGATGGCTCCAGTCCGGAGCTGTCCCGGTCTCAGAGTGCTCCAGTCCGGAACTGTCCCGGTCTCAGAGGGCTCCAGTCCTGAACTGTCCCGGCCTGAGAGGGCGCCAACGCTCGGCTGCTCGCCAGTTATGTCTGGCGCGTTTCACGCGTCAAAGCCGGGCTGATCAGCGTTCTGGACAGGGAAGCCCACCAGCGGGTGGCGGCCGGGCGGTTCGCGCCGGCGCCGGGCCGGACTAATACCGGCTAATGGCGACCAGCCGGGCCGGCCGTCCTGTCCGTTCGGGGCCGCGTAAACGCCGGAGCGGCCGGCCGTAATCGATCGCATTAGCCCTGAGAACCGACGACGACTTCCGAGCGGCGATCACCGAGCGGCGATCATCGATCCACGCCGGCTGAGCTGTCGCTAATTAGTCGGCGACCCGCGCCGCCGCCGAGGTCGCCGCAGGGTCGCCGGGTCGCCGCCGCCGACGAGCGCGCCGGACCGTAATTGGCGTTCCCGGTTCCCACCAGTAGCCATGCATTATAGGATAAAAACACTGCTCCCCGAGTGACCCGCGCAGGCCGACTCCCACCACAGGACCCGACCAGTTGACCTCGGCCGAAAAAATTGGGTTATGGGAGATTTCACCATGTTTTCGTGCGATCGGCGCGGGAAGAGACGCCGGCCGGCCGGCTAAGTGCCGCGTCACCGGCGGCCGCCGCCCCGACGCCCTGTTTTTACCGGCGCCGCTTCGTGCGCGCTGCCTTTGGGAGTTCGCCGTGCGGCGCCGAGGTGGAGTCTGTGGCTCGCCGTGGCTTGCGCACTTTGACCCTCCAGGAAGGTGGCAGTATGAATAAAGAACGGAAGGAACAGAACTGGCGAGGCAAGACGGGATGGCAAGCGTCGAGAGCCTGACGAATGAGCCATGGGTTTGAGACGGTGCACCGGACGCCGCCGTCTGCGACGGCAGCAGCCGAGCCCAGCCTGGCCGGCCGCTGGGCAGCAGCGGCCGGTGGCCGGCGGCCGGCGGTGCAGTACCGTTCTGTGCGCCGCACGCCGGCTGCCCTGTCCTGATCGTATCGCCCGGACAGTATCTGTCCGTCACAGCCGTACTAATGACACGGTGTGTTTCAAACGGCCGCGCTTTTTTATGGCCGAACGCGTGATTTACAGATGATAGCCGGCCGCCGGACGACACTGGAACCACGGCCGGCGACACCGGCCCGCCTTCGTCGCTCGGCTGGTGCCCGTCTGCGTTTTGCTTCCCGCCGCGAAAGCCTCGGGCCGTTTTCACAACAGTTGGCAACTCCGCGTAAAAGTTGCGTTATTTTTTGGTGTTGCTCCGCGCCGGACGAGGCTGATAATGAGACGGCTGACGTCCGGTGCTGGCGACACTAATGATGATCCTTATCCGCTGCGCAGTGGCATTCCGCCGTGGCCCATATTTCATGGCGTCTTATTAATTAATTTTCACTTTTACTAGACCGCGGTAATGCCACATACTCTCGGCGGTCAACACTGGCGGAATAAGCGAGCGCAGCCAATGAACGTAGTCACAGTCGATGAAAACCGGACTCGTACTAGATTGATTGAATAGCCAACGATCTTTGTACACAAGGGAGTGCGTTAAAGCCGCTGGGTGCTTAGGATAGGTGCATATGCCCATCCTTATAAAAGGGTAGTAAAACATGCATTTTCGTGGACATTTTGATCATCTCGAGAAACCAATGCGTGAAGGTGAAGACGCGAGAAGAAACGTGATGCCACCCATATACATGAAATGAAGACTGACCACCCTATGATAATACAATTATAGAAATCTACGCAACTGCATTTACTCAGCGGTTGTAACGCTACTTTTAACGTGGTGCCCATATACACCTGGTGTTTTAACGACCGGGCGATCTTCTGCACCGGCCTCGCATCTGGGATTTGACCGAGAGAGAAGCTGAACGATAAAACACATGCGTTGCAAAAGTAAATTTATTTATTTTCCAAGACATGCACCATGCCGTAGAATTTTACCGATTTGAGGAGAGTGGCCAATCGCAGATTATTCCATCATTGATACCCTGCTGTCAGCCTGTGCCGTAATTAGTCTGTTACTTTCCTAGTGTATGGTGCAGTTGCCGGTGTTAGCTGCTCGGGAAGGGTGGCAGCGCTGCGGTCTCTAGTGGGCTGGCAGGATGAATGACTGGAGAAACCGAAAGACCATTAGCGTATTAAAACAAATCATGTACGCACAGATTGGTATACGCCGCCTATGATTAGCAGGAACCCCTGCCCTGAACAGCATGCGAACGAGCGGCTTACCGATGGTGCTGACCCAATTGAGTCATGCAGCAGAGTTTCTGGTCGTTCACTGGTACATTAAGGACATCGTAAGGCTTAAAGTACGTTTTTCGCTGGAAATGCTGTTATAACATTGTTCGGAGTCATGCAGGATGGCATCACTCAGACCTGGGCCTTGATCGTAAATTATGATAAGCGTCTTAAAAAGGCCCGCCTAATTAACAGCTTCCGCTGAGCTCCAGGTTTTTATCCGCCGAGTTATGAATAACTGCGGAGCGACAATACTTTTCGGCCTGCAGGTTATGCCGTTGGACCGAGCGCCGTTCGTTCCCCGTGCTCTGAGGCCTGCCCGTTTTTTAGCCGGCTGGCCACTCGGCTGGGTTAGAACAGGTGACAGGCCGGAATTCGTGCCCACTCCAGCGTTGCCAACCCCTCGGCCGGACGAACCCTTCCCGTCCACAAATCACCGCTTCGTCACACGAGGAAGTGGACGTGGGCGCATTTTTTCCCGCCGCCCAGACTTTTTGCTCATCTTCGCGCGGGGTTCAGTGACTCCATAAATTGGAGCGCGGGCGCACTGGGGCGCGGGGGGACACTGTCCGGCCGTTGGCTGATTGTAAGGCGGCCCGACCCGGCGCCGATTGATGGTGATTAGTCGGTCGCGGACGCCGCCGCTTGTTTAATTGCCGCCGCACCTATTGCCGAGAAGGCGTCATTAGCGCGCCGAGCGGAGGCGGAGACGGAGCTGGCAAATTACTGGCGTCGCCGCACCATGTTGGCTCTGACTGCGTGGCGGTGCCGGCGCGCCCCTGCACGCGTCGGGCGGCAGTGTTGAGCGCCAGTGGCCAGAGCGTAATTGAGGGGCAATTGACGTGGTGGACAATGCTGAGCGGACGGGCGGCCATGTCACTGGCCGCGCGGCGCGGCCAGCTCTACTGACCGGGCCGGGCGGCCGACGGGCGAAACGACGCCACCAGCGGTGCCGACGCCCTCTGCCTGAGGCCTACAGCCTCTCGGGCTCTCATTGTCTGACACGGCCGCCCTTACCGGCCTGCTGCAGGCAGGGGCGTGTGCTTTTTGAGAAATCGGTTAAGTGAACCGGTGACTGGTTTCGAGCGAGCGATCGTCTCAAGCACCGTGGACGGCCGACCGTTGCTGTCCCGTCTCTGGCTGATAAAATCCTGATGTCGTCAAATGTAGAAACATTTCGCTGATTACTGGGGCGCAGAATTGCGTTTTCTTTGTGTTGGCGTCTGAAGAAATTCCCATTCCAGGTAACTATCTGAGTGACATCATTAAAAACGGGAAGTTTGCGTTCCTGCTCAGACAAATGGTAGCGCAGCCGGGTGCGCCTTGGGCATCTGCGCTGCGGCCCGGCCGGCTCGTGCTCCCCGTCATCACCCGCTGGGCCGTGACGTCATTATCCCAGTTTTATCTCCCGGCCGACAATTAGTCGGTGGCGTTTAGAACTGTCAGATAAATGCCGTATCAATTTCCCGCAGGCGATGGATTGTACCGGCGAGACGATTAAATTAGGAAGGCAGGAGCGGACACGCTCGCCATGTACCGGTCCACATCGTTCGTCTTTTAGCGCCGGGCAGGTGGGAATCTGTGTTTATAGCGCTGTCAAAAGCGGCGGCAATCTGCTTTGGGGAATTAACGACGTTGATTTTCAGTGGGAACCACGACGGATTATGGCCAAGTAACACCGTGCCTCACTGCCTCAGGCGAGGAAAATATCGCTTTTTGTCACAAAGTGAATGGAATTATCGAACGTCTATTGGTGACAGTCTTTGTAGTTGTTTTTGCCTAGTTCATTATAGGCTTGATTGCAATGGACCTTGAGAAATTTGTGGCGCGTGTGTATGTCGGTGTGTGTGCGCACGCGTTAATAAAGAAAACTACCTGATTTGTCACCGGCCTCTTAGGGACAGAGGACCTCTGACGGCGAGATCTGATGTGTGTTGCCTGAGGTTGTTGGCAACACGCTGAACTATTGTTACCTTCCTGAAATCTTACGAACGCAATTGTGGATCGCCTGGAACCATAAGCATTGTCGCGGAGTTCCGCAGTGCTCCTCTGAATATTCAGAAGCGCAATTAGCCTAGTCCGACCTCGGTGGCAAGACGGGAAGGTGATGAATGTATGCTGACCTGAGAACAAAACATGGCTGGCTTTCGGATCAACAAAGGGCGTGACATAATGTGACTTCTCCATCGCCCCCTGTCGTGACGAACTTACTGTCGTAATTCTTGCCTACTCACCCAACGTATTCCGCACATTTAACGGTCGGATATGCTATCAAGCACCGCAAACACAATTTGATGTCACTATTATGCTAGTGTCTGAAATACGACTCTGTGGCGTCGCCTCATCCTCGTGATTCCCGGCAGCTGCCACGCTATGCCAGCCGTTTATTGTTTCTGTCGACGAAACTATGTGTGAGGAGCAATAGGGGTCCTGCCCATCCCATCTCTGTAGGATAGTGTGCAGACTGAGCAGGTGGCTGTCTCCAGCACGGTCTTCAGTGACAGCCACTTGTTGTGTCCAGCACGATCTCCATGCCTGGTTCGCTGTGTCCAGGACGGTCTCCAGACTCAGTCACTTTCCTGCATCCTTAGCGGTCAGCCGAACCACGACCGGAAACAGACAGAACAGGCTCTGTGCAGTCCAGCTGCAGGAGTAGAAAAATCGGCCAGCTCCGTGCGTGCGAACAATGCCCGAGATCGTTTGGAGTCGGACAATAAAAGTGGTGCCAGTGTCTAGTGCAGTTCGATGCTCTGGTTTCTCTGACCCGGGCTGACAGCAGTCAGGGCGGACTGACGGGTGGGCTGGCCGAGTGGTGCCCTTAGTCTGGCCTCCAGAACTAGGAAGAACAGGGCCGGTCGGCGGCGTAACCGGGCCTCTGCTCGGCCGGGCTTCTGGACGAATATAGCCGCCGTTCTCTGGGCCTGGTCAGCTGAGGGCGCAGTCGGGTCGCACTCTGGCTTCACCTTTCGAACGATCGCCGCTCAATGCCGGATGATGATGCAGATCAGTGCAGTGCTGCTGCACGATGGATGGCCCCCCTGTGGAGCGGCTCGTGCAGCGTGCATCAGAGGCGGCCGGCTGGCGGTCCCTGGGGTCAGGCTGGGTCGGCTGGGGGCCGCTGTTGTCGGCTGGGGGCTGGCTGGGTCGGCTGGGCGCCACTGTTGTCGGCTCATGCCGGACCAGAGCTGAGCCGACTCCGCCGCGGGGAGCAGAGCTCAGCTCCAGCCGGCGCTGTTGCTCCGACACCGCTCTGGCTCCTGAGCTGTAGACGCAGTTTTGCGCTGTACGAACGGTGCAGTCTTGCTCTGCGTTCGACGCAGCCCTGCCCTGCCCGCGCTGTTACCCTGTATGTGCAGTGGATCACACCAAAGCTGTGTGGGTTACAGCGAGTTCTCGTTGAGTGTAACGGTGTGGTCGTTCCCAGCTTGGATAATGTTTTCGCAGAACCAACGAGATTCCCCCCACGTCCTCGAAATGAAACGTTCTCCTTTGAAATTAATATAATTTAAGGTACGATGACCAGATTACACTGTCAGTGAATTCCATAGCTACTTCAGGCTGCCAAAATGTTACGACACAACAAAGTCAGCGTTTCACGTTGATTTTGTCGTCGTTAAGTCAACCGCAGACGCAGCTCTCCTCACATGACGAAACCATTTCGCGTGTTGCGAGTCCCTAAAAAATTGGTAGCCACGACATAAAACTTGGCTTTTTCTCAGTGGAGCGAGGGCACGACATATCTAAGCTGCCGTCTCCGTCAAATATGGAGGACCCGGCGCGGTCAGCGGCCGATGATATCTCCATACTGCTGCAAGTATTACCATTAGCGTATCTGACGATCGCGGCGGTCCGGCTGGGGGCCGCGGCCGCCCCGGAGCCGGGCGTGTCACTCGCCGGGCCGACCGTATCTGCCGAGCCACACCGCGGCCCCCACTGTCCGGCCAGCCGCCACGTCCCAGCCGTGCAGCGGCGGCCGGCCGGACAGCCGCGCCCGCCGGCTGCCGGCTGCACCCCGCCACCGGCCGCATCACACGGCGCCGATTTAATTATGCCTCCAATCCGGGCGGCGTCACGTAGAGGCAGCTCCAATCGGGCGCGCTCTCCGTGCCGCCGTCGGCCCGGCGGCGTCACGTTACGCCGTGCCGACCGTTCCGTGCCCGCGCCACGCGGCCGGATCCGGGCCTGATTTATTCGGGCCAATTTGGCCGTCTTCTGGCCGGCGGCGGTGTCAGGTGGCGCGATGTTTTAATGCGGCCGACGGGCGTGCCGTGCGCGGCGCGGCGGCGCCCGGACCTCCGTCCCCCGCCTGCAGCATGCAGCGAAGCGCCAGCGCGGAAAACGAGCCGGCGCGGTCGGCGGGCACGCAGCGGCCGCGCCGGCACGGCCGAGCGGCGCCACCGCCGGCCGCCCTGCACGCCCGCTCGGCCGGCGGCTGCTGGCTGTTCCGTCTTTCCCCGGCTGGGATGAGGCCTGCCCATTCTGCATCACGTCCGGTCCGAGTCGGCTGCTCTGTCGGCCCGCTGACGGCATCCGGCCGCCGAATTCTGGCCGGTCAGCTGGCCGCCGTCGGCAGAGCGGATTCTGCGCGACAACTCGCCGTCAGCAGGAAGGATCAGGCCGGCAGCCAGGAATGCCCGACATACCTCCGGCGGTACTTCATTAATTAACATGTCGTTCGGCAGCCGGCTTCTTTAACACATGTTGTCTCTTCCCACATTTATTATCTGGCCGATAGGTTCGACCGCAAAAACCAAACGGCCGTAATGACTTTCTACTCTCGTTTCCACGCATTGGCGGTGCCAGCCGTCGCCGGGACGTGGGGCCTGAGCGCTGGTGGCCGCCGGGCCCCCGGTCCGGCCGGCCCGCTGCCGTGAACAGCCCTATCTGTACCATCTGTCCCGAGCCCAGATTTCCCCGAATGCAATGGTGCTGATGACGGACAAGGTCGTTAGGCTCGAGCCTTTTACAACCCAGTTGCCTGATCACATCGACATGGTCCGCCATGCCCCCCTCCGCGGCCCCTCCCGTCCCCGTCTCCGGATAATGCACATCGATAGATTTGGCGTGCGATTCATGTAAAACCTGTAAATGTTTGATTTTTCATGATTTATTTTGTATGTGTAACTCTTTTCCATGCCGTGATTTATGCTGCATATTTTGTTCTTGTGCAGGCGATTTGATTTAACGAGCGAAACGGTTCTGATTTTCCGCTTTCTGTCCGGCTTCCTGTTCCTTTATTAGACTGTGCAGTGGTGGATGTTTGGCCGGTCCCGGCTCCACTGGGCGGCCGAAAAACCCGGTGCCGCCTCGCACACTGTGCCGCGTAAAAACAGCCGGCCCTGACACGGCGCCCGCTGGCCCAGTGATTTTTCTCCGGGATTGCTTCCACGGGTGGTCCAAATGGGATCGAACGGGCGAGAAATGGGCGGAGGAACAGGGAGGCGTGGAGGGGGCGCAGGTGGGACGTGAGCTAAATACATCACACCATGGACCACATTCAATTACTTTTCGAAGTTTGACGTGCCGTGGTCATCGTCGCTTCGGGATCGTCGCAGCCGCACCGGAACTGCCAGTCCGACAGTTATGCTCTACCCGTGTGTCGGAGGGAGTTTCACCCAGAAAACTGGGCCTTTGACAGCGCGTAGGGTGGTCAGAGGTTAGGCTGCCATCAGGATTACATCCGTGTACCCAGCTGGCTCCTAATGCTGAGAGGCGCCGGACCCCTGCCACCTGCGAATCCGGTCCTTGAGGGCGATGGACAGGCCTGTAGGGGCTCTGCTGGCCCCTGAGGGCGACGGACCGTTCTCTGGGGGCTCCTGGTCGGCTTGGCATCGGTGACCGGCGGTCGGGGCGGGCCTGATTTATTCAGCGACGCTGTAGCCACCGCCGGTGGGCGCCGTAACGAACTGCACTGCCGGCCGCCGGCAGTCAGCGCTTGTCATTGCCGGTCGGACAGGCGGCCCGCTGCGGCCGGCGCCGACTAGTGGTGCCGCTCGCGCCCTTTTTGCGCGCCGCCTCGTCGCTGTTCAGCTGATGAAATACGACAAAAATTAACCCCGTCACCTCTGTTACACGGCAGGAACACCGCGCCATTTCATGGGAAGCGTGAGCAGTCGGCTGAAGGGGTGGCGGATAATTAATCATCCCATTTGAAGGCGTATATGCGAGTGACGATTTATCGTTATCCGGCGGATGACCACCGTGGCTGGAACTCATTGGACTTGGTGATTTCCTTGCCATTGCAGTTTTATTTTTCCACGGTACAAAACGTCGGCGATGACCGTGTTACGCAGGGGCAATGTGGCCCAATAAACCCTGGATCTCGGGCGCGTCACTCCGACTGATTCGCGAATCCCGTCGAGCGGGGCTTTGCTGGAGGACTTTTGCTGGCTTGGATTGGCTGCAAAGGAGGACTGCAAAGGAGTCAATTAAAATTTGTCAAAAGTGGCGATTTTTGGCTGTCGAAACCGGCGCGCGATCTGCGGCGCGATACGGCGGGCCGGAATATTTCAGTGTGCCGATGTGCGGCCGATTGCGGCTGCCGGTCGCGGCGGCGGCGCGCCGCCCGGTCCTGCTCTGCTCCAGATTAGAGCCGCCACGCCAGCACAATGGGAAAAGCTGGGACAATTTTTTGGCGGCCCGCTCTGGATCGGCCAATCAATCGGGTCGCGCGCCCTGGGAAGCCGATCGTCCGGCGCGATAGCCATCACCACCGGTAATTAGTGATTAGTGGTGGGCTCGACGCGCGCTGAGGAGCCGGCAGTCCGGAAGTCGGCAGCGGTGAGCCGCTGGCCTCGGGTGGGGCGCACGGTGCTAGGTCGGCCACCCGTCCAGATCCACTCCATGTAGTCGAGAAAACCCCGGCCGCCCAGGTGTCCAGCTCAGTTTTAAAGTAGCCGTCGGGTGCCGGTGGGGACTTAAAATCTGGCGCTTAACATGAGGCTTACGACTACTATGATACGGATAACTGGTTGTAGGTGCTGACGGCGACAGTTGAGCGAGCAAAGCGATGTCCACGGCGTGTTCCTCTCTCAGGATGTCAATCGTCCGATAAAGAGAACAGCTCGCGACGTGGGAGGTAACGTGCCAATCTGAAAACTGCATTAACGTTCTGATGTTCTGTCAGGTAGCTAAACCTTTGAAATATTGTCAGGAGCTGCAAGATGAAACAGTGGTCTTGTCGGGCTTGTTGGTCGAAGGTCTCTTTCACATATCTTGTGATGTCATCTGAGGTGCCAGCAGCATTACTGTTTGGACGATAAAATTGCCATTTTAAATATGAGAGCCTTTCAGTGCCAGATATCTCGGACATGTTCCCTTGCTTGAAACAAGATGCACTGTACAGCATTAACAGAAAGCCCGCCGTGGTAAAAAGCAGGTGTAGGTTCCGCGAAAAACGCTCCAGCCTGCGGGCAGCGGTCGATTGGTCCAACAGACCCACTTCGTCGTGACGTCCCGAGCAGGAACTTGCACCACTTTTAATAAAGGACATAACATTCTTTTGAAATCACGACGGATGAAGTTTTTGTGCTTTGCGAATGCACTGTACATTGCTTCAACCCAAGGCGCCAAATGACGTCAATTGTGAGTACCCCAAAACCTCATTTTGCCGCCGTTTCGCCCTTTATTTAGTAGCACAGGGTCGTGAGTTGTTTTTAGTTTATCTAATTCAAGATGCCTTGAAGCGGATAGCGCTGGGATCAGCGTGGGATCGCAGCTTGTTGCTGGGACCGTGATACTGCTCACACGTGTTTCCGAACGCGGCGTAACTTATCCTCAATCACAGAACCTGCCGTCACCACACGGGTGATGCCATGCTGCACAGCATGGCCGCCTCGTGACCGGCCCACTCAAATACCGACCCAACTATCACACTGCGTTCTGGGACTGAATACACAGTGCATTTGTTGTTGGGTTTTGTATTTGCCCTCGGCCGTATTCACCATATTTACCGTTGGCACGGTGTCCAACATGATCGCAATGATAAGGATTCCACGACATTAAGGCGGATTAAAACCTATAGACATTTTGATGTTATCAAACATTATTGCTGATCTACTGATGCAATAATTGATTGTCAGTGGTTCCACACATGGACAACGGAATAATGGTTTGTAAATTGCGATCGATTCAGCATTTGGAAACCCGAAGTAGGCTCTGACTCGATGGAAACAAAACCACAGAAATGGTATCCTTTCTGTTTGGTTATCGCACTGCATGTTGAACGTCATTGCCTAAAGCAGGGCAATGGGCCGTAAGTGTTTCTTACGTTACAACCGACATACGGATACATGCATTTTGACACCCACTAATATCCTGTCTGCGTATGTGTAATCGTCCCTTGCGCTCATTGCTGCCTTGCACCTAAAACAAGTATTTCACCAACCTTCTTTTGGGTAATCAATGTGCCAAGCTGCGCACTATCTGTATATCAAGGGGCCAAATACTCGTGAATCCGTGAGGCGAAGGCCAGGCTCTTAAGCCGTACAATATCTGGAGAAATGGCGACCATTTTACCGTGAAGCACCCGAGACAGTTGGGTGACGGCATCGATGTCTGCGATGTCATGGAATGTTTGTTTGTCGGCGCTGCGGGGTCGCTGCGGCGCTCACTTTGTGCGGCCGTATGCGCGGGTGAGGATAGACAACCTAATCATGACATCTAGTCTTTTTATTGATGTCTCGGCAGCCAAGTCATTGCTCGAGAAAACAACGGTCGCCTGAGGGAGGGATCAGACCCTCCGAGCGAAACGGTAGTCTGCTGTCCACCAACCTGCAGACGGTCTACAGGAACTGTCCTGGCGGTCTGTCCGTACCGAGGTGGTCTGCTGCAGACGTTCCTGCAGATAATGCACAGGCGGAATGATACTAGCTTTACGAAAGACGGACACGCCGAGGCCCTGTCAGGGTCGCACTGCAGCGCTGTGTGGCGACGTCTGTGACGGTCACAGCGTCACATGCGATGCGCGGCCGGCCGGCGGCGGTGAGCCGTGCTCTCGTGTGTTTTTACTCCGGGCCTGTGACGTGCACCGGAAGCGGGACGCGCAGAGCGTCACGATCCGGCCGCGCCGCTGTAATTTCCTTGTCGTGCCAGCCCATTGTCCCTGGCCACAGGTAACAAGATATCGCCAAAATGACGTAAATTGCGGTTGCAAATTTGCAACCTACTAATGGGACTGGCGCGAGACGGCACCGTTAGGGAATCGGGCGAGGCGCGGTGGCGGTCGGCTCCGACGATCGGGGCAGGACGTCGAACGCCGCCGTCGACGATGAGCGGGCGAGACGGCCGCACGGTGCCATTCGGTGTCCGGTGGCGCTGGCGGCCGGCGCTCGACGATCGCGGCAGGCCGGGTGCATTGATGTTAGATGCGCTCGGCCGGACCGGCTCATTAAAATCGGGTCATTAATCCTGCCGACCGGCGCTGTTGTCTGACCTGAGAGCGGCGGAGGAAGAGTCACGTGGAGGTCAAACGTGCCGCCAGTGACCTCAGCCAAACGCCGGCTTCATCCCGTCGACTGGTTGTGGCCTGGCTCGGGCCGCCCCGGCGCCGGGCGGGGATTTTCCGTCCGATTGCACAGTTATGCTTGCGGGTGGCTCGCTTCGGTAACAACCGGGCTCGACCGCAAGTTTTTTAGGTCTTGCCTGGCCTGTTTGCCCATCTCATTGCACAGAGCTTGGCAACTTGTCGTCGACTTCTTGTTTGAACTTCGCACTTCTCGTTCCCGGAATTTTTATACACTAACCAGTGTCTACAGATGGGGCTTACGGCGTAATACATCGTTTAAAACATATATCTAACATCATCTTCATATCTGTTTGGTCACGCCGGAATTATTCGATGTTATATTGGTCACACGAACATCTTCCCTCCCGGGATGTGATTGGTTTTCATAAAATATCGCTTTAGCGCCTAATGTCTGGTCATGGTGAAAAATTAACGTGCTCATATCAATGGACGTTGCTGGAATAAATGTACACAGTTGGAAGTTTCAAGCAAAAGTGATTTTACATAACCTTATATTTATGTAACCCTATACCCATGGCTTCACATTCTTCACTTCTATCACTGCCCATTTGCGAATTTAGAAAAATAACTGTCTTTTACAAATTTAAATTCATATAACGGCCACTAATTTCCTATAGCCGCATGTCTTAAAAAAGCGTGCGTCCGCAAAGCCTAAGAACATTATTGATTACGGTTCAAGAGAATGTAAAGATCTTTGTCCACAGGAAAGGAAGAAGGACGGCCTTAACGGCAGAAATTCTGATATCCACCACATGACTAGATACAGTATTAGATGGCAGAAGGGATAGCGAAAAGGATACGAACAACAAAGAGCTGATTACATTATTTTGCAACCATGTGACTTTCCCTTGTCACTGGTAAAACAATGCTGTCTGACGTATGGGGGCGGTGCCGGGGTCGCTGCGATGATTGGCGCGGGAGGCAGCCAGACAGCCACCTCGGCTCGGCCGATAATCATGGTCCGGATGACTGGGGCAGATGCCGGTGCGGTGCGTCAGTTGCCCGGGTCGGGCCGCACGGCACGCCACCGTCGGCCAGGAGACGTTTTTATCGCCGGCGGACAGGGAAAATTACTCAGGATTTTGCAGGAGACCGCCATAAAATCGGGCGCACGCAACGATCGTCCCAGTCCTGTCCTCGACCGAGAATACTCTGAATTCCGTCGTCAGCACTGCCAGCCGGGGACGCGGGCGTTTTTGTTCCACGCTTCCCTGCGCTGAGCGGCCCGACACGACTTGACGGACTGCAACGCTGCAGCAGGAAATGACCACTTGTTCCCTCCCAAAAATACCTCATTTGGACCTCGTTAATCTCTTTAAGCGAATTTACAGCCTACTCGAATGCTGAAGCGGAAGCAGTAGTCGAAGAGAAAGCCGAACACCTGCCCTTCAGTGCCGGCGCAGGGAATTGACGTGTGTTGTGCTGTAAACATACGAGCCTCGGTCGGGCGGCGGCCAGCGGACTGCGGGCCCCTTGCTACCGGCGGTCACGGCAATTAAGTAAAACTGCCGGTCCGGTTTCACCTGAGGCTTTTCCGTGCTATTTGTGCCGGCGGCGAGACGGCGACCCGTCGTGGCCGCGGCTGGCGCCACCTAAGGATGGCCGCCAGAGGGGAACGGCATCAGGTGCGGCCGGCCGAGGCGCCACTCGCCGTGACCCAGAATCGTCCGGCATCGGCTACTCAGATTCCGGCGCCGGCTGCTCAGAGCCGTCCGACACCAGCTACACAGACTCTAGAGCCGTCCGGCGCCGGCTACTCAGAGTCGTCCGACACCAGCTACACAGACTCTAGAGCCGTCCGGCGCCGGCTACTCAGAGCCGTCCGACACCAGCTACACAGACTCTAGAGCCGTCTGGCGCCGGCTACATAGAGTCCATAATCGTCCGGCACCTTCTGCTCAGAGTCCAGGACCGACTGGCACGGTCTACTCAGAGTCCAGAGCCGTCCGGCATCGGCTACTCAGAATCCAGAGTCGTCCGGCACCGGCTACCCAGAATCCAGAACCGTCCGGCATCGGCGACGCAGAATCCAGCACGGCTGACTGCGGTTATTCGGAGCCCAGCACGATTGTCATTCATCTGTCGAGTCTACCAGAACCATGGACGGTGGCGGAGTGCCGGGACCAGCTGTCAGGGAGAGGAGCGCAAAGCGACGCTGGATTCTGGGCTGCAGACATGTGTGAAGACTGCTCCGAACCTCGCCTGCCGCGGCGAAACGGTGCAGAGATCTTTTGCGCCTGTGTCGTCCCAGCAAACCGGGGCTAAATTGTGTCGGCTGCCCAGAGTACAAACTGCCTTCACATGCCAGGTGAATCTAGATTTAATGAACTGTGCTGCACCACGGGACTCATCGGTTTGCGTGTTGCGGACTTTTCATGATAGACTGGTTTCAGATACTGATGCTTAACGTTGGTGACTGTTACATCTCTGGCCAACGAATATCTCTCACGTGAACGGTGCTCCAAGAACTGCTTACTCCGGGTCGTGAAGCTCTCATCCATGAGAATTGGTTATCGGAGTTTTCACACAACTTTATCTATATGAAATGTTTTTGAAAAGTGTCGTTCCACAGAGTTTATTACAACATTTAGGTGCTTTAATTGCCACTGCTGATAAGTTGTTCTCGTGGCGGCGTGATTAGCCTGCTTTACGACACGCGCAGTCTCGAATGCGCCGTTCAGTCGTCGCAGGTAGGTCGGGGGGGGGGGGGGTTAGGTTCGGTTGGGCGCAGTGAGCCAGATGAAGCCCACTCTCCCTCTGCCTCCCTCGCTCACTCCATTTCTGTCTGCACACACGCATACTTTCCCCTTTCTTTATATGTCTGAATAGCTATCCTTCGTCCCTACACCTGTCATTTCCCGTTTTTCTGACCGCCTTTTTCTGTCTCCATTTTCCTATGATAACGTTTCTGTATTTTTTTCTGTTCCAATTCGTATGCTGATCTGTGGATTATCCTCTCACTGTCAGATGTTTCGTTGCTCCCCATAAGTTATATTTGTTTTGTATGGCTGTTGTGTATTCTGGATATTTATGCATTTTCACGGCCTCTTCATATTTTTAACCTGCTGGCCTTTTCCATCTTTTCATTTGGCCTTGAGGGAAAAACGTCAACTGGTTAAGAGGACAAGGCGATAGGAAGGTCGGCTGTTCGGAGTCAGGATGCGGGTCGCCGGGAGATGGCAGGGTCTCAGCCAACCGGCCAGACAGCCGGACGGGCCGGCGACAGGCCGACTGACGGACATCCTCAGAGACGGACGCAGTGTTCAGGCTGACTCGTCCGAGACCTGACCCGCGGCTGGCCGGAGTTCAGGAGGGCGCCGCCGCCGCCGCCAATCCGGCCGACACAATGCCACATTACGACCGGCGACTTCTCCATTGAAACGCGCTGGGCCTGGGCTGCCCGCCTGCTGCCGCTCGCGACCACTTGGGACGAGCAGAAACAGAGACAGACGAGGAGGATCACCACACCTGGCCCTGTCAGAACGGTGTCATCATCGTGCTTGCACCAGTGACTCGATCCGTGGGTTGACCTGAGCCGGCATCGTTAACGCTGAATTCTGGTAGTGCGCCAATAGTCTTGTTTGTGTGCTACATACCTGGTGTTTAAAGTGTCGCCTTTCGTTTGTATGACCGCTCCGGGGCATACACATGAGAATCGGTTCCATTCGCACATTGCAGGTAGCCGTCTGTGCCGATGGCCGTATCCATGATGGATGGTGGGTGGCCCCGACGGCGAAGCTATCGAACGCAGGCCGCTGTCTCCTGCTGATGAACGCCTCAGGGTGGCAGGGATCCTGAATCACCTGTCCGTGAACGGCCGCCGCCGAGGCAGATTGTCATTCTGCTGCGATGACTGGACTACGGCTGACACATTCATCGAAGGTGATGCAGATCACCCTGTTTTGCCTTGCGCAAATGACAGACTGTCGCTGACTGGAGCTGACTCCTGGTGCTCAACCTCCCAGATAGTGACTGGCGGCGTTCTGGCTCCTGATCTCCCAGTGACTGGCTGACTCCTGGTGCCTGATCTGTGGGCATGCAGCAAGACGGTGCCGTCCAGTCCCCCTGGGCGTGCAGTAAGGCGCTGCCGTCCAGTCACCTTGGACGTGCAGTAAGGCGCTGCCGTTCAGTCGCCTTGGACGCGCAGTAAGGCGGTGTTGTTCGGTCGCTCTTGACGTACAGTCTCTGAGATAGAGAGACCGAGTCCCGATTGCTGGTCTGTGCCTGCGGTACGGGCCAGTGAGCAGCCGGACTCGGCTCTGTTGGAGGCCGCCGGGTGGCCGGCTGGGCCGGAGCACTGCTGGCGGCGGTACAGCGCGCTGCCGCAGCTCTGCTGGCGGCGGTACAGCGCGCTGCCGCAGCTCTGCTGGCGGCGGAGCAGCGCGCTGCCGCAGCTCTGCTGGCGGCGGTACAGCGCGCTGCCGCAGCTCTGCTGGCGGCGGTACAGCGCGCTGCCGCAGCTCTGCTGGCGGCGGTACAGCGCGCTGCCGCAGCTCTGCTGGCGGCGGTACAGCGCGCTGCCGCAGCTCTGCCGGCGGCTGTACAGCGCGCTGCCGCAGCTCTGCTGGCGGCGGTACAGCGCGCTGCCGCAGCTCTGCTGGCGGCGGAGCAGCGCGCTGCCGCAGCTCTGCTGGCGGCGGAGCAGCGCGCTGCCGCAGCTCTGCTGGCGGCGGTACAGCGCGCTGCCGCAGCTCTGCTGGCGGCGGTACAGCGCGCTGCCGCAGCTCTGCTGGCGGCGGAGCAGCGCGCTGCCGCAGCTCTGCTGGCGGCGGTACAGCGCGCTGCCGCAGCTCTGCTGGCGGCGGTACAGTGCGCTGCGTCAGCGTCCGGGGCGGCCCGTCTTAGCTGCAGGTCGGCCGCCGCCATCGGGGGCCGGCTGCCGATGAATGGGACCGTGCTCTGGTGTATGACAGGGGGCGGGCAGTGACTCAGAGGGCGGGCCCACCGGCCTGCGGGGAGGCGCCGCTCACCGGCCGCTGTGCAGGCATGACAAAAAACCCTCTCCAGGATAACCAGCCGCTCTGCTTTGGATTACGTTTTTAAAGGTTTAAGTCGTCATGCAACATTCTTCTGGTACCGAACTTTTGTATTACGAAACAGGCAGTTAGAGGGGGTAGTCTTTGCTGTCACTTGTGATGTGTTTACCTGTCACATTTTCCTTCACTGTCAACTTTGCTGGAGTAAATCATTCGCACAGCACCAACACGTGTGCTCATATCCTAGTACGTGAGTGGGCACTGTACATGTATACACTAAAAAGAGTCTGCAAAGTGGCGCATGATGAGTGGAACATCAGTTCTAAGAAGATAAGCTTAAAGTCTGAAGAGATCTAATTTCGACGGCCTGAGAAAAACCAAGACCACAACCCTATTACCCCCTTAAAAAAAGCGGGCACGATTGAAGTACTACAGACGCTGGGGCATTGAAACGGTGGGACAAGTTACGATACACGGACGGTGAGCTGACCCAGCCCGGGGCTGACTGGCGCTGAGCCAACGCAACAAACGCCGCTGGCTCCAGTTTACAAGCTGAGCTTTCCTGACGCAGTTGTGGCCGGCTCTCTGTGCACCGCATTGACCCAGAACTGGACCCCTTGACAGCCAAACACTGGCGAGTCACTTTTTTACGCTGCCGCAGGCCGCACCCTGTCTTCTGCGTCCCGATCCACGACCTCGGCTGCGCTCCGCCCATTATCGGCACCTGCACAGTTCCTCGCAGCTGTATGCTCTTCCTCTCGCGATTTCAGCCGCGGAAACGGACACGATGTCCAGAATCAGTCCGTGTCCGTTAGTGGCGGCCGGCTAGCGGGGCTTCTCAGGAGTCTTCAGTCTTGCCTGCTCGTTAGAACTCGCCGCGATGGTTCGGTTATCTTGCTGATTCCATGCGTTTTCTGTGCGATTCTGTGCGCAGTCTGAGATGAGTCTGGACTGTTCTCAGGCGCAGTCTGAGATGACTCTGGACTTTCTCAGGCGTGGTCAGAGATGAGTTTGGACTGCTCTCAGGCAATGAAGACACTGACGTCGCTCATCGGCGAGATAGCTGGAGTGAGGCATGAGAGCGTTTATCGCGAGTAAAGTGATGTTATTTGTTTTTATGGCCTGTTTTTGCGGTCTTTTCTCGCGCTCGTGGTTACACTTGAGGCTCGGCATCGGCTGTATTTCACGTGACCCGATCCGCCCCTGGCTGACCTGACGTATTCCCGTGGCACGCTACGTCTGCTGTTATTTGTCAGCCACGATCCGGCCATCGGCACCGTTCCATGGCAGCCCTCCCCAGGGCTGCTCGTGGTGTCGGTAACCTGGCGGAGCGGCGTGGTCACTCCGTACCGCCCAAGACCAGGCAGCTCTCAGGCTTCTCAGCTTCAGGCTTCTCTCAGGCAGAGAGGCTTCGGTTTGGGACGTCTGAGGAGTGGTCTCCAGCTAAGCTGCCCTCGGATCAGGTCCGCTGGAAAAGAGCACCACTCACTGCTACATGCGAACGCTGTGCGCATGCCCTGTTTACAGCCGGCACCCGCGCCTTCACCGCTCTGAAAATATAGGACAGAGCGCTTGAAACCATCCTGTCCTCACTGTACCCCACTGGAAACTGCCCCGCCCCCGGCGTCCGGGTTCTGTTGCATACCAACCTGGGCCAGGGACCGGCAATAAGCTCGGCGTAGCAGGAACTTGGATCGTGATGTCAATATGTTCTGGACAAGTGAAAATCATACTCTAGGCTATTCACAGCCATGCACCTAATATTTCGAGGATTTACAGATAGCGGACCCTCCGTGCGGTAGACTGCAATGAGCAGTGTGATCTGGCGATAGGTCCGTCAGCGCCAGTCTCGGCTGATGTTCGGGGGCGAGCCCGACGCCCAGCCCAGCCCAGCCAGGTGACGGCCCCGTTCGCCGCCGGAAGTCGGCGGCGACGCCGAGTGGACAAACGACGCTGACGATCGCCTCCATCTCAGCCAGCCATTGTCGCTCAAATCGCATTAACCACGTTCAAAATGGATCAAATTCGATGGTTTGGTGACGGTTGGTTTGCTGACCTCATTAAGTTTTGGCATTAGCTCCTGTTATTTTTGCGCGCAGAATTGTGTATCGCGTTCAAATGGAGGACCGTGAGTGTTGGCGCGGCCTCCATCAGGAGTCTCTCGGGTTCTGAGCCCTGTTACCGGCGGTCGGTGCTCCAGTTCTGAGCCCTGTTACCGGCGGTCGGTGCTCCAGTTCTGAGCCCTGCTGCCGGCGGTCGCTGCTACAGGTCTGAGCCCTGCTGCCGGCGGTCGGTGCTCCAGTTCTGAGCCCTGCTGCCGGCGGTCGGTGCTCCAGTTCCGAGCCCTGCTGCCGGCGGTCGGTGCTCCAGGTCTGAGCCCTGCTGCCGGCGGTCGGTGCTCCAGGTCTGAGCCCTGCTGCCGGCGGTCGGTGCTCCAGGTCTGAGCCCTGCTGCCTGCCCGGCCCGGCCCGGTCCGTTCCCATGTGGCTCTCTGGCCGCCGTGCCCTGGAGGCGGACCGGCCACGCAGAGGTTACGGTGATCGCACTTTTTGTCGTTCGTTTTTCGTGACGGCGTCGTAATTAAGACATTGCACGGATCAGTTGACCGTATCTGATAGTGAGCGGTCACGGAAATTAGACCATGTTTATAGCCACCAGTAAACATGGCGGGTGTCGTGGGTCCAGAGTCACGAGTGGCGTGTGTGGTGGGTCCAGTGACACGGATGGCGGATGTCGTGGGTCCCATGTCCCGGGTTGCGGGTGTCGTGGGTCCATTGTCACGAGTGGTAGATGTGGCTGGTCCAGTGTCACGGATGGCGGGTGTTGTCTGCTCTACCACTGTTTTCGGCTAAAAAAACACTCTGGTTTGGACGGCCTATGATAACGACCCGTTCTGTTCGGAATTCCACGCCAAGAAATGCAATTCTTGTAAATGGCTGAGATAATGATGCACGAATTGAAAAGTTGTCATTGCGAGCGAGGCTGTCCTCCCGGTGAGTTGTACCTCAGAAGGCAGGACAAATGAGCGGTCGGCCCGTTCCGTCCGTAACGCTCTGACGTCAACAAAAATCAGACAACTGAACATATGGGAACGTAATTGCATTTTTGCTGTTGTTGACTGGGCAAGTTTCGTGAAGTATACGTGGGTAAAAAGATCGTCTAATGCAGAAAATCCGAATACTTTTGCAATTTGACATGCCTTTGTCGATGGTTTCAGTTGGACCACTGATTCCATTGAAGAAGCCATTCATGTTGTAGCGATGTGATTTTACGTCATGACACAACCTTTTTTGCTATTTTTATACTAAAAAGCGCAGTCAATAATACGTTTGCAGACTTTGAGTGAAAACGTAGTATTTACTCGATATGCGGCCCACAAGGCGTCGCACTGATCAAAAGTAAGCATACAAGACCCTTAACATAACGTGAAGCACAAAGTATTCATCCGCCTACTTATTACATCACATACACCATCTGTGCACCCACATATACACCATATTATTGCACTGATCAGTCTTTTGCATAGTCTGGATTAGTTTAACGAACGATTTCTTCATGATGTATCAGCGAAGTACTGAATTTTCTCACAATAACCATATGGAAACAATATGCAGTTTCTGCTGAATCCCATTGTTCATGCGTAGCGTGATAGAATATTCGTAAGTACATTTCACGAGGTACGCATCCAGGATGTTGCATAGTTCTTTGTGTTCGTTAACAGGAGTATTTATTCACCGTTTCATATAACAAGCAGACTACGTGTACGTGGTTTATACATGTACGTGTACATACATGTACGTGACAGTGTTAATGCCATCTATCATACAAGACGCCAAAACGTTTGTTTTGGAGTACACAATAGGTATGGCCCAAATGAGACGTAGCATTATTTGTTGCACAGTAATATGTGCGCAACACGGTGTTTGAAGTTTACTTACACACAATACAGTTCGGGTGCGATTGATTTGCCCAGCTGTGTGGTATGATATCCGTTGTATCCTCCGGTTCGTCCGCTGAGGGATCTTCGTCCGTGGCTTTATCAGCTCTTCACCAGTCCCGATCAAAGCAGCCGATACTCTGAGGACATCAGCGCCTCGGCGCCTCGCAAGATTCCACCGATACTGCCAACAGTCAGCAGCACACAGCGCTGGGCTCTGCTTGTTGTTGACATGTTGTTGGGCTCGAGACCCCGGGGTTTGGGACTCGTGGGCTCCGGGACTGGGGCTCGGGCTCGAGGCTGCTGGGGACGGGTTCCGGTTCGGGGGCTCCGGGACTGGGGCTCGGGTTCGAGGCTGCTGGGGACGGGTTCCGGTTTGGGGGCTCCGGGGCTGCCGGGGATGGTCTCGGAACTCGCGGGCTCTGGGGCCGCTGGGGACGGACTCGGGGGTCCGAAGCTAGGGGCTGCTGGGGATGGCAGGCCACCCGGCCGCCACGCTGCCAGGATTAGCGCGGCCGCGCGGTCAGTCTGCAAAAACGGTGGCCGCGCCGCCAGATAATGTCCGACGTTTGTTGACATTTCTGCAGCCGCACGAGGAAGCTGCGCCAGCCGTTTTTGTTTGTGTTTATAAATTTGTGGAGTTGGCTACGTGACAGCCGGTTTTTACGTTTGAACGTGTGCGTCGGGTGCAGTCGACTAGCTATCGGGCGGATCGGGGGCCGCCGAAACGTCCGGACTGTTCGTCCGTCTCCGGGCCGTTTCAGGCCAGACCGACTTCTTGCTTCGCCGGAGCGCATTGTGAGGCATTTGTGTCGGTTTGCGGTGCAGAGAAATCCCACAGGCGTCATGTGTACGCTGCATTCCTGCCCGGTCGGGCCGTTGTGCAACAGTTTCAGGCATGAGAGCGCTGAGAGGCACTGTTTGTGTGGTGCGTGGTGGCTCGGGTTCCCAGCCCATTGACTAATAGCGTAGCCGCGCAGAAGGCCCGATGAAACATAGGTGCCCTCATCCAGGAATTTTATCGTCATCTGCCGGTGGTGAGCTCTCTGCTCCGGCTTCGGGGCACCTAGAACGACGGCGGTGAATTCGTTTGGCGACCTGACAACGCTGCGCGGCTTATAAATGACGACCCGTCCGGTTGAGGATGACGAATCGCCCAGGCGGCGACGTCTGCAGTGAAAAACTGGACATTATCACTCGCACATCTAAACAGCGAAGCCCGGCCCGGGCGCGCGGCGACGCTGCCGTGGGAATCTGTTTTTGTTTTCCCAACGCTGTCCAGCCGATTAGGGCGTCCGTATTCGGGCTGGGGCGGCGTGGAGGGCGATCTCAGCCAGCTGGCGCGGTGGCGTCCGACCGTGCTGCGGCCGCAACAGAAACCGAGCCCGGCAGCGTTGCTGCTGTGAGCCGCTCTCACCGCCCTGCACAGCCTGCCACTAGGGCTCGCGGAAAAACGGAACTCTGCAACGATGGCAAGGCCAGGTATTATATAGAGGAACAACAGTACTAAACAACATATGAAGTGCGTTTTTGTGGTTTATGACTCACGAATAGGGAGTGGTGTATGTATCTTTAGGTTTGCTCATGCGCAGTTCAGTAAGGAGATGAAGTGTTGCACCGCACATAATTTGGATGAATCAGTCCTGCCGGGAGATAGTTGAACACGATATTCTGCTTTTCTGTCGTTTTTTTTAGTTACGTGAGCAAAACGACACAGCCCATGGACAGCGTAAATACTTGCATGAAATTGTGCGGCGGTCTGTCCAGTGTGCTTCACAAATTTCAAAAGTACCGTCTTAGGGGATTGCCAGTAAGCTGATAATACCTGATATAACAGAAGCATAGTGATTACATGATATTGTTCTGTTGCCGAAGGTTTCGCTGAAAAAACTGGAACCATGTTTTTGTAGTGTTTCACACTGAACAACGCGAGTATTGCTTTGTAGGGGCGGTTCATCTACATGAGAACACTTGCTTTCCGGCTGCTACTGCACTGGCGTCCGGAGTCTATTCCAGAGCCATTCGTGGGGAAGTGATGATCCGTTCCGACTTATTGCCTGGGATCTGGATCGTCACAAAACACACACGACGGCCAGGTAATCGGTACGTCACCAACGTTTGGTCTTGGCCACCAGGCCATGCAATTCTGAGCGAGGTCGTAGGCGGAATGAGCTCTCCTGTAAGGCCGAAACGCTTTATGCTTTTCTATAACCCCGCAATCACGTGGAACCAAGTAATGCAGTTTCCATCGTAAAGCTGCCTAACTATTCAAGAGCATTTCAGTTCACAATACCGCATTTTACTGTCTTTTCTTTGGTTGCTTTAGTTGTTAATGTAATGCTGATTTGTGTTTCGAATAACTGAACAAATAAATGGCAGTTATTATCATGGGGAACCTTATATTTCTGCTGGCAATTGCCTGAATTCGCAATGTCGAAACCCTCTCACAAGCGAAATCTTTACGTTCCTTTTATCACAATACGTCTGTTTCAACTTGAATGTGCATAATAATCGCATTTGATACGTAGAACAACGACAGGACAACATAAGTGTGCCCAAAAGTGAAAATATCTTTTCCAAATGAATCTACGGCATTTATGAGATGCGAATGACCCTAACCTGAAATCGTAGCTCGATTGTCTTGGTAATGAAAACGTTTCTTGTGCAATTTAATGTGCGGTGCCCAGCTGTTTGTGAAGCGCAAAATGGTCTTCTCAGCCTTTGGAAGCTTTTACCCTGGCTGCGAAACACCAGCGGATCTTAGGTTCCACTGATAAAGGTATCGGAGCTGTATGCCGAGTGTGATTTTTTCCTTTCTTCTCTATACTTTGCTTGCTCGCAAACACACTTCACAGCCGATCATGTCACCATTAATGAGCGATTAAACGAAATGTACCGGTTTATTGCCAGTCGCCTTAGAAGATGATATTTTCTAAAATATATTATGTCTCAGTACTTACTCCATGCTTACTGGCCGACATAGTGATTTCCCGCAGTGGATATTTCACCGTATCCTATTTTCAGCTATTGCGTGGCGTCACGAGCGGGCGCATTTCTTCACACATTTCTTGACTTGATGATCTCGTTTCTTGATACTAGTGGACACGTTCCAGAAAAGAAGAATGCTAAAAACGTAATTAGGAACATTTTCTAACCAAGTCGATTTGTGGAAAGTCTAACAAGGTAGAACACTCCCTCCGAAAGATTATATACGTGTTTTTGACGCAGGCTGAGGTATTGTTCATACAACTGTGCATCAAATAACAGAAGTGCAGTCGTTTAAACGAACAAAAAAGAAGCAGACACAGATGCTTCGTTTTGATGTAGAGTAAGGCGTATGGCATGAGTGTAACCGGATATTAAGGACAGGGACGGGGCAGAGATGCATGGAGAGACAGGGAGAGAGAGAGAGCCACTCTGACGGCAGCCGCTGTCGCTCGGCGTCAAACAAGACATCACGACCGGTGGCGGTTCGCTCCGTGAACGCCGCTCTTCGTATTCGGCGGAGATTAGCCGGATTTCTGGAATGAACGACGGGTGACGAGATGCCGCTGCCACTGGGCGGTCAGGCACGCCGACAGCGTGACGGGAGGGGGGACGGAGACAGGTTGCAGGGTCTGCACGGTGTCCCTGCGACAACGCCGGCGGAGACGAACCGCCCAGATTAGCCGCCCCCACCGTCGCAGCCGCTTAAAAGAAAGGCCGACCTGTCCAAATACCCGGCCGGCCACAGCACAGCTTCTGCAGAGGGCGCGACGCTGCAGAAAGGCCTGCAGCCGCCGGTGACGTCACGCCGTCCGCATCGCGCCGCTGTTTGTTGGCCGTGGTGCCGCCGTCGGCCGGCTGCGCTGTGGTGCCGCTGTTGACCGGCCGTCTCCGGTGTCGGCACGGCTTGGTTCAGCTGTTGAGCGCTGCCGCAGCTGGCACGCTGCTCGTCTGAGGTCCGTCAGGGCCACCGGGGTCTGGGCGCCATTGCCCGCTGCATGGCGAGGCGAGGAAACGCGTCAGAAAGGAAAGGAGTCAAAGTCAAAAAGGAAAGCGCGCCAGACAAAGCATGGTTCAAGGCTGGAACCAGTGTTTCGCTCACATCCGGTCAGGCGTCCCTACACTATATGCGAAGCCATTCATTGGTTCGTCTGTCTTCGTAGGGAACGTGACACCTTTCGAACTTGGATCATTAACGTATATTGGTTTATGTAATCGATACCTGGGAGCTCTTCATTTTTCTGGTGTGATATGTATAATCAATTGTCTAAAATGTTGATGTCTTTGTACATCACGCACTTGTGCTTATTGCTTTAGGAGTATCCCTCCATTGTGAAAAAATGGAAGCAGAAACTGGCCTTTGTGCCATGACTTTGGAGATGAATGTGATTATGTGCTAGATGTGCTAGATGTGCTTTTTAGGCCCAAAAATGACGACAGCTCATCGGATTGCAGGCACACGACGTGGTAAAATACAGTTCACATACGAACATGATACGCATCACATCGCCGACACTAGCGCAGCCAGGAAGAAGGGTACTGGAGGCATGTGTCTCTTCCTTAGGTGCAAAATTTAGAACTGGCGACGTATGCACGGCACGGAAAAACCGATGCAGGCGGGGAAAAACGAAAGGCTCACGTTCAGTATTAATTGGAACACAACAGGCAGCTCCACCGTGAGTGAACGAAAACGACGGGAAAATCCAATTTTCTTAATGCAAACGTATCTCAACAAAAAATGGAATCACTGGTAGCAAACCCAACAGAGCCAAGGGCACGGGTTACCGTGTGAAATGGGGGACGGGGTGGTGGGAGGCAGGGCAGAGACACCCCCTAATTTCTGACATGCAGACCTGAAATGCAGTCCACTGATACAGGAATTCACCAAGGTAAGGCAAAACTAACCTGAAACTATCCAAGAAACTCGGTCGATACTAACGTAAAACTGACCTAGCGTTCCTTGGTTTACTAAGCTAACGCAAAACCACCCCATTACCGGGTTAACTAACTACGAAAAACTAAGTTGATACTTGTCTTCAGGAACTGCGGTCAGTACCATGGCCGGCGATAGTATCATAATTTTTTGGTAGTTCTAAGTGGTTCTGAGTTGGTTTTGAGGGAGTAATCAGCTTTTTGCGTTCGTTGACCGTTTACGTCCAGCGCATCGTGACGCCATCGTGCCATTGTGCTACAGCTGTGTTCAATGTGATGGTGGCGCGTGATGCGGTCTGTGACGCGATTTTTGAGCAAAGCAACGTAACATTCCTGTCAAGACGCGAGGAAATATGGCGCGCAACAGAGATAAGCGGCATCGTTATGGAAGTGCGTCATCGCTCACTGTGACACTTGCTAGCTAACTTAGATCAGGCAAGTGAGATATGAATCTCAAGGTCAGACGACGGAACGTTATGATGTGCCTACGGTGTTTGTGCTTATTGCGGTTAAGTGCGAACAGTTGAAGAACTATGGTGAGCAGATAACCTGTTCTTCGCAGGAATGGTGGGAAGCTTGTCATCTTATACCAGTTATCGAGACACCACTGCCCGTTGACAAGTGTGCAACGACCGCTGGCGGTCAACGCCGTATAACACGGCGGCGGTGACGGTGGCGGGGACACTGGACAGTAGCTGGACTGTGCGGAGATTAGTAAAGCGTCGGCTTCTGAGAACCGTCCAGAGACGGACGACCGTCTCGAGCTGCACAGTCGAACAAAAGCCGTTAAACGGTAAAGTGCATTTACCTTCTGAACGTGATCTGTGTCAGACCCATGTCGAAATGGAATGACGAATGAATCCCGGGCGGGTTTTGTCCCAATTTTGTTTAAGTGTTGTCTCCGTTTGCTGTATGAACGAAAATATGCGTTGGCCCTTGGTTTGACTTAGTTTAACCGTCGAATTGGGTTCATTTTACCGTAGTTTTGGGTTACTGTCGCTGCGGCTTCACGTAATTCTAGGTTTGCATTTGTCATTTACCATTTCGATAGTTATTCCCTAGTATTTTGTGGCCATGTTATAGTTTTTCCCTGGTCTCGCATTGACGACCCTAGTTTTTTGGCACTTTTATCTTTGTTTTGGGTTAGTTTTGCCAAAGGACAAACTGGTAACTAACTAACTAAACTACGTTGCGACTAGGCACCTATCCAGGATTTCCTGGGGGGGGGGACATATGCCACTGGCACATGATACGATTTAAAGGAAAAGCAGCGGTTGTATTTAAATGACCTAATATTTAACGCAGAAGAAAAATATAGTGTTTGCTTTTGTATCATATATATATGGTCTCTGGAGCCAAGTGGTCCACACTAGATATTTAGTGATGTCGCAGGAATACGGAATATAGCACTGTTCCGTATTACTGCAACATCGCTAAATATCTAGTGTAGACCACTTGGCTCGGGAAGGGGGCATGGCCCCCATGGCCCCCTTGGCTGTGTGCCCTGCTACTACCGAAAGTTAGTCAGAATTTTTATCGGTGTAGAACACATCATTTGTCACGCATGACACCGCAGCGTTTTTATTTTTGTCTCGCCACTGTATCGGGCGCTGATCTGTGGTTGTGTGCTGGTCGTGATGTCGCCTCCACCACTTCACTCTCAGGGAGCTAGGTTGTTGGCGTGCGTTTTCTGACGTCCAGGGTGCCAGTCAGCAGTGTGGGGAACGGAGGAGGACACGAGAGTGGGAGATAAACCGAAGCTTGTGGAACCGGTCGCCTCAAACCTCGATCGGAGCATTTCCCGAGATGTAGATGACTGATCAAAGACTCGAAATGCGAATTTACTGCATATTTCACCAGGACGTTTCTTCGGGGCTAGATCCGTTTTTGGCCCTAGGCCATACATATAATATTTTATTTGATAAGAATATCTGTTTGGTAACGAATATCCAAGCGCCATAGTTTGTGTGGCAAAATAATATAACAGCCCCAGCAGAGGTAGGAAATGCAAATTTTTGGGCGCCGAATGACCCTGCAGTCGGTGCGCCCCTAAGCCCCAATAACTAACTAACTAACGGAAATGCAAATTTGAACACAAGAGTTTGTTTTAGAATGTTTGTTCATGTTTGGTCCGTGTATGATGTGGCCAGATCTTGTCGAGTCGCCAGCTCTACTCAGTGTCCAGTGACTGCAGTCCGCCAGGGAGCGCGCCGCGGTATGCGGGTGTGCGCTATGTGGGTGGCGGTATTCGCCGGTACGTTTTCCGGCGACATGTCGGCTCAGCAGCCAGGTCTGCGTTTATCGGACAGCCGAGCTGCAACGACTGCACCGCCGCAGAGCTGTCCAGCACGGTCGCGGCGACTGCGCCACGTCACAGTCGGCTACGCCATTTCGCCGTTCGGGCTGTTTGTGTCGGCGTCGTGCGGCACGCCGCGGCGGCTGACGTGCGAGTTGTCTGCAGCAGGTCCGCGGGACGTCTCCGCCAGCCAGGGTCGCGCGGCGCCGGCTGGCTGGCTCATGAGCGGCCGACACCCGGACCGGCACACGTGCCGCATGGCCAATGAGACCACCCTCGAGTGACGTCACCGGGCTGGGCCGGCCCCATCCGTCATCGGGGGACGGCGTCACACCGGCGTCTGGTCGCCGACTCGGCGCAAAAACGTATCAGACCATGCCCTGTGAGCCGCAGTCACAGAATCACACACACCCAGGGCTTTTTATACGTACTCCGGGGCGTGTTTTAAAAGCCCTTTACTCCATTTTATTGGAAGCTGAATGCAAAAGTTTCTCTTTGTGAGAGGTAACAGATTTCACGTTACCAACGATTTGTGAACGTGAAAAATACAGAAGAAAAATTGTTTTTCATATGTGGCAAAGTTGATATTGACAGCAATTCGTTGTCTGTTCACCGGCCGTAAATAAGAATACGCAAATATTCTGCATGGGAGAGGACACAAAGTACCCCTGTCTGTGTGACCCTCGCGGTCTTGTGGGTTACTTTTATTCTCGCCGCACCAATACACAGTGTAACGCAGTGAAAGACCGACACCTACGCATTTTCTACCACCGGCTGTTGGCTCGGAATTCGGAGCGTTCGCCCGGCGCACTGTCCAAACCGCCGCGGGTGATCACGCGCCACGACTGTCACCTCCGCGCCGAGCGCGCCGCATTCCGGCTGCGGCGCGTCCGAAATGTGGCGAGCCGCCTCCTGCGGCTGGCTGTCGTCCCGGTCCTATCGTGCGGCTATCTCGGCGCAGCGGGGCGCCGCCGCGCCGTAGGGCCGCTCCGGATACCGCCGCCCTGATACGGGCCCGAAAATCTCCCGCACACCGTCTGGATACTGGGCAGTCACCGTCCGGATACCTGCCGGCCACCGTCTGGATGCAAGAAGAGCGGCGTCCCGGACAACCTTCCGTGTACCTGTCCAGATATCGGATCAGGTCATTTCCCGGACTCGGCTCATTTCTGATGTGTCGCGTTATCTCCTGAGCAGTGCACGAGCCGTGTGGTAAAACTACAACGCCATAAAAAGCATTCCTTTTTAAACTTTTTCTTAAGAGCACCACTTAAAAAGAGCCTTACAAGTCTTTTCCAGAATGTGGGGGGGATTAACGATGATACAATTCCTCATTTCAGTACATGACAAGCTGTCGTAAAGAATAATTCATGTACACCATTTCGCAGCTTCAGTCGATGGCTTTGCTTGATCCTGTACTTCAGATGCTTATACCTGTTAACTTTGTAAAAATCGTCGCAACCGGCCCGTTATGTATCTTTGACTTGACTTCTACGAGATATCAGTTTGTTTTTCGAGATTTATATTTCTCCCCAACAAACGCCAGCGTACGAAGCAGCCTAGCGCCGGCGTCCGCCGGCGTTTTCGGGCGACATGGACCAAATATCATTTCCACCCCTCCCAAAAAAGCATTGTTTTCTGAATTGTTTTGATTCTAGTACCATTAAGCGCACCACGAAACAGTGATTGTTCATATAAGATATGACAATCATCGCCTTTCCGATTGGGTACGGAATGCCAAAAGCGGCAAAAATTTGCCGAGGACGATGAACGCATCTCAGCTTTGGTACTGCATGATCTTCCCTGACAAACCTGTTGCATGAAACGTTGCAATTTGCGCATAATTTGATTCTTTATTTCACTAACAATGGTATACTCACACAGTATAGTGAGTACTCACTATGGTATGGGAAGTGAAACTTAATGAAACATTAACATGATATCCTGAGCATGGTTTTATGTTTAAACAAGCTTTGTGCTTTAATTCTTTACGTATGCCGATACGCCTGCCGGCGAACGCCACCGTGCAGCCAGTGCGGACCGATACCGTAACATATTTTTGGTCATAATCACAATTTCACAGGTTGGGAACTATTCGATACTGCACAACGCTAAACTGATGGGGAACAGTTCCCGGAGGTTTGGAACATGAAACGCGAGCCGTTTCCCGGTAGCTGGTGGAAAACGGAGGATTTTTTTTTTCTCTCTCTCTCTCTCTCTCTCTCTCTCTCTCTCTCTCTCTCTCTCTCTCTCTCCCTCTCTCTCTCGCTCGCTCTGTCTGTGTGTGTGTGTGTCTGTGTTTTTTTCGTCAGACGATAACCGGTGTGCATGATTCCTACAAAAAAGCCATAAAATCATTGGGGGAACTGGTTGGTTTGGAAGCGTGTATATGCTTCAGATCACAAATATTTCAACAGATGACATATTGGGTACAATGGACATTACATGGGAGAAGAATGGACCGTGAGAAAGGCGGACGTAGGGAGTGACGTGAAGCGTTTTTTTCCGTGCTGGCCGTCTGAGGCCTCTGAACAGGGCAGAGCGCGACCGGCCGCAGTCGGCCTGTCTGAGTCGCCGTCCAGACAGGCGTGAAATCAGCCCGGACGCCTGACGACGTGTGAAGAACACACACATAGCACGGGCCGACAGGTGCTTACGAGATAGCGCACCGTCCAGGGAGCAGGCGCACATAGCCGCTGTTAGGCAAAACCTGGCGGATGGTCAGCGCTGAACCTCCTCCGACCTTCAACCCCAAACCGCCAATATCTGCAACCGAGCCTCGGGTGAAATGAAACTCCTGTTTTTACAACCCCGCCGTCAGACGGACGCTTTCCAAAGCAGCTGTGAGCTGGTGAGCACTGAACTGGCGATTTGTGGCGTGGTGTCGCCGAGGGCTCTGGAATAACCGGTGCGACCAGCCTGATGATATTGCCGCCCTTTTTGTCGCCGTGATTACCTGCGGCTTGTTTTTTAGATGCCGTATCGAAGCAACGTGACGTCGGCGGTCGTGACTGTGTAGCACCGAGCCGCGGCATTAACCGGCGCCTTAGCAAGGACGGTCGACCGGTGTCTTTTAGCCAGTGCAAGTCGTCTGACGAGAATGGACCACCCCCGGAGACGGCCCCTTTATTAGTTTCTAATCCATCTGCCTGGTTCCAGACTAGCTATCCTTGGCATGCGACATATACCACTCTTCCTCTTTGTTTCTTCCATGAATCAAGTAATATATCTGATCTTTCAGTTGCTCAGTTTCCGCAGTGCTCCTTTTTGTTCCACCCTGTTGCCAATTAGATGTAAACGGACTGAACTTAGTGATATATCTGATGAGGAAACACACTGTCCTACATGCAGCAGGCATTGTACGTGCCAGATTTCTGTGTTCTAGAAAGCAAACGTCGAGGTCATGCTAAATGATTATAGAATAGCAAACCTGGAGGAGGAATATAGCCATACAACCCACCATGTACACGGGGACTTATTAGGACTACAGTCTAGGAAGAAAACTGGATACCGCCGTGAGGATGTTTTATTTGCGATTTTCAAGAATCTTCTGTAGATTCTGCATGCCCCAGTGATAACAAAACCTACTTATTAACCCGCCATTGACTGAGGCTGGCAAACATTAATCCCCCTTACCCGTTTTTGTGATATCTCGAAAATGAATTAAGCTACAGAGTTGAAACTTGCATCAGGCATATGCACACTTTGTATAGAACTTGTTATCAAGGTCACGCGATGTTATGTCAAAATGGCGTCATAAACCATGTTTACGATTAATTCCAAGCGACCGAGGATTGTTCGCGTTAGTGCGACGAAGGCGAGCCTCTGGACCGGGGCCCGTTTCCTTGTGGGTAAAAATGTCATTTTTTCCACAGCAAAAGGACGAAAATGCAACATGACAAGGACACAACTAGCCCCCTCTCGCGGGAGAAAGCGTACGCATGACCGATCTTTCGCTAGCGTCTTCACGACGCGCAGCTTGTCAAACTGAAGTCCTGAATGACGGCAGGACTTCGGTCTCAGCCTAGAACACGATGAGTTTGAGATAAAATAGTGCGGTTTTTGTGAACTGGTATTCAGTTCATGGTGTCCAAAAACGCGGGCGGTCACCGGTGCCCTAGCCGTATTTCACACGCAGGCGTTTCTGAGTGAAGAACATAAACATCTGCATAATAACCCAATAACTCAAGTTTTGTTCTTGTCGGGAACTGCAAACTGTCATCCCGATCATTTCAAACAACAATGTCTGGATCAGCCAAATGTATTGTCATTCTAGTCAGTGGACCGCAGATTGGAATCGCCCACCAAAGTGGAGTTGGTTCGGGCGGCCACCAGTGCGAGATTTGCTTGTGATCTCCAAATGTCAGCAATAGTCAAAGCCGCAACCTGCTTACGCCATTCTGTGTTCTATCCAGAAATCTCATTCCACCCGGTTTATGGTATTCTTGGGACTTTTCTGTTCAGTTGTGACGTGTTATCGATTAACGGTCACAAAAATGATCCTTTCCCGCTGCAATTCGTCAGCCCATCGCTAGGGCGTACGGCGATTTCCCGTGGTTCTTGTTTTGCGATAAGGGAAGAAAGGATGAAGGGAGGGCAGCAGCCGTTGCCCCATGCACTCGCCGATCCCTCTGCAAACATCGGGAGCAGGCCAGTCGCCCGGGGCTACCCCTCCCTCACGAATTAATTAGCGCCGCCGATGTTTTTGTCGCTGATGCTCCCGATAGGACCGTTTAGCCCTGTGACCAATTAACGGAGAGCACAGCCGGCGCTGCCGCCGACTGAAATGAGCCAACCGAAAAGAGTGCCGTCTGAGCCGAGCTGTCACAGCATCTCGGAGAGGACGCGTTCACTGTGCGGCCGCCGCGACGCTGCCCGTTTTTTTTTTTTTTTGTACCACGGCCATCTGGTGTTCCGCACGGTAGCTATGGATCGTGTACCAAGCCATATTCTGACCTGGGAGTACCCTGGAACTTTTAATGTCCTTAACACGAGCACTGGAAGAGGAGAGCTTTTGTGCCCCCCATCCATTTTTCTTGAGAATCTCGAGGACGGATGGGAGCTGGTCGCTGCTACTTTGTGGCATTTATGACAGTTCAGTAGCTCATCGATTGATGCAAAGAAATTTAAAATTGACAAGAATTTTTTTCAAGTTTCAAGAACTTGAACGAAACATACGAACATAGCGGTCGTCGTAGACAAATGGGAACTTCGCGAGAGGCCTAGCATTCTACGTAAGATTACCGTTCGAACAATATCAGCGGAATTCATTCGGCTGATATTGTTAACTGATGGATGTACCAAGACCAAAGTCAGGGTCAGTGAAGTTCAAGGTCGCCAAAGGTCAAGGTCAACCAGCTTGTGACCTGATCCTGATTTGTTTTGCAGCATGTCGATTTGTATGAAATATGTGTTCAAAGAACCTAATGAAAAGACGTTTGTGAACATTGATACGTTTAATAAATAAACAAATAAATGTATATACTACATACAAATATATTATATATATAAATACATATAATGTGATTGGCTTCGTTATAACGAGTGAACTGTAGTGTAAACGACTGACATAGAACTTGCTTTCGGCAAAAAAATCATCCAAGGTCAATGACCTAGCTTTACTTCGTTTGACCTTGCATAGGTCAATGAATGCTTGAAGTGACCACATATACTGACATTGGCTACTTTAACGGGAAATACGTAAAATGATGCGTTTAACGCCCCTGTCTACACTGAAGCTACACCAGTATCCCGTGTTGTTCGAAATCAGGTCTGCAAAACACGGAAAAACGACGTTATAGGTGAATGAAATGACATGACCTCGACCCAAAATTTTCACTAAGACGTCATATGAATGGATGTTGTCGTGTTCCACGTTTTAACGCTCTAAAATGCGCTTTGTTCCCGTTTCGTTTGAAAGGCCGTTCGGAATGGCCTATATCGGGCGAGAGTGTCCAAGGTGCCCTTTTCGGCCCCATTTCACCTTGAAGATTCATGATTCATGAATCTTGTCAAAGGTTCATGAAAACTGCATACAGTGTAGCTCTTTGTGGCCCTACCTTACCGTTAAAATTTCATGTCTCTAGCTCTTTTCGTTTCCGAGATCGGGGAAGCGGCACAAAAGTGCCCTTTCTAGTGCGCGTTAGCTCGAAACCCCCTTCCAGTGCGTGTTTTCAAAAGTACCTCGGCTGATATTTTCGGTACTGCGCGGAGGCCTGCACTCTTCATTGTCCTGAAAACAGCGCCGGCGGGAGGCGGTTGGCCGCTACCTCCCTAGCGCTGTAGCCTGGCACTTCAGAGCGGCCTGACACGAGTGACTCGTTACGTTACGCCGGCCCCGAGGGCGCGGCGCTCATGACAGCCGGACGGCCACGGCCGGCTGCTCCAGCTCGTTAACGATCTCCTTACGTGGTACGCCGCAGCCGCGATAACGTGACTAATTAGCGGACGGCGCCGCTGCAGCGAGTGCCTGCCTTCCGCCGTCGGCCGCGGACCGTGCCATTTTCCGGCGGCGCGCACGGCGCTGTCCGTCGTGGCGCGTCACGTCTCGGGCTTCCCAGGGCGTCGTCACAAACCGGCAGCCGACCCCCGCAGTTAAAGCCGTCTGTTGGGCCGGCCGGGTAGCGATATTGCCGCTTACCGGCGGGCTCGGAACTGTTGCACCCGGCGGCCTCTGCACCGCCACTGAACCTTATAGCGCACAGGCTCACCTGCTGCCAGCCTGCTTGCTCCCTCATCGCACAGGTTCACCTGGTGTCAGTCTGTTCCTTGATACCACACAGGTTCACGTGGTGCCAGCCTGCTCCCTGATACCGCACAGGTTCATCTGGTGCCAGCCTGCTCCTTGATATCGCACAGGTTCATCTGGTGCCAGCCTGCTCCTTGATACCGCACAGGTTCACCTGGTGTCAGCCTGCTCGTGGACTGGTCGCTTTTCACTGCGTGATACAACTAATTTGTTAGCAGACATGTGCCTTGATCTCGATCAAATCTGGGTTATCGTCTTTTTGCATTCGATTCTAGGTTGACTGGGATAAATGTTCTGCGACCTCATTATTGCTCTGGTGGGAATCGACTTTTCCAAGAAGACCCACTGACGTACCCAGGTCGGCGAGGGGTTCGATATCGAGGGGTTCGTTCGATCGAGGACCACAATAACTTGCGTGCCATCGCGATTCTAACATATGTCTGTAAGAACAGGCATGCTATTCCCGTGGAAGTGTATTTTAAAGCAGGCCGTCGTTATGGCCTGCTCACCTGCTGGTTGGCTTGGCCCTTGTTAATTTGACCCCATCGACCGACTCTCGGAGCTGCGACGACCCGTAAACTGTCTCCAGCCGTCTCCAGCGTGTCCCAGGCTGATACGTGGTCGAATCCGGTGCAGCCTGATTTGGTCCAGCGTTCACTCAGCTAACCCCGTTCGCCTATGTGCGCAGGTAAGAAATGGCGAAGCCTGACGCCACACGACCGACGCCCGTTTGTGGAGGAGGCCGAACGCCTGAGGGTGCAGCACATGCAGAAGCACCCAAACTACAAGTACCGGCCGCGGAGACGCAAGCAAGCCAAATCCAAGGGCTCCGTGGCCGGCTGCCGGTCGCAGAGTCAGTCGGCGGCGCGCCAGGAGCGGGCTGAGGCCGAGCCGGCTGGCGGAGACACGCCGGCTCCGGCGCCGACGCTGTTCACCGTCAAACAGGAGGAGCAGCTGGGCGCCGGCAGCGGCCAGCTGGCCGGCCGCTACAGCCGGCAGACGGCCTGCGGCTTCACCGGCCTCAGCACGCCGGACACGTCGCCGCGCGGCAGTCCGGAGGCGGCCGGCGCGGCGCCCTACCAAACGGCGGGGTACGGACCGGCCGGCGGCCAGTACGGGGAGCCGCCGCCGCCCACCGTTGGCCTGCCCACGCCCGAGATGTCGCCGCTGGAGGGCGACAAGGCCGGCTGCGCGCCGCCGCCGCCCAGCGACGACGACAACCCCGTGTCGCACCTGATGAGCGTGTTCGGTCCGGGCCGCTCCGGCTACCTGAAGAACGTGAACCAGCCGTACGGCGGCCGGCTGGGCCTCACGTCGCGCGCCACGCCCGACCAGTGCACGCCGCCGCCGCTCGTCTCGCCCCAATACGACTACTACGGCCGCGGCGCGGACAGCCCTGCCGCCGCTGGCTTCCAACAGACCCAGCACGCCGCCGGCAAGGCGTACGAAGGTGAGCCACCGCCGCGATAGCTGCGCGCGCGTTTGCGCTCTGCTTGGAACAGGGTGTCGCCAGGCGATGGCGGCTGTCGTTCTGAGTGCAGTCGGGCCGGCTGCGCACGTTCGAATTGCGACACGGTCCGAGGGCGGCGCGTCTGCAAATGGCGGCGCCGGAGCATTGTCCGGCGCCGCCACAGCGAGCCACAGCGGGTCCCGACCGGTCTCCAGTGGCAGCGGCGCCAGATTCCCACAGAAACCCGCCGTGCATGATAGGATTACAGTGGTGCTCTGGGAGACACGGACCCCATGACACGGGACTGGTACCTGGGGGGTTTCCGCGCTGGTTGCCGTCCACTGCACCGGACCCACCCATGTTCACAAGCCGACACGCGCCACTTCGTATAAATCTGCTGCCAAGGACTGGGGTACAACATTCAGTAGCATAGATTACAGTTCTACACCTCATTCTACAGTTGACAGAACAACTATGACAGGATAGACATTATTGGAGTATTGAAACAGCCTGTCCAGCCACCCGATATGGGTACCGGACTCCGAAAAACCTTCTCAGTACGGGCCAACCGTCAGTCGTTGGTCTGGTGACCCGCTCTGTTGGCGTCCGATGCTTGTCTGCGGTGGGTCCCAGCTCCTGCGTGGTCCGATGCTTGTCCGTGGTAGGCCCCAGCTCCTGCGTGGTCTTATGCTTGTCTGCGGTGGGCCCCAGCTCCTGCGTGGTCCAATGCTTGTCTACGGTGGGCTACAACTCCCGCGTGGTCCAATGCTTGTCTGCGGTGGGCCCCGGCTCCCGCGTGGTGTTCCGGCGCCGAGTCCAGCAGCGGCGCCCGGTCAGCGGCGGCAGACCGGACTGGCGGCTCAGTGTCGCCCTGCCCGGCTCGGCCGCCGCCTGGCCGTCCGTGGTTACCGCCTCACTAGGCCGTTGCGCGCGCAGCAGTGCCGTAACGACTATAGCTGCCGCCAGTGCAGTGGCTGCGATGAGCCGGCGATTGCGGCGTCTACAACGACACCGCACACATCCACTGACAACGGGCAACCGAGGGCCGCCGTCCCACCCCTGCTACTGGGTCGGACGCGTTATCATATTCGAATTTAAGGCATTCGTAACTTCAGGAAAGGATTAGATTCTCACGGACCAGCATGAAACTACGTGTCCCATCGTTTGCGATGCTTCCCTTCTTTCCTTTCTGACAAACATCTGAGATAGAAGTGCATGTCCATACAGCGTTTTATCTCAGTGACCTTCACGCTTATCATTCACTATTCATATGTTTTTTTTAAGTAGGTTTTCTGATTCTGTTTGATATCATCTGATTTAAGTGCTGCATGATTTCATCACCAACGTTTGCTCACATTTAATTTATTCTCCTTGAGTGGTTCCCAGCGTTTGCTACTGGGAGTTTTCAAAAGTAAGGAATCACGTAAAATGTGACTGCTTTACATTTTTGGCTTTGACGTGTTGCAGTCTCACTTTTGCCATCATCCTGGCATAACATGATTGTCATACGTGCAGGAAATCACAGTGAGGTATCACAGAGGAATGGAAATGAAACAACCTCAGAAACGTGTATGAGAATTACAGTCTGTATGAACAGACACAGATAAAAAGACAAACAGTTTCGGTCAGCTGCAAATGAAGCGCATTCTGTACATCCACAATTAAGACTGTCATGCCGTCAATAGATTTCAGCAGGAAAAAGTTATTATCCCCATTGTCCTTGCCTAAAGAAATGGACTGCCTATTCTCTCTTTCTCTCTCTCTCTCTCTCTCTCTCTCTCTCTCTCTCTCTCTCTCTCTCTCTCTCTCTCTCTCTCTCTCTCTCTCTCTCTCTATCTCTCCCCACCTTTTCCTAAGTGGGGTGGCGATTCCACGACAAAAAGGATGTTATGTCACCCATCGACATCTACACTGGCCTTGTTTGTCAACGAAAAAGGTGCGATGCCGGGGACGGAGGTCCTGGGAATATGTATGAACCACGACCACGCAGTCTGCCGTGTCGATGCAAGTCCAATGAACCGATTGTGCAATGGTGGCATACCGATGAATGGCGGCCACCGCGCTCTCTCATCGGCCGCGCAGCCGAGCGGGCCGAGACGGCTGCGACAGCGGGCTGGCCGAGCTCGTCAGACCGATACTGGGCAGACACAAGATACAGGGCCAGACTCATGCCGACTGAGACCCAGCACAGTAGGAGACGGAGACCCAGCACAGCAGGAGACGGAGACCCAGCACAGCAGGAAACGGAGATCCGGTACAGCAGGAGACGGAGATCCGGCACAGCAGGAGACGGAGACCCGGCACAGGGGGAAACGAAGACCCGGCACAGCAGGAGACGGAGACTCAACACAGCAGGAGACGGAGACTCGACACAGCAGGAGACTGATGGGCGCAGCGGAATCTGTTAACGATACTAGACGAGGATGTATTTGAAGACATCACCTCATGGCTGGAGGGGTTTCTTCACCTTTAACGAATGTTTTCGGCTCAGAAAGCTAAGTTGCACAGTTTGGTATTAGAGGTCGCTGTGTTATATACATCGTGTTCTACAATTCTGCACTTCCGGAGACTGAGAGTGGCTTCCCGCGGTATTTTGGTGTCTTATTCGAGCGTCTCTTACTCGCAGTGGCTGCGTGTCGTCACGAGTAGGCGCAGGCCGGTGAATGTTTGCAGAATTGGTATTGGCAATGGTATTGCGTCATATCAGCGCGTAAATGTCAAACATAGTTTTGAATTAGTGACACGTTCTGAGGGCCTAAACATTTTTCACAGATGAATATTGGAAATACTGCAAGCAACATTTTTTTAGACCGATCAAATCTATTAATGAAAAACAACCAAGATGGAATATCGCTTGAAATAGGATCACTGAACCTCAGTCTTCAGCAAAACAATCCCCCTTGGACCATTATTTTGGCACACGCTGCGTCTTTGTGTCGTAGTCCTTAGGCGTTTGGGCGAAAAGCGGTGTACATCTACTACAAGAACCAACCTGGGGTCGGCTCGAAACAACGATGAACACTTTTTAAGTACGTTACTTCAAGTCTTACTTCAAGCTCTGCAAGCCCGGCGATGGGACATTCCGGTTTTTCGTCATGCTTCCAGCTAGCTCCGGTACCCAAGGCCATGACGGAATGCAAGCGCACAGTCAGCGCCGAGGACGTCTTGCTGCCATCTGAGAAGGTGGCCGAGACGCTCTGGGAATATGGGCATCCGCTCGCCGTGCGCCGGCCGGGCGGCGCCTACCTGCCATCAATCAGGAGCGCAGCCGCCGTTTGAGCCGGCGTCTGTCGGCTGACGGCCGATAGAGATCTGGGGAGCATGGCTGAGCTGTCAACACAGCAGCGGACCACCGGCCGCGACTCCGCTGCAGCCCCTCCAGCCCGCACGCAAAACCGGCCGCCGACGGCCACCGGGTGTCGCCGCTCCCTCACTCCCTGCCAGTGTATGTCGCCGCTCGCGCGCTGTCTGCCAGTGCGTCGCCGCTGCCGCACTGTGTGTACCATTGCTCCGTCATGGTTTGGGCCGTCTGAGGAGGGGAGTGGCGTATTTTTCGCCTGGAGTATCCCAGGTCCATGAACAAGATGAGGTCGTAATTGTCAGTATGACATGATGCTTTCTCTTCTTTTGCAGATTATCTGATGGAGCAGAAACAGCAGGCCGGACAGATGAGTTACCACGCCGGCCCGCTGGGTTCACCTGTTGGCTACGCACAGATGGTGGCCGGCCAGGCCCTCTCCTGCGGCGTGCCCGTGCTCCAGGACGACCTCGACGTCGATCGCAACGAGTTTGACCGCTACCTGAAAGGCATGCAGGGTATGGAGCTGCACCAGCTGTACCGGGCCGAGCGTCCGGCACACGAGCTCTCGTGCAGTGCTGGTGCTGCTACCGCCACGAACTATGCGCAGCCGACGGCGCCGGCGCCGGCGCCGCGCCCCACTGAGCGCAAGTATGAGTATCCGATGAAGGAGGAATGCGCCGGCTTGGAGGGCGGCAGTTCAACACTGCTCTCGGCGCTGGCCGGCTACAGGGAGATGTACTACGACACGTGAGATCGGTGGCGCGGCGCGGCGCCCGTCCGGCCCACTCTTCCGTGGCGGAGCGCGGCGCGGCGCGGCCGGTACTCGGCTCTCGGCCGGCGAGCACTGGACGCCCCGGCTGGCAGTCGGAGCGGCTTCGATCCAAACTCGGCGCCGTCATGTGCCCGCGACCGACGTGGCTACGCTATGGACATCGTATGCGGCACGTAAGCCGAGTGAAAGGGATCGATGGAAGGAGATAGGCAAATACAGAGAGAAAACAGATGGAAAACCAGAAAGAGAATATTTTGAGAAGGTCTATGAGTGATGCATCGGGTCGAGACTTAGTGCCTTGGACCACCGTTGATAATCAAACCCGTTGCCAAGGTTTGTGCGTTTGTTATTTATTTTTCCAAAGATTTATCGCAAACTGAGCGGACAGTGGCCGAAACTTGTACCAGGTTTGCCCTGTAAATACGTCCAGCCGTGTTTAACATGCAGACTGGCAGGCGGACGAGTGTCGCCGACATTCTGAATACGAGTTCCAAGTCTGTTCCGCTATTCCGTCATCGGTTTTGTACATTGATCCCTATATTGTTTCTATTTATTGATTTGTTCTGGTAAATGGTGTTTCCCTGTCAGATGCCCACCATCAAATGACGTGTAGGCGGTTGTCCGGCTTGACATTGCAAACCTTCAGTCAATAGGCGCATGCCGTAGATGAGAGTTTAAGTTATAAGGGTGACGAGAACGTGACCAGTGTGACGCCTGTGACTCGCGGCCTATTTCGACCATCACTTACATCGATTAAATCGAATTATGTCTCTCCTCTGTCCTCGGTAATACATTCCTTACTTTGTTCAGAGCGCCATTAGGATTAATCTACTCTTTTTATATCAAACGATCTTATTTCTTTTTTCACAAATCTCTTTTAATAGACCATGCAAAGGATAATATCGCTGATTCTAACTGATGGCTTTGTATATGACATTCACGACTTGAATGCTGTAACGTATTTCGCTGACAGGCTGTCTGCACGACGTCGACTCCCACAAAGATTTTGGAAGAGCGCGGTGTGCCGTCTTACCATCTTTGGTTATCGTTTACATGCAAAAGAAACAAAAGAAAGTTACAAACATGCAAAAGAAGCTTACACCCGCTGCGTATTCCTGGCAGATGAACTAGCATGTCATTGGCTTCTTCAGTCATGAATGCTCTGGCTTGGCAAGTCCGGCTAATACTGCATGAATATGCTGCCGCAAAATGGTAAAAGGAGCTGAAGTGTCCTATGGTGTATGCGTTTAAAAATGCCCTCACCAACAGTTTTAATATGTTTATACGTAATTTTATGCTGCAAGAGAAGCAAGGAACCAACGAATATAACCATCACATTGAAGAAACTGGAGATGGCAGCACCATGAGCTAAAGCCATTGCTAATGTGTACTGAAGTTTAGGTCGTGAGAGTGCTTTGTTCAGAGAAAATCTTTGTCAGTCTGCGAATTTGTGTCGTCTTGTTGTTAGTACAATCATAGATGCATACCATTCCGTGTAATAAAACTATTTTATGTAGACAATTGTACACGAATGCACAACACTTTTCTCAAGATGTTAATACAAAATGTTATGAAGATGATGTCTCATGAACATACCTGATAAATCAAAGAACTAAAAAGACGGCATAAACTGGCAGCTTTTGTGCCAATCTGCTGCTCACAAAGCATTGGTCAACTGCAACAATGCCTGCATCATTAATGCAAACTCATCGCGATGATACCTTCTGTGGGAAAAGTAGCAACCAAATGGAGCTTCGGGAACCAAAAAGATCGCGTTATGACGAGCAATGCCCTCTCACCCATACGCGTCTTGCCTGGCGTCGGAATGCAATCGTCATTCGGGAATCTGTCGAAAAATGTAACAGGATTGGACCGTTTTATGCCAGAAGTATAGCTACTGAATAAAGCATAAAGCTGCTGAGCTAGGCAAGGGCATATCGACAACAAGAGCGATCACTGAAGGTGCTCCTTGCTCTGACGAGGCAAGCAGACACAGAGGCAGCCGGAGAACTCAGCCGTGGCCGTGGTCACGGCGCGACATGTCGCGACTCAAAAGCCTCCCTGTTGCTAGCAATTCATTCCCTGCCTTGGTAAAGCAAAGTTACGACTTTTTTAGACCTGCTGGGATTCCAGTGATTAGGCAATAACGCAATATGCACGAGTGTCAGTAACTTTGCCAGTTTCTGCGCGTCCAAGTTGAACTGGTCCATTGTTTCGCTGGTAACACGGCTTTGGCGTCTGCTGTTTGAAGTAGACGGTCGAGGTCTGCCGAGTTATCGCGGATCAGTGGGTCTCCATCTCCGCGTCAGAACGAGCAGCCAACCCGCGGCACCCGGTTAAGCGGTCCAGCCGGGCCATGAATCAACTCCGAGACGGCCCATCACATCAAATGCACCGCACCGCCGAACCTCAGTGGAGCCAGCCCGACCACCGTTAACGTGGCGCACTGGCGACAAGAGCGCCATCTATCGCTGCCAAACAGGCACGCATCCACTTGGCCCATTCGCACATATTTCATTCGGCGGCCCGGCCGTCCGGCTGAATGGCAGCGATGTCCATCAGCACACAGTGACGTCACGATCTTTGTCAACTGATGATATACGACGGCGTCGCCAAATCAGATCAAAATAAATGGAGTTGCTGGGGTCCGCTGGAGAAGAGGAGGGCAGGAACGGCGTGACCCAGTGAAGCAATACAGCCCGGGGTGACGCTGAGCCCAGACCCACGGCGGCCCGGACGGGTGGTCCGAGGGCTGCGCGCCAATGTGCAAGACCTTTGCAATAAAGAAAGACGACGATACGTCCTTGTTGTAACTGCGACCCGCATTTACCGCATTATCTGGTTACGCCGAATTCAGGGCAACCCGGAAAACCAATCTGCATCTCCTCAACGCGTATGACATTCGAAAGCAGGTAAGCTACAGGGAGTGGTTTTTTTTTCACAAGGACAAAACACTGTGCCGCAAATGACTAACGGTATGGAAAGTTGGCCGCCTGGTTTGTTTCAAACTCATATAATGCAGCGGCTCTTAAGTAAACCACTGATTGCGACACATGCACGTTAGATGACGTAATTACGCATGGGCACTTAGCTCCAGTGACCGATTCGATCCGGTCTCCCCTATCAAAAGTGTTATACCAATTTGTTTTTGTGTGGAATAACCATAAAACATTTGCTTCAAGTGATAATGAATGAATCTCCCGCCTAGCAAACCCGTCGTCAAGACTGACGATTATATGCTTTCGAAAAAATAGTGGGAAATAATTCTCGAAATGTCACATGGAGCGCCCATGGGTTCATTCCATAATTTCTGAAAACGTTTCCAATCATTTAAATCGACCATATTTCTAAAACAACTATTTATGACCGTCGTTATATATGGGACGGGCGCGGACATTCTAATTCACAGCTTTGTGACCCGACCTGATATCAACCTAAAACTTGAAACGCAAGTAGAGAACACCGGGTTGAGCTGCACAAACTCCGGATTTGTTGTTTTAAAAATTGGCGTCAAACTGAATTTTGGCCTACATCGGACCTTGTGACGTAACCTCAGGTTAACGGGAATATTTTTGTATATTTGCCGATTTATGTACCTATACAGTCGTTGAAAGTTAACTCCTGTCCTGAAAATTCCATTTTTTTTTTAACTTCAGCAGTGCAAAAAAATGGCCCAAGATGCCTTCTCAAAACTAGGTCTGACTCCGCTCCTGGGCAAAATGAAACCATGAACTTTGCCGTGATGGGTAGGGAGAATGCGCAAGAGAAGTGACGACGTCTCGTCAAACTGATTCAAAACTCTGGAAAAAAACGAACCGAAAAGGAGATGGATGGGGCTTCTGAAGAGTTATAGGAATTGGGCCAGAACGTGTCAAAAGAACGGCACCGTCGCATTTCTGAGAAAGATGAACAGTCATGCAAATCCTGTTTGCTTTTCTTGTCCCTTCCGAGCCGTCTTTCTGAACATTCGTTTTTTTTTACAAATTTTGTGTTTTTGACACGCCAGGTGAGTTTATGAGCACAAACTGTGTCAGCTGCGTTTTATGCACTGTATACGTTCAATTCGAAAACGACCTTCAGTATACCAGGAGGCACTGTATTGTCATATAAATTAGTTGCAAATCAAAAAGACGTTGGAGTCATATTTTTTTACTTCTGACCTGCAACTGATTTATATAATTACATAATGTCTCTTCATATATTGAAGGTCGTTCATTAATTGAATGTACACAATATCAAAAAACCGAAAGTATCTAACAGCCACTCTTCAAGATATTAAACGTTTTATGCATTGTCTTTTGCTGACGTTGGATTTTTTCAGAACGCTTCATGGTTACCACTGTCGTTAAACATCAGAAATCTTCGACGTTTTTGGTAATAACGGCTAGAATCTGAAAGCATCATTGTCTTCACGACGCTATTTCGTGATGACCTTGACAACTATGGTTTCCAATACGCTTGTCTATTACCACCACATGGTTATGGAAGTCTTCAGTATTTAAAGCACCGTACAAAGCTTGGTGATCACTTTGGTCTCATATGCCCTTTAATTACCATGGTCTTGAGGTAAAAAAAATCAGAGTATTTTTGTTTCAACTATACATCATGAAGACCCCCTAGAGGAGACTTCCCTTTCTTACTAGCATGTAAGGATCTTCAGAACAGGCGACGTGGGAAACCAAGAGCCCGATGCGGACGCACAAATTTCTGACTGCCGTCCCAGCGGCATTCAGTTGAACGCATACCCTGGAGTCCATATTGCGCACATTACGAGACTCCGTAAACTCAAAGATTGTCATTGGAAATGCTTATCCATCACACTAGCAGAATGCTGCCATTGAATGCAAATATGGAACTCGTAACATGTCACCAATAATGGTTTCCAACGTTACTTGTAAAGGCATTTTACAGTACGTGGCTGGTGTTCATTACATTGGAAAACTATTCGTAATGTCATCAAACCGCGCACTGAACCGTGCCTTCTGCTACACTCTGGTTTGAAGGACACGGCTATCAGTCGTGACACCATACTTCATCCTGGAGTGTTGGCCTCGACACAAGAAGCCGCCGGGCCCCATCGTGCTGGTATTTCTGTCGGGGCATGGGTGCTCCGGCATAGCCCCTCTCCCTCACCCAGCAGTCACCCCATACCAGCCCTGTCTCCCGACTGAGACTGGCAACTGGGCCTCAAACTCATTAGCACTGCAGTGGCCCGCTTGGCCGGATCCCAACCGTCGGGAGTGGAGGTCGGCGGCCTAAACACTGGCGGTCTGGAGTGAACATGGGGACTTGCAGCAGATACTGATGACCTGGAGCGGACAGTGGTGACCTGGAGCGGACACAGATGGTCTAGAGCAGACACAGGTGACATGGAGCGGTCATGGGTGACCTGGAACGGACACCGGGGGCCTGGAGCGGATGCAGGTGATCTGCAGTGGATACGGTGATTTGGATCAGACATCTGTGGCCAGGGGTGGGCACAGGTGATTTGGAGCGGACACAGGTGACAAGCATGGACGCTTGTACGCTTGTACTTGACGTTTGAGGTGAACTGGAACGGGAAAAGGTGACCTGGAGCGGACACAGGTGATCTGGAGCTGGCACAAGTGACCTGGAGTGTACGCAGTTTCGAGGTCGTTTCTCAGCAGTCCGAGGTGGTGACGTTTGCGGGCTGATGATCAGCCTCATTCAAACGTCAAAACATCGTCAAAACATGAGGCCCAAAATCATGTCCACTCCACCAACGCTTCTCAAAAAGGGACTGACTAACTGGTCACTGGACTTCTAAGAACTGCTCGTACAACCGGCAAAAGGGTGCAGGTTTGCCCAACTTTCTGCAAACCAGCCAGACCCTCCCACCTGGCGAACCTCGCTAGCAGAACATTTAGCAACAAAACACGCTTTCCCTCGCCGACAACCTCGGTATATATACGTGTGCTTTTTCGTTTTTGAGTACCTTGTCTACGAATGCGTAGGAATAAAGAGGATACCTTGTGATTTAAATATGTACACTGGTCATTTTGTTCTCACCATCGTTGTGATCATTTCATTTGATCATGTTCTAATCCAATCCACATCTGGTGCAGAATCAGTGTGAAATCCTCAATCTAATTTGCGGCACTTCTATCGCCAATTATATTGCAACGACACGAAAAATAAACAAAGAAAGGGCCACGCATGTAAACAACATCGACCCAATCAATGACAAGTACGTCATCATTTGTCCCCAGCTCCACAGCTCCATGCACTCCAGAACTTAGGGCAGCATTGCAACTGACTGGGGACGAAAGGAATTTGACAGTTAATTAGCTGATCTTGCACAGGACCTAGAAATACTTATAGCAACATTTCGGATTAGCTACGCTGTTTACCAACTTGCCTTATCGTGTAACTCATTGCCGGTTTAAAGTTTCGTGTTCATTTTCGATGTTTTTAAACTTCCTCTCAGCCCTTACAATCCTTCGTAACGGTCAGCCAAGCCCCGCCCTCAAAATTATGTGAAGCCCAGTCAACATTTCGCGCCCCCTGCTTTTAAGTCCTGGCACTTTGAATGGCGCATCGCTTATTTTAGTTCGCTAGCATCAGTAAACGGAAGCTAGAGCTACAAGAGCTGGTAAAGATGGCTCTTAGTCTTCTTAGGCCCCGCTGCAGCCATGCACCCTTTCTGCAAGTCACAAAAAAGGAGGAATGGAGCCCCCTCCCGCTGCCAGCGGCAGCTGCCGCTAGCCAAGACCCCCTTCCCAGGGCCGCTGTCCGAAGGCTGCAAGCCGCCAAGCCGCCACAGCACAACGCCGCAGCCAGCGGCAGCTGCCGCTAGCCAAGACCCCCTTCCCAGAGCCACTGTCCGAAGGCTGCAAGCCGCCAAGCCGCCACAGCACAACGCCGCAGCCAGGAAAGTTCACTAGGCTTCGAGAAGCTTCGTCAAAAACCATAGAATTGGCAAGCAAAAAACCTCAGGGAGTCCGATTCAGCTCCCTCTGCCGGGAATAGGGTTAACAAGCATTATGCATGCTGTTTGTAACATTTCATGTTTTCCATGGGTGAAAGGAACTACGTTCTAAAACGCGAGTCAAAAGCACACAAAAAGCATGCCTTAAACACAATGAAGCAAGCTGATGATGCTGTGAAACATGGGATGTCTGCAAGAGGAGCTGAGAGGACGTTAAATATTGCGAAAACTGTCATACACAGACATTTGAAAAATCGAAGACGAGGAAATATGGACGACAAAGTAGACTTGGCGAAGAGGTTGAAGGATGCCTGGTGGAGCACCTGATGGCATCTGCACGGTGGGGACAACCACTTGATCCTTGAATAATTGTCAAAGAGCACCTGGACAGAGGTGGTATAAATTCAGAGAGATTTTCACGGAACAAGCCAAGCAGTGACTGGGCTCGCTACTTCCTCAGAGGACACAAACAAAGACTCGCCCAAAGATTGTGCAGATCATGAAACGATCACGAGCAGCTCTTTCACCCAAGTGTGCGTCAGCGGGTTTTTCGTCAATCCGAGCATGAAGAATGTGCCAAACTGCAACATCCTGAAGTACGGCGAAATCAAGTTGGCTGGTGATACCGGTCGTAAGAAAGTGATCATGAAGTGAGGCACCAAATATCCAGAGCGGATTATGAATGCCACGAAGTCAGCAATGATGTCTGCAGGCTGTGCTGACGGATCACTGCTGCCAACGCAGCTTGTGTACAAGGCATATGTGTAACATATGCATATATGTGTGCAAGGCATATGTGTTACATATGTGTAATATATGAACAATAGGTAGACCTGCTGGAGCGAGATACAACAAGAGCAAGTCAGATTGACTTGATCTGCTGTCCGTTTGTCCTGCTGTCCTTATGGCGTGTCTTTATATACCCCACATGAGAGGTGAATAAAGACACGCCATTGAATGGGTTTCTTGTTCCCATCATACACCAATAGCACTAGTTTCATTATGGAACGACTGACTTTTGACGTTCTTAACCCGGAACTGGCCTAGATATTAGATAACACGTAAGATAAATAAATAGTAAAGAAAATGACAGTACAGTCAGCCAACGCCTTCTTTGATAATGTTTTACAGGCACTTCATTTTACAGGAGACACAAAAGAAGATTGAAACCCTGGCTGAATCTTTTGTTTTGGCAGAATGAAAGCAGAACGGTACAGCACACAAAGTCCAGACACTGCACTGAGATATAGTTTTGCTAAGCTTTAACCTTAATCATGGATATTCTGGGATATGGAATGGGAGATATGGAAACAGTGAATCACTTGCGGAAAACATCATCAATCATGGTACGACAAGTCATGTAATATGGTTATGCTTGCAATGAAGGCGAAATGTTGCACTAGGCAACATCACTGTGCCGCTTGGCTTCGCCTAGCGGTGTAGTGACGTCACGTACTGGCAAAACTTTGATAACTGCAAATTATTTGTCCAATCAACGTTCACAGCGTGAAGTTTGCAACAATGATTAGGTATAATGTGTTCAAAATAAATTTGCTTTGCTTGAAAATACCACATACTGTGCTATGGTTGTAAATGATAAGCAGGTATACTAGCTGTTGCATGCAATGAATTGGCTTGCAGATATTCCTGTCCTGATCCAGCATCAGTGCCAGCGGCTTCTCAAAAAAATCCTTCAGCATGATGTAGCCACATGGTCATGGTTGAGATCCCAGGGGTCTTGGGGTCCCGAAACTCCCATTGTTCGGGGATTTTAACAGTATGCCTATGGCAATGACTGAAGAGAAATGGTCTGAAACCCTATGTGGGACCCTCCCCTCCCAGGAATTTTGGATATCTTCAGTCATGCACATGGTGGGCGCTCCTGCTGAGTATTTGTTTGAAAGATGTATTGTGTTGCTTAAGCCCACACGAATATTTTGTTTGGTTCAACTGAAGTCTGGCTTTCAGAGCTCTGCTTGCATGATGGTTAAATTGATTTAGCTTTAGGTTGAGCCACGACACACGTATCTACTGGCGGCAAAGTTTGGTATTTGTTACTTTGGCCTTTCTTACTTTTTAATGACCTTGGATGGGCCATTTTGTAATGAGGAACGTTGATTTGCAGGTCCTGATCAAGCGTCAGAACTCATTTTGAGCACCTCCAAAGCGCCCCACATAGGTAACGCACTTTATCCCTACATAGGATAAAAAATCCAGAATCCGTTGACCTGGCCTCTTTTGAGGTCGCATGTAAGGTCACTATGAGACTTAATCCAATACTGACTGGGGTATTTCGCCACCTTCCATTGGCTGCAGCGAGGCGTTTGACGCTCCACATAACTGTCTCGAGAACCAATGACCTGATATGATTTAAACGGCAGTCAATAGCGTCGAGCCATGCAGTCTTGCGCCATTTTTTATCTTAGGCTCACTGATGAACGTTGCATATCAGGTCAGACACCCAGTAGTGTTTTTTTCCTCCAGAGGCGCTTAAACACAACGGAAAACAAGACCGAGACTGATGTCTGGATGGTAATTTATCTCAAGAGGCTTGGTATTTTGTTCTGAATGGTACCTGACCCATGTTATCAAAGACCATGGTCATAGGCTAGGTCAAATTTGACATCCATGGTAACAGGTCATGCTATGCATGCTTCCTTGGTTCGTTTGGCGGGGAAGTTCTTGAAAGGCACTTTCAAACAGATCTGAGCACACGTAAAGGCTTGAAATGGCTTCGATTGCCTTGCACATGCAATATCGCAACATTTTGCACTTGGAACTCTGAATAACCTGAGTAAGCTGGTAGCCTCGAACAGGAACTCGGAACGATCCAGCAAGCCAGTTTTGCTCATGTTGCACACTTAATTACCCAACATCAAACCGCAAGCAAATTTTGCATTGTTGCAAGGATTACGCAATGCATATTTACGGCCCACTTTACCTACATGTATATATATAAGACATGGGGATATATGGGACTTTTTATTTGATAAAAAGTAGCAAAAAGCTTACAAATTTCCGTTGATCAAAATGAAGTGGGCTAAATTCTTTGAGAAACCCACATTTGCAGAAATCGACATCCCTGAGTGAAACATGTGAAATGCCTGAGGTCACCGTAGTGCCCCAAACCGCCGAAAACAATACAACTCCGCCCAGGAATCTTCAGACCGAGACCGAGGGAACTGTCACAGTGACCAGACGGCGGCAAAACATCAGTATAGTGCGAAACGGCCCGCCGCCAACGCTGCTTGACGTCGCCGCGGCGCCCGGGGTTTCGTGACGTCACATAGCTTCGGGCACGTTTCAAGGCCACTGTACTTTCCGCCGCGAACATCTGGATGCCGTACAGCAATTCGAACGGCAAATTTGTAATCAGCGTCCGCAATTCACTCGGATGACAATACAAACTGAAAATCGGTCACTTCTCTATCGGATACCCAGTTTCCTCTAGGTTTCCTTGAAGGCAACAGAACATGGAAAGTTTTTCAGAAAATTTGGTTGCTTAAGCCTCCCCTGACCCCATGGCTCCCTCGCATATGCTCATATCGGGAGCAATTACTCCCGCGTGCTAACAAGACAGCCAGGAGTGTTCCACAGAGGACGACAAATCTTAGGCTAAATACACTTCATGTTACAGTTGATGGCAAAAAGTTACCAAAAGTATTGGCAATGATATACCTAAGACATTGTAAGACAAGAATAAATTGTTTTTTATTGTCTTTGGACATGAATAAGAAGGAATTGGTGGCAGGCTAAAATCATCGAGAAAAGGCCTACGATACAAACGGAATAAAGAAGTTTGTAGCCCGCTTGTCACAATACCCATTGGCATCGATGTTGCATTCCGGAGTGGGAGAAAAGCTCCTCAGCACTCTTGAATCCAACCAACTTTGATCATATATTTTAATACTGAGCTGAGACGTCGCAATCATTTGCGCCACAACGCTCGAAGTGTTGATATGTTTATATTACCCTACAGATGGACTTCTGTCATGATTTTCCCCGGATTTTAAAAGTGATAAAAAACACTGCTACATCCATACCATATTTATTTTGGCATTTTAATCTCAGAAATGCTATGACGAGAATGACAGTCTACACAGAATTTCTAGTTACCTTCGTCACATTCTGATTCTGAAAAGGGGGGCGTGGCGCATGGCCAGTACAGAAACCAGTTATCCTCAGCTGGCGACTGGCACGTAAACTGGCATGGAAAAAGGAAACGTGCATGCCCCCGAGGATTCACCCCTACCGACACCTGGCGGGATCACCTGGCCGGCGCGCCGAGTCGCGCGGTCGGATGCTGCGGTTCGGACTCTCGAGAAACTCGTCGACGAGAGGCCGGCAGCCGTTGAGCTGGCCGGCCTTCCGGCCGGCCGGCGCGGACCAGGAATGACTCTGCCGTAGTGTCCACAATTATGGTCCGATTACGGTGATTTTTGGCAGCTCTATGCACGAAGGCTTGGGGAAAAGGTACTGCAAAAGTGTTCCCAGGCCTGCTTCCTTTTTCACATAACCAAGAAAAGCCACAGGTATGGTCAAAAACACTCCACCGTCAAAAACACTCCACCATCAGTGCGCGGGTTAATGCAGTCGGAAAAGCTCTCGCAAGAGGCCAGGAAATGAACAAAGCCGTAGTGAAAAACTACACTGAACTCCTGCAGGCAACAGTGGAGGATGTTGATCTCCACAGGCTAGAAGCTATATTTATCAATGACGAGTCCTGAGTTCAGTTAACACAAGGCAGGCTCCCTCGTGTGATCTTTCTATAAAGGAGACAGGCGAGTTTTCCAGCAGGGTCCGGAAAACTCAGAAACTGTATCTGTAATGGTTGTTGGAAATAACCAAGATATGTTGGTTATGTGTTGGATCATACATTCCCTCATTCAGAAAGTACAAGGGTACGCGCAAACAGTCACACTGAAATATTCACGTACTGGTCAGATGACTTCCGGCGGTTTAGACCAGCTGGACGGCCATAAAAGCCAGCTCTCGGAAGAAGTCGCTGACAAGGTGGATCAGCTGGGTATGTAACTGCTCTGCCTGCATTCGATCACAACGCATGAGCTCCACCCACTAGACAAAAGCTTCTTCTTACCCTTCAAAGCCAGCTTCGACAACGAGGTTTGCAAGTACGTCAGGATGACTCCACGTCGGTCCGTACCCAAGGGACCGGGTTTTGAGAAAGTGTTTTCAGCTCCATTGCTCCACCAAGGCAGCAACGCTTGTGAACGGGTTTAGGGCATGTGACATGTACCCTCCCGATATCGAGAGTGTTGGTGAAGAGGAGTTTGCTCCTGCTGATGTGACCGATTGCCCAGAACAGATGGAGTGGACCAGTTGTTCGTCACTGAAAACCAAAAGCTGCCGCTACATGCTGAGCAAAACGAGGCCAGAGATGCTGCAGAACCGGGGATGCCAAAAACTAGGAGACTAAAAAAGATCACCCGGACGAAGAAAGCCAGGCACCAAGAAAATTCTGAGGGGGAGATTCTGGAACCTCAGCTTCGTGTATATGGTGCCTTCTCTGAAATCCAGAACGTCAGTCAGGCTCAGAGAGTCTCGTAATGATCAAGCTGTCGTTGTAAAAAATAACTTTTTGTCACAAAGGGAGAGCAAAGTTTGTCCTGCCAAGAAGAGACAGGTCCAGAAGGGAAAGTGTGATGCCCAGGAAACATGGCCTGAAATGTGAAAAAATTGATCGTAAGGAAACAATATTCAGTGAACCAGGTGGGCCAGAAGATACTGTGTGCATTTACTGTGCAAAGAGATACCGTCTCATTTGCGAGCAATGGATCCAGCGCCAGTTGTGCGAGGCATGGATATGCATCTCGTGCACGGATGTGGAAGAAGCAAAGGAGCTGGGAGTGTGAGCTTTGCAGAGAATGACGAGTGCCTGACAGCGTTCTGAATCCTGCATATGCAGGTAAATTTCAACATCAGGGTGTTTGTATGTTTGTTGAAGATACTAGAGGTCCTGGTAATAAGCGCTTTAACAAAAGATGTCCTGTTTCACATCTTAAAATTTTAAGGTCTGGTGAGGAATCGGTCCTACCCCGTACTCAAAAAGTCTCCCAAAACAAATATTGAAAGCGGCTTGAAATTTCCCTGGTTAGATTTATCTGGAGACATTGTCATTGCATACCTGACTGGAAATCGAGGCATTATGCGTTGATGAAGAAGGGGCTGAAGAACGCGCAGTGCCATTTTTCCTACTTCGGTATGGCTAGTTTCTATAAAAAAATTAATTCAACGGGAATTTCTAGCTTGCGTTGGGTCTCATGGCCTCCCTCCTCTTTGTTTAAGTGTAGGAAGCATTTTCCAAAATCAGAGATTTTCACCTGGACAGCATTAAGAAGGTCATCAGCTCGTTAGAAGGTCATTAGGCCAGTTTACACTGGCATCGAATTCCGACGTGCGTTGACGTGCGTCCAGCGGCAGGTGAGGTCAGAACCAAACTATGACGTGTACAATGCATTTTGGATAGGGAAAGGATTTCCCGATGGCCTTTCCGATGTCGCGGAGCCGAAAACTTGAAATTAGTGAAGTTGGATGCGCGTCGACGCGCGTCGGCGACGTTTCTGTAGAAATGACCAAGGGAAGTCTAGATCGATTTGTTCGTCGTTCAGTGTGCAGATTCAAGTGGGATCATGCAAGATGAGCTGGAAAGATTATGGTGAGTTGCAATGTGCACTTTTAAGATTCAACGTAGACTCTGTGCACTGATCTTATGCTGTATGATCCCAGAAATGTTACATGGGAACGTCCCTGAACTGTATAGCGATGGCATATGTGCAAGAAAGAGGGCAAATGACATTGCTGAATCCTTTCTTTTGATGAATCAGCATTTGGATGCCCTATTTCCCCGAGCAACGAGGAAGCTGCCCCCGGTGGTTGCCCTCCACTCGTGGTGTTGCCACTTTCTTAGAATCCAGTTTGCGTGAAGTTGTTGAGGAGGGTTGGACTTGAGAGAAAAAACCATGGAAGTGGAAACCTAAGGCTAGCAATAATGTAAAATAAGTGCATTGGTGCATTTCATGCAATGCATTAGTGCATTGCATACTCCGAAATCAAAAACGTTCTCAATTTTCGTGTAGCCATTGCAAAAAAAAGTGTGGGGGGTATCAGTGGAGATGTGTATTCTGTTCTGAATTTACAGATACTGAGTTTGATACTGAACAGATTAATTTGGCAGAAGTCAACATTTAGAAGTGGAAAATGAGGCATGAAACAGTGCAGTAAATTTGGAACACACCCTTATCTGGATGTTATTTTTTACCTTAATTCAACACTTCTGTCACATAGAGTGATAGTAAACCACTCTGGTAGCATGAATTGTACACTTTCAGCAGGCACAATTTTTTTTAAATCTTGAACTTTGAGGCTTTTGAAACCGGTTTGCTACGCAGAATCAGGAAAAGGCTACTTTCTGGGGTCAGAAAATAAATGCTGTATAGTCCGTATCAGAGTCTGGACATTTATTCTTGATGTGAAAACATTCTTCTTGTCATTGGTACTTGCAAACTGGAAAAGTGGGGGGGGAGGGACAAGTGGTCACAGTTGTCCAAGATGACGTAGTTTAAAGAAAAGCTACATATTTGGACATCCCGAGAAAAAAATTGAAACTGGTGTCTGGAATAGTAGAAGCAGTAAGGCATATTACATGAAACTATCCAACTCTGGAATATTTCATCCCTCACATCTAACCTTGTAGTCAACAGAGCTATTAATATTGACTAATAAATAAGGATACTAAGAAATAAATAGATTTTAGTGAATATAACTAGGGATGCACCGGATCGGGATTTCTGTGATGCGGCAAGTTACCGGATACGCCGGATCGGGGCGCCGGATACCGGATATTACGGATGCTTATGTTTATTTACTGTTTGCTGCTGAAAAATGGAACGAAAAATACGGAGCTGAAAAAGAAATATAAAACAGAAAAGTAATAAATAAAGAATATTAACGGTTTCCGAATCATTCCCCCTAGCGCCTACAGATATTGTGCGGCTCCCACATGTTTCACCGTGAAAGAAGAATAAATAAAGACTACAGCAGACAGCGGAGGTCACCATCTCTGACTGTAGGCAAAAGGCAGGGACTCCAAAATACGCAAGATGCCGTTATAGCGCCTTGGTAAACGTAGAATACCTGGCTTGACAAGCATTCTAAACGAATACTAAGGCATGTCCATTAAAGTATATTGTCCCTTAACCTTCGCCCGCATAGGACCTTCTGCATAACGCGAGCGTAGAGTGGGAGGGGGTACGACTCCCCAGCCCTTTCCACACCGTGCGTCCTAGAGCGTCGCGGGAAAAAAAACAGCGTGTTGCACGTGACGAGATCTCGCGACTGGAGTCCCTTTTTAAGGTCTCAGATTAGCGGATGACCTTCCAGGTCGGGTCAAAGGTCAAACATTGTCAGCAAATGCTACTTTTTCGTGTTTAGACGCAAATGAACGTCAAAGAATAAATGATGACGAAACGAAACGGACATCATGGTGTTTCGTCAATCAGTTTGAGTCTATCTGTAGATCACACCATTGTATTTTATCCATGGAGTCCGATCCAGGTCATGCTAGGACAATCCTTGTCAAGAGGGGTCGTCGGCTCAAATGCGTTCTCGGAGCTGCAGAAGCATTTTTGCATATAATAACACATGTTGAAGTCAAATGTAACATCTCAGTTAACAAGCACTATCGCAAAATAACATATGGTCATTTTAGGTCACCCAAGGTCACCTTAGGCCATCCGAGTTTATCTGAAGTCCACAACCTACGATGACCTCGGATTAGGTAAAATCGTAACTTAGATGTCTTAAAAACGTTTTTCGAGTTGACATTCAACACAAAATCTAATGTTTGGCATGCCGTTGTACTGAAAACTCATCACTCCGCGGCCGACGCCGCTCCGCCCGTCGGAACAAAAATGAGGCATTCGCTGCTCTGCGTCCTCTTTTGATGAAATAAACGATAAATTGCAACAGATTTATGTCATTCGATTCCTTACATCTCAAGCGATCCGAGTATAGAAGTCGTTTTACGATATCCATTTCCTATCGCATTCCGAAATATAAGAAGTAACATATTTCTCGCCGCAGCTCATGACTTTATTTTACAGGCGATGGATGCGTACTTTATTGTATTTGTGCACTGTAACCGTCTAACAGAGCGACAAAACTCACACCCTTTGTAAACCGGCCGCGTCGGCGCGCGCAAACGGCTGACATGGTTCTCGTTATGACGTGACAGCTCGTTACTATGGCGACGTAGGAAAATTTTTCACCATAAGATTCGGAAAGATGCCCCAGACGGTACACCAAGTTTCATATGGATGAAACGAACCATTCGGAAGTTATCCTCGGAAAAACTCAGGAGGGGCTGCATCACCCCCCCCCCCCACCCATGCGGGCGAAGGTTAATGCATTTTTACAAAACTATTTGGGACAAATGAAAATGTTTTGAAAATAGGGCGATGATTCGCCACGAAATGGGTGGCTGAGGATATGCTTGTAGTTGTTCCACTGTTCTGAGTTTGAGTCCCACTCTCGCAAATTATGTCTCAACCTTTCCGAACTAAGAAGAAAAAGTAGTGCTCCACACAGACCTTGGCACTGCTAGTTACAACGACAATCCAATATAATAGGGTACATTGCTCCTGAAGCGGTTTTGTAGGCAGACACCAGAACGTCTCGATTGTACACTGGAAGGCCAAATATCCTGCCGGATCGCAGAAATGTCCATCCGGATACCGGATACTGGATAATCCAAAACATCCGGTCGGATATCCGGCCGGACCGGATATCCGGCGCATCCCTAAATATAACTATATTCCCATGACAAAAGCAATATATCCCACATTTTCTGTACAACTGAGTAGGAATGTGATGCCCCTGATGCCATACTGGATCAGGCACGTGTATATAGGCAGGCCATACATATAGGCACGTGCAGGCACGTACATCAGACTGTCCCAAGAGGGGGGGGGGGCAAAAGTCTAATTTTGTCACATGCCGTTGGCACATGACGAAAGTTACAGGAAAAAGCAGCAATTTTGTGTAACTGACTCCATATTTAACCCACAGGAGTACATCTCATGTTTGCCTTTGCAACATATATGTGATCACTATTACGTATTCATGCGAAATCGCTATGCATCTAGTGTAGACCGTTTGGCTCGGGGGAGGGCATGGTCCCCATGGCCCCCCTTGGCTACATCCCTGCACTGGATCTGCCATTATTGGCAGTGCTGTTGCCATCATGTCCCACGTGAATGCTACAGAACATTAATTGCATTGAATAGGTATAAACAGTTCTACAAACGACCATCTTTCTCCAGAAGAGAAAATGTGTTCATTTTCATACTAACCGCAGTTTTGTTTTCAGATGCACGTGCCCACACACGAAGTTGAATCAGACAGGTGTCTGTGGGACGAATCCTCCAGTAATTGCTGGCTACTTCGAAAAAATGCCATTGTGTAGATCCGTGAAATGCAAAAAAAAAACGTGAATTGTCTTGTACCATCAAATGATAGCTGAATAGTTTATGGAAATATTTTCGTCAAAGGCGGGATGCTGTTCCAAATGCGTTTCATTTCATGGTGCTTGGTACAAATGTACGCGGGATTCCACTTTGTGTGATTTCTTTGATTACGTCCCTTTTTCTCCGATTCCTGGACAGTTTTGGCTAAGCAATGTCCAGGGTCCACTACCTCGTCACTTACAGCACGAAAAGCTGTGATGTCCTGGTGGGCAGCCGGTGAAATATCAAGTGGGCAGTGACCTTCAACACAGCTGATCCGGCAGGCGCGAGTCAGCTTGTTGCACAGTTGCGCGCTGGCCTTTGAAAGTTTGTATTCAGGATTTATTACAGGCAGTATTCGTGATTTATGAGATCGAATTCCGATCTTGTGGTCTTCGCGTGATCATGTCGAACGTCGTAAGAGGTGCAAACACCCCCATTTCTTTTGCCCACAGCACTGCATGACAATTTCTTTGAGAAGCCTGCAATGGCAGTCGCCCTTCCAGACGTACTTCGCAATGGTCGTTCGTGTAGGGTCATATTTGGCTGCTTCCGGCGTGGCCCCAGCGGTCGTAGAACTGTCCATTGTGTCGTGACGCCCCGGAGAAACTCTGCTCATCGTGCGTGGTGCTGATTGAGTCATTTATGTGATGTTAATGAAGCTATGGAGTCGTGCTGTATGACCAATAAAACATAAAGGAAAATATGTGCGGCTGCTTGGGTGGATGATGACGGAAACGGATGGTCCTACAAAAGGAGTAAAATAAAGATAAGGAGTTCGCCAGCACCCTGCCCTGGCCAGCCGGTCTGGTGCCAACAGCGAGCCGTAATGCATTAGAAGCTGGTTATAGCCATCTCCAATTCAATCGTGAACTTCGTCATTCATTTAAGGACACATACGATTATTACACAGCATTTCGTATTACACGTACAACAAAACGGTTCAAGAATTGCACAACTGGGCATGACCCCGCACAAGTACAGCAGCCAGGGACGATGTGGACCAATTAAGATATGGCCATGACGACGTGATATACCGATCGGCAGCAATACCACCTACGCACCTCTTCATTTGTTGCTGACAGATAAACATGCGATTTTTTGCTCAAATTGCACGTTTATCCTGTTCCCACTGCGCCCGTCGCTCCGATGGGGACGAGGGGAAGGCGCCGGGGCAGCTCTTGCTAGACTGCCACACGTTGCTCCGCCGTTGGCGTTGCGGGGCGGGGAGAGGGGCAACTCCGGTGATAACGCTGGGGTCAGCTCCAGCGGGCTGCAGATGTCGCTACGGCGAGGATGCTCCAGATCCGAGGATGACTGATGAGTGCTGCTGATGGATAACCGCATGAGAATCTTCCATGTTTTGTGAGGATTTTTATGTTGGGGCTTTAAGGTTGGCTGGAAATATATTTTTGTCAAACCCTTCACAGATTTCCATGTTTTTTTGTCCTAGAACCGACTGCCACCAGACATTACTGCTTCTCGAACCCGTGCAGAGCTTGTGCGTAAACTTGACGAACTTTCTCCTACAGCTTGACGTGTCTGACTGCCTAGTTTTATCTATATAACTGTTGCGCATGTACTGCACAGTGATGACTAAGATCAAACAGTAATCCACGCGGTGGAAAGATTCGCAAATAAACTGAATTCAGCTGTGTAAACTGGGCTTTAACCTGTGCGCTTTTAGGAATCCTGGTTATGCTTCATTTGGGCACATGATCCTAACTCCGCACATTTGAGTACTTTCACTAATATGAATGTACCATGTCCTCAGTTTCTTAAATACAATTTTCCTTTTGTACTTTGTAAGCCACTGAAAAAGCTTGCTATTCCTTGAATTACAAGTATGGAAGCGCTATAATATAGGAGCTATCGGTGTTTTAATGAGTTGTGCAATATCTGGACCACTTCTCCTATGTATTTTGGTAAGCCTATCCTGAAAAGACTGGCGTTTTAACACGCGCACTGGAAGGGGGGTCTTTTTGTGCCCCCATCTGTTTTTCTTGAATATCTCGAGAACGGATCGGAGCTGGTTGCTGCTACTCCGTGACATTCATGGTAATTGAATAACTCGTCGAATGACGCAGAAAAATCGGAAATCGGCCGCAAATTTTTGGGGTTCCAAGCATTTGAAGTCAGGCAAACATGACGAAAACGACGGTTGTCGCTGACAAATGGGAACTTTGTGAAAGAACTAACGTTCTACTTAAGACTATCGTTTGAACACAATCAGGCATTGTCATTCGGGCATAAGTGGTGAATGTACCAAGACCACAGCCAGGGTCATTAAGGGTCAAGATCATCAAAGGTCAAGGTCAAGCAGCTTGTGACCTGATCCAGATTTGCTTTGCAACATGTCAGTTTGTATGAAATATGCATTCGAAGACCCTAATAAAAACACGTGCGCGCACATGGATACGCATGCATGTATACCAGTGTCATTTCAGGTCAAGGTCACGAAAAGTCAAGGGCAACTTTTTTGTGACGTGGTCCAGATTTGCGTTGCAATATGTCGATTTGTGTGAAATATGCATTCAAAGACCCTACTAAAAACACGTTTGGCACATTGATACCTGTATATACATATAAACATATATATATATATATATATATATACATACATAAATATAAACGCTAGAAGTGACCAAATGTACCGATGTTGGCTACCTTCACTGAAAATACGCCAAAAGATACATGCTGCGCCCCCATTGACTCTCACACTGTCCGGTATTATTCGAAATCTGATCTGCAAAAGATGAAAAAATGACGCCATAAGTCAATGACCTGACATGACCTCGACCCAGAATCCTCAGTCAAGACTCCAGATAAATGAAAATTGTCGTATCCAACGTTTTAACGACCAAACAAACACCCTTTTCCCGTTTTGTTCGAAAAGTTGTACGGAATGAACTGTACGGGCCGAGAAAGTGTCCAAAGTTGACCTTTTCCATCCCATTTGACTTTGAAGATATCGACCCAGGGTTGAAAATTGCACACAATGTAAATCTTTATCACCCCACCCTGTCCATAAAATTTCATGTCTCTAGCTCTTTCCGTTGCTGAGATCGGAGGGAGAGCACTTTTAGACCCCTCTTTCAGTGCGCCGTAGTAAAAAAACCCTTCCACTGCGCGTGTTAAAGTCAATGCGAGGAGTGCTCGAGAGTCCGCGTCGTAATAGCAGCTGCAGACTGAAAGCAGTGTCCACAGGCAAAGTGCCAACAGAGGCTTGCATGTCTTTTCATCGACATAATTTTCACGAAGAAAGGTAAAATACTGTCAAAATTTACTCCTACTTTCATGCGAAGGCTGGTTCGAGCACGTTGGAGGTTCTTCCGGCGACAAAGGCCAAACTGCCAGAGCTATCTTGCTGAAAATCGGCGATTTTTCCTACGTGTTATTTTTACACATTACGTGGCAATTTCAGAGTCCTGCATTTAATAGGAACGGCTTCCAGAGGTGCTTCTGGCAAATAAATCAGGGTATGTTGCGATCTTTTCAAACGAATGCTTGCTCGTTTACAGATCGGTGCCAGAGGCCAATACTTCGGAAAGCTATGATTTCAGTGACTGACATGGTCATACACATGGTCTTAAAGGTTCGGTGACTGCCAAAAGCAGATATAGAAAACATCATGACGGGGTAATGCTACGTCATTCGTAAGTGGGCGCCACGTAATGAGAACTAGTAATGATTGACTACGTCCATAAGTTGACATCATTTATAATGGAGAATAAGCGAACATTTTTCCGTGTCACAGCATTGGTAAAAATGATACATGTTGTTGTGGGAACATAAACGAGAGCCAGCTGTGGAGCCAGATATCGAGATTTAGGACAATCAGACTTTGATAACACCAGCCGATGATTTGCATCACTGATCCGAACCCAAAAGTGACATTTATGAACAGTGCATATGCAACATATGCTTGTGCATGCCTTGGCAGGGGAGAATCCAGGAAAAATTAAGGGAAGAAACAATAAAATAAGACCTGTGGCTTGGTTTTACGTATACATCATTGATACTCAGTAAATTACAACGCACCCTACTTGTGTTTAGTCACTTCGCCAATGATGTTTGCAATAGGCTAACCACCTTCGCATGTACCAGCATGGAAATTGGCCTAGCCAATCGGGGAAAACTGAGTGCAAAATAGCCCAAAGCTTGGAGACATCTGCCCATTTGTTTCAGACTCTCAGCCCACTTATACTCCAAAATTACTCTTAAGCACGTCTTGAACCCAACTAAAGCTAAAAAATCGTAAGTGAGTCAAAGTGCTAGCAGCATCGTACGCCAAAGGGCGAAAGTCGGTTGTTTACACCCTATAACTTTTTCTGAAGGCGCCACTAGTGGTTTCCCCTACTTTGACAATACGGAAAGTTAGTTCAGATCATACGCTGTCATTTAAACTCTGTTTCATCAATATCGGCCGGCCGATCCGCAGATTTTACGGGGGAGGGCGAATCGGCCTTGCCATGGATTTCAAGCAAAGTCCACCGCATGAAAATAGGGTTGAAACGAAAAATGCACCTAGGTCAAGCACGGTGTGTACTAGTGTTAGAACATATCCTTCGCCCAACCGGCACCCTGATGTGGGCAGCAGGACACCGGGGGAGAGGGGGAACGCTTCAACACCCCGGCCCTCCTCAATGTGGCGAAAAGAACGTCAAAGAGAAATGAAACTCATATCAATGGAAACCCTACCATGAGTGCGTTCTAAGGCCCCGAAATTTTTAGGAAAATTTTGAAAAATATCGTAACATTTTTCGTCTCTCTCTATATATATATATATATATATATATATATATATATATATATATATATGTGTGTGTGTGTGTGTGTGTGTGTGTGTGTGAGTGTATAAACTTTCTAAGAAGAGTTCTAGCTCCGCCACTAATAAAGCCAGAACAATGAATTCTAAGCATGCCAATGGATTGCCAAAAGAATGTAGATTATTTAGATTACGATAACATATAATTTATAACATTTATATGATCACATGTTATATCAGGTGGCCTGACACAACGTCATTTTTCATTTCGCTATATTTGCAAGGTATATGAACGTTGCTGGCGAGTTGTTGTCCATGTATGTTTCGACAAGGGTAGAAATGACTTGTACGAAGATTTTTTAAGTACCGACAGTCTAGAACGCCAATGACCCCATGTGATCTTGCCTGACTTTAGGACCTGAGCCGGCATTCAGCCCCTTTCTTTTTTCGTGCTCTGTCGAGGATCAGTAACAATGTACACAAAAGGGGCAAGGATTGCTTTTGGACTCAAACTCCCTGGGTTTCACAGCCTTGATCAATACGGTATCAATAAGGTCAATATGACCTGACCTAACGTAGGATCATGACATCATGACCTGGTCTGAAGCTCGGTTGGACTTAATCTTTTTATGCCTAGATCTGCTATAGACTCATGAAATAAACCAGAGCGATAAAGCTGGGTCACTAGAACCCTTAGACTCACTAAGCTGGACGCTTAGACCACCATGACGCCCCATTGGGTCTGTCTCCACAGTACCTTTAGAACAAATAACGTCTTTAGAACACGAACCTTAGATTTAGTGGATCATATAAGATCAGATTTTAGAACAAATCACTGGAACAATGTATCCCTGTCTCAGTGCGCATTTTAGGTTTAATCAGCAAAAACGCACACAGGCGGCCTCACTTCATGGAAGTAAACTGAGGCCCCCTTGCAGGTTCTGAACTCCGGTTCAGCACAGCGCCCCCCCCCCCATTCATCTTTTGTGAGACATTTGCCAAGCTGCTGGTCCACCGGTTTCCAGGCTGCTTTGCACGTCATGCATGAGAGACCCTCTTTGAATACAAGCTGCGGTTCCCTAAGAGAGTCCGAGCTCAAGGGCTCCAGGGGCAGACCACCCGCCCCTGTCTGTGAGGTCGTTTGAGAAATTGCCAACTATCGGTCCTTGTGCGAGGCCGGTTTTTTGACAGAAGCCAAGGCCCCTAGCAGGGCCCAGATTGCGGTCCAGCCTCCATTTTGCGAGACACTGACATTGTATAGGTTTCCGATCTCTGGGTCGCGTTTGAGTATAAGTGATACGCAGGCACGTGGCCAAGGCTGTCCCCAGGGAGGGGGTGGGGCAAATGTCAATTTTTGCCATATGTCGCTGGCATACGGCGAAATTTATAGGAAAAAAGCAGCAGTTATATGTAACTGGCCACATATTCAACCCACAGGAATACAGATAATATTTGCTTTTGCAACATATATATGATCACTATTCCGTATTCGTGCGAAATCGCTATGCATCTAGTGCAGACCGCTTGGCTCAGGGGGGGGACCCCCCCCCCCCCCGGCTACGTTTCTGGTGATACAACGCCGTCCTCTGGCCGATATTGCGGAAGACTTCTAACAGAACCCGGACTTTAGTTCACCTTAGACCACCCAGTCCTTCGCATGAGGTCCTCGATAAACTGCGGGTTCCCCAGTCCTTGGGTAGGTTTTGAGTGTAGTCAGTACGAGATTCTCTGGGGGACGAAGCCAAGCGATAAGATGTACCACCTTTTTACTCAGATTCCGATCAGGGGAGACGAGCCAGACAGGATGTTTCCGGAAACCAATACGAATGCGGCTATTATGGTTTGTGGCTTAGGCATATCAGTTCGGTGAGAGTGTGTTCACTTTTGCTATATTTGACAAGCTTTCTATGGGCGCTACCATCATCTGTGTGAAATCATTATTTCTCAGTGTTTTCGTTCTTATAGAATCGAGCGGTGAAGGATGCCAAATCCTAGTTGTACGCCGGTCGACAATCATAAAAAACATGACAGTTCTGGGTGCAAGACAGGAATAGTAGAGAAACGCAGGTTTCATTGTAATGAAAGGAGAGAGAGTTGTGATTAATTCGTGATAAAACTGGTTCATTGTAAATAGAGACCTCTTTGGGATCATGCGCCACGGACGGCGTTCCGCATGGTTCTCCACATATGCCTCATCAGAGTCGTGCACACAGCCCTCGGGGTCCTCCATACAGCCGTCAGGGTCCTCCACACATTTCACAGGGTCTCCAACACATTCCACAGGGTCCTCTACACAGTCTCGGGGCCCTCCTTAGTATCCTCCACACAGTTCTCCAAGGTCCTACGCACAGTCCTCAAAGGTCTTCACGCGGTCCTCAGGGCCTTCCACACAGTTCAAAGAGTCCTCCACACAGTCCTTCTCACAGTCTTCTGGGTCTTCCTCGCAGTCCTCCTGAGGGTCTTGCATATGGCTCTCTTCGGGGCCCTGTAAAAAGTCTACAGCGTCCCCCGCGCAGTCCTTGTGGTCTTCATACAGTCTTCCTCAGGGTCCTCCACACATTCCTCAGGGTCCTGCACACAGTCCTCAGCACATTCTGCAAGGTCTTGCACACAGCCCTCGGCGGAAGCCCCCGTTGCGGCGTCGCGGACAGAACAGGCAACGGTGTCCGCGCGTCCGACCGGCCGACGGCCGGGCGGTGTCCAGATCAATCTTACGCTGTTCGCCCATCCCGGCCTGAATGCTTTCCGATGTTGCGTTGCGAGGCCGGTGCGGTTTTTGCGGCGCGCTCTCCGCGGGAGGTCCGGCCCGGCCCGGTGCCGGACGATCGTGCGGTAGGTGGTGACGTCGTCTGGCCGGCGACGGAAGCACGCTCACTGCAGACTCCCACGCACACAGATGAACGTTTAGGGAATCGCCAGATGACATACAACAGCGAGAGGAAACTTTCAGACATTAAACAGCAACTCAAGCCCGGTTCAAGTTGCACTCGCACTCTTCCGTGCCCGTCCTGAAATAGGCTGACGCTTTTCACACTCGCAGTCGCAGGTGCCATTCGCTGCGGGCGCGATAGAAACTGGGAGTGTAAAATGGTGCGGAATGGTGTCAAGTACCCTGAAACTTTCCTCTCCACCGACGCACATTGCGCTCAGCAGTCGGGGCGATTACCGAGATTGATACCTCTTTCAGAAGAAAAGTTATGTGAAACTAACGATCTTCCGAAGAATATACAATCTCTCTCCTGGTACACTGAGAAAAAAATTACGCCTTAAATGGGAATATCTTAAATGATGCCTAAAAGCCTCCCGTTTCTAGAGGCTTTTGAGTCCCAAGTCAAATCACAGTGTCGTATGAAATGACACTGACGCAGACTCGGCGTCGGTGTCGCTTCACACGGCATGGGGATTTGACACCGGAGAAGAAAAACTCCTAAAATGGGTGTCGTTTCACACTAAAACACCCACGTACGGTGTACGTATATCCTTCCTATGACCTGCACGACACCACAAAAACGCATACTGTGACACGGATCATCAAACGGCGCTCCCAACAGTCCCGTGATACCGGCGTCACAATGCGTCCTTTCCGGTGTAATTATACTAAATATGGATAAAAGCATACCTGAAGTGAGCGTTTTCTGAGACGGTTTTCTGGTGTGACAATATTTAAGATGGATAAAAAAAACACCTGAAGTGGGAGCTTTTCAGTCGTCTGACTTCCAGTTCCGGCTGGACGTGCTGGAGCTCAAGGCGTTCTTCAGCGTACTGCTGTATTCCCGATACTGCAGCTTCACCAACGAACCACTGCACAGGTCGTAGGCTGACGACATGTTCCACACAATCCTCCGCAACGAGATGGCCAGACAACGGTATATGACGATAAAGTATCTTCATGCTTAAGATTATAAGAAGCGCACCGAAGGGAACAAGGATAGCGGCTTTAACCCTATTCCCGGAGGGCTAGACGGTATGGCCGATTCCCGGCAGGGGGGGCGGATTCGGCCCCCCCTGAGATCTCGAGAACTACTTGTCCGATTTCATCGCAACAAACGGCAATCGATTTGCCGTGACGTGAACTACACTTTTATAAAAAAAAATTTTTTCAAAATTTCGAAATTTGTGGATACAGGGGGGCAAAAATGTCAAAATGGGGGGTACTTTTGGACTTCCTATAACTCCGTTGTTTATGGACCGATTTCGATGAAACTGGCATGAATCGAGAGATTATGGATAGGGCTTTTACCATGGGTCCACAAATCTGAAATTTTGAGAAAATTCATGGGCGTTCACAGGGTTTCAAAAATAGGATTAGTTTTCTAACAACTGGATGAACAAAAGAGGCAAACACCCTTTTTTGGCTTCTGCTAGTCATGTTATACTAAAAAAGTACAAATCGCATTGCAATGTTTGTATAATGTTAGCATAGGCGGTGCCAGGGGCATGAAAAAGGGGGAACTGTCATGGTCACACGTTTCTCAGATCAACTTGTGACCTTTGACCTTAAATGACCTCCAGTGACCTTGGGGTCACTTGGAATGATCTCCTATGCATTCAATATTATCTTTAAACGTTTTCAATCGTTTGAATTCACTCTATTTCAAAAATTTGATTTTATGGCTATTGCGATATAGGGTACGCGCACTGACATTTTAAGTCATAGCTCCGTGACCCGACCTGATATCAGACTGAAACTTAGTACACAAGTAGAAGGCACCCGTCTACGTCATATATATTCTGGGTTTGGCATTTGAAAAAATGGCGCCGAAATTATTGCGAAAAAACAAATTTTGACTTTTGACTTTGACCTGACCTCGTAAAATGACCTCAGGTAAACAAAATTTTATCTGCACATGGCCCAACTATTTAGCTATACATCCATATAAAGTTTTAAGTTCTATCTTAGAAACGCTGTTTTTGGCAGACATTTTCCTTTTACCCTTAACATGGCCAAAAATGGCATGAGGTGCCTCCCAAAAACGTTGCCTGACTCCGCCCCTGAGCAAAGGAGAATTTTGAAATTTTGTCACGGCACGTAGAAAGAATAGCTAGGAAAAGTCACCAAGTTTCGTGAAGCTGCGTTAAAAAGCCTGGAATTGGCAAGCAAAAAACCCGAGGGGGGCGGATTCCCCCCCCCCCCCGCCGGGAATAGGGTTAAAGTCCGCCCGCTCCTAGGCCCGCTGAACGCATCCTTCCAAAAGTTCGGCATGTTCAGGAAGGACGTAGCTGTCGACCAGGTCATGGTGAGATAGTTTGGGAAGATTTACAATTTTGGACGGAAAGTGAGACATAACCACAAAAATGATTATAAAACAAGTATTTAAAAACAAATTATAATATATATCTGACCATATGAAAATATTTTTTCCATATCCCAATGCTGGAGAAAATTAAACATGAAAATCATTTTGGCAAATATAAATATATATCATTTAGGCATATCATATTCAAATATATATCATTTTGGCAAATATATAAATATAAAACTTCATGTGCCCACATCCTGATGTCGCATCTTTGCAGTACAGGTTTCGCTCATCATGAATCTCCTCCCCTCAGAATTTTCACATCTTTCGGCAATTTTTACATCTGCACACCTCGCTACGGATAAAGTTTTGAACACCGTGGCCGTTGGCAACCTTTATGCTTGCCACGGCCGCTCAGATATCTATATCTTTTGATCTTTTTGGTACATCTTGGCACCTCGTGCGAAACGAATTTGGCCACACTGGTGAGATATCACCGTCATCACAGGCTCAAACAGTTCATGCGAGGCAAGCCCACCCGGTTTGGGTATAAGCTGTGGGCTCTGTGTGGCAGCGATAGGTATTGCTACAAGGTTAACATGTAATGCAGCAAGGTGCAGCAACCGGAGTTACATGAGCTACTCCTCGGGACCCGCGTAGTGCTGGACATGATCAGCCCATTATTAACATCGCAGCCAGCAGGTTGTACTTAGACAACGTACTCCCGCAGCCTCTTGGCCGAGCTGATGGGGCGTGGCCTGCGGGCCAACAGCACCGTCCGCGACAGCCGGCTGGAGAAATGTCCGATCGCACCGATGAAGCGCCTACCTAAGAAGTGTGGCACGTATGTGCAGCACTTCGACAAAACATCGGGGGTATTGTTGGTGAGGTGGCGGCACAACAAAGCGGTCACCGTCATGACGAACTTCGACGCAACGAAACCCATGTGAGCGGTCCAAAGGTACCACCGTGGCTAAAAGATGCGGATGGATGTGCACCCGAAATTCTTGAACGCCTACAATGCTGGCATGGCTGCTGTAGTCTTGCATGACTGGCTTCTGGAACTGACTTTTGGGACAGAATGACGTGCCCATCCGCGGGAAAAAGTGGTACTGGTTTCTGATCGTCCGCATGATATGGTGGATATGGTGATGGTGAACGCTTGGCTCCTGTATAGCGTTGCGGCCGACCTTGAGAAGACGCTTCTCTGCTCGACTTCGGACGCAAAGTCACTAAAACGCATCTGAGGTCAGCTGATGGACAAGGCATTCTGCAGTGACTTTGCATTTGAAAAATGTTACGTCTCCACAAAAAATCCTGTATTAGATTTTAAGACTCGAGCATTCCAACTACCCCCCTTGTCCAATTTTGTCAAGACCGGGGGCCTGGCGAATCCACTGCGCGGGCTGCCCCCCCCCCTCTGTTAACATGTTAGACGAGGCACTGGTGGGAGGGTTAAATATAAAACGTTGAAGTGCGCAGAATAAACGTAAGTAGACAGAGACTATTAACAAGAGCTACTCGTCATGAAGACTAAGGCCCAGTCCAGTCAATGGACCCTCAGGCCGTATGGGTATCTTAGTAAGGAAATGGGTAACTTAATAACGCATGCTTGGCAGTGGGGAAAAAAAGGAACAAAACAAAGCTGAATGTTATCAGCAATGAAGCCATAACCAAGATTGGGTAAGGTGTACGCATGTACATAAATGGTTGGAGATTTACAAAACTTATTGTTAGTCTCCATAACACTTTAGACCATCTCTTTTCTGTCATTGGCACATTACCAATGTTAAAATTTCTGAACAAGGGGCGTTTAATTTAAGCCCCAAGGATTTCCAGTCAGAAGTACCATAAATGCACGTAGGGCACAGTTGGCGCATAATGGACGGAATTATGAACATGCAGTGATGCAGAAAAAGGACGCATTTACTGCATTTGTTCACGATACCAGTCTGTTCCAAAAATGGCTTTGCTGGTGACAACATAAAAATTTAAAAGAGCGTCCGAATAAATCAAGTCCTTGAGAGTTTTGTTGAACCATAACAGCTCAAACCTGCGTGTCCTGCGTAAGAAGACTGCAATATTTACAAAACATGAGATAAAGATCTTCGTCCGCAACCCAAGGTTTCCGGAAGACGTGTGCTCAGAGGTATTGATCATAAAACAGAATCGATGAGTTGATCATCCCATACCATCTCTGAAGACCTGTTCACACCACCTGGTCTAGACCGTGTGCTAAGGCCAAATTTGTATTCGTGCAACCTAACCTACGCCAAATGTTGTTTTGCCGTCAGATGACGGTCATTTTGATTCACCGTTTTCGAAAATTAACATGTATATATATAAGTTTTTGCTACAAAAACAACAAATCTGCCATTTCCATCCAAAGAGGGTGGTAAAAGCACATGTTAACCACTGGTTTTCCAACAAAGAGGGGTATTCCCCGATGGCCCCACCCTGGATGCGCCTTTGCCTGCTGAAGGCGCTTTCACTGTTCCGGGTGCGAAATGGATACTTCCTTAAGGTGTAAGGCGTTTTTCAAGTGCGCACACCACCTGAGGACAGTGTGGGGCACCTGCGCTCTGGAGACTGGCGGGCTGCCACGCTCATCCGAGATAGCCGGGTTAATCAGACTCTGCACATGATCCGTTTGACCCTGGGCCACGCGCGTCACCGGTGTCGGACGGACAGCAGAGTCTGTCACCCACAACTAGGGCATTGATTATTAAAGTGGCGCCAAAAGCGCGTTTATGCATTTCAGATCTGATTGTTCAGATTTTGAGAAAAACGCCAATTGTAATCTAAAACCTAATGGTTGGATGTATAATCTCGTGGTAAAGAATGTGACCTTTTTAAAACGATTCGCAAGGCTTACCAGACCGATTAGCAGAGTGATTTTCCCGACATCATATTTTCGGCACAGGTCTTCGGAAGTTCGATGCCCTTCATCAAAATATCTGTGATGCCCTGTAACGCGAAAACGGTTTGTATCGACAGGCCACGACTTACAGTTCCTGCCAATATGCCGCTGTTATCGGACTAACTTTCACTTTTTTAGGTATGATCAGATCATGGTGCGCTTATTAATACATTAATGCAGCATGATTTAATTGTTTCAGTGCTAGAGTGACTCCGTCAAGAAAAACGAGTTTGTTAAAAGTGACCTGATTATCATGATCAGTAGGTCAGTTGGGGTAGTTCTGGTCTCCCTGCCCTAGCAAGGTTTCGAGTCGATTTGGCTCTCGATATCTGGCTTGCGGATCAACATGCTACTGGCCAATGGAGATTAACGCTACACCACAATCTGGTTGTGTCTTTGGCAGTACGTTAAACTTTCGCTACAAAAGGAAATAAACATAAGATCTTGCCTTCCCTTGTTTGGAACTGCATGATCGCGTGTTGAGTTCAGAGTTCGTACACCAAGCTCGGGCTCTGGTCGCCAAACAGCACTCAATGAAGCTTGTGAAAATGCACTCACACATACATATATATAGATGTATACAAAGCAATAACAAGCAACTTGCGACTATTTGCAATACCACTCACCGACAGGGGACTGATGCACACGGTTAGCGGAGAAAGAAGAATGTACCACCCGGCGCAGAAACCAGCTATGAAGAATCCAATAAAAAACAGAAGGATGAGCCAAATAATTCCCCAGAGGATGCATCCGACACCACCACCAGCACCGTGGCCCATCCTGCAAAATATCAACCAACGACAAAGTGTGAAAAAACGTGGTTGTGGTTATCCTCCACGGCTCAGTACTGGATTTTCTGCACGAGTAAGCTCGCTGGTTACAAAATTTGGCTGATCTCGAATTCATTTACAAAGACCTTGTTACTTACTTAAACCACCGAACATAGTGTAAAAATACATATCTCACCGTTCCCGCGAACTGAAAAAGCACTAACCTTGTTGTTGAAGACAATGACCGACTGTAAAACCTCACTGATAAAATATTACATGCAATATTAAAATCTTCTCCCAGTCATGATCACGAGACAATCACTTGCTGTAATTGTACAAAAACCCGTGAGACGCCGCTGCATTATTCATTTAGGCACTTCCAGTTGTAGCTGCCTTCTTTCAGACTCTTCAGATAGGCGTCATATTGTGTACTAAACTGATAAACGCAGACGGCATTTACTGCCTACGCGTTCTTCTCCGCCGTAATAGGGGACTGAAGTGAAACTCAAGCCATCAGATGACTCGGAGTACCAAAACTTCAGAATACAGTGAATATAAGGGAAAATTTATTGCACATTTATCCAAACTTTGCATTCTCTTTCATTTTTCAGTTTCATGCCTTAAAGTCTCATTTTCGTATATCTTTGCAAAACACTCGGTTAATATATATATATATATATATATATATATATATATATATATATATATATATACATATTTAATGCGTTTTGCGTTCCAGTTCATCTGCTGAACAAATGTAAGATAAATGCTGGGCAAATGATCATCAATCGCTGGGTCAGATCTCTTACTGGTTGTTCTCAGATTAAAACGTGTCTTTATTGCTCCAAATCAGTGGTTCTTAAACTTTTCGGTGTTGTTACCCCTTTTCGACAATGACCAGAGCGCCATTACCCCATCCGTAGAAGAAATTGGTAATTATTTGCGAGCATGGTTGGTCTCGCATATTATCTACATTTCGTTCATCGTATTACCGTATTATTTACTGTGAATGTAAATGCAAGCATATAGCATTCAGTATATCGTGGAATGAGATCAGTGACCTATAAATGTTCAGTATTGTCCTATCGTCATCACGCGTCTCCGCCGTAGTTATGTGGACAAAATCTGAAATTTTTCATATCACCTTTCGCTCTAAAAGGAGAGAAAACACCTAAAGATTGGGTCACTCTGGCGATGGTGTTGCTGTGCCTGGGCGTTTGTGGACGTTTCGTAGTTTACGGTGGTATCCGTAAGCACTGCGGTGCAATTATTGCAGCGTTACTCACCCGGAGTCGTAATACGTCCTGAGATGCCTGCTCCACTAGTGAGTCTGCTTTGCCTAGCGTGGGATTTACAAACCGAGAGCAGTATTGACTGAACCCCAGACGACTGACTGACGCCTGACGAAACACACGACTTGGCACAAGACTGGACACCTGCACTGAGCGGAATTTTTACCATGGATACCTGGTTTTGGGTTAAGTGTCACTTTTTACCAGGGGGTTATCACCACCCCTGGTCATTAAAACGAACCAGTTACCAGTGGTTTACCATAGTATGCTAGTAACAGTTACCAACCCAATACCATGGCCGCTGGTGACGGTAACCACAAGAGCACTACCTAACCTGGTATCTCTTACCACCCCATACCACCGATCTTAGTCAACCACATCACGCCAGTACCAGCCCTAGTACTGGTTACCACGGTACTACCACCCCTTTTGGTACTTTCAATCACTATTTACCACCAACCCTCGCCAGCCATAACATCTCAGTACCAGCTTTAGTAATAGTAACCAAGGCAGCATCACCCTCTTGGTATCATCTACCACCTCTTTACCACCAACCCTCGTCAGTCATACAGCCCGATCACTCAGAATCTGATCTACCACTTTTTGTTGGTAATTGGTCGGTAGTCGTATTTTTACCACCGAGATACTAACATAACTAATGCAATACTTGTGGTTTATGAATGGTATACTATGATTTTATTAACCTGTTACGATCCATGGTTTTTGATACTGTGATGACATTATGGTAGTACCATGGTGAAAAGAGCCTAAAAGTAATTCTACGCCAGTCATATTAAACCATTAGTCAATGTCGACCAGCCATTCACAATGGTAGAACTAGCCTTTTATCCAGCGATGACCAACCACGTACCACTGGTAGTGTTATGTATTACCTTCGTACTAACACTCCATGTCGCTGCTACACTTTGCAACAATTCACGTACCGGGGCTTGACTAGACCACAACCGTTGCCCCTAAATGCTCGGGTGTGCACTCTTCAAGCGCTAAACCCACGAAAAACGACAAGTGACAAGTCACGTTTATGTATTAACAAATGCTCTTCAAGGTACAAGATTTCGATGATCCCCTTCCAACAAGTCAGCTCAGCAATTACATACCGAAAGGAAACGTTCAGCTCAGCACAAGTCTAGCAGATTAGAGAGCCCCTTAGTTACGGCAGGCGGGGGGGGGGGGTCGCTGAAGGTCGTTCATTACTTGGCAAAAACCTGAGACATATCCCACATGGATGATCTATTAGGTTCGGCGCTTGGTGCGTTGCAATGATCGATCTCTAAGACTACTGACGAATTATCCCGTGGAAGACGTCAAACTAAACCTATCAGTTCAATCGTTCTCGTTCATTTTATCACACACAAAAAACAGCTAAAATAACAAAGTTCACAAACCATCAATGTGGCAGCGCTAGGACAACGTGGCACAACGGGCCGAAGTATCATCCATTACTCGTCCAGAATACGTCGAGCGACCTCGACAGCCTTGGGAGTTGACTTGGTCTGCAACGGGAGGCCAATGACACGGCACATCATCCACATGAACGATCTTAATTTTCTGGGATGTGTTTAGTTGAATACAAACATGGCGATACTCAAGGCGCATCAGCGTACTTTCCAGGTCGTTGCACGTCGCTACCTCCGTGCCTTTCAAGAACGTTGCCCACTTATCGTCTTCCTTGACTAGCGATGGCCCAATGCCCGGCTCCTCTTTGATGAGATTGTCCTCTCCTACCACGCGCAGAAAGGTTTCTGCTGCTATCTCTGAAACAAAAAACGCTCGTTCCGGAAATGTCCGGCAACGTGGTCAAATTCCCAAAAGATCAAATATCTGCGGCAAAAGTGAGATGTAAAACCCGATTACCGTGGTCAACGATGACCTCAGCTCAGTGGTACAGCTCGTGTAGCATATACGACAACACAGCGTGCAAATTATCAGAACTCGTAGCATATTTTGTAAGCGAGCCGCGAAGCGCCCAGAGTAGCTTTTCTAATAATAGGGCTTTTCGAGCTAGCCTCATAACTTTCAAACGTACGTGGTTTTTTCGCCAAAAAATTGTGATGGTATGTTTGGGCCATAACGAGCTTACGTTCGCTAGACCCGGCCCGACCCGGTCCGGCCAAACACTAAGATATTTCAGGAATTATGTGTGTTAGGTCGGAAGAAATCCATCGAGGATACATCAGTTAACACGCGCACCACTGGAGTCGGCAGCCGAACGCGCCCCACTGAGGGGGGATTCTGTCCCCTCTGCTTAACTTGACAAGTTACAATTCGATTTAGTCGTTTGCCGTGGCAAACAACAGAGCTCAACAACACGGGCTCACGTAAGTCAAATATATTTATTTATTACCCGTGACGTTACAGGTCCTTTTAAAGATGACAAGTCGAGTGTTGTGATTTTGGTTATGGTGTCACAGGTCATTCTAAATGTGACATGTTGTGACATGTGGTCACTGACAAAATACGCAGTGGAAAGGGTTATAAGGTTTCAAACGTCAAAGATTAGTGCCGCTGATGCTGGCTCTAGACTGACTGCAAACGGTGCGATGATGACGTGTAGCACTCGATTGTTTACAATACCGAGACCATCAGTGGACATTTGTAACTTGATATTTATCTTTTTAAAGCTATTCACCTAAAAATTTACTATAGATATTCACAATCTGGGTCTGATTCATAAATATTACGGTTTTTGGAACGGTAAAAAAACGGGGAACAAATTCTAAAATATTGTTTTAGTTTCACGAATTTTGACAATCATGTTACGGGAAAAAAATTATGATAAAGCAGCGTTACTGTCCACTGCATTCCCTGTCATTGGCATCATACAGCTGTTAATATCTTTTTTCATCAAGTTTGTTTTTTTCCTCCATACCCTACATTTTGGTGAAAAATCGCGGGACAAGACATCAATATGGCGTCACTCACGTCTGACAGATAATAAGCCAGTATGTCGTTTTTGCCCACAAGCTATTGCATTGAGGCAGGCAGGCACCGGAAGTTTCAAACTGATATCACAGGGCGTTCTTGCGTCATTTAACAAAAATTACCAGGAGGCAAAGTCTGCCCCTGTCACAGAAGCACAGGTCAGTTCGTAGCTATGGCCCCAAAATTCATGATAATAGGCTTAGACAGTTTGAAATGACTGCATCAAAAGTGTCACAAGTACCAATTATTTTTTTTGTATTCTAGGAGCAGGCTTCTCACTTCTCATAACTCCAGAAATCCGCGTAGTTGGCAAGCCATATTGGCACCAAAAGATGCGCAATGAAAAAATAGTCCGATCCAAGGCGTTCTGTGCTTTGTAAACATTACAACTTCGCCAAAATAATCGCCTGAAGCGATCGAGATACCCACCGCCGCCACAGCTACCACGATCTCGAAGCACGGAGCATCTTTACGAGACAGATCAACGTCAGCCCTCAAGGATCGACGGTTCAGAAGGCCTCGTGGAATATGACGTCACCGAAAAATTAACTAAACGCAGCATTCTCGAAACTCGAAATAGGTTAACAATGGAAATGCAACGGAATAGAGGGGTGGACTGGGACCGAACAAGGACAAGCATGAATATCTGGAAGGGGCAAGGGCGGATCCAGGATTTCGACAGGGGGAAATGGGGGCTCCGCTCCCGGCCTTGGTCCCTTTTTTTGTTCTTCAGGTATGAAAAAAGCGTTGATCTGCTAGGGCCCTGGCCGAAACATTTGATATAATTTTGCGTCTTTTGTGGTATAAAGTAAGTGACAGAATCCAAAAACGTTGCTCCATGTAAAAAAAGTTGCGTCTTGTTCGCCTACAAAGTGGCCGAAATATGACAACAGCGATGGGATTTTAGGCTGGTGCATCCCTCCTTCTACTTGAAATATCGTTTCTGTTGCCCAGCAGCCCCTTTGCCCCGTCGTAACTTATTGGGACTTTTTTGTTAGCTTTTTGGTGCAATATTGGTCTCTGGGGAACATGCTGCCGTCTCGGGGGCCTCTGGCAGTTACAAAAGACCTTTTGGCGGTTTTAGGGCCCCTGCGCAATGTCATGGGCCCCCTGAACGTCTCCGGTAGTCTCCATGGCTGCATCAGGGGTCTCCCTCTGTTACATCGGGTATATCCAACAGTTTTAAGTCTTTCAAGCCGTATCAGGGGCCTTTGTTGGAGCTTCAGGGGCCTCACTGGCAGTCTTAGGGGATCTTTGCAGTGCCAGAAGCCCGTCTAACACACTCGAGGGCAGAGACGCAGCCAGCCTAAAATTCCGGAGGGTCCTCGTCCAGCGGCGGGCCACCACTTCATGTGGGCCCCCTGGACAAAGATATTTAAACATAAGGTTTCACAAGAGACTCGCAGAGGAATACAGCCGACCCAAAATTTTGGGAGTTGCATTGCCGATGGTGAGCCCGTATCTCACCATTCTGACCCCAGAATAAAACAGCCAGTGAAAATTTTACGACATTAGACGCCTGCCGTTCCTAAATGTCATGAGTTACAACCAGCTAGCTCTTCTCTGATTGCCGATGATTGCGCCAAAAACAGTTTTTTTTTACCGCGGGCCTCCACAGCTCTCAGGGTGCTCCTCCGCAGGACGTCAGGGGGCTCCTCTACACGCCGGGGGCCTCTCCACAGGCCGTAAACGAATCTCTCTACAGGCCGGCAGGGGCCTACAGACGGCGGCAAGGGCCCAGGCATGACAGAAAGGGCCCCTTCATGCCGACAGGGGACCAACTACAGGCAACCAGGAGGCCTTTTTCGACCGGCAGGGGGCCCTTGCAGGCTGGCAGGGCCCCGTAGAACTGCAGGGGGTCCCTCCACAATCTAGCAGGGACCCGAAGGCTGGCAGGTGCTGACAGGCCGCTAGGGAGCCTTACAGACTAGTAGGCGGTCCCTACAGGCCGGTAGGGGCCCAAAACGCCGGCAGAAGACCCGCTAAAGGCCGGCAGGTGACCCGTGCAGGCGGGCAGGGCCCCCTGTAGGTCAGCAGAGGGCCAATGCAGCCAGCAGAAGCCCTACAGACTGGCTGGGGGCTCCATAGGCCGGCAGGGTGCCCCTGCAGGCTAGCAGGGGGCCCGCACAGGCTGGCAGGGATACTATAGACCGACAGGGGGTCCCCTACAGGTCAGTGGGGGTCCTTCTATGGGCTTGGACCTCTTTAAACGGTCTCATGAACTTTTTGTCGTGTTGAGATCCCTCTTGCGTTCCCAGGCACTCGGGGCTCGTATGCCATTTCAGGGGCTCCTCTGCCGTCATACAGACTCAGTCCTCATCTTCGCTGTCTCAGGAGCCCTGAAATCTGTAAGGGCCTTGTAAGCCCCTTGTAAGGGCCCCTTCTGGCTGTCTCAAGGGAAATCTGCCGTGTTGGGGTCCTGTTATGGTCTCAAGAGCCCTTTGGGAGTTTCAGGGGCCCTTCCATGCATCTCAGGGGTCGTCTAACCCTTCCAGAGGCCCCCTGACTGCATCAAAACTTTTTTTTACCTTTTTATCAAGAACTTTTTCACAGACCCTGTAAAACTCAAACTGGGCCCCTTCGGGACCCATTTGAGTCTGAGACGGACCCCTCCGGGGCCAGCCCGAGAGGCGCCCCTTCTCGGTTAGTTATTGAGGCTTAGGGGCGCACCGACTTCAAGGTCTTTTCTGGATGTTCTTTCGCTCTTGAGTTTTAACCCGCGCACGACCGTCGGTCCGTCCCGAACATCGGCGACTGGGGGGGGGGGCAGTTGACTGCCCCCCCTCTAACTCACGAACGGTTGGTCGCACGATAAAAATAAGCATACCGTTGGAAAGCCTGTGACGAGTAGAGCTCGAAACTGGTCTCATTTTTAGTTTTAGATAATATCTAAGGCAATTTAGGCCCTATATATATTTTCTCATAGCCGACTGCACGAGACCGAGAAATGGCCTGAATCTCAAGGGCTGTGATCAATAACGCATCGGTAAAGGCACCAGCGCACAAGTAAATGTCCGCGGATGCCGATACACGTCTAATTTCTCCAGATTTGTTCAATATATACGCCGAAACGTTGAGTTAAAGACACCGTAATTCTCCCGTCAGCCGTTAATGTGCGCCGCGGCCGTATGCGGCACCAAATTGACGGGAACTAATTTTAGCGTTCCTTCATTTCCGCGAAAAAAGACGATCTATGTCAATTTTATTGATCCTTATGGTTCTTGTGATGGTTTCTCATGTTTAAATTTTGGAAAAATTGATTAGTTGCCAATCTACAAAGTTGGCGGAGCTTTATTCGCGAGAGCCTGTTTATGTCCAAAATATGCTACTTTTTGAAACTTTTTGAGGTTCCTGATTTTACTTACGTCTGTGCAAGCTAGTTCTGCCATTTTCTACCCATTCTGAGTAATTCATCGTCGATTTTGACGGTGGTACACTTTGGCCCACTACAGTTATTCGTGACCTGACCTCAGGTCAATGGCTGGAAGTCAGTGATACTTTGCCCAATGACGGTAACTAGATGTCTGCTTCACTCCACACTAAAAATGCTATGGAATATTCCGTCAATTTCCGAAAAAAACGGCGATATGTCTTAAAAATGGGCTTGACCTTAGGTCAATGACCCGGAAAACTCCGAAACATCTCAGATAGCAGACTTGTTGCATCTATCACGATCATTAATCCCTTAAAGTATTATTGAGATATCTTGTTTTGCGAAAAAGTTAGAGGGTGCTAAACGTTTTTGGACATAGGTCTGTTTGACCTGACCTAGGTCAGGCACCTGACGTGACCTGAGGTCAAAATTTTGACAAGAGACGTAAAATTGATGGAGCAAAAGGTACACAAAGTTTCGTGGCCCTGTGTTTGTTGGTTCTCTCGCAGTCCCAGAAAAACCTCAGGGGGGGCAGTCAACTGCCCCCCCAGTCGGGGACGGGTTAAGAACATAAAAATGGCAAATGCGAGTAATTAGAGTTACTGGGTGCATGGAGTTGGCCGAAAGGCAAGCTAAAAAGCAGTAGTGTTTATTATTCGATACGAGCTATTATCCTTCAGTGCTAGATCAATAACGCACGACTGGCCCCTAAACCCAGGAAGCTGCGGCTGCGCGTGTAGGGCGTGCAAATCTAGAATGTCAGCCGGGGGCTTCCCGTCACACGAGCAGTCCGTAGCAGACAAACGGCAGACGCAGAGTCATGAGAGTGATGTGCTGTCGAGATTAGTCTCATGGTTACTTTTGCTTGAAGTCGGAGTTGACTCCGGAATGAGCCGACCTCCGGCTTGTGAAAGTGAAATAGGCTCCTTCAAAAATTTGCGTGGGTTCGAGTCGGAGTTAGGTCAACAGTATTGGTTACAAACATGGGCGAGTCAAATGAAAGAAAAATGCGAGTAACAAAACAAATACCCCTATTCTGATGTCTCCTTTGGGTACGTTCGGCATATGGAACACTTCACGTCTGCCTTGTCGTTATCCAAATGCGTTATCAATAAAGGTTATTGTAGATCACAGAGTGGTTCATATACCTACCCGTTGCCACTGGAATCGACTTCATTTGAACTGTTTCGGAAACCAGGCGACATCGCTTGAGTCGGAGCCGGGATCGAGTGAAAATTGGGTTAAGCTGCTCAGAGTCAGAGCAGGAATCAAACCAATGCGTTGTGAATCCGGAGCGGTCTGGCCCAAGCAAAGGACCCGAACGCACACCCTGACTTGGGCTCCAGGACTGGGGTCTCGGACTCCTGCAATGCAAAGGTGGACTAGTGTCTCGAACTTGGACTCAGGTGATGGATCTTGGACTCTGATCTCGGTCTTGGACTTGACCTTGATCTCGGACCTCTATCTTGATCCTGAACTCAGATCTCAGACTGGCATTTATTTATACTGTGACCTATACCTACGTTAAATTACTGACGTTAAGGCGGACCAAAAAGTGTCCATGAGCAATTACGTGTCTCCTGTGAGGAACACGACTAAGTACGTACTTTGCATTTTAAGGAAAGGCGAGGGGCCCGATGCTTTTCCCGTTATCACTGCAGTACTTTTATGATTTTAGTGCCACTTATCATTGATTGTACATTTGTGTACATACAATGCATTGTTATTGTCGTTTGGTTCGAAATGATGCCTTTTTGTCAGAACTATCCGATAAACAGTATTTTGCAACGAGCGAGGCCGCAGGCCAAGTGAGTCCAGCGAGCGGAGCCGCAGGTCGCAGGCCACATGCCAGCAATCACTCGGAATTTTCAACTCTGACGCGCTCGTGCTATAGCTTGCCGGCCGACTGCCATCGGGACCTGAAGGGAATTTCGAACGTGAAGTTCGTAATAGACGTGAAGTTCGTGATCAGAGTTCACGATCAAATTCTAGCCACCGCCGAGGACAATGCAGACCTCAGAGTCGTGGAGTCCTTTTGCAATCGTAAACCTCGTCCACCTCTTAATACACAAACTACGCTTTGGTTTATAATTCAGGTTTACAGGAGAGGGGCTGATGATACAGGGATTTTGTTCTCTTCCTTTTCACCTATGTGCAATGGCTGAACTTGCTTGTGAAGGGTCAGATATGCTTAACAGACCCTAGGTTGCGTATAATGGCACTGTTATAAACCTTTGGGTCTTTCTTCGTATGTGTTCGTTGACAGCTGACCCATCTAATTATAGAGGGTCGGAATAAATACGTATGTGTTCGTTGACAGCTGACCCGCCTAATTATGGAGGGTCGGAATAAATAAAGGACTCTAGGTCGCGTCCATTTACTTTGCAACTGATGTATTTTTGTATTTTCTTGGTTCATATTGGGTCTGGAGTTCAGAGGCTTATTTTTGACTGGCGCGTGCTTTAGTAGTTTCAATTTCGTTGCTCGATTCCTACCATTCCTGAAGATGGCTTGGTGCCGAAATGTCGAGTCCATGCTAACATGGATATCTTTCAAACCCAAGTTTCTTCCGTCATAAAGAAGGCTGTTCCGGGACGGATCCAGCGACGCGGTCCGAAGAGGGAGGAGCGAACCAGAATTTCCTAGGTGTGGAAGGCAGGTCAACGAGCGGGAAGGGGAAAGACTCCGGCAGTGGGTTTTCGGAGTTTCCAGCGACTGCAAACTCTGGTTGCACAGTAAGTTTTTATTTGGGGGGGGGGGGCAAATGTCAATTTGTCAACTACCCTATTCGCAGTTTGGGGGCATGGCCGAGATTCCCCCCTGGATCCGCCACTGGGCTGTTATGGCGCTTCTCCATCACGTCTGATTTGGTGTAATCACCTCAGCAGCTCACATCCTTAATGCACTGGAGGTTGCTCATGCAACGAGGCCCCGAAGAAGCCCATATGAGCTTTGCGGGGTTTGTAAAAACGTGACGGGTTCTTGATGCAATCCGTGCGCCTCTGGGAGGGTTACATGAACCCTGAGACGCGTAGAAGGGGGCCAGAAAAACAATCAGAGGGTCCTAGGGATCACAGGAGACAGACCGGGACCTCGAAAATGTCTGAAGGGGGCCCACCGCCACCGAGGTTATAGAAAATTACTCTTGTAAGAACCGAAGCTATCGCCAAAATGTTTTAAGAACGGCAGAAAAGAGAAAACAGAAGATGAAATACACAGATCCAAGCATATAGAGGGGCCCCTATAGGCCTGAAGGGGCCCCTGTCGGCCTGCAGGGGGCCCCTGCCTGCCCATGGAGGCACCCTGCCGGCTTGTAGGGGTCCCCTGCCGGTCTGTAGGGGACCCCTTGCTGGCCTGCAGGGCCCCTGCCAGCCTATGGAGGCCCCCTGCCAGCTTCCAGGGGCCCGGCCGGCCTGTAGGGGGATCCTGTCGGCCTGTAGGGTCCTCTGCCAGCCTGTAGGACCTCCTGCTGGCCTGAAAGGACCCCCTGCTGGCTAACAAGGGGCCCCTAGGGTGCTGTCGGCCTGCAGGGGCCACTGCCGTCCTGTAGGGGCCCCTTGTCACCTGCCGGCCTGTAGGAGCCCCTACGGCCCGTGGGGCCCCTGGCAACCTTCGGAGGGCCCCTTCTTTCTAGGGGGCATGAGGTAAGGGCCCCACCTCTGGACGAGGACCCCCAAATTTGTGCCTGGCTGCGCCCCTGGAAGGGCCCCTGAAGCCATGACAGGGCAGACTGCCCCTGATTCTGCCGGAATGGTCACAGGGCCCCTGAGACGGTCAAGATGAGGAATGAGTCCCTAGGACAGCATAGGGGACCCTGGAGTGCCATAGCGGCCCTGATTGGGTTTCACGGACCTGTATGAAAATATGAAGGTTCCTGATGCCATTAGAATGCACCCGTGAGGGTTTATGAGACCCTGGGACGGTAAGATGGCCCCTTCGATGGATGCAAAGGCCCATGAAGCTCTTTACGGGTCCCCGGGGCCGCAAGAGGGGCCCCAACACGACAGGGCCCATGAGACCGTTAAAAGTGCCAGAGTGGCCCATGAAACGGCAAGAGATTGGAGGGTGCCTAGCACGACGTAAGGAGACCCTGACCAGCCAGAGGGACCCCCTGAACAGGGATTCATCACTGATCTTAACCTCGAGAGGGGCTTGAATGGGCTATACTTTTTTTAAACCTGAGGGGTTCTTGATGCAGTCAGGGAGACTCGGAAGGTCAGGTGGGTCCTGAGACGGCAAGATAGGCCCCTACACGGCAGATGGCCCCTGAGACCGCTAAAGAGGTCGGAGAGTCCCTGCAAGGCAAAGACGATAAGAGGACCTCTTAGGCGGTACTGATACTGTCATGGATACTACCGGAGGTGTCCAGAGGGCCCATGACACTGCATAGGGGCTCGGAAATCGCCAAATGATCTTTCGTAACTGCCAGGGGACCCATGAGAGGGCAATAATGGTCCCCAGAGACGACAAGGGGAGCGCCTAGCAGAACAGGGGGTCCACTGAAACTGCCAGAGAGGGGCCTTTGGGGACCTTTGAGACCGCTCACTAGCAGTCTCTAGCAGGGGCCACTGAGATGACCAGTGAGAACCTGAAACCACTTAGCCTTGAGACGTCCAGACAGCTCTTGAAACGGCCAAAGGACCTAACGCATTGCCAGAGGCGTCTCTGTCACGGCAGAGAGAGACTTACAGAGCGCCCTTATTACTGCCTGAGGGACTTCCTAGACAGCAAAATTCCCCAGGGACGACAGGAGGAAACCTGAGATGGTTTAAGTGTATTTGAAGCTACCAGATGGGTTCTGCCCGAAGTGTCTGTAAAAGGAACTTGAGACCACTACAGGGTCATGACACGGCAGACGATCCAAAACCACCAAGAAGCTGGCAAAATAGCCTCCAGAGGCTAGGAGGGGGTAGAGGGGTTCCTGGATAACAGAAACGACATTTCAAGTAGAAGGAGGGACGCAGCCGCCTAAAATCCCACCGCTGTTGTCATATTTCGGCCACTTTGTAGGGGAACAAAACGCAACATTTTTTCAAATGAGTTGACGTGCTTGGATTTTTCCGCTTACTTTATTCAACAAAACTAGCAGAATTATATCAGATATTTCCGCCAGGACCCTAGCAGATCAACTTTTCTATATCCGAAGAACAAAAGAATGGGGACCAAGGCCGGGAGCGGAGTCCCCATTTCCCCCCTGTCGAAATCCTGGATCCGCCCTTGCCCCTTCCAGACACTCATGCCTGTCCTTCTTCGGTCCCAGTCCACCCCCCTGTTCCGTTTCATTGCCAGTGTTAACCTATTTCGAGTTTCGAGACTGCTGCGTTTAATTAATCTTTCGGTGACGTCATATTCCACGAGGCCTTCCGAACCGTCGATCCTTGGGGGCCGGCGTTGATCTGTCTCGTAAAGATGCTCCGTGCTTTGAGATCGTGGTAATTGCGGAGGCGGTGGGTATCTCGATCGCTTCAGGCGATTATTTTGGCGAAGTTGTAATGTTTACAACGCACAAAACGCCTTGGATCGGGCTATTTTTTCATTGTGCATCTTTTGGTGCCAATATGGCTTGCCAACTACGCGGATTTCTGGAGTTATGGGAAGTGAGAAGCCTGCGCCTAGAATACCATTTTTTTAAGCCAATGCGTACGTCACGGATTAGTCATGTTTTCCATAGCTGTGAGTGGACTCCCCATTTCATCACAGGACAAAGAAGCTTTCGTCAGCAAAAAGGAAACATGATTAAAATAAATTTATAACTTACTTGCCATTATGCCAACAGGTGTCTTACTGGTCTGATAATGGGCAATATCCATTTAGCCTCATAACTTCCAACCAGTGTAGGAAATTTGAATTCAGGTTCTGGTGCTGGTCATAAAATAAACACATTGGGGGGGGGGGGGGCGGGTGAATATACAAGTCAGTTCTTGAGGTATAAATGTATGAAACTGTGTGCCATACCAAAAAAAGGCTGTGTTCGGCGCCGCGTGGCACCAAAATTTTTGCGCCCAAAATAAAAATTACGCCGTAATAGTGAAGAAAATGGCATATATTGATAACACTCCGTGCTTTTTCGCATGCTGATGGGCATCTCTTTTAGGCCGAAGCTGTTTGTGAACAGAGTAAAGTTTTGCCTGAGGTAGAAGGTTTTGGTATTGGTTGAGCAGGCTTCCCACTTCTCATAACTCTAAAAACCCACGTAGTTGCCAAGCCATATTGGTGTCAAAAGATGCGCAATTGAAAAATAGGTCGAATGCAGGCTTTTGTGCCTTATTAATGCCACAACTTTTCCAAAATAACCTTTTCAAGTCGTCCAGTCACCCACCGCCTTCACAATGAGCACGACGGCAAAGCACAGAGCATCTCCGCGAAACAGATCAACTACAGCACACAAAGGTCGACAGTTTGCGAAGGTTTCGCGAAGTATGACGTCACTGAAAGACTTACTAAAATGCAGCAATCTCGAAACTCGAAATAAGGAATCTGGAGGTGTTGAAACGGGACAGGTCGAGGTGGACTGGCACCGATCAAGGAGAGGCGTAAGTGCCTGGGAGAGAACAGGGACAGAGAAGGATAACCGGCATTGCACATTGATATAGAATCGGACCGGGATGGGATTAGGAGAGAGATCAGGACTGTATGGGGACGGGCATTGAAGGGTATTGAAACGGGACAGTGAAAAGACGCTGGGACAGGAAAAGGGCAAGTAAAGAGATGGTGGCGGGACGGGGACAGAGAGGGGCGGAAAAGCGAGGGGAACAAGAAGGTTTGGTAACTATGGAGAGTGATAGTAACGGGACAGGCGCAACGATGGGGGATTGGACGGAGCCAATAACCCGGCGTTGACTGGGGTGTTTCACCACTTTCCATTGACGAAGGGGAGGCTTAACCCGCAGCGCCCCCTCCCCATCTATCTCGAGAACCAATCGCCCGATTCGGCTGATTCAAAGGGCAATCGATAGCGCCGAACCGTGCGGTCCTGTGACATATGCATCGTTTATTTTTGGTTGCCTAATCGCAATGAGAAGCAGACCGAGACTGATGTTGGCATAGCAATATATCTCTGGCAGCCTCACCGGCGCAGCCAGAGAGGGCCGCTCCTCCCCTTTGGCCCGGATTTTTTTGTTAGTCTCTGGGGCCCTGAGACGGCCAAGATGAGGACTGAGTCCCTAGGGGGCCCCTGTGAGTGAAAAGCCGAAGGTTCTTGATGTAGTCAAAGGGTCTCCGGAAGGGTTAATGAGACCATGACACGGTAAGATGGCCCCTAAGATAGAAAGAATGGTCCTTGAAACTCTTCGAGGGCCCCTGGGACCGCAAGGGCCCCAACGCGGCAAAGGGTCCTTGAGACCGCTAACATTGCCAGAGAGGCACCTCAGACGGAAAGAACTTTAGAGGGTGCCTGGCACGGCACAAGGAGACCCTGGCCAGCCACAAGGGCCCCTGAACGGGGATTCGTCGGTAGCCTACTCAGTCTCGAGAGGAGCCACAAATGGGCTACTTGGGCGTTTTTGAAACCTTGGGGGTTCTTGATGCTGTCAGGGGCCCCCGGGAAGGTCAGGTGGTTTCTGGGACGGCAAGATAGGCTTGTACACCGCAGATGACCCCTGAGACCGCCAAAAAGGTCGCAAGGCTCCTGCGAGACAATGACGATAAGAGTGCCTCTGAGACGGTATTTGGGCTTTATGGGGGCGCTGGGCGGCCAGAGGGTCCCCGAGTGTAATAAGCGGGCTCCTGGCACGGGCAAAATCCCCCTCAGACTGCCAGCGAGGCCCATGAAGCGCCAACAAAACGGCTCGAGTTGTTACGGCTAGAGGGGCCCTAAAAAACTGCCAGATATACCTCATATAACAGAAGGCCCCTGATACAGCCATGAGGACCACCGGGGACGTTCAGAGGGTCTATGGCACTGCACAGGGGCCCTGGAATTGCCAAAAGGTCTTTTGTAACTGTCAAAGGGTCTTGAGATGGCAAAAATGTTTCCTCGAGACGATAAGAGCGGTATCCAGGACCGCCGGGGTCCACTGAGACTGCTAGAGGGACCTTTGTGACTGCTAACTAGAAGTCTCTAACAATAGGGGCCACTGAGACGACCAGAGGGGCCCCTGAAACTATTAGACCTTGAGACGTCCAAACTGCTCGTGAAATGGCCAAAGAACTTAGACGATTGCAACAGACGCCCCTGTCACACCAGAGAGAGACTTACACAGGGCCCTTTTTAGTGCCTGAGGGGCTCCTTAGACGGCAAAAACGTCCTAGGGACGACAGGAAGGAATCCAAGATGATTTAAACGTCTCTCAAACTGCGAGATGGGTCCCTGAGACTGTCCGAGGTGCTCCTGAAACTACCAAAGGAGCGCCTGAGACGTCCCGCGGGACACGTGAAACTGTAAAAGGAACCTGAGACCACTAGTGGATCCTGGCACGGCAGACGGCCCGAGACCACCAAAAGTGCTCCTGAAACTGCAAGAGGGGACATAAACTAAGCTGACCTAAACTAAACTAACCTAAACTAAAAAAAAAATCCGGGTGCTGCGGGATTGGGGGGAGACAGACGGGCTCCTGGACCAGATACAGACACGACATTTTAAATGAAGAAGGGACGGAGCCGCCTAAAACCTCACCGTTTGTGTCATATTTCGGGCACTTTGTTCGGAAACAAAACGCAGAATTTCCTGAAATAAGATGACGGGTTTGAATTTTTCGGTTATTTTACACCGTAAAAACCAAAATTACACCATTTTCCACATCTCAAGGGCAAAAAAGGGGCCCCGCGCTGACCATTTGGCTCCACCCCCTCCCCCGCCTTAGCAAAATCCTGGATCCGCCCACGGCGAGGGCTCCCATTGGTTTCGAGGGTCTCCTTGATCCGATTTGTCCTGCCCCCTGGGAGGAATCCTGGCTACGCCCCTGGTCCATTATGTCAGAGATTTGGTGCTGGCATTGTTACATTATGTGTGTGTGGGGGACAGGCAAAGCTGCTTTGGCAAGTGTTTGAGATAATGATTTCGTTCTCGTGTGATAGTCTGTAAGAAATTTGTTACTAAGCGTCGAGTTATAATTTAATGTTGTGGGATGAAACTGCCTTTCGACCGTTTACAAATGTAGTTTGATAACACGCAGAATAACACGCAGAAGTTTGCATCATTCGGCATTATGTACAAGGATGTCCAAGGGCGAAGACCTGAAAAATGGCAATGGGTACAGACCTGAATAGAAAAAATCCATGCATTTTGGGAAACAAAAGTGTGCACTAGCACCAAAACTTGGGAAAAAGGTTTGCTCATTTAAAGATAAAATGGGCGATAGCAAGAAGAACGAAATTCAGCTATTTTTTCGGGATGGGGGAAGAAGATAACCCAAATGAAGTCGGCTGTTGATCCGACAGAGCTTGCCCCCCAAGCCGAAAATGCAATCCGCCGTCTCTGCCTGTGACACCATCATCAGTGGCTCAAAATTAAACCATGTACATGCCGCAGAACCACACGGTTCGGCGCTATCGACTGTCGTTTGAATCAGCCAAATCGGGCGATTGGTTCTCGAAATAGATGGGGAGGGGGCGCTGCGAGTTAAACCTCCCCTCGTCAATGGAAAGTGGTGAAATACCCCAGTCAACGCCGGATTACTGGCTCCGTCCAATCCCCCATCATTGCGCCTGTCCCGTTACTATCACTCTCCATAGTTACCAAACCTTCTTGTTCCCCTCCCTTTTCCGCCCCTCTCTGTCCCCGTCCCGCCATCTCTTTACTTGCCCCTTTTCTGTCCCAGCGTTTTTTCACTGTCCCGTTTCAATACCCTTCAATACCCGTCCCCATACAGTCCTGATCTCTCTCCCTATCCCATCCCGGTCCGATTCCATATCAATGTGCAATGCTGGTTATCCTTCTCTGTCCCTGTTCTCCCCCAGGCACTTACGCCTCTCCTTGATCGGTCCCAGTCCACCTCGACCTGTCTCGTTTCAACGCCGTCAGATTCCTTATTTCGAGTTTCGAGATTGCTGCATTTTAGTAAGTCTTTCAGTGACGTCATACTTCGCGAAACCTTCGCAAACTGTCGACCCTTGTGTGTTGGAGTTGATCTGTTTCGCGGAGATGCTTTGTGCTTTGCCGTCGTGCTAATTGTGAAGGCGGTGGGTGACTGGACTACTTCAAAAGGTTATTTTGGAAAAGTTGTGGCATTAATAAGGCACGAAAGCCTGCATTCGACCTATTTTTCAATTGCGCATCTTTTGACACCAATATGGCTTGGCAACTACGTGGTTTTTAGAGTTATGAGAAGTGGGAAGCCTGCCCAATCGTTACGGCCCTTTTTCTCCGGTGCAACTCATAAGAAGCCTTTCGTTAAAAAAATGCGGTGGCATATTTTGCAGCGAAAACACTAAAAAATCGTGCAATAGACAATTCAAAGATGAGTACTTACGACACATCCCAGCAATATGCCATCAGAGGGTCACCGGTCCATTTCGCACCGGCTGCGTGACGATTACGATATTGAGGAAAAACTATACTTACAACGCAGAATATGTAGTCTTGTTACGTGAAAAAGTCATTCCCGACATGTAAAGATTGTAATTTCCATGGAAACAGCATTTCAATAATGCACCGCTCACTCCTTCCTGCCGTCTGAGACGCCATTTATGTTGCTGTCCCATCAAAAGTAGAGATGGGTTGTAATGCTCAGTCCTGTTCACTGGGTGGTATCGATATATAAGACCATTAACTTACATGTTTCCTAATGAAACTGAATAGATAATTAACAAGATAGGGGAACAGAATGCAATAGATACATTATGTTAGTGGGAATTTAATAAAGGAAAAGGCTGAAATGGCAATCCAATGTAGCAGTGAAATGATCCAAAAGTATAGATATAGAATGAACCGGAAATATAAGTAAAATATTAAGACATGCAATTTTAATAAAAAATGATATGGAAAAGTGAAAAGATGTTTAATTAATAAAAATGAAAAGTAAAAACATGCTTAATTACTAAACAGAAAAGGAAATAAAAAATATCTCAAAGATATCAAATACAGGAAGCTATATTTTCCCGCACTCTACCCCAACCTAACATCACTTAACCTAACCTAACCTTACAGACCTAACCTAATTTAACCTAACCTAACCTAACCTACCCTATCCTAACCTAACCTAACCTAACCTAACCTAACCTTACCAAACTAACCTAACAAAACCCAACCTAACCTACCCTAACCTAACCTTACCAACCTAAACTAACCTAACCTAACCTAACCTAACCTAACCTAACCTTACCAACCTAATCATACCAACCTAACTTAACAAAACCTAACCTAACCTAACCTAACCTAACCTTACCAACCTAACCTAACAAAACCTAACCTAACCTAATCTAATCCTACCAACTTAACCTAACCTGGCCTAACCTAGCCTAACCTAACCCAACCTAACCTAACCTAACCTAACCTAACCTAACCTAACCTAACCTCACCTCACCTAACCTAACCTAACCTAACCTAACCTAACCTAACCTAACCTTACCAACCTAACCTAATCTACCTTAAGTGTTGGAAAGAGCCAAGACCAATCGCACCCTTCATCGGCCTGTGGCCTCTAGTATCTTATACCGCGCTTCGGCCGCGGTATAAGATAGCCTTACGCCCCATAAACAGTGTTAATCCCAGTTAATGGAAGGTGGCGGAATATCCTAGTTCACCCATCCCGCTGGTTTAATGTGGAAAACCAGTCTACAATTCCTATAGTTTTACGGCCACCGCCAGGCCACCGATAGCACCGGTAGCAATTACCGGCCCGCTATAGAAAAGCCCCCTGAAGCTCCCTGTTCCGATGTAGAAAATAAGCCCCACCCAAACCCCCCTGTTCCCAGAGTTTATCTCCTGTTGTGCATACCATTATCGCAGAATACTGCATTCATATATAGCATGGCCGCCGCCCGGCCACCGATAACATCGGTAGTAATCACCGGTCCGGAAAAGCTCCTGTTCCGATATAGAAAATTAACCCCACCCAAATCCCCTGTTCCCAGCGTTTATCCCGTATTGGACATACCAATATCGCCGACCACAGCATTCACATATTGCACGGCCACCGCCCGGCTACTGATAACACCGGTACCAATCGCCGGTCCGGAAAAGCCCCTGTCCCAATATACAAAATTAACCCCACCCAAACCCCCCGTTCCCAGCGTTTATCCCGTATTGGACATACCAATATCGTCGAACACAACATTCACACATAGCACCGCCACCGCCTCGCCACCGATAACACCGTTAGCAGTCACTGGTCGGGTACGAAAAAACTCCCTAAACCCCCCTGTTGCGATATAGAAAATTAACCCCACCCAAAACCCCCTGTTTTCAACGTTTGTCCCGTATTGGACATACCATTATCGCGGAAAACAGTATTTTCATAACAAACAACATTCACTTTCCATCTGTAATACACCACCTCTATATCTAGTTACCGACAATGACACAACAGATCAGCTGATGAATGCCTGCTGACGTCACAGTCAATCGTCCAATAACAACCGGCGGTACGCGGAGTCTTCGTCTTATATGAGCAACATTTGTCGCGAAAGCGGTGCTGTTATGTAATATAACCCATCAGAGAATTTTGTCGCCAACCCAAACACACCCACGCCGCGCCACTGTGATCCATTTGGTCTCTGCTTGGATTCTCCCTAGAGCATTTCCAAGCCTGATGCATTTCGGCTCTTATGACGTCATCAATCGTCGTCATCTAATGTAGTAATTAAGGAGGTAATGGTATATACGATGCAGGCACGTAACCAGAATTTTCCTCGAGTTTGTCGCACACCACTGGCATATGACGAAGCTTATAGGAAAAAGGAAGAATTTTACGTGATTTACCTCATTTTTATCCCACAGGAATACATATAATGTTTGTTTTCGCAACATATATATGATCACTATTCCGTATTTGTGCGAAATCGCTATATATCTAGCGTACACCGCTTGGCTCAGGGGGGCTATGGCCCCAATGGCCGCTCCCTTGGCTACGTCCCTGATACGATGGCAGCAATAGTTGTTTGTTAAAATATCACGAAATAATAATATGATATGTATATAATATGATATGATATGATATGATATGATAGTAATAATGAAAGATAATAGTAATAAAATTGACTTGCATTCACGCCAAGAGTAAGAACTTTTGAAAGAGCATTCTGAAGAAATGTTGAGCCTCGTAGACGAAGTCTGCTACACCTATTCGTGTTTGCATTTAGTTTTCAAACAAAAAGCGTACACGTAATTAGTACGAGTCGAATTTGAGGGAGTGGGGAAGGGGTTAAAGCCAGCAGATTCCGTAGCAATGGTAATTTTGCCCCGCCAGTCACTTCCAAAAATTGACACCCTTGCCTGTCCGTATTACGGACGTACTCTTCCAAGGAATGCCATAGGGCAGTGAAGCGGCAATTAAGCTAGACTGGAAAGTTCTCAGCACAAATCATGACGGATTGCAATCGATTCAGAAATGGCAAAAAAACATCATTGTAGATAACTTCGCAACTCACTGTCAACAAGAACTCGTTTCGACCTCCAAACTGTTACGTCTGCACTCCACGAATCTCACACGCTTCTTGCCGCGCCCAAAACGAAATCAATATGTCTACCGCACCTGGTTCCACTGCTTATGATCTGGTACCATTCTATACCATTGGTTATGATCTGGTGCCATGATATAACCAAAAATATCATGCAAAAAACGACGCCCAACTAAGGTACACGCCTGCCGGCTTAGTAATGTGCGACTCCAAAATCAGTTGTACCATGGTGCCTCGTAGATCTGTGGCAGAAGCAACCATGCAACGGTCGGCTGACGAACCCTGTACTGCATTGCGAGATGTAGTAAATGAGAGGTAAGACACTAACTGAAGATGGTTAGAGTTAGAGAGCTAGCCATGGCATAATAAAAAAATTTCCCGATGTATGGGGCTGTATGGCTGACGACGTTTTTCCGAAACAATCTCTTGTACACTGATAATTTTTTTTAGTAGGCCACGGCTAGCTTACCAATTCTAAATACCGTCCACCAGTGTTTTAACTCTCATGTAGTACTCTCTAATAACGCTCTAATAACTCTCTAGTAACTCTCTAGTAACTCTCTAGTAACTAGTAACTCTCATGTCTCACATTGTGGTACAGGATTGTCAACCAACCGTTGCATGGTAACTTTCATCTCCGATCTACGAGGCACTTTGGTACTCTTGGTTATGAGACCATCTTCTGACTAATGCGTTAAGTGTGTACTGTAGTCGAACGTTGTTTTTTGAACGGTGTGTGTGGTTATAGTACGGTGCGCTGTACCAGATCATTACCAATGGAACTAGGTGTGTTCGTGGCGTGCGGCAGACATCTTGATTTCGTTTTGGACGTGGACAGAAGCGCGTGAGATTCGGGGAGTGCAGACGTGTCCGTTTGGAGGTCAAGACAAGTTCGTGTGAAAGGTGAGTTGCGAACATGCTCACAGCAGCGTTCTTCGCCATTTCGGGACCGGTTGCAGTCCGTCATGTTGGTACTGAACGCTTACCAACATAGCTTAGTTGCCATTTCACTGCCCAGTCGCAGGCCTTGAGCCCATTAGGCCTATCGAAATGTATATCCTTTAGACCTATTGCGATTTCAGTGAAGTATAAACAAATGCAGTCATATAAAAAGCGTTTCCATTGGGGGAGACGTCTCGCAAGGCTTTTCCGCCCTTCTTATTATCCATGTAGGTAAAATATCATAAGACCAGAGCGTTCCAGGATTTTACAGGGGAAGGGCTATATTAAGATGCTGTGTGCGATACCGTGAGTGATACCATGTAGGTAAAAATGCAGATGGATTGGATGTGTAGTCACGGTTTTTAGGGCAACTGGTTCAGGTCTGGAGGGAGGGGATGGGCAGAGGAGAACTACAGGGCTCATGTATACCCAGGCACGTAGCCAAGATTCTCCTCGGGGGGGGGGGGGAATGTCAAATTTTGTTATATGCCACTGGCATATGACGAAATTTCTCAGAAAAACCAGCAATTTTATGCAATTAGCCTCATACTTAACGCAGAAGAAAACATGTAATGTTTGTTTTTGCAACATATATATGGTCACTATTACGCGTTCCTGAGAAATCGCCATGTATCTAATGTAGACCGCTTGGCTCAGTCAGTTACCTACATGGCTCAGTTGGCTACGTCCCTGTATCTACCAAACTAGTCTCTCCCTTTAGGACCCGTTGGGCCCCTCGATTTTTCGCTAATTTCTGGACTTGTTTTCTAAGAAATCAGGCGCCCCTGTGGAAAAGAGTGGCGAGGAATTCTTGGTTTGAGGTACAGTTAATGGCCTCTTTGCCCAGCTAGGTATGGGTTTCACGGATCTGGTTGGCTTGGTCCTTCGTGATTTTCTAGATCCGCCACGGGGAAGGGGGGAGGGAGCACCAGACGTCAGGAATAAAGCGGAAAGTAGTAAATGGGTGGGATATTTCATGGGAAAATAGGCGCTGCGAGAATGACAGAGAAAACTGAAGAACTGGAGAAGAACTGTCATTGCCTTAGCACAGTTTTTGTCTCCATAGGTGTCAATCTGAATGGTTCTGGGTGGGTCCTCGCCCCCCTCCCAAATGTTCGGCTCGGCGCCTCCCCCCTCTACCCAATGGTGTTCTCGCCCCCCCCCCCATACTTTTTGCCCTCAGATTGCATTACACATATTGGTTTCGCCCACGGTAACTCATGGTAAAAAACAAGCATCTCAAACGGTTCGTCCTGTCGACACAAACCAGTATCTTCACGAGTGAACCGGAGGCAGGCCGGCGAAGCCAAGTCATCTCTCCTGCATGAAGTTTTTTTCTCCTGTTTGGATGGCGTCTTGAAGCATCCTCGGGATCACATCCCTGGCTTGCCTTCTTGTTTTATCTGGCAGCATTGACCTGGAAGCCATTGTTCTGGCGGCGAATCGAGGGCGGCCCGCGGGCAACCCTCGATTTTAAGACGCGGGCGGCTCGGAGCGCCGGATCCAGTGTTCAGCATAGCTTGTTCCACAGACTTCGACTCCTAGACCCCATCGAGTAGTTCCAGGTAACGGTTGATTTTCAGCTGACTCGTGGGCCAAATATTGACGGGACGACTCGAACCCGTCGTCCCAGGACGGGGAGATCAGCTTTCTACCAACTGAGTTATCGATCACGGTAATGGTAGGGTTTCGCATTATCGGGGATGGGGAGTGACCAGAGTGGCTTATATGGACATCAGAAAGTTTCTCGTTAAAAGCGTAAGTTATTTTGTTTCTGTATGAAAGCCTTGGGATTATTGAACGCCATACCCACTCATTCTTTTTCACATTAAGTGAGCTTTCCATAGACCTGGGCAGGGGAGCGGGAACTCCTCCACAGGTTGAAGGGAGGGGGGCAAAGAAGCATTTTGGGTCATCCTTCTCAGTCAGCGTCCATAGGGTCAATGCTAAATCTCAAGAAAGTTGGGGGACAGCTGCCCCCCTGCCCCCTTCCCCGCTTCCCGCTTCCTTGGACATCGGCATATACATCCAAGCTAAGGGAAAAAGGGGACCCGTAACCCACTGCATTTGGGCTGGATCAACCTTATATATACTTTTTCCAAAGGAGACCCACGGAAGACATACAGATCTCCGTCAACGGTCTTAAATCTGGCATCGACTGGTGTACTTTGTCAGCGTCCATTGACTGCGGGCATTTAACGCCCCCCCCCCCCCCCCCCCTATCTGTCTCGAGATTCAGTCACCCGATTTGGCTGATTCGAACGACAATCGATGGCGTCTAACTGTGCGGTTCTGTGACATATATATATATATATATATATATATATATATATATATATATATATTTACTTTTAGTTCACTGATGACGACACAGGTCAAGTCAAACACATCAAAAACTTTCTTCCAGTGTTGCCTAATCACAATGAAAAGCATAACGAAATCGAAAATCGCATGGTATATGTCTCTGGCAGCTTAGTCTCGTATTCTGAGTGATACCTGACACAAGGTCATCAAAGGTCAAAGTAACAGACTGGGCCAAATTTAACGTCAGTGATAACGGATCATGCAATGCATATTTCTGTCCTAACTGACATGGAAATTCTAAAAGACACGTGGAAGGAGCTTTAAGCGCAATATAACCCTTGAAATGTCACTAATGGCAGTGCACATGCAGTATTGCAACATTCTGTGGTTTGGAAGTCGGAGTAGTATAAGTACGCTTGTGACCTCCATTTGGCACCCTTGATGACCTTCCCAATCTAATTTCCCCACGTTGCACATTTTCGCGGAATGCTGCACACCGTTTCAAAGGCCAATAGGTCTACACGGCCTACACCGGTCACTCGGAACGTCAAACGGACGCCACCATTTTACTCGCTAAGCTGAAATCTAAATAAAACTGTCAAAGTTCGGGCTGCAAAAAAATGTTGCACTTTTGCAAGAAACTGTTGTGCAAGTTGCACGAACAGCATGTTACGAAATAATTCTATTATCTATCTGGTTGCACCCAAAAATCAGTTTATCTAGTTTTTGTTCTTAAATGTTTAGGTTGCAAGATACAAACGTGGCATCGATTCCTCTGATTGATTTTTTTCATTTTTCATCTTAATAGGCATCCTTGGTCCAAGCTGACAACAGTGATGAACCACATAATCTTCTGTAGGGGTCTTCGCCCGCCCCTTCAAACGTGGATCCGGTTCCCTCTAAAGCTGATTTTACCCCGTTTCCTTCCAGTTTTGGTATGGAAAAGGGAAACAATATGGAAATAAATGGCTGCAATTATGAGCAAGGCCAAAAGCCGTCCAAGTCTTAATTCATGTAACACGAAAAAAGCGTAAATGAGCGGCCCGGCCCGGCCATGACGATTTCTGGAGGCTGATAACTTTGCACACTGGCCATAACATCATGAAATTTCCACCAGGAAATAACTCAGTTCTTTGAATGTTGGATACTTGCTTTTGCGATGTGGGTCAAATCGCACAAGTATTGACCCGACCCTCATCGCTTTGATGAACTTTGGTTCACTCACAGTACCTGTCGAAAAATGGCCAGCCAGAAACTTTTGGCCTTGATTGATCTCTGAGGTCAAAGCAACGGGTCTTGAAAGATCATCGATTTTTGCGGATTTTACAAGATTCAAATACCCAAAACTTGGTGACAAATTGTCACAGAGAGGTGCGTGTAGCGCTAGTCGAAACATAAGTGTTCCACCTTTCATACATGAGTTCGTTTTTTCGGTGACCTCTGGACGACGTTTGATCTGACCAGGTCACGTGGAACATTTCGGTTTTAGCCATGTTTTCCCACCACGATGTTCGTGAAAATGTAGCATAATATGTCCCCATGTCCCCCCGTCAGCATGTCCCTAGGTCCCCACAATATGTCCCCATCTACAATAAGCGTGGGAAAGAATACGTCTGGGCAAACTGAACCTTCTTCCGGTATCCTAGATTTGGTATTGTCAAGCGGCGCTTGATAAATATGCCCTGAGGCTATTTGACGAATACTGATTGATTTCGTACTTTTCGTTCGTCGGATTGTTCTACAGTTTGGTGTACACGATATCCTGCGTGCCTACTACACATCAGCTTAGTTTTAAATTGCTTGACCAGAAAGGTCATAGGTCATGACTCATGACATCGCACCACCAGTCGACACCTGCCATCCAGATTTGACGTGACCGTTCTTCACGTTTCCACGGAAGTGAATCTGTCTGGCGTTCTTAGTCTTTAAGCCAACTGAGACAACCTTAGTCCTGCATCGAGGCCTTTTGAAGGCCAGCCGAGGCTATTGACCTCGACTGACCTGGGATGACATGTTGCCCTTGGATCATTCATATCTTTTTTTGGGGCACTGATTCCGAATTTCACGTATTCTGTTGACGTATCGTAGCCTGCACATGTCGAAAATTCTATGTTAGTTAGAGGGCGTTTATTTTTTGTCATGAAGTTTTCCCATGAATGTGGGAATTGTTACAGATGTAATGACAGCTTCGTATAGAAGCAAATAGATTTGATGATTGAGATACGTGTCCCGAAAAAATCAGAAAATCATTTTTTATCCAGTACATGGAATGAACATAAATAACTCGATGTGTGCAATATGAATGTGAAATTCGAAATCAGCACCCTAAAAAATCCGCAAATGATCCGAGGTCAAAATAAGCAATCCAAGGTCCACCGATGTCACTGACCTCGTCTGAGCTTCCAAAGGCCCGATGCTCGGCTAGGATTATCTCAATTGGTTTTAAGGACTAAAAACATCCGATGGAGTTACATTCGTGGAAACGAGAACAGATACGTGAGATCTGGACGGCAGGAGTCGATTGATGGTGGGATGTCGTGAGTCATAACCTTTGACCTTTTTGGTCAAGCAATTTAAAACTAAGCTGATGGGTAGCAGGCACGCAGGACATTGTGGAAGCCAAATCAAAGAACAATGGACAAACGAAAGCCATGAAATCAATAAATATTCTCAAATAGCCTCAGAGCATGTTCCTGAGACGCCACTAGGTAGTACTTAAGGTATCTGAAAAAGTCTTAATTCCCCCAGGAATGTTTTTTGCCACACATGTTACAGATACTCGAGACATTTTGTGCTACATTTTCGCGAAGATCACGGCGGGCAAACATGGCTAAAACCGGCAATGTTCCATGTGACCTAATGAGGTCAAATGTCATCACGAGACCACCAAGAATGAACTGATTTATGAGAACAGGAACATTTATCTTCCGAATGGCGCTAATCGCACCTCTTTGTGGCAATCTGTTACCGAGTTTTAGGCATCTGAATAATGTAATATCTGCAAAGCATCAGTGGCATTTTACTATCTGTAACTCTGACCTCAGAGGTCACCAGATCTAGTGCTAAAAGTTTATGGCTGGCCATTTTTCCGTCGACACTATGAGCGTACCGAATTTCATCCAAGTCGGAGGGGGTGGGGTCAGTTCTTTTGCGATTTGACGTAGAATGACCCGTCTGTTACAAGGTTTGCTTACGTTGGTATGTTGCTTACAAGGTTTGTCTTCCACGTAACTACTGCGGGAGTAACGTTTTTACTCTTAGACCTATTCCTCCCTGCATGTTTTTCAACCGCTCAGTAATGTCAGCAAACCAAATCAAGATCGCGCGTGATGTTGAAACTTGCAGTGTTTCAGATGCAAAATGCTGGAATAGATTAACAAATATCCCTTCGTATTGCGGAATGAAGTAAGGAAAAATAATTATACGAGCGACAGCGAAGTAGACATCACTCATCATGCGTCCCACAAGGCATATTACGGTCAGATATTGTAAATACTCAGTTAACCCGCGCACGACCGTCGGTCCGTTTCGAACATCGGCGACTGGAGGGGGGCAGTTGGCCGCTCCCCTCTAACTCACGAACGGTTGGTCGCACGATAAAAATAAACATACCGTTGGAAAGCTTGTGACGAGTAGAGCTCGAAACTGGTCTCATTTTTAGTTTTAGATAATATGTAAGCAATTTACGTCCTATATATGTTTTTTTCATAGCCGATTACATGAGACCGAGAAATGGCCTGAATCTCAAGGGCTGTAACTAATAACGCCTAGGTAAAGGCACCAGCGCACAAGTAAAGGTCCGCGGATGCCGATACACGTCTAATTTCCCAGATTTGTTCAATATATACGCCGAAACGTTGAGTCAAAGACACGGCAATTCTCCCGCCAGCTGTCGGTGTGCGACGCAGCTGCATGCGGTACCAAATTGACGGGACCTAATTTTAGCGTTCCTTTATTTTCGCGAAAAAAGGCTATCTATGTAAATTTTATTGATCTTAGTGATTCTTGTGATGTTTTTTCATGCTTAAATTTTTGAAAAAATCATTAGTTACCAATCTACAGTTTTGGCGGAGCTTTATTCGCCAGAGCCTGTTTATTTCCAAAATATGCTACTTTTTCAAACATTTCGAGGTTCCTGGTATAACTTACGTCTGTGCAAGCTAGTTCTGCCATTTTCTACCCATTCTGAGTAATTCATCGTCGATTTTGACGGTGGTACATTTTGGCTCACTACAGTTATTCATGACCTGACCTCAGGTCAATGGCTGGAAGTCATTGATACTTTGCCCAATGACGGTAACTAGATGTCTGCTTCACTCCACACTGAAAATGTTATGAAATATTCCGTCAATTTCCGCAAAAAACGACGATGTGTCTTAAAAATGGGCTTGACCTTAGGTCAATGACCCGGAAAATTCCGAAAAATTTGAGATAGCAGATTTGTTACATCTATCATGATCACTAATGCCCGAAAATATTATTGAGATATCTTGTTTTGCGAAAACGTTAGAGGGCGCTAAACTTTTTTGAACATAGGTATGTTTGACCTGACCTAGGTCAGGCACCTGATCTGACCTGAGGTCAAAATTTTGACACGAGATGTAAAATTGATGGAGCAAAAGGTACACAAAGTTTCGTGACTCTGTGTTTGTTGGTTCTCTCGCAATCCCAGAAAAACCTCAGGGGGGGGGCAGTTAACTGCCCCCCCAGTCGGGGACGGGTTAATATATAACATGATATACATAATGTATGGAATATAATATATAGCATGATAAACGACCCTTAGCATCTACGAAACACTCTTTTGCTATGTAAATCAGTTACAAACCAAAAATATATTGTATTCAGCGTTTCGGTCAAGGGCCATCGTCGTCAGGAGTTACCATCGTCCTGTGGACGATGGCACTAGTCTAAGACATTGAGTCGTATGTACTTTTGGGTCGTAACTGATTTATATAACAATACGGTGTCTTATGGTATACTGTAGGTCATTTAGTAATTGAATGCATACAGTGCCTAAAAACGGGGGGGGGCTTAAAAGCAATTTTTGAAGATATTTTACTGGTACATACAGATGAAAACATATACATCAAAGCATAAAATAGCATTAAACATTTAGGGAAGAAATGTTGACAGGTTACATGGTCAGATAAGCACAGTGATAGCTTGCACAAGGTATATGGTAAATTAGGAACATTAGAAACAGTCACAGATGATTGTTTCTAACCACAGCCACTGATGTGACTCCTATTTCTTTATGGGTGCCAGGGACCCGCAATGAAGTGGGCATGCATAATTGTTGACTGGGCACCCTCCGGGGATATCTTTTTGTATACTTTCGGAGGGGCTTGAGTTCTTCCAATGCTAATTCCTATAGCCATTTGGGGCCCCCAATGTTGTTTTTTGCTCCATCACGATGAAACGTAAGTAGGTACTTACAACAAGAGTTGGCATTTCTGGTATTTGTTATCAGTATTACATATGTGTAATATTTTTCTTTTATATATTCTACAAGCAAATTTTTCGGTTTATATATATATATATATATATATATATATATATATATATATATATATATGTGTGTGTGTGTGTGTGTGTGTGTGTGTGTATAAACACACGCATATATAACTAGTGTTGGCTCTGCATCCCCTTATAAGCCGAACAAAAACCCCATATTCCCCAGCGTCTAGGCGGTCCGGGCCGGGCCGGGCTGGGTCAACCGTCTGTTGGTTTTTGTTGTAGTCCGAATAGGCTACCACAATTTTTTGCGAAAAACGTCTTATAGGTTTCGAGCAGTGTGGGAAAAACTGGTTTTGTTCGGTGCCCAGTGACACCAAAATCTTTGAGCCCCCAATGACAAATTATTCCCCAAAAGTAACCAAAAATTCCATGTATTGATTATGCAATGTGTTTTTTTGCATGCTGATTTGTCGTCTGTTGCACGCAGAAGCTGTTGCTGAGCAGAGCAAAATTTTGTCTGCAACAGAAAGGTTCTTTGGCATGGCCTACGGTTTCAAACCCGTATGCCCGAAAACTGGCTTTAGTATACACCCGAAATGTGTTTTTTTTGTGGTGAGCACCAGAACCTGAACAAACCTTTCTTAAGTTGGTTCGAAACTTATGAGGCTAACTCGATATTCTTTTTTGTCATACCAGTATGACACCTTGTCAGCGTAATGGCAAGCGAGCTATGGATTAAAATTAACCACGTTTACTTTTTCTGTTGAAAGCTTTCTTTTTCTTAGATTAGAAGGGAGTTCGCTGCACCACTTACGGCTATGGAAAACATGAAAAATCTGCTATGTAATCACTGGCTCCGAAAAACAATCGGTACTTGGGATGCTTTTGAAGCTTTCATTCCTAACCCATTCCGAGGCTATCATCATGAAATGTGGGGTCATAACGACAAATTAACCAGGCCAGGACAAACGAACGGAAGTTCGTCATAGCCCCAATTGACCCCACAAAATTTTTACGAAAAAATACATGGATATGAAACTTCTAAGGCTAAATAAAAAACCCTATTATTACAAGAGTTATGTTCACCGCTTCGCGGCTCGCTTTCAGTGTGCTACGAATGTTGTTAATCTGCACTGTGTGTTGTGTTATACGGCACACGAACTTTGCCACTGAGCTGAGTTCAGTCTGTGCCAAGGCGATCAGGGTTGAAATCTGCTCAGTCTCGTCGTAGAGATGCGATCATTTGGAAGTTTAATCCTTTTGCTGGATCTTCCTTAAAAGAGCATTTTTCGTTTCAGAGGCAGCAACGGAAACCTTTCTGTGCGTGGTAGGAGAGAACAATCTCATGAAAGATGAACGGGGCATGGGGCCATCACTGGTCAAGAGAGGCGACATGTGGGCAACGTTCCTGGAAGGCACGGAGCGACTTGCAACGGCCTAACCCTATTCCCGGCAGGGCGGGCTGAATCCGCTCCCTCCTCGGGTTTTTTGCTTGCCAATTCCAGGCTTTTTAACACAGCGTCACAAAACTTGGTGACTTTTCCTTGCTATTCTTTTTACGTGTCGTGACAAAATTTCAAAATTCTATTTTGCTCAGGAGCGGAGCCAGGCAACGTTTTTGGGAGGCACCTCATGCCATTTTTGGCGGTCATGTTGAGGGTAAAAGGAAAATGTCTGCCAAAAACAGAGTTTTAAAGATAAAATTTAAAACTTTATATGGATGTATAGCTAAATAGCTGGGCAATGTGCAGATGTATCTGTAATGTAAACTGTAACAGTTTTCGGGCATACGGGTTTGAAACCGTAGGCCATGCCAAAGAACCTTTCTGTTGCAGACAAAATTTTACTCTCCTCAGCAACAGCTTCTGCGTGCAACAGACGACATCTGCATCAACTGAGGTCATTTTACAAGGCCAGGTCAAGGTCAAAAGTCAAAATTTGTTTCTTTGCAATAATTTCGGCGCCGTTTTTCAAATGCCAAACCCAGAATAGATATGACGTAAAAGGGTGCCTTCTACTTGTGCACCAAGTTTCAGCTTGATATCAGGTCGGGTCACGGAGCTATGACCTAAAATGTCAGTGCGCGTACCCTATATCGCAATAGCCATAAAATCAAATTTTTGAAACAGAGTGAATTCAAATGATTGAAAACGTTTACAGATAATATTAAATGCACACGAGATCATTCCAAGTGACTCCAAGGTCACTGGAGGTCATTTAAGGCCAAAGCTCACAAGTTGATCTGAGAAACGTGTGACCATGACACTTCCCCCTTTTTCATGTCCCTGGCACCGCCTATACTAATATTATACAAACATTGTAATGCGATTTGTACTGCGTTAGTACAACATGACTAGCAGAAGCCAAAAAAATGTTTTTGCCTCTTTTGTTCATCCAGTTGTTAGAAAACTAATTCTCCTATTTTTGACACCCTGTGAACGCCCATGAATTTTCCCAAAATTTCAAATTTGCGGACCAATGGTAAAAGCTCTATTCATAATCTCTCGATTCATGCCAGTTTAATCGAAATCGGTCCATAAAAAACGGAGTTATAAGAAGTCCAAAAGTACCCCCATTTTGGCATTTTTGCCCCCCTGTATCCACAAATTTCAAAATTTTGAAAATTTATTTTTATAAAAGTGTAGTTCACGTGACGGCAAATCGATTGCCGTTTGTTGCGATGAAATCGGACAAGTAGTTCTCGAGATCTCGAGGCGGGGGCCGAATCCGCCCCCCTGCCGGGAATCGACCATACCGTCTAGCCCTCTGGGAATAGGGCTAGAGAGGGCACTGATGTGACTGTGTCCCCATGTTCGTGTTCATCCAGACATGTCCCAAAAAAACTGAGATCATTCTTGTGGATGATGTGCCGTGTCATGGGCCTCGGGGGGGAGACGGAGCTGGCTCCCGAGACTGTCGAGGTCAGTCGGCGTATTCTGGATGAATAAGCGGTCAAAACTTCGGTCGATTGTGCAGCGACATCCCAGCGCTGCCACAGAGCTGACTTGTGAACTTCTAACGGTTTTTCTGCTTGTCTTGTTTTGTTTTGTTTTTTATGAGCGAGAAAGATTCAAGTGGTTCGTTGAGTTTTGATATTTTACGCGGGATAATTCGTCGTTAGCCAATTGATATCGGTCATCGCAACGCATCACGCATCGAAACTAACTGATCATTCGTGTGGGTGATAATGGAAGGTGATAATGGAAGTCTTGTTCCTTGAAGGGCATAGGAAGAGCATTTGTTAACACAGAAATATGACTTTTTACTTGTCGCGTGTTGTGGTTTACTGCTTGCTGAGTATGCAACAGCGGAACATTTAGAGGCCGTGGTTGTGAGCTAGTCAAGCCTTGGTTCGCGAGTCGTTGCAAGGGGCAGCGATAACTTGGTAGAGGGTTAGCACGAAGGTAGTACATACTACCACTAGTGGTACGTGCTTGGTCATCGCTAAGTAAAAGGCCAGGTGTACCATGGTAAGTGACTGATCGACGATGGCTAAGGGTTTAATAGGACTGGTATAGAAGTAGCTTCAGGCTGATTTCGCTGTGGTATTACCAGTGCTATCATAGTACCAAAAACCATGGATCGTAGCGGATTCGTAAAATATTAATATACCATTGATAAACCATAAGTGTTGTTTTAGTTCTGTTAGTATCTTGGTGGTAAAAATACGACCACGAAACGATTACTAACAAAAGGTGGTAAATCTTTTTCTGAGTGCTGTGGTATAGCTTTGGTGCAAATGACCACCTCCATCTAGAGTGTATCTTTGGTATTCGTGTGAGGGACTTTACTATGTCAATACCAGTGTATCAACCTTGTCAAACCCTAGTAAAAGCCTAGATGGTGGTACCGCATTGGCAAAAATTTCTCCCCATGTAGTCGCCCGAAAAGACACTGGCGGCTATATGGCACCGGCTATCGACGACCTGCACGACCAGCTGGTCCACATCATGACAAGGGATAAGCCGGCTTACCTTTTCGGCGACACAAACTTTGATGTTCTACGACTAACAAAAGTAGGAGTCACGGCATACATGCACTTGCTATGTGCTCTTTCACTCAGTCGGCTCTATCTCCCAATCATTCTGGACCAAACGTGAGCCTGATCAACCACATCACCACCAACAAACCAGACCTCACCGCAGATGCACGCATGAACAAATACGTCAGCAACCACGACCTTATCACCGTGTAAATGAAATGCGTGCAGAAATGACCACAGCCAAAGACGACAACAGCGTGGTCAAACGGCAGGCTGGTCTGTAGTCGACCAAGCAGCGTCCACCACAAATAAATAGGCGGCGTGGACATCAACGTGGAACGCAATCATAAACTAGCACATGCGCCTCCGACAAATTAAGCTGTGCCACAGTCCACATCCGTCGCTACAGGACAACAGGGCCATTCAGGCTGTACAAGTACGTGATCAGGAATACTCTGATAAAGAGCAGACTCCATGTGAAGACTCCCGGTGACTCCACTGTCTCGTTAAAGAACCATCAACCGAAGCCTGACAACCCGGTGCGCCAGCAGCCAGGCTGGTATAAAACCGACTCGGCCGCTGCTTGGTGAGCGTCGGTTCCGCTGTCGCCGACAACCTGGCGCCGGCACACACCGGGAAGACGCTCCGGCCGCGGCCACCGCGCGTCTGCAGCGGAGCCCTCTGCCAGCGCCCGGCCTCTCTACCGCAGCTGCCGGCTCTCTCGCAGCCAGTAGTTGCTTCGCACCCGAGTTGTGCTGACGGCATCACCATAGACACGGTCAGGACGACATTCTCCGTTGTGGGCCCGCACCTGCTACGAGTCATCAATACCAGCACTGTGAACTGTGAACCACCTCCTTGGTGGAGAGCGGTTACTTTGACCCACTCCATAAGACGGCTACTTTGACCCACTCCATAAGATTGGTGACCCCGCTACTACTGTCCCAATCCATGAGTTTGGTGACCAGGATGGTTCCCAATACTACGGACGGATTACGATGAAGACTTTTTCCCCTTTTACCTTTTGTTCTGTCCCAAAGATACGTCTCTCCTTTATCTCGTGACCTCTTCCCCTCTCACTATATAAGCTTGGCATAAACATATCTGGTTTCGTTCCTGTCTAGCGCTTAAACTTTTCGGACTTCTCCTCAATACAGAAATTCGTTGTCAGTGTTGGTGTGCGGCAGTGATGTGAAATGATGTCTACAGGAGAACTGGTAGTCTGCGAGGCTTGGGAGTTTCTTTTCCACCTTCTCCTCGGCCTATTGAAGTGGAGGTCTCCTTGCTGGCTGAATTGCTATTCTGGAAAATAGCTCATTCTTGTCCCAGCAGGCCTGAATTGGAGCGTTTCTTGTGCTCTTGAATGGGAGCTCCTACCAAATCTATACGGGTGTCCGAACGAATAGTCAAAATGTCTTTTTTCTGAATGTTTTTTTGCCAGATTTAATTAGACGAATGCTGTTTTGGTGACTGTCATTCTATGGACGGTGTAAATTGATTTGAAGATAAAAGATTGCAAAAAAGGCGAACAACAAATGAATACTGTTTTTGTCGACGTTTCAAATTCCCGAAGGTGATTAACCGAACCTTTTCGAATGTCAAATGACCGGATGTAATTTTGCCGAATATTGCCCAGTCGAATGTCAATCCGACGAACGTCAGTTACTCGGATGTCGATCTGGCGAATTTCAGTTTGACGAATGTCAGTTAGTCGAATGTGACTTTGACGAATGCCAATCAGTCGAATGTGAATTTGACGAATGTCGGTTAGTTGAATGTCAGTCGGTCGAATGAGGATTTGACGAAGGTCATTTAGTCGAATGTCAATTTGGTGATTATCAGTTTGTTCAGTGTTGACATGTCGAAAGGCCGAAAGTCAAGTAGTCGAGTTTCAAATGACCAAAATGTGAACTAGTGGAACGGTGGTGCGTCGAATGCTAATTTGTCGAATGTCAGTCGATCGAAATGTGAATCTGTCGAATCGTAGTCTATCAAATGTTAATCTGTCGAATATCACTTGATCGAAATATGAATCAGTCGGACAGTGATAAGTTGCATGGCAATCGATCGAGAACAAATTTTCCGAATGCTACCGTGATCGTTAGCTCAGCTGTTAGCTACACAACAGCTGACAGCGGGACACAGTTTAATAGAACAAAGGGAAATTCGCTGGAAAACGCTTTGAAACTCCGTAGGTTTAGAGTTTTGAGGCATAATGTACATGAAAAGTTGGCGTCCAAGACCGCGAGTCAGAACTTGATCCGTTCATCTCAAAACATGTTTTATAGCGAAACATTCCATTTTAAGACGCGGTCTTTGTGTGGTATGATTGGGCATCCGCCTAGTCTGGCTGCGTCTCGACGACCCTTCGCCCGCCAGGCTCACACACGCGTCCCAACGTCTCCACGCTTTATTTCCGACTGCCGTCGACGCCGACTGCCCCCGACGCCGCCGCACACGTCGGCCTGAAACCCGATCTGCGCCCGGGGTCGGCTCCTCAGCCCCGACGTTAAAATAACACTGTGATGGCTAAAACTAAATGATGGCGGGAACGGCTCTGCCTGAATCCATGGTCGGCACACGTGGCGACGGCAGGGCGGCCCCGCTGACCAACAAAGACCACACTTTGATGTCGGCCGAACAACGTTGTCGTGGTGCACATCAGTTTGCAGATATATGGACCAAAGAGAAAATTTGTTAAGACCCCGAAGAAAGAAATCGCTACGCGTAGCGTTCATAAACGATAAACAGGGCTGCTGAAGTTCAAGCTTTCGCCAGATCCTGTACACCTCACTATCCGTCAAAAGTACTAGTAATAAATTATGTGTAGGTCCAAACACAATTTCGGCATTTTCTCTGATTGGGCTGTACTTGGACCCAATGGGGTTGCAGTCTGAAAGCCTGAGGTTGCACCTGCAACCCCCATATAGAGGGTGGTTGTAGGCGTAATCCCCCTTATATAAAGATCAAAGAGAACAACAGTGGTGTAACTGGTATAAAGCTACATCACTGTTTCACAGTGTAAGGATTTCTCTGCGACCTTTAAGCGAGGGACTGTCGCTGTTTGCTTAACTGGCAGTGGACAGCATTAAATCTATCTGTGGCCCCACACTTCGTTCATAAAAGATTCCTCCAACGCACATTTTGCGTCAACTTCGAGGCATGCTCCAGGCGTAGCATTCTTTCTTTGCACTTTCATGCCTATCATTCCTGACGCTTTTTCGTGGTTACCAATACTGCGAATACCCACGTTTCGTCATTGTTATGTAGCCGTGGCTGCGCTGGATTCGGGCGCCGGTGGCCCGCGGCCCGATGAACCGGCCGGCCCGGGGACCATATGTCGGCCCGGCGGTGGTTGGACCGCCCCACCTGACGCGTGTGCTGGTCCGAAGGAACAGCCGCGAGGCAGAACGCAGCATATTCGATCCGGGCCGGAGGCAGCCGATAAAACAGTGCACCTCGACCTTCAGTTTGAAGCCAGTGAGGTGAGGGGGAGAGGGGGGTCGGTCGACCTGCGACGTAGGGCCATATGCGTCGCCACGGTGGGACAGCGGGGCAACTTGCCTTCCCCCATCTTCAAAACGGACCCCTGGAATCGATGCAGATCCCGTTTTTGTTGCAAAAATGCAAAAAAACATTTTTGCAAGTTCTCTACATTTTTCGCGGAGCACAGAATGGAGTGGCCCAAATCAGAGGAGAAATCTAAACGTGGGATAGGTCAGGTCTTCGGCGGAAAATCCTGGCAACACTTATGCGTTGGGCCTTACCGATCATTTTCGTAAACCGACACCTCTGGTGTGAGCCACAACAGGGGCTACTGTATTTCAGGTCTAAGGAGTTTTTTAAGGAGTGAGTTAACTAGTTAGATTGAATAGCCATTGTTTCCGAAAAAGGCTTTCAGGAAATGTACTTGCTTATGGAAAACTGGTGGAAAGCACGAAAGACAGCCGACTTGACCAAACATTGGTAGGGCTCGGAGGAACATTGGTAGGGCCCAAATCAACATCGGTAAGGCTCGAGCCATAGCAGGACTATAGAAAAGGACGCCCGTGGGGTACGTAGGTGACGAACCCTGCAGGCCATGGGGCGTAATCATGACTTTTTAAGGAAGGGGCGGAGCTCAGTAAGATGTGAAATCATAGGAAAAGCGCCCACTGGGAAGATGGTGTGCAATGGTTTTGACAAAAAATGCGGGCTTAAGGGCCCCGCTCTCTTTTGGTTGCGTTGGTACTGCAGGCAGGCTGCAATGTACGCTGGCCGTTGCGCACCCGGCAGTCGGTCATTTTACGTCGCAGTGGTGTCACGCTTCTTCCCCTGCCCCCTTCCCCACCTACTGTCGTTAGGACTAGCGTTTTTAAAATTTGCGGCGCCCGCCCAGCCAACTTTTCGGGCTCGCCGGGCTCTTGTGAACCACATGGCCGAAGTATGTGGGTGCCGTGATCTCCAGAAAGCAAAATCAAGCTTCAGTGCAACATTGTTCATTGCAGTCCGCTTTTATGGTTATTAGGGGCGACTGGCTTCCCATGGGTTTCACCAGATGTTTGGTGTAAAGACTGGTTGTAAAGACTGCGGCTATAACAGCGCTTCAACAGCCATTACAAAGACAGCAGCTGCAGGTTTGATGAGATCGTCAACATGGATGTATCCACAATTCAGAATCTGGGGGGGAGGGTCAAGCTGACTGCAGTCCACCAAGAATGGTGAGTGGGGCAAAAATCACCTTTTGCGGGAATTGCATGACACACTACGTTTGAAATCCCTTTCATTAGATTTCAAAGTTCAAGAAATTGGCCGCCGAAGGGAAATATCTATTTGGCACCTTAAGAATTATGGGGGACAAGTCACTGCTTCTGGAAAACTGCGGGGCATGTGTCCCCCGCAGCCCTCGCAGAGATTACACCCATGGTCGCCAGCATCTCACCGCGGTGGCTGGAAAGACGAACACTTAGGCAAGGATGGGATGCGAAGCCAGGCACTTGCAAAGCAGAATCCGAGACACTGCCAGGTGAGCCATCCATCGTGTTTGCGCTACGTATTTCTGTAGGCGGGTTGGTGTGCACGGTGCGCTTGATGTGCGAGAGTAACCATTTACGTGCCTTGGCTTCCGTGTGCCATTTTCCTCCTCTCCATCCTGCGCTGGCCGGCACAAATTTTGGGACCGAACGGTCACTTCGTATTTGGTTACTGCTAGTGTCCCGGAGTAGCGTAATATTAACACGCATGCTTATGCCATTAACACAAAGACATTAATGAGTGTTTTTTTTTAATTCTCTGCAGTTACAATGCACCGTCGGTGGTTTTGGTGTATATAAGAAGCCCAGATTTTCATTATACAAAACTCTTCCAATCGCAATGTTAAAGCATTGTTTTTCGTTATACCCAAGTTGTAGCCCCAATGATGTGATGCCGAGGTCGCAAATTTGGAACAAGCATAATCTGGAAACTCGCAAAACCTTATGATGCGCCATTTGTATGCTCATACACAGGGGTGTCGATTTCTGTAAATGACTGAGGGAGGGGGGCCTTGTCGAGGAGCTGACAACCTAACCTCCCCCAAGTGTGCGTTTCTCAACGGACATGATTATATATTACATACACATGGACGATAGAAAGATAGATACATCACTTTTTGCTTTATTCTATACCTTCTGCCTATCTCTTATCTACTGCGGCCGTTTTTCTGGTTGTTATCGCCCATTTCCCTTTAAAACCGGCAGAAAATATTGAGAGGCCCGAACTAGCATTGGAGGGGCCCAAATCAACATGGGGGCAGGGCCCTCTCAGGAGAATACCAATTGACGCCCTTGGTTATACGTATACTTGTGTAGTCCATGCAGATGCACATTCAGATGCTTAGAAGCTTGCGCATGTACACACACACACACACACACACACACACGCACACTCGCACGTACGCACGCACGCACGCACGCAGACTTACAATATTATTTTCATTTATGAGGGTTTCCTGCATACTATTAATTTTTCTGGTGACGGGGACCATTGCCGCCTGAGGAAGCCCACGCCTCTTGAGGGGCCCCTGAAAACTTGCTTGCTCTCATCCGAAAATACGATCTACCGTCACTGACAGGGAGATGGCGTTATGGGATCATCGTATCATATATGGTACCAATGTACCGTTCGTGTGTAATGTATCAATGCACTCAACTTTCTGTTCTTCGTGCAACCGATGCTTGTGATGATGCAACTGGACGGAATGAACGATATGTAACAGCAGACTAGATCCAGGAAAATGGGATTATGGGCAGATATTATGAGGCGATGATAACAAGCGATGTCCATTTCATTCTTTGAGCACAGAAATGAGATCGGGGTTTGGAGCAAAGCAGGAAATAAATTATCATGTGGTGGGTTAAAGAAAGATTCTCCTTTTATATCTGTGGAATAGATGCATTACTTTAAATATGGAAGCTGCCTTGCATCATATTGCTGCCACATTGCAAAACTGAACTCGGGGTTTGTCTCAGATTTGTTGGATCAGGTGGGGTTGAGAAAGTGGTGTTGTGTTATCCAATTCAGCGAGACATGCGACCTTCTTGGCTTCTCCGTGACTTTAGGAGCGGAAGCAGACCATAATACTCAGGCGTGGTCGGCGTAAACAAGGACACTGATACCGACTACAGTGCTAGAGGGCAACCAGCACACGTGTTGCGTGGTACGTCAAGGGCCGCCCATCTTGGTAGTCCCTGGTCAGGATTGGGACATAACCCCATTTCATGTGTGACTGATGAGAACCGTTTGTACACCAGCACCATCTTTGTTTTGCTCATAATATTTCAATTGTAAACTTATGTTAGTGAAATGGTTAAATATTGTGGGTGCTGTGAATGATGCCCATGGTGCCATTTGTTGTCTTGAGGAAGATCAGAATTTTGTCTTGTCATTGTGATTCAGCATTGGGAAATGGTACATTAACAGTGATTAATTTCAGTGATATGTGCAAGCATTTTATCATGGCTCATGCACAGTTTTTACATTTTTGTATCTTCCAGCTGCTCTAACATCCAAGAAGTTTAATAAGCTCTATGCATCTCATCCATCATGATGCTGTGGAGGCCAAAATCTGGTGACACACATGCTGTATTTTGGCTCAGACTTTTTGACCTTTCTATGCCTGATTTCATGTTGTAGCTGCAGTGTTAAGGTTGTCAGAGAATGGTTCGCCATAAATCAAGTCTTGTGAGAGTTTCCCACATGTTAAATGTGAAGATTTAAGTCATTTGGAAGGTTGAAAGTCATGAGAAATACAAAGATGCAAGAAACATATGGCATGCATGGGTTTTTTCATTGCTGTCAGCATTATTCAGCATTGATTTAGCTACCTGGCTCAGGAGTCACTGGTTTTTAGGTTAAGTGCTGTAATGTCTTAACAAAGGCATGATTTGCTGAACTGAATTCATTTATTCTCTTCACACCTGTCACTGCGCATCAAGTTTAATAGGACATTCAGATGAAAATCTTACTTCCAGATGGGTCCTTGTGCCAAAGTCTCATGGATATGAAACAGATTTATTACATATGTGTATTGAAATTTTGTATTATTTTTAATTTTGAATTTTGTTAACTGAAAGTTTATCTTTTGATATATTTATGCAAAGCACATTATTATACATACCTTTCCACCTGAGCTTTAGCTCCTGGGTAAATGCAAGGCACATGTCAGGTAAGCTGTCCTGTCTTGCTGGGACAGTTAGCTCACTGGTTCTATTAAAATCAGAACATGTCTCTATGGGTCTCAAAAAAACATGTTTACAGCTGTATTATGTCAGACACAGCTGCAGCCAGGGGGGCAGGGACCCAGGCCCCCTAGGCCTGCATTTTTTGCAAAAACCATTGGACATTATCTTCTGAGCAGGTGGTGTTCATATGGTTTCAGTTCACACTGAGCTCCAGGCCCCCACCCTTAGGAAAGTCCTGACTTTGCCCTTGATATCAGAAGATTATGGAGAACAGCTGATGTTGAAGGGATTAAAATTAAGCTTCCATTTTTTGTGGAATTCCATGCTGTTGCATTTCTGGACTTGCATTATGAGCAACTTGTGGGTGTTGAAGTGTTGTCAGGGAATCTCAGTTTAAAAAAGTTATGCTGTGGCCTGATAAACTTGTGGATGTGACAAATAAAAATGAAACTTAGAGTACATACTCCAGATCCAAGTCATGGCATAAGCATGTATGAATGCATAGTCCATGCTGTAGGTTTGTTTACCAATACATTGCATTAGCTTGCATCTTAACAACTTCTTTACATTAAGCATGTGACTCTTTCATGCCAGCATGATCAAGCTTTATCCCCCCATTGATACAGGTTTCTTTCAGCTCCAGTAATAATATTTGATCAAATCCCAGCAAGGGAATGGATTCAGCCACCCAGAGATCTTGAGAACTACACATCCAGTTTCATCTCAATCAACGGTAATCAATTTGCTTGATGTAAACTGCATTTCTATCACAAGGAGTTCTCAAATTTTTCAAAAAGGTGGATATAGGGGGTAAAAAAGTCAAAATAGGAAATATTTTCTTACTTGTTATAACTCTGATGTTTATGGAGTGGTTTTAATGAAATCAGCATGAATTGAGAGATTATGGATTGGGCTTTTACTGTTGGTCCATAAATTTGAAACTGAGAAAATTCATAAGTTTTCACAGGGTTTCAAAAATGGGAGAATTAGGTTTATAAAAAAATGAATTAACAAAAAGTTAAGAATGCTTTTTTAACTTCTACTAGTCATGCTGTACTGAAGAAGTACAAATCTTATTACATTGTGTAATGTTAGCATAGGTAGTGCCAGGGACATGAAAAAGGGGGAAATGTCATGGTGATATGTTCATCAGATCAGTTTATGGCCTATGACCTTAAATGACCTCCATTGCCCTTGGAATCTCACATAATGATCTTGAGTACATTTTGTATTATTTGAAAACATTTGTAGTCATTTGAATCCACTTTGTTTCTAAAATTCTATTTTACACCTGTTGTGATGTAGGATATGTGCACTGACATATTAGGTCATAGCTCTGTGGCCTGATATGATATGAACTTGATATACCAGTAGAGGACATCCTTCTTGTCATATATATTCTGGGTTTGGCATTCAGAAATAGTGGCAGAATTATTACTCCAAAAAAAATTTTACTGAGATTTTGACTTGACCTTGATCTAACCTCGCAAAATCACTTCAGGTTAACAAAATTATATTTGTATACTTCCCAGCTTTTTACCTCTACACTCATACAAAGTTTCAACTTCAATCTTAAAAATGCTTTTTTGGCAGTCATTTTCCTTTCCCCTCAACAGGGCCAAAACTGGCCAGAGTCACATACCCTATCCCAAAAACATTGTCTAGCTTTGCCCCTGAGCAAAATAGAATAGTTTTTTTCTAAGAAGGAATAGGTAGGAAAAGTGACCACATTTCATGAAGCTGCATTAAAAATCGTGGCATCGGCAAGTGACCACATTTCATGAAGTTGCATTAAAAATCTTGGAATTGGCAAGCAAAAAACCCAAGGGGGGAGAATTTGGCCCCCTGCTAGGAATGGGTTAAAGGGTATCATTGATCTTTACCAGCTTTCACGATCCAGTGAGTCTCAAGTCATTGCTGTGCAAATTTCCCCTGAGTTGTAATCCCCCAAAATCATGTCAGCTGTTGTGTGAGAACAAGAGTGGGTACAGGCAAGTGAACATTAGCAAAGGGTCTACATTGCCTGATGATTGGTGAGTGATACCAAAATGGAGTTTTTTCCAATTTCGTTTTATGCACTGAGCATTTCTCAAAAAGAGGACTATTGAAAGCATCACAAGAACAATTTTAATCCAGCAGAAAGTATTTCTGAAAAGTTGACAAAGGTGGAAAAATTCCTCAAAATCATTCATGTAATAGGAACATGTGACTCATGTGATGTGGTGTTATGTACAATTAAGCTTGTAACCTCACTTTGCTTTTCCATCATGTGATGTGTCGAAAGCCATTTGAGGCTTCTGAAAAATCTGGAGAACCTGGATTAGGTATTTTTCCTTTCTGCCCACCATTCAGGAGAAGGCAGCCAGATGATGAGACCCATGCACTCATTGTACTCAAGTGTGAGCAGGCATAGGTACTGCAACATCTACAATGTGCTGGTTGAACACCTCAGGGATGAGATGGATAAACCAGTTCTACATTGTCTGTAACTTTTTTTTATCCTGATAGGGGCATCATATGATACTTCCATGTTCCAGGATAGACATACCTAGTCATTTGCATGACAAGACCATGGAGTTTCTTGTTTCTTCAGTGATGAAAATTATTTGCCCTCTGGTTTGTATACTTATGGTCCCAAAGTTGTGGTTTAGAGTTTAAGCTAATTGTCAACAAAGGCTTTATGGTCTTGTTGATGAGAACGAATTCATTCTTTAAATTTCCCATCTGTTAGCAAAGTAGTGCGTCTATGATACTTTTGAGCCTACAGTTTACACAATCTCCCATTTTACTTCAACAAAACAGAGTTGCCTGACCATAAGCAACTAGCTTTCAGTTGCTGCAAGGCTGGCCTGGAACTCTTCTTCATCTTATGTATGATTACCTGACATTTCCAGAATCACAGTGGAATGTAGGCTATCCCCATTTGGTATGGAACCCTTTGCTGGCGTGGCTGTGGCATTACATTATCAGGGAAAGGTGTCCGCCGGAGCATAGCAGTGTCGATGTGACGCAACAGTCACCCTGGTCAGCTTAACCCTATTCCCGGAGGGCTAGACGGTATGGCCGATTCCCGGCAGGGGGGGGCGGATTCGGCCCCCCCCTGAGATCTCGAGAACTACTTATCCGATTTCATCGCAACAAACGGCAATCGATTTGCCGTGACGTGAACTACATTTTTATAAAAAGAAATTTTCAAAATTTTGAAATTTGTGGATACAGGGGGGCAAAAATGTCAAAATGGGGGGTGCTTTTTGACTTCTTATAACTCCGTTGTTTATGGACCGATTTCGATGAAACTGGCATCAATCGAGAGATTATGGATAGGACTTTTACCATGGGTATGCAAATTTAAAATTTTGATAAAATTCATGGGCGTTCACAGGGTTTCAAAAATAGGGGGATTAGTTTTCCAATAACGGAATGAACAAAAGAGGCCAAAACACTTTTTTAGCTTCTGCTAGTCATGTTATGCTAAAGAAGTACGAATTGCATTACAATGTTTGTATAATGTTAGCATAGGCGGTGCCAGGGACATAAAAAAGGGGGAACTGCCATGGTCACACGTTTCTCAGATCAACTTGTGACCTTTGACCTTAAATGACCTCCAGTAACCTTGGGGTCACCTGGAATGATGTCGTGTGCATTCAATATTATCTGTAAACGTTTTTAATCGATTAAATTCACTCTATTCCAAAAAATTCATTTTTTGGCTTTTGCGATATAGGGTACGTGCACTGACATTTTAGGTCATAGCTCCGTGACCTGACCTGATATCAAGCTGAAACTTGGTACACAAGTAGAGGGCATCGTTCTACGTCATATATATTCCGGGTTTGGCATTTGAAAAAACGGCGCCGAAATAATTGTGAAAAAACAAATTTTGACTTTTGACCTTGACCTGACCTTGTAAAGTGACCTCAGATAAACAAAATTACATATGCACATTGCCCAACTATTTACCTATATATTCATATAAAGTTTTAAGTTCTATCTTAAAAACTCTGTTTTTGGCAGACATTTTCCTTTTACCCTCAACATGGCCAAAAATGACCTGAGGTGCCTCCCAAAAACGTTGCCTGGCTCCGCCCCTGAGCAAATTAGAATTTCGAAATTTTGTCACGGCGCGTAGAAGGAATAGCTAGGAAAAGTCACCAAGTTTCGTGAGGCTGCGTCAAAAAGCCTGGAATTGGCAAGCAAAAAACCCGAGGGGGGGGCGGATTCCGCCCCCCCCTGCCGGGAATAGGGTTAAGGTACGACGCAAAACGAGGGTAGCCTTCATTCCATCTGGACTAGAACCAGGTTCCAGGCACCAGTCTGATAAGTACCTGATTCTGTGAATGCATTCTTGCCAGAGTCCTTCAGCTTGTCATACGTTAGACGATTTTAAGGGATGGAGTCATGTCGGTGTAGGTGTCCGGAGGAGCGGGCGGGGACACCCACGGCCGAGGTGTGTTTGATTTAAACTTCAAAAATTATTCCGCATTTGCAGTAATATTTTGGGAAATAATAACCATTTTCTAGAAGTAAAATACTTGGACACATCAACATCTGAAAAAGGACAAGAAGGTGGACCTTCACTTTATCTGAGACTTGTACAGTGTTTGTTTACAGGGAACAATATTGGAATAGACCCAGTTTCCATGTTCAAGGGACAAAACAAACAAACCTGGTTTCTATTAAAATGAAACATTTTGAACTCTATTTTTCTTTCAGTGCAGCAGCACAACCACTATTCACCATCATGCTCCATGCTGAGGCTACCCTGAAATTGCGTGAAATGTGACAATTAGAACAGTAGGTTAGACTTGTGAGTAATACACTTAATGCATACTGTCCATTTATGAACAGTGTGTTTTACTGCTTATGAAATTTCTATTGCATGGTGTTGATCAGTGTTGTGAATATGGGGTATTCATAAAAAGTTGCTCCTTGTAAAAAATTATTCTTTAGATTTCATCAATAGATCGATTGCGCCTATCTTCGGACAGGCTGACTGACACGGATCGGATGCATAACTGAATGCTTTAGCTGAATGCTTTAGTCTTAATGCTTTAGCTGAAAGCTGACGTCCGTGCGATAGTAGAAGAAATACTTTTCTGTCGTTCGTATTTTCCTTATTGCTTTCTTTACTCATGCATATACAAATCTCGACGTTTCGGCGTCATGTTATGATGCCATCTTCGGGAGAGGAAAATCAGTGCACGTATTATACAGTGAAACAGCAAACAGTACAAGATAGCGCCAGTTCGAACAAAAAAAAGATGAGTCGGACGTTCACACAAATATTGGTAGCCACCCCACATTTATGAAAGTCTAATACACAGTCTTCGGTAGAAATGATGAAACCATGGTTTTAAAGGTGGGTTGTTCTTTTTTGATGTATAACTGTTCATCAGTGGTCATCGATTCATCATTTGATCATAACGATTCAAGAATACGTAAATCTACACATTTTCTCGCGAAATTGTCAGTACTTGCTAAAGAGTCGCAAAGTGCGGAATGATCGCTAATTGGTGAAGGGTCTGGGTGGGAGATGGGGAGACCTGTGCGGTCAGACCTAGCTTAATGCTGCTGAATTCTCAGGTGGATATTACAAAGGGTGGACCCAAAATAATACGCCCCACTCAAGAGGCGCAAGAGAAACGGCAAAACAGTACGGATTCACAGCATATAGGTATTCTGTCCGTGAATGTAAACAATGACCCAGTGATGAAGGAATTGGCCAAAATAATTTTGGGGTTCAGGTAAGGGTAGTAGGTGGTGAGTACCTTTCAGACATGAGCCTTCATTTGCTCAGGAACTGTTCCGAAATAAGAAAGCACGAAGTATTTGTCCAGTTTTGAGACTGTGAGCCACAACAGGCAGACCGTAGTAACTTTCCTGAAGACCTTTTCAAAAGCAATGGCTACCCTATCCAACCTTTTAATTCCTTACTGATGAAGTTCTTGGACCTGAAATACGGTCCAACTGTTGTGGCTGGCACAATGGCAGAACTGGGCAAATGCTTTGTGCTTCCCTATTTCGGACCGGTTTCTGAGCAAATGAAGGATGATGTCTTAAAGGTACTGATCACCTGCTACCCTAAGCAGAACCCTAAAGCTATTTTCGTCAGTTCCCTTACAGCATAATTCAAGGACAGAATACCTAAATGCTGCCAATCCGTATTGGTTTACCGTTTCTTTTGTGCCTCGTGTTGGTCGTACGTTGGGTCTGCTCTTCGTAGTCTCCACCTTAGGATTTAGCAATATTAAGTTAGGTCTGACCGCACAGGTCTCCCCCTCTCCCACCCAGATCCCTCACCAAATATAGGTTATTCCGCACTTTGCGATTTTTAGGTAAGTATTGGCAATTTCACCGTCATTCGCAAATCGAGCACACTCACGATACTGGTTTTTCAACGTACTTTGTAAAGATTGCCAGGTTATGGAACTGCATGTTGTCCGTTGGCTCTGGAACTTCTGCTGAGCGTTCCGTCGTGAAGTTTTGCACACCTGTATCCTGATTAATGGTGTACTTTTTGGACGTATTCGTTCGATATGCATCAAATAGCTGCTTGAGGGCAAAGCAATTGTTTAGTCCAAGGCACCGTTGGTCGTCATTCAACAGAATTTGGAAGCAGAGGGTTCTTGTTTTTGTGTGGATTCCCCCAGATATGTGTTACATCGATTTGAATTTGCCTGTATGTGGAATCTCGGTTGTAACCTTTGACATAACGTGAGAACTTCCGAGCGGGAATGTCAAGATAATGTAAAATGTAGGAAATGGCCTTCGAAACATCTAATATCAGGGAATCGTCCTCTTATACCAGAGAATAATAATGCAACTAACACGAGGGAATCGTCCTGTAGAAATAAGGTCTTGGCGAAATTCGTACCAGAAGTCCATGAATAAATCCACAGTGAAGTGAAGACTACTGGGTGAAAACAATCGATTCCGGACTCACAGTGACATGTTTTACATTTTGGGAAAAAAACTGAAATCTGGTGGTATTAATACTGTGCGTTGCCATCGATATCTCGGAACCAACAAAAGGCCATTGTGAGTGTGTAGCGTCTGATAAACAAAGACAGCAACCTCCTGTCACTTCCAATACGTCCCATAAGAGCAAGAGGTTGACTAACGCCTGGCACGTATCTGACTCAGAGATAAGGTTATGCCGCCTTATCATCCGTAAAACAGTCCTTGAAGGGACTGCACCAGCCCTATCCATAAAGAGTCCAGGGCCGCCCCATGGCCATTTACCTATGTTAAGCTTGCCTCATCATCCATTGTCCGAACAATGCACGTACCTGTCAGATTGTTTGAAGTTCATAGTCCTGACACCCAAAAAAATCAGGAATTCATTCCAGTTCCCAGATTTATCTTCTCACCTCTCCCATATCAGCAACAACTGGAATGCGTTTGGGAACTGATTCACCTGGTTTACTGAGTTACCTCTTGCTGCTGGGAGGCGTTGGACAACAGGGCCGTTTTGGAGCAACAGGTTAATGTCAAAAATTGTCGTCAAACTGGAAACCGAGAGCTGTCGTGGTTAACGGCATTGCACAGTAGTCCGTTCTCGAACAGGGCCCCGTTTCATTAATTCATAAATGGTCGAGCCTCATGCTGGCGTCCAGGTTCGTATATCACAAAGACAGCACGGAATGATACTCTGACGAACCGAAGTCCGTTAAAGCATATTTAAGTCCTGACAAACGTGAACCAACTTTGTAAAAAAAAAAATGATTGGGTAATGTAATTGTAATTACCTTGGGGAAAGGCATGCAGACATCACGGTACATACCTTCCGGCCGGAGGGGTCGTCGCTAAAAACATACAAATATTGACATGGCTCACTGCCCGGTTGGATCATTCTGTAGTTGATGTCTCTGACATCATAGCAGCAGTGTAGGATATAAGTCGGCCAAGACTGATCCGTGTGTGGTGTGGTCGTGGCGTGTGTTATGACCAAGCTATTGAATGACAGCGTAGCAGTGCGGGATATAAGTCGGTCGAGACTGATCTTTGTCTTTGGTGTGGTCCTGGCGTATGTTATGTTTGGGCTAGATTAGTTCACCCAATATTCTCAGTTGATAAGCAGCCGGTGGCGGGGCTGAGCGTGATCGGCTTGTCAGGCACAGTGGGACGCTGCAGTTCAGCTATCTGGTCGGCGGCAGGCGCGGCGATACCGACAACGACGCTGGCCGGCCGGCTGGTGACCGCTGCCGTGACGTGAAACATCTCTGTTTTGCAGGGCGGCACCATGTCAACGGCGCCTGGACAGTTCCTGGTGCAGCGCGTTGTGCGCAAGGCTGTGGATGTGTTCCGCTCTGGCAGCAGTGAGCAGACGTTCGGCGAGGGCCTAGCGAAGCTGACACAGCTCGTTCACCAGCTGACGGCACAGGACGTCGGCTTCGATTACAGCTGGGTGCGCGACAAGCGGCTGTTCCACCCGAGCCTGGGCGTGAAACCCATGATGTACGTCAAGTTGTTCGAAAACGACCTGGTCAGCATCGGCATATTCATCCTGAAAAACGGTTTCACGCTGCCCATGCACGACCACCCGCACATGTACGGCGTGTTGAAGGTGCTGCACGGCACTCTACTGATGCAGTCTTTCACGCGTGTGCCGGCTGCGCAGGGCATCATGAACGGCGGCGGGCCGCGGGACGGCGCGCACGACTGGGACGTTCGTCAGACTCGACTGGGCGCCATCTACCACACGTCTAAGGAGGTGCCGCGCCTCATCGGTCCCATCGACGACCCATGCGTGCTCACGCCCGACCAGTGCAACATCCATCAGATCAAGGCAGTCAACGGGCCGGTAGCGTTCCTGGATATCCTGGCGCCGCCATACGACGATGACGAGCACACTTACCACAACTTCCGCGAACTGGAGCCGGAGCGGCTGCGCCAGCTGACCGGTGGCGAGATCGCCTCCGAGGGCTGGCTGATTCGCGTGCGCGGCAACTCGTTCTTGTCGGACTCGGCACCGTACTGCGGCCCGCCGCTGGACGATATCCGCTGACGGCCGGAACGGACGAGCGGCCGGCGGCCGGCGGCGCCGCCCGGCGCGCGGCCACAGGTGGGGAGTGGCGCTCTGTGGGCGGCCGGCGGGCTGGCCGGTCGCCGCCGGGACCGCGGCCGGCTGCACCCGGTGGGTCGGCCAGGCCGATGGGAGCGGTGACTCGATGTGCGCGGTGTCGGCTGGCTCGGGGAGGTGGCTCGGCCGCGGGCGGAGCGGCTCAGGCCTGCTGGTGACCGGATGGACGGGTCGTTGTCGACTCGGAACCTCGGCTCGGCGTCGGCCGTCGGCAGCAGTGGTCCGCAGATGCTGTTGCGGTGCCGTCGACTGCCATCGGAAGGCTGCCGGTCGGTCAGGACATTGCTCTTCCTGCGGTCTCACGTTGTGGGTGTGATCTGCACAAGAATCTAGGTTTCAGAAGCTGTGCCTGGGACATCGATACCCAGGATAGGGCGACCGGTCGGAGGTCGGAGCAAAGTAGTCCAGTTTCGTGGACAGTTCGGGGACCTTCGAAATCTATTGCACTCGCCTCTGCTGGTGATCAGGAGAGTATGTCGACCCCGTGGTAACACTGTAATGGTATGCTATGGATTTTAGGGGTAGGTAATGGTTTCCGTGGAGAAGGTGTCTCCCAACTCTGATAGAAAAAGTTGGGACAAGTCTGAATCGTAGTTAAGGACAAGACGCGGCCTTTCAAAGTCCCTTACTCAGTGAAATGTGCAGGCGGCAAAGCGGTTCTTTTTTGCCTGTCACAAAAGTGTTTAAACGTTTTTACGTATTCAGATCGTGGGCGTTGTAGAAGCGAAACGTAGACTGTACAGAGTATCCTGAGGGAGGAAGCATATACTAGGATCTGCTCGAGTGGTGAATGATTGGTTAGATGGTGTCAGGGATGAGAGGAATGCGTTGTGCGTTGGGGTGAGTTGGGTGAGGACTGAACGCGACGGGGCGAATTTTTGACAAGACGGTCGGACTTGTGGCTGTCTCCGGACGGGGGTGTGGAAGATGTCGGGAGTGGCTGGGGCCTTTGCACGCGGCTCAATTGTTTTTAACTATCGACTCTATGGTGCGTTGGGCGACGTTGCCGGGTGGAGCTGCTGTCGGTCCTGGTGTCTGACAGTAGGGGCCGGGCAGCGGTCAGTGAGGGCACCTCGCTGCCAGCTGTCCGGCCAGGCTGCCAGCCGACGGCGGACAGGGCCGCGTCCAGGCCAGCTGTCCGGCCAGGCTGCCAGCCGGCGGCGGACAGGGCTGCACCCAGCTCAGCTGTCCGGTCAACCGGCGGCGGACAGTTCCACATAGTCCAGGATTGTTATGCAAAGTCCGTGTGCTGTAAATAAAACAGTCGGCCCCTCGCTGCCTCCGTAACGCCTGTTCGCTAACGTAGTGGACGTCGGCACGGTGCCGACGCTGGCACCTCCTCCATTGGGGCTGACCGGGCGAGGCCCCAGTCGTCGTCAGTGAGCGGCACGGGCCCAGCACGCGTAGTTGTTCGTCTAGTCACCCCAGTGTGGGGCTGGCAGTGGGCTCAGCTCTTGTACGCTGCGGCGCGCGGTGCTGCGGTGCCACTGGTGGGGCGACGCAGGCAGCCGTGTGGTGACATTCGGCCGGGACACTGGCTGTCACATGGACGGCGCCATGTCACCAGGCCGGCCCACATGTCCACCCATGCTTGTGGCTTTCGTATGAAATACAGTTATACATGACTACTAGAAATGTGTGTAGAATCACCTGTGAAAGGCTCAGGTGTGACACTGACAGCAGAGGGAACGAAATACGCTCAATCTTTTGTGGCTGCCCGTGAGCTCCAACTGGAAAATCCCTGTTGAAGGCATCTCTACACACGACAAATTGGATACGTTATGATATCGACTACTGTCGTGCAGGGTGTCGTGTCGATTTCTGTAAATGATTGGGTGGCGAGCCGAGGACCCGACAACCTAACGTCTCCCATATGTGGGTTCCTCAACGGATTCAACCCACTTTAATTGGACCGACGGAAATTTCCAAGTTTTTGCTAAAAAACTGCACTTATCCCCATTCATACCAGTATACGCAAATACAATATATATATATATATATATATATATATATATATATATATATATGTGCATATATATAAAGATAGATACACCGCTGTAGGTTTTGTTCTGTACTTTCCGCCTATTTATTATCTATTGCGGCCGCATGTTTCGTTATTGTTACTCATTTCCCTTTAAAACCGGCAAAAAATGTGTAGGGGGGGGCAAAACAACACTGGGTGGGCTCAAATCAACATGGGGTGGGCCAGGTGCTTCTCAAAAGAATACAAATCGACTACACTGCTGTAGTGCATTTCGAGGGGCAGGTAGTTGACTTACGTTTTTCCCTTACGCATCAGTCGAAGGGTTGGATGTTTGTTACCGCAAGCCCAATTATCTCGTTATCAAGAACAGACAAATCTGTAGTATGCTCCCCTAAGGCTCGAGCGATGCATAGTTTGACATTTATGTCGATGTCGCGCATGTGATGACCTCTCATGTGATGAAGATTATCCAAAAACATCCGCTGCAAATCCGTTGAAACGGTTTTAGGATTTTGCCAAAACGATCTGTGATTTTATCATAGAAAAGATGCCAAGTAGGAACGCACCACAGGTCTAGGAGTGGGGATTGGGACGGAAGTAAAAGAGGAGTTCTCTGGGCTTTGTGGCCTTCCTAAGACGCTTTTGGGCTTCCTTCTGGGCCTTGGGGGCTTCCTAAGACTTTTGGGGACCTCCTACAGCGTAGGGTCGCAAGTTGAATCTGTCGTCCAGGCGTCAGGAATGGTGCGGTACCCAAACTCTTCCAACAACAAGGCGATCAGATTTCGGCCGCATTTTATTAGGAGTCAATCACGCATTTCTCAAAGCCATACGCAACAAACACCAAAACTTAACATTTCACGGAACAAAGGTGTGCATGTGTCACTCATCATGCATCACTGACAAGAACACACGAGAATTGCCAACTTTTATCACGATGGCCTTCCGACATAATTGATCACCAGACGATACTTTCACGACTCCAGATCCCTCAGTTCTGAAGTGTCTAAGAAGGCCTGAGTCGCACAGTGACTGCATAACGGTGTATCTCGCGTTCAAAATAGGTCTTGGTCGTCTCCCTTCTGCTCAGCACCTCACAGCACGTCGGATCAGATAGCATGTACACATTGTTTGATCGTTTTGAATGGATTGCTGACAGGTGAGTGCGAGAAAACGAGGTTGCAGTCAGTTTGAACGTCTTGTTTCTCGACAGCAAACATTTTGAGTACAAAACATATAAAACAGACCGTTTCTTCCTAATGCTCACCTATTATAAGTGGTGATCAGAATAACGTCATTGACAGAAAAGACGCAATCCGGTCTGAATTACCGGAGACATCCGAAATTCAACAATGACGTTTAATAGCGCTATGATAACATTCCAGGACACCTTCCAGTGTCACAAAATTGGTAAGTGTTAATGCTTATGCCTCGTGTGCTTTAACCCGTGTAGTGGAAGGGGGTTTCGCACCAACGCGCACTGGAAGGGGGCACAAAAGTGCCCCCCTCTGATCTCGGCGACGGAAAAAGCTAGATATGAAATTTTATGGACAGGGTGGGACTATAACGATTTACATTGTGTGCAATTTTCATCACCCTAGGTCAATATCTTCAATGTCAAATGGGGCCGAAAAGTCAACTTTGGAAACCCGGCCCGAACAGCCCATTCCGTGCGACTTTTCGAACGGAACGGGAAAAGGTGTTTGTTTGGGCGTTGAAACGTAGAATACGACAATTTTCATTCATTTGACGTCTTCATTGAGGATTTCGGACCGAGGTCATGTCAAGCCATTGACCTATGGCGTCATTTTTCATCTTTTGCAGATCAGATTTGAAACAACACGGAACAGCTTGGGTGTAAATAAGGATCATACACACATCTTTTGGCGTATTTTCAGTGAAGGTAGCCCACATCAGTACATCTGGTCACTTCCAGCGTTTATATTTATGTGTGTATGTATATGTATATACGTATATCCATAGGAGTATCAATGTGCCAAACGTGTTTTTATTACGGTCTTTGAATACATATTTCATACAAATCGACAAATTGCAAAGCAAATCTGGACCAGGTCACAGAATAGTTGCCCTTGACCTTTGATGACCTTGACCTGAAATGACCCTGGTATACATAACCGTAACCATGCGCGCACACGTGCTTTTATCAGGGTATTTGAGCGCATATTTATACAAATCGACACATCGCAAAGCAAATCTGGGCCACTTCACAAGATATTTTGCTTTGACCTCTGATGGCCTTGACCTTCACTGACCCTGGTATATGTAAGCGTATCAGTGTGCGCACACATGTTTTTATTAGGGTCTTTGAATGCATATCTCATACAAACTGACATGTTGCAAGGCAAATCTGGATCAGGTCACAAGCTGGTTGGCCTTGACTTTGATGACCTTGAGCCGTATTGATCCTGGCTTTGGTCTTGGTCCATCTATCGCTTATGCCCAAACGACGTCATGTGATTGTGTTCAAACTGTAATCATAGAACGCTGGTTCATTCACAGAGTTCCCATTTGTCAGCGACAACCGTCGGTTTCGTTGTTTGTTTGACTTCAAATGCTTCAAACTTCAAAAATTTCCGGCCGATTTCGTTTTTTTTGCATCACTTGACGAGTTATTCAGTTTCCATAAATGTGGCCAAGTAGCAGCAACCAGCTCCGATCCATTCTCGAGATATTCAAGAAAAACAGGTGGGAGGCACAGAAAGGCCCCCCTTCCAGTGCGTGTGTAAAGCAATGCACACAATATCTGTTATCTCGTCCCCCTAAAAGATGTTGTTGGTGCAGTTTTCTGTCGCTGAAATATATTTCGCTATTGCATCCTAATGTGTTGAATTGTATGACGGGCTGTCTTTGGAATGAATTGTTCAAATGTGGACTTGGTTGGATTGTTTGATGGTACGGTTCTTGTAGACACCATTGTGAATTATCCAGACTTTCATATTTTTCCTTGTATAGAATGGCCGCTTTCCCTTCAGCATAAATGAAAAATAGACTAATTAAGGAATAGACTATAGCACAATGGTTTCCTTGGCTGATACTTTTTGCACACATGGTTTTTTATGTACATGTCTGTGCATCATGCCATTGCAAAACAAAAAACCATTGCCTTTAAATAGGAACAAAATAAAAAGAAATTTTTTTTTTTTTTTTTTTTAATATTTATATTTTAAAAAAAAAAAAAAAAAAAAAAAAAAAAAAAAAAAAAAATTTTTTTCTATTGAATTATGTCTCACCAATACTGGTTCAGGTTCAGGGTAAGGTTCTCATTGCCCTGATGCTTTCATGTCATCTAAATTTCTGTTGACATTCCATGTCAGGAATTAATAACAGTAGAATTAAAGCTGATTATTCCCTGTTCATGAACTGTATTATTTTGATAAGCACAGACGTGCTTCATGCTTGCTTAAATGCTTTGCAATGAGTTGGAGCATAGTTTTTTGTACTGTGCTGCGATGCCAGTAACAGCAGGAACTTGTCAACCACTCTGTGGTTGACAAGTTCCTGCTGTTACTTTCAGATACGGTGCCAAAGCAGAAATGTACAGTCTATATGCAGTCTTACGTGAGGGTAAAGAGACGGTTGACAAGTGGAAGGGTGTTTGCTCCAACATCAGACTGCCAGAATGATCCGGCTATGGAACGTAACGATACAGGATCCGGCACGGACATATCGATTATATATGCGTCGGATTAATATCAAACAGGCACAAGGAAGTATTCGATGCTGAAACTGGTCAGAAGCTTTCTGACGAAGGACCGACTTTGTGTCTCGAGGACCAGGTGAAAGGTTGGATGCTTGAGCATAACATCAACCAAAATGCAAGGAATATCTTGTTGAAAGTTCTTCAGTCATCGCGCTGACCTGCCGTCTTGTTCCCACAAATCTCGATACCGAGAATTGTGGTGTGTCAAGGAAGATCTGGGCATCAGTATGTCTATCTGGGACTCGAGAAACAGTTAATCGGAGTTCCTGCTCAGTGTCCGGCCGAAAAGGTCATGCGCACTCGTAGCTTGAACTTAGCCGTGAATATCGATGGCTTCCCTTTGTTCAGGAGTTCGAACATGCCGCTCTGACCAGTTCTGTTCTGTGTGGCAAATTTGTTTAGCTGGCTTGTTCTTCCTGTGACAGCGTTCTGTGGGAAAGGTGAAGCACAGAACCTGGGCCTTCTAGATGCGTTCGATAGTGAGGCCTATCGTCCCGGAAATGAAGGAGTGAAGTTCGGGGACAGGGCACTCAAAGTAATAACGAAAAGCGTCGTATGCGACGCACCAGCTCGGGCTATGGTGGAAAAAACTGAGTCATTTTCGGGTTTGTAGGCTGTGATAAATGTGTAAAACGAGGCAAATACGTTCCTGTCCGAGGTGAACGTGGCGGTCGCGTCACTTTTCCGAAGTTGCACAATGAGCGACGTACAGACGAATCGTTTCTGACCCAAAACCAGCCAAAGCATCACAGAACTTTTATCTTCTTTTTCAACTTGCCATTGACATGGTAAAACGTTTTCCTATAGCTGCTATGCATACGTGTATAGGTGTGCTATGAATGGATTGTTTCACGTACGGCTGAGGGCAAGAAGAATGTAATGAAGTGGGTGCTGTCGGTGGTGCAGGCTACTGAAATAATTCGGAAACTTATATGTCTCCGACCCATGATTCCCTCTCTGTTTGCGAGAAAGCTCAGGCCCTTTTGGACTTTAACTCATGGAAAGGCACAGAATTTCGGCAGCTCTTGCTCTACACAGGTTAGTTAGTATTAAAAGATATGCTACCAGAAGAATTGTTTGACCATTTCATGATGTTACGTGTTGGCTGCAGTGTCCTTGTGAGTCCCGAGTTGCATAAAAAGCATCATGCATATGCACACAAGCGTCTAGCCCTATTCCCGGCAGGGGGGCTGAATCCGCCCCCCTCGGATTTTTTGCTTCCCAATTCCAGGCCTTTTAACGCAGCTTTACGAAGCTTGGTGACTTTTCCTCGCTATTTTTTCTACGCGCTGTGACAAAATTTCAAAATTCTACTTTGCTCAGGGGCGGAGCCAGGCAATGTTTTTGGCAGGCACCTCAGGCCATTTTTGGTCCCGTTGAGGGTAAAAGAAAAATGGCTGCCAAAAACAAAGTTTTTAAGATAGAACTTAAAACTTTATATGGATGTATACCTAAATAGTTAAACAATGTGCACACAAAATTTTATTTATCTGAGGTCACTTTACAACGTCAGGTCAAGGTCAAAAGTCAAAATTCGTTTTTTTTTAGAATAATTTCGGCGCTGAAAAACATATATGACGTAAAAGGGTGCCCTCCACTTGCGTACCAAGTTTCAGCTTGATATCAGATCGGGTCACGGAGCTACGACCTAAAATGTCAGTGCGCATACCCTATATCGCAGTAGCCATAAAATGAAATTTTTGAAATAGAGTAAATTCAAATGATTGAAAACGTTTACAGATAGTATAAAATGCGCACCAGTGATCCCATCTCCCAAAGTGATCCCAAATCCCAAGTGACCCCAAGGTACCTGGAGGTCATTGAAGGTGAAAGGTCACAAGTTGATCTGAAGAACGTATGACCATGATAGTTCACCCTTTTTCATGTCCCTGGCACCGCCTATGCTAACATTATACAAACATTGTAATGCGATTTTTACTTCTTTAGCATAGCATGACTAGCAGAATCCAAAAAAGTGTTTTCACCTTTTTTGTTCATTCATTTGTTAGAAAACTAATCCTCCTATTTTTGAAACCCTGTGAACGCCCATGAATCTTCTCAAAATTTCAGATGTGTGTACCAATGGTAAAAGCCCTATCCATAATCTTTCGATTCAAGCCAGTTTCATTGAAATCGGTCTATAAACAACGGAGTTATAAGAAGTCCAAAAGTACCCCCCCATTTTGGCATTTTTGCCCCCTGTATCCACACATTTTTAAATTTTTTTAAAATTTCTTTGTATAAGAATGTAGTTCACGTCATGGCAAATCGATTGCCGTTTGTTACGATGAAATCGGACGAGTAGTTCTCGAGATCTCAGGGGGGGCCGAATCCGCCCCCCTGCCGGGAATCGACCATACCGTCTAGCCCTCCTGGAATAGGGCTAGAGACCTTGACTCACCGTGCACAAACCCGTTATGATAAACAGTACATGTTGTACAATGCGCATTCATTAACTCATATCGCCGATGATCTTGCAAAATTTGGGAGCATGGGCGCGTGCTCTGCATGGAGGTTCGAGAGTGTTTCAGAACAGTTGAAACGAATGCTGCGATCAGGGTCAAAACCCTTGGAACAAATTCTAAGGACAAATGAAAAAGGAAACAGTGCAACCTCGTTTTCTCGCACTCACCTGTCAGCAATCCATTCAAAACGATCAAACAATGTGTACATGCTATCTGATCCGACGTGCTGTGAGGTGCTGAGCAGAAGGGCGACGACCAAGACCTATTTTGAACGCGAGATACACCGTAATGCAGTCACTGTGCGACTCAGGCCTTCTTAGACACTTCAGAACTGAGGGATCTGGAGTCGTGAAAGTATCGTCTGGTGATCAATTATGTCGGAAGGCCATCGTGATAAAAGTTGGCAATTCTCGTGTGTTCTTGTCAGTGATGCATGATGAGTAACACATGCACGCCCTTGTTCTGTGAAATATACGATAAATGTTTTTTTCGCACATCACGGCCAATGAAAAACTCAGCTCTAACGTCGAAATCTAGATGCAGTAATTTCATCCAAGATGAAATGTTTATATAACATCAGTTTCGAGTTGCAATCCAAATGTAGTTTTTTGATCGAGAATGCAACATTTAATTAACCAAAATACGGTGTTTTCGTGGCAACCAGAATATTTCGGCAACATGGCTTCTGGGATGAAATCGGAAGGCAGCATTTCCATCAAGAATGTAACATTGAAATTACATTGGTTTGTGGTTCTCATCGCAAATGCAGCAATGAAACAACATCGTTTTCGGTTGGAAGCCCAAATGAAATACTGCCATCGAAAATGCAACATTGGAACAACATCGATTTGCGGTTTACACTGAAAAGGAAGGATTGAAATAGCATCGGTTTCAGGTTGAAATCCAATGCTGCATTTCTACTTCTTTTCGACAAAATGCAATATCGAATCAACATAAATTCGATGTCGACTCGATCAAGATTCATTACTGAAACGATTCAATCTATTTTCGACCAAAACGCAACATCGAATCAATGTTGTGTGTTACAAAGGAAAGCGCACGACAAAAGCCCATGCGCGCATAGATAATCCACATCATCCCTAGTAGCACACGACATTGATTCAAGATCGCGTTTCGGCCGAAATCAGGTCGAAATGTAACAATGCGTTTTGACATCGAATGGACGTTGATTCGACGTTGCTGTATGTTGATTCATGGTCCCGTTCATGTCGAAAACACATAGAAACGTATGGTTACACTTCGACTTAGAACCGGCATAATTCCGATGTTACATTTCAACCAAAATACATTATTTTTCGAAATTTAGAGTACGATTCAACGCTCATCTACATGGAATACATGTTTTTTAATTCAACAAAATCGTAAATACATATACCAATATCTAATATCGCGTTTCAACATCGAATCAATGTCGATTCGACATTGATTCAAAGTCGTGTTTATGTTGAAAACCTGTTGAAACGTGTGACATTGCACTTCGACGAAGAATCAACACAATTGCGACGTCGAATCGACGTGGCGAGTGGTTAATAACATCGACGTCGAATCGACCAACATATGTCGCGATTCGATGTCGATTCTACGTTGATGTGCTACTAGGGATCACAGCATAATAATGCATATAAACTTTTCTAATGAGTATAAATTCTGTTCTAGGCATCATTTAAATGCAATGGAATGCATTTAATATCACGGGCACGGCATAACTTCTATTGAATTATAATGTAGTTATTACACATTTCTAGTGCGAATTATATAGTTTGTAAGTGATGCACTGCTGATTGAAATTAAGATTGCAGATTTACCCGGTCGTGTATTTTGGGTGCTTGCAAACTGCTCATGAGATACTCAAAGCGTCAGTGCATGATGCAATGCTATATGGCTACTGTATATTGTAGAGCACACAGACGTAGCAAATGTAACATCGAAATTGTGCATTCCAAGTCGAAGTGCAATGTTACCTTTTTACATGTTTTCCACAGAAACGCGAGTTTGGGTCATCGCCGAATCGATATTGGTTCGATGTTGAAACGCGATGTTAAATATTGGTAGATGAACCTATACTTCTTTTCGGCTTAAAAAAATACGCATTTCATGCAGGTCAACATTGAATCGATGAGTAAGTGTAGAGATATAATGTATTTTGGTTGAAATGTAACACTGAAATTATATCGATTCAAAGTCGAAGCGTAATGTTGCGTTTTTACATGTATTCGACATAAACGCGACTTTGGATTAACGTCGAATCGATATCGATTCGATGTTGAAACGCGATGTTAAATATTGGTATATGCACCTATATGCTTATTTTCAACTTAAAAACGACATACATTTCATGTGGTTCAACGTTAAATCAACATGTAAATGTAGAGATATAAAGTAGTATATTGGCTGAAATGTAACATGTATATTATGTCGATTTAGAATCGAAGTGTGACGTTACGTTTCTACGTGTTTTCGACACGAACGCGACCTTGAATCAACATAAATCAACGTCGAATCAGCATCAATTTGATGTCGAAACGTAATGTTGCACTTCGACTGAACTTCGACCAAAACGCGGTATTGAATTAATGTCGTATGCCACTAGGGAGGGCCTTCCAACATAAGATATGGGATCCGAAGGGATCTTTTCAACAAAGTATAGACTTAGGATGTGGGATCTGAAGGGATCTTTCGACAAAACGTAGGCTTGGGGTCTGGGATCTGAAGGGCTCTTTCGACAAAACTTGCACATAGAATCCAGGATACTGAAGAGTTCGGGATCCAGACTCCTGATCTGGATCTCAGACCGGATCTTTCCAGATCCTGGCACATGTCCGTTTCTCTGTTGAATGTCCAGTTTACTCTAGCTTTCATTGAAGGTATAGAACAATGAAAGTGAGAAATCCTGTAACATTTTGTTTCTTTCATATTCGTCGATGTGAGAACGCTCGGATCTCGTTCACAGACGTAGCGGGGGAGGGGGACTACGCTAAACATATGGCGATTTTGCAGGAATGTGGAATATTGGCCATATATATACTGGAAAAGCAAACATTACATGTTTTCCTGTGCGTTAAATAAGAGCTAAATTACATAAAATTGCTACTTTTCCCTATCAATTTCGTCATATGCCATTGACATAGGACGAAATTTGACATTTGCCCTCACCCTGAGGGAAACCCTGGGTACGTGCCTAATCTCATTCACGGCTTAATAGCGAAATCACGTATATACCACAGAGTGCCGTATATAAGACAGTTGAGTGCTGCACTTGCCCTGTGCCTTAGGTGAGACCTCGAACCGCCGCTAGTGGTCTCACAATAGCCCACGCTAGTGGTCTCCAGTTGTACGCACCACGAGTGCGTGTAACCGGACTCCGGAGTGAACTGGGGTTTCATCCGGTTCTGGCATATTTTATCGTTTTATGGGTCCTTTTCCGCTTAGGTTTCCGTTTATGCTATGTTGATTTCACGTTCGTGTGTGAAGCAGCGTTTAGACGTATTTTCCATGCATGTTCTTTAACCACACAGTAATGGTAGCATCAGTGACGGTAATGGTAGCGAACAAACCCCAGGGCGTGAAGTACCTTTAAAGCTGCAATGCTTCGCGCCCAAAATATTAAAAAAGATCGATAAATGTCTTTTTGTACTGCGAAGTGCATAAAGAGAAAGTAACGATGCAAGCAGCAGAAAAGTAAGTCTCCGTCGTCATGCGCCCCGCAAGACGTCTTATAGGACGTTATAAGTTATGGGTTGTGTGTGTGTTTGTGTTGCTTTTTAATACCGCTTGTTCGAAAGTACTCCTTGATGTTTCCGACTGCAGGGTGATGGCTCGGACGCGAATCTGTGGCAGCATGCAAAGCATGTATTTCTTGTAGTATGTTGAGGACAAGAAGTTTGCAGTGTGCATGTGTGTGAAAGCCTGATTTGAACAAAGCAGGCATGTGTTTTTCCATATCTCAGAAATTGGGGGGGGGGGGTGCAAATCAGATTCTGGGAACAGTCTGACTTAAAATTTTATTTTTCAATGAGAAAAAACAAAAAAGAAATGTTTACTATGCAACCAAAATTAAGGGACTACAGTTTTTTTGCCACAATGGAGTGGACATGTCCCCCCAGCCCCTGATGGCTACATCCATAACAGCAAATGTCCCTAATCCATGGAAAGAGTCTAAACTGGGCCAAGTTTCAAGGGCATTTATTTAAGTGCATCATCCATTGCACTCAAAATCTGAAATGAGTGTGATATTTCATGGTAATGATGGTTATAAGGCATAGTGTGCACAATGTATTCTTCACTTTGTGTTGTTGTAATCATCCACTGTTCAGAATGAATACTTACTTTTTAACTAATAAAATTCATAACTTCTGTGGCTAATGTCAACTTAGATTAATGGATCCTGGTATGTGTGTTTCAGGCAGCTGTCAAAGCAAAGATTTTGGTGTGGTAATGAAAAAGGAAATTCAACTCATTAGCATCACCATGCCAATCAAAGAGCAAAACCCAACATAACTGTCTCATGTTAATACACTGAAATTCTTAATTGCTGCCATGAACCAATTTCAAATATCAGGACAATTTTGAGCCATTGGGTCATATTTGAAGATGCTACTGCAAGTGGGTGCAGTGGCATTTGTGAACATAATGAAAACCCAACTTATACCTGACATTTTTACATGGATTTAAGACTAACATGAACATTTAGACATCTTTGTTACCCCTTGGCGCAATTTTGAGGTATTTCTTGCCATTGTTCTAAACTGCTATTTACTGCCACAATGGCAAGGGGTATTTCCCACAAATAATTATGGTCAATCAACACTCAAAACAGATTGGAAACACAATTTTCCTGTGAAAACAAGACGTACATGAAATGCTGGAATCATTGACCCCCATGATCCGAGGATTTATTTTGATCTATGATGCATCAAACTCAGTGAAAATTAGGCTGTTCTTAGTGGATTTTTCAACTAAAATCCAAGTCAGATAAACCTGACTGTTGCTGCACTGTTGAGCCATCTTACGAGTATGAGCACCCAATAAATTTGTTTTATCCTCATCATCATCTTGGCCTACTCCTAATCATAAGGATAATTTGCTAGGTCACCGTGATAAAATTCACCTCGCCATATGTCATAGTTCACCCCATGGCAAGTTTTATCATTGCAAAAGGGTCAATTCAACAGTCACTTGCGAAGAGATTAATCGTTGAAATTAATCTTCGCTCTGCAAAACTTTCCCACTAGAACTGCCGCTGAAGAGTGAAGCGCATGGCTGTCAGTAGGTATATATTTACGCATCTTCAATACATTGCACGTGACAGAGTTCGGAGCTAAAATCTGATACAGCTCTCCCCGCCATTCCCTTTAGTAGTGTTTCCGAGGAGCCCAGAGTGACGTCTGGCAATGCGTAGGAAGGAGCTGATTTAGCTGTAGAAATCGGCGCCTCCAACTACTCGAAAAGTGTGAGACTAGTATGGGTAAGTGCAGTAGCAGCAGAAGCGGGGTGGGGGAGGAGCGGGGCGAAATGCCCCCTTAACTGGCGAAAGTCAACATTAACGCTTTTGCGTGACATGGAAAGAAATGGCTCGAAGTGGCCCGTGCCTTCCCCTAACTGTGCCTTTCCCCTAAGTGGCCCTTGCCAGACCACGTTTTGCCGCTCTTGGATAAGTGGCCTGAATGCATGAATTTGACAAAAGATAAACTTCACCCAAGTTGGACCCAAGTGTGTAAGTCACTGATGCACTTGCATAACATCGTATAGGAAGCACCACAAAGGCGTTAAACAATTGTTATTACTTAATAAACGACTGTCGCCTGATCGTTATTTCTCAACTGTGTGTTTACAAAGACTCCATACTAGTAAATGAAACCAAATGTGGAATGCTACAGTGCTTGTGACAAACTCAGGGCAATATGCCAATCAGGTTACTTCTGACTTGAAATTCCGTGAGCTTGAAAATTGTCATTTCTTCCCACTTTTAAACCACATTTCTGCCAAGTTTATCTAATATCATCTGAAATGTTCTGAGTGGAAGCATACTTTTCTGCAAGTTACATGAATGACTTGACTTGGTAAAAAGTACAGGCATAAAAAGCCGAAGACCATGGAAAAAAGTATTGCAGGGCTATATTTTGTAATGCACTATGATAGGGATGTATCACAACTATTTTCAGCCGCGAAGATCGCGAGTTAAACTCCGGACATTTTATAGAGAGCTGATTGCAGCATTTTTATTCCACAAGAATAGCAGTATTTTAGGCTGTGGACCAGTGTCGTCATGGATACAAGTCGAAGTTCCTAATGGCCATATCTTATATATAGGGCCTTGCGTTACAACAGGGCAGAAAAACATACATTTCTTGCCGTAGCGTGCGCTATTTCTGCGTTGCAGTAGCATTTAAATAGTGCTGAATAGGTCGAAAGGAATAATTCATTACAGCCTTTGGAAGCGTTTCACACTTCTCCACCAGCTCGGTGTCGGCGTTTTGTTGCATGACTTGACATCCAGCCGGGTTTTTGTCTTCAATTTCCTGCTGATTTCAATTTTTTATCGTCTCCAACAGTAGTAATGAACATTGCGAGCGTTCAGACAGGCTTGCGTTTCTGGCCGTAGGATGGTTTATTCTGTACTGAAATAGCATTCAAATGGTACGGAATTGGTCAAAAGGATGCCTTTCCGCCTGCATTACAGCCCTGCAGAGGCTTCTACACTTGCCGGTCAGCTCCGTTTTTGCGTTTCTCTTGACTTTCTTGACATCCCGGGGATTTCTGCTCTGTTTTTATGTTTCATGTCAATTCCAATTTTCCCCCGTCTGCACTAGCGGTTATGAGCGTTACAAGGCTTCGGAACGGCTTTCTGGCCCTAGAATGCGTTATTTCTGTGTTTAGATACCATTGAAAAGGTGCTCAATGAGCCCAGTGACATGGTATCTGGATGAATCTTTCATTGTTTCATTGATTTTCGAGTCGTCCTCCCCCCAACTTTGAAATCGGTCCCGCGCCCCTGCCGCCCCCTCCTCTTGTGCAGATGAGACGCCTCTAAAGAATTTGGCTCCCCTCACAGACCAGACACGTCTACGATGCAGGCGCTTCTGACAGGCCAGGCTCTCGTACAGATTAGGTATCCCTCGGGGACTCGATGCCCTAAGCGAGCGAGGCGCCTCTTACACATCAGGCGCCCCTCGGGGGCTTCGCTCTCTTGGCGAGTGAGGCGCCCTGTACACATCAGGTACCCCTCATATATTTGGCGCCCCGTCTACAAACCAGGCGCCCGTACGGGAGATCTCAAAAACCAGACACGTCGACGATACAGACCAGGCGCCCCCCGTAGAGATCAGGCACCCCTCGGGGGCTCGGCGTTCTTGGCGAGCGAGGCGCCTCTTACACATCAGGCGCCCCTCGGGGGCTCGACGCCCCTGGCGAGCGAGGCGCAACCTACCCATCAGGCGCCCCTCATATATTGGTTGCCTCTTTTATGGGTCAGGCGCTCGTACGAAACTCTTTACAGACCAGACGAGTCTACGATGCAGGAGCCCTTGTCAGGCCAGGTTCCCGTCCCCCCTCACAGATCAGGCACCCGTTATATATTTCGTGCTCCGGCTACAGACCAGGCGCTCGTGCGGGACTCGTACATGTATATAAGTAAAAAAACCGTCATTATGTAAGTAAACTACCAATGTCATTCTAAATAAATGGTGCGCTCCTGGAGATCGGCGCCCGCCTTCGAGGTTGGCGCCCCTGGACGAATGGTGTCTCCACCTCCACGCTTCGTCGCGCTTGCACATCCCCGTCTCAGTATACTGGGTTGTGCGGTTAAAACGAGCTGATTTTTCAGAAGTAAACCACTTCAAAATTAGTCCTGGTTTCAGGGGTTTAACTGCATAAAAGATAATTTTGTTTTTTCCAAATCGTGTCATTTTCCGTTGCATCTAGCCTACTATCCATCCTGCACTTTTACCCCTCGTAGTGCGACCGCATTGATTTGGGTTTTCCCATTTCGGTATCGTCGCGGCATAAAAATATTAGCATTTGTTATTTGCGCACACTACCACTGGTGATCCCACCGTACAAAAAACTGGTAGACGAAACATTTTTGCAGCGACTTCGCATGCGGAAGAAATATCTCCACAGCAAACGCTGAATTGATTGTGCGTTTTTATCGTGATTTCGCATTTGAAAAAATGCCATGTCTTCACAGGAAACCTATACTAGACTTTTTTATTTTGAGCACCCCAGTTGTTCCTCCCTCTCAGTTACCCAGTTTTGCCTTGAACAAGGGGGCTGGCGACTGCATTGGGGGTCTGAACCCCCTCCTCCAATTAACACCTTAGATAATGCCCCGTGCTATGACGTCGCCTCGCCACAACAGCACATCCAACGCAGCGATTCAGACTGATTAGTTGGTTTGGATTATGGCGTGCAGCCACTTGGGCTGAGTCGTCCTTATAGTGCTCACATATTCCTATGTTGTGCTCATAACGTCCTATGTGTACAATGCTCATATCAATCCTTGAGTGTTCAATCCGTGCTATATATGCCACCGATCGAGAGCTGACGGTGTCCAAGTTCGAGCCCACAACTTTGCGAAACGGAAACAAGCAAACAAAGCGCCAAACAGCATTAAGAAATGTAGGAACTAACTCTGAAACTTCATAGTCCCATGGATTTCCACAAAGACAGAACATTTGAAAAACAAAAAACAATGCAATAAGTAAAACGGAGAATTCTCAAGTTTTCCTATGTCACGAAAAGTAAATGTAACTAAACGTCAGGTCTGAGAGCAAAAAGTTTGGGGATACAAAAGATACTCTGCATGCCTCATCCTGAGAGTTGAGGGCACGTACACTCTCCACATCCCCTGTGGCGTGATCCATGGACCTGGCCGAGGCCAGCGCTCCGTAAGAGCAGTCTGAAAGGCGGGCGGCGGCGTGGTGTCGCCCGACCGTAGGCGGACAGTCGGCCGCTGGGTGATGGCCTTGGCCCCGGCCGGCCCGCGCCTCTGTAGCGTCACTGGATCTGGGCTGGCCGGCTCAGGTGGCGCCACCATCGGACCGCGCCCAGCCACCCGGTCGCCGCTCGGCTCCGGCCCAGTCACACGGTGTACAACTGCGACAGGGGATACGTTCACCGCCAGCCGTCAGCCATGGCCGAAGGTGAGAAATACTGGGCAGTGGCTCCAGTTCGGCGCAAAGTGTCGTCCACTCTCTATTCAACTGCAGAAATGGTTAATGGTCGTGGGGGGTATTGAAAGAAGAAAACCCCTCATTATGTTCCTCCATTGTTGTGAGTGGATTTTTTTCGTTCCATTGCGTTTTGCTAGTGCTAACTCCCCTTCCCGGACCCAGGCTTCAGATTTTCCACATTGCCTTTGACGCCTGCGGGCCACCTTTAGGTCAAATATTTCTCGAGCCTAAACCGACCGTACCCCTACCTGACCATGTTGTGCCCAACAAAGACTATTCTGGCCCAGCCACGCTCAATCCCGGACTGGACTCATTACATGGCTCCAAAGCGAGTATTTATCAACGTCGCTTTTCCGCTCCCGGCCTTGTCCAGGGCGAGCCAGAGCCGCTTACTTAAGACGAACTGGGTCACTGCTCGGTCCAGAGCTGACGATCCATCGGCCCGTCAGCCCGTCCGACCCGCTGTCGTCAGCGGCACGGTGCTACGGCCCGCTGCCGTCAGCGGCACGGTGCAGCAGCGGTTCCTAGGCCAGCGGGTCCCACGCGGCTCAGCGCGACGTACACCCTTTATTACCACAGAGCGCACGCACCACATACCAGCCCTTACCACCATACATCATACGCACCGCATGCCTGCCCTTGCTATCACTTAGCGCTCAACCTCAGTACGGGTTCCGGAGGCCGCTTGCCGCGCCATGAGAACAGGCTGGAGAAATTGGCCGTGCGTGCTATTGGCGGAGTGTCGGCTCGGTCGGAGTGTAGCTGGGTGTATTTTCGGCCTGGCAGACGGCCAGATTGGGAGAGGGCGGCCGCTGCTCGCGTTCGAGACCAACCAGGCAGCGTTTCGGCTGCAAACCGCTCTTCCACACCAGTCGTCCGTTGTTTGGTGTCCCGACTTATACCTGAGCCGATGTCGACCGTTCAGCCAAAGCCCGTGCAGTTTAGGCAGACGGCTACTGGAACTGCTTTGGCGACACTCAGCGCTCGGCCTTTGTAGTGTGAGTTGGTGACGACTGAGCTGGTGACTGACACCCTGTAGTCTGTGCAAACCGCTGAGCGGTCTGCAGTCGTCACTGCAGGGTCGTGGGCGGGCACGCCAGGCCTTCCTGTCAGCCGCTCTCCCGTGACAACGTGGCGGGCCAAGCCGAGCGGTGACGTCATTAGCTGGCCGGCCACCGGGTCCAGCCGACCGGCACCGCCCGGCCGCCTGCCCTGTCGGTCGGGGTGTGTCCGCTGCAAGTCGGGACGTGCCTGCTGTAAATCTGGTCGTGTCCGCTGCAGGTCGGGACGTGTCCGCTGTAGGTCTGGTCGTGTCTGCTGTAGGACTGGTCCTGTCCGCTGTAGGTCTGGTCGTGTCCACTGGAGGTCGGGGTGTGTCCGCTGCAGGTCGGGACGTGTCTGTTGTAGGTCTGGTCGTGTCCGCTGGTGGTCGGGGTGTGTCCGCTGCAGGTCTGGTCGTGTCCGCTGTAGGTCTGGTCGTGTCTGCTGTAGGACTGGCCGTGTCCGCTGGAGGTCGGGGTGTGTCCGCTGCAGGTCGGGACGTGTCCGCTGTAGGTCTGGTCGTGTCTGCTGTAGATCTGGTCGTGTCCGCTGTAGGTCTGGTCGTGTCCGTTGTAGGTGTGGTCGTGTCCGCTGTGTGTCTGGTCGTGTCCGCTGGAGGTCGAGACGTGTCCGCTGTAGGTCGGGACATGCTCAGCAATTACGAATAAGCTACACCCTGACCGTCTGGAAGTGAAACGTCGTAATAAAGTGGAAGTGAACATGTCCTCCGTTTTTGGGCAATGGAAAATTTCGCTGTGTAGTGATTGACATTTTTATGTCTTGCCAGAATCAACCACTTCTTTTGAGTTCCAAACAGCCAGACTAATGCAGGTGGATGTGAGGGTGGGAGAGACACCACTGGCAACAAGCACCACCTTTGCGAGCTGGTATTGTCGTGAGCGAAGCAGAAATATTCAGTCCAATCTCTAGTACTATGGCATCCTTTTGTTCAGGATGAAATTATTTGATTATGCTTGACCACATCAGTCAGGAGGGCCACGTTTCTAAGGAATGCAACGTGCACCCAGCGCATTGCATGTTGTTTTAATTCTGTCTCTTTCTCCAAGATTCAGACGATGTTTTTAAGGGCAGTCTGAAAAGCGTGTCGAGACGTCAGCCTCTCATAAAATCATGTTTGTATGACTCGTGTACGTGGAATAAAACACTTGCTCGACGTATTCAGCTTGCTGTAATACGCATGCTGTTATCGGTATGGTAAATCCAAGCGTGTGTGGTGGTCAGTGGGTGGTTGTGTTGCTCATCAATTGTGCATTGTTGCGCATTGCACGTTAATCTTGCGATTGACTACGTTGCGCCTTCTCAGGCGAGTGCTGTGTTGAAGAGTGCTGCTGCCACGAGACGGACGCCAACCATGTGTACCGGTTCCGCCCTGTCAACGGCACCTCCGTCACCTTCAGTGTCAAGTGCCACAACGACGCCCACCTCTGCCTGAGCCCCGTGCCCGAGGATACCGACTCCATGTTGCAAGTCTTCATCGGGGGCTGGAAAAACTCCCAGTCCGGACTTCGTCTCGGAAAACGTGAGCGACCGTCTGCGGCTAACAGAGATCGAGTGGTGGAGACAAGACGAAGGATCAGCTGATGGGGCCGATTTTGCTCTTGTTCCCGTCTCGTCACTGTTGGCCGCTGGGCGCCGACTCGGTTAGCCGTCTTTTTGAAGACCCGCAAATGCATGCCACAGAAGCCACACCATGTGGGTGTGATTTATAAGAGGCAGTGCTTTGAGCACTGCCTCGCCCGTGATGCTGGATGCCTGCATGTTTTTTTCTTTAGTTATTTCTTAAAAAAAATTGTTACGAAAGTTTTTTTTCGGAACAATTTTTGAAAGGAATAAGTAACGACAAAACATGTAGACATCCCGCATTACGGACGAGCCAGTGGCTTGAGTGTATTAAAGAACGCCCACCGTTCACGTCAGCTGGCATGTCAGCTGGCAGCTGGCGTTTTTGACAAAGAAAAAAACACTCAAGTCGTTTTCATTTCTTCATTTAAAAACTAAATTAGAATACGTTCTTTCGGCGAACAGCATAATCTTTGGTGGAAAAGAACTGAGAAAACCCTTAATGTGGCATTCTGGTTGCCTATTCTTCAAAGACGTAGATTTTCAAGAATGTCGGTAAAAAGCTGGGCGGCAGCTAAAGCCCAACACCTTATCGCCGTCATATGAAATTGGTAACGCATCGCTTAGTGCCAGTTTCAACGCGTGAGACATATTTATTTACGATTCGTGGTAAACTCACGGTTTTTCTAAACAGGTGAGCTAATGCGCACTAGACGATCAGCACCTGGACTGTGCGTGCTCGTTGAAAGGGCAGGCTTACGGTATGAAGTCACATGTGTTTAATCGACATACGCGGACTGTAAACTGATCCAGGTTGTGTTAATTTTGTCATATTGCGAGCAACCGCATCACTGAACTGAAAGGCTTGAAGCTCCTTTGTTGGGCCGATTACCATAGGAATATCAACATAACCCGTGGGTTAATTACATGTGGTTAAGACGTGTATTTCCTTGTTTCCTGTGAAGGGTTGCCACTTGTTTTGTATCACTGATGCCGTTGAGTCCTCGAATGTTTCACCACATCTGTCGCACATGAGTGATGTGCTTTCCGTGTTATGGATGGTTTGCGGTCCGTTTCGCGAGTGTTGTGCTGTCTGTGTCTTGAGTATGTGCAATCCTTTACGTCAGTAATGCGCAGTCTGTGTTGTGAGCAATATGCCGTCTGTTTCGTGAGTGATGTGCGGCCGTTGCCGTGAGTGATGTACTGTTCATGTCGGGAATGATGCGTTGTCCGCGTCGTGATTGATGTTCAGTCCGTGACTTGAGTGATTTGCAATATATGACGCGAGTGATGTGCTGTCCGTGTTGTGAGTGGTATGCTGCCCTGTCGTGATTAATATGCTGTCCGTTCGTGAGTGTTGTGCTATACGTATCGTGAGTGATGTGTGGTCCGCGTCATGAGCGATGTGCGGTTCTTGTCGTGGGTGATGTGCATTCCGTGTCGCGCATGGTGTGCAGTCCGTACCGTGCGTAATGTGCTGTCCATGCCGCAAGTGATATGTTTTCCGTTTCGTGAGTGATGTGCGTTCCGCGTCGTGAGTGATGTGCGGGCCGTTTCGTGAATGATGTAAGGTGCGTGTCCAACAGATGATGATGTGGCCCGGGTGGACACGCCCGACATTGTCAGCGAGGAGGAGTTCCGCACGTTCTGGATCAGCTGGGACAATGGCCATATCAAGGTACGACCACTTCCAGCTTACTGCAGTGATGGCACATTAATGCTAATGTCTCCACAAACTGGTGGTGCGTCTGTTGACATATTGTTCACTGAAATTATCTACGTTGTTGTTTCTTAAAAAGGGAGACGATAGCATTGGTCTCTGAGGGGACTGCGGGAGACATGACCCCCAGTTTTTCACAACTGTTGATTTGTTTCCCCTGATTTTTTAAGTATCACAGAGGCATTTCCCATAAGTGACACGATTTCTTTAACATTCAAATCCAACAAAAGGGATTTCAACCGTTGTTTGCCATGCAACACCCGAAAAAAAATTTACCCCCGTTCTACCTATTCTTGGTGGACTGCAATCAGTCCGTCCCCCCAATTTCTTAATGATTGCTACACCCATGGACCATAGGGCTAACCATAACCACGAATTACGTGTATTTTTCACCAAAGCTGCATCTGTGTTCACAAGGATAAACATCTCTTACGCCAGGATAAACGTACTTCCCAAGCAGTTTACGACTTGGACCAGGGGTGCAGCCAGGATTTCGCCAAGGAGGGACCAGAATAAATTTAATCCCCTTAAAACCAAAAACTCCTTGGATTTCGGCCGCTTGGTTTTGGAATTTTGTATTTTTGAAATTTACTTTCGCCTTTCTTTATTGCGTAAAGAAACGTTAAATTGTCAACCCCAAAACATACGCGTAGGAACGGGGAAGAGAGGGTGGGCAGGGAGCCACGGCCACCCATGTTTCAAGGTGGGGGCTAGCAATGTTAACTGCTCCCCACTTTTTCAGAAATGATTTTTCTTTAGTTTTTTTTAGCTATTTTAAGCATGCATGGCAGTTTACTCAGTCCACCAATGATCAGCCTCAAAACCTATTAGATAAAATTGCTTGATATGATAAATGAATACTTTACATGAAAAATGTAAATATGGCATATATAAAATGTACATATGGCATCATCTTATGCTGCCATATCCAGCGGGAGTTAGATATTCTGAGGAAAAATGTAGTGCATTCTTGCACCTAAAGTGAGCATTCTGAACCCAGGTCATAGCATCGTCGTAGGAACAGGGGGGGGGGGGGGGGCGGGTCGGCATGGACCATGGCCTTCCACCTTTCATAATGGCAGGGTCGCAATATGGTACCTGTCCGTTCCCCACTTTTTAATCATTAAAAAGACATTGCAACAATTTGAATAACAATTGCAACAATGTCGACAAAAGATATTTCAAGACAAATGATCAGTTTTTACAGCAGTTCACTCAAAACCAGGACGTAAAGCCAAAGTACGACACTAAAATCTCCTGAGACAGAAATGTACATATTGAGCATATTTTTAATGTACGCTTAACTTGTGAAGGTCAAGACGCTTCCCAGCCCATAGCCCAAAGGGATGACAGTAAAATCAGATTTGCAGGGCAGCTGTATTCTGTATTCGGGGCACGACTACTTATTGCCTTTTTTGCCGTATTTCAAATGTAGATAGTCTGAATATGGGGCGTACCCGGAGTCACTGAGCATTAAGCCCTTTGAGAACCACGTCCCATTTCAGGTCTGCCTAACGAGAACATCTAACGCTCTTACTATTTGTACTGAAAGAGCAAATTGCATTTTGCTTAACATTGGTTTAAACGATTTTATGTCGGACTGCACCCCCGTCGTCAGCTAAAATAATTTGGCTCCTGGCATCCACTTTCTGAAACCCTCCTCAACAAGTTCGGGGGGCATGGCTGTTCGTCCTCCTTGCTTCACCTCTGACTAGGACTGTAGCAACAATAATTTTGTCACTCCGTAATACCAAGAAAAGATCACTTAGTCTCAAACAGTTGTTAAATGTGCCAGAAAAATCTAAGTGATGAATCTTAACAACACATTTCGGTCTGATGTTGGCCAGATCCACGTCAGGTGCAAAAACATGCAACGCCAAACGGAAAGAATCGGGGCGGAGCTGAAACGAGAAAAATAGTTTAATAGCACGTTCATTTCGGTCGTAGATCATCTGAGTAAAAAGGTACCACCAGAGGTCAATTGCTTCTGTGCTGTCCTTAAGGGATTACGTTCCAGCTAGTCACATGTTTGTTCATGTCCGGGCATAGTTCGCGAATGAACAGCGTCTCGACTGCTCATTTAACAATGCTCAATAAACAGTAGACAGTGCAATAATTAGGTGGACTTTTTTTTTACACAAACCATGCACATGCCTTGGGAATTCTGGGGATCTCCTTCGCATGTTTTTTGTATGGAACTAAAGAAAGAAAGAAACGAACGAGTTAGAAACGCGAATTCCTGCACATGGTGCACTGTTCAGTTATCGCGGAAACACACTCCCAGAAATATGCGCGTGACGTTTTCAGGCCCGCTATAAATCTTTTCCGGCCCGCTATATGAAAACCATTTACTTGTTTTACTTACTTACGTAACTTATTTTACTTTTACCTCTTCTGTTTTTGCATAAAAACACCAGTTTAGTGTTCGCACATATGATGAATCTCATCTGAAACTCACAAAATATGTGTTTGGATTTTAGGGGGAAACAAAGCATAAATACAGCACATTAGCAAGGAACATAATCAACAGAATAAATACTGACAAAATGCCTTTTTTATTCTAACCGATGCTCATTGAGCGCGCTTCTAGTAGAGACCTTTCTCAGTGTATTGCCTGCTGCCTGTTGCTCACACCTGGTTATTTATCTCAAAGCCAGAGGAGTTGTTGAAAACAAACTGAACTCTGGAGGTGGAGGTAGAGGTGCATGCTCCTGGGTCTGATTGATCCTCTGTACTGGATGACCTCACTTCGAATCGGGCGCCAGTCATGTCGCTGACTGCCATCGATTTTTGTACGTCCATGCATGCGTCAGCATATCCAGGCAAGCTTGCGACGTTCTCGTGCCCAGTGAGCTGGACGAAGTATTCCGGAGGACAACCCGTCTCCATCACTCTCTTTACGGTGGTCTTTCATACTGAATGATTCGTTTTGTGTCCACTGACTCCTGATGCCTCACATCCTGTCTTCATCAGGTTACCCAGAGAATTTTTCCCGCGTGGTTCAACAGCGTACCACAGGGGGTTGTCTGACCTCCTCTTGTGATTGGTCGTCAGAAAGAACGGGCTATCTGGAGTACAGGTAGCTGGGGGTCAATGAGCTGCATACTTCTTGTATACACGGATGGGACAGCGCTCTTGCTTTGCAGCGTTAAAAAACGCCTATTGACCCGCTTATCTGGCCGTCAGTCCTGTGATTTCTGTGAGCCTCATTAAATTGCAGGTATTCATTTCCCTTCCGATACCCTGGAAGCCTAACATCCCCCACTTCATCTGCCGAGCTTCGCGTCTATCACGTGACCCGAACAGGAGGCTGAAGAGGTACCGGAAGGTTTTGGTTAGGGTCAGGGGATCGCTTGCCTAACTTAAAAACGGTATCTCGTTTAGGTTTGGCCCCATGTCAACCTCTTTCATTGTGTTCACTTTTGCCGTCTCTCTCTGTCGTGCAGGACTGAGAGCATCGTTTTTTTTCTACACAAATGCTGCTCCCATTGTTTTGTTGTCTTAACCATTGACCTTCAGCTATCTGCCTAAGATAGAAAACATGTTGCGTACAGGAGACACTTCGTAGTCTCAAGCACACAGTCACAATTCTCCTCAGGGGGGGGGGTGCAAATGTCCAAATTTTTCGTATGGCGTTGGCATATGACGAAATTCATACAAAAAAGCAATTTCGCGTAACTTACCTCATATTTAACGCGAAGGACTATTCCTTCGCGTTAAATGTGCAACATATATATATGATTTTGCAATATACATATATATATATATATGTATATATATATGATCACTATTCCGCATTCCTGCAGAATCGCCATATATCTAGTGTAGACCGCTTGGCTCAGGGGAGGGGGAGTCATGACCCCCATGGTCCCGCCTTGGCTACGTCCCTAGGTAGTCTGCACCATTTTCTCGCTTCATGGACAGAATGGAGCTGCACATGACTGCATTCAAAATACTCGGCTTCATGTGCAGTATATTTTCATCTCGGCCTTGCTGCTTTGACTCTTGTTCATTCTTCCTCTGCCAGTAGTTTGTTTTTTACCGTTGCCTTGTTTCTAGTGTCCTAGATGGCTCCATTTTTTTCCCTGACACTTTGGCCTGTTTTATCGTCATCGTTAGTGCCCATGAACAACAAAATCCGAAAACCATAGCTGTTCACTTGAGGAATTTTTAGCTGTTACATTCCAATCAGCCTCGTGATAGAAACAGTTCATCCGGACTAGCTCTGGTCAAATCCATCAAATCTAGTTAAGACGGTAGGGTGACAGAAACTGTTAAACATTGAAGTTACGTTAGCTTTTGATTTCCTCCCTTCCGGAGATGCACATGTTTAACTTCTATTAATCAAAAGACACGTTGTTTCAGGCACCATTTTATCGCAATCTATCTCTGTGCTCTTAAAAAAACAGTCTGTATGTTCACTTTTTAAGTCCGACTTTTGACCTTGAACATCGACAGACAAACTGCGTCCCGGTGTCCCGATGATAAAGCCGAACCTTGGCGTTATCTAGTGTTAGATATATTTTGAGTCAGACTGGTTTAGCGCCTTGGGGTCAGCTAGGTCTGATATGTATTACACTGTAAATTCTTACGCATATGCCATGTGCAGGACAAATATTCCTACCGTCACTGGGAAAGAAACCGAAATTTACCTCCGTTTCTCCATAATTTGACATCTCGGGGCCTATGGCCCTCATTGCCTCTGTTCGGGAAAAAATCTCTGTGAATTTTATTTTTTTCCCGGCTCGGAACAGAAATGTATAACTCTCATCGACAATTGCTAAGTTAGTGCAACACCCGTTCATCCAGTTGCAAAACCAGACCATGTCAGGTCACGTACTCAACGGTGGAGGCTTGGGATAATTGTTGAGGTCTCAAGCGTCACTCTGAATTCCATTCTTTCCATACAGCACCATGGACCTGGCGCTAAATTTCATAATAAATGGTTACCAGTGTAACATCAGGAGGCACAGGGAATCCCACACATGCACGCATCTGTTTTGTGCTTAATCAAGGTGTGGTCATTGTCCTTTTCGTTGGAATGATTGAATAGGTCAGGAGATGAATGGACGGGGGTGCAAGTATGACCCCACCTGTATCCACGATTTTGTGTAAATGGAGGACCACCAGCGCGCGCGTTATCCGTCTTCTCATAAGGGACGAGCGAGCCCAAATGGTCCCACGTCATTGGGCTGTGGACCTTATCGTCAGCATGTCATTTCAATGGCTTTCAGTCCATTCGTTTCGACTGATTGCTGAAGTGACGTTTGCCTAACTGCGTTCAGCAAAGAGGCATTTCGGCTATTTGTCCGTTCGGCAAATGGCATTCAACCATTTGAAGGCCATCAAACTGACATACTGATCTTTTGGCAGCCGCTGGATTGCATAAAGGGCTTTGAAATGTGAGAATAATAATGCAGTGGTCATTTTTTCCACTTGCCATGTTTCATTTGGCGTTTTGCACTGTCGATGAAATGTCGTTTGCAGAAACAGCATTCGTCTTATTGCATTCTGCAAAAGCCATTCGACAGAAAATTTCTTCTATGCATCCGGATACCATGTGGTCAGACTGGAGACGGGTTAATCCCCTCACTCCAGTCGTGATTGTGATCTCGCTGTAATGCTGCTGACAGAGAAGACTAGTGACTGTCTGAGCCCGGAGCCGTTCCCCTTAGCCATGGCTTTGATTTTGCTGGAGTTCTGCTGACACAGGAAACTGGAAACTGTCTGATCCGTTGTCCTCCGTAGCCGTGTTCATATAATTCGGAGGGAATTCGGACTGTGCCCTTTATCGGCAGGTGGGTCATGGCGGCGACCCTACGCCGTTCATGACCTGGAATAGCCCGAACCCACTGGCCGTGGCCTACCTGGGCTACACCACTGGTTGGGGCAGCTGCGGAGAGTGGAAGTTCCACGGTCAGTGGAAGTTCCAGCGCCGAGCGACTGGCGGTTCAAGCACTCTGCTCTGGACAATGGATGTTGCAATATGACTGTTCTACGCATTCTGTTGAAAGTTTTCCTTCATCGTTATCCGTTCTGCGCCTGCTGTTGAAAGTTTTCCTTCGTCGTTCAGGTAATGAGAGCGAATTATCTCATATTGTCTTGTAATGTTTCCCGCTCAGATTTCGCATGACGTCGGACGGGAATCGACACTAGACGGGCTCTGAAACCTTAAATTGCGGTGGCCGGTGCACAGGCCACTGAGCCCCGAGACTGTCCGTGCGCCGGCTGGAAGCGCGGGAAACTGAGCGCAGACTACAGGCGCACTGACTCGGCCGCCGCACCGCCCTCAGATGAGGCCATGTTTGAGAGTCCGTGCGACTGTCACTACCATTTCCGGGAGGCACACGGCACATCGGTCACCTTCAGCGTGCAGAGCAGCAATGACGCGCACGTGGCGCTGACTCCTGGCGCGGCAGTGGCCGCGCCCATGTACGAGATCTTCATCGGCGGCTGGAACAACACCAAGTCGGCCATCCGGTACACCAAGGGTGAGAGCAACGGGAGGGGAAACAAGCTGCGGACGGCAGAGTACATGCTAGAGCTCTGTCACAAGGGGCATGGTCGCCTGAAGTGTGTGGTCGCCGACAGGAGTGGGGTGCCTAAAGGTCTCGAATCGGGTGGTTTTCAGAATTGCTTTTTTGTTCGATGTTTCGCCCATATCATTCAGTTTGGAAAAACTAGTTGCGTCAGAAAGCTTATTCAGATTTGAAAGTGCTCTGGTCTTCTTGCCACTGACCTGCTTGCACACTGTTTACCATCATGAATATTTGGACTGTTGCGTAAAGAACTTCCAGTCATCCGGTCACGCCATTAAGCTTCATGAGCAAAAACGTGGAACGTGCGTGGTAGTTTTACTTAAGAAACTGAACAGATTTCCGTGGGATGGCGGCATGTCCAGGACCTCAGTTATTTGATCGAGGTCCCTACAAGCCTGCGCCGGAAAATCAGTAGTGGTATTGTCTTCTTGGGACTGTTTCGGAAGACTGATTGCGGCCTTTTATCGGAAATGCCGGCTTCCGGGCCACGGGCTGGTACCCATCGTCTTTGATAGTGCATTATAAAGTTAAGTATCCGCTTATGACGAATTGTCGTTATAGGACTTATAGCTGTATTGCCCGGATGTTACACATCAGGGTGTGCTTAACAATGGTTTCCCCCTCCCACCACCACCATCACCAGAACTGATCCTCAGTCATGACTTATGCCTTGTTTCTTAGCGATTGTTTTCGACGAGCACATAAGTGAAGACATGTGCATGGCGGAAACTCCGGACATCTTGTCCGCGGACGAAATGAGGTCGTTCACCATCTCCTGGGCCGACGGCGACATCAAGGCGTTCATCAAGGGAGAATCGACCCCATTCCTGGAGTGGAAGGACCCAGAGCCCATCACGGTGAGAGAGATGCAGAGCTTCAATAACGTCCAGCTGGACCGTTGCGTGGTCAGTCTGTCGTGTTTCGCTCAACATCATCTCTTATATTCATGGCTCTGGCAACTGCAACACGTCCCGCAAGGCCTCAGACTAAGCGTTAACCCAGTACAAGACCCAGTGTATGGTGAAATTATTGTACCTAATGGTAATGAACACCTCATTAACCCACGACTTGCTGGGGAAAGGGATCGCCGCATAACTCCGTAACTAAATGTTGCAGCGTAATAAAAATTTTAGAACGCCCCCCCCCCCCTAGATACTAGAGGCAAACGAACGCGTTATACGGCTGGTTTGGGGTCAAGGCTTTGTATCGCACGCAGACCTGTGCTCCCGTTTAGTACCAGGATTACTCATATGAAACGACACCTGGGGTTCCTGTCATGCAGGTAGAAATTAATCGCACACCTTTCCGCAAGCGAAGGATCCCAAGTCCAACAAGTTGCACGCTCGCACTGATGGCATCTTGCCACTAATGCCCTAAATCTAGCTGTTTCTGGATGGCGTTTGTGATTTTGCAGCCCACCACAAAATTTCGCGCCTTCAGCATCAACGATTCCCAAACCAAAGGCCTAAATTGAAAAGAGGTACACCACAGCAAGTGCGTCCCGCACCCACGAGGCTGAAAAAGATCCCTATATCGAATGGCACGTATCACGTCCTCCTGCTTGCCAATTTTCAGCATCCCAGGGGTAAAAGCTTTCCGGCGAGGCGGGTATCTTGGGCACCTCGCGTTTCGCGTGGAAGCTGCACCCCGTTTCGGCCTGAATCCGTCGAAATTGACCATCCAGCGGCCCGTCCGCCTTTCCAAGCCATCATTACAACAAACTGCGCCGTTTGTATCCCGGCAATTGGCCCATAACAAACAGGGATGTAAAAGAGGCGCATGCGCGCTGCATCTGACCCTGCATATCATGTGGGGAACTGTTGGATAACCCTGATGCTGGTCCATCTACCCATCAAATTTCAGCCGCCTAGGTCACTGTTGACGGCACTCAAATGTCCAATTCGAAACACGTGCCTCAGGATCGCCAAGTGGCTGACCAAAAAACGCGCACCCGCAAGTGGGATCCATGTTGTCCCCAAGTCTTGAGTCAACAGCACCCGCCGTTTGACCTGTGCCCGTGATTAACTGAATTCTGCAGAGGTCCGGCTCGTGCCACTTGGCACGTGGTGTACGACACGAATCATCTCGAAACCTACACCACAATCTGTGCGCCGAGTTGGCGCACCCGATGGTGCCACTTGTGTCGCGATGGGCTGGCACGTTCCGGCGCTAGAGGCTCCGAAGTTTAAACACAACACACACGCACACGCACACGCACGCACGCACGCACGCACGCACGCACGCACGCACGCACGCACCTTGATTTGAACTTTTGTTTCCAGGCGACTGCGATGCATGAAATCTCACTTGCTAAAAGCATGCAGAGCACGTTTCATCTCCGGATTTTGAACAACTGCAGTTTTACAAATATAACGTCAGTTTACGCCATAATACCAGTTGTGACAGCCACGTAAAAACTATAATGCATGCGCGAGTGTCAGTAAGCATTTCAATAAGTTTTGTGGCATTTAGGGAGTTAATGTGTCATGCTAGCATATTTCAAGCTGCGTTTATGGAGTTTTATGCGCCGTGTTAAACGTACTAAAACTAATTTCTATCTCACCTTTCGAATCACTTGGCAAGTTTTAGCCTGTGTCACGATTTTCCTCAAGTATGCGTGTGCTAGTATTCTGAATATACATTTAACGTATTTTGGATTTAGAATACGTGTTATTGCTGATTTGTGCAAAACCAGCATTTCCCAAACCGGCAAAATTGCTACATTTTGCGCACAGTTGGCAGTTTTTGTCAGCGAACCGTTTTGAATGATCAAAACAAGTGGACCGGCAAAAGCTATTTTTACCGTGTTTTGCCGCCATGCAACAAGAACTCATTTTTGGAATGCTCCCTATTTTATTAGCAACTGAGGTGTTTTATTCTATGTTTTTATTATTCCCAGTTTGCGAAAGGCACGTACATTGAAAAAATCAAGGACAGTCTAATATTTTATGATGTAGACTTTCATCTTTTAAGAATTTGACAACAAAATGGATCAACATCAGGTTTATCTGCATATTCCTGGTTTATGAGTTTCCCTATCTCAAGAACCATTTAACATGATGAGGAGAAGACAAAAGTTACGTCATCATTGCGTACGAATACCTGCATTGGGTACCTGGATGGCTAGGGCTTTTCCACGAGGAGTCTGCTGTGCAGATCCCTATTGCGATCGATTTTTCTTTTTTTGTCATGTTTTTACGATGGCAAGAAGCGTTTTTGGCCTCTCGTTTATGAACTCAAATGTTAATCTTGTATACTCTACTAAACCAATTATTCACCTGTAATGCATTTCAGTATTATGTTGAATCCTCGAATATTGGGGGTAGGTGCTGTGTAACTTGCAGGACCTGCCTAGAATGATGTTGGACCTAAAGACCTGCAGGATCTTTATAACCAAAATTTGCGACATTGGGGAGCATTGTTCCCGACCTATACCTGCGTACTAAGCTAAATTTCTTCGTCCGGCTCGCATTTTGTGTGGAAAGGTTTCGATTGACAGGAATTTCTGACAGTGTGTGCCTAGTTAAGAGACAAACACGTCTCGAAGGAATTATGGTCTAGGAACCTTAGCTACAGGAATAGCTCAGCTACGTAACATAATGCTTGTTACCACAGCAGTGGGGCAGTAATCGCTAAAGGTCATGATAATTGTTGAGCGATTAAAATGGTAATCCAACAATCCCACACCAGGATTTACATCCAGGTCTGCCAGTTGCTGGCCAGGTGTTGTCGGTAGTAGAAACCAAATCAGATATATTTTGGTACGGAATGGAATGATATTCCTGGTTAAGATTTTACTTTCTTCGCCATATCTGATATAATTGTAGACAAAAATTGGTTTCTAAACATGGCTGAGAATGTATGAGTATTGTAGGAACGCATATATTTGCAAATTAAGCACCATCGACCCACAAATGGTATTGTGAACCGATAATAAGAAACTCATTACCTACTTATGGAATTATCAGTATGTTTAAGTACGAAATGACTTCAGTCACCTTATAATATAGCAATTACATCCAGTATTTGTTTATCTAGCATTTATTTCCCTGTCAATACCGGTTTTTATCGATACCCAGGAAATACCACTACACTGCCAAAAACAATTTTTGTGTCAGGCTGTTACGTGACCTATGCCCTAAATTGTAATGCTGAAGGAAAAATATTCCACAGCCGGGTTTGTATCATCGAAAGGAATGAACCAGTTGCGATCTGGATCAACTAAATCGGTTCATCGCTTACGGAGTCATTGAATGGGTCGTCTGGCTTTCGTCTCTCCACCTCTCCAGAAAGTGCAAGATGGCGAGAAACACAGCACATGCGGGGTAACTCCTGCAAATAATGGCGGTTGAATAGATCTACGTACCACCGTAGTAACAATGCTGCTGAATTCGGGAACTGGCCCGTTTCATCTCCCCTGCCTTTTCCAGGTGACGCACTACGGCTACCGCTCCACACAGGGGGCCATCGCCAAGTGGCGTTTCGAGGTGTAAGGGGCGTTCGGCGGCTGCCGGCGGCCGGCTACGCAGCTCTCCTCCCCTGTCGGCCGACTGTGTGCCGTGGGCCGGACCACTCGCCGTCAGCGAAACACGCTGGCCGCGCACTGTCTTCTGGTGTTCTGTTGCGCGCCTGGCGAAGATGAAAGAGAAAATGCCCGCTGGCTGTCTCTCCCGCATTACATTAGTGGCGGCTGGCATGGCCATACTTGGGGTAACGCGTGGTGCCAGTGCTTGTTGTGCCGACCCGTGTTGTCCAAGCTTGTGTTGCTGCAACTAAGTTTTCAGCCTGGCATTATCATGCATTGGATGCCATTCATTTTAGGGAAGATGGTTTTCTACCTTTCCGACGTGAGTCGATCTGTTATCGACATAGTCGAGTGCTTCAGAGATGCCACGCGGTGGCGCTAAATGGTTTAAAGTGGATAAGTGTCGTTCTGAATCTCTTTCGTGGCTATATAATGAATCTTTTGCTGTTTTAATTGACAGATATTCCGGCAATGGATGTCCCATACTGGTATTATTTGTATAAGTGATTTGATAATGATTATTTAGATTGCTGCATGATGTCATTAATTTCACAACGGCGTCCAGTGCTGTCAGTCTCCGCGTCGCCGGCATTGCGAGGAATGGTGAATAATTTCCCGTCCTTTATTAATGTTCTTCTTGTATTCCCCTTTTTCCGCCCCTGAACTTCAAGGTCTTCTGCGGTCTAAAGTTTGTTTAGTTTTTTTTTTACGGTAGTTCCATGCCCTCATGTCTGAAAAAGTCATTATTCTCTCACATCATTCTATCTTCCTCCGAAATTAATGCCATCCTCACATTAATCGTATCAGAATCGAGAACACTTCAATATCCGGTGATATACCTGGCACGGAAACTCTCAAAACGGCTCTTACGACTGAACTTTAACAAAGTAATACTTATAACATATTGCAAACTCATTCGCGTAGCTGACTAGAATCAAGTCACGTCATGAAACCACCTGTTCTTACCAACTCTAGTGCGACACTCAATAATACTTTACGTGCTTACAGCATGCGTCACATCTCATGTTTGTATCGATGCATAACCCCGTAGCACTGAGAATTCAAAGCCTTCCGTGAATTCGCGGGGTCGATAAGACAGGACTACACCCACCCGTCGGTGAGCGGAAATCGCCTTTTCGTCCGCCCCGACCGGCCAGGATGAGCTGACTGATGCCTCCCGGGAAGTGGCTGGCTCCGAATACTGGTTTTGTTCATTGTTCTTGGTCCACTGCACGATTGGTCCCCATCGCAAACACCATACCAAACCTTGGGCGGCGTCGTCACAATGGCAGGAGAGTGGCCCGCCACCCAAACGTTACACCATGACCGCCATATCACAAAAGGCTGAGCACGGGTGGTATAAACTGAGTGAGGGGCTCTGGGGATACAGTGTCGGGAATACCTGATCACCGCACAGCCGCCAAGCCAACTTCAACGTCTTAAGAGCCAGGACCACTTCACTGGATGCCGGAGCCGGTGACGGGGTACCGCTGTCCACTGCGGCCAGCGGTGGCAGGCTGAGGCTACCGGCCCGGGCAGCGCTCAGGCGATACGCAGGCTCCCTGGTGCAGCACGGTGCCCTCGGGACAGGCGCAGCCGGGCTGGCACGGTCCGCCGTCGGCGGCGCAGCGGTCCGGCGCTTCGCAGCTCGGCTCACACGGACGGCTGCACTCGACGAACACGCCGCCGACGGCACACTGCTGCCTCTCTGCAGGGAGAAGCAGTAGCAACTTGTCAGCCAGCGCGGCTAGGCCCTGACCAGAACCAACAAACGCTAGCTAAGACAGTGGTGCAGAGGTACAGCGACAGGCTGCAGGCTGCGAGGGTTTGTAATGTGATCGAAAGCTCGGAACAACGATGTCCCGATCATATACGGCTACATATAAACATATAAAACCTCACTGCTTGTGGCTGTAACGTCTCCAGCAGTGTCACTAGCCGGCAACCACTAGCGGCAACTATCACCATCTACAGACGGATGCGGGAGCACCTCCTCGACAGCCGTCGCTGTCGGAGGGTGCACGTCTGGCGACCCCTCACCTGCGCAGTCTGTGCCGTTCAGCCAGTCGACGCGGACGCCGCTGCGTTGGCAGGCGTGGGAATATGCGGTCAGGGCTTCGCAGTAACAGTTGCTCTTCTGGTCACACTCACACATGTCCTGCAAACACGACCTGGCCGACAGCCCGAACAAAGTGACGTCAGTATTTACCACAGATATGAGACAAATGTGCGGCCAAAAATTCAAAAACAGCATCACTTAAACATGTTTCATAATTTGCAAATAAGTGGTTTCGGAACAGGGATTCAGGTGTGGTATTAAATTTAAAGCAGCATGCTATCCAGGCTATGTCATGATGGCCTTTTTCAAACCACGCCGGGCGTGTGGTATTCTGGCGTCCAATGATATTACAGTAATTTCCCGGGAAGAAGAATCTCCAAACTTCCACCAGGTCACCCGGCATGCGCTTTAAATTGCGCTCTACGCAAATCTTAACAGACGTTTCAGAAGGCTTCTGAACGTACCAAATAAGTAATGTTACGCTCTAGATCTGCAGACAATGAAAATCGGTTTGCACACGTATTCATAAAACTAAACTTGAATACATTGATGTCCTTGAACGTGAGCTATGTGGTTCAAGTGTAATATAATAAGACAACGTTTCACAAATCCGTTAACCCTATTCCCGGAGGACTAGACGGTATGGCCGATTCCCGGCAGTGGGAGGCAGATTCGGTCCCACGCTGAGATCTCGAGAACTACACATCCGATTTCATCGCTACAAACGAAAATCGATTTGCCATGACGTAAACTACATTTTTACAAAAAGAAGTCTTCAAAATTTTGAAAGGGGTGGACACAGGGGGCAAAAAAGTCACACTGGGGGATATTTTTGGACTTCTTATAACTCCATTGTTTGTGGACCGATTTTGATGAAATCGGGATACATCGAGAGATTATGAATGGGACTTTTATGCTTGGTCCATACATCTGAAATTTTCAGAAAATTCATGGGCGTTCACAGGGTTTCAAAAATAGGAGGACCAGTTATTCTCAAAATGCCAATCAGCAAAAAAGTTAAAAGCCCTTTTTGGCTTCTACTAGTCATGCCATGTTAAAGGAGTACAAATCGTATCACAGTCTTTTTATAATGTTAGCATAGGCGGTGCCAGGGACATGAAAAATGGGGAACTGTCATGGTCACACGTGCTTCGAATGAACTTGTGACCTTTGACCTTAAATGACATTCAGTGACCTTGGAGTCACTTAGAATGATCTTGTGTGCATTTAATGTTATCTGTAAACGTTTTCAATCATTTGAATTCACTCTATTTAAAAAAAAATCATTTTATGGCTATTGCGATATAGGGTACGCGCGCTGACATTTTAGGTCATAACTCCGTGACCCGACCTGATATCAAGCTGAACCTTGATACACAAGTAGAGGGCACCTTTTTACGTCATATATATTCCGGCTTTGGCATTTGAAAGCAAAGCGCAAAAATTATAGCAAAAAAAACAATTTTGGCTTTTGACCTTAACCTGACCTTGTAAAGTGACCTCAGATAAACAAAATTACAGCTGCACATTGCCCAACTATTTAGCTATTCATCCATATAAAGTTTTAAGTTCTATCTTAGAAACGCTGTTTTTGGCAGACATTTTCCTTTTCCCCTCAACATGGCCAAAATGGCCTGAGGTTCCTCCCAAAAATGTTGCCTGGCTCCGCTCCTGAGCAAGATAGAATTTTCAAATTTTGTCACGGCACGTAGAAAGGATAGCTAGAAAAAGTCACTAAGTTTTGTGAAGCTGCGTCAAAAAGCCTGGAATTGGCAAGCAGAAAACCCGAGGGGGGGGGCGAATTCAGCCCGCCCCTCTGCCGGGAATAGGGTTAATTATTTTTTTGACGTACTGTAACAAGATTTAGTAATTCTGTTTCGTTCAGGGGCACAGCCAGGCAACGTTTTAGGGAGGTGCCTAATGCGATGTTTGGCTCCATTGAGGGTAGGAGGAAAATGGTTGCCAAAAATAGCGTTTTTAGATGAAACTTAAAACATTATATGGATGTATAGGTAAGTAGTTGGGAAACATACAAATACACTGTTGTTCATCTGAGGTCACTTCACACGGTCACAAATCAAAATTTGGTTTTGGCAGTAATAATTTTGGCGATACCTTTTCAAATGTCAACCCCGGAATATATATGACGTAGAAGCGTGCCATCTACATGTGTGCCAAGTTTCAGCTTGATATCAGATCTGCTCATGGAGCTATGACGTAAAACGTCAGTGCGTGGGCCCTACATTGCAATAACCTTAAAATGAAACTTTAGATGTAGTGGATTCAAATGATTGGGAACGTTTTCAAATAATACGAAATACACACAAGAGCATTCCAAGTGACTCCAAGGTCAATGGAGGCCATTTCGGGTGATAGGTCGTAAACTGATCTGAAGAGCATGTGACCATGACAGTTCTCCCTTTTTCTGCCCCTGGCACCGCCTATGCTAGCATTTTACAATCAATGGAATACGATTGCACTTCTTTAGCATAGCATGGCTTGTGGAAGGAAGAAAGGGTGTTTATTTTTATTTTTTGCTAATTCAGTTTTTGAAAAAAAACTAATCCTCCTATTTTCAAATCCTTGTGAACGCCAATGAATTTTCTCAGGTTTGAAATGTATGGACTAATGGTAAACGTCCCATTCATAATCTCTCGATTCATGCCAGTTTCATTAGAATCAGTCCAAAAACAAGACAGTTATAACAGGTCTAAAAATATCCCCCATTTTGGCCTTTTTGCTCCCCTTGTGGCCTGTATCCACCCCTTTCGGAATTTTGATAACCCTTTTTATAAAAATGTAGTTTAAGTCATGGCAAATTGCTTGCCGTTTGCTGCGATGAAATCGGATATGTGGTTCTCGAGATCTCGGGGGGTGGGAAGGCGAATATGCCCGCCTCCCTACCGGGAATCGGCCATACTGTCTAGCCTCCTCCGGGGATATGGTTAAGCCAGCAGGCACCCCAGTGCCCATTCCAATGGTAATATATGCGACGACAGATATCTCCCGTTACACTGCGTATATTGATGATCCAATATATAATGATGATGATTGACGATCCAATAGACGAAACTTAACGGTGATGTATCGAATGACATGTAATTCAGGTCAAACCAAGTTTCGCGCATTTCTGCTTTTCACTTAAACACAGCGCAGGTAAGGCATGCAAATCCGTCATGAAATAAAGCGCCTTTCTCTCAAACGAAACCGAATCTTGAAAATTAGGTCAAGGCCAAGGCTGCATGGCCAAATCAATGTTCGTGCTCTTCCACGTCATCCCACATAAATGCAGCCAGAAGGAGAAAAGTAGTATCAGTGTCAAGAGGTGCTTCTGTCCCGTAAGTGCCGAATCGTGTGCATTTACTTCCTCCATAAAACGACGACCTTAAATGTTATGCCAATGTTGCATTTCAAGTAAGTCGCGACTGGGACGTTTCCACAAAAATGACCTCAATGACAACAGCGCGGCAACAGGCGTCCCTAATTCTATTTCGCTGATACGAATCAGTGACTAATAGACGCGGTTTGCTGTTTTTTTATGGAATGCTAGTATTTTGTGGGATCAAAATCAACACTGAATGTCAAATCAAGTTCTTATCGCACTTCTACAGGATTTTACTCCAACGCGGCGAAAGAAAGAATGCTATTGCCAATTAACGTTCTCCCCTCCATTAAAACGTAACCTTATAAATAAGGTTAAGGTCAAATCCAGCCTGGCTTACGAAACCTGTCTTGCGATACTAATTTGCCCCGACCCTGGGGTCATCATGGTCTTTAACGTAAATGTAGAGTTAATGTTAATGTAGGTATACTAGAAGCACGATGAGCTATGGCACGACTGTCATATGTCAACGGTAATCATATGCAACGCATGAACCCGAAAAACAAAAAAATGGCCATTTTGGCCTCTCCAGCCTAACCTGATCAAAAGCATTGGGTAGGACCGACGGAACGTCTGCGAAGATGGGGGAGCAAAGGTAATATTTACTACGTTCCTCTCCACGTACCGCCTTCGGGTCATTTGGGTGGGCAGTAACTGCCACCTCTGCCCCCCGTCCCAACGATCCTAGGCAGGGGTGTCGTTTTGTGTGAATAACTGACTGGGGGGGGGTGAGTCGAGGGCCCGACAATCTAACCTCCCCCAAATGTGCGTTTCTCGACGGATTGAGTCCACTTTATTGTGAACAAAGACAGTTTTAAATGATATGATTATGAAAACTATGGAACGATATATATAACACATCATTGGTACATGATATCACAAATCATACATATCATTGTTATATGAAAGAAGAAGGTTATTATGAATGCAGCGATTATTAACTCTATTCCCGGAGGGCTAGACGGTATGGCCGATTCCCGGCAGGGGGGCGGATTCGGCCCCCCCCCCCTGAGATCTCGAGAACTACTCGTCCGATTTTATCGCAACAAACGGCAATCGATTTGCCGTGACGTGAACTACATTTTTACAAAAAGAAATTTTGAAAATTTTGAAATTTGTGGATATAGGGGGGCAAAAATGTCAAAATGGGGGGTACTTTTTGACTTCTTATAACTCCGTTGTTTATCGACCGATTTCAATGAAACTGGCATGAATCGAGAGATTATGGATAGGGCTTTTACCATGGGTATGCAAATTTCAAATTTTGAGAAAATTCATGGGCGTTCACAGGGTTTCAAAAATAGTGGGATTAGTTTTCTAATAACGGAATGAACAAAAGAGGCCAAAACACTTTTTTAGCTTCTGCTAGTCATGTTATGCTAAAGAAGTACAAATCGCATTACAACGTTTGTATAATGTTAGCATAGGCGGTGCCAGGGACATAAAAAAGGGGGTACTGTCATGGTCACACGTTCTTCAGATCAACTTGTGACCTTTGACCTTAAATGACCTCCAGTGACCTTGGGGTCACCTGGAATGATGTCGTGTGCATTCAATATTATCTGTAAACGTTTTCAATCGATTAAATTCACTCTATTCCAAAAAATTCATTTTTTGGCTTTTGCGATATAGGGTACGCGCACTGACATTTTAGGTCATAGCTCCGTGACCCGACCTGATATCAAGCTGAAACTTGGTACACAAGTACAGGGCATCTTTTTACGTCATATATATTTCGGGTTTCGCATTTGAAAAAATGGCGCCGAAATTATGGGGAAAAAGCAAATTTTGACTTCTGACCTTGACCTGACCTTGTAAAGTGATCTCAGATAAACAAAATTACATATGCACATTGCCCAACTATTTAGCTATACATTCATATAAAGTTTTAAGTTCTATCTTAAAAACTCTGTTTTTGGCAGACATTTTCCTTTTACCCTCAACATGGCCAAAAATGACCTGAGGTGCCTCCCAAAAACGTTGCCTGGCTCCGCTCCTGAGCAAAATAGAATTTCGAAATTTTGTCACGGCGCGTAGAAGGAATAGCTAGGAAAAGTCACCAAGTTTCGTGAAGCTGCGTTAAAAAGCCTGGAATTGGCAAGCAAAAAACCCGAGGGGGGCGGATTCCGCCCCCCCCCCTGCCGGGAATAGGGTTAAGCGTTAAAGCGGCCTTGCCACTTGCTAGTTTCCTCTAACGATTCAATCTTGCGCAAGGTTGTTCGGTTTTCGGATGTCTGTTCGCGTGAAATCGCTCCCAGGCTCTTAACATACACATAAATGAAAATCACAATCATACCCTCTAATATTCCACCGGTTTCATATATTTCCTATACATTTGCAAGAATGAGGGTACTCCCTATATGACGTAACACTGTCAAATTATAACTTCTGCTATGGAGTTCATGTGTAGCCCATGCTTAATTTCGAACGCATTTTCTACACCGCGGACGCACAATGTCAAACGCAATAAAGTACTGCAAAAGACATTATTCGTCTCCACTCCTCCGTATGAAAGTTGAGGTCTTTCATACAGCTGAAGGCTACCCCTGGCGTTCACCTGTCCGTTAATCACGGGATCCACCTCACGTATCAGAATTGATTTAAGCGCCACAAGGTGTCGTGCGTCACGCACGCGCAATAAGATGACAGTATCAGCGGCGATTTCTTGTCGAGCCAAGCGGGTGCCGAGATGCTGTTCTGGCTATGCATCTACAAAGCGTCGGTCCTCTAACCCATACAGAACGGCATCGGCACATGCTTGACCCTACAAGAAATCGTCGCTAATGCTGTCATCTTAGTGCGAGCGCATGACATACGACGCCTTGTGGCGCTTGAATCCATTCTGATATGCGACATGAATCCCGTGATTAGCAGACAGGTGAGCGCGAGGGGTACCCTCCTACTGTATGAAGGACCTCAACTTTCATAGGGAGGAGTGGGAACGAGTAGGTGTCTTTTGTAACAATCAGTGTCCATTGCATTGTGCGTCCGCGGTGCGGAAAATGCGTTCGAAGTTAAGCATGAGCTGCATAGCAGTAGTTCTAATTCCACAGTGTCACATCATGCAGGAAATATCCTCATTCCTGCAATGTATAGGGAATATACGAAACTGGTCAGATATTAGAGGGTATGATTTTAATTTTTACTGATTAAGAGTTTGGGAGCGATTTTACACGAAAATACATCTGAAAACCGAACAACTTTGCGCAATACCGAATCGCTAGAGATAAAGCTAACAAACGCCAAGGCCACTTTGACGTTTAACAATCACTGCATATATATACACACACACACACACACACACACACACACATATATATATATATATATATATATATATATATATATATGTGTGTGTGTGTGTGTGAGTATTGGTCATTTCCTCCCCATTTGCCAATAATTCTCCGTGTCATTTTGAAACCTAATGTAATGTGAACACTTCACAGGACAAGGGTCAGCATGGGTTGCGAAGTACGTGTTCGTACACTACAAGCACGCTCCAAGAATTGCACGACGTTTGCATATCAACGGTGATTAAATGTCGCATTTTCATCCGAAAACCAACATATGATCCTTTGGGCCGTGATGACCTAGCCTGACCTGGTGTATATGGTTAACGATGAAGGCCCCACAAAAAATATCTGACTATAAAGGAAAGAAATGGATATTACACGGCGTTTGTCTGAAGGCTCTATCATTCAGTGTTTTTCACCCTCATTAAAATGCTCAGTAGAGCGAGGGTAAGTGGAATGACATGAAATTGCGCGAAATTTGATGTTATCTTCAAGCATGATTTGATCTTGCTTAAAAAGCTTCTCATTGATAGTGGTACAGGAGGCGTAGCTTTTGACACCAGGCTGCCATTCCCGTCTATGACTACATGAAAGTTAAACTTCGTAGAAAAGCGCCAAACTTGATTTGGTCTTGAATGCTGACCACAGTGTTACCGAAACACCATCAAATATCAGATGCACACCAGACCGCTGGTTTTGAACTGGCACCGGCGTAGCCAAAAGAACAGGATATATTTGTCATAACATTCGTGTAGCAGTTGTCTCCGTGGAAGTGCCAAAATTGATTTTACCACGGTATCTGACCTTAACATAACATTAGGGCCATCAGTCTACAAAAGAAGGAAATGTGCGTATTTTGATATTGGATTGTCGCTTTGTTATTCATTGTATTCAAATAGAATGGGGTGAAAGTGCGCAAAACACGTTTTGGCCGGAACCTCGGACTTAGTCTTGCTTTAAATACAAGGCTGTGGTAGAAGGTAGAAACGCGCGTGGTTGCGCAATATATTGGCGCATCTCCCTTTGCCCGTTTTGAAATGAAACGTGATGGAAAGTATTCGAAACCAAATATGACCTTGACCGAAGCCAAAACCACGATTATGAAGAGCTATTTTATGCCGGAAGGAAATGGGTTTTCCACGTAAAAGATATACCTTGATATAACAAAGTCCCAGGCTTAGAACATCTAAAGCCATCTTATGGCCTAGAGCCGAAACAATGATTCAGCTAATAACATAATTTTTTACCCTCGAAAATCAACTTCTTCTGCCATGATTATTTTTCTATGATCATGTCAAAAACCCCTCAACCAATAAATAATGCCACATTCGGACGCACTCGGTGCCCTTCCCACGTCTCGTGGAACATGGTCTTGCGCGTGACGTCAGACCCAGCAGCTAATCAGCGGTAAGTGAACGTCGGTCAGTCGGCCCCAGCGAGTGGGAAGGTCTGAATGATCTCGCGGACACGAGAACCGTCCCGATGTTTTTCGATTGATCTAGAAGTCGTGCTTCTATTGAAGGCGAGGGCGGTCAGGGCAGGAAGGACCACAGACCGCATGACGAGCAGAAACCGGCGCGTTCCACCGCGCAGCGGACGGATGTCTGTCCATAAAGAATACCTGCACTGACGCGTACTGAAGAGCCGGTTACGTTTTGAAGGACTTCTTGCAATGAAAACTTACAACAAAATAAAACGACGCTTCTCCACGAATATCATTTTGGTTTTAACAACTATCACGATTCTGTAGAAGACGCTAAATCGCGCCATCTACTTTGGGATCGCCACCGACGTACACAGCAAAAGATTATCGTGGCATTGGTGTCACTATAACTATCTCTGCAAAAATGTGCTAAATATGCTCTCATTATATGTGACCATGACGAAGTAGTTAGGCCATTTCTTTGCAGAGGAAGACAAGGTGCATAGTTTATTGCTACACTGGCTTATCTCGTCGTGGTCGGACTGAAACGAGATGCCGTGCGAGAACATCATGCTTGATTTTACTTGGGTAACGCTAATTTTTGGTTCAGGTGGAAATGGTGCGTCTTTTGATATCAGATTTACACTCCTTTATTCGGCCGTATTCAGATGTGATAACGTGAAGTGCAATAAACGTGCTTGAACCTTATAGCTCGAGTATTACCTAATTTTCAACGTCAGATTTCCGTACAGGAAAAATAGGCGCGTCGCATCTTAAAGATGCGGTGTCTGTCCTCTCGAGGTTAGATTCGCCGAGTCAGCCAAAGAAAAAGAGCGGGACTACATCAAATAGGTTGGCTTCCTCAATGGCCACACAAGATCACGATAATCAGAAAGGCTTCTTACACGGAGCCCCAAAAACGCAAATCAAGCACAAGTTTTCCTGATGGTGCTATGCAAGTTGTTGTTTGCCAGTACTTGGACGGCGCTACAGTCGCCAGTGAAGGTACTGGCCGTCTCGTGGAGGCCCAAGATCCATTTGCCATGAACGACTTCCACAGATATTTTTGAAGCCACATCGGAAATGAAAATACCATATGCGTGTCTGACGGCTGACGACAGCCTAAAAAGGACGCTGCTCATCTCCCGAAGGTCCTTGCCATGGCGCGAGCATTGGACTTGGAGGTAACCATGCAAACAGTTATGACTGACAGTTATGGCCCGCTTCGTTCCCGTCGTTGGCTCACTTCCAGAACGTTGCTGGATGAACCTTGGAGTGACAGTCAAAGAAGACGGCCGATTTGAGCCGGTTGCACTGGTTGACGGCGTTGGCTCGAGCTGAGCTGTGTCCGCCACAGGCTGGTGGTCGCCGTCTCCTCTGGCGACGAAACTGGCGGCGCGACTGAGCCGCGCAGTGGGCCTGGCCTGCGGACAGCGGTCATCGGCCTCAGCACAGCGGCCAACAGGGCCAACCACCGCCGCAAAACGGCCACTAACACCAGCGGACGAGATCGGGCCATGCCCGCCCAGAGCCGGCCCGCAGCGTTTCGGATATGTTTTGGCGGGTTTTGGCCTCTGATTTTGAATCAGCTCCCCTATAATCGTACACAAGCATCATAACGTACGATAACATCGGAACCCAAAAGAGCGCATGTTCGCTCATCCGATGTTCCCTAGCGCGGGCCGTTGATCCTGTCATCCCTGTCTGATCATGCGGCATCCCTGCGCCGTCAATAAAATGCGCAGACCGGTTGTGCGTCGATAGCAGTAGGGAGGAAAATGTGTTCCATAGCGCGAGATCGTAACAGTGGGAATATCACGTAAATTTAGTATACACGTCGTGCCTTTTTTCTTGCAAGCTGAAGCCAACATTTTTCAGTTCAAACTTTCAGTCGTAAACCTTTCCAGGGGCGCAACCAACATCTTTTTTCGGGAACCAGGTCAAGTTGTTCAAGTTACCATGCCACCCGGCAATGACTTCTGAAATGAAAAAGTGAAAAACGTTTCGGTCGCTGAGGCCAGGTCCTTGGCGCCCTTGTCACTTTCTTAAGATGCCTCCGCTGACCATAGATGATTCATAGATGATTCGGACCCTTACGGTCAATTTATTCCCAACTGAAACGAATTTAGCTGTTGCGTGGTTAAGCTAAGTAGCCTTTGTCGTTTTCGTGCACATCGTGACTCAGGCGGGACGGCACGTCATTTTCCAGGATTCATCAAGGCAATAACCTCACTTACCGCCCACGCGCCACGATCGGGCAAACCGCTTCGTGAGCTTGGCTAGCCTGCCGCGTTTGGTGGTGAAGTCGTCAGTTTTGTTGCCGTTAAAGTTGCCGCACAGACCGCACATTTTCCCCTTATATGTCGGGGGTATTTTGACCTGCAGGAAGCTGTCTCCATCCCATACGACGCTAATGCCTGCAAATATCACGTATGTATTAACCGAAATTAATATATAACATGGGGTCTTCTTTGTCCTGTCTTCAGTCCAGAATATGCCATGTCTGAATGTCACAGCATTTAACTGCATGAATCGTATTACAACGATACGAATATTTCGTGGCATGTGGTAGTTCCGCAAACTGGAGACCAGACTGCGCCATGGAGACCAGACTGCGTCACAAAGCGGCGAAGACTACCCGGCCGCCGACGCCGCCGTTGCCGTGTCGTCGAGCTCACAGCGTGGGTCATCGGGAACACAAACACATCTGGTCTGCCATTGACATTGGTCAAAGCCACAACACTGATGACGGAACAAGCTGGCATCAAAGCAATCAGCAGTTGAAATAAAAATGATAAAATCAAATTGTTACATTCAAGCCCACCGTTGGGTAGAATTCGTTGAGCCTGCCTTACCGATACTAGTGAGCTTCACCAACACGTTGAAGTTGTCTGTCCGGTCCTGGAGTATCGACACCTGGCCCAGTCTGATGTAAGGCAGGTCCACAGCCTTACGGTTGATCTTCACCTGCTTCTTCTGTCGGAGAGCTATCCTCAGATCGCCCACCTGAACCAGGCGCCAATAAATGCGAACAAAATTAGGGAAGCTTACGCACCACGGGATCGCGACGATTTCCAAAGCCTGGTATATTCCCCTCTATGAAGTTCAGCCCATCCATAACTGCTGATTGTTATTAGAGCTTTGGAAACATTTAGTGACAAAAAAAGAATAAATCAACGAATATCGCATAAAACATCGCTGTTGCTTTGAAAAAGGATAAGTAGTAGTGAGGTCGTTGTGAGTTATTTTAACTATAGAAACATTGAGCACGTCCATAATAAACAGGCCTCAAAGCAAATGACCCTGTTCATCTCGGCTAAGGGCTGAGAGCGAAATTTTCATGTTAAACTTTTGCACGGTGGCGTTGGGCAAAACGCAGGTTGGGCCGGGGCTTTTCAGAAAAGGAAAGATAGGTTTGAATTAGAGCTCGGGGTGCGAACACGCAGAATTCGAATAGGTTCAAACAGATTCGAATCTTGTAAACCTTCGAATCCTACAAACAAGGATTCGAACTGTGGAAACCCGGATTCGAATCCTTATACCACAGTCGAATCCTGGAAGCCACTATTTAAGTAGACAAACAAATGCATTAAAACATGCTCTACGTTCAAATTTTCTTCTAATAAAAACTAAATGTAACACGTATAGGCATGCCGGTGCTCCACCGGACTGAGTCGCCCGTCCGTTTTAATGCATTGTATTAGTAACTGCCGGACCCAACTGTTATGGTTACTGGTTTTACTCCGCCACCAGTATGTCTCGCTGGGTTTCTGTGGGGTCGAGAGTAAGACAGCTTATACTCGGCACGATTATTAGCTTGTTCACAGGACAGATCTATTTCTCTCTAATTTATACACAAAGAAGTATTCAGGGGGAAGGTCGGGGTATCATGCCCACCTTGTCATATACTTTCCACGTACCTCATCAAAAACTAGAACTTGGACACCTTCACAGACTGGTACCATGTCCCCCTACATTTTTTTTGCAGAGTTAGAAATGCGCCACTGGCAGAAGCATTAGAAACGGCAGCCAGAAACCAATGGAATTGGTTTAAAGGTGGGGACCACACAACGTTAAAATTTTTTAAGATTTTAATGCAAAGATTTTGATCTATTCGAGTCTATTCGAATCTCGGATCCGACTGCGAATCCGAATCCGAGTCCACCCACCCTAAAATTCCAATCCTACAATGCATGCGAATCCTCGGCTCTATTCTGAACACCATCCGTCCACCATGGAGTACAGGCTATTGGGCATACCTTGATGGTGGTTGATATTTCCCATCTTAAGAAGTGGCTGAACTTATTCATATGAAGGCGCTACCATTAGGTGTCCCTTAACAGAGACTGGCCTTTCCACATGAAGACGCTGCTATTAAGGATACGTTGATAGTGGTTAACCCTTTCCATCTGAAGAAGTGGTTGAAGTGGTTGACCTTGCGCATCTGAAAACAACACTATTGGGCATACCTTGATAGTGGTTGAATTTTTCGTCCTGAAGAAATTGCTAACCTTGCTCATCTGAAGCAGGCGCTATTGGACATATTTTGAATGTGGCTAGCGTTTTCCATATAAAGAAGTGGCTAATCTTTTCCAATCTTTCTTTCTATTTCTATTCAATCTTTCCTTCAGTCTTTCTAATCTTTTCGAGAAATGTCTGTTGGACGTACCCCGATTCAGGCTGATCTTGTTCAGGTGTAAAAGTGTCCAACGGGGGTGCCTTGGTTGCAGCTGATTTTGTCTATCTGAAGACGTGGCTGATACACGTACATTGACTGTGGCTTATCTTATTCTTCTGAAGACGTGGCTGATGCACGTACCTTGATTGTGGCTGATCTCGTCCAGCTGAAGAAGCGACTGTTCCGAGGATCATTGTGTACTCTGATCGAAAACGTCTTGTCTGCGCAGTCCTTGGCCAGCTGGTACTTGCATGTACCCTGGTAGTTAAAAAGCTTTCCGTCGAAGGTATTGTAGTGCGGGTCACCGAATACCTGCAAACGTTGACAAAAATGTCACTGTTTCTCAAATCAAAAAACGTTTTCAAGACAAGAGCATCAATTCCTTTCAAGTCAAAAACGTCGCCATTGTTTTCATGTTCTTCGGCCTTCAGTACACTGACGATCAGTCATACAGCAGTCTCTCCGACCTTCAGCATGATGTGTTATCAGCAACAACAAAAGAAGGGAGGAGGTCACAAAGTGCAGTGAGCGAGAAGGCAGGTAGAGCGCAGCGGCGTGCATAGCACAACTGCAGTCACAAGTCTCAACGCACAATTAACCTTCACCAGAGGCAAGGACTTTCATCTACGCCAAGCGTAGGTACCATGTGACGCCGAGCCTTCCGTTTCAAAATGTCGGCTTTGTCTATATGGCTATGTTCATCGAAAGCCGTTGACAGCATTCCTTGCACCGGAAGTCATCTTCGAGACGTAACCTCGGTGACTAGTTTAATGGGGCCCTTTCGGAACCTGGTTGTAGACCTTGGACTCTTTTAGAGGCTGTTTAGAGTATTACAAGACCTTTTTGCGTGCTATTAGAGCTACATATCATCCTTAGACCACCATGACGCTTTTTGACGCCCTCTTAAATTTTGTGTTGTCACCAAGCTGAGTCTGAGGACGTCACTGACTGGGTTGTTTGCTGTTATGACGCAGGGGAAGAGTACAGGCAGCGACACAACCAGGGGTTCATGTACAGCAAAGATGCACAGAATGGTTAACGCTAACTGCGAAGTCTGTGATAGCGTGATGCCACTCAGCCAGAGTAAATGCAAACTACGTAACCCAAAAGGTCGGCAGTATGCTGGGAGCCAAGGCTATCAGATACAACGAAAAATACGACGTACATCTCGGAAAGACAAATACTGCGTAGTAACAACAGGCATACAAGCACAAATGATCCTTAGGTGAAGTTTTTTAACCACCAGGGTACATGTTCTTTCCTTGTGGCGTGTGGGTCCCGAAATGAAACCGCTCACTACGCTGTTTGAACTGTGAAACCCCAATGATTTTCCCCCTCCGCCACATTAGGAGGGTTCCAGTACTGGGTCCCACCAACCAGTTTTGCTGCTCGCCGTGAGCACTGCTGCTCAGGAATGTTGCTTTCGTTTAGAACGCAACGGCTTGTACCGGAAATCAGAGCCGCACGGCTAAAGAGCTTGAAGGCTTTGACAAGGTCATTGTGTCTAAAACGTATTTTTGCATAAAAATGAAAACATTTTTCTTAGCTATGGACAGCTTTTTCCGGACTTCTTTTTTCCACAACAGCTTATTGCAGTTTACAAACAATCGAAAACGGTATCCTGTCTAGTACCAGAAACAGGCCATAACTAAGTAAATTCTTGTAACCATGATATGAAATTCTCCGGAGTCTTGAAATACTGCGCTCGTTCCCGTCAAAAAGGCAGAATTTTGGGAGAACTGGGTGAGGAAAGTCACCGGGGAAGCATATGTCCACCCAGGTAACATATAAAAACAGATCCTGATTGACTCATGTTCCAGTGATCAGACGCTCTGGAAATGTGAAATCCAGAATGACGTTAAGTATACTTTGATGGCTTGGCGAAGATGGTCTGTGACGTGAGGTGACAGGAAGATCGCCACAAGAGCTTACGTGCTAACAGTGGATGAAGGTCACATGGTTGTGGCTGGTTACGTCCCAACTCACCGTGCAGACAGCGTCGTCCTCAACACACTGCGGGCAGCAATGTCCGGGCACCCGAGCCTGGTGGTGTCCGGCGCCGCAGTGCAGCTCGCCGCCGGCGCACTGCTCCGCCTCGCAGCCGATCTCGCCGTCCGTGCAGTTGCACGTGGTGCACGGGTTTAGCTTCCACGTCTGGCCATCCTGCGGCCGGTGACGGTCACAGTCAAAAGCGGAGCACAGCGATGTCTGTGTTCAGGTGCGGAGCGTGCCGCAACAGCCTGAGCCTCACCGCTGGAGACAGCACAACAGCACGGTCAGAACAAGCCCCTCACCGACCAGCACACGACCCGGACATATTGCAGGACAAAGTAACGTATGGCGGAATATCGAATGAGGGAAAACAAAATCGAAAAGAAAACATCGAACGCAAAATCACGAACAGGGTAAACAGCGTTGGAAATGACTATAGTGCAGAAAAAAATATCGAACGCAAAATATGAAGCATAGATAAAAATAAAACAGAGATATGACTGAAATGGGAAATTAATATGGGACAAAATACGGCATGAAAAACTAATGAACGTACAAAAAATTGATAACTCATAAGAAGGCATAGCACAGGAACGGGTTTCAAAGCCCACTTTTCACATAGCTAAATATGGAATGGGAGAATCAAAAGACTTTCACTAAGGCTGAAGTGGTCAAGACTTACGTCTGTCAGACACTCAGAAGGAGTCCAAGTTCTGGTTTTTTCAGTATTTCCCATCCCATCCCATCCAATGATCCAATGGTTGTTTGCATGTTTGTTGTGAGTTAGGGCGCGCAGCCTCTTGAGCTCAGGCGTCTCAGGCATCATGTAGCGGCAGCTCTTCACCTTGTACCGTCGGCAGGTGTCCATCTCGTACTGACGCGCGTCATGTAGCGACAGGTGCCCACCCTGTACTGCTGCCTCATGTAGTGGCAGGTACCGCCTTGCACTGTGGCCTCATGTGGCGGCAGGTGCTCACTTTGTACTGCCGCCTCACGTAGCGGAAGGTGTCCACCTTATACTGCCGCCTCATGTAATGGCAGGTGCCTACCTTGTACTGTCGCCTCATATAGCGGCACTCGCGGCGAACTCTCTCTGGCGGCCGGCAGACTGGACAGCACTGGCCCCGCCGGTACTCCTGCAGCAGCCGCGGGCACGGCAACTCCGGACAGCTGGAGCGGCTACACACGCTCGTGCCGTTCTGGCACGTGCACACGGTGCACGGATCCAGGGTGAACGTTTGGCCGACGTCGTACTGGTTCTTGCCCATCTGGCAGCCTTGCGCGCCCGGATGGACGCGGCGTGTGCCTGCAACGTCCCAGTGATGTCATCCCAGATGTTGGCGTGATGTCAGGGAAATGGTCAATCCAAGGGCGATGGGTGTGTGAAGGAAGGGAGCGGGGAGGAGTTAACGCTAAGAGCTTGTACTGCAAGTAAGGGGTGAGACCAGATACAAGGCACCAAAAAACACGACTTCTTCGCAGGAGTCGCAAACAATGGAATGGATCCTCCTACCTGCTGCCACGTACATTAAGTGTGACAAGTGGGATCGCTGTAGCTCTTTAACAGCACAGTCCACTTAAATGGACTGGCGTGACAAGGAGGAGAGGCGAGGTGAACCGGAGGACATTTTCTCCACTCTACGAGCGTTTGGTTGAATTAGTGTTCATGCAAGGGCGTGCCCATATTTTTCCAGGAAGTGGCGGCGGGTCAGAATAATCCTTTTTCGAATAAAACATGTCCGTAAGGACGTCAGCGAGGATTGGCGGCCCAAGCCGCCCTTGCCTTGACTAAGTTGCTGCATCCCCGCCCGGGCAATCTAGATCTTGCATGGTAAGAGGATCCACTACGCATTGGTTTCCTAGCCTCACACCACCATCGTAAGAGACCCGAGGTTTTAGTTCACTAAGCAAAGATGGACATTCATGCAAACCACGTATTCCAGAGACTTCCGAATTTTTCCATAGAGGTTCTGGTGTGCCTGAAACCAAAGGATAGCCAAGGGGGCCAAGGGGCTCCCTTGGTTATCCATGGGCCTTTCATGGGCCAAGCCCATGCCCCCAGATTCAGGTTGAAAATTTCACGCTTTTTACGCACCAAAATGAAAATGAATAAAATTTCCCGAATTGGAAAATGATTTAGCCGATATCGGAAGAAATTCCGATTTTGAGGGAGGTTGGATTTGTCCTGACCCGCTCCTCGGCGAAATCCTGGCTCCGCCCCAGTCTAAGTGCCATACAGCATTAGACGGCATTACCGGCCTCCGGACAGCCTGTTCCTGCAAAGCGCGCTTGCTGATGGTCATGCAAGCAAGAAGAGATATAACGTGTTCGCTCTTTCACACGCGACACTGTACTCAGTTGATAATCAGCCGACCCAGCAACGCCTAATACGAGAGGGCTGCCTACTTGCTCTGTACCATGGTCGTGTATGAACTTCATCGTCTAGATCTACTTGAATACCGGGCACCTCTGGCTGAAGGAGCTGACTCATGCAGAGTGCTTTGGAAGGGACACCAGGCGAGGATGACGCAGGACTTTGGAAAGAGATACTGCAAAAAATAAAGCAACGCGACGAGGAACATCCTGAAGCGCGAAGCCCGCAGTCCTCGCGATAATGAATAATGAATATGGGTCGAAAGGCGTTGGATTTGTTTGGATGTAGTTTGAAGGAGAAGAACTTCTTTTAGTACGTCAACGTATATGTATAGAAATTTGTATATATATATATACATATATATATATGTATGTATATACATATATATGCAAATTCATTTTTAAATTTTTCGTTAAACGAGACGGCTGTTTAGACTTTCATCAGTTTTTCAGTGGCTGTTCGATGGTTCGGGCTGTCGTTTGCCATGTCGTTCAAAGTCTCGATATCAGGTTTACAGAAATACTCATATATCATAGAAAGTACGACGATGTTTCGGAATACATATTCTCACACGATGTCAAGAGAACGGAATGTTCTAGAACGAGGTCGTTGACACGATTTCTGGCACATGCGTAACGAGCTGCCAGGAACTGTGTCAATGACCGAGATCTAGAACATGGGGTTTACCCGGCATAGTGTAAGAAGTCATTTCCCGTATGTCTGGACGAAATAGCCGAGTAAGCATTTCATGGTTTCTGCCATCGGACTCACAACTGCCATCAGACTCCCACGTTCCGATACATTTCAAAGTTATTACATTTTCACTGTGATAATGAATCCTTTTGGGGGTTAGTATATCTTGCAGAAGACGTGGCGATGTGATGTAACGGATTAAGATATATTAAACTTGCCAGGAATGACAGTTTATGAAGAAGACTAGGTCGGCAACAGATAAGAAAAAAGACAATAAGAGCCGAGAGTTGGTGCATATTTTCGCGCGACGGACGGAAGGAATCTCTAGACAGACTAAAAAAACTGACGCTTGGAAATCAAGCAAGAAAACAACAAAGCACGAACATAAATTAACGGCGCTTTGAGGCATCCAGAATTATAAATATGGCGACGATTAAAGATGAAATGAATTATGTACAGATTAGAGGTGTGGAGAAGGCAACAGAAAAAGAGGCAGAAGGGGAAAAACAATTCATGGATTATCGGAAAAAAACGTTTCCAACACACACAGAAGGAAACGAGCTGGTTATCACACAATAAAGACGCGACGGATACGAAAGGAAAGAGAAACACCACACGCTTCAATACTGTTACTAAGGAATGACATTGCAAATTAATAGATACACATGTAATGGAGCTTTGTCCGTCATTCTACGTGACGTAATTAGGTATACCGAATACAGGTAAATTTCCAAGTCTCCAAAAACGTTTTTAAACATCACGCTAATAACAAATGTGTACAATAATAATCTAACTAAAAAAATAAACGCAGGAAGTCGCAAATATACGCTACGTATTTTGTTTCGCGCTTTGTTTTTCGTATATAATCCGGGGTAGACGAAAGCCGGTCAAGAAAAGGCATGCAGGAAAATCTCATGCCAAGTTTCCGGGACAGGAACAAGGCCGTACATACCAGGTAAAATCATCCACCCATTTCAACGAGCAATTCTGCTAGCACTGCCGTGACGTCACTGACTCACACCAATGATAGCAGGCATCGAGCAGCAGGACAGGACGACGTGCACCCACAGGACTAGTTTACCTGTGCACGTGGAACAGCAGTGGCCCGGCCGGCGGGCAGTCTCGGACTCGGGGCAGGAGAGGGCCGGACACACGCGTCTGACGCAGCTCAGCCGGCCCTGCAGGTCGCAGGCGCAGTGCAGACACGGCTCGTCCGGCGAGGTCATGTTGTGACCCGGCTGGATCACGTGACCGGCCAACAAGCAGCCCGGGCAGCGGCGACAGCACTGGCCCGGCTCCGGCGCCAGCGGCTGGGAGCACGGCGTGTGACACTGTGGCACGGACACACACGGCGTACGAGACTGCGGCACAAACCAAGCGGATTGCCGGACTTTGGCCTTCCGCACAGATACCGGCTCCAGTCAGCCGGCGCGTTCCATCATCTGAGACGGCCAGTCTGAGATAAACACTGCAAACCAGATATCAGCTGCGCCCAAAGACAAAGAAAGTGGGAGTATTTTACATCGCACAGCCTTGAGAGACACCCGGCTGGATGCATGCCATCCTCCGCACACGTTTTGCGACTTTTGTGAACACTCACACGCATGGCCGGTCAAATATAACGCGCTCGGGCGGAAGGTCAATTAAAACCAACTGGGCTAGAGTCGTCATAGTTACAGGATAGATTGAAGCCTAGAAGGACTCTTTTGTTTAGGAGTTTGGGTTCCTAGAATGTGACTTTCAAGGTCAAACAGACCAAAGAGGGGCAGATTCAATGTCGCTCGTCAGACCTTCGCTTGTACTACGGAAGCCGATGGTCACAGCACTAAAATGTATACAGCTATTTTTGTGGGGCACACAAAACTGCAATGGATAGTGTATAGTTAGGGATGTTTGACTCAGTATTTATTCTGGGATCATTATTTCAAGCACATGGCTATCAATTCAAGAACATATCATATACCTTGTTTTGTGACCCGTCGGGGTAAATTCTAGCGCTGAATTTGCATGTGGCCCCAAGAAATGTCGCACAGGTCAAATGTACAACACAAGAGTCATCCAAGATCATCTCAGGTCAACCAAGGTGATCGGCCTAAAGTGACCTCGAACAAGTGCAAGTCGTAAAAAGCGTGCTCCACGGAGCCATCTACCGTTATCCGGTGCAATTTTACCGCCATATCAAGCATTTCGCACTGGTAAATAAAAGTTGCAGTGCGTCCTCTCACTTCTAACAGAACGCCGACATAGCACGGAATGCTGGACTTGAGGTTGAATCCATCTCATTTATTTCACCTTGATATCTACGACACTTCGGCACTTTCTCCCTGACTATTTACCCAAATGTATACCGTACCTTTTACCCAAATGCGTACCATACCCAGGTAATTTTGGGACGCTAAATTTCAAATCAACGAAAAAACACAGAACGTTTTTTTGGCAAGACAAGATGTACCAAGGACAATAACCTTCATCTCAGGCCAAAGAACTCAGGTGACCTAGAAGAGATCAAAACCGTAGGAACGCGTGATTGGCCATTCCCAACATCATGTTGTATCATTTTAGCCTTAAATTAAGCAATGACCAAGAAATTGGCAGTGTTTCATTGTTTGGCCTCTACACTGTAAATCCATTTTGACAAGGGCTTGTAAGATTAACGACCATACGAGTTTGCCGTAAAACTACATACCCTTTACCTTGCTTGATCACAACCTTTTGGGTCGTTGTATTACGAGTGTCTTGCATTTCGACTACCCAATCTTTCGTCGTTTGTCGAGTGATCTATGAAAGACTATTTTGTCATTGTCATATCTACGACATTTTAGCATGTGATAGTTATGCCATTATCAGTGACAACCATGTACCTGCATAATCCTTACAACCTGATTCTTCGTGCTCGTTTTTGAAGAGCAAAGAACAGTAGTGTAAGGGTAAGGCCGTTAACGACGTACATCCCATACATGTAAATAGTTACAAGGCACAACATCGATGTGTGCTACGGGGGTCTCCTTTGTATCGTAGCTATTTACAGCTGTAGTTGTTTTTGGCAGCCTTGCTGCTTCATGCGTTGAAAAACACGACAAAGACGGCCAAAAATATATTCTGCACAGCCGACACGGCATCGGACACCAACACTCCGTGAACGATTTTTTATTAACCCGCGCACGACCGTCGGACAGTTTCAATCATGCGCGACTGGGGGGGGGAGTTGGCCGCCCCCCTCTAACTCACGAACGGTTGGTCGCACGATAAAAAATAAGCACACCGTTGGAAAGCTTGTGACGAGTAAAGCTCAAAACTGGTATCATTTTTAGTTTTAGGTAATATATAAGCAATTTCCGTCCCATATATGTTTTCTCATAGCCGACTGCATGAGACCGAGAAATGGCCTGAATCTCAAGGGCTGTGACTAATGACGCATAGTTAAAGGCACCAGGGCACAAGTAAAGGTCCGCAAATGCCGATACACATCTAATTTCTCGGATTTGTTCAATACATACGCCGAAACGTTGAGTTAAAGACACACCAATTTTCGCGCCGGCTGTCGGCGTGCGGCGCAGCCGTATACAGAAAGAAATTGGCGGTAACCTAATTTTAGCGTTCCTTTATTTTTGCAAGAAAAGCCTATCCATTTTTATTTTATTGATCTCAGTGGTTCTTGTGATGGTTTTTTATGCTTGAATTTTGGAAAAATCCATTAGTTACCAGTCTATAAAATTGGCGGAGCTTTATTCGCGACTGCCTGTTTATTTCCAAAATATGCTACTTTTTCAAACTTTTTGAGGTTCCTGGTATTACTTACGTCTGTGCAAGCCAGTTCTGCCGATTTCTACCCATTCTGAGTAATTCATCGCTGGTTCTGACGGTGGTACATTTTGGCTCACTACAGTTATTCGTGATCTGACCTCAGGTCAATGGCTGGAAAGTCATTGATACTTTGCCCAATGACGGTAACTAGATGTCTGCTTGACTCCACACTAAAAATGTTATGGAATATTTCGTCAATTTCCGAAAAAAACGACGACATGTCTTAAAAATGGGCTTGACCTTAGGTCAGTGATCCGGAAAATGCCAAAAATCTGAGATACCAGATTTGTTGCATCTATCAAGATCACTAATTCCCGAAAGTATGATTGTGATATCTTGTTTTCGAGAAAAAGTTAGAGGGCGCTAAACGTTATTAGACATAGGTCTGTTTGACCTGACCTAGGTCAAGTACCTGACCTGGCCTGAGCTCAAAACTTTGGCACAAGGTGTAAAAATAATGAAGCAAAAGGTACAAAAGGTTTTGTGTCTCTGTGTTTTTTCGTTCTCTCGCAGTCCCAGAAAAACCTCAGGCGGGGGCTGTCAACTGCCTCCCCCTAGTCGGGTACGGGTTAATTAAGTGCATTCTCATAACAAATTTTAAGGAACCCGTTATATTTGGCTACTGAGCGAACGAACACTGGCCGACATGCCTCATGTCTAGCATGATGAACGATTTTTTTTTTAAATGAGCCGTATAACATAGCTCACGGTCCCCCATATATTTCATTCCGTTCAAACAAGGTCGCCAGTGGCCAGTGCTAGCCTCTGCTTCAGCCAGGACGTTGTCACCGACAAAATACCTTTGATCCAGGGCGCATCCCAGTTGTTTCATGCTATTTGCGCCAAACTGAGCCCTTATCAGTAGGGTTAAACTGTTGCCACATAGGCTGTCTGGTCATCGCCAAGTACTCAGTCGGTGGGAGAGCCTGCCACAGAGATCTTAGAGAACTTCCGGGGCCGGTGCGGACCGGGAACCAACCATCCCATGGCAAGGTCCGGTCCACGCCCGACTTTTTGAGGGGCGCCAGTGGGAAAATGAAGCGCTATGGGCAAATTTCCCACAAGCTGCCCGGTTTGGAGCCGGTCGGGCCCATACCGGGTTTCTGGTTAGGCCTGCAAGGCCATGATTTTGACACCACTGCCTCCCAGCCATACATAATTCTACGTATGGTTGGGTAAGGAAGGGAACGTAGTCAACCACCTGAGTCATGTGGTCTACAATCTACCCTAGTGGTGCCAAAACCAGGGCAGATCAAACCCAGCCATAATCCCGGTTTGGGCCTGTCCGGGTCGAAACCAGGCGCTCGTAAGAAATCTGCTCATATTCCTTCAATTTTCTCTCGGCAGCTCCTCAAAAAAATTGAGCCTAGACGGGCCTCGTCGTGGGATTGGTTGGTCCCCTGTCCCGGATATTCCCCAAGACTGACACCTATATATTGGCAATATACATACCTGTATGTTTGTCAAGTTGCAAAAAACACGTGATGGGGTAGCTTACGGAAAAACTGGCGTCACCCGGGGAAATCTGTCTTCCAGCACTTCTCAAAATTGGTTGCAATACAGGGGTGTCGATCATATCTTTTTGAGCGGGCCCCGGCCAACCCAAGTATTGACTGGGGCCCATCCAATGATGGTTTGTCACCCTCCCCCCAGTATTTTCTGCCGGTTTTAAAGGGAAATGAGTAATAGTGATAGCGGCGCAAGAGACAAAACTGAATTCCATGTAATGCTGTGGGTTGTTTTGTTGTTTGCTGATTCTCTCTCATTTTTTTTTTTTTGGCTTTAAATGCGTGGAAGGTGAAGGTTATACAGAAGATTAATTTAGCCCGGTTATCAATGTACTAACTGCCTGGTGACAACCAACAGCTGTACTGCTGGGTAACGACTTACCAAAATCCCAGTCTGCAAACAATAGTTAAGGTATGACAAACATCCTAGGCAGCAACCGAATCAGAATCTGTTCTCAAGATTCTAGAATATGCCCCTAAGTTTTCAGAGCCACCCAGAAATATATAAACCAACTCAAGTTTCAGTCCACAGTAATACTTTGGCCTAAATGTAGTAGTATTTCGGCCTAGCACTTTCATTGTGGGAAAGTTATTGTAATAGTGGTTTTAAGATGCTGAAATGCAATGTTGACATGTACTATGTACTATTTCAGCTAAAAGGAGTTGACAGATACATACTTGGTGTGGCTAATAAAAAAGTACACGATTTTGCACACCAAATTACAAAGTATCATGCATGTGGTACCTGGTGCTTTTTCTAGGTGGTGCTATTTTGTTGCTAGGCATTGTTGTTTATTTGAGGTGGTGCGGAAGCACCACCTGAGAGATATAAAACTCAGCATGTGCAACTGATTCAAGTGAAATTCATGGTATTGGGATGAATGGCACAATGCACTGAATTTATTCAGTTCATTTTGTATCCTGCAACCCAGCTGACAAAAAGCACGTTATTCGGGACAGTTTTCATGTGTGGAATCTGATTATATGAAATTCCGGGCATATAGAAGTAAATCTGCCATTCTTGAAAAGTCAAAATATGTATTAAGAGGTTCACGTATACATGAAATTTTGGCTGTATAAAGGAAATTTTGCTGCTCCCCAGAAATCCTTTAGAAGCAGAACTACCTACAGTAAAATATGTTGGACGTTACATCACAAAGATGCCATAAAACTCGCACACCATCAAATGTAATGTTTTGGGCCAAACTTTCAGCACAGCCCTGCCAAGATTTAGGTATACATCCCAACTTATGTTGTTTCGTTTCAAAGTTCCTGCTTCATGCAACAAAAGTTGGAGAAACTGGACACCTTGAATGAGTTTTTCCATTGTTTGTTCTGCAAAAAACAGTATGGTAAGGCCTGCCACAGCTTGCTTATGGTGGATTTCGGCATGCAGGATACGAGAATTTAGCTTCGTTTCCCAGCCAAAAAGCCCATGGAGACAGGTAAAATAAGCATAGGATTTTGCAAGCATTTCCAAAAAACGGCATGTATCAGCACACCAAAATTAAGGTGCATTCAGGGGTGAGACGCATATAGTATACTGGATAATTACCTATGGCAGGCAGAGTATTTTACGTATACACAAACTACCTATTCCATATCTCATAATGATAAGCAATTCTTGTGCAACAAACCCATTATCGTCCCCGTGCGTCATGTCTGTCACCTGCAAAGTAACCCCACTTTCTGTGAGCTTGCGTTCGCCTGTGCTTGCCTTATTGGGGAGCAACGGTGAAATGCGTCAAAAACGCCGCGCGATAAATTCATCTGAGATGATCTATTGTTGTATTTGACCCCATGACCAGCGAATCTTAGCCATGAGACAGCTTGACATTGGTAAAGTCCATCAAAATATATGCATGCATCTACAGTACATCCGAACACAAAAAAGTCACAAAATGTACTAACCAGTTACCATCTCCGAACACTGGCAGCCCACCTGAAACACTACGTCTGCTTGTCTGCAAAATGGCGTCTTCGAAAACCGCGTTTGAATTCTGACGGGAAGCTATAAACGCTGCTCAGAGTTCTCTTTGTCATGACTAACACGCGAAATCCATGTTGATGTTGCTTTCGTCACCTGTCAACGAGCTCACGTAGTTCGTGTTATTGACGAACACCCAGACGTTCCTCATGCGCCAACAAATGCTTATTTCGTTTTACACTTACGATGAAGATCCTTGTTATTTTTACGATGGGCTCCCTCTTCATTGTTCCTATTACTTACACAAAACAAGACAATGATGGTGACGAAAAGTATTTTAGTTGTTTCTTTACTAGTTACTCGTGTGCTGACAATCCACATGTTTGCATTTCTAACAATGGCTCATGGTTAAAAAAAAACTTAGCATCGTCGAAACGAGTTTACATTGTAGAGAAAAGACGCATGCGCGAGCACATTTTTGGCCATTTCTCCATGATCTGACCTGATATAGACCGGAAACTTCATGGACCGGTTAACAGCAAAATACCCTTTTACTAGTCCTCTTTTTCCGACATTGTTACGGCAAATGTGCTATGTTCCGAAATAATTTTTAAGTTTTGACTTTGACTTCACCTCGTGGCCTGACCTTGGGTCAAGGCCACGAGGTGGCCAGACTATTTCTTCTGTGAATTATCTGTGCATTCATGCAGAGTTTGGAAGTTTGTTTTTAAAACTTTATTTGTGGTAGCAGCTTTGAAATTTACCTCAAACTAGCTGGACCAGCCGGTCCAGCTGGTTTGAGGCCGTCTTGGCCCTCCTAGTCATGGCGCTTCGCGTTTGTCCCTCTACCCCCATACAGTGGGCCCTTAGCTCCAAATGTAAACCCCACAGACCATGCGTGACGCGACGGTTGGTGACAGGCGCCGGGAAGGGTGGCGTGTCGGCGGTTACCGATCGTCTCGAGGTCGCTTAAAATTAGACGACATGGCGTTCTGCATAGGTTCACGTGGCGTCGCATCGCCCGGACGGACAGCACTTCCTGCTTAGTGTTTAGCATTATCGGAACGGCAAAAAACTGGGCTTTCTGTCGGTAGCAGTTTTTTTGGTAGCAGTTCGATGGTAACTTTACTGGAGACAAACAGCGTTGATTTTTGCAGAAAAAATCGTCAATGTAGTCCCGCTAAAATTTTCACAGCGGCTCGCCAGCTTCGTTTAACAATCACGCAGCCTGTCAATCACGTTCGTCCGGCGGCTCATGGTGGCGCAAAATGACAAATGAAAAATAGTCAAAAACAATTCGACAACATGTACTCCCGCAGGCATTTGCAAAAAGCACTTGCAGTTGCAGACGTCAACGATCAACCAGAACGCAATGGCACAGGGATTGTCTTACATTCCTCAAGCGCCATTTTTAACATGCTGTGCCATGTTCTACATGGAGGACTTTGTGTGCTGTCCAGGTCTGTACGTTCTGAACCGTCCTCTGATTGGCTGCCAGCCGCCTGCAGCGCCCCGGGGCAAAAGCAGCCTGACCTTGGCCGCGGCCGGGGAATTGTGCAGAGCGTTTTGCTGAGACTTGGATATGGGCCACGTAATTTATACGTAGCCGATATCGTAAGCCTTTCAAACGGCCATCTTTAGTGTTTCCGTGGCCGGCACATGACACGTGGTGGTCCAAACGCACATTTCCTCACATGATACGACTCGCCTTATGATTCTGTGTCGAATGAATCCGGTTTCATCTTGGTGCGACCATGGTTGGCTCGTACCTTTAACGCCTCTAATGTCCATCATTGCCGGTCCATCATTGGTGTAGTTCCAACTACCTGTGGCTAGATGTGTCAATACCTCAATGCCCAGTGACAATGATGATTTTGAAACGTTTGAAATGTCGAAATTCGACCCCGCCTCAGACACGATACAATCATTTCATTTTAGTTCGTGACAGTTGTTCCGTTCACAGAAGAGTGACAGCAAAACTGGCTCGGTCACCCGGTTTCGGACCAATCCCATCTCGCTTAAAATTCTAAAACTGACGCGCGCCCCATCGCACTACGCCACCTCGATTCACCGTCGTTCCGACGACTTTGGCACAAGAATGGGAAGGCTTGCGCCGCTGGCTGTTCTGTCGGCGCACGGGAAAAACGGCCGAAGCCACGGTCTGCACCAGTTCACGTTTTGCGCGATAACTCAAAGCATTTGCGGACACGAGATTAGTGAATGGTGCCATCGGAATGGTAAAACGGAGCGCTATTGGTTAGCATGAATTTCAGCCGGAAAATGAGCTTGCATGCCTTTCACATGGCAGTGTTAAGACAGTCGATGGGAAAATTTCCAAGATTTTCCAACTTAGTGCGTGCCGTGGCAATCCCGTCCGGCACACGAGGTCAACCCCACGGAATGATTTGCAGTCGTTACCTCGGAGCAGAATGTGGCAAAGTCGCCGAATCGCCACGCTGGACGCTTTAATTTGGTCGTACCCTATTCCGCAAAAGTTGCAAAACGGCTATTTTCCGCGTTTCTGCGGACGCCACGTGCCATGTGACGGTTGCGACGTGTCACATTACACAGAGTGCGATTCCCCATTCGATTCTAAGTCGAACACACCCGGTTTCGTGTCGGTTCAGCCCGCCGTTGGCGAGATAACGGGCCGGGAAGCGAACCGTTGCGGCCGGCGTCGGCGTTTGACCCGTTCCGCCGAAAACACGTGCAAACCCTATGGGGCACTCTCGCACGTGCCACGTGGCGTCCGGTGCGGCAGAAACGTGAAAATCTAACATAATGCATTGTGCCACCAAATCCGTGACGTGGCCAAGTTTCAGCCAAGTGTGACCCATGGCCTCTGCACACGAACCCGCCAAAACCGAACTCCGACGGTCACAGCAGACGTTTTGCTGTTTGATATACAGAGTGATGATATAGAGAAAATGACGTTTTCCAAAAATCATGACTCTGACCCTATTTAGCTCGATTATCTCCCAGGAAACTGTCGGTGTTTTAAAACCAAAAGATCGCCTGTCTGGTTTTAATTAGGTGGCCATGTTGGCGTGGCTGGGCAGCACCGTTCAAAATCTATTTCGGAAAACCTAAGAGGGGTTTAAACTGACCCCCACCCCCACCGAGCGCGTGTTAACTGTCCCATGGAAATCCATGACAGGCCAGCAAAATTACCTGCCCATGTCCCTTGAATTATTTCCTGACTGCCCACAGCAATATTCCGGCACAATATTTCGGTCGTGTTTCGTTAAAACATGTTAGAATGCATTTACAACACAACAAAAATGAATTCACAAGCATTCCGTTACTTTTGTGGTAGGTAATTTTCAATGCATGCCCGACAATCTTGGAAAACAAAGATGGCAGAGATCTTTACGATGACAGATAAGGAATAGAAGTAAACGATATCTAGAAATCGTCAGCCATCAACAGCAATAACAAAACTGATCAGCGTTCATTATTTACAGCATAAAGATTATGACACATGTGTCATAAGTCTGTTGTCTTCGACTGCCTGCATCAGGAATGCTGTCTCTTCCCATATCCCATAAACATCATATATCATATAAACATCAAACATAAGCTCATGCAGACAAAGTACGTAACATGGGCTTGACGACCTCCCTGCCTATGAAACATTGTTTATATGGTCCCGGCCTCGTCAGGTGTGTTATACTGAAGTATGCGTGAAGTGTGTATAATCTCGCCAAACATTCCAAAAAACGCGTGCCTTTATACCTCCCAGGCATAAAACTACATCGGTTGTCTGCGCACCCTGGAACCTCACCTGAACATCTGACTTGGTGACGACGCCGCTGTGGCAGTGGTTAACCTTGCAAACATCTGCCGGATCTTGCCACTCATCGCCGTCCGAGAATGAGCCCTCCGAGGTCTGACAACCTACGCAGATAACCAACACGGCCGTAATGATGTGCACTTTATGTGACGTCAAATGTCGTCAGCAGCTGTTCAACGTCCACGATTCAAAAAGTGATTTCCGTTCCGTTGTTTTCCCTTAGTTTGGATAGCGTGACGTATTCTTCAAAACGGCAACCACGTCCGCAAAACGGACAGGCATGCCATGATGCATCGCTAAGTTAGTCAATAGCACCGACTATTTCACCATGAAACCTACTGAATTTACCACAGTGACGATGGGTAGCAAACAACGGAATACGACACCACTTCAGCAAGATTAGACGAAGTGTGTTGTATTCCAGAAATCACACAGATGATGCCGGCATCGGTCTAGGCAGGCGGTGCACGACTGAGGCACGACCGAGGGCTGTACCGACCATTCGCCGCTGGCCGCACTCTATCACCGCACCGTTATACTTGTTCGCTGGCGGCCCGGCCAGTACTGGCTTCGCGCTGTTTGCCGCCGGCGACGTCTGGCATTCTAGAGGCTGGACTATCACGCGCCGCGCATCTGCAAGTGCTCAGAGTAAACGGTGGGAGTGTTCAAGGCCGTCCGAGGAGCCACTCCAGCGCGGCCCGAGAGTCTTTTCCTGTACTGTCTGCCTCTGGATGGACCGACAAGCCTATTGAAGGACACCGTTGTCGGGTTCCGGTGTTTTAGGCGTCACACCAGTGACAATGGAACGTTTTCAGAGTTGTCCAGATTTATTTCTTTCTACGCGACGCGAAAGGGCTAATGTGAAACTTTTAAATGTGACGGCAGCTACCCTGCTTCCACCGCCGCTCTGCCCCCCCCCCCCTTTCCGCGCGTCACGTGCGCACCGTTCGCAGAGGCGGCTGTCTTCGCATCAGGTCACCAGACCAGCTTGCTATGGAGGCCGTTTGTCCAGCCTGTCTGACTTGGTTACCATCGGCTGGCGGCTTTCTGCTCTGGCCAGGCTGGCCGCAGCGTTGCCGCTGCCGTGCTGCCGTCCTCCTCTGACGCGGCCACAATCGGCTTCCTGCTGGCTGCGGGACGCGGCGGCGGCCGACAGTGCACAGGCCCCGCTCTTCCTGTCAGCTGGCAGCGATAGCCGCTGTCTGCGACGGCCGCCACTGCTGGCAGACGGCGGACAGAGGGGTTGGAGCGGCGCTCTGCTCTGCTCTGCTCCGCCGGGCACTGCCGTCCTGCCACGGCCGCTCTGCTCTGGAGCATCTTACGCCGGGCACCGTCGTCCTGCCTCGACCGCTCACAGGGCATCCGGCGCTCTCATCAAACCGCCGCCATCTTGCTTTTTCCTGTGCCTCGTTCAGTGCCATCAAAAATATCTGCCAGTTCAGGCGCGTCCAGTCGTCCGTGGCGTGCAACTGAAATCGATGAGTTAATCGAAAGAAACAGAATGGACTGTCGCCGTCCCATGCGGGTCGGCCATTCACAGTGCCTGTTGAATGAGAGTCAACCAATGGGTCTGTAACGCTGCTGACGTAAATCCAGCTCATCTCTTGGAGACCGTCCGACGAATACTGACCTTTGCACTGTTCGCAGCACGAGTCGGACTGCGTTCTGCGGCCAGCCAGTACCAGATGGCAAGCCTCAGCTTCTGGACACCGTTCGTGTTCGCAGATCACCAGACCACGCTGTAAGAAAAACAGCAGTGTTGCTGCAACATTGACTTGGATTCCAACAACGTTTTCCGGATAGGACAGACCGCCTGTTAAAATGCAGATGTCTGTGGTGGCCAATGTCTCTTGTGGAAATAAGGCGATGATACGACTTCTTGCTCAACCGGAATGGCTATCACCTGGGATTCGCATTGTTTGGAATCGTAGTAACAACAAACGTTACAAATGTATTAGAGTGAAATTCTAGCCCAAAAAGCTTGCGAACTATCTTTCTCAGTACGCGTTTGACTGTAAGGTACACTTTTTGTCACAAGGAAGTGCATGCACAGTGCCCCAAAATCGTAATCCTGAGGTGGGAAATGGCACCTGGCTTGAAACACTATTTTACTCCGAATCGTTTAATGTGCTATCCAGTGAACCAAACAGAAATTCCGACTGGCACGGTGGTCATCTAGATTCATGTTATGTAGCAGTCAAACAATGACCATTCACTTACCGACAATAGGCCTTGTAATACGTGCTAATAAGAGCGTTGGTGGTCATCTGAGAATTTCACGGAATGGTGAACGGGCATATTTTGCTGTCCCTTCTATTTCCTGGTCTATGCAACCGAGTGTATCGAAATTTTGAGTGAAGCAGCCAGCGTGGTAATAAAATGGGCTTCAGAAAATAAATGGCCTAGGTCACGCCAATCGAGGTCAAACGAAGTTACCCCTCCCAGTAGGCGGTATTCGGCCATCTTTAAAACTAGTGGGGTATAACACCTTCCCAGTTCCAAATCTGACAAGACAGAACAACAGAACAAAAACGAGCGTATGGCTTAGTCTTCTCTCTACGCCGTCCACGAGCTATCACGAGCCGGACAACATAGTCCAATGTGTGGCAGGTTCTCGGTTCATGTTCGCGAAAAGTCACTTGTATTTAGCCGGAGACCGAAGGAGGTCAGCCAGTCACGGGGGACCTTGCAGTGGGGATGTAAAGCATCATCGGTGCCATCTGATTCGATTCCTTGCGCAAAATCGTTCCATTTAGAGCCACGTGGGTAGCAGGGCTCAAGGCCTGCACAGCAAGCTGGCGTTATATGTCCATATAGGCTGGGCATATTGTGAACGGCGAAACTTACATTTCTGGGGTTTACCAGGCCAAACAACGTCATACCATGGCCTCCAGGCAATGTTCAGAATGGAAGGCAATCGGGAGATTTCATTAATGTTTTGTGGGTCCCAGCACATATTGTGCAGCACCGGGACGTTGATGTCCTGATGATGGTTGATCATCCCAGCTGGAGCCGGTCGCTCCACTGACCCGGGCGGCAGCCTCTGGGGCCAGCGGCAGCCCATGGGCTCGCGAAGTCCGGGGCTGCAGGACCGGTGCCAGCGGACTGCTGTGGCGTCCCGTGTAACGGAGCCGCCCAACACGATGGGTCACTGTAGCCGTGAGTATGCAGTCGTCAGTCATCCGTACCCGTGACAGGGAGCCGAACTCACCCCAGGCGCCAAGGCCGAACTGTACCCTCCTTCTTTCCACACTCGAACAGAAAGAGTGGCGCATGGACATGGACCCTCTGACACGTGTAGGTTTAGTGGGCCAGCTGAGTTGGTGTCAGTGGCCAGAAATCGTCCAAAACATTAAGATGTAAGGATTCACCAGTTTCACCCCAAATTTACTTGTTTTCTCATCGGAAGTAGGTCACTTAACCTACCACCGTGTCAATTAAGAGTTTGCTATATTTAGTATTTCAACCTGCTTGAAAAAAGCAAAATCGTCATTGATATTTCCCTGACCCTGTAAAACGTTCCGTTGGTTCTACCCTACCAGCTGTAAAGTCGGTAGGCCACCCATAAGACACTTTTCCTATGGGTGTCAACGTACATGGAAACATGCACGGAGGAAGTGTGCAGGCCGCGAGGAAAATGCATCCCCTCAAAATTTGTCAAATTCAGTATTAGCGATTTGACCTTACGTGGAAAGTAATAACGAATGACTTTTTGTTTCGTTATGGAAATACGAAGGATAGTGGTGGGATCATGAACGAAATGCATAAAAATTGCTACGGCGACCCATCTGCCCTATGATCCAAGATAAGTTACTAACGGATCCTCATCACAATGAAGCATCTCGTTTCAGGAAGTTAACACACTTGCTGGCATGGGAAGAGACAACAGGGGCTTAGAGTCTGGTACACATCCACGCTCGAAGCTTTGCGTTTGACGTCCACAGTGGGTGACGTTCATCAGCAGTCAGTCACCGCTTTTGCGACTATTGCGCACAGTGACCGTGTCTGCCGTATGCATCGGTGTGTTAGCTGATCATAAGTCACTGCAAGATATGGGGTTCTAATTGATATGCTTATCGTCGCGTGGCAGCATCGTGTATTTAAGTTTGAAGCAAAGAGTTACCCGAAGAGGGTGGCAATGGACGTGGTTTCAGCTTACGAAAATAACATCAACAACGCGGACCGGTAAGCAACGAGCACGCTAATCTTTCCCACTGTTATCAGATCGAAAGCTTGCATCACCGGTGACGAGGTAATTCAGGGAAGTTTTTTCTGTTTTACAATGTAGGCTTATGAACTGAAAAAAAGCGGGAAGGTTACGTGCAGGTTCAGACGTAAAAGTTGCTACCAATGTAGTTAAGTACTCTGTTCCAACTTGAGACTTTTCGGGGCATCAGAATCCTCGATGTTAATGTTTTTCTGTCCTGCCACATAACGTTATATATACATATACATATATATAACGTTCGGATCAGAAAGAATCGTGGCTACATGTTCGTCTTTGTTTCGTAATTCCTTTCGCTATCTTGATACGAAGAAAGATGGTATTAGGTAGGAGCCACCCGGACGTCTGCAGCGTTGGTGGTTCGGCGATATTATGTATATTCAATGAATAAACAACCTTCATTATACCAGGAGACACTGTATTCCTCAGCGTTCATTATTTTTGGGTGCCTGCAGTGTTAAAGTAGCCTTCCTGGTTGTAACGTTCCTATTTTGCATGTGCATTTGAATTCTGACTTCATGCTCTAGATTACTCCTGATTGCCCCCGGCCGAAACTTTAAGTCTGATATACTTGTGATTCACAACTGATTAACAAGACAACGCAATGTCCCCTGGCATATTAAAATTCGCTTATTAATTGAATAAATACATCGTCTGAAAACCAGGAGCATTTCAGAACCATTCTCCAAGGTATTAAACGGTTCGGGGACAGTTAAGATAGTTAGAAAGAAATAGATCCTTATCATAATACTGAAGACTCGTGGGCAGCCAATACATACAGAGGTCACCGTTTACTCACAAGGCACTTGCAGGTGATGCACGGGTTGGTCTTAATAAAGCCAAGTTCAACCGTTTCGCCCTCATTGGCACAGGGCTGCGGCCGACCTGAAAACCAAGGGACAAATAACAGAAACTGGGCGGGTTTTCTTTGACATGTTGCTCCAGTCACATCAGTCCTGAGTCATCTAAAAAAAGCATGTACATTAGAATATTGCCTCGTGAGAACTGCAATGCCAGCCTACTCAGAACGTATACTTCTTTGTATCCAGCCAAGACATTAACATCTTGGAGCCGCCTCCTCACAGCGAGTGCTGTGTAAGACACCTGGAGCGTTTAACAGACGCCAGGCATGAGCATCTCAAACTGCGCTGACAAACAACGTCAGCGCAGTTCTTTTTTGTGGCAAACGCCGATTTCTGTAATGGGTTCCGGCGATTAAGCGATATGGCGAAAGACAAAAGCAATCAATCAGACCTGATTTATGCGAGACTACAAAACGACTGGCAATATTAAACAGGTAAATTCCCAAATCAAATTCGGCCTTGGGCTGCAACGAAAATCAGTTCGTATGATGTCAGGATAAGTATTACAAGACCTAAATGAAGTACAAGAAATAAGTATGTAAATTACGTGAACCATTCGGTCCTTTTTTGAGATAATACTTCATACTAAGCGACGATACGACATGAATACGAAACTCGAAAATCTAAGAGCTTTGAGATAAAACGATAATGATTGCTGCTTATGACGCACTCGTGGTGAACCAACTGAATGAGGCTTTTACATACTACATGATGAGGGACGTCGATGGAAATGCCGATCTTAAAGAAGATTATGCTATTTCACAGCAAAGTGTAGACTTGGTGGCTGAGCAATTACGTACGGCTTGTTTCGAACTTCAAGCAGAATGGGGCCTCGAATATCGAAGAGTTCTAGAAAAAAGGAGCCTTTTTGGTCGGCGGGAGTGGCGACCCATCAGCAGCTGCAATGCCTACCTTGTGGGAATGAGCTGGCGGAGACGCCGGCGGCGAGCAACACTGCCATCAGAACCGCTGTTTTCATAATGCAGGCCTGTGGGGCAGAGAACACTCATCAGGGCCGCTGTTTTCATAATGCAGGCCTGTGGGGCAGAGAACACTGTCATCAGGGCCGCTGTTTTCATAACGCAGGCCTGTGGGGCAGAGGACACTGTCATCAGGGCGCTGTTTTCATCACGTGGGTCTGTGGGGCAGAGGACACATTCAGCAAAAACCAGACAACTGTACTTAGTGTAGGACTTCAACGGGCGAAATTCAAGAGGCTACGAACAAATAGGTTAACCGTAACGTATTGCTGATAAGCCCCTGCTGTGCTCACATAGGTTATCGAAAAGGTTAAGAGCAGTGTATTGTTCATAAACCCCTGTTTGTATAATGCCATATTCGCCCCGGAAGCATTTGCAGGTAGTGTGAGATCTGGTGTTCAAAAGAAAGCACGCCAGGCCAACGCCCTTCTACTCTCCTGGCCAACGTCCCGTCCGCGTGTGCAGACCGGCTCCTGGCGTCTACTGTTTGCAATTATTGAGCCCTGAGCGGCCGGCAGGTAAATAAGCTCCTAGGAATGGACACCACCAGCCGGTCGACTTAAGAGGAAGGACAAGGAACTGGACAACGTCAGCGTAGCGGCTGCCTATTCGATGAAGCGATGAACCTCAAAAACGGGCACTGTGCTTCTTGATACAACTTGATACACAAGTAGAGGGCACCATTCTACGTCATATAAATTCCGGGTTTGGCATTTACAAAAATAGCACCGAAATTATTACTGTAAAAGCAAATTTTGACTTTTGATCTTGACCTGACCTTGTAAAGTGACCTCAGACAACCAAAATTTAATTTGCACGTTGCCCAGCTATTTAGCCATACATTCATATAAAGTTTTAAGTTTTTTCATAAAACGCTATTTTTGGCAGTCATTTTTCCTTTACCCTCAACAGGGCCAAAAATGGGCTGAGGTACCTCCCAAAAACGTTGCCTGGCTCCGCCCCTAAGCAGAATAGAATTTCGAGATTTTGTCACAGTACGTAAAAAAAAAAACAGGAAAAGTGACCAGGTTTCGTGGAGCTGCATCAAAAAGCCTGGAATTGGCAAGCAAAAAACCCGGGGGGGGCGAATTCAGCTCCCCCTGCCGGGAATTAAATGACATTCCAGATTTAAAGGCACCCATGTGGAATATCTGACGGAAGATTGCAATTTTTCTGCACGATTTATCCTTCACAAGTAAAAGGTTTTGCTTGATGTTTTGTTGCAGGACTGTCAGCCCAGTGTGATGGTGCCACTGAATCATCAGCTGTTAATAGTTAAACTGGTTAACGGCGAATTGTTAATGGTGAAATTACTTAATGGTTAATGGCGACTAGTGGTTAAAATGGTTAAATTTTAAATCGGAGTGTAAAATGTGTAACATTAGGGAACCTGTAACGCCTAGCATGGCAAAGGAAATCGAATGCATGAAAAGCCGAAACTCCCATCTGCGTGCCCCGCTTGAGCACCGTCGCGAATCACCAAATAAAATGATTTACTCCCGTGTGTCACGCTCAGTCTCGCGTTCCGATAGTTGGATGGTAGAGATCCTGCCCCGCCACCGCAGTATCGCGTGCCCAGGGAACTAAAAATGGCGCCTCAGGCACAGCGTAATGACAGAAAGTGCCCGGCTACCTGCCAGCCCAGGCCACGCGGGGGCATCTCTCCACACAACATTTACACGTTCGAAAAAGAAATAAAAAATGCAAGACCATATTTCTTAGAACTTCAACCGCCGTCCCCACCATACGTAGTGGCGCCCCCTGAAGCATAATAACATGCCCGTGGTCGGTTTCTAAGTACGCCCCTGGGTCGAAGCAGTTTTAAGGGGTTCACTTGCGAAAAACTTCAGAGAGGTTGCACCGACCCCCTCCCCTTTTACTGGCGAAAAACAAAGGGGGATGAGGTAAAGTCCAAAAACAAAGGGTGGTGTCCTGTCCTTGTTCGATCATTTGCGTGGCACGACGGTGCGCTAAACAAGGCGTGCTGCGTCCGCGCACCATGGACCACGCTGGATAGAGTGTGGCGAACACTGGCAGAGCGCTGCGCAGGGCCGGCGGGCCTGATTATAGAGATAGACGCTGGATCTGGGCATCCAGTCAAGGTCTCTCGAATGAGCCCGCCCAGCCGGCGGCGTCAAGGGACTCCAGCTGAGGCTATTCATCAGCAGCGGATGACATCAGAATGAGTCTCTCTCTCCCTCTCTCTCTCTCCCTTGTCCTCCCTTGTTCTCCCTATCTCTCTCCTGTCCCTGCCCCTGCTCATGCCGCTGCGTGTGAATCTGCCTCTGCCTCTCTCCCAGCTCAGTTCACGAGCAGCCGCTGCCAACTGTGGCGCTAGACAATGGAACTAGCGTAGCAATTTGGTTTGTAAATGTCGAGTCGGCTCGACATCGGCAAGGCCGCAGCCGTACGAGGAATGCGGATGGAGTGACGAGTTGAACGGTCGAAGGAAACGGCGCGGACGACAGCCAGCTCTGTGGCCGCTGGCTGCTCAACTGTTATCCCAGACCACCCGCTCCAGAACAGTGGTGACAGATGGTATTTGGTCTTGGGGAGGGGGCCAAACGAAAATTGAAGGCCCCTTGATCTTGAGAGGCCCCTTTCCTATGGAGGGCCACTAATCCCCCAGAAAACTTCATAATGCCCGAAAACTTTCCTCGCGAGGCCACCTAACGGAAATCGTACTTCGGCTGACCGGACGGGGTAAGCCGATGATCCACATTCGTGCGTTGTACGAAGTCTGACATTCAACCGCCAAGTTTACATAAACTGATGGACGGACTACGCATACGATTTTAATGTCATGAGCACTTTATTGCGTGTTGCGTGCATAACTGACCAGTTCTACGCACAAATAGCCTGCCTTGGCCGTCCACGTGTGCAGCTCGGCGCGTCATTTGGCCGCCTGCTGCCGCTGTGCACATCGCCTCCACTTTTCCAGCAAAAACGGCGTGCGCCTCAGCAGGTGCGGCACAGCTCGGTATCACCCTGAGCTTCTGGCAGCCACAGGCAGACAGCTGATCGCAAGCCAAGGCAACTGGCGCGGTGGCAACGGAATCTAAATCTAATCGTCGTACTGACAGGACTTGATACAAAAATGAAGATACTCTTTCAGCAATTCATTACATAATGCATTGTTCAAAATGGACTGAACATGAGACATAGGTCGACTGCTCCATTAGACCAATGATTTCTGAGAAGTATACTTTGAAAAGATATACGCATCCATAAAGTTAATAGAAGTGCGCTGTCGTGTTGTCTGTCTGCCTTTGTCGAATCAAATTTGTCGGCCAGGGTATTTGCACTTGGTCATTTCTGTCCAAAGGGCGTAGATCAGATCTCAGCGTAGATCATCATAGGACATAGATCGAATTCGAATCAATTGTAGCAGCTTTTGTTAAAGTTACAGTGACACATTTGCATAGGAAATTATCTAAATGGTGCAATTACATCAGATAATGGTTTGATGGTAACGTACATTATCGAAACAGTGAAACCAAAAATGGCGAAAACTGAGCATGTGGTCAAGAAATTTACCACTTATCTGCCTAAAATGACGACCTGAAATCAGTGCATTACATTTCGTGGTATCTTGGTACTTTACATCACCAATGTATAGCAGAAAGAAGGGAATCTTGTCATAGACAGAACTAAAGGCTGGCATTCGGAGGAAGCGGCAGTTAAGTTCATAAACAAGCTGGCATGGGCTGAAAAGTTCCTGCATCCTTTAGCTCTCTAAAACAGTGTCTGAGGTCCAAGCCCCTCCCATGTCACCAGTGCAAAGAACACACAGGCTGGGCGATAAGGGAGCATTCTCGCAAAAATGAGGTCTCGCAATTTCGATCGAAGACTTAAGGGAGAGCCCGGACCCGTGGGCCCACCCATTTACAGCCGTCTTTGTAGCCGGGCAACTTAGCTCCCGTGACAAATTGCAGGCTCCTCGTTTCAAAGACGTGCCCAAATGAGGGGCAAAACGAGTAATGGTTTCCCAGTCTCTGGTTCGCTTTACGATGTAATGAGTGCGAGACCCACTTCCGGTCTCGGTTCGCGTTCGGCTACTGGTAACGATTTGCAGTCCCCACGGTAACCGGCATGCTCGGTTGAGACGGAAATGATCCTAGTAGTCGAGAGAATAAGAGAGCGATTCTAAAAATGACTTGGGAGCTAAATTGCAAATAAAAGTGCGTTTCTTTCCGTGCATCACCCAAAAACGTACGTCCAGTTTCAAACCCACTGGATGGGGGGACTGTGGCACCGAAGAGATAAATTTCCACTTTTGGCCACTGGGTTAGTTAACTTGCCGTTAACTAACTGGGTTAGTTAACTTGCCGTTAACTAACCCAGTAACCAAACAGACGCTCTTCCGGACGGGAGCTGAAGTCCCGATGCAGGGTCAGGACTACGGTTCAGTAACAAAGTGGACCCAGGCCACCCGGATCCATTCCGTGAGACTCCTAAAAATGTTGGATCCCGGTCTCTTGGCTGTTTTTTGGTGTAATTGTAACGGTGTGAGTCCCTCTCACGAACGAAAGCCGGGGCCCTCTAGCAGGGTGGGTTGACTCCGGTTCAGCGCAGGTCACCCAAGTCTATTCTGTGCGACCACATAAAAATTCCAGTCTCCAATCTCTTGATCATTTTTGCGCAGGCCACCCGAGTTCATTCCGCGAGGACACCTAAAAGCCTAAATCTCCAGTTTTTTCATCACGTTTGAGTGTGATCTGTACCAGCCCCTCTTACGGACGAAATTTTGGACACCCACCAAGATCCAAACCTTGATTCAGCGCAGGCAAACCCAATTCTATTCTGGGAAGCCCTCTAGAAATTGCCAGTTCCTGGTCTCTGGACCACTTCTGGGTTTTACTGACAAGAGACCCTCTGTCGACCATTTTAGGGAGACCAGGACTCCCTAAAATGGTCCAAGCTCTTTATCGGTGCAGGTCTGCTGGGTTCATTTCGCGAGACCCCTCGAAAATTGTAAGTTCCAGGTCTGTGGGTCACTTTTGACTGTACTTGGTAGGAGAACCTCTTACGGACGGATGCTGGTGAGCCCTCCGAGATCCAGACCATGGTTTAGCGAAGGTCACCAGGGTTCACTCTATGAGGCCCCTCGAAAAACTGTAGATTCCCGGGCTTTGGTTTGATTTTGAATGTAATCGGTGCAAGGCACTCTCTCGAACTTCAGCCAGAGAAATATTTTCGGGTGCCAAACACTGATTCAGCAGGAAAAGAACTTGCCCTGGATGGCCACAAAACAAGGGATATGTCACTCTGAGAAGTTATCTCTCTCTCCCTCATTCCCCCTCTTTCTCTCTCTCTTTCTCTCTTTCTCTCCCATATATATATATATATATATATATATATATATATATATATATATGTGTGTGTGTGTGTGTGTGTGTATGTGTACACATATATATATACGTATACGTATATATATATCCATATGTTAAACGATATAACTTCACGAAGTGTCATGTACATAACTTGCTTGTGTGTACACAACATATAAAAAATATTTATGAATGCATACCGCACTGACTTTCACCTTTCATGTCACAACATAAGAAAGTCAAATTCCTTCAAAGTCAAATTCCTCTCTTATGAAGGAATTTCATCTATACGGTTTCATTCATCTATTCGGTTTCAAGGAAGGGTTTCATCTATACGGTACATTTTGTACCTATAGCCCCGTTAATTTTCAAGATCCTAGGGAGATGAAATTGGCCCCCTTCCCGGCCGTGTTATGTTTGACCGGTTACCCCCACAGGTGTTAACCAATAACTTTGCCATATGCTGAACATCAGCGAAGCAAAGTGCACCAATAGTTGCACGGACAGTTTGATAATAGCTGCAAGGCAGCATGATTTACCTTTATGTCGTGAACGGAGGTGAATGATATTCACGGACAAAAAATAAACAGCGGGTTGACATACGCAGAAACAGAAAACTACGCAATCAGACTTTGCATCGTCTCAAAAGTCGAGCATTTTGTTGCCATTGAGCATCGAATGCCTTGTCGAGCTGGGATTGACCCACTAAGAGTAAAACGATAGTCAAAAAAAAAGTTTTCGTTATAAACTTGGACGAATAAGAAACATTCTTATCTGGCCCTGAAACAACAATTACAGTGCACCGACAAGCCTGGACGCTTTTTGCGCTCGGCGTCTTAATCAGTTTCAGTGAAGCAGAACGGGACACATTTAAGCCACACACGAACCATACAGGACATGTGGACATTACGGCCTTACAAACTGTCCCCAAGAATAAATTGCCAGACGCTAAAAACGGTGGAGATAAGGAAAATTATCATACCACAGCATCAGCAAACAGGTGAGCCTGTCAAACCACATCCTTCAGCCGTTACCACTGATTGAGCCAAGTTGGAAAAGGGCCGTCAGAACCGTCAGCTTCAGTGGCAAAATAAGTCTTAAGCTAGGCCATAATGTATGTCGGACAGGTTTTTCTGCACGATCCATACGCCCATCTTTATTTCTGTTTGCAGGTAGCAGTCCTTAATCGAGTTTAAAATTGATGACCGAACCACAATCATTGAGGAACTAAGCACACTCTTCATTGATCTAGGACGTTGTTGTCCCTTTCACGGTCGCACGGAGCGACAGAGGCATCAGCTGAAATAAGATACATTTTCAGACACGGAACTCTGACGCCTTTTAGCACAGACTTCACCATCGCCTTGTGTAATGCACTGCTGAAGTACTGTGCAGCAGTGATATGAGGCACATATCTGTTAAAGTGTTTGCCCACGAGGGTGAAATCTTGCTTGTCAAAGATCAACTGATACTTTAGCCGGTACGCATTAAAGCTGCGCCAGGTGTACATGTGATCGAGTCAACTGTATTCGGTACCTGTTGTTCCGGGTGTGCAGCTGATGATGACAACGTGGTATGTATATCAACACGCATCGCTAAGTTATGCTGTCTAAAACTGTAAGTTACAAAACCGTCTCCGTCGTTTCATTGAGCCACATGATACGTAAGTAAATTTCATTCGACGACCTACTCAGGCCCAAATTTCGCGCCCTGGATCCGCCTTTGCTGTCCTAATTCTTCGTCAACCTTCGGCCTACGAGACATAAATCGACCCCTGTACCGTTTTTCCCCACAACTACGAAACGGCACGAAACAACTGCGTGGAAATTGAGGTGCTGAGCTGTATTAAATTTTGCTATTTTGTGCTGCTGGAGGTATCAGACCATTCTAAAAAAAAATGTGTTCAGTGATTTCGCAATTTTTCGTCCCTGAAGAACTGAACTGAAGAACTGAGCGCTCATCACGAGATCAAGGCCTGAACAAAAATATTTCTGAAAATCTTTTGACCCTGGTACCTTTAATAAGTCAAGTGCGACCAATGACCTAGTTTGCTCTTTGGGGGAGTATGAGCATTTAAAACGTCGTGAAGGCAATATACGCAGTAGTGGCCTTTTGGTCTTTAAGGTAACAGACAGACCACATAAATCAAGTTATATCGGTTCGGAACAAAATATGATATTACTTTGTCATATTTTGTTAATTACCAAATTGTTATCGGTCTTCCAGAGACTCATAAGTCGATCTGAAACCTGACTTAAGATGTTTATTTGTTTAGACTCAGGAACCTCATGGGCTTCGAAACAAGTTTTAGTACTCAAGAAGTACGGCAAAGTGTCGTCCATCATTCATATGTCCAGACAAGCCATGTCTTGTCCTTTTTCATATTTGCTTCTCGGCCATCCGGGTTGAGAACAAGACCATTCTGGTCCTGCTGAATCAGTGCGACCAGGGTAACCGGGTTAACTGCAAGAGCTGCGTAAGGAAATATTTATTTTTTATTGCACTGAAAGAAAGAACAAGCTTAAGAAAGCACGAGCAACAGAAAGAACGAGCTTACATATGACATTGCCTATATCTGCATCTGCTACATCGTTACATCTGCTATTGTTATTTATTGCTTTTAGTGGGAGCTAAGGGTAGCTGAGGACCCTCAGTCTACGAGGAAGCCCAAATCAGCTGTTCCCCAACCGCCCCATGCAGACTTGTAGGTTATGTTAGGAAAAATATTTAGGAGGGTGAAAATAAACGTCGAAATTAAATTTGGTTCAGGTATTAAGCATAAAAACTGTAGTTTCCTCCGTGCCTCATGTTACGAAGTTCATCAGCTATATATTTGCTAAAGGTATTGTCTCGACTTTTGGATGTCCCTTTTTGCCACCTTGAATCCTCCACTGTCGCCATGAAACGTACCAAAAACATCGGAAGACAGGACATGAAAACTCAGTGTAGAAAGGATAATAAATGACCTCAAAGCATCGAAGATGAAAACAAGAATTGTAGCCGCTAGAGTTATGAAAAACGGCCAAATATTACCCAACGTTCTCATAGACCCTGATGATCTTGAAACTTCCATTTGTTTATACCAACTGAAATTCGGTAGTCACCAGCTTTCACTGCTCTGCCTCAGGCCTATCAGAAGCAACGAACGTGAAACCTCACAGTAATTATTATGAAACTTTGACTGAGCTCCTCCCTCCTCCCCCCAACAAACACCCATCCGCAGCAGGGTGTTAATGCATGCATCCATCAGCGTCGATAACGTCGATAACGCTCCCCAGGCCGATCTACGTGGTCAGCTGTCGTCCGTTGGCCTCGATGACAGCAGCATCTGTCTGTTGGCATAACGCTTTGCAATGTATCTGTCGGGTAGGGTTGAAGCAAAAGTAAAATTGAACCCGAATGGGAGAATCTGTATTCACACTGACTTATTTATCTACCAAAAACGTATGATTTACCAAGCATTCCGAGCGGATTATAAGTTGGGCAAATGAGCCAGTGTTAGCTGTGCTGTGATAAGGTTGGTGCCCACCTTGCCTGTCTCACAGAAGATGATTAACTGTGGGACATTCGTAGATGGTTAAAACACAAATTATTGTTCTGCTTTTTATAGCCATGATATCACGCGTCTTGGCTGGCAGTTTCCAACATGTCTAGCTTAGCCTTTCATCTTAAACATTCTGAAAGCATATGCCGGTCTCCAAATACCAGAACCACATCTTTGTTTTACGATTTGTTGAAAGCGTTGTCAAGGGTCCAACGATTATGATGACAGCCACTTCGTCAAAGGTGACAAGATTTCTGGGCCTGTAGATTCGTTTCCATGTAACGAATTAAGGACTTGGAAGATATGCCATCCAGTGGCATGGATTTGTCACAGATAATGTCAGCGTTGGCCTCAGGTGTATTTTCAGGCAAACCCCCAAACAGGCATGAGTAGGGCAAAAATTATGAAGCCGGCGTGTTGTCTGCTAACACTGATGTTTCTGATATTGGAATGCTGTGGTCTAATCTTTCATAACTGATTTGTTTAGTTTTATCAGTTACTGCGCTAAGTCGCGTCGGTAGTACAGTTAGTAAAGCGTCTGCCACCGGGCTAGGTGGGTTCGAGACGCCTCAGCGCTCGCCATTTCTCCCGCAGGTCACTTGGCAACTGACCTATAGAATATAGGTCTATGGACCTATGGACAATAGACCTACAGAAACAACAGAACTATAGACATATTGACTTCCTGGCTGAGTCGCTGATGATGGATGCTTTTGCTAAATTTGCGCCTCAGAAATACCCTGTTAAAATGAAACTGCTCAGGTCGGGTGTAGCGCAGTCATCATTGTTCAGCACGAACTCCGCTTCCAAACCAGCCAAGCATAGCACTGGCCACCTTCGACAGCATCGGAGGGGGGGGGGGGGGAGCCGGGCTAGTACACCCCTATTCAGCCATTTCCAAACCTGACGGGATAAAGCAATGGGAAAAACACGAGCATGTAGGTTGGCGTTTTGGCAATACGGTGATACCCTATTGGACCCTTTTAAGCCGCACATTGACTACAGACAACCCCGAAGGAGGTCATGTCAGTGGATTTTGTTTTCAACTGGATCGTATAGAACGTACATATCGCATAGAAAGTAACCTACCGGGCGTTTTTCATGGGCAGCACGATGAATAATGACTGCGATTACTGTTACGATGGAGACCAGTACTTCCGAATGCGTAATGACTTCTCGGAGATGGATTAAATGTAAAGAAAAAAATCAATGGATGCTATTCATGGTTTTGAGCTAAGATCATCGTGAGCCAAGCAAGGACCCAAGTTCGGTCATTGACACCATACGGGGGTGTCACTACCATTGCTCGCCTCGATGGAGGATTTCGCTCCGTGTGAATACCAATGCGACGTCACTTGTAAGGCACTTTCCGGCTCCGTGCTGACGTTCTGAGGCAGTTTCGGCGGTTGATGCGGCTGCCCAGCCCCTCTGATGTACGGTGATCACTGTCGTAGACCAGGGGAAGGCGACCTTGTTTTGACTAAGTCTTGAGGTGGGCCCTGAGACTGCGAGAGGCACTGGGACCGTCAGGGGCCCTGGATGGTCAAGGCCCATGGGAAGGCCGTGACCATCGTGACGTGTCCAAGTCGGGGACCATGAGATGGTCAGAGGTCGTGAGAACGTCAAGGGCCCTGAGGCAGTCTGGGGTCCCGAAGACGTCAGGAACTTGAGACCGCCAGGGGCACCATGGGACGCTCAGGGCCCTTGGGATGGTCAGGGTCCATGAGAGAGTCAAGGGCCCTGAGACAGAGGTCGTGGTGCAGTGATGAGCCTGAGACAGCCAAAGGCCCTGGGATGGTCGGGCGCTAGGATGGTTGTGGATCCTGAGACGGCCAGGGGACTTGAGATGATCAGGGGCCCTGGGACTGTCAGGGATCCTGCAACAGTCAGGGGCTCTGGGATGGTCAGAGGTCCTGAAAGGTCAGAGGCCGGGAGCCGTTCGAAGGTCAGGAACCCTAAGGCGATCAAGCACCATAAGAGGTTCAAAGGCCTTTGGGCAGTCAGGAGTCCTGGGACGGTCAAGGTCCCTGGAAATGTTATGAGCTTGAACCGGTCAGGGGTCCGCGGACAGGATGCCTGACCGCGGACGGTCAGGGATCCTGGAACAGTCGGGACCTAGAGCGTTCATGAAATCTGCGACGGTCAGAAGCCCTGGGACGGCCAAATGTCGTGAGACAGGCAGGTTTCCTGGGACGGTCAAATGCCTGACACGGGTAATAGTGTAGTGACAGTCAGGGACGGATGCTCAGGAGTCCTGGAACAATCAAGAGCCCTGGGACGGTCAGAAACGACCCTAGGACGTTCATAAGGTCCTAGGATGGCCAGAAGCCGTGGGACGGTCAGAGTCTCCCGCCACCAGTCGAACTGACGTCTTCAAAAGTAGTAGGTTAGAGTTGTCCAAGGCCGTATAATCAGTACCTTGCAGTTTCGGCACGGCGCGGCTTGCTGATACATCACCAACCGTTACGTGTTGCACAGCAAGTGCCTTACTATTGACGTCACATGCGCAGATGCGACATGGCAACATGCGCAGAACCACAAAAAGCTGTGCGTGACTTTACCTTGTAATGCGGCCTTGATACACAACAAATATGCACAAGACTAAGTGGGACTGAACATAGTAAAATCTTTACAACTTTTGTCATGCGATGAAGTTCATCCCCATATGGGCATTTCTCCGCGGCATGCCTGCAAGAAAGAGATCAGGCCAATGAAGTATCAAATTGTTCATTCCAGATTTTCATAGAACATGTCACAAGGTCCTCACTCACCACAGAAAATTTGACAGCGATTAGAGCAGTCATTGCGGCCAGGTTGCGAAAATTCTCAGGGAGGGCGCATCACCTCAGCCATGTTCTGACGAAGGACAAGCTTGGTCGGATTTGTCAACACCACGTTATTTATTTCTCCTGGAACGCAGAAACTGACAGCAAATTGTGCATCAGAGGTGTATTGGGGGCAAATGGAGCAAGATGTTATATTTTACCTTGTTTTCTGCGGGACATCCACGGACGGAATGCTGAATTTCGTTAAAATCGGGGTCTAAGGTCCGAAAGACGGCGATGAATTGTGAGGGATTTGTACATTGACAGAACGTTAATTTTGCTTTCACTTTTCACTTCAGATTGACCCGAAATTTTCAACATGTCTCACTGATCCTGCCAATTTAAACATTCAGAAAACATATGTCGATCTTGAGGTATGGGAAACATATCTCTCATATTTGATACTTATCTGTTGAAAGTATTTTCCAGGGTACCCTAGTTAAAGTGAAAGTAGTGGAGATGGGAGTAGGCCTGACCCCCAAAGCCTTTTCGGGGTTTATCAAAAACTGCGCCAAATTTACGAAATGTTGGTATATCTCGGTGCAAAACCTGGACTTTTTGGATTCGTTTCCTAAACACAAAACAGTCGGGTTAAAATAAACTGTAGTTATATCAGTTTTTGCGCATCATTAATTTTTCGGATAGGCCCGGCCACGGGGTAACACCGGCTATATGTTTAGCGAAATTAATTTTCTTGCATTTGAAAACACACGGCCTTGCCCGTAAGACCCATCTAATACCAACGAAGGCTTGAATGACTTCATTTCCAAATTACAAATCGTCTTAGGGTAAAATGTGGCACGTTTAATGAAATGAGACCCTGAATGGCTCGTGAAATTCGTAGGAGTGCTCATTACCTATCAAAGGAAGTGCAAACTTCTTTGTATTTCGCTCTTACTTTATGCCTACAATGGAACAATGATATAAGGCTAATGCATTAAGTAATTCTAAACCATGGTGTATGCCATTCATGACATACAACCATAGGCGCAGGAGCCATGAGGCCACGGCCCTTGGTCCCCCAACTTTTTTGAAATTTTACATTGGCCCTATGGACAATGACGGGAAAGAAGTGACCGATAATGCCTCTCGGCCACCTTCCAACTGAACAGTTCTCGTGCTCCTGTATACAACATTTAACCCGCTATTGACTGGCGACCCAGCCGAAAACTATTGATTGGGGGTGGGGGCAAATATTGCCCTTTTCTATCTCAGGGAACATTCGTCCGATTTAATCGCATCATGCGCGAATCGAAAGGTCTCTGTCACACAGCTCCAAAATAGTAATCTTATTCAGATTCTGAGGTCAAAGGTCAAGGCAAGGACGGGTAAAAGGTCAAAACCGAGCTTTCTTACACCAAGGCTTACAGAAACCGCACAAATATAAGCACGAGGTTCGTTTTCTCCAAAAGTTTTCTCCATAGCCAGGCAATGATATTGAGTGAGTTGTGCGCCGATGCTAAGTGAAGGTCAAGACCAAGGTCATGCATTTGAGGTCAACATGTATCATAATTCAGTTTGGTCGCGCGTCACATGTTTCCTGGCTATTTTCATGACCCATTAGAAATACTCTAAGTATGTCTACTCTAATAACTCTAAGTAAGAGTTATTTCGGGGTCAAATTGAAGAGGTTATCTCAAGGTCGTGTTAAGAAAGGTCGAAATATGGCGTGATGAATTTAGCCATGCGACAAATGTTTCTATTAGGCCAGCCCATGTGCGGGGTGCCCGCGTCAAAGTGGGCGACGTTACCCCGATTACTCTGTTGGCATTTAATAATGGCACAAATTTGGAGCGGCCATATTGGCGCTGAAATTTTCCATCATTCTTCATTTCAAACATTACAGTTTTGCTGATCAACACATTGGCCGATACTACCCCGCCTCTCTTAGTTCAGTTAAAATTAAGGTAAAAAATAAAATTGAAGTAAAGTTCAAGTAGATTCGTGGCCCTTGGTTCTGGTGGAGACCAGGAGAAGCAAATAGGCTGGAACATGCATGCACATGGGTTTCATGTTAGGGGCTTTAACCATTCTGCATCTTTTTCAATTATCTGCACCAGACTAGCACGTGAAATCCGGAGCGAGCAGAAATGGCCGCACCCACGGATGGTTGTGTGCATGACCGCCGCGTTCGCCGTCAGTTCTGCAGAAGTGCTTTTTTACCACTGGACACCGGCGCAGCCAAGAGAGGGACTAGTCCTCCTTAAGCCCGTATTTTTGTGTGAAAACCGTTGCATATTGTCTTCCCAGCGGCGGTTTTCGTATGCTTTCAGGTTACTCTGAACTCCACCTCCCCGTTAAGAAAATTCTGGCTGCGCCCCTGCCACTGATGATAACAGCAGAGCATTTTCACCATCCTGAGACGAACGACAGGCCGAATCGCTGCCTGAGTTGGCGCTTCGATCGAAGCCGCTTGAATCGTTGTCAGCCGCCTGCCGATGTGCAGCACCGCCGACCGTCACTCCGTCGTGGCGCCGCCCCGGCGATCGCCGGCCGTTACGTAAGCGGCGACGGCGACCGACGCGGCGCGGTGGCGACATTCTCCGCTGATGAGTTCAGCGCCAGCTGCGGCCGTGACTCAGGAGGGAGCGCGGCCGTCAGGCGGCCGCGCTGGACGGCGGCGCCTCCGGCCGCGGCCGGCCGACCCGGCGTGGTCGGCGTTGGCGCCGCGACATCGACCGACGGCCTGCCGCGGCGCTACCCCCCTCCCCTTCCCCCTCCGCCAGCCGCCCGGGGGATACAGCAGCCGCCGAACCGAAACGGGTTTTTCGTTCCCCTTAACCCTATTCCCGGAGGGCTAGACGGTATGGTCGATTCCCGGCAGGGGAGCGGGGGAGGATTCGGCCCCCCTGAGATCTCGAGAACTACTCGTCCGATTTCATCGCAGCAAACGACAATCGATCTGCCATGACGTGAACTACATTTTTATAAAAACAAATTTTCATAATTTTGAAATGTGTGGATACAAGGGGGCGAAAATATCAAAATGGGGGGTACTTTTGAACTTCTTATAACTCCGTTATTTATGGGCCGATTTCAATGGAACTGGCATGAATCGAGAGATTATGGATAGGGCTTTTACCGCCGATACACAAATCTGAAATTTTGAGAAAATTCATGGGCGTTCACAGGGTTTCAAAAATAGGAGGATTAGTTTTCTAACAAATGAGTGAAAGAAAGAGGTAAATACACTTTTTTGGCTACTGCTAGTCATGTCATGCTAAAAAAATACAAATCGCATCACAATGTTGGTATAATGTTAGCATAGGCTGTGCCAGGGACATGAAAAAGGAGAAACTGTCATGGTCACACGTTCTTCAGATCAACTTGTGACCTTTGATCTTAAATGACCTCCAGTGACCTTGGAGTCACTTAGAATGATCTCGTGTGCATTTAATATTATCTGTAAACGTTTTCAACCATTTGAATTCACTCTATTTCAAAAATTTCATTTTATGGCTACTGCGATAAAGGGTACGCGCACTGACATTTTAGGTCATAACTCCGTGACCCGACCTGATATCAAGCTGAAACTAGACACACACGTTGAGGGCACCGTTGTACGTCACGTATATTCCGGGTTTGACATTTGAAAAAATGGCACCAAAATTATTGCAAAAAAATAAATTTTGACTTTTGACCTTGACCTGACCTTGTAAAGTGACCTCAGATGAACAAAATTTTGTGTGCACATTGCCCAACTATTTAGCTATACATTCATTTAAAGTTTTAAGTTCTATCTTAAAAACTCTGTTTTTGGCATACATTTTCCTTGTACCCTCAACATGGCCAAAAATGACCTGAGGTTCCTCCCAAAAACGTTGCTTGGCTCCGTCCCTGTGTGAAATAGAATCTTGAAATTTTGTCACGGCACATAGAAAGAATAGCTAGGAAAAGCCACCACGTTTCGTGAAGCTGCATCAAAAAGCCTGGAATTGGCAAGCAAAAAACCCGAGGGGGCGGATTCAGCCCCCACCCTGCCGGGAATAGGGTTAAGCTACGTCTTAATCATTTGACATAGGACTGTCAAGTCACCATATCAATGAATCTCCACTAGCCTTAACCCCATTCCCGGAGGACCAGACGGTATGGTCGATTCCCGGCAGGGGGGGGGCGGATTCGGTCCCCCCTGAGATCTCGAGAACTACTCGTCCGATTTCATCGCAACAAACGGCAATCGATTTGCCGTGACGTGAACTACATTTTTATAAAAACAAATTTTTAAAATTTTAAAATCTGTGCATACAGGGGGGCAAAAATGTCAAACTGGGGGGTACCTTTGGACTTCTTATAACTCCGTCGTTTATGGACCGATTTCAATGAAACTGACATGAATCGAGAGATTCATGGATAGGGCTTTTACCATGGGTCCGCAAATCTGAAATTTTGAGAAAATTCATGGGCGTTCACAGGGTTTTAAAAATAGGAGGACTAGTTTTCTAACAACTGAATGAACAAGAGGCAAACACCCTTTTTTGGCTTCTGCTAGTCATGTTACATTAAATAAGTACAAATCGCATTGCAATGTTTGTATAATGTTAGCATAGGCGGTGCCAGGGACATGAAAAATGGGAACTGTCATGGTCACACCTTTCTCAGATCAACTTGTGACCTTTGACCTTACATGACCTCCAGTGACCTTAGGGTCATTTGGAATGATCTCGTGTGCATTTAATATTATCTGTAAACGTTTTCAGTCATTTGAATTCACTCTATTTCAAAAATTTCACTTTATGGCTATTGCGATATAGGGTACGCGCACTGACATTTTAGGTCATAACTCCGTGACCCGATCTGATATGAAGCTGAAACTCCGAACACAAGTAGAAGGCACCCTCCTGTGTCATATATATTCCGGGTTTGGCATTTAAAAAAACGGCGCCGAAATTATTGCAAAAACATAAATTTTGACTTTTGACCTTGACCTGACCTTGCAAAATGACCTCAGATAATCAAAATTACATCTGCATATTGCCCCACTATTTCGCTATACATCCATGTAACGTTTTAAGTTCTATCTAAAAATCTCTGTTTTTGGCAGACATCTTCCTTTTACCCTCAACATAGTCAAAAAAAGCATGAGCTGCCTCCCAAAAACGTTACCTGGCTCCGCCCCTGAGCAAAACAGAATTTTGAAATTTTTGTCACGGCACGTAGAAGGAATAGCTAGGAAAAGTGACCAAGTTTCGTAAAGCTGCGTTAAAAAGCCGGGAACTGGCAAGCAAAAAACCCGAGGGGGCGGATTCAGCCCCCCCCTGCCGGGAATAGCGTTAATGCCGCGGAAAACGTTCTTATTCTGTCATACTTAGGCACAAGAAATCAGTCATCACACATGAAAACAAAGCGATCTTTCACAAGAGCCATCAATGGCATTTCTATGCAGAGGCGTAGCCAAAGAGGTCAAGGTCACAGCCCCCTTGTGGGTGGAAATGTAACTTTTTTATACACAAAAAATGAAAATTGTCGTAAATACAAGTCTCAGAACTCCGGAATGGCCTAAGTAGTCGAAGCGCTGTATAAAACCCAGTTATCAACTATCTGAACTCGAAAATAAGGTGGACGAAATCAGAGCAAGACGTTTTCGGTTCTGAGGTTTCCAGGTTGCAGTACGCTTGTCATGGCGGGGGTTTCCGAAAATTTTGTAGGGGTTCCACATAGGGTTTCAGATCGTTTGTTTCCAGTCATTGCCATAGGCCTAATGTTGAAATCCCTGAATAATGGCGGGGAGATCCGGACCCCCCAGATCACCAGCCATGCTTATCCTAGCCCTTTCCTTGGCAAAACCATGGTTGCGTGAATGCTTCTATGTTGCTAATCATAGTATGGCGTTTGACGTCACTATAGGTCGTTCATATCATAAGATCCAAGAAAGCAAGAACTGTGCTGCGTACTGGAATCAATGGTGAATAAAATCCTTCACCTCGTCTTTCCTTTGTTTTGACAGCTACATCGCATGCCTTCCAAAGGAAATACCTGATGTGATTGCCCGGAGCGTGACTTTGTTTAGGGAGCGGCGCATGCGCTGTGTGGAAAGTGGCCTTGTCATATAAGATGGCGGAACGGTCGTGCGTCGTTGTCCGTGTCCGATATTTGACAGTGGGAGAACGCTGGTTCGGGTGTGAGCAGCCCGCTGGTTATAGCTGATAGACAGTCTGCCTGCACCGGTCTCCGGTCTCCGGTCTCCGGTCTTCGGTCTCCGGCTCAAGCCGGCCGTTAAAAAATCACTGCCGTCGGCCGGGTTCGCACGGGTTATTTGATTTGGACAGGATAAATAAACAGCAGGCGGCCGCGAACGTCACAGGAATGAAGCTGCCGAGTCCTGTATCCCAGACGGCCATGTAGGCCGGCACCGGTCCCGCTCAGCCAGCCAGGCCATGTCCGCTGTCAACACCACGCCAACATTGCCCGCCGCCTTCCAGGTCAGCAATGCGCCCAGTGGCCAGACTTCTGACAAACAGTCCAACAGGTTTAACGCGGCGTCCTGCTCCCCACTACTACATCTCCAGTCCAACGTTTCTGACGAGCAGCCTAACAGGCTCACAGGGGCGCGCTCCTCCCTTGCTACACCCCTATTCTAACGTCCTTGACCGTTACTTCCGAACAGGCACAGAAGGAAACAACGGCCTTTAAGTCAGTTTTGATCAGTTTTCGTAATGATTATATCGCCACCAGCAATATTGTACCAGCAGCATTGCAGTCTGACCATGATACCGTTTTCACTGCATTTCATCGTAGCAAAGCTTTGTGCCACTATAGCGTCTTATGGCACAATTTGGAAGCATTCGTCAGACTGTACCACAATGCGCCGCGCTCGTTACACGGATCACTTACCACAAATCCCTTACTGACAGTGTTCCTAACTGGACAGACAAAGCCAAATGCTGGTTGCCCACCGTTTCCGCGTCATCTATCAGCTCCATGTGCACATGATGCAAACCGGTCACTCATCCATGAGTGGACACGTCAGTAAGATAAACTATTTCGTGCTCGACGGGCAGAGCTTTGTGGAATGCTGTTTATGTCCATTCCGTTTTAAACACTATTTTCGGAACAAGAAATGCTGTCGCCAATTTTTCACCCTATGCGGAGTGTTAACAACAAAGAGCAAGGTTTTTGACATATCGGTACGTAAGATATACATGTACCTACTCAAATACCTTAAGCACTAGTCCGGAATTTTGTCAGCAAAACCAGCCAGTAGCTGATGATCTCATATGCTTCCGAAAAACAAGTTTTGAGCTTTTTGTCTGAACAATACTAGTATCAACTGGAGTCATCTGAAAAGCATACGGTAGCATCTGTGGCTTTTTCAACTGTACCTGATGCAATTTGTGTAAATGCTCAGTACAAACCTAGTTCCCTTCAGTACGATATATATATATATATATATATATGCATCGTCATATATATATATATATATATATATATATATATACAAGACAAGCAAGGAAAAAATTTGTGATTGCAAAAACACCTTACACAAAGAATTACACAAAAGCTGGTCGGGGCGGAGTTGGGTCATCTAATTTTTCTCAATAACCGGTAACGTATGAACTGGTCTAGCCAAATTTCGTTTGCCCCACGCTTTGTGACAATATTCGCCATTTACCTGCGCCTGAAACCCTTGTGAAAGAAATGAAGACACGCAAAACCCTTTCGAATCGACCACCGAAGTGAACAGGAGCAGTTGGTTGATACAACTCACACTGACTGGGCTCTTCTCGGCTTTTCTCGGCATTCTGGCAGTAGAGAATTACTACGCAAGGTAAACATCACAAAGTGATATTGCGTTCTTCCATCAAATCGTTGTAAAAGTCTTATTACTGAGAACGAATTTCGGATCTCCACAGCGTGAAAACCTCTTATGTCCGTTCCGGAACACAGCTACTTGATTCAGATGATGAAAAGATCAAGGGGAAGGGGACGGATTCTCCTCGGTGATAACTGGACACCTATTGCAAAACTGTTAAAACTGGCATTACGTTTCACAGAGCTTTTGAAAAACAATTCTGGAATTGTTTGGTTTGCTGTCATTCTTGAGGACAGAGACAGCAGTGAGTTGTTTGTGGTGCTGAAATCAGCAAGAGGCACAGTCTATTGTTGTTTATGGCACAGCTTCATTGCATGTCACATTGTTTGGTCCCAAGGTACACAAATGACAGCCGACGGAGCCAAATACGTTCAAGGCATTCAGCACCAATGCCTGTCATAATACCAAGGAAAAAACGAATGCAGCCGTGTAGTGGCTACGGAAATATCCCAAATATGAATGCAAATATCCCGACCCAATTGCCATAACACTGGGCTTCTAGAATGCTGAGCTTTGGGTTACCTGCTCAAATAATGCATTACAATATGCTGAACAAATAACAAGCAGCACGCCCAACACTGTCACACTACAGATATTGACGTAACGGTATGGTAGATATATTCATTGACCTTCTATCCTAAATAAAAAGGTAATATTTGAAATAAAATTACTGTTTACTGATATGGCCCGGTGAGAACATTTTATCGCCGGGTCCAGTCATATGGCAGCAAAGGCGTACATTTTATAGCTAGACCATAGAATTCCATGTTAAAATGCCATTTCTCGGGGCCACGGCCATTTAACCCTGCAACATGTATCCGAATAAAAAGTAGGTAGAAATAAAGTCTGAACGTTTTTCTTTCACTTTCAGGATTCAAAAAGTGCGCCGTGAGGTTCCTTTTCGAGGAATTAACCCTATTCCCGGAGGGTTAGACGGTGTGGTCGATTCCCGGAAAAGGGGAGGGGCAGATTCTCACTTTTCCCATATATATACTTGTGTTATATATATATATATATATATATATATATATATATATATATATATATATATATATATATATATATATATATACGTCCCCCGCTGAGATCTCGAGAACTACACATCCAATTTCATCGCAACAAACGGCAATCGATGTGCCATGACGTAAACTACATTTTTATAAAACGAACTTTGCAAAATTTTGAAAGCGGTGGATACCGGGAGCAAAAAGGTCGAAATGGGGACATTTTTGGACTTGTTAGAACTCTGTTATTTATAGGCCGATTTTGATGAAACTGACGTGAGCCGAGAGATTATGGATGGATCTTTTATCATTAGTCCATATGTTTCAAATTTCGCGGAAATTCATAGCCGTTCACAGGGTTTCGAAAATAGAAGGACTAGTTAAAAAAACTGAATGAACAAAAAAGCTAAAAACACTTTTTAGTTTCTACTAATTATGTTGTGCTGAAAAAGTACAAATCGTGTTACATTGTTTTAGCACAGGCAGTGCCAGGCACATGAAAAAAGGGGAACTGTCATGGTCACATGTTTTTCAGATCAGCTTACGACCTTTCATCTTAAATGACCTCGAATGACCTTAGAGTCACTTGGAATGATCTTGTGTGGGTTTCATATTATTTGGAAACGATTCAGACCATTTAGTTTTAACTTATTTCCAGAATTCAATTTCACGGCTGTTATGATATAGGATACGCGCACGGACATTTTAGTTCATAGCTCCGTGACCCGACCTGATATCAAGCTGAAACTTGGTACACAAGCAGAACGCACCCTTTTACGTCATGTTTATTCCAAATTTGGCATTTGAAAATGGCGCCAAAATTTTTGCTATGAAACAAAATTTTGACTTTTGACCTTGACCTGCCTCGTGAAATGACCTCAGATAAAGAAAATTGCATTTGTAGCTTGCCTTAACCATTTACCTATACATCCATATAAAGCTTTAAGTTTTATCTTCAAAACGCTATATTTTGCGGGTATTTTCCTTTTACCATCAAGAGGGCCAAAAATGGCCTGGGGTGCCTCCCAAAAACGTTTCCTGGTTCCGCCCCTGAGCAAAACACAATTACGAAACTTTATTACAGTACGTAGGAGGAATAGCTAGAAAAGGTGACCAGGTTTCGTGGAGCTGCGCCAAAAACTCTGGAATTGGCAAGCAAAAAACCCGTGGGGGAACGGATTCAGCCCCCCTGCCGGATTAAGTACAGTTAACCCATGCACATGCCGCGATGGTCAGACGTAGGTTCGAAGGCCGTTGCCGCCAACTCTTTTTCATATTAGTTGAGATAGAAAACAGTGTGAATACGATCAACGACTATTGTATTGAATGTCTTTTGGACGATCCACGATCAGATAGGATGCCAAAATAAATACGTACATATGCATATATATATATATATATATATATATATATATTACTTCAAACAGATACTGCACAATTTAGCATGTTACTGGTCTGAAAAGGAGACGCATTATCTAAAAAGTTGCCAGGTTGCTGCGTAAGGTTTTCACTTAACCACTGCCTAAAATGAATAACTGGACCAAACGTTTGCAACTAACAGCTAGGTTTGGCAACAGAAAACCATGTGAGAAAATGGCTGGCTGAATGTGAAAGACCCATTTTTTCGTTTCCTCACCAGTTTTTATGATTTTTGGCCCACTTTACCTCTCATTGCTCTCAGTGGCGAGAAAGTCAAAGTGGCTCGAATGGAAGGAGCAACTAAGCCAGCTTGAAAGCAAACATCCTTGAAAGCAACAAAGACAGAATTGGCTCCCCATGGCGATCAGAGCATTGAGTATGGTCTCAGACTGTCCCGAGCCATTCCCCAACTGTGCAGTGTGCACATTCTAAAATGAAAATGCCAGACTACATACTTATGATATACTTATTCATATTCAGTAATAAAATCTCTTATAAATGACACAAAGGAAAATATCTGCCATAAATAAGCACTGTTGAGAATGTGGACTATAGTTGAGCATTCAGATTCAAAAGAAAATATTTGGCTGAATATTCAAATTCCACACATATTCAAATACTTGAATCATTATCAGAATAATGAGAAACATCGCAATCATGAAAATGCTACTCCAGTGCCCGAATAATATCCGTGTTCAAGCATATGCCTGAGGACGAATATAAAAAAATATCGTCCTGCCCAATTACAAATTTCAAATACAGCACAACATTTACAGGAACCTACAGCATTCGCCTTTTGTGCTAAGCGTATGGCATGGATTGTTCTGTCCTGCCCGTGGAATGGCATGGATTTGTTACACAATATGGGGAATGAATGACAGAAAAGGGCATGAGGAAGCTATGTCACTGGAGGCGAGTCAGACAATTTCGGCGTCACTTGATACCCTGCATGCAGCGTGTAGGCTAATTAATAGTTCCTTTTATTTTAATACCACCATGGGAGCATGCAAATGTCTATTTCCTTTTCATATCGCAATCTTATTTTTTGGTGGAATTATCTTGTGCTAACAAGCAATAAAGGTCTACCAGTATAACTGTCAATGTTCTTCTCTTATAGGTGTCAAAGTTTTTGTGGATAACATTGCAGTAATATGATTGGATTTCCTATGTACCTGGGTATAATAATCAAATAGAAACATCCAAATATCCAAACACTGAAACAACAGGTTGCTCAGTTTGAATGTGCGTGCACCTTGGTATGTCACCTATGGCTGCCGGAAATTATAAAAAAAATTATAAATGACACTACGCATTTTGGTCATATGCTAAACAGTCAACCTGTGCCAAACTTTTTCATAATTAATTCATACGCGAATGGGCAAAGGGAGAGATATTCCAGTAAGATACAACGCAAATTACTTAGAACAACTCAATTTCCCAACCGTCTGACACTGATCCATCCCCAAGCACTACGGTGAATTTCCTCGATCTTCAAGGCTTGGAAACACTTTTGTTTGTTTGTTCGTTTGCTTGTAAGTTAGGATACAAAGCCTCTTGAAGTCAGGTGTTTAGTCAGTGAACCTGTGTCAAACTTAGTCTTGGTACAGGTCAATGATTTTCAATGAACTGCTAGAACATCTGCACTTTTTGATCCATAATGCTGTTATTTTGTGAGGCAAACATCCGGAAACAGATCTGAGCGCTGGTCCAAGGAGGGTGGCTACTTTGAATTTTTGCTCACGTTGGTCGGTACCAAGAAGCCTATGTCTCGAAACTTCGAACAGTATCCCATAACTAGTGCAAAGGTGTGGAGGTGGTGAATTCACTCAGGAACTGTAACCAACTGGACCGCTTTGCTTCTCGAATAGTTCGTCTGGCTTTGGCATTTTCCTCTTTTGTAATCAAGGAGAGTGGCGAGTTGTTTCTGTTTCTACGGAATCTATTTAGTGTTTTTTTTTCGCGCTGCTATTGCCTGTTTACAGGCGTCTGACAACGAAGGAAACCTGTATTTCCCTACTGGCTTGAATGTTGGGATATGTACTCGCGCAGCGGAAATAATCGATTCTGTTACTTTTGTGCAGGCAGAATCAACATCAGTGAATTGTGAGACGGTCTGACATTTGGCTCGGAAGGAGTCCCAGTCACCTTTTTTAATGTTCCACGCTGCGGGAGCATCGCATTGGAAATGTGTTGTTTGGGTTGCACCATCAACGTATTTAACTGTTGTCGGGAAATGGTCACTAAAAAGACGGTCGTTTTCAGTTTCCCATGAAAGGAAAGGAGTTGATACACTAGAACGTAACGAAATGTCAGTGTGTGAGACGAGTCCAGAGAATTCATCCAGCCGTGTCAGGGAACCGTTGTTCAAAACAAGTAAAGCGTTAATTCTAATGAGTTGCTCAAAGACTAGTCCTGCTCTGTCGCATCGGTCAGCCCCCCTCCCCAAAAAAGCGTTTGCTGTTGGCGTCCGAACACAAGATACATGGCGGTGGGAGTCGATCAGTGAGGTTTTGTAGGTCTTGAAGACCAACAGGCACGCCTGGGAAGAGATACAGAGAACATACGCTGATACGGCGGTTTGAAATAAGAGCCGTGCAGGTGACCACCCGTAGGTCTGTGTGAACTGCTAGCTGTCTGTGAGGTATTTTGTTTGAAATGTATATGGCAACTCCGCCATGGCGTCTATGAAAGTCGTCAGATTTTGTCAACAGAGAGTGCCCGGGTAGACTGAAGTCGTAAGGGTCGTCTGTGAGGAAATGTGTTTTTTGTAAACATATAATATTAGAAGAAGAAAGCATCAGTGACGGTTTGATTTCGGCCCATTTGCTAAGTAAACCATGATAATTGCATTGTAAAATAGATGTCATTATTACTGTAGCGTAAAACCGAAGGCAGAAACCCTGTCTCTTGCGAAGTAGTTGCATTGGATGTGAGTTGACTAACGATGTTTTGAATCCCTCAAAGGGCCTGTGACCCCTGCTGAGTTCTACCATGACTGGATGAGCTGCCCCGGGGTCGACTGGGGCCGGGTCGGGGCGACAGAGATTGAGTGTCCGTGCGCGAAGTCCGCGGTAGAGCCTCAGCACCAGGGTGGTGTGTAGGTGGATGTGACCGGAGCGTAGGATGCGGGGATCTCCTGGGGACAAACTGCCCCGGAGTTGCGGCGGTTGCTGTTGATGTCCCTCTCGCAGGCTGTTTTGCATCGGCCTCTTTTTGCGTTTCAGTCAATGTGTGCGTCTGACTGGACTGGGAGCCGACAGAACTAGACTGGCGTCATAGAGGCTTCAAGAGCTGAAGTGTAGAAAGCCGTGGAATGTTATCAGTTTGAGCAGACAAAGAGATAGTTTTTTTTTTTTAAGTGACTTGTGCATACGTCCTTTGAGCTTGGTTTTTCTCGGACTGCACCTGATGCCTTGCTTCGGGATATGAAATATTCGTTTTTGCCTTCATCTCACAAATGCGCTTTTCTGTCAGCAAGACAGGACATGTCTTTGAGTTTGTGGCGTGGTCTGGAGAGTCGCAAGAGATCGCAACCTAGCGGGTTTGGAGAACAGGGAGCCCTCATGCGTACTGTCACCACAGCGAGCGCAGCGAGCCGTTTGTCTGCAGCTGCGGCAGCCATGACCAAACCTCTGGAAAATGAAACAGCGCAGAGGGTTGGGGATGAATGGGCGCACTTCGTAGCAGAGGTAGCCTGCGTGGAGTTTTGGAAGGAGACGAGGAGTTTCGAACGTGAGAACAAGATTGGTGTCCTGACGCTGTCCGTCCCTGAAGATGGTAAGTCGACGGACGTGGCTGACCAGTTCGCTCCTCAGTTCTTGTTGAATCTCCGCTTCGGACATGAAGTGCAGTTCAGGAGCAAACACAGTTCCTTTGCACGAGTTTCGAGTAGGGTGAAGGGTGACCGTCACTGTCTTGTTACAGAAAGTGGTCTGTTTGAGGAACATTTTTTGTTTGGTGGCAGTTGTTTGTTTTTATGACGAGACAGCCATCGCGAGGTGCTTGGAATTGAGGCCGAATGTTTGGACCACAGATTGCCTCTATCTGTTTTGGAAGCGACGTTGATTTTCTGGAAGCTGATGTTCGGGTCGGTTGGTTTTACTATCACGTATGACCCGAAGGGGACCAGGTAGGGCTCTTGGGCAGGGCGTGGTGCTCCGTGCGGCTGGTCGCGTGTTACCCCGACGGTATCCTCTGCCATAGTGCATCTGTCGTTTGCCCTGGTTGCTTGCCCGGGTCCGGATAAGTCCTTCGACCCTTCCAGGCGGACCGGTCCTGGCACGCTGCCGGGGCCGTGGGCCCGGGCGCAGTCCGTGGCAGGTCAAGGTCACGAGAACGTGAGGCGTCAGTGTGTGCGAAAATGGTGCGGTTCTCAACAGTGACCGAATTCGTGCTAAGGTCAGTATCCGATTTCGTATCAGACGAAGTTAGATGTAGCCTATCCAGACCCGGGCAAGCAACAAGTGTAGAGGTCTGTTCCGGGTTCAAGTCGTAGTCATCGTCTTTCTGTGTGAAAATTGCCCTATCCGTTACACCTCTGCAAACACCAATGTCGATGCCTGCAGAGGGGCTGAAGTCAGAATCCGAGTTTGAATCTAAGGAGTCAGTGCCGTTTTTCTTCCGTTTCCCTCGCTTGCCCATGAGAGAACAGTTCGGGAACAGTTCGGAAAAGAAAACTTGAAGTGGAGAGCAGGCCCACCCTAAAAGCTTATGGATCGCAGAAATAAACATGAAGGTATAGAAAAAAAAACTATCAGAAAGCTCAGAGTCTAAGTGTGGACAAGAGGCTGTGTTCGTGTCGACCCAATCGACCTGGGAATGGAGCGGAGTGCGTCCGACCTCTGCGAGGACCGCCGCACGACTGGTTAGAAACACGCAGGGATATATTTGTACTTAATCGCCACAGTTACACCACAGGTGCCGCCAGCTCAGCGCTGCAAAATCTTGGTGTAACACTCCAGTTCTTGTCTGAATCCCGGAGTCTAATTCGTTCTTAGTTTTTTTTTAGTACCTAGCATGGAAAACTGGCGTACCCATTGTTCAGTTGGTTATTTGGTTAGTTCTTGGGGCTTAGGGGCACACCAACTTCAAGGTCATTCCATCCCATTGTTCAGGTGCCCTACATGGAACTGACAAGTGAAAAAGCAAAAGTGCAAATGTCTGAACCTCCAGTGGATTCAGTGGACTCGATCTAGTGGATCGAGAACCGACAAGTGATCATGTTCCTTAAACCTGTTCAAATCTGGACAAAATCACCATTTTTCCCGTGAAAAGAATAAATATTAGCGTTTTTACAGGAAACAGCAAAATCTGACATCACGTTCCATGCACATAGATATACACCATATACCACATATGTTAAGCATACTCTGCAAGAAACGTGGTATCGCTTTCCTTCGCCTTTTTGTGCCCTCCCCAGTTACACTGCCATCCCAAAAGACCGTCGCCTTGGCTTGCCTTTGAAGAATGTAGTCATGACCTCCAGCAGAGCAACCGCCTGCTTATCATCAAGGGTGTAGGTAGGTCAAAACGTAAGTAGGCTCTACCAGCTTGGCACTGGGATTGTAGTGAAAGGGAAATAATCGCTTTGGAATGGCTCTGGCTCTGTCGACTTCAAAAACGTTTCAACCCCGTGCCTGCGCTGACGAGCCACCTCTGGCCAGTGAAGCAGACGGCTCAGACCTCGAGGGCAGGGGTGTCGATTTGTATTCTTTTGAGAGGGCCCTGGACCATTCATTGCTGGTTTGGGCCCCCAATGTTGGTTTACGCCCTCCCCCCAAATATTTTCTGCCGGTTTCAAAGAGAAATGAGTAATAATAACGGAAAGATTGGCTGCAATAGACAACAGATAGAAAGTATGGAATAAAGTCTAAAACGATGACTCTGTCTTTCCATCTTCTGCTTTTATATATACCTATATACATGGGGATAAACACATTTTTTGTTTGATAAATGCTAACAAGAAAAAACTCATCAATTTCCGTTGGTCAAAATAAAGTGGGCCAAATCTGTTGAAAAACCCACAATGGGCAGGTTTGTTCGTAGGGCCCTCGGCTCGGCCCCCATCATTTACAGAAATCGACACCCCTGTTCGAGGGGGCCATCGGGATCTGAGTGCACCAATCGGAATTTCTTTACAACACGCAGTATGGCTATTCCACTTGAAAGAATGCGATGAATACGGTCACATCCTTGACGCCGACCATCTTCCGGACACCCAGCAAAGCTCGCTGACGGAATTTGACTGGGGCGTCCGAAGGATCAGGGGTGAAGCTGGATCCATGGCCAGCAGGCTCGCATCGGATGCAGACTGGATACAGACCACCGGCAAGGCACGGACGCATCGTGTGGGAAGCGGATACAGTTCCCTTCGGCAAGCGCTGCCCCAGATCGTAGTCGACCAGCAAGACGAGGGCACCGACCCAAGCCGACGCGAAATGGCAATCTTGCCGAATTAGAAGGACTGATTAATCCAGCGATGGTTGAAAGAGTGGAACGTAAACAAACGTCCGGGCTCTAGCTCTAGACATGCCTGACATGCCTGACACCGGACCTGCCACCGTGCCGTCACCGGACATGCCGGGCTTTCGATAGTGCGTGGAAACTGCCTCCCGACTGTGGACAGCCAACAAGATGTCCAGCTCACCGGGACGACCACAGAGGGCGTCATCGGCCGTTCGTGCAGCCACGTGCCGCCGAGCACCGTCTATCAACTACGAGGAGGCCGCTGACGATGACTGGGCGTTTGTCTGGTGGCGCCGTCGGTGCCGCCGCCAGCGAGGCGGGCCGACCGGGCAGCGACACCTGCTGTCAGGGGTCGGGTCAGACGGCGTCCGCCGCTGACCGCCGCCTGCGCCGGCCAGCGGCCACGGCGTGAGGCCGCCCTCATGTGGAGGATGGCCGCCCTTCCGCCCGTGGAGGATGTCGCTGTGAGTGACCTCCACGGACGGCCGGTACTGAGGTCCGGCCGGGGAGGGCGGAGGGCTCTCCCAGCGCAGCCGGCCACAGGCGCCGCCCACAGAGCCACCGTCTCGCGGCCGAGTCGATCAACGTCCGTCTCGTCTGACGGCACTGTCTGCAGCTGGAGCACGCAGCCAGCTTCCGGTCCCGACCGGACGACAGCATCACAAGGCGCCGCACGGCAATGACGTCATTTGTTAGTGCCGGCCGACAGAGTTTATCAGACGACAAAGGCGAGATGAAACAGCGTCATGCTGGCTGCGAAAAGCATCCCGTGCTAGAACGGCCGAAACGCTGTCAACCATTGGTGTCTGTCTGTCTGTCTGCCGGTCTGTGCCCCCCTCTCTCTCCCCTCCCCTCTTGCTCTCGTTCTCCCTCTCTCTGCCCACTTGGCCGGTCATCCTCGGTCAGCAGGAGACATCTGCCTGGTCGGTCGTCCACGGTCACTGAGAAGCACCCACCTGGCCGGTCATCCTTAGCCGGGGAAATGTAGTCACTGCCGTTGCGTCATCCCAGCCCCAGCACTTCTCTCTCTTCTCGGTCGGTTCCAACTGCGGTGCGACTCACGTCCAGTCTCGGTAGTCACGATTCCTCAGCACCCGAGATGTGACCCCGCCGCCGTTCCTGACCAGTCCAGCACGGCCGTCGCCGTCGGCTGCGGGGCGCACGGGCCGGCCGTGCGTCAAGAGCAGGCCTTGGTCGGTCTCAGCGACTCAGCACGGTGGCGTTGGCGACGGCGGCGGTGCACGTCGGAGGGCTGCGGCAGCTGGCCCGGTCGTTCGACGCACACGGGACCGCACGACCGGTGCGGACGCACGGCTTTCACTGAGCGTGCCGAGCTGGCGTCAGGCCGCCGCCGCCGCCGCCGCCGCCGCCGCCTCCAGGACCGCCCACCGCCGGACGTAACCTGTGACGTCATGACGGACCAAACTGTAACGCCGAGGGCTTCACTCGGTAGAGGCGCGGCCAAGATGCCGAGTGTGAAACTTATGACGTGAGGCGATTCGTTCATTATTGAGTGTTGTTTGAACTAAAATATGTTCAGTTTTCAATCTGTTATGAGGAAGTTACGTCCGCGATTTTGTCAAATGATCTGCAGTAAGTCCTCGAGACGATAAAAATTCCCATGAAAATATATTGTGATTCACACGGAGCAGGACTGATCTAGGATTTTTCCACGGGTGGTGGAACGGTGTATCCCTTTAAGGATGCAAAAACAGTATTGTGGGTAGGGGTAAATGAGCGCCAAGAAAAGTTGGGGGGGGACCTTTCGACCAGAGGCGCCAACCTCCAAGATGGCACTGATCTGCAGCGGGGGCGCCTGCTATTCAGAAGGAATCTGGCATTGACCTGCATATGTACGAATTTAAGGCATATATATCGATGCATTTTCATATTTAGATACATGTACGTGGGCATACGTAGTGCTAAGGACCCGATGAGGTGGGGAACTTTTTTGTTTGTGCTCTTGTGGTAATGTGACGTTCGAGTTTAAACTTCTGAAGTATTTTTTATTATTATTACTTTGTTTGCTGATATGGTTCGAAACAGCTGCCTCACGTCTGATTTTTCCTCGTAAAGCCTGCATCCGTGACGGGCTGCACTGTGCTCCATGGCCTGTACCACGTATTCTTGCGGGTGTCGACAAACCAAAAAGCGGATGGAGCTGGACACCGACGTAATGCTATTTCAGCTATATCGTCAAAAGACCTATCAGCGCAATGTGTCGCACAGCCAAGCAATAAGATGTCTTCGATAAATACTTAGCGAAGCCACCCTTCCGATGTTCTGAAGACGTTTGCTGACACGGCTAATGCCAGCGCTTCCTCGGAAAGTGAGCAAAGGAAATACGGAAAGGAAGAAATAGTGAACCGCTTAATTCCAAAAAATTATTGATAATGGGAGGTTACCACGGTTTCTGGAAGTAGTCATACTGAGCATTTACCAGAAATAATTACAACGCACTTTGGGTGATGTCAAGGTAATGGAATAGGCATATTTTGCTTCTATTCCAATCCGTTTTAATTTCAGGGTGAAAAAGTTCAAGTCGGATATAAATAACCTCAAGTGCAAATTAAAACAGGCGAACAGCAATTTAGACAATACTCAGTTACGTTAAGAACATCACACGCAGTTTAACTCAACTCCAGATTCAGACAGTTGAAAAGGCTGATTCGTTGGGCTTGTTGTAATAGTTTTTTTTTGTCATCTTGGTTGTAATGGAAAGACAGCAGAGGTCGGCCACGTACTGTAAGCCTGTTGGTAATGAACCAATGGGATCTTCTTGATTTTTCCGACTCGACAAGTGAGACCTAGAGAACACGCGGGCTACCACTTCGTAAGCGAGGCGTCAAGCGCGAATCCGTTTGAGGTCCGATTAAAAAGAACTACCGAGACGCATGCCAGCGAATTCTTGATTGCTGGGGCGCTGGCAGCGATTGGTGGTGTGCTCCAACAGCCAATGATGTTGCAGTTCAGACAGCCTATTCCTAGATTTTAGTCCCATTGGCACGCTGATTTTGGTCATTTTAGTCGCATTGGCACACGAATTGCAATCATTTGCATTATTTCAAAATCTATCACTGGAACATTTGTATGGGCCAGAAGTTTGACGCATTCGAAGGATCACCTGATCTATGCAGCAGAATGACTACTGCACACTTCCAAGAGGACGACACAATCTCCGTAACAATGTTGCAATTTACGATGCGCAACAATGCACGCCCGATAGTGCTTAAGCACAGCATCAGGAGAAGTGAAAGGATGTCATTTTCCATGCACGGGTTCTTATTCGACGTTCTCTCTAAGGAATGCTGGAGCTGGGCGAGTGTGATAGGTGTCAGCTTCAAGGCGTTCCTGTTTAACCGCGACAGGCACACGCCAAGCAGCTGACGATATGACTACTGGGAATCCGCAATAATGCTGGCAAGCGTACGGGCAATGATAAAGATGAAGTAGCTGCTCAGCTCGTCTGGAGAGATGTTCTGAGGCTGGGTCGACTTGTCCGACTTTGGTGCTATGATGAGACGGAGCTGACGGTACAGCCTTGACGCCGAGGTCTCCTGCAGCCGGCGCTCGATGTAGCGACGGCAGTCTCGTCGTATCGCGCGTTTCACTTGAACGTCGAGCTCGGCGTATGCTCCGTTCGTTGCAGCACGAACTGCACGCCGCTGGTCCATAAGCTTCAGGGTGGAGTCAGAGACAATGGGTGGTCCTGGATAGTGGACGCCGAAGCGACGCACTGGAGCGTGGGTGTTAGGCATAGTGTTGAGAAAGATTGAAAACGACCCCCATTGCTGAACACCCAACAACTGAATGAACAAGAGAGGCAAACACCCTTTTTTGGCTTCTGCTAGTCATGTTATACTTAAGAAGTACAAATCGCATTACAATGTTTGTATAATGTTAGCATAGGCGGTGCCAGGGACATGAAAAAGGGGGAACTGTCATGGTCACACGTTTCTCAGATCAACTTGTGACCTTTGACCTTAAATGACCTCCAGCGACCTTGGGGTCATCTGGAATGATCTTATGTACATTTAATACTATCTGTAAACGTTTTCAATCATTTGAATTCGCTCTATTTAAAAAATGTCATTTTATGGCTATTGCGATATAGGGTATGCGTACTGACATTTTAGATCATAGCTCCGTGACCCGACCTGATATCAAGCTGAAACTTGGTACACAAGTAGAAGGTACTCTTCTACGTCATATATATTCCGGGTTTGACATTTGATAAAACGGCGCCAAAATTATACCGGAAAAACAAATTTTAACTTTTGACCTTGACCTGACCTTGTAAAATGACCTCAGATAAACAAAATTACATCTGCACATTGCCCAACTATTTAGCTATACATCCATATAACGTTTTAAGTTCTATCTTAAAAACTCTGTTTTTGGCAGACATTTTCCGTTTACCCTTATCATGGCCAAAAATGGCATGAGGTGCCTCCCAAAAACGTTATCTGGCTCCGCCCTGAGCAAAATGGAATTTTGAAATTTTGTCACGGCACGTAGAAAGAACAGCTAGGAAAAGTGACCAAGTTTCGTGAAGCTGCGTTAAAAAGGCTGGAATTGGAAAGCAAAAAACCCGAGGGGGGGGCGGATTCAGCCCCCCCTGCCGGGAATAGGGTTAATGGAAACAAACGGCGTCGATTTGTTACAAAAAACGTCAATGTGGTCTCTCTAAAATTATGCAGGGGTACGCTAGCATCGTTTAACAATTGTCCTGCGCGCTTCAGACCTGTTGCAGTTCAGCAGCTGATCGAGCTGTCCCCAACATGGCCCTATAATCGCGCTGCGCACTCACATGGAAACAGACGGTCCTCCGCTTACGTGGAAACAGACGGATCTCGGCCGTTTGGCCGCCGGCCTTTCCCGACTTGTACCCGCCTCCGCTCTCGCCCCAATCCATTGCCCTCCGTAGGTGGCGATATACGCCACAAGGTACAGGGTTTCGTCGGACGTCGGACGTCGACCGCTTCCTGCGCCGTTTGCCGCTCTTCGTATTTATATCTCTGCCGGATCGAACATTTCCGTTCCAGTCTAAATTCTTCCGAAGCCGGGACCGTCCCAGGACCACGCTGCACGCCCCTTCTAGAACGGACGGTTTCTGTTTCCTGAAACAGATTTGGGTAGGCTCGTCTCCTCAAAATTCTGACGCCAGCACACGACACCATCGTTCGGCAGTCGCCCTGCACGCTTCAGTCCGGTTGCAGCTTAACAGGTAATCGAGCTTCCCCCCTAATACTGCTCTACAGCCGCGCTGCGCGCTCACAAGAAAACAGACGGCCTTCGGTCGTTTAGTCTCCTTGTACATTCAGGCACTTTGTGCTCGGACGAATTCCCGTTCCGACAACCATCTATCACACCGCCTAACTTAGCTCTGGGCGCTTGAAATCATAATGTTTTCCACCACTATCGCGAAGTAATTTCCATTCATGCGGCACACTGTCTTTTCGGGGAGAAATAACGCATTTTTCCGCTTTTTCCGGCTTAGATCGCAAGTGGCATTATCAGCATTACATTTCAAGCATCTTGCTATTACGATTGTTTTCCTTTAATGTAAACGCTAGGGCAAATCTTATTGTTGACCCTTTTGATGTTAGCTTTGACGGTAATCGTTGAGCAGGCCTCCTATTTCTTATAACTTTAGACACCCACGCAGTTGTCTAACCATATTGGTACCAAAAGATGCGCCATGGAAAAATAGCCCAATCGGACGTATTATCAACGCCACAGCGTCCCCAAAATAGCCCTTAAAGGCAGGGGCGTCGTTGTCTGTAAATGAGATCACGGAGCATCTCCGCGAAACAAATAAATGCCAAGTAACAAAGTTCAGCAATTCACGTGGAGTGAAATATGACGTCACTAAAACACTGCCACGAAAACGCCACAGTCTGGAAACTCGAAATAGGAGAGAGCAGCATTGCAACGGGACAAGAATGTGAACTGGGACCGAACAACGAAAAGTCAACGGTTCGTATGGGGAAAGGTTCGTGGGCAAAGGCTCGTAAGCATAAGGATCGTACGGGAAAAGGTTCGCCTCGGACAAGGTTCTCATCGGCAAGGTTCGTTTCGGTGTTGCGCCGACAGCGCAACCCCCTGCCAACGGTGCGGTATGGGATACAAGAGGCCGCAGGCCGATCCAATACTATCCCAGTTTTCCTTCTCTGTCCCTCTTCCCTCCCAGGCGTTCCCTCCCTCTCAGTTTTTCTTCTCTGTCCCTTTTCCCTCCCATCCCTGTCTTTGTTCGGTTCCAGTCGACCACCTGTCCCGTTGTAGTGTCTCTTATTTCGAATTTCGCGACTGCTGTTTTTGAGGAAGTTTTTCAGTGACGTCATACTTCACGGCACGTGAACTGCTAACCCTTGTCACTTGGCGTTGATCTGTTTCTCGGAGATGCTCCGTGCTCCGTACTCGTGCTAATTGTGGAGCCGCTGGGTGATTGGACCATTTGAAGAGGATATTTTTAAAGATATTGCAATGTTGAAAACGCAGAGAAAACTTTCAGAGGGTTATTTTTGATTGCTCATCTTTTGGTACCAATATGGTATCGCAACTAAATGGATTTTTAGAATTACGGGAAGTTGGAGGCCTGCTCAACCAATACCGCTTTGACTCCCCCCTTACAAAAATCCTACCTACTTCACTCGGCATAACGCCTTGGGCACAACTAGGCACAACCATGGTGTGATACAGATGGTGGTCATGATATGCTTGATCCATGGTCATATCTAACTTAATCATAGTTTTTTCCTCGTTTGCCGCGGGCTTCCGCCAGGGGTACATTTTCCTCCAGCACATTTTCAAAAGTGACACAAGACCAAAACCAAAACTAGAAACAATACAGTACGCACAAATATGTAAATGTGTGTCTGAATGTGTGTGTGTGCGCGCGCGCGCGCGCGCGCGTGTGACTCTGTGTGTCTGTGTGTGTATGTGTGTGTGCGCGTGTATGTACACGCGCACGCGAGAGCTCACCGCTGACCGCGGGCGGTGATGCCGCGTGGCACTAACAGCCTCCGGGGCACTGCTGTCTTCCGGATCAGGAGAGCTATAGCTGAGTTATTTATTGCTTTACATTTTTACATTGTTCTTTGAAGTTGCCCTTGTTACCCACTATTGCACAGCCTAGTTCTTTTTCTTCTTCTAGTCGTAACAAACGTCTAAGGTATTGGTTCTTGGTATTCCGTTTCTTAACCTTGCTCTTTGTATGATGAGTTTAGCTTTTATTATGGTAAGTATCTGTAAACGTGTGAGATTTTCCAAATTTGGGAAAAACCACAATCTACGGTTGAGAACCATTCTTACTCGGTCAAAGTTTGAAGGTCGTCCGGTTTGTAGTTTAATGTATTCAGTCCAAACAGAAAACAGATCCTTCCAGAAGGGGTTTTTACGCTTTTTGCGATGTTTTTTTTTATTTTTTCCGACTCATACATTACAAGTTCTTTTTTAGGAGGGAGATCCTTTTTTACAATGACTGACCAGTCGTGTTCTGACTTGAATAATCCTTGAATCCATGGCACCTTCACGGTTTTCATAAATGATGTAACATCTACCATTTTTAGACCATGTAATTGGTATTTTTGCATTATTTTCGTTCTCTTTATGTGATCTGGACGGTTTCCTCACAAGAAGCAGGACAGAATTGTCCCAGTTTCCTTAAGTACTGACTGGGTGGAGTTGGTAATGTTAAGAATATGTGTGCAAGTTTTGATAGAAGCGATGCCTTTATAACAGCTGTATTTGCAATAAGCGATAAATGCTGTTTCTGCCGTTTAGCTATTCCTTTTTGAATTAAGGAAAGTTTAGTTTTAATATTTTTCTTGCAATTTCTGTGTTGCTGCCATTGAATGTAATGCTTAATATTTGCATTTCGTTCACGATGGCTTTACCGAGGAAATTAATCTGACTTGCGTCATCTGAAACGACAACTGGTAAGCACTTGGTTTGCTTAATACTTCATCTGAGTGCAGAGTATGCAGAGAAAATTTTTGTTTTGCTTATTATGCTATTCACAGATGTATAACTTATCGCGGAGAATAGCATTAAACCTTCTGCATGTTGAGATATGCGTAACTCTTTTCCTTCTCCTACATGAATACCACATATCTTAGGCAAATGTTTTATTCGTTGTGCAAGAGACTCCACTACCAAGTTACATAGGTGTATGGATGCGGGATCCCTTGTCTTAAACCTCGTTTCATGAACCTTTTTGTTCCTAAGATTCCGTCTAAATAGTAAACGGGAGAAGTTTCGCTCGTCGAGATACAGTAGGCGTATCAGGTGTTTGAAATAAGTCCCGAAATTATAGTAATTCAGCATTTTTGACACTAACTTCCCTGACACGGTGTCAAAGGCCGCCTCAAAATCGGCCGCGATAATCAGTCCGTACTGTTTTGTTCCATTAAGGTGCTCTATAATGTCGTGTAACAGCCTATTATTTTCTCCAAGGAAACCTCCTTTTATGCAGGCTGAATGAGAGCGAGATATGAGTTATAAGGAGATAAGGTTTATCCGAACTGAGCATTAATGTAAAAATCCCTTCACGGTGTGAGTTTAACGATGCATTAGTTACTGTGCTTTGTTCAAAGGAGTGGAACAGGAAAACACTTATGTAGTCCCAGAAATGTTTAAAGCAAAGTAAAAGTAAAAAAAGTAGTGGTAAAAAAAAAAGTAGAAAAGTGAACCAAAGTAAAACCATTAGAGTCAGGGAATTTCCTCTTTTTCGTCTGTAAAAGTGCTGAATTAGGTTACTTTCGCGTAATTGGCTGGTCTAATGCTTCTTTTGCTGGTGTGTTAGTTTTCGGAAGATGTTGAGTTTTGGGAATGCCGATGGGTTCTGCGATTCGTTTACTGCTTTATATTTGTCCACCAGATGAGATGTAAAGCACCGTTAGACATATTCTTTGCTGTTACACTGTCATCGACCTTGATCGTTTGAACTGTTTCGTGTCCCATTTCTTTTTTCTAGCCAGAGGAAGAATTTCGATTTTTTTCACCATTGCCGTCATACGAAGCACGAGATCGTGCTATTAACACTTGTATTTTTGGCTTCCTTAAATCGCCTGATCTGTTTTGAGCACTTGTCAAGTTGTTGGCAAGTTCTTTGCTGTGGTTCAATGTAAGGTTAGTATGCATTTTGTCAATTTCTGCTATTAATTTGCTTTCTTCTTCCCTGTTCCGTCTCGTTTTTTACTTTGAGTACCTCACTCTTTCACTAAGTATGGTTTCGTAAAACAGCCCAATATCAATCATGAACTGGATATTTTCAAAATGTAGTACAAACATAGTACAATAGTAAGAGATGTATCTCTACAAACAGGAAGAGCATACTGCCTGATTATTTTCACTACATTTTTATATGTGGGTACAAAACATTTCGTCCTTCAGCAGGCTTTTATTAAGCTTCCAAAGGCCTGGCCCCTTTTTTCTTCCAGTATTTTGATAACAGGATTAATTAAACTGTGGTGTGTTCTATAACCAGCATTGATATTGGTCTCTTGTACATGATTCAGATGATCGCTGATGAAAAAGATGTAAAGTTTTCCACATTTGAATGGTTCATGTTTCCACCAGGTGAAAGCTTTGGATTTCGGGTTCATGAATCTCCAAACATGTATCAAACCCGGTTTCTATGTCACGGCTACAAACGTAGTTTTTGCGTTTTTATGATTGTCATGGATATCATAAAAATCTGGTTCGCGGTGTATAACGAAGCTGAAATCCCGCAATCCCAAGGTTTTATTCAGACAAATTTTCCAGTCGTTCTTCAATAGCTTGGAAGAATGCAGGGTCATCTTCACTGGGGCTGTAAATGCTTACTGGGATATACATGTTCGTCCGAATTTTACACACCACAATGACAAAGTTTCCGTCCGGACAATGTTCTTCCGTGATAGATTCATGGTTTGTCGATGCTTTAACTAGAATTGATGTGTCTGGCCTGTTTGATGATTTGCACGCGTGGTAGTATGTGCCTTACCAGAGTGCGTTAAAGTAAGAAACTGACTGTTTTGTTAAATGCGTATCCTGTAATAACGGAACATCAGGCTTACAGGCTATTAGGTAATTCATTACGCCACGCCTTTTTTGTTGTCCTCGCAACCCTTGAACGTTCATGGACATAAATCTTAGCTCACTCATATCAGTACTTTAGCCCTGTGCCAACTGAAACTACGTCTTGGCCCTCAGCGCCTGAGTGAGAGCGTGCACGAGTGTGTGTGCGATTGCGTATGTGTGTGTTGATATGTACGAATGTATGTACACGTGTTTTTACGTATGTGCGTGTACTTGCTGGGTAGTTGTAACCATGTGTGTCTCTGTGCGAGTAAGCGATAAATGTGGAGTATAACGTGGTTATGAACACCACCCCTTCTTCCCTCCGCGCGATAACACATCCATTATCCCGACAAAATACAGGCTAGTCGCGACCATGCCAATGCCGCGCCGTGCCAGCGGGCGAACGGCAATGTCAAATGCCAAAGCTTAGTTAGCGGCGCCATCCTATTGCGTCAGATTTGTGGAAGGCTGCAGGCACGCAGTCACGTCCGCGATTATTTATAGGAAACACTGATAGAGAAACTTAACCCTATTCCCGTAGGGCTAGACGGTATGGTCGATTCCCGGCAGGGGGGCGGATTCGCCCCCCCCCCCCTCCTGAGGTCTCGAGAACTACTTGTCCGATTTCATCGCATCAAATGGCAATCGATTTTCCGTGACGTGAACTACATTTTTGCAAAAAGAAATTTTCAAAATTTTGAAATTTGTGGATACATGGGAGCAAAAAAGTCAAAATGGGGGGGTACTTTTGGACTTCTTATAACTCCATTGTTTATCGACCGATTTCGATGAAACTGGCATGAATCGAGAGATAATGGATGGGGCTTTTATCATGGGTCAGCAAATCTGAAATTTTGAGAGAATTCATGGGCGTTCACAGGGTTTCAAAAATAGGAGGATTAGTTTTCTAACAACTGAATGAACAAAAGACGCAAACACCTATTTTGGCTTCTGCTAGTCATGTTATACTAAAGAAGTAGAAATCGCATGACAATGTGTGTATAATGTTACCATAGGCGGTGCCAGGGACATAAAAAAGGGGGAACTGTCATGGTCGCCCGTTTCTCAGATCAACTTGTGACCTTTGACCTTAAATGACCTCCGGTGACCTTGGGGTCACTTGGAATGATCTCGTGTGCATTTAGTATTATCTGTAAACGTTTTTGATCATTTCAATTCACTCTGTTCCAAAAATGTCATTTTATGGCTATTGCTATATAGGGTGCGCGCACTGACATTTTAGGTCATAGCTCCGTGATCCGACCTGATATCAACGGTGAAACTTGGTGGACAAGTAGAAGGCATCGTTCTACGTCATATATATCCCGGGTTTGGCATTTGAAAGAAAACGGCGCCGAAATTGTTGCGAAAAAACAAATTTTGACTTTTGACCTTGACCTGATCTTGTGAAATAAATTCAGATGAACAAAATTACATCTACACATTGCCCAACTATTTAGCTATACATCCACATAAAGTTTTAAGTTCTATCTTTAAAACTCTGTTTTTGGCAGGCATTTTCCTTTTACCCTCAACATGGTTAAAAAATGGCGTGAGGTGGCTCCCAAAAACGTTGCCTAGCTCCGCCCCTGAGCAAAATAGAATTCTGAAATTTTGTCACGGCACGTAGAAAGAATACCTAGGAAAACTCACCAAGTTTCGTAAAGCTGCGTTAAAAAGCCTGGAATTGGGAAGCAAAAAACCCGAGGGGGGCGGATTCAGCCCCCTGCCGGGAATAGGGTTAAACCTAATTCAGCTTCCCAACGTGGATCCGCTTAGCTGAATATGTACAGATTTTTCCGCCGTGATCGGCATATGACGTCTGCCCGGCCCCGGCTGCGTCTCCATCCCTACCGATCTGGTTCTGACTGGAGCGTCGGACGTCTCTACTGGAGCCGAGTCCGTCGCCGCACGCGAGCAGCTCACGTCAGGAATCGGATCCGCCGCCATCGCTGCAGCTGCCACACAAGCCGAAGCCGAAGCTGACGCCGGAACCGAAGCCGCCAGCCAAGCGGAAGCCGCTACTGGCGGCGGTTGCGCACCGCCGAAATCGCTCACGGGCATCACGAAATCTCAGCGGGCGAGACGCCCGCCGGCTCGGGTGCTGCTGGAGGCGTGCAGGGTGCGCGGTCGTCGAAGCGGCGCCAGCACGTCGTTCGGTCGCCGCGGCGCTCTCGGAAGTACGCCTTTTCCACCCGCGTTGAAGGCTGCCCTCTCGTAGTTGTCGACGCGGATCGCACCGCCTGTGTATTGATTCTGCGGGAAAGTGCTCCGCCAGTCGAGTATACGGCGAACACTTTTTCTGCTTTCTTAGCAGCCAGAAGCCTTCCGTTTTTGTTTCTGTGAGCGACTCGGTAATGCACAGATTATGAGTTGCTCCGTAGGGTGTTTTTGTGAGCTCGAACTGCTTTAAGAAGATCACGTTGCGCAGATTTCTTCTGAGCGATTTGGAGATGACTTTGTCATCTCCCTGCAGTCCATGGACAGCTTCCACGTCCGAGATCGACATATTGACACTTCACGTCACGTCAAGTCACGAAACCGTTCAGTGATTATTTTCACCATGCTGACGGCGATATTTTCGTTTTCGCGACGTGCTCCACCCTGCTAAGTCGTGAAAATCACCTTGTCGGTGCTACGGTTCTTGTCGATCAGCTCTATCTGCTGTGCAGTTCTCTCGTTTTCCTGGCCTATTCTGCTGACTCTGGCTTGCAGCCTTAATCATAGCTCTTAGATAACCCGGATCTCACTCTCAGGTCGGTTGACGCAGTACTACAATGAAAAAAAATCACATTACGCACTACCTGTACCAGTAACGGTTCGGATCTTCTTGGCATAGGCTAATTGACACCGCACGCAGACACAGTCACTGGCAGTTCATGTACTGAAATGGCACTCAATAATCAATTTTGCTGGCGCGCTAAATCGGTATCAAATAGCGTGCTGCCAGTTTGATATCGTAGACATGCGAACTGTGCCTTATTGGGAGTTTTTCCCAAAGGACTTCGAACGAGAGCTAGTGCTATTCGCCAAAGGAATACACTTTAATGTTCTCGGTAGAATGAAGAAGTCCAGCTGCCATCGGTGATGTGCTTTCTTTAGAACAGCAGTCTATCATTTCGATAAAGAAACTTTGTTAAAAACAATCAAATGCAAAAAAGAATTGGTGCAACCCAACGCTACAGGTAAGGCCATGTTTTGTGCTCCTCAATGGAAGACTCGCCCCTGCTAACTGCCTCGCATGTTTTACGCTCGGAACAAGACACCAGTGCCCTTCCTTCCTTTTCCTCCAGCAAATCTGCTGTGTTTACAGTGCGCTAAAAGTATCGAACGTCTGCAATGCTAGATAGGATATCTCGTTTGAAGCTTTAGTGGCGATTATTTGTAGTCATGAATGAAAAGGAAGGAAAAATTCATCGACATGGGAAAAGTTGCTGTGCAGTCTAGTCGCGGTAGTATTAGTACTTACCAATACATGCTACTTCTTTATTTTGTAACCAAAAGTTTTTTTCCACTGGGGTCAAATGTTGTCAGTGGGGGGGGGGGGGTGAAGTTCAAGGCACAGAAGGCACCAACTGACCCGCGCCACTTAACATGTTATCCGAGTCCAAGATATGGGGTGTCCATCTATTTGTGACTGACTGAACGAGTCTGTTTTTAGTACTTTGCGGATTGATATGAAACAGTTTCTGGCTACTGGAGCCCCCCCCCCAAAAAAAAAATACCGAAAACCACCAAGACTCTGACCTCTACAAAATATTGGTACCGATGGAAAACGCTTGTCAGCTGTAGCATTACCGATGCCACTTTCTCTGGAAGTGGTTTTGTTTACGATCAGCAGAGGAAGACATATACTTACAAAAATGGAAAATTTCGATGGCCTTGGAGACTGCCATTTCTTTAAATTTTCTAAACGGTTCTCAAAAGGTTTCTTAGAAAGTTTCATATAATGGGAAAACACCTTTGTTAAATGTTTCTGGGACAAGTTTTTTTTGGGGGGTGCACCCTAACATACATGGATGACTGGGAGTGGTTCTACGTATTGTTCAAATACCAAAGCAGTGTTGGTTAAACTGAGGTTAGAAACGGAATCAGACGTTTAACCTTTGTTTCCTTTCCAACTCGTGGTTCAGTAGATAAGTATATGAGTAGATTCAGTAGATTTCAGTAGATTCCAGTAGAACATTGACAAATTCCGAATCAGACTCAAAACAACTTCCCACTTAATCAATTCCGAATCCAGTTCCGGTCCAAATGGAAGCGAGTCCGAATTCGGCTCCGATTCCGCTGGGACCGAACACAAGTCGTGCTATAGATCAAAAGTGCGTTCGTTTCAAAGATGTGTATAATTTAGAAATCGATGGTGAGCTCTTCTGTTTTAAATCAGCCTTTTTTGTCATTTAGCAGGCCAAGGCCACAATTAAAAACAATGGCGGGCGACTTGCCTTACCATATGGATATGATTTATTACCACATGGATAAGGCGATTTGCCTTACCATATAAAGGATTTGATCTCTTATTGCGGTTTGTTTCACATTTACATCTTCTATGACCAGAGATCCAGCAAGTTAAAAATTAAGTATCATGACCGATCATTTGACGTGATCTTATCAGCTAAACCATTAGTCCAATGCAACTGAAGACCTTAGAAATGATTTTAGATGGACATACTAACCTTCAGGGATATACTAGCACAGCCAAAATCTGAACAAAACCAGAGGGTTAGTGTGAAAATCAGTTGCTCGAATTGGCATGGAATGACCGTTCACTATGTTCGCAGCCATAAAGCATGCCGAGGAATGGCGTCCCGTGACTCGGAACGCCCACGTCAACTGTTTCATATGTTGCTGTTTCGAAAACAATGAGCAGTGCGAAACGTTAAGCTTTACTGACACTACATAAACCAAGAGACAGCCCGAAAGATCCCGGCAAACGACTTTCCAAAGGCGGCATTAAAACAGCACTGGCGAGATAAAACTACACAAAATCAGAATGATACATACGACTCGGTAGCTTGTGACTCAACGTTGACAAATGACTATGACCAAGAGTATATACGTCTAGCTCTGAATTCACAACCTTACGACATAGTCTTGTACAGTTGATAATACATCTTCTTTTTGCTCAGCAGCTCCTGGTGCGTTCCCTGTTCCACCACCCTTCCCCGGTGAATGACAGCTATCTTGTCGGCGCCTTGTACAGTCGACAGACGGTGGGCGATCACCAGGCAGGTTCGGCCGTTGGACGCACGATCCAGCGCCTCCTGCACGACCTTCTCACTCTCTGCGTCCAGCGCCGAGGTGGCCTCGTCCAGCACCAGTATGGCCGGCCGCCGGATGAGAGCGCGCGCGATGGCGATCCGCTGTTTCTGGCCGCCGCTCAGCTGAGTGCTGCTGCTGCTGCCCAGCCGAGTCTCGTAGCCGGCCGACAGGCTGGACACGAAACCGTGGATGTTGGCGTCCCGCGCCGCCTCAATGATCTCCTCCATCGGCACCTCCCGGCTGTGACATACGGCATCACGTCGGCGTGGAAACAACTACAGCTCTCATTGCAAAACACGACGTCGAGTGTGGAGCTTCACAACACGCCCTACCACTCGGATGCCTTACCAACCAGCCACTAGCGGCACACTGGAAGGCTGCTGATATATGTCAAATCGTATTTCGGTTTTCACACACCACGCTTTTCAAGAACATTTTTCTTGGGCGGTCGAATTTCCCCTCCCTCACGTAAGGCCCACTTTGTAACCAGATCGGCCCGATGTCGCTGAGACCGGCTGTCGGCCGGCGCCCGGCTCGGGCTGGTACAGACCTGTTGTCGCCGTAAGCGATATTCTCGCGGATGGTTGTGTCGAACAAGACCGGCTCCTGGGAGACGAGGCCTATGTTGGAGCGGAGCCAGCTCAGGTTCAGCGCCGACACGTTCTGGCCGTCCACCGTCTGCGGCCGGTCAGGGGTCAGGGTCACCGCCTCACCCCACGACAGCCGCCGGTTGCTAACAGCTGAACGACCCTCTGAGCCCTCCGAGACTGTCCCACCTAGCAACAGCACGTGACGTCGACTTAATGCGCCGTGGGAGCCTCTGAAAACCAACCACAGCGACTGCGCGAGGTCTGCTCCCCTGAACAGTTCGAGATCCCGATGCCGTCGTAACTGGCCATACATGTCCACACCAGATACGGATATATATGTATGTCAACCCCAGAACGGCCGGTTTAGCGGATCGGATAGTCAATCAGCTTAACAATCGCATTGTCCAGGACTATCCAGAGAACCGATGTTCCGATTGTTGGAAACGACTAACAGTCTATGGGGGCATTATCTGAAACATTAACGTTACCAAGAGGTCATGTTGAGTCATAGCTTAAAAGCTTTTTGGTTAAAATTTTCTTTATTTTTTACCAGTCCCAATATTTTCCTTTCTGTCGACCTCCCAGGAGGATTAAGGCAATAATACTGGCCATACAGTCTTGGTTTGTAACATAGCGTTAGGTGTTCTCAGGTCGCAAAAGGTTAGATAAGGTAAGGATTAGCATCCCTACATGACATTCTGGTAAATGAGTAGAATATCATACTAGCCAAGGGCCAGCAGGACCTTTCTACACAGTAACGACCTGTCTCACATGGCCTTGACGTATGAGAAGTGACAATAACATTACAACACCGCTGACACCTCCATCTAAACCTACGTCAGGAACTTGATTACTCTAACTTGACAGTAGGACTGTTAACATCAAATAACTGGAAACTATGTCACCGCCCCCGCCCGGTAACAACGGACCAGACGCCCGATAATTAATGACTATATGACAAAATATCTGATTAATTTTCACGACTGGTCTTTTACAGAAAAAAATTCATTTGCGGTTTTTTTTCCAAAACCCGGCGTTTCGCGCAGTTTCATTTGCGTTGGCCGGATCTGCTGTTCCCCTACCGTTCCCTCTCCCTGCGAGAATCAGACAGTTCTACGTCTACGGAACTCACTACTTCACCATCATCTGCGTCATAAAACCGCTCCAGCAGCTGAATGCAGGTCGACTTGCCGCAGCCAGACGCCCCCACCAGAGCCACTTGCTGTCCAGGACTGACCTCCAGGCTAAGGTCACGTAGGACCAAGGCCTCAGGCCTCGTCGGATACCGGAAAGATATCCCGTGCATTGTTACCGTGCCGCTGACCTTCGGCTGCGAAGAAAACCGTCTGGTCAGAGACGTTGTAACGACCTTCCAGTAACGATTACACATACCTATAACGTGAAACATGGAAAAACTCGTGATTAGACATGAAAGAATTGCCGAGGTAGATGACAAGGAGAATAAAGGATCGTCTGTTGGAAGATACGAAGAAGATGAAAGAGGAGTTCGAAGAGAGGCGAGAGGGGGAAGATTAATGGTGTAAAAAATAAAAAATCTCTGTAAAAAAATAAAAGTTGTATGGAGGTAAAGCAGTTCAGTGGAGTCAGCTGACAACCGAGCCACATCTGTAGAGAGAGAGAGAGAGAGAGAGAGAGAGAGAGAGAGAGAGAGAGAGAGAGAGAGAGAGAGAGAGAGAGAGAGAGAGAGAGAGAGAGAGGAGACGGGGGGACCCGTCTAAAAAGAGATAAGGACAGTGTCGTTTAGCGGGAGACGCAGAACGATGGCAGATGGTCGGAATTTCAACCCAGTTGTGGAAGTAGAAAACTTTCGGTGACATTTCACGGTGTCTCATGCCTGGCAGCTCGTCAGTTAATGGGATGTTCCACATTGGTCTACTTTTCATCAGCCTGCACGGTGGTGAGCGAAAGGGTAAAAAGTACCACACCTGAGGTCTTCTGCGCTTATTTCCGCACCGTTTGTTGTATCGGTTTGAAGCTTTTCGTAGCTGTCCGAAATCAAATTGCGCATTGAATGATAAATGGATTTAGAAAATCTCCCGGAAATGACGTGACGCGAATGACGTGAGCTGATCTTCGCCCGCCAGCCGCTCGAACGAACCGCGCTGTCGTTGAACGAACCGAGGGTCAGGATGTCTGGCAGAAAGGGAAGGGGAAGGGGTGCGTGCGTGCAGGCGTGTGGTTATATATTTGGATCCCTGTACAAATTTCATGGCGAGACAATGTCCCTTCCCACGTCCTTCATGGCATTCGAAATGGATGTTTGTGACCGTTTGACACCAGATGACCTTCGACGGCCACACCTAGAGAGAAACTCACGGCTGCATTCTCATATCACGCGCAGCATGCGGAAATCAGGGGATTCGTCCCCCTCTGCGGAAACCAAAATTGCGCCTTTGTTGACAATAGATAACGCTCGCCAGTAATTTTACATGATCTCGTTACATTCAAGGAATACCAGATTCTCAACTGGGTTCAATTCAGCCGATGGTCCCAGAAAACTAAAACACCGACTAGACGTATTTCACACAGTTCAGCTCTTTAGTACACGATTTGTCCCACATGAGATGTATCACCTTATTTGACCTCTTTGGGTGAAAGAAAGGCCGCATTGTTCATCAGATTACGATTCAACACCCCAAACTGTCCTTCTTCGGTGAACTTAGCTGAAGATCTATGACTTAACAGCGGAAAACACAAAAATAAACTTTGTTACATTTGACTTCGTTTGACCCCATTTTACCTCTTGGTTCGAAGTTAGACAGAAAAAAGTACCATATTCTGTTTCAGCACCATGGATTGCCCATATTTCGAAAATATCATGACATTCAGTCCGAAAATGGCGGAAATATGGGTGTGGTACAAAAGTGCCCCTCCCCATCACTGCACTGCCGCCTCAGAGGCCCACCACTGCCAGCGTCAATGGCCTTTACTGTTGCAAGAGATGCCACCGATTACGTTTTCAGTTCTCATTCCTCAGAAAAAGTCCAGAAGCTTCCGAATGCAATTAGTTAAACCTACAGTCTGCGATAACCCGCCCGTATGATACAACACATGACCGAATAGAACATTCCCTTAAAAAGTGGAGCAGTGGAAAATTCCATTTAAAGAGAATGTTCACATTTAGGACGTAGAGCGTGTAGTTCGATCGCCCAGTTGAGGTTCACAGTCCTAGACGTCTCAGAAGCCTACACTTACAAAGGCTCATTACGACTTGCCATGGTGTTTTCTAGGTTCCTACTCACAGTGCCATTTTCGTTCGTTGCCACAAAAGGAGGTACTGTAAATGTAATTAGCGTCATTTTTCAGATCAACAATGTGAATGAAATGTCGACCAAGGTGACGAAGGCCCTCTAATGTGGTGTTCATTCCAGCTCCTTTCCACCGCGCGGCACACAAGCTCTCAGACACTGTTAAGCAGTGGCAATCGAGAGCATGAGCGCGCTGTTCAGCATGCGTGCTGAGTCCTGACCAGCTTGATGCCTGAGGCGTGTCTGCTGTCGATGGCCGGTTTCCTGTCCAGCAGACCGAACAGGCGTCTGGCCGCCACGAACGCCTTGCTGAAGTCCGGCGAGTAGGCAACAGTGGCGCCAAGCACCGCCGTGCCATAGATGAGGCTCTCTGCCACGCTGTCGGCAGTGAGGCAGCGTCACCCGATTGCCGCGTACAGAGATCGAAGGCTACACTACACGGCCAGACGCTACAGACGCCCGAGAACGTACGCCAAACAGATAGCAGTGCACAAATTGGTGGGATTTTAAATCCCATAAGCGCGGCAATGACACGGCTATGGACCAATTCGCATTTTTTTTAAAAAACCGTCGCAATAAGGGCCCATTTTATCACTGGCTTTCTGCACGGACTCTGAGCAGCCACCGACACGTTTCCGAATTTGCAGTTGTTTTCCAGAAAACGAGTCAGATGGCGCTGGAGGATCTTTCACGTGTCGTACAACTTCCCAAAGTGGTTGCCAAAAGACTGGCTAGCATTTCCTTCCTCCGGCCGATTGCAGACACCGTTCCTGTGAATGGAGCCCCATGCGTGTTTGCGTGCTCGTTATCGGACAAACCACGGCACCGAGCATTACCGCACTTATCACCGGCTCAGAACCGCGTATTTCCAACCCTTACATAAAGAGGTCGGAAATATCGTTGTCCCCGCTGATGATAAGGTGCACGCCGACGCCGTTGACGGCTGCATAGGCCAGCGTTGGTACGCTCTGGGCTGCGCCGTACACCAGGCCTGTGGCAGAGGAGAGCCAGCTCTGAGGCGCATCAACCACAGGCAGCCGACACCACAGTCTGACAAACCACAGACCAGTCGGCCAGCCAGGCAGCCGACACCAGCCCCGTCTGACTAGGACCTGGATCCACGGCCAACGGATCGCACCGATACCAGCGCGTCACATGAAAACCCCAGTGCGTTGGACACCGAAAATGATCATTGCATTTAGTCAATCATACCGATGTCTATAGTCGTTCAATACGGGAACTGAAGCTTCACAAATGACAAAGCTGAAGCACTATAGGAGCATTCCACGTGAGATCGACCAGGGGGTAATGCCATAGTCTCGAATGGTAATGAAACTTTGCCCAGGGGACAATTTGTTGCTGGGATGTCAGATTTCCACTTCCGTCTGACGAGCGGTTTCTGCGCTAAAACTGATTTTTTTTAATTTGATGATTTTCGGCAAAACCCTCCGTGAAATGATGTGTATTATTTCAGTAACCAATAATCACCATCTCCAAAAACTGGGTATTGCTGTGCTATTATGCTGCGATGTTCTGCTATTCGCTTTGACTCTGAAACCCATTTCCAAGGTCAGATTTTGAGGGTGTGGCCTGTGATTCCGACTGGAATTGTGATCAGGTAAAATATTCTCCAAAGGGTTTTGGTTTGTTTTTAATCGGGGAAAATTCCCCATTTTTACGTTTAACACTATACATACGGGTACAATTTAAGGCATATTGGCTGAAAATATCCTCGTTGAGCACTTCCTCGTCCGCTTCCGGTGGAAAATGGCATATATATATATATATATCACAGTTGTAAATGATTTATGGTCTGCGCATCAGCTTATCACGTGATGCTGTTATGAACAAACATTAAATTGAAGTAAAGGTAGTAGCTAGGCAAGGTAGAAGAAATTTTCATGATCTTTTCACATCTATCGCACACATGTTGGACAACTGTTGATTTTGGGTCGAGTCAGATCAATACATCAGTGACCTAGGTCTGGTTAAAGGGACCCATGTCAAAAATAGTTTAGACTGCCATAGCATTAATAAATTCACAGATATCAAATTGTGTCTTGGTATACAGCCTGATATTGCCAATGGCCTTTATCTTGGAATTTCTCGAAGAGGTTAGGTCAATTACCCGAGGTCAAGGATGAGGTTTAGCCATTTTCGACAAGTATATTTTCAGCATTTTTCATTATTTGAAAATTGCATTTGGGGAGTGAAGGGTTATAGCACAGCATCACGAGCATAAGTGAAAAAAGATGGTTGACCTCAGTCAATGCACCGGAGGTCAGGCCGAGGTCAAAGTTATTTTCCGTCTTTTTTTGTATCTCGCTTCTGAGTTAACTGCAAGCATTTTGGGAAAACACGTTTTTTTTTTAGTTTTATGACATGAATTGCCTTTTCACTCCAAATAGCTCTGATATCTACCACTTATCGCACTCTAGGGGTCAAGATCACCTGAAGCCACTGAAGGTCATCTCGATCCAAGGACCTATTTGAACCTAGAAAGTTTGGTTGAGATATATTTTGGCATATTTTGGCCCATAAACATACAAATTAAGGGTGTGAGCTCCAAACCCCGCCAATGATAAAGGATGTGTGTCAGATACAGCGCCGTCGTGTCTTCTTGAAAATTATGTTTATAACTTTACTTTGTGAAACAAAGAAGGCAATATGCTGAATGTCTCCTCTGCTAGTACGGCTACTTCTACTAGTAGGCTGACAGGGTAAGCAGGCGGGCCTCGCGTGCTGCTGCATGGCGAGGGCGGAAGAGCGCGTTGTAAAAGCACAAACTTTTATTGGCGAATGCCAATGAGACTTTTTCAGTTCCATTTATTTGTTTTGCATGATGTATGCTCTACTTTTACGGCGTTTTTTCCTACTGTTACGGTTCGCAAGTTGGAAGGGGACTCGTGTACAGACACCCCTGGTACGGGAAAGGTGGGTCTGACGACTGGTACGGGGCGGGCTAAAAGGAGCACAAAATCTTCCTAACCGGCCCAATCGACAGTCTCTACAGATCTTGCACCCCAAAGCAGAAGTCAGCACACGAAACTGCGGGGTATGATAAGCCGAGCGCTGTCAGCTGACTGCATTTTCGGTCGAGTCCGTTGAGATGTCACGTCATCGGAATCTGGGTGGCGTCATTCCGTTCGTCCGTCGAGTCCGCGTCGGATAACTGCTTGTGTAAACTGAACTTCAACGCTTTACCACCCCCGCCAGCACTTCCCTGTGGTGTGTAATGTGCGCCAAGGCCATGCAGCACGGCCATCTACTGTAAACAAAATATAACTACATATTCGCAGGGGGCGACAGATGACAAGAAACACAATGAGGTTGCGGAATTTGTAGCATATACATGACTGAAGACAGTGACCTTGGATGGACCCGACGTTTTCGGTAAAAGCATCGCGAATTTCAAGTGCTATTTGTAACAATAAAAACTCAAATGGGGACTTTTCCCGATTGAAAGCAAATGAGAATTCTTTGGAGAAAATTTTAAGTTTAAAATTTACTATAAAAATAAAATTTATAAAAATTTACCTAAAAAAGGTTCAGGAATCATTGGCCACACCCTCAGAATCTGACCCTGAAAATAGCCTTCAAGGTCAAATAAAGACCAAAAGATATTTTGAAAAGCGCGAATAGCAACAATATGTAGCTTTTCGTCCTCGTCACAACGATACCCAGTTTTTTTTAATCTGTTCATTGGTTACTGAAATCATACACATTACTTCACCAAGAGTTTGACCAAAAATCACCAAATACCAAAATTTCAAATAGCACAAAACCCGCTCGCCCAACTGGGCTAAGAAGCGAAAAAATGAAATATCAGCCACAGATTACCCACCGCACCAAATTTCATCAAAATTTGCGGCTATGGTGTGTCAATTTTGGTAGGTGCCTGGTCGATTTGTCCTGGAACGCCCCTATAGCCATGAATAAATTTATGAATCATGGCGAAATGACATAAAGTCTTACCTCGGAAAAAGGCCTTCTTGACGTTCTTGCTATGTGTACTCTCCAAAAGCTTTTCGTATTGGTCAGCAAACATTTCTTCTAGTCCCAAGCTGGCTACAGTTCGAATGTTGGAGATGGCTTCAACAGCAATCTAAAACCGACAAAATGGTTTCAGAGTCCTGTATCCAGACATTTGAAAAGGACGTGCCGACAAATGCATGATCCGATAAAAAAAAATGGTTAATAAAATAATTTGTGTCTACATGATCATGCACTTCTGACCAATCTTCACGAAATGCGCTATCAGTCAGGTTTCTGATTTGCAGTGCGATTTCTTTTTAATGCGACAAAACCGTGATTTGTTGCCTAGTAGGGAGAGCGCTGCCGTCGTGACTGGCAAGGCGGGTTTCAGCATGAGTCCTTAATGTCACACGTGAGGATAAGGGTTTGATGTTATCAGCAGCCCAAACATTTCGGCACGACTTGGGATACCTTCCTCAGTGAGACAAGTGAGTGTGAAGTTACTCACTGATCCCACTGACGAAGGCACCTCAGGTCTTGCCACCCACTGACGAATGTACCTCAAGTCGTGCCAAAATATTTGGGCTTTTTATACGATCAAATCCTAATAATCGCATACACTCCGAAACAACATAATGGTTCCAGTATCCTAGCGCTCGATATCTGGCCCACAAACACACAAAACAACAGCTTATTTCCTGACAATAATCCTCTGCGAACTGAAATGTGGAGGTGCAGACAGCAGTGTCGAGTTCGGCTCTTAAAATTCCAGGCAAAACGAGCGCAGTGTGAAAGTCACGCACCGCCGTATGTTGGCAACAGCGAAATCAGGGGTGTCGATTTGTATGCTTTTGAGAGGATCCTGGCCCACCCATTGTTGATGTGGGCCCACCCAATGTTGGTTTCGGCCCACCCAATATTTCCGGCCGGTTTGAAAGGTAAATGAGTAATGATAACGAAAAGAACGGCCGCAGCAGATCAAAGATAGTTGGAAGGTAAGCAGTAAAGTGATGCATCTATCTATATGTCTATGTGCTGTCTATATGTACATATCTACATGGGGATAAATACAATTTTTATTCGATAATCAGTAACTAAAAAATTTGCAAAATTCCGTTGGTCAAACTAAAGTGGATTAAATCCGTCGAGAAATCCACATTTGAGAGAGGTTAGGTTGTCGCGCCCTCGGCTCGGCCTCCCCAATCATTTACAGAAATCGACGCCCCTGCGCGAAATAGCGTCTGGTGTATGTTTGTGGGAAAAAACTGCTCACAGAAGTATCGAGATGTACCTAGAGAAAACAGAAAAAGAATTCGGAGAAGACTGGCCTCATCATAATTTCTTAGAAGCGGTCGGAAAGGATGAAAATAGCGTTAGTCATTGCCAACTGGGCGCCGAGCACGTCGACCACGCTTGTTGACTAGGCAGTCGGCTCCCTGCTGCATACGTCTACACCGGCAACTGGGTATAAACTACGTAGTAATGGTTTTAATACGTTGAGAATACAACATAACTCCATTTGAGACCGTGCCTGTTTGAATGGGTCCCACAGATTGCAGTATTACGGCAGTTCAAAGTAAGTTGCACGGCCGGCGTCAGTAAGCGCTAACCGCCGTGCATCGGTGATTCGCTAAGCATTTACGTTGTTAATGGTCAAGTATAACGAAAACAACATGGACGATTTTGAGACTTCACCCTTCTACATCAGACCGATAGTTTGCGATATTTAACACCATCTGTCTATGTGTTATATGGTGGCCAACCGGCTGTCGAAGTCTCAGGCGCGTCACGATGGTCGCTGCAGTCATATTGCTGTTGTCACGCGTTTTCGGACCGGAATGTTCTACCTGGTTTTATATAACCTTGGCCGCGTTCACATAGTTTGCAAAGCTAACCGGGCTTATGAAGGAAATAAACATCCGCAGCTCTGTTCCCGTCGTAAACGTTTTAGATGCTGGCTAATACCGCGCATTAGTAAGGAAATCAGCCATGACTTTTTTTCATTCAAGACCACAGACGACTGACTGACGCCTGACGAGACACAGGGCTTGGCACAAAATTTTGGACACCTGGGCCCAAGAGGCTGTGAGCTCTAACTCACAAACAGAAGTGGGCACGAGTCCGTTAATCCGTTAATTAAGTCGTTATGTTCTTCGTTAATGGATTAACGCTTTCGTTAACGCCAAAAAGAATTAACGGAATCATAAACTTCTGTTAATTTTCCGCCCGTTAACTTCGAGACCGTTATCTTTCTTTGGCCAAGTGTTCATTTCATTTCAGAGCTTCAACCTTAGCACAAGTGATGGGTATGACTTCTTAACGTATGGGAAATTTAAGGGTTTGGGTATATGGGTTATGGAGAGAAGATGGTGGACGTGACAAGTTTCATGTTGACACGTTGGGTATGCTACACGGCCAGAGATGCCATTAAAAGAGCATATCTTATGTTCCAGTTTTCCGTCCAGGCGGTGTCGTAGTGACGTAAATCGCGTCATTGAATGGTGTCAGAGAATCCGGCCACATGGGGAGTTCCGAGAGTCTGGCTAAATCATTACGTCATCTATCGCCATTCCGGGGAACTACGAACCTTGGCCACTAATGTCTCGTGATCATACCTAAATTAACAGGGCCTGAAAAGAATAAACACGTTGTGGATCAGTCAGCAGGATTTCTGATCGTCGATATCTGTTTGGTGCAGCCTGCTGTCTTACTGCAATGTCTTGCATGCTGCAGAATTAATCACACGTCTCTTTTTTCCTTAAATGTTCAAATGACTCCTTTATTGTAAAAATTACATGGAAATACGTCTGGCACTTATGCACAAGCACATGTCCCCAGTTTCAGGTTCAGGTACTGATTTTCAACCAGCTTTGAGACATGAATAAAACATTAAATCTGGTTACGCTAAACTGGTTATGGGCGACGAGCTAGACGCGCACCACTTTCACTGCAAGATCGCTTACATTTCACTCTGCAGTTGAAGGTTGGGTTAGGGATTCCTAATCTGTTCTCCAGTTTGATTTAGCTTGGTCGTTGCGTTATTTATTGCGTTATTTGTTATCATACTGCGTTATTTTATCTTGTTCATTTAGAAAGCCGTGCAGATATCTACTAAGGATATGGCATCTCTACTGAACCAGTTCACTGCCTTCAAGAATGAAGTAGCGAGCCTTAATCCATCATCGCCTGGTGTGTTTTTGTACCCGCGACCGCCTGGGGGCGTCAAAAGGGACACCGCCTGTTATCTCAGCATCCAATCGTCGGATCTGAACCGGCCTACCATCTATCGATAGCCCTGAGTGTTGTGATTCAGAAAATGCTACGTTAGCTCTGGTCACGAGGCTGATGACGTCACAGGCCACTTAAAACGCAAAACACGACGTCGGGAAAACTGGCAACGGTTCATAAATCATATCATCGGCAGTAATGATCTTAGAGCCTTCAACTGAGCATCAAACAAAAGGCCAAGATCTTCTGCATCAGAAGCTTACCAAAATGTTATAAACTGTCAGGTCATGGTCAACCTACGTGAGGTAAAACAATGGTCTCGGTCTCGGTCTCGATGGTGGCATTTTTGGGGCGGCTGAAGTTCATCCAGGGCCTAGTGGAGAAGTTCCACGACAAAACTGGCAACATCAAGGTGTGCACCTCTCGTGATAAAAAAATATGCCACCATCCAGCCCGGCTACTCAGGTAATCAGGTACTGGAAAATAATTTACCAGGTTAACGGAGTAACGAATTAACTTTAACTTTCGTCAACTTTTTAGTGATTTCACAGATTAACTTGAAACTAATAACCGTCTCAGTTAACGGATTTCCTTTAACGGAAGTTAAATTTGGGGTCAATTTTGTTAACCTCTGCCCACAAACAAACGGACAAACAAACAATCATTGAAGACCACACGCCGAAACCCAAATGGCTGTGCGCTCTTCTCAAGGCTGTTCAGGACCGGGGCGTCGATTTTTGTAAATGAAATGGGGGGCCGAGCCGAGGGCCCAACTAAATGCCCCCGAGATGTAGGTTTTACAACGGATTTAGCCTTCTTTGTTTCGACCAGCGGGAATTTAAAAACCTACAGAAAATACTGGGAGGGCCCAAACCAACATCAGGGGTCCGAATCAACATTTGGGTGACCAGGCCCTCTGAAGAATACAAATCGACACCCCTGCTTCAAAGACATGTACATTAGTTCAGTCCTTGAACATAACAAACATAACATAATATACATAACGTAACAAACAACAAAAACATAATGAAATTGGGCGGTCAGCCAGCGATAGTGATTTCAACAAACTAATAACATAACATCTGTAACATAACATCAGCGTAGTGAATCATTAACTTTTCTCAAAAGATAGTCCAGTTCTACCATTTTTTTTTTAAACTTTCCATCCACAATGAGTTAGTTTGCAAGGTAGCTGATTTAAATCGCCGTTCAGGTCGTCATGGTTTTGCTTTAAGACGCTTCATACGCTGTTTCTGAGGTACTTATAATGACTCAACAATAGCATGAGCATGAAACCTCTAAACATGCATCTGTTCTGGTGTAAAACAGTGCTGTAAATCGGAAAAATATATATTTGCGCTGCGAAATGCAACAAGGGAAATGATGCACCGAACATTTCAAGATATGCGTCCCAAACTAAAGACAAACGACGGAAGTGGCACTCGCCATGTGCCCCACAAAACGTCTCACAGGCCACGTGTTTTCTGTTCATTTCATTCATACAAAAACAAAGCCACCAAGGATACTTTTCCTGCTGTCTGTCGCTAAAATCTTCCTTTTAAATCTCTCTGTCGCTCGATCAGAAATGCTCGCACGCTATCCTTTTTCTCATGGATATCCTGTCATTCTAACTTTTCGGTAAAATCTTGCGATCTGAGCCAAATTTCCGACATGATTATGCTGGGGGCTAATTTTTTCACAAACTTTGTGATTCGAACTAAAATTTCGACAAAATCTCGTGACGTGAACTAATTCTTCATGTCTGCAAAGGCAGTAAAAAAACGAAAAAGGTCAGTAGGGACCTCAGGAGACCATAAAGGTGATACACGGCCAACTTTCGTCGCCTGGCAAATTATACAACAGAAGCTTCAGTTGAGTCAGAAATTAAGTTTTTAACTTACGCATAGCCTCCGAGCATATAAGGAACTAGTTTTTGTAGCAGTACAGGATTCCGGGTCTCGAACAAAGGGAAGCAGATATTATAGTCTAGTGGCGGCGTAACGGATTTTTGACTGTGGGGGTACTTCCAGGGACGCAGTCCAAACGGTGAGTGTTTGACAGGATCCCCTGTAAAACTGGGTTTCTCCTCAGGTTTGGGCCACTCCATTTACGAAGTACAGTCTTTGCAACGCAAAACTTGTCTATATCTGGTCGAAAGAACGGTATAACTAGCAATCACCTCACCGAGAATTTGGAGTTTTTCACAAGAAAACAAATCGCCCTCTTCGCTCTCCACTACATGTTCTCACAAACTTCGCACTTTGTCTTTTTCTTGAACAACAACCAGATTTTCATGATCTCATTAATAAAAATTAACTTTGTTTCAATATATCTAAAGTCAAGTTTCACCGGCAAAATGACGCCAAAACATTTTGCTGTAATATGCACCCGATTTCTTTACTTGAAGCGCTTATGATTGCTTCACCAAATATTTTACCTTGCGGGTTACTATTGCTATGGGGTACTGGGTACAGGCAGTATCCCACAGTCAAATAACTGCCGGGTACTGGTTACGCCACGTACCCCGCGGTGGCACTGCCCATGACTACAAGTTTCTGGATTGTTTTCAGTCATTTGACCCGGCTCATCATGTCGTTCATGCCAGCACACACCGTCACGGAGGGGGAAGGTCAAGATGGCCGCCTACCTTAAATCCAGAGTAATAGTGGTTGTGGAATGAAAGCAGCAACGTTGGACTGCCCCCTCCTTGTTCTTTCTATTTCAGTTTCCATTTGGCCTACTTTGCGGGCTAAATCTTCGGTCAGATGGAGGCATGTTAAAAACAGCTTTCGCGACCGTCCTTTTTAGACGGTTTGGTAGCTTCCAGTGTCTTAAGAACCCGAACACGGTTCAGATTGTCTGTCATAGGTATGTGATATAATGTCAAGGGAATGACACCCGAAAGTCAGCTGAGGTCATGTCAGGTCACGGTTCTCGCTGGTGGATGCTCCCCATTCTGCTTAATTTTCAACGTTCTCCCTTCAACTCATTTGATGTCTGCGAAGAGAGTCAAACAGCTGGAACATAATCCTGTACTCCTGTCCAATGGATGCATTTTGAGAAATAATCTGTTCGTACACTCACGTATTGTAAAGGGGTGACCGTGCGCGCCGCAGATATCGCCGCCGGCCGGCCTGCGGGGGCGCGGCGGACGGTGACCTCCAGATTAAACTCTTAATGTTTGAAAAAGTTACGGTCAGACACAAAACAGCTTCAGAATGACTGATCTTTTTTGGAAAAGTACTGTGAGCCTCAGAAACGTAAATCAAGTCGGTAAAAAACAAACTAACGGGTGTCAAATTGAGCCCCCAATGACACGGAGGTCAAGCCCGGTCTGGCCTGATTGCATTACCCTAACGAAAAACGATGGTTTCAGTCGATAAGAGCAAAATCTAAGCCTTCCAACTGTCTACCTGGCTAAGCCCTTGACATTTATTTATGTTCCCTATACAAACTTCCATCGCATCAACGCCATAGCACGTAAAGGCATTTCTTTGTCGAGGCATATCTTGTTTTCAAGACGCAGAACCAACTGACGCATGGCGCTGCCTTATACCCTATGATGTGTCCTGCAGACGATGTGAACGGTCATTTGTCATTGGTGTCTTGCAATGACATTATAGAAATGTACAAGTATTGCTTTGCGAAACCCCACCGTTAAAGAACGGAGCAGTCATTTGACACGACCGCAACATGGCCTGTTACGCTTCCCAGAAACGTCTTCAAGATCCGTTCCTGGTGCATGTAAGGCTTTGAAATTTTGACATTATATGTAAAAAGATGGCAAAAAAGTCACCAGATTACAGCGAGATCGCTCAAACGGCGTAGCGTTTGCGCCGGGAAAACCCCAAGGGACAAATTACCTCACCCCCGCATGAAAATCGTGTTTCTGCTCATTGTCCTCATCACCTGGCCATCCAGTTTCCTTTCTTCTGGTTGAATCTCCGCTGTTGCATAATGCCTCGGTTACCTGGTTTCCGCACTCCTGGTTAGATGTCCCCTCTTAAATAATGCCTTGGTTACCTGGTTTCCACTCTACTGGTCGGACCTTTCCTGCTGCATAATGCCTTGGTTAGCTGGTTTCCGCTGTCCTGGTCGGATCTCTCCCATTACATAATGCCGTGGTTACCTGGTTTCCGTTCTCCTGGTCGGATCTCTCCTCCTGCAGGTTGCCTTGTATTTGCCGGCTCTCGACGTACGTTGCCAAAGCGCTCAGTGGCACGAATGGAAAAGACACCAGCGCCAATTGCCAGCTCAGCACAAACGCCAGCACAGATCCCAGCAGCAACGTGAAGAACGCCTGGGTGGCGTTACCCAGCCGTGTGCCAGTGGCCTGCCGGAAATGGGGAGTCATGTGACATTCTGCTTCTCGCAGAGATGCTGGTCATCGTCAGTCATAATGTGAACGGCGATACCAAGGTTAGTTTAAATGGAGGAACGTAGAGCAGTTCGGATCAATGCAAACGTGAGATGTACATGATTAAAACAAAGAATAAACACGGGTCATCGGTAGTCTACCCAGCTCATCGCTACGTCGATGTACTGATAAACTAAAACAGCTGTCTGAGATGCATGTGTAAGTGCGTAGTTAATGTTTTTAGCAGCGGCGACCTATTTGGCGGCCGCTGGGCGTGGCGATGGCGCGGGTTTCGGTCCAGTGAAGGGATGTGTAGCGTCTCGTTGTCATGAGACGGCCGGGCGTCTCATTGCCGCGCTGCACAAAGGCAGTGCAACGTGTTTGCTGCACTAATGTGGCACGTCCTCGCTATCGTGAACTGGCAGATCAGGTACGTAGATTGTTTGTACTCTATAGCTGCTTAGTGTTCTGGCGACTTCTTTGTTTGCTCTATCGTTGCCTCACTTCTCGCAGTGCTGTCTGTTCGCCATTGCTGCCGGAGTCTGTAATAAAGCTCTAGTTTCCCGCCTATGTACTCTTTCCGGCAAAAATCGAGAACCCGAGTCAGACACAGGACGCGCGGAGCCGTAGTGGAAGACGGCTAACCATTCCTTGCCACTCTTGTGAGGTCAGACATGAAACTGTGTCAAATGGATTGGGCTTGTCGGCACATGTATCATTTTGGGGACTCCAAAGCTTTGTGGATGCTCATCTCATATGGTCGAAGGTTGAACTCATAAATCATTGTAGGCGCCCAACCAATACTGGATGTACCGTAGCATTCACATAAGTGTAGTAAGCTACACGGAGGCGCTAGTAGGCAAACATCTGCCAAGCGCGTTCCGGTCCCGAAGGAACACCCTTGGTCCGAGACCGTATTTTCAGTGTTACTCACCGCAGTGCAGTCCCTGGGGCTCGCACGAGAGAACGACATAGGAAAAAAACATGGCCAGAATGTGTAGCTTGATTGCATTTTTTTGTATCCACGGGCCGGGACGCAGAAACCCAAAAGACCTGGAGAACAGGCGGCGTCGCGCCCCGGTGATCAACATCTAGCCCCCCTCCCCCTGTCCCGGCCTCGGCAGGCGACAGCCGTGAGCGTGAGGGCGCCGCTGTAATGGCCGAGAAATGTACTATTATGCACGGGACATGGGAAACAGCAGACCCGCAGCGCGAAGGTGCCCGGTCGGAAGCCATCACGCTGACAGCCGGGCGGCGCTAAAATCATACCCGTGACAAAACGATCCGACACGCAGTTATGACCACCACAACACCAGCCCTAGTTACGGATGACAGATGGCATCCGAAAGCGGCCACCGCTCCAGATCAAGCTCCTGACGCCGCGAGATTGTCATCCATAGCAGCGTCCCGCGCCGGCGCTACATAACAAGCTCGCTACTAAGACAGCAGGTGTCCGGTAGGAAGCTACTAGACAGACGAGCGGCGTTGAATCCCATCCCGGCGTCAAAAGAGAAAGTCATCAGCCGCGGTGGCCAGACGAGCTAAACTCCCACACGGCCACGAGAGGGCGTAAACGACCCGCGCACTGGCAAATTGTCTCAATAAAACCATAAAACCCAGCGCAAACATATCGGCGGGAGGCGGGACGTCCATCGCGAACCAGAGCAGAGGCTGTCTGCTCGGGCAAAACGTGTCACCACCCCAGATTTCGCTGAATGACCGTGTGGAACCTCGACCATAGTGACCGCCCAAAAAACAACGGAGTCAACAGAAGTCGGAAAAACAGCTCGTCAGAAGACGGCCGGTGCAACCGGCGAAAAACATCACTCGGCAGGGGACGTCAGCTCAGCTCTGTTCAGATCAGCCGCCGGCAGGAAGGGACGGGCGGCGCCCGTGAAAACTGCGATCTACGAACACCAGTCAAGGAATCTGGAGCACCTGCCCCCGGTAGGACCATGAAGCGGAGACGGGTGAAAGGAGAGGAGGGCGGGGTCCAGACTTGCTCAGGCCGTTTCAATGTACGGCTGTGCCCGCGGAGTTGCCTGTCCTTTGGCGCACTGCTGAACGGTGCCAGTAAGGCAGAGTCTTTTGATCTCGGATTCAGCCACAGCCCGCCTTTTCTGACCGGTGGTTCGGCCGGGCCTGTCCGGCTCCCTGCCGCCGCCCGCGCTGGAAGATCAGTGAGCGATGAGGGGCCGTGCGTGCAGACGCCAAGAGTCGCAGGTCTCCAGGACTGATTACCGATCCACCCTATGGTCGCTGCAGCGTAACTAAGCTCACAGATTCGCTCTGGCTTACCAGCCCGACCCACCGTCTGCCCCGGCTGACCTGGTCTAACGAGAACCCCGAGCAATAACTGGCTTAATGGCCACCATAGTTTGACAGAGCAGGCGCCCACGAAGGATGGCCCGGTGTAATCATCGAGCCACCAGCCACTCCATACGACGGCATGCTCACGGGTAATCAATGCGCGTGCATGTCGGCACTTATGTGTGTATATGCCGAGCAGTAACCGTTGTACCACGATGTACATAGATCTGTAGTGTACCGTATTGCATCATACATCGTGAGGACGTCCACAATGATAAAATATGTCGTGGCTATTAAGTCCCCGGGTCAAAAACTTCCAAGTTTATACAGTTAAAACAGCCATTCAGTCATTCATGACGTCATTGGCTGCGGAAAAAAAAACAAAGCGAAGGTTGGTTATGTGATAGTGGACCCAAGATGGGAAAGGACAGCAGCTTTGAACTGAGAAGCAGAAAGAGGAAGCGAGTCGGGATGAGGTAGGTTGAGGCTAGCGCAGACGACGTAAGAAAACGTCCCCTTGCCTGCCTCTGTACGCGGGCGAGAGAGACGGAAATGGTCGGCTCGTCGGCTATGGCGAGCATGGGTTTCACTTTTTCTGATGGAACGCGAAGCCCAGTGCGCGGGCTCACCACCGAAGAGCACCTGATTGGCTCAAAGTGTCAAAGTTCTTGGTATCATCATGTCGCCCGTCGAGAGCCAACCGAGGCGCTGCAGCTGGTCGGATACGTGGCCAGATTTTTTTGCGCCCAAAAATGACCTTTGCTGTAAATTTTATTATTTTTCCTCTAGCAAAGACAGTTTTTTGAGTCACTGCCATAAACGGCAAGGCATTCCGAATGTGGGAGAGCACCAGAGCTGGAACGACATGCGCAGCGCCCGGCGCGGAAGGTCATTTCGCCGGTGTACAAGGCCCAACAGCAAGCCCGTACATGTGCAGACATGTGGATGCCAAGACAGAGAAAATCATGGTCGAAAACCATGGCAACATTTTTCACAGTGGTAGTAGAAGACTGCAGGACGTATCTGAATCTTACAGTACAGAGAGGAATGTTGCGCAGATTTTGTTGGCTACTAAAGAGCATCAGATAAGTTTTGCTCGCGTTCACTTTTAAGGAATTCACGCGAAGCCAGAAGACCTGTGAACAAAGGATGCTTTCCATGAGCCAAATAAGACCCGAAAGAGAACATTTTTTTTGTCGCTGACGAGCACTTGTAACTCGTCCGCGCACTGAATCATGTCAGCATTTTCGGTGAAAAGGCCAACATCATTCGCAAATATGCTGTACAAAAGAGAACTCAGCGATGAGCCCTGAAACACACCCATGCTGTAAGGTGCTTTCCAGCGGTGTGCTTCACTCCAGAAGAGTCAATAGTCGCGTTTATACGAGCATTTAGAAAGTTGCCAGATTCCCGGCCAAGTTGGCCTGATTGGCCAGCTTTAAAATAAACGCTGATTTAAACTATAATTGACTCTGGAAAGGCGTATGTCAACATCATGGGAGAAAATGAATGGATTGCAATGCAAACAAGCCTGAAATAAAAAGAGGAAAAACCTCGACTTTCTGTACTACATGTCATGCGTAATAATTTCCTCGCTCGTTCTGCGGATTCATATAGTAGCTCCCGGCCAACCTGGCCGCGTCTCGCCAGTGCGGCCGTTGCCCAGATCCAGTGGTTCACAAAGGCTACGTACCTTGACAAGGCTGAAAGGTTTTAGAACGAAGGCGCTGATTGGTCGAAGACTGATAAGCTGGAAGCGCAGGGAGAGTGGCGAGTACCGGAAAATTCCGTCACTCGTTGTGCACGTGGTCCTTGTTTAAGATCTGTGCGTCTGTGTTTGAAGCGATCTGTGATTTTCAAAAGCTAAAGAAGGTAAGTGGGTTGGTATACAGGTTAAGTTAGCTGTAATTTTATGCAAACCAGCATAGGTCGCAGTGGTGTTTAAACTGCCATGTCTAACAACAAGTGAAGGGAACATGAAGGAAACCCTGAACCTCGCGGATGCCTAAACTGGCCAGAAAGGTGCACCCTGGCCAATCTGGCCGGGAATCTGGCAACTTTTCAAATGCCCGTATAAACGCGCCTAATGAAGCTGACATCCTGGATGTGACCGCAGGGGTAGGCAGGAAACAAGGAGTATCAACGCCGTACTGAGCAAATTTTGGAAGTAATCTTAAGTGATCAATAACACCAAAGCATTTGCTGAGGTCCAGGAGCAGAGGCACGGGAACTCCTCTTCAGTTGGGGGGGGGGGGGCAAGAAGCATTCTGGGCCAATTCTTTCCAGTCAAAGCCCATAATGGCAATGTTAAATTTCAAAAAAGTTGGGGGGGGCTGAAGCCCCCTGGCCCCATGGCTCCCGTGCCTATGTCCGGGAGGCACAGTAAAGAAATTTTGCCGCTGTCGGCGACTGATAAGATGCGGTCAGTGACAAAAATGTGGGCAGTTTCAGCAGAGTGGCCGAGCCGAAATCCGTGCTGGGTACTTGAGAAAAGGTGGTTAGCTGAAAAGTATCGGAACAGCTGAATTTGGGCAATTTTCTCGACAATTTTGGGGGTATCAGTTATGACTGAGATCGGCCGGAACGAAGATTGATCAAACAGGGACCTAGACTTGAGAATAGGGATAGCAATAGTGTTTCCAGATATCGAGGAATTCTGCTGAAATCAGAGATGAATTAACAGTGTGGACAATGATACCACTGACTGCATCGAATGAGGCCTTAAACACACCCAAGCCGACTCCGTCATGTCCGGCAGACGAACTCCGCATGCCAAAAATCATCCTCCGGAGCTCGCCGCAGGAGACAGGTGACACGGTGAAGGTGCAAGCGCCGACGCGCGGGAGTTCATAGCTCATTTTTTTGGATAGGCTGTATTTTAGGTCACCGTAAGGGCGTGTGTCAGATCGTCGGCGGCCGCACATGGCGTTTATTTCTTGAAGGTCGTGTCGTAGCTTGACTTCCCGTACAATGCAGAACGAAATTTGAAAATTTCATTATATGCATTTCAGAGCGGACGATGGAGACCTTGGAAAGGGTGGCGATGAGCTCGGAGAATGATGAAGATTAGGTTAGTTCATGGCTCAGCCGACTGTTGCAGCTGACTGCTAGACGGGTGTTTGACTGATCCGGTTCACATCGTTCAGATTCGTCGTCTTCGCAAGATTTCTGGCCCGCTTTGCAAAATTTATCTTAGGTTTCGTCACGATGGCTAATAACTAATTCGTTGGTAGGCATTATAGCCGTGCTGACATTTAGGCTGCTACTTTACAGTAATCCAGTTCAGATTGCTCAGATGCTTTACAACGACAGGAACTAGTTCCACGCTGGTAAAATTACTTTGCGTTGCGCCACGATAACTCATTGACGTCTTCACGGATTTCTGAAAAGGACTTCTAGGAACATTCGTCATACGTCCAAAAAATACCGACAGCAACATTAGCTGGAGTACATTTTAAGCTTAATTACCAATTAACGTATGTAACTGACGTTATTTGAGGCCTAGGATGCTCATAGGAAAGATATTTGCCCCACTGTTCGGTTTTTCTTTGGGCGTGTTTGAAAGACACAAGGCGAAAAATGAGGAATTGCCGACGAAAGGAAACGTTGGACACTCCACTATTGTGGTTTCGTTGGAAGAAATGCTAGCTGAGTTTCAGGTCCAACCGGTGAACGGATAATTTACATCAATAGATGACCATCCTTAGTACTCTCTCTCGATACAGCAGTCACTTCTTGATGTATTTAACGAACCGTGTTGGTACTAGAGTTGTCGGCGTAATGACATTAATGGGAATCGTGAAGTGTGAAATTATTGTAAACGTTCGGTTCGTGGATGCTGACGTTGGTGACAAATCACGCCGTTATTCTTTGGTCAAAATAACGAAATTTAATCTAAGTAAAGCCAATGAGTACCTCCATACATGGATTTTTCATTCAAGCGAGGTTTAGCAACGAGCTACACTTGGGCTTTTCGCTGGTCGGGTGACGGCTGCGCGGCGCGAATTTCAACGTATGGCGAGGCGCGGCGCGGCGGGTGGCGTCACAATAAGTCAAATGCAATTCACCATTGCATTCCGCAGTTATATTAAGGTCCCAGGATAAAAGAAGGGAACCAACGGTTACTATTTCCGTCAGCGACGGCGGAAAAGGGGGAGGGGGGCAGGAAGGGCAGTCGCCCCCCAGCCGTGAGGCTGGGGGGCAAAGCTATGTTTTTGCCCCCCCCCCGGAATTTCGGCCATTGCACCAAGCAAAATCACAAAAATCAACCTTCTGCTACTTCAAAAAAGCACTGTGAGAGCAAGGGCGACGGACGATAACTAGTACAAATTCAAAAGTTTTTTTAGATATGGTAGTCATCAAATCTGATGGCACTTGGCGCACATTCCAAGACGCGTCATTCTGGCGATGATTTCAGGAGAAATCAGCACAAGCGTGCGGGGCAGCCTTTTGTACCAAACGTGACGTCAGTGGAGAAAAATATAACCGTTTTTGTGGGACATAAATGCAAGGGCATAGGAACAGGGTGAAGGGGGAGGCTGGGGCCATGGTCCCACTTTTGGAAATTTAACATTAGCCCTGTGAGGAAAATCATATTATATTTATTATACATTAACCCTATGTGTTTTAGCGTCACTCAGCTTCATGTACGTTGAGATTCTTTTTTGTACATCATGCGTAGTGGTGTTGGGCATGATAACTGACTGTTGATCCTTTGGGCAATCTGGCAAGATGGTTCCGTCCTACATGTCCCAAGTTTGGTGTTGGCATCGTTACATTATGTGTGTGTGGGACAGCCAAAGCCAGGGCCTCGTCCAAGGAATTTTGACTGGGGGGGGGGGGCAGGTCTGAAAACTTGGTATTCCAATAGCATCTTCTTACTATTTTGTGTAAAAACGAAATCGCGGAAAATCCACATATACGTTAATGTAACACCTAGGAGCAACATTTTTATGTTCCCTTTAGAGTGGTTCGCTACGAGTAAATGGGCACTTTTCAAACCACGCAGTTTCTGTCCTGCGAAAAATAATTTTTTTCTACTGTAGACCTTGTCACGAGCCATAACCTCGTTCAAACCACACCAGCTCTATGTTTTGACCCCCCAGCAGTTAAAAAATGGCCTTGTATTTTGCCCGCGATGGCATCATTGACCTAAGGTGCGGTTTTCAGGTCACATATGTACTAAGAACATTCTTACAGAAGCGGAGCCAAATCCGTTGGAGGATGTCGTAAATGCACAGCTCGGAAGACGCACGTTGGCTAGGTAACAATGTCCTGCTCTGTAACACATATGGCAATCGCATGCGATAGAAAGGAAAGGACATCGCACAATAACACCATTTAACATGGTGTGATTATTTTCACAAAGCCGGCCCCAATAACTATGCACGACTTTATCGAGATTTGTTTAACCACGTCTTTTTAATGCAACGCTTTAGTCATGAAGTCAACTTACGCAAAACTCGGAGGGACAATCCCAGTTTGGCTAAGCTAATGACACATGTCACTACGTTGCTGCATTGCTGAACTGGCTGTGTCACTTGTGACGCTAGGAACACCTGAATGATCCACAAGTGCACTTTTAGATGTTCTGGTGTCATTCCTATGGTACGTGTAGGTTAATACAGTCTTTCTTTGCTCCCTCTTACGAACTCGGTGACCTGTGTATTGTCTAGCGACCACGTCCCGAACAGGAGCTGAGAATTTCCGAACAGGACTGTCACCGACACTTCTCCCTCAATACGCAACAAAAAGCACGCTTTCTTTCCTATGGTAGATTTGCTTTCATCGGCGGGTATCTAGACGAGAGTGTGCTCCTATGGGTGTCCCTAGCTTCACAAATCGCTAGCGTCTGCAAAGTAATATGTGATTGGTTACGAGGGTGGAGGCGGTTTCGTGAGATACAGGGACCCCTTGAAATGATGGCATTGTGAGCTGTGAAGGGATACGAAGCACTGATACTCGCAAGTACAAGAGTGTATATATCTACATGCCGCGTCAAAACCAATGACTTATCACTTACATATGGAGCGTTAAAACAACTACATGAAAAATCAGTAATGATAAGGATGAGACAATAAACGAACGCACGGAGCTCGCAAGGAAAAGGCTGTAGACATGAAGACTCCGCGTCATGATCAATAAACTTAGCATACAACATAAGAACATCAGCAGGAAAAATCAGGAATGGTTAGGATAAGAAACTGTCGAAACTGATCACATTTCTTTCACGTCCCATGTGATTTATATGTCTTTTACCACACATCACTCGTTTCTAGCCCGCCTTTATCTTCGGAACTACGGATGACACAGCTACCCCACAAAATGCCGTTTGGTGGTATATCGAGTGCACAAATCTTGAAAACAAAATGTCAGAAGCACAGCATTAAACAGGGTAACTGCCGACAGACATGTACATCAAACGGGAAAACCTGGAACGGCAAGATGTCTAATATGGACAAATATCTAACAGCGTTATTTATCGCAACGGAAAAATATTGCGCGACGAAATATTGGATGAACAAATAATCGCGACGCTATACTTTATATCACCTTATCAGGTACGGGCATCGCACATGGGCTGGTATAGAATGACTACCTTTTGCATTACAAACCATGGAATGGGGCAACATGTAACAGCTTGATATCTCAAATGATGAAGATTATGCCAAGACATGAACCTGATGGCGAGGTGGTCAAGAATTCTGTCTGTCAGAACCACGTACGGAATTCAAGCTCTTCCCAACCTGACAGCCGTTGACAGACACGGTAATCAGCGCGGGCCGTCGCCGGAGATCGGCGGTATGTTCTACGGATTATTACTACCCGAGACGCTGGAAGAACGTTTTCTAGTCCACTGTCACGCGTTGCTATCAGGTGAACGATCCCTGGCAACAGAAGTCACAGGTTCTTTTCAAAAGACTACTGGGAAAAGAGGATGGGCAACTTTTCGACGCCTAGGACCAAAACTCTATACCCCATATGAAGTGAAAAGCCAGCATTTTTGCATCCATACCATAACGTCCAGTCGTACAACCAGGGTATCTGTCTAGTCGGTTCAATTCAGTAACTCCCTGGACAACCGGAATATTCATTTCAATTTGAGCTAAAAATTGAAGACACTTGGAAGGTTATATGTAAGCCATGGAAAGATTTAACGGCGGTCCTTCCGAGATGTCCCCGTGCAGTTCTTGGGGAGTCAGTGCCCGTGCGCTGCTAGGTGTCCGTATTGCGATATCATTCACTGAAATATTTATTCGTTGCGTTATTGATCCCTACCCCGACATTTCGTCATTCAGTAATCAATTTGGTATATGGCAGTTTGGTGTTTATATTGCTCCGATATTTATATTAAACATTTTACATCTGATGTTTTCTCATTCCGTGCTTTGTTCGACGAAATACTTACTTTTCCACATCAATCCCTACATTGACGAAATGAGAAGGGAGTTTGCGGGGAGATGTCAAGGAAGGAAAAGGAGTGCGCCTCAGAGATTAGCCCTAATCCAGCACACACGGGAAGAATAGGGAGGACAAGGAGTGCCTCCTCAGAGAGAAGCCCTGAGCCAGCGCGCACGGGAGCGAGTCGGGAGGCCGACTGCCCATCGCTCGCCGACCCGCATCTGAGGTCAGCTTAGGATCATGTGGTGAGGGAGTCAGTCGGCCAATGAGGGAGAGGGACAAGCCCGGGAAGAAAAAGCGCATGCCAGCAAATAAATACCACATCTGTAGCCGGGACTCCAACCCGTCTCACTCGTATGGGAACCAAGCACCGTACCACTCCGCTAACATATGGCACATGGGTAACGAGTCTGCGATAGAACATAACAATAGTTTTTTTATGGAACTGGTTCCGAATTTGACACGTATTGTTCACGTATCGAAGTTTGCGCGTATCGAAGATTCCACGTCAGCCAAAGGGCGTTGGTTTTTTTAGTCATGATATTATCCCTGAACATTGGAATTGTTACAAACGAAATGACAATTTCGTATAGACGCAGATATTTGTCATGATTGAAATACGTGCAAAAACAATCAGAAAATGAATCGCCTTTTATCCAGGGGCATGGAATGAATATAAATGATTCGGTGCGTGTAAAATGGATGTAAAATTCGAAATCAGCGCCCAAAAATCTTTAAATCATACGAGGTCAGAATAAACGATCCAAGGTCAACCGATGTCAGTGGCCTCATTGGATCTTCCAAAGGTCCCGATGCACGACTAAGATTATCTCAGTTCGTTTTAAGGCCTAGAAATACCCAACAGACCCACATTCGTGGAAATGTGAAGAACGCGTATGTCAGAGCTGGATGGCCTGGGTCGATTGTTCGCGGGGTGCCATGACCTCTGACCTTTCTGATCAAACACTTTGTAATTCAGCTGATGTGTAGGATGCACACAGGACATCGTGCGCACCAAATTAAAGAACAATCCGACAAACGATAGGCACAAAATAAATCAGTATTATTCGAATAGCCGCAGCGCATATTTCTCAAACGTCATTTGGCAACATTTCGATCTCACAGTTACGTTTCACAGTTCACACAGTTTCCTGGAACAACATTATCTCCCTCATTCCTGGCACAACTCCCTCATTGGCCGGCTGACCCCTCACCACGTGATCCTAAACTGACCTCAGTAGCGGGTCGGCAAGCGATGGGCAGTCAGCCTCCCGACTCGCTCCCGTGCGTGCTGGCTCAGGGCTAATCTCTGAGGCGCACTCTTTTTCCTTCCCCGACATCTCTCCGCACACTCCTTTCTCATTTCTTTTTCTCGCTAGTGGAGGCATCTAAGCCACAGATCTGTTTGTAGCGAGCTGCGTTGCTCCGTCGACAATGAGCTGTATTTCTTTTGGTCTGGCCAGTTAAGAATAATTAATAGAAGGCTCGTTTCTGGGTCTCAGAAGGTGTTTTCGGTTTGCTTTCCGATGAGTTTGCTTTCCGATGACGCCTCAAGCGGACGACAACGGACGAGCGTAACACCATGAATGGTCCGAGGCCAACAGGTTATCCAGGGTCAACCAATGTCAGTGACCTCGGCTAACTTTCAACAGGCTTCGATGGTCGACTCCGATTGTTTTAACTGACTTAAAAGCCTAAGGACACCCGATAGATTCACTTGTATGGAAATGTGAAGGACGGGTAAGTCAGATCTGGATGGCAGGAGCCCATTGCTGGTGGGTGTCATGACCTTTGATCATTCGTGTCAAGCGATTTAACCCGGTACCGCCTGGCGTGTTTTTGTACCCGGAACCACCTCGGGGTGTCAAAAAGGGTACCCCCTGTTATCTCAGGATCTAACCGTCGGATCTGAGCCGAGCTACCACCAATCGATAGCCCTGGGTCTTGCGGTTCGGAAAATGCTATGAAGCCCTACGTAAATCCAAATAATTCATTCATTATATTCCCGAAGGTTATTAAAAAAAAACGGATCATGTTCGCGCTGCCACCTGAAGAGACGAAAACATCCACGCAGGCAAAAATTGGTGCCCTTTCATCGCCTGTAATTTTGGCCTCAAAGGTCACCCCAGACTGAAAATTTATGGCTGGTCTTTTCTTGATAAGTAGTACGATCGTTCCAAACTTCGTCAAAATCTAGAGGGGCTGGTTATTTCTTATGCGAATGACGTACGGAGTTCGTTTCACGCGTGGACAATCTTAGTATTAGCCGTCCGGATCTGTCAGAACCGCTTCGATGAATAAATTTCAGAACATGGAATTCCTATCGGCTCGGACCCTTGGAGCCCAACGCCTTGCTTGGGAGGCGGCCCAGTGAAACATGCCTTCGTCTCTTTTGAGACCGAGCTTGAAACCCCGTCACAGATACAGTCAGACAAATTCCCAAATAAAACAGAACACCCCTCACTGATTAAAGCAAGGAAATCACATCCGTGGATTATGCCATCATTGGCAACAGTTCAGCGCACCACTCACTCCCTGTATGCTTGAGGCGTCTGCTGCCAGTCGAGCACACAAAACGCCCACAGCGTGTTTGGCGTCGTCATAGTAGGCCACTTCCTGGTGCAGCAGTGCTGAAAACGTCAGTTTTCGCATTCTGGTCGTTAGGCGTTCGCCCGCCACACCAAACATGAATATCTGTAAACAAAATTGCCTCTCAGGTATGATAACAATGTTCCTAGTTAGAGCGAAATTTACACAAAAGATAATAAAATAAAAATTCGCGCATCAAACACTAAAATCTTTCCTCCAGGACTAGAATGACACAAGTACAAAAGGGAGACCACACCTTTCGTACTACATCACTCCTGAGCTCTTTTTCATGGTAAACAGCCATAGAAACCAACGGCGCAATTTACAACTGGAAACAGGGGTCTGATGAACTCTGCAGAACAATGCATGCAGGCAAGGATATCTCAAGATCAAAACGTACCCTAAAACCAAGTATACATGGAGAATACATGGAGAAGGAATACATGGAGAATTTCACTTCCCAATGATGGTTAGAGATCCACTTTATGCCGATGCATTCTAGTCTTGGCCAGAAAAACGCCAGTATATAAGAATAGGCACCAACACATGGTACATCCTGCCTTTGCATTTCATGGCCTGTACAGTCTGAGCCCAAAATGAATATCACAGTAATTAACCCTCGCCAGCACAGGGGGAATGCTGCATACCCCTTGAAATTTTCCGAGGACAATTCCCGAACAATCTGCTTCATCCATCTGACACTTGGTGTATCCTCTGGGCATCCATTCCGTATCTTATGCTGAAAACTTTTTTCTTCTACGTTGCTATGGTAAAGAGCTGTGACATCATAACGGGAACCATGTCAGCCGTTTTTGCGCGCCGACGCAACCGGTTTACAACGGTCTCAATTTTGTCTCATTGTAGACAAAAGAGTGCTCAAATATGACAATATCGACACACACACACACACACACACACACACACACACACACACACACACACACACACACCCACACCCACACCCACACCCACACCCACACCCACACACACACACACACACATATACTCCAAACTGTACATTCTATACGACTACACACAGACACGATAGGATTATGCTTATTGCCAGCATAATCGAGGGTGTGAACTGAGGTCATGAGCTACAGCGGAAAAAGTTACTTTTAATATTTCGGAACGCGATAGGAAATAGGTATCGCAAAACAACCTATATATTCGGATTGCTTGAGGTGCAAGGAATCGAATGATATAAATTTGGTGCAATTTATCTTTTATTTCATCAAAAGAGGGCGCAATGGGGCGAACACCTGACTTGCTCCGACGGGCGGTAGCGGCGTCAGGCGTAGAGTGAAAGGTCCACAATACCACGGCATGCCTAAAATTAGATTTTGTGTTGGATATCAGCTCGAAAAACGCTTTTAAGGCATCTAAGTTACGATTTTTCGCTAATCCTAGGTCATTCTAGGATAATGGCTTTAGGTAACTTTGGATGGCCTAAGATAACCCTGGATGACCTAAGGCGACCTTTACATGTTATTCAACAACAGTCCTTGTTAACTGAAATGCTTTTGACATTTGATTTCAACAACTATTATGATCTACAAAAATGCCTCTGCAACTCCGAGAACGCATTTAAGCCGACGACCCCGCCTGACAAGGATTGACCTAACATGACCTGGATCGGACTCCATCCATAAAATACAATCATGTGGTGTACAGATGGACTCATAACTGATTGATGAAGATTATGATATCCATTTCGTTTCATCATCATTTATTCTCTGGCGTTCTTTTGCGCTCAGACTCGAAATTTTTTTACCTTTGACCCGACCTGGGAAGTCATCCGTTGACCAGGGACATTAAAAAACGATATCAGTCGTGAGATCTCGTCACGCACAACACGCTGCTTTTTCGCGACGTTCTAGGATGCACGGTGTGGATATGGCTGCAGGGTCGCACCAACCCACATACACCGCGTTATGCAGAATAACGGGCGAGGGTTAAGGTATCTCGACTACAGCCAACAAAGGGCGCCTTGAAAACGAATAAACAGCAATTCAAAGACGACAGTTAATTCTGGGAAAAGTTGTACTGAAAATGAAGTGCATCTGAATAATCAACGCATCGAATGACTCAAGCCATGCCATTTCCGCGGTGAGCACCATAGAAGCGGTACGGTAGTGATACCTGTGTGAAAGAGGCCAGGAACGCCACGGCGCCAACGGCGAGGAACAAAAGTCCGTAAAAACGAGCGTTTGCCATCGCCTCGTCAGGATCTGCGACGGCCAGATTCTGAAAAACAGTGCGTGAAAAAAATTTCCACCGGATATCAATCGCAATCAACTTTCCATTCACGCCAATCACAAACACACTGCTGACTAAATCGTGCACGCTGGCTAAAACAATATCTCAGCATTGACGTTGCAACATACATAACAACGGACTTCCTTCAGACTTGAAAACGTAATACCTTCTACGTAGCACCGTCCACATACAACCGTCTTATCTCTCGCCAGACATAAGGATTTTCACCCACGCCCCCAACGGCAGGGAGGTGGTTTCCACGTTTCCCCACCCTCTGCTAATTTCGCTCCTAATTAGAACACAGTGACGGAAAAAATGAGCGTGTAGCTCGTTCTATTCTGATTCTAATCACTTCCGATTTAAACCTTCAGTTCCTATCGTGACCCCTCAGGTCACCCAAAAAGTGAGATTTTATGATGTCTACCGTCTTTGTCCACAGTGAAGTAGTTTTGCAGCAGAAGCGTCTGCAAGCTTTGATGCTATAGCGGCATGATTTTAAAACAGATCAACCCTTGTATTACGCCACCATTTTTATCTCTTTGGGTAAAAGGACGAAGCCAGGGGAGCATAGGCCATATCCCCCTCCTCGAGCCAAGCGGTCTACACCAGATATTTTGCGATTTCGCAGGACTATGGCATAATGATCGTATATATGCTGCAAAAGCAAACATTACATGTCTTTCCTATACGTTTAATGCCACGTCAGTTGCATAAAATTGTTGTGTTTGCCTATAAATGTCGTCGTATGTCAGTGGCTCATGAAAAATTTGATACTTGCCTCAGCAAAATCTTTGCTACATGTCCGTCCGGGTCAAGGCCAGGTCAACTAGATGTCGAATATCATCATCGTTCATGAGGCGGTTAGTGCCAAAACTTACTTTTTGCTCCCACAAGTGCAGTTCTAATCATAGAGAGGGCTTTAGTTGTCAGTACTAAAAGATCGGTTCAAATGCATTTTGAGGTCATATAACGTCATATATTACGACCTCTGACAGATGATAAACCTTTCAAAACCCGATATGGTGTTCAGCATATGCGGAAACAGTTCTGCATACAAAACTGACCTAATGTCTCGTCACACGCCTGAGAAAAAAGCCAAAACGTAGTTCAGATCTAGAAAATCGTCATGCAATGACTCGAGAAGGACGTCGCAACTCGGTAACTTGTACCTGATCTGGTAGATGTTTTTGTTTGGGGGCTTAAAAGGTGTGGAAGGACTGCAAGATCAACCATCGCTTTCAGGTTCTTAACGAGGGTTGTTCCCCGGCCGTCTCGGAAAAACCTCATGGAGGGTGGTAATCTTCCTTTCGTCCGGAGAGAGCTGATGATCATTTTATTTGATCTGATGTTAACTAGTCCTGTCAAAATCCAAACACATGCACAGTATTGGGTAAAAGCAGCTCATCCCGACAATGCTTACATGATTTTGAAACATAGTGGTGCTTCCCATCGAGGCAGCGATGAGAAAGCTAAGCGGAAAATAAATAAAAGGCTAGGCCACGTTTAACGAAAACATTAATTAAAAACAGCACAGCTTCTACAACCTTTCTGACATATTTGTTTCTCCGTGTTCCACAAAAAAAACAACCTGTTTACGTACCCCGATCACTGAACCCAAGACGATGGCGTACCCGGGCAGAGAGCAGCCCATGACGGCAGCGCTCAGCACGCCCAACAACAGGTACGGCCACTCCCAGCGGTTCATCGAGAGGATCCGCCAGCTGGATACGGCCGGCAACGAGTCCTCGTCCTCGGCAGAGTGCTGTAACGGCGACGTCGGCGAGCCGTCAACGACGCTGTCGCCGCCAAGACAGCAGGCGTGACACACCGCACCGCTCGGTCACAAATCACTCCTTGTAATCAAATTACTAATGAAATACATCAAGTAAAGCACGCCTTCCTCTGCCGTTAACAGTGGAAAACTTTCTTCTTCCCGGAGGTAGGAAGACAGCAGTATTTCGTCACAGGCAACGCGCATTAGAGGGCCATGGAAGCACATGCACGCCTTAAGCTGCGACTATTCCAAGCAAGACACATCTACCACGAAGAACTCACTGGGTACGAGCAATCTCGACAAAATGATGATACCATATAAACAAATTATCCCCGAAAGGGTTACAGAAACACATTCACTATAAAACCTTACGGTGGACAGCCTACGGTGCCTGGCACTGCCACTTACGGGTGTAAAGGTCAGAGCAGTGCCGTTAACCTCTGCGCGGCCTGTGGCGACTTCAGTGTGGTCCGAGCAAGAAGAAATGGTGCGCAGCCTCTGCCTGCCGACGCTGGACCGCCGGCGTTCAGACTGCAGATCCTCAACTACCAGCGAAACAAAACTGACAGATAAACTGCCGTTTGTGTGCAGACAGTTAAACCCAAGGCAAAATATACAAACAGTAACGGGTAAATTCGAAAATCATTCCAATCGTGCATACGTGTTTGACGTAAGTCACCAAAACAACAAAACAGCTATACACACACGTTCACACGAGGGAAATGCCACACAACGGTCTCCAAACTATCAGCATGCTGAACATCTGCAGGCGATACGACCGCTAGCTTAAAGCTGTCACGCGACATGTTACGCATGTCTGGTGGAAGTGCGCTTCAGGCGGCAACTGCTCTGCAAATAAATCGCATCCTGCCCTCCGTAGTTCTGACTGCCGGCGGACGTATCAGTTCATGGGCTCTCGCTCGCGGTTCACATTGTAGACGGTTTCAGACTTCAAATGACATTGCCATCTCAGGCAGGGACACCGGCTCACCGGAAGCCACGACACGGTTCAACACAAGTGTGTGGTACTCAGCTAGGCGGACGGCCAACACCCATCTCAGTTCGGCCAGAACGTTGCTGACGTGGTTACGTTTTCTCATTCCCTCAGTCACTTGGCGCAGAAGTTCGAGCACGATCCGCATGCGTTAAATTTCACATTTTTCTCGCCGCCGTACAGTGAGATACAACATCTCAGTCTGGAGAGTGCCAGCCCGTTCACTATCGTTGGGAGACGTTCGCGTGGTACCCTCTGTTTCGCATGACCCATGAATGATACCTATATGCGTTCATTACAACGCCTTATCAACTGACCAATGTGGGCAGAGAATGTTGCATGTTTTTCGAACACCAAGCCGAGGCTCTTTGCTGAAGCTGTCACAGTAACCGTCACACTGTCAATGTTCAGTCTGACAGGGGGCAGAATCACGTAGAATCTGACCAGTGCCAATCATCAGCAGTTTTTTTTTTGGTTGCGTTAACTTTCATCGAACTTTAATTAAACCAACGGAAAAGGATTCAGCGCTTTCTCCATGCGGCAGTTCAGAACATCTACGTCACGTCTGTGTGTAACTGTAACTACCTGTGGGTAGTTTGCATACTGCATTAAAATGGCGTCACTGTCGATGTAAAGGCCCACGCCGTTAACGAAAATCGTATAAAACAAAGGTCCAAGGATCCTTGAGATCTTGGTACACTCTTACTTTGTCAGTTTAGCGCAGATATCACTGATCCGTGCTGTGGTGTTTTCCGCTTCCTCGTTTTATCTGTATGACTATTGCGCATGTGCTGCGCTGTAATGACTAGAGTCCAACAGTAATCCATGCGGCGGAAAGATTCGTAAATAAACTGAACTAAACTGAACTGAACTGAACTGAGGTGTGTTGACGCGCAACTGCTAGGTGAGGTCAACGAAGTAGACGCAAAACCACCAGTCTGCGCGAATACCGCACAGCTCGAGTATGCGAATCAGCTTTTCATGTTCCACGTAATCAAAGGTGTTGCTGAGATCCAGCAGGACAAGGAGAGAATTGTTTTCTTCCTCCATGCACAACAGAATCTGGCCTGTTATCAAGGCAGGCGCTACCTCTGCGGAACATTGCTTTCGCAACCCATTTTGATTGTTGAACAGACGGATGCATGCAAAATACGAGTGCAACTGCTTGTAAACGCTGCGTTCTACCACAGTCCCAAGACGGGGACGAACGTAGCTGGTCTGAGATTAAAGGCATCTGTTCGGTAACCTGCCACCTTGTAGATCGTCCGCGCAATGGGGTGCTTCAATGAGGTTGGAACAGTGCCGATAACTAGACTGGAAGTGGTAATACGGAGCAGAACAGGGCTGATGCACGCGAAGCATTGCACAATAAACCGGACGGACAGACCATCGGCGCCGCAGGCGCGGCTGCTGTACAGCTGTTGAATGGTCTGACGGGGATGTGTCGTTTCTGGCGTCTCGTAGAACAGCGACGAGGACTGCTGATATGTCTCCTGATCATCCTCACGCTTCGCCTGGCTTGGCCACGGTCTTGTGCCTTGCCAAGCTTGCCTTGGCTCGATGCTGCGCTATCTTGTGTCTGTTGACATCGGATATCGGCGGCGGATTAGGGATGCTGTTATCGATCCGGCCTGCGGGGCATCTTCGTCCAGCACGCCCTTCAGCTGGTCCAGATGGAAGCTGGTCTGATGTGTCGAGTCTCCGCAGAGAACATCGGTCACCAGTTGATCTCGGCCAGCCGGATGCTGAGCACCGAGAAGTCGATTCCCCCAGTTGCGGCAGGTGATGACCTGGGCTGGTGTTCGACAACGCTGCGCGTGCAGGAGGGCGCACGTAAAGCTATGTGGACTGAAGTCGCAATGACGAACCGCGGTGCGAACAACCGCGTCACGAAAGTTGGCGATGATGAGATCGAGGACCGATCTGGAAACCCGCAGTGCCGCGATAAACAGGTGCAGGCCACACCGCGTCAGCAGGCCGGGCAGTCGTGCGCCCGGGGACCGGTTCCCCGGGAGTCGCTGATCGCAGTTCCGGTCTCCGCCGACCACCACCAGACCACGGTGTTCAGCTAGTATCCGCTGCAGCTGGGCCTCCAGGTCGTCCTGGTCAGTCTTGAGCTGGGCCGCAGTGCTGGATGACGGGCGGCGCAGAGAGCGAACAAGACACCACGGTGCCGGCCGGCACGCACCGCCACCCACGGCGACTCCAGCTTGGAGGCGTCACAGCCGGGCGTGCAGCCGACGACCCGGTCGTCGAATCCGTCACGCACCAGAATCCCAACTCCGCTAAAACGACGACCGTCCGGTCAATCGGCCCTAAACAGCTGCAATCCGGGCACAGCGGAGAGTCTCCGCGGAACACCACGTCACGGTGGTCAAGGGTAATGAGCTCATGCCGCAACAGCTGGAGCTTTGGCAGGAGCGACTGGACGTTGAGCTGGGCCGGCCGGTCTCGGTCTCAGCGCCTCCAGCGCTGCCCTCCCCGGTAGTCCGGTCTAGGAGCGCCATCTGATCTCCTGCTGCGCCGCGCAGCACGACGGCCAAGGGGGGGGGGGGGGCACCGAATTCCCAATGCCCGGCGAACTGGGTCTGCGCCACGCCCTGACACGCGTCCTGAGGGCACGGAACGGCCGGACAGAAAGTCACAGCCGGCCGGCCTTCCCCACTCCGGACACGCAGCAGGCGCCGCCGCGCAAACCAACAGGCGAACCAGAACCAGAAAACCAGATGCTTCAGAATATCACGGTGCATGAGGAAATGATTATGAAGTCAGACTTCACTTACAGCAAGCTCTACGTTCGCTTTACAGGTAGTTCACTGACGCAGCGCTAGCACGCAGTCACGCACACAGCACGCGACTGCGGGACCAGTGGGGTGGCAGGGCTTCGGCGCCACAACCACTCATGGGCGCGGCGCACAGGCAACTGACACGTCTTGCTTTACACTGATGACTGCTGCAATACCTGGTAATTTTTCTAGTTTTCCAGCTAACGGGAACACAACAAATAATGAAGCCGCTCTGGCAGAGGTTTTCGCCGTTTTGCGAAGGCCAGCGCTGGCTGCTACGTTAGCGCAATGAACATGGAGGTAAGGCTCATTTGAGCGAAAACGGCGCACGTCACTAATTCGCTGCACAGGGCAGCAGGGATCACCCGCCGCTAACAAGCCCACATCATACCTGTCTCCTGCTCTTCGTCTGGCAGCTGGTCTTCGTCCTCTGCCTGTATGCCAGTCTGCAAGGTGACCAGCCCGTAATAGACGCCACGCTGCTGCATAAGCTCCTCGTGAGATCCGACCTCCACCACGCGGCCGTCCTTCATTGCGCAGATCAGGTCGGCGCTCCTCACCGTGGACAGTCGATGGGCCACCACGATCGTGGTCCTTCCGGCCCGAGCCTGACGACGTTCCGCCAGGTCATCGACGGTCACAAGCCGCAGTCGATCCAGCGGCCAGGGCCAGGGCACCATCGGCCCGGTGTTCCATTCCAAAACGGCCCAGCAGAGTTATAAAAACAGAACTCCGCACGTCGAATGCTAATAACTCGCCCCGGACGCTGCTAAAGCGCACGGTTATATGGATGTGTTTTTATATCCCATGGAAGAGTTTTTAATTCTACGAGTACTCTAGGGCCTTTTCCTGGCTGCCATCGGCCCGCCACACACCGAAAATTATTATACCCATATCCCATATTATACCCATATTGGGAAATAAATACCCAATCATTTCATGAAGAGACTATCACTCTCCCCCGCCACACACCGAATAAACTATCACCATCAAACAAACAAACACACCCGGCCCAGAGCCAACTGCACCAGCGCCTCAACGCACAGGTCGACCATCCACACACCCGGTCCAGAGTAGACTGCACCAGCGCCACATCGCGCTGGTTCACCACCCACCTACTCGGGCCAGAGCAGACTGCATCAGCGCCACACCGCGCAGGTCCACCACCCACCTACCCGGTCCAGAGTAGACTGCACCAGAGCCTCACTACGCAGGTTCACCACCCACCTACCCGGTCCAGAGTAGACTGCACCAGAGCCTCACTACGCAGGTTCACCACCCACCTACCCAGTCCAGAGCAGACTGCACCAGCGCCTCACTGCGCAGGTCCACCACCCACCTACCCGCGGAGAGCTGCACCAGCGCCTCACTGCGCAGGTCCACCACCCACCTACCCGGTCCAGAGTAGACTGCACCAGCGCCTCACTGCGCAGGTCCACCACCCACCTACCCGGTCCAGAGCAGACTGCACCAGCGCCTCACTGCGCAGGTCCAGGGCCGACGTGGCCTCGTCCAGCAGGAAGATGCGAGGGTTGCGCACGAGGGCGCGAGCGATGGCGATCCTCTGTTTCTGGCCGCCGCTCAGCTGGGCGCCCTTCTGGCCCACCAGGGTGTCGAACCGCTGCGGCAGCTCCTGGATGAAGTCGAACGCGTTCGCCTCCCGCGCAGCCTGGCGACACATCCATGCACCGTCACAAAACAATCCCATACAATAATGTTGTTCAATTTTTGTAGACTTTGGCAATAAAGGCTTGCGAGACGTTTGTCATCCTAAAACGGGCATTACATGTTCGTTTGTTATGACTACCGTCTACCGTCAACATAACGCTTGGTGCATGGATAAACGGAAATGAAAGCGCGCCGAAGAAGCATACATAGAATCAAAATTGACAATTTAATTCCGTTTATATCACATAAATGGCAAGCCATTTACCCGTTCAATGTCTCGCATGGAGCACTGGGGGTGGCCGTATCGAATGTTTTCGGCGATGGTGGTGCCGAAGAGGACAGGCTCCTGGGAGACAACGCCAATCTGCTTCCTCAGCCACGAGACGTTCAGGTCGCTCAGACGCCGGCCGTCCAGCAGCACCTGCAGCCAGAAACGGCGCGTCACTCCTGCATCAGAATCATAACAAAACCCCATATTTAGAGAGCCACCAGGGCGTGAGGTAACCTGGCGTTTTGCCAGCCTATTTATGAAACTCAGCGACACGGAAACCTTTCTGTCGGTTGGCAGAAATATGCAGTCTTCTGCGACAATGTCTCACTTCAAAGGAATCATGTTCATCTCTAACGAGTCCGTAGATATCAGCATATTTACTGACTAAAGACTCTGTAACTTAAAGCATCTCATCCTCGGGACTAAAAACAGCTGTCAGCCATGACATTTTCGGTGGGTGTGTATAACATTCCCACCTCTCCTTCATGTGGATCGTAGAATCTTTGTATGAGCTGGATACAGGTGGACTTGCCGCAGCCTGAGCTGCCCACTAGCGCCACCGTCTGGCCCGGCCGAACAGTGAAACTCACGCCGCGCAATACCTGGGCACAAAACATGAGGTCATCATTACAGCACGGCCAACCAAAAACTCATCAACAAAAACGACAGGGACCATACGATATACCATCAAATACGACGCAGACAGGGGCACACTTGCCCGCTAATGCATATCTATATCTTTTTCAAGACAGCAAGTTGAGCTGAAAAGTACGGATGCAGTTCTTCTTTAACAAAAATGAATTCCGCATTTTAAAGGAAACGCGAATGACAAAATAATAGTTATCCATGTTGGAAGGTTTTTGACGTTTAAATTTGACGGAGGACACTTTTTCAGTCTTCGCGACGATATTTTTTCTAGAAAGGATGCAATTTCCCTTAATTCTGAATATGTATTAATTTACGATAAACAATTAACTTTAACAAATAAGCTTCTCGGATTTGCCCCTGACCCTTGATAACGTCGGGTTTGGTGACACTCAGAATGTGAGATAAAATTGTCAGACATACTGTCATGCAAACCTCAGTCTCGGTCTACTTATCACTGCGATCAGGCATCTCTGGAGAAAAGGGTCACTTGTGGATGTCTGACCTGATCTGTGACGTCAAGGGGCACAACAAGGTATGCGTCACAGGACTGCAGGGCTCGGCGCTATCGATTGCCGTTTCAATCAGCCGCATTGGGCTACTGGCTCTCGAGACAGACGAGAGTGGAGGGCAGGAGTTAAACGCCCGCCTCTCCAGTCAATGGAAGGCGGCCAAATACCTCAGTAATTGCCCTGTTCACTACGAAGGGAGATGTCTGTTACTCGCATTGCATGGACTGGAAACGTTGCGAGCAGGCACGTGCCCTCAACCCGAAGCAAAAATATTTCACCGAGGGTTGCCAGAAATTCCACCAATGCACACCGTGGAACAAGTCTGGCAGAGGCGTGCAATGTATGGTGCTGGATACATTTTTGAAGAGGTGATAGTGTTGCAAACACCCCATCCGGCATTCCCCTCTTTCGCCTATGTATGAAAATTTACGCGAAGAAGGCTTCAACGACAAATAAATCTACAACATCATAATCAATATAAATGCTATACAATCATGAGCTGACTTTGATCGGAACTGGAATCCCCGAGATGCGTTTTGGCGGAACGACAGGTTCAGTTGAAGTTCCTTGCAAGCGCTAATGAAAAACACGAGCTGCACAATGTTCAGACGAAAATGCACATGAAAAGGCATTTTCCTGAGAACGGAAGACGTTTTGTAGTCAGTAGGAGTGACTTGTTTTTGCATGCATTTTTGTAGAGCCACAGAGTCACAAATTAATTTTGGATTCAGTGCATTCGGATAACTCCAAGCAGCTGGTCCCGTAAGTCAATGCCCTCTTGTCTAACTCGAATCATCTGGGTACATGGGACCGGACCACGGAACAATGACTGCAACAAAAGACAAGGTAAGACTTGAAGCTGGAACACTTGGATCGAGCGGCGCTGACAAAGGACTGGAACAAATGGTGGGACAAGGGACCAGGACAGGGAACCGGGAAAAGAAACTAGTCCAGGAGACAAGTACAGGGAACCAAGACAGGGGCAGGAGTAAGGGGACGGGCGACACGTGAACCGGACAGGAGACCAGGACAAAGGACCGAGAACAAGGTTCTACGGATGGGAACCGCAATAGATCGGAACTGGGAAAGGGACGAGATAAGGAACGGAGAGGAACAGAAACAGGAAAAGAAGCGCGGCCAGATATTTAAGGGAACAGGGGCAACGATAGCAACGACAACCACCATCTATTTGAAATCTTGCATCGCAAACGTTGGCCAGCTAGCTACTGTAAACATTTCATTCCATTTTGTAACCTAGATTACCAAGCAGGAATGGTTCACCGTGGTTCTGAATGTTATGTGATGCTTTCGTATGCTGGCCGACACTACAACATGGAGGACTAGTTTGAGAATACGTCTGACCGACCAACGTGGTGTGGTCAGATTGTTTTCTTTTCGGGTCGAGCCGGTTGACCACAAACGCAGACGACAAACACTGACCTGCGCGTCCGGCCGGGACGGATAGCTGAAATGTACGTCTTTCAGCTCTATGAGACCGTCTATACGGTCTGGCTTCTCCCCATCCGGAACACAAGCGTCGATGTTTGATTTTCGTTCTGTAAAGGACGCGTGCTTTTGAAAACGGGTCCCAAACCCAAGGCCAGGCAGTAGCGGAAAATACCAGTTAGCAGAGAATGGTCTTGCTCGACGGGATATCGACACTTCAGAGACGTTTATGCAGATCTTCACGACACCAAGTTGAGACAAGTAACTGAGAGATGGCGTAACTATTAAAAGGACATCCAGGCTGGCATCTAGAAAACATATTGGTCATTTCACTTCAAATCGCACAAGAGTTGACCCGACCCATTCCGATTTTAATGAAATTTGACACGCTCGCAGTACCTATCGAATTATGGCCAGTCATAAATTTTCAGTCCTGGGCAATCTCTGAGGTCAAAATTACAGGTCATGAAAGGTTACCGACCTTTACAGACAATGCATGATTCAAATGCCCATAACTCGGTGAAACACTGTCACAGAAAGGAGCGATTAGCGCCATTTGAAACGGAAAATAAGTGGGCAAAAAAACGCTTTTGGGCAAAACTTTTTCGGCCATTTTGACTTCAGCGGTGCCAAGTGGCATTTGAGAAGTATGCTCTCAACCTATTTGATGAATATTGATTGATTTCGTGCTTTTCATTTGTCTGATTGTTCTACAATTTGGTGTGCAAAATGTCCTGCGTGCCTACTTCACATCAGCTTAATCCTAAATGGCCTGAACAAAAGGTCAAAAGGTCATCTCGCCAGCAATCGACCTCTGCCATCCCAATTTGACATACCCGTTCTTAACGTTCCCACGAAAACGAGTTCACTGGGTATTCTTAGGCTTTAAAGCCAACTGGGATAATTCTAGCCGTGCATCGGGAACTTTGGAAGTTCAACCGACAATGACACTGGTTGACCTTAGATTGCCTATTTTGGCCCCGATCATGTGTGGGTTTTTTGGGCGTTGATTTCGAATTTCACATCAACTTTGCTCGCATAACTTCATTTACGTTTATTTCTTGTCCTAGATAAAGTTTAGCTTTCTAATTTCTTTCATGTTTTTTTTTGGGGGGGGGGGCACGTATTTCAGCCATGACTTCTATCTGCTTTTATATGAGGCTGCCATTTCATTTGTAACTATTCCAACATTCAAAGGAGGGTGTAACAACAGAAAATCAAGGCCGTCTAACTGAAATGGAATTTGAGAACTCCAACAGGTGAACGATATATGTGAAATTCGGAATCAGTGCCCTAAAAAAAGATATGAATGGTCCAAGGCCAACAGGTTATCCTAGGTCAATCCAGATTGATGACCTTGGTTGACCTTCAAAAAGCCTCGATGCTCCACAAAGATTGCCTCAGTTGGCTTAAAGGAATAAGAACACTCGAAGTCTCACTTCAGTGGAAATGTAAAGAACGGGTACGTCAGATTTCGATAATAGGGGTCGATTGGTGGTAACGTGCCATGACTTTTGACCTTTCTGGTCAACGCAATTTAAAACTAAGCTGATGTGTAGCAGGCACGCGGGACATTGGACACACCAAATTGTAGAACAACCGGAGAAACGACAGGCACGATATTGATCAATATTCCTGAAGTAGTCTCAGGGCATACTTCTCAAGCGCCACTCGGTAGCATTTAAATTAAGATACCTGAAAAATCTTCAGTTTGCCCAGAAATGTCCTTTGCTACACTTACGAAAGATATTGTTGACATATTAACCTACATTTTCGGGAAAATCATGGTGGACAAACATGGTTAAAACCGGAAATGTTCTAGGTGACATAGTCAGTTCAAAGGTCATTTCAAGGTCGAGGAAAGACTGGCATATTTATGAAATCCGGAACATTTCTTTTTTGAATGGCGCTAACTCCACGTTTCTGACAGTCTTTTAACAAGTTATGGGCATCTGAATTATGCCATGTCTATAAAATCCGGTGACCCTTCATGACCTGCCACTTTGACCTCAGAGGTCAGTCAGCGCAAAAAAATTATGACTGGCCCTTTTTAATGGGTTCTTTGAACCTAAAAAACTTCATCAAAATCCAAAAGACTCGGGTCAGTTCTTGTGCGACATGACGTGGAACGACCCACATGACATGGCGACTCCTAGACACTAGTCGCCCGCAACTGAGCTCATAACGCCCGACAACGCCTGATAACGCACCGATCACGGAGTAGATGGTGGCGGCAGCGCCTCTCGCTGATGAAACGGCTTCCGTGTGAGGTGCTGCCTGGCTCATGTTCATTGCTCCTGTCAGAATGTTGAAGAATACCTGAAAATGGCAATGTCCTGCTCCTGAAATACCCGGCCATGCAAAGGTATTCATCAGCTATCTGGCCTGCTGAAAAGGGCTCCGGAAGTTGGTCCGGCGAAGACTGAAGAGGTAGGTTCTCAACAGAACCTCCATAGGCATAGGTACAGAGGGTACGATAAGACGCCTCAGGGCATAATATGTCCAGCCGTACACTGCTGTCAATAACACGCTACGCTCAGGCACGTACCACTTGCTGAATGGGTCAACAGAATGGAATCCTTCAAAACAAGTCAACTGCCGTACGCTGCAGCCGTTCCAGCACTGCGATCGGTATAAAAAAGCAAGACCAATGAGACCAGTATGACACAGCAACCCTGAGTCCCCTAAGATCCGTATAAAAGAAGAAATTCGAGATTACTGATAATATCAGTATGCCGCGAAAGCCAACGGCCTCATAATGGGGAAGTGCCCGTTCAGCAAAGAAGCGTCTTACGATTATGAGCACGCCCGGCGTGTAGAGGTCGTCGCCGGCTTGTCGAGACTCGATCACCAGGCGTGTGCCGTACCAGAAGGCCAGCGTGAACGAGCTGAACTGGACCAGCCACACCAGCCCGACGCCCAGGCCAGTGACGGCGCTGCGACGCACCATGGCTTTCCGAGCGCCCTGCAGATTATCAGCGTACCTGGCGGCGCGAACCGACACCACAGTCAAGCCTCCATTCAGGAGAGACCGACACAACAGTCACCGTGGCATTCGGAAGTGACCGACACGACAGTCACCGTGGCATTCAGGAGTGACCGACACAACAGTCACTGTGGCATTTAGAAGTGACCAACACAACAGTCACCGTGGCATTCAGAAGCCACCGACACAACAGTCACCTTGGCATTCAGGGGTGACCGACACGACAGTCACCGTGGCATTCAGGAGTGACCGACACAACAGTCACCGTGGCATTCAGGAGTGACCGACACAACAGTCACCGTGGCATTCACGAGTGACCGGCACAACAGTCACCATAGCACTCAGGGGTGACCGACACAACAGTCACCGTGGCATTCAGGGGTGACCGACACAACAGTCACCGTGGCATTCAGGAGTGACCGACACAACAGTCACCGTGGCATTCAAGAGTGACCGACACAACAGTCACCGTGGCATTCAGGGATGACCGACACAACAGTCACCGTGACATTCAGGTGTGACCGACAACACAACCAAGCCTTCATTCAGGAGTGACCGACACAACAGTCACCGTAGCACTCAGGAGTGACCGACACAACGGCCACCACAACGATCGTCAGCAATTCACACGACGGTCATCCCACAATCGATCTCACACAATAGTCACCATACGGTCCAGGACTGAATGACAACAGTCGCACTACCGTACAGGAGTGACTGACGCGACAGTCAACACACCGTCCATGAGTAATAGGCCAGGTTGCGAAAAAAAGAGATTTACATTGTAATTATCATGCACCATATAATTCCAAACTTGCATGACTTTTTGGAAATTCTGAAGTTAAAATATGGAGTTGGGTGTCGGTTTGTTTTTAAGGGTGCTTTTGGGTACTCTCTGTCAAAATCCTAAATCTGAGCATCAAAAGAATTCCAAAGCCTTTCAAAAATACAATATCCCTATTACCCATATGCTGTTTCGTGACAGATGCGATTTTTGTGGTGTTATCATGTATAATGAAACTGCTTCTCTACATTTTCGTAAGAATTTCAAGGCACCCACTGGCAGCGCCATTGATGGGAACTGGCCGCCATGGAACTACAAGCCAATTCCATGGGCAATGGGTTGAAAGTAGGTGGGGGGGGGGAGTGTGCCCCACAAATATTTAGGCATCAGCTTGATCCGCCCCTTCAACTAGTGTTTCGGGATCGAATACCGCTTGGCGAACGTTCAAGCTTATCTAAAAAGGGAAGATGGGAAAAGGGACTTTGTGCAGGCTAAATATGTAAATAAGTGGGTGGTGCTAAAAAGAGAATTTGATTAGCTTTCTTTGTTTCGTATGCATAAGAAGTGTAGCCAAAAATTTGGCATAAACGTAATTGAATAATGGGCGGTATCAGCTAGCCGGTCTAACCATGGTGTGACCTCACGTCACGCCCACCCGACCATTTTCTAAACACGGTACTGATCAGAACAAAACAGTCGACAAATCTGAATGTAGTCAAGATCCGCAAAGGGTCACTTACACATGGGTAATACGTGACAACGACTCGATGCCGGCACGACACCGTCGGTAATCCAAACAATACAGGTTAGCACGAATCACATGTCAACCGAAACAAAACTCCTGTTCGATTCAAACACGGGACTGTTGCACCGGTGTCGCATCCGTGCGCATATGTACCCATGGCGTGCGTCCCGTCCCACCATCCGTGCGCATATGTACTCATGGCGTGCGTCCCGTCCCACCCTCCGTGCGCATATGTACCCATGGCGTGCGTCCGATCCCACCATCCGTGCGCATATGTACTCATGGCGTGCGTCCCGTCCCACCACTGCCGACGCCGCTTGCGTAACCTGCTGCATTCCTCGCTCTACGGCCTGTGCGTGCACTGGATAGGGAGGTATCTTTTCACCCGCAATCAAGCGGCTCTGTGACGCTCAATGACACGGTGAGTGGCGGCTCGGACATTAGCTCTTTCGACCAACTGATCAGATCAGTGTAGTGGATGGCATCAAAGTTGATGTCGGGCACCTGACGAGGCCACGGCCGCACCTCGTCACGTCCCTGATCCCGACACCGAACGATCCTAGCCACGGCTTCCTCCTCCTCGAACAATGAATGAACAATGAACAATGAAAAAACAATGAACCTCCTCGACAGGGTAAGCGAGCATGGCAAGAAGAATGGCTTCAAAATGAGCTGCTCTTTAGCCATTACGCTGGATAGCTGGTCGGACTATGAGTTTCACCAACGTAGCCAAATCCCCTGAGTAGCTGAACGCTACGGAGTAAATCTCCGGTGTCCTTCTTAAAATGCGGGCGCCACTTAATTTCAGCTTAACAGGGACATAGTGGTTCACAATAAATTTCACGAGTGTCTGAAGCGTGTCGCTCGGTGTAGTCGTTGACGCATACAAATGTAAAAGCCGTGCTGCCAGCGTCACCCATCTGGCCTTCTTCAGAGAACCTATCTTTCTTACCGTCACATCGTTTGGAATGAGACCTTCTACTGCACCCACCGTCAGCTGATACAAACTCTGTTGGTTCGTACTCGAATGTACAATCATCTGCTGATCCAGCGCGTGCATTACTAGACAAGTATCAAACGGTGCCACCGGCTTTTTCTCCAAATCCCCCGCTAGCTTTTTACCAATGGGGCCAATAATTTAGGATCGAAACTTGGTACACGGCCCATGCCAATTTAGCTCATTTGAATGGAGTTGACATATCAACCAATGTATCAAATTGCAGTAAGTGCCCAAATGAACGCCAAATACCACCGTTTTCCCCGTGTTAACTGCAGTTCCATCCGCGCAAAGAAAACTATATCTCTTCCAAACTGGGCTGCGACAGACTGGAGCTCCTTAAATATCACTTGAGGCTTTCCTGATGACGACGTAAAATGGTTCAAATATTTCCTCCCAACACAGTCATCACATCAATGTGTTCTTCCCGCTGCGTTCCTCTACGTATGGACAGACCTGCTTCATCTAGCTGGCTGCTAATCATCACGAAAGACGTCTTCACAACCGTCAAAATGTAATCCCGACATACCATGCTCGATAATTTGTCCGGTGTCGGTAATTGTAACAGGAAAGGAAGAGAGGAGAAGGGAAAGTGACCCCTCCTCTAGCCACACTACACAGCGCGGACATGGATGCTGAAAGCTGAAACGTCCTTTAGGCCGTCTTTGGTCCCGTGCGACTAGCGGGAGGGACAGATCAAGCTATTGCCGCAAGATTTGTGGGGTACGCACCCCTCCCCACCCTCTGCCAACCTACTGTCCACGAAGTTAACCTGCTGGGTCCCATTTCGGCGCATGTCGAGCTCCTTTGTAGGCCTCAGCAGTCGGGAGATTGCATTTGGTGCGCAGGTTGTTCTTCCGCTCAATAGATGGCGCTGCGAGCGGATACCTCAAATCCTGGAGGGCTATGTAGAGAAACATCTTCATTATACAAGATGTAGCTAAGTACTTCCTGTGGTACAGAAAACCCAAAGACGACACTCTCATTTTTTCAAAATTTCTTCACGCTCAAACTCAAGATTTTGACCAAAAATACCCAATTGTTCTCAAAGAAGAGCGGACAGCCACCTCCACATCCGGTTTTCAGAAATTCTAAAAAAATTCATGGAAGTTAATAATGTCATAGCAAATAATAATTTCACTTTTAATTTGGAAAACCTCGCAAAATCCTATTGCATGGCCCGGCTTAATGAGGAACTCACACAGCAGACATCCAACCACGCTGAAGTGACCGACATAACAGTGGCACGCCTCCACTGAGGAGTGACCGGCCCAACAATCACCTTACCATAGGGGATACCATGACCGACACAACAATTACCTTACCATGGAGAAGTTCCCCATTCAGCGGACAGGAGGGTCAGGAGCCGGAAGTATCGCCACATTAGTACCACGGAGCTTCCGAGACAACGCAGACCATAACTGTCTCAGATGACAAAGGGAAGATTACTAGCGCTGAGAAAGAGTGGAACATAGGTGTTTATGGGCCTTCCAGGAGTTCTCGCCTGAAAACGTTCACTTCATAGAACTCAGTCAGGGTTTATTTGTTTATAAATGCCAGAATTTTTATAACATCATGCAGAAATCTCAACATCAAACTGATGTCAGTGCTCTGTACTGCAACAAAAATAATTACAGGAAACGATGACTCGTGCAAACTCGTAACAGAAATGTACAGGAGTCCTGCCGACACATGCTTGATCTATCCAGATAATCACCAATCGCGAAATGACCTCACAGTTATAAAATTTTCTCACCAGTAAGACCCTTTTGAACCGTACTGATATTGGCATCCTTTGTGTTCAGTTTTGTACATATCAGTTTCCTTGATCTCAGACTCGCGCGGCCCAGAAATCTGGGGGATTCAAGAACAAGGTAAAAGGATATCCCGAATTTTTTGCGTCAGCCAACGAACAAATAAATAAAGCGATTATGTCATACATAAAGACGGAATTTTCCGAAATTTATGAAATAGCACAGTTGTTTTATCTATGGTGTTGTCTCGATGTCGTAAGTTAAAAGCCAATCGATACGTTTCGCAAAACGCTATGGATGCCATATTTTGGGGAGTACCCTGACCTATCGTAGACTAGTGACGTGGGTTTACCCCACGTTCGCAAGTTTACACAAGGTGTAAAAGCAACGTACACAAATGTATCCTAAATTTCGTTTCTCTGCCTCTTCCTTTTGTCGCCTAACTTCAAGCAACGCAGAAGGGGTTCGGATGAACCTACGACCCCTGCGAGAGTATATATGCAATTAAAAAAAAGACTGGAGAAATGGTCTTTGGACAATTATAGCGACCAAAAAATCCGTTCGCATTTTACGTTACGGAAAGCAGTGATTGTCGGGCCAGATCGATATCCCTTCAGAATTTCGACAAAGCCACGCCCCTACAAGCGTTTGTTGTAGTAGCGCAAAGCCCCTCTGAAACCTCCCTGACTAATTCCAAGGGAAACTTATTTTACGAGTCTCGCCTTTTCCCTAAGCGGACGAACTTGCAGACGACTTCATCACTTACGTGGCTCTTCGCATAGTCTTTCCGGACTCAGAGCTAACCTTTGCGCCTCCTTCTGTTCTCCGCCAAAGGCCATCACAGTCCTGATGGCGCCTATCACTTCCTCGGCCACTGCCCCCGCCGCGCTGTACGCTTCGGCTTCCTTCTGGGCGCAGCTGGCCTGAAGCTAAAGACACCCTTCCTTCAGCTCAGACACATCACCTTCAAAACCGTAAAAACCTAATTATGGGCCCGATATTGCGAACAAAAAGCACAGTAATTAACTATAAGCTAACGCAGTTCCAAGGATTTCATAGGCCTTCGCCACGTAGATCACTGGTTCATTCATAGTATTGAAACATCGTCTACATCATACGTGTGCGCAGTGTATGCCATAAAAAGGAGCGCACTGTACGTGTACAAGGACAGCACAAATTGGTCCGAATCCCGATGTAATGCCAGCTACCCCAATTTGCATTCCACTTTAAGACGACTGGGTAACTGCTTTTTTAAATGAGCATCACTTATTTTTGTCGGGACACGATGGTTTCTGCAATGACGTGTGACACGTCCAGGACAGCGAATCGTTCAGTGAAAAAACACGGATGACCTGCATTTTACCCCCATGCATGCAAAAGTCTGAAGAAAAGAGCAAAAGTTTGGATTCAAATCTCTTCTCAGGTCTGCATGACGGATGGAAACCATCATTACTATACAGCGCGGCACTGGAGCTCGGCCCTTGTACAATCAAAGCTGGTTTAAAAAGTCAACGTGAGTCGCTAAAGGACAAATACGAGGGTCACGTTTTCTAAAAAAAAAAATACTGCGACAAAAATAATTACAAAACAAACTAAGAAGCAAAAACCAAAAACCACAAAAAACGAGCTAGACAGAAGGCCGCGTGATTCCAAGTCCAACTAAAAGAACAAAAAAATCAAACTGAGCGGCCCGGCCCAGCCTGGCCATTACGACTTCTGAAGGTTCTAATATCTTCACAACCAAGGAGCACGGAACATACTGTTTTTAGCAGAGAACAGCTCAATTATCAAAATTTTAGGACTCCATATTTGCAATGGATCCACTTACAAGGCCTATCCTCCCTATAACTGTTTCAGCAGCAGTATTTTCGTTCTCAGACCTTTTCTCCACGAATGTTTTTGAAACGTCCTATAATGGCAACGAACAATACCGTGGGCGCCAGTGACGTTAAAACCAGCCATTTTACGGATGCAAAATACCGAAGCAGATCTATAAATATCCTGTTCAAACCGAGCGAGGGAGCGAACGCACTGAACACAGTCTGCAGGCGGCAGCAATTTGGATTTCTGAATTCAAGCCTGCTTCCTCGAGTTTCACAGATCTCTCGTAAACTGCTGCGAGAAGCGGGGCATGCGTGGCACCACATTTAGGCTTTGTGAATTCTCTGTTGCTTAAAGTGAGACCAGTAGTTACAAACTGCTACACATATGTGCGTAGGTAAAAATCACTCGCACTGGTATGGTGATGAGACAAGGCCAGATCTTATCACCCGTCGTGCCCGGTGCTGCCGACAAAATGGCATGGCTCTAAAAAGTGCTTTTTGAGCGCCAAAAGCGCAGATTGCAGTGGCTCGTGCGACAGCGCCGAAATAGCACGCTGGCAACTGCACTGTTTATTTGGTGTGTGACGCATGCTGCCTGAAATATGCGTTATTTTTATGTGAACAAACCATAGCTGTCATCCCACTGACCCACTCGTTACACTGAAGGTCAATACAGCAATGGGATGACTCGTATCTTGAATGTCAGACGAAGGCGCACACCAGGTTCGCCTGTTTTTCCATCTCCCAATATATAAACCACAACATAACCAGACGCCGGCACAGTACGGGCTAAGACCATGGCCCGACCGCATCGCGCGCGACGCTAGCGCCGCCTAGTCCGTAGAGTGTCCCTACATACCAACTTCTAAGCAATATTGCAGGATTAGTGTGTCGATCTGTATTCTTTTGAGAGGGCCCTGGCCCACCCAATGTTGATTTGGGCCCACCCAATATTGTTCTGGGCCTACTCAATATTTTCTGCCGGTTTTTAAAGCAAATGAGTAATAATAGGGAAAAAGAAAGGCGGCAATAGATTACATATAGGTGGAAAGTAAAGAACAAAGCCTAAAGCGATGTATCCATCTATATTTCTATCTTCTATCTGTATATACTCATATACATGGAGAAAAACGCAATTTTTTGCTCGATAAATAATAACAAAAAATTATTATATACAACATATGTATAATAGAAATACATCAAACAGACATGTCTAAATAAAAATAACTGCGAATTTCCGTTGGTCAAATTAAAGTGGGCTAAATCCGCTGAAAAGCCCACATTTGGGGCAGGTTAGGTTGCCCGGCTCTCGGCTCGGCTCCTCCGCAATCATTTACAGAAATCGATGCCCCTGTTGCAGGACTACTAAATATGATGACGTAGTACGGTCTACGTGCAAAGGAAGACAAAAAGTTTTTTAATGTCATTTAATGTCATTTACCTGCCTCGAAAACATGATATGGCGCCCGGGATCCTGAACACGCGAATTTTGCGTCACGCCAAAAACTTCCTGTTGGCGGGACGGGTAATTTTTTCGAGAATTGAGTTTTAATGGTCACCTTTGGATTCTGTGTATGCAGATGCATCGGATTAGACCACGCCTCAAGCATTTACAGGAAAAGTCGAAAAAGAGAAACCCTACTGTCCAGGTCACATTTTCGTCAGGCCATCTTTTGACCTTTGACATCAAATGATTTCAAATGGTCTCGAGATCACACAAAATGGCTTTGGGTGCATTTTATACTGTTTGAAAACGATTTCAACCATTTGCATTGGTCGTCTTTGTCAATGTTCCGTTTACGGCCGTCGTGCTATAGGGCACGCACGAAGTCATTTTACGTCAGAACTCCGTGACATGACATGATACCAACTGGAAACTTAAAACACAAGTTTTAAGTCATAGAGTTTCCGGCTTTCCATTTTGAGAATTTGCGCAAAAAATATCCACAAATCCAACTTTGAGGCTTGACCTTGGCCTGACCTTGTGCAATAATATCAGACCAGCAACAATATTTTGGCGTGTTCGCCCCGATATGTTTATATATTCATAAAAAATAAGTCCTGTCTCAACGCTTTGTTTTTGACAGGCATTTTTTCTACGTTGAACGGTACCAAAAGCGTCTCACTTGCCTCCCAAAACGTGGCCTGTCCGCCCCTGCACAAAACAGAATTATAGAAATTTGGCATAATATTCAGAAAGAATAAAAAGGAAGCTACCAAGTTTCGTGAAGCCGCTCCACAAAGCAGGGAATGACGAGCGAAAAACTGGCTTAAACCTATTCCTGGCAGGGGGGATGAATCCGCCCCCCTCGGGTTTTTTTGCTTGCCAATTCCAGGCTTTTTAACGCAGCTTCACGAAACTTGGTCGCTTTTCCTAGCTATTCTTTCTACGTGTCGTGACAAAATTTCAAAATTCCATTTTGCTCAGGGGCGGAGCCAGGTAAAGTTTTTGGGAGGCACCTCATCCCATTTTTGACCATGTTGAGGGTAAAAGGAAAATGTCTGCCAAAAACAGAGTTTTGGAGATAGAACTTAAAACGTTATATGGATGTATAGCTAAATAGTTGGGCAAGGCGGAGATGTAATTTTGTTTATCTGAGGTCATTTTACAAGGTCAGGTCAAGGTCAAAAGTCAAAATTTGTTTTTTCGAAATAATTTCGGCGTCGTTTTTTTCAAATGCCAAACCCGGAACATATATGACGTAGAAGGGTGCATTCTACTTGTGTACCAAGTTTCAGCTTGATATCAGGTCGGGTCACGGAGATATGACCTAAAATGCCAGTGCACGTACCCTATATCGCAATAGCCATGAAATGAAATTTTTGAAACAGAGTGAATCCAAATGATTGAAAACGTTTACAGATAATATTATATGCACATTATATGCATATGCATATATGCATATAATGTGCATATAGCATATGCACGAGATCATTTCAAGTGACCCCAGGGTCACTGGAGGTTATTTACGGTAAAAGGTCACAAGTTGATCTGAGAAGCGTGTGACCATGACAGTTCCCCCTTTTTCATGTCCCTGGCACCGCCTATGCTAACATTATACAAACATTGTAATGCGATTTGTACTTCTTTAGTATAACATGACTAGCAGAAGCCAAAAAAAAGGTGTTTGCCTCTTTTGTTCATTCATTTATTAGAAAAGTAATCCCCCTATTTTTGAAACCCTGTGAACGCCCATGAATTTTCTCAAAATTTCAGATTTGCGGACCCATGGTAAAGGCCCTATCCATAATCTCTCGATTCCTGCCAGTTTCATCGAAATCGGTCGATAAACAACGGAGTTATAAGAAGTCCAAAAGTACCCCCCCCATTTTGACATTTTTGCCCCCTGTATCCACAAATTTCAAAATTTTGATTTCTTATAAAAGTGTAGTTCGCGTCACGGCAAATCGATTGCCGTTTGTTGCGATGAAATCGGACGAGTAGTTCTCGAGATCTCAGGGGGGGTCGAATCCGCCCCCCCTGCCGGGAATCGACCATACCGTCTAACCCTCCAGGAATAGGGTTAAGAAACACCCAATACGGAAACACAGTTAAGCCGAGACTTACCTTCGCCATGACTCCTCCCGTGATAACCATAATGGGCATGTAACATGATATCACCAGCGTCAGTTTCCAGCCTTTGTAAAACGAGAGCCCCAGTCCATAGACGAAAATCATGGAGACGACGATTATCATGCCGACCTTCTCTCCAATGCCGCCTTCAATTTTTTTCAGATCTCTGAAAAAATGATCGCCACACACGAATTAGCGACCGGTTACAATATGACAGCACAACAACATAACGGAGAGCCAGCTTCATTGGGACTACATATTCTTGGCGAGGCTGGGATTTGTTCAACGAAGGTTTTTCAATTATGAACCGAGGTCCTTCGTTAAGAGTCCAGGAGGTGAATAAACAGCACTTCTCTGCTCAGGTGGTAATAATTTTTCTTTACCTCACAATGGCGGCATATCTATCAAATTAACATCGTGTGCCATTTGCAGCATTCGTGCCTCTACCATGTGTCGTCTGCAGCCGGTGAGACCTGTAAGTAAAGGTATCTTGGGTGAGACCGGATGGCGATCCCTGTAACGAGGCGTCCCCTCGTCATAGTGATTTCATACCATTTTTCACTATTTTGTTAAATGTTCGCTACCAAAGACTGGAATGTCCCTTTTGCATTAGCACTTACGTGTGGAATAACATTTCGTCTCATTGCTTTTTGATCTGGGAAAACGTTTTTGACCACGAACCGATTTTTTTTTACCAAATCAAGCGCAAGCAGTTATTTGGACAAAAACAGACTGGATTTCGTAGGAACTATTTCAGAGTTTAGCGTTCCTTGCTCCTTGCCCCCTGAAAACTGGCATTAGTGTCTAGCTTGTCATTCTTTTGTCTTTCGGATAGCGGCCAATCAGGGCGAATAAAGAATGAATGGAACGTGTTTTGTAGTTTTCTTCAGCATCCTTTCTAGCTTTAATCACAAAAAGCAGGTAAACAAGTTCCATTTGGTCTTGCTTCAGGTGCAACCAAGGCCCACTTGCTCCTGCTTTTTCCATGAGCTTCCAAATGTTTCAACCAAAGTTCAGCCTTTTTTGAAGTCTCCTTGCTATGGCTAGACTGAATAAACTTTAACTGTCTCCCCATGGTCTTCTCCCCCGGTTTCATAACACGGGTATGATATGAAGAATTACAGTAATTTTCTCTCAATGTCCTGGTACACAGCAGTATATGATAAAAGCCATACCACACTTGAGCCTATGGCCCCATAGATATAGAAGGTCCCTTTTATTTCTATGCACTCTCATATAGCAGGTTGTAGCAGTTTTCTACTCGGCGTGGTAATTATACTGCTGGCGACCTCGTTTGTGCCAATATTTCTCTTTGTTCAATAATTCTCTATCTGCAAGTTCTTCTTGCCAATCGGTTCTTCGTCCATTCGTCAGACACACAGAGCTCCCACTTCCATCACCTATATTCTCGACTTTAGACACTGGCCACTCACAGCACTGGTAGCACTTAACTACGTCACAAGCGTCACGGGGTCCACCACATGCTGAGCCGAATCGAGAGCACATAGATACTGAGAAAAAACCAGCCCTGCTCATGACTGGCAGTTTTCGTAGGGCGTGAATGGCCTTAGCGGTCTATAGCCCTAGTCCTGTTCCTGGAGGACTAAATAGTATGGCCGATTTCAGGCAGGTGGAGGATTTGCCCACCCTCCCCCTTGATCTGAGATCAACTGAGATGAGAACTGCACATCCGATTTCATCGTAACAAACGGCAATCGCTTTGCCGTTACATAAACTACATTTTGGAAAAAGAAGTTTTGAAAATCTGGAAAGGGGTGTACACGGGGCAAAAAAGCAAAAATGGGGATATTTTTGGACTTGTTATAAATCCGCTACTGACGTGCCGATGTTCATGCAACTGGCATGAATTGAGAGCTTATGGATGGGGAGTGTATCAATGCTCCATAAATTAGGGATTTTGAGGAATTCATAAGCGTTCACAGGGTTTCGGAAAAAGGATTATTTTTGTTTTAAAAACTGAGCCAACAAAAAAGTTTATTCTTAAACTTCTTTTTTTTTTGTTCTAACTCTTCTTTAGCTTTTCCTAGTCATGCTATACTGAAGAAGTACAAATAGCATTACTGTGTATAAGGTTAGCATAGGCGATGCCAGGGACATGAGAAAGAGGCAACTGTCATGGTAGCATTTTCATCAGGTCAGCTTACGACCTTTGACCCGAAATGATCTCAAGTGACCTTAGAGTCACATGGCATGTTCTTGAGCGCATTTCATGTCTGAAAACGTTTCCAACCACTTGAATTGGCTAATCGTAAAATTCCAGTTTATGGCTGTCGCAGTATGGCTGTCAGTTTATGTAGTGTACATGGAATGACATTTTAAGCCACAGCTCCTTGACCTGACTTCATATCAGCCTGAAACTTACTACAGAGTAGAAGGCACTCGTCTTAGTCATGAAGATATATTCCGGGTTTTACATTCAAAAATAAGCGCCAATGACATTAACATAAAACTAACTTTTGACGTATGGCCTGACCCGACTCTATGAAAGTGACCTGAAATTAACAAAATTATTATGGTGTGCTTGCCCAGTTATTCAACATCGAAAGAGCTGAAAGCGTACTTTCCACGCTTTTAGCGAGTAAGATTTCATATATGGCAGTTGCTCGAAAACAAAAGTTCAGATCGAGGTGTTTGTGTTTCAGTGTGTGTGTTCAAGTTTCGGGGCCTGTCACGCCCGAACGCGTCAGGCGATCGCGACACAAGAAGCACCATCGGGTACACCTACTCGGCGGACAGATTGGGGTGTAGGTTTCGAGGCGATTCGTGTTGTGCGGCACGTGCCACGTGGCGCGAGCTGGACCTCTGCAGAATTCAATCAATTACGGGTACAGGTCAAATGGCGGGTGCTGTTGGTGACAACATGGGCCCCACTTGAGGGTGCATGCTTTTGTGGTCACGTGTTCGGCTAAAATTTGGTGGTTAAACAGACCAGCACCAGGGCTATCCAGCGGCCCCCACATGATGGGTAGGGTGCAACGGGTTACGTGCAACGCGCGTGCTCCTTCATTACACCCCTGTGTTTCTTATGGGGTAACTGCCTGGACGCAAACTGCGGAACGTGGTGCGATGACTGCTTGGAAAGGCGGAAGGGCAGCTGGGCAGTCAGCTTCAATGGATTCAGACCGAAGCGGGGGTGCAGCTTGAACGTGAAACGCGTGGTGCCTAACCGTGAAACGCCACTGAAAACCGTGGTGCCATTAACACCCCTCCTCCATCGCCGCAAAAATAACGCTGGGATGCTGAAAATTGGTGAACAAGAGCACGTGAAACATGGCATGTGATACCTATGGCTATTTTGCATGCCAATAATTTCAGCCTGGTGTGTGCGGGACGCACATGCTGAGGTATACCCGTTTGCCTTCCAGACCTTTGGTTTGGGAACCGTTGACGCCACAGGCGCCAAATTTTGTAATGGGCTGCAAAGTCACAAACGTCATCCAGGACAAATAAGATTAAGGGCATCAGTGGAAAGAAATCACCCATGTCAGTAGCGTGCATCTTGTTGGACTTGGGATCCTCCTTTTGCGGTAAGGCGCACGATTTATTCCTACCTGCATGACGAGAAAGTCAGATGTCGTTTCATTGGGGTAATGCTAGCCAGGATTTTTTTGGCGAGGTCCTAGAGGATGAGGGGGCCCCCAACGCTGAGGGGTCCCTTGAACACTACGGGGGGCCCCATGGTCTGGGATGTCGTTTTGTGTAAGTGGTTTGGAGAAGGGGCAGATCGAAGGGCCTCACAATCTAACCTCCCCCCTAATGTGAGTTTCTCAACGGATTTAGGGCACTTTGTTTTGACCGGCGGAAGGCGACCTAAAAAGGATTTAAAGACGATTTTGCTTTGGTTTCATATACATATATATATATATATATATATATATATATAATAAGTACATCGTTACGTTATATATTGCCAAAAACTACAGCGGACTTGGCATTATGATCTTCTTTGATGTGCCTTCGATTGTTTGTACAAGTCATTTCGTTTCCGCCAATGTTCATTATAATATAAAGAACAAGCAAAAAATCATATTTTACTCTCGATTTAACGTTTCGTCTTCACATGAGACATTTTCAGAAATAAGTATGGGTTCAACCACATTTGGTTTAAAGTTGAAAAATAAAGCACACTGTTAGTTAACCCGAGCACGACCATCGGTCCGTTTCGAACACGGGCGACTGGGGGGGGGGCGCAGTTGACCGCCCTCCCCTTCTAACTCACAAACGGTTGGTCGCGCGATAAAAATAAGCAAACCGTTGAAAAGCTTGTGGGGAGTAGAGCTCGAAATTGGTGCCATTTTTAGTTTTAGATAATATTTAAGCAATTTACGCCCTATATATATGTTTTCTCATAGTCGACTGCATGAGACCGAGAAATGGCCTGAATCTCAAGGACTGGGACCAAAAAACGCTTAGGTAAAGGCACCAGCGCATAAGTAAAGCTCCGCGGATGCCGATACACGTCTAATTTCCCCAGATTTCTTCAATATGTACGCCGAAACGTTGAGTTGAAAACACGGCATTTCTCGCGGCAGCTGCTAGGCGTGCGCTGCTGCCGTATGCGGTAACAAATTGACGGAAACTAATTTTAGCGTTCCTTTATTTTCGCGAAAAAAGACGATCTATTTATATTTTATTGATCTTAGAGGTTCTTGTGATGGTTTTTCATGCTTAAATTTTGGAAAAATTCGTTAGTTACCAATCTACAAAACTGGCGGAGCGTTATTCGCGAGAGCCTGTTTATTTCCAAAATATGCTACTTTTTCAAACTTTTTGAGGTTCCTGGTATTACTTACGTCTGTGCAAGCTAATTCTGCCATTTTCTACCCATTCTGAGTAATTTATCGCCGATTTTGACGGTGGTACATTTTGGCTCACTACAGTTATTCGTGACCTGATCTCAAGTCAATGGCTGGAAGTCCTTGATACTTTGCCCAATGATGGTAACTAGATGTCTGCTTCACTCCACACTAAAAATGTTATGAAATATTCCGTCAATTTCCGAAAAAAACGGCGACATGTCTTAAAAATGGGCTTGACCTTAGGTCAATGACCCGGAAAATTCCCAAAAATCCGAGATAGCAGATTCGTTGCATCTATCGCGTTCACTGATCCCTGAAAGTATTATTGAGATGTCTTGTTTTGCGAAAAAAGTTACAGGGCGCTAAACTTTTTTGGATATAGGTCTGTTTGACCTGACCTAGGTCAGGCACCTGACGTGACCTGAGGTCAAAATTTTGACACGAGATGTAAAATTGATGAAGCAAAAGGTACACAAAGTTCCGTGACTCTGTGTTTGTTCGTTCTCTCGCAATCTCAGAAAAACCTCAGGGAGGCAGTCAACTGCCCCCCAGTCGGGGACGGGTTAAGACATTGGTCTTCTGGTTCGCGCAGATAATTAAACATGCGCAAGCAGCGCTGAAACAATACACGAAAGATCAATACAGCACCTATTCACACATTCATAATCTGGGCGCTAGTGGCGACCCTTCAGACAATTGCAAGATCCCATGCGCGTTAACCTGGCGTCCAATTAGTTGTCCATATCCCGAATGAATATGGCTTCAAGAACCGCTAGGCGCCGTTTATCCGTTGCCTTCGTCAGGATCTTTATGTCCGAGGTGATGGTGCAACGAGTCAAGTGTTCATGGTGGTGGGGTTATATACATACATACATACATACATACATATATATATATATTTTATATATATATATATCACATTTCAAAAAGAGTCGTTAGAGTTGTTGTGGTGCCATCAAGGAGATGGATCTTGACGTTTCTAAAAAAACGTAAAACATTAAGGAAAAATTGTTAAACCACGCTAGGGCATTCTTAACAATTTCTCTTAAAATACAATGATCAAGGGCCAACTCAGAGAGTTAAAGGCCCACAAAATCTGTAATGAGCCCTCTAGATAAGCTGAAGATGGGGCCATCCCCGTGGCGTTAAGGGTCCTCGTTGAATTTATTTCGAGGGCTCATTGGAGTTTTTCGTAGAACCCTCAAGCTTTTTGAGAGGGCCTTTGGTATTTTTAGGGGACCCACCAACATTTCCTTGTCCGGCTTAAAACTACGTACCTGAATGTGGGCTTCCTTAAGGTACTGACGGCCCTCTCAAAGGTTTACGGGGTCCACAAGCATTTCAGTGGGTCCTCTAGATGAATTCAAGTAGACCTTTGGGGGTGCCTCTCCTTGGATTTATATACCGTGTCCATTACAGTTTTTTTTTTTTGTTGGCCTCTAAACGTTTCATGGGTGCCCTTGATATTTTCAGAGGCCCATGAAACATTAACTCATCCAGTTCACCCTTTCCAGAAAATATGAGGTGCCTCTGAAAATATCAAGGGACTTTCGAATAAATTTAACGAGGGGACCTCGAACGCCCCTGAGGTCCCTTCCTTTCTTCACGGATCTATCGAGTTTGTGGAACCTCAAGCCTTTTGAGAAGCCTCTTAATGTCTTCGGAGGGCGCCTGAGACATTTCCTCATCCGATTAAAAACTCTTATCTTGAATGTATCAGACGCCCTTCGAGATACCAATGAGCCTGTTATATGTTCGAGGGCCGCACAAGAACTCCAATGAGCCCTCGAGAGGAATTCAGTGAGGGTCCCTTAGATTTCAGGCGACCACTCCTTGGATTCATCTTAAGGGCCTTTAGAGTTTTTCTATGGGGCTGTTGATCTTTTCAGGGAGTTTTTAATATTTCCAAACGGGTCTCAAGGATTTTCTCGTCCGGTGTATCGGTACTATGCCTGAGACGCCCTCTTAAAATATCAAGGCCCTGGAAATGAATTCAAGGATTTCGTTGCAAGGAATTTGAAGGAATTTTATTTCAAAGGAATTCTTTAGGTCCTAGAGAAGGACACCTCTTTGAACTAGTTTAAAGGGCCCTTTGGAATTTTGTGGACCCTCAAGCATTTCGACATGCCCCTTGATATTTTCAGACGGCCTCTGAAACAATACCTCGTTCGGTTCAAAACTGCCTTTCTGAATGTTCGGAACATCCCAAAAATTTGGGGGCGTCACAAATAAAATCGACATGTCCTCGAGATGAAATCAAAAGGGAACTCTCAGGCCTGGGATAGGTACATTCATTCAAAGGGCCCAGGAGCGTTTTTTTTTACCCCTCGAGTTTCCGAGAAAGCTCTTGGTATTTTCAGAGCGCTTTTCAAACATTTTTTCAGGGCCCCTCTATCATTTCCTCGTTAATTTAAAAATCCTCTTCTGATTGTTTGATGGAGTCCCTGAGAATGTTTAAGGAGAGCTCCTAAGACCGGAATAGAGTCCAATGGATTCTTCCAGAGGATCCCCTTGAATTCATCTAGAGGGTCATGAAGTACGCTGTTGGGCTCTCGTGCTTTTGAGGGTGCCCTCACTATTTGTAGAAAGCCCCCAGACTTTCAGGAGAGGACTCTCTTAACCAAACGAGGACATCTTTCTGTAATTTGGATTTGGTACTGACTAGTACCGCCGTTGGAAGAAGTTGCGGAATATTTCATCAAATTTAAATGCCATTTCAGTCACGGGCCCTGACATACCATTGTGGGCCCCACTTTAAGACTGGGGGTTGAAATCATCATTGGGGGAGACCGAAACGAACATTGCGGGGAGGTGCTCCTCTCCTCCTCAAAAGGATTTAAAATTAAGTCCTTGTCCATGGTTAGAACACTAGGGATACTTGGTAAGAATCTGTCTTTCCCCACAGTAACCACGCTTTCTATTGAGAAAGCTGGCCTGGATTATTTACATTTACTGCTCTGGCCACTGGCGCCTCATTAACGGTAGAGCTCCCACTCCCACGGCAGGTTAGGCAGCCTGCCAGGCGCCAACCTGTCAACATCTCTATTGAATTGCTTTGATGATCGCCTAGTTAAGCCGCTACCATGCCCGGCTCTGGCATTCGGCAGCCATTCCAAGGCAAAGATACATTTCCTACCAGGAGTTGCCCGACAGGAAAGGTATCTTGGAGAGACCCCACAGTCCAATGACCTTTCCAGGTCAGTGGACATGGATGCCCTTTAGGACATGTCGTGGGAACGGACCAAGATCATTCCCTTTCCCTCCTAAGAATTTCTAGAGTTGGGATGATAAGACCCCTATGTCCTTTGCCTTACGCTACGTTACTGGGGCTCCCTTCCCGACACACCTACACCATTCATGGCAGGAGGACCTGTGCTGGCTGATGGCTCGTTTGCAGAGCATCCTGTCCTGTCCTCGCATAGGTCTTTTGGCAGGTATATGCCGGGGGGCGCACTTACCTTCCCCAGGGGCACCTTTCAGGAGGCACCCCGCTTCCTGTTAGAGGGGTCTTTGCCTGGGGTCAGGGGGCCCTTTGCGGTGGAGTGGAATTGCCTTTCCCAGCCGGGGAGCCCCTTTGGGAAAATGCCAGGAGGGCCCTTCGTGAACCCCTCCCGACACACCGACGCCATCCCATGGCAGGAGGACCTTTCCTGGCTGGCGGCTCCTTTGCAGAGGAGCATCCTTTTCGGTACTCGCCCTTTGAATAGGTATTTGCCGGGTTACCACCTACATCTCCCGGTCAGAGGGCATTTCACTATCTGCCAGAGGGGTCTTTGCCGGAGGTCTGGGGGCCCTTTGCGGGGGAGTAGATTTGTCTTTCCCGGCCAGGGGAGCCCCTTCAGGCCATTGTCAGGGGCCCCTCGAAAAATTTCGGGGGTCCCAAGGCCCCTAGGACCCCTTGGCTACGCTACTGGTAATGCTGGTACTAAGCAGGTGCACAGTTCTGCGTGCGATACAAAGCTTCGATTTTGCTCCCAAATTGACCGAGCAACGCGTTGGCTTGCCTCTGGCCATATATTTACGTTTCATCTTAAAAACCCTATTTTTGATAGCCATTTTTCCTTTACGTTCAACAAGGTAAAAAATGGCCTGAGGGGTCTGCCAAAAGCGTGACCTGGCTCCTCCCTGCGTAAAACAACGTTATGAAATTTTGGCACAGGACGTAGAAAAAATAGGTCGCAAGAGCGACCACGTTTCATAAAGCTGCGTCAAAAATTTTGAAACTGACAAGGAAAAACCTGTGGGCGGATTCAGCCACGGCCAGGAATAGGGTAAACATAGGCAAAAAAAGAACGGTGCGAAAGGTAACGCGGTAATTTTGAAGCATCTTTGCATTCGTGGGACACGTACCTATAATTACAAACAGCTTGCAGCTTATTACAAGTTTTAGCAAACCATGCGTAGAACAGACACCCAGGAATTGTGGACGACCGAAACCGAGATCAGACGGTAATTTTACCAAATTTCCGAGGGGGACGAAATCACATGCCGGTCGACAGCCGCGGCCACTCGGCTGGGACGAGTGAGCCGGGGTCGAGGACGAATGCACTCGGGCATAACTGCAACGATTTTCAGCGTGTTGATGTTGTTTGACATACACCACGTGTGGTGTATGTCATCGACCATTGAGGAAGGAAATTCAGTCAGGAACAGGGACCGAACGTGTGGCACGCCCAGGGGCACGGGAACTTCTCTTCAGTTGGGAGGGTCGAGAGACAATTTGGGTCAATTCTTTCCAGTCAACGCCCATAGGGTCAATGTTAAATTCCAAAAAAGTTGGGGGAGGGCTGGAGTTCCCCTGGCCCCATGGCTCCCACGTCCATGGGCACGCCTAACGCAAGCGGTTTATCTGTAGCTAGCGACCATCGAAGGAATGCTTTCCAGGAACCCAGCTCATCAATGCCACCGCCACTGTGTGACAAATTTTTGCAAGGTCGCTCCGCGAGATGTCTCTCCAATTGTTCATGTTTGGTGTTGCCATGGCAACACGCTCATCGTTTCATCGCGTCCGCGCTGCAGCTGCGTTCAGTTCTGCTCCTCATAATTTGGGTAAACATCCGGTTGGATCTGCTATGCGCGATGGATCCTGACATCTGTATGTTTACGTTACATCTTACATGTTTACGCCTTACTTGGCCAGTGAAGAGACTGCCTTAGCATTCTGTAGAGAACAGGGCCTGGTACCCAACCCAGGCCTGCCACCTCATGACAGGATAAGGGATTTTTGGGGGGTATGCGGGCAACTGGGTTTCAACCCAAACCAGCCGGACTGTGAGGGAAATGTCACCACCAAAGTTAAGCATGACCGTAATGGACCCAAACTGAAGTACCGGTGTGTACGCTGTAGTAAGAAGCTGTCGCAGCTCCATGGTGCGCAACCGATCGCTCAAGCAGCGGGCCACGGAACGTGGTTTGCGTGCCTGGATGCCGCAGGCCGATCCAATGTGAAGATCGGTAAGGCCGGGATCCTGTGGATTGTTTATGCCATGGCCAGTGGCACCAGTGTCGCGAAAACCATGCCTTGCTTGTGTCGCCTTTGGAGGGCTAACGAAAAACAGTGGTTGATTGGTGCCACTACGTCAGGGAGCTTTTCATGGCCGAGCTGGAGGATTCTCCAGCCATGGGAGGGCCCGGGGAGGTTATTCAAATCGACGAAACCCTGTTCCGTGGCCGCCGCAAATATAATCGCGGCCGGGTCCTGCTCGGCGTGGCCAGCCTGGACGTAGAAACAGAAACTTTGGCCAAAGAGTTGAGGGCTCCTGGATCTTTGGTATCTTGTGGGTGCGCACGGGCGAGTTTCGCCTCTTTCGCGTGCAGCGGCGGGACCAGGCGACCCTCTAGCCCATCATCTGCCGTCACGTGGTCCAAGGATCCGTAATACATTCGGATGAGTGGGCGGCCTACCGCAACCTGGACGTGGCGGTCGGGCCCAATGGACCTATGAACTACGTTCACCAAACTGTGAACCACCAGGTAAAAATTTCACTTCATACGTAGCTATGCAAGGATATCTCATCTTTTTGTATCCAAACTGACAAGGTATAGAAACCATTCAACATTTATTTTACAGTCTGTTTCACTGTTTGTAGCGCAATGCTTACTGTTGATCCAATGTTCCATTGTTTTAACCCGGCTCCGAGGGGGTGGGCGGTTGGCCTCCCTTCCCTTCCCCCTGACATTTTTCAAAGATTGCGAGAGAACGAAAGCACGCAGTACCGCAAAACTGTATGTGCCTTTTGCTTGATCATTTAATATCTGGTGTCAAAGTTTTGACCTCAGGTCGAGTCAGATGTGTGATTTAGGTCAGGGTAAGTGGACCTGTGTCCAAAAAAGTAGTAGCGCCCTGTAACTTTTTCGGGAAACATGATATCACAATAAAGCTTTCCGGTATTAGAGATCTTGATAGATGCAACAAATCTACCTTCATATTTTTTTCGAAAACCTCCGGTCATTGACCTAATGCCAAGGTCATTTTCAAGACATGTTTTTTCGGAAATGAACAAAAAATTATGGCACTGAGTGTGAGATGATGCAGGCATCCACTGACCGTCATGGGGGAAAGTGTCAATCACCTTCAACCACTGACTTGAGGTCAGTGGTTGTCAGTGGTTACATATATATATATATATATATATATATATATATATATATATATATATATAAAGTATATATATATATATATATATATATATCAGTTATGAGTCACCAATAACAGTCATGAGCCAAAATGCACCGCCGTCAAAATGGGCGATGAACGGCTTAAAACGGATAGAAAATGGCGGAACTGGATAACACAGCTGCGAGTGATATCAATAACTTACAAACGCGTCAAAAATCGCACATTTTCGAAATAAACAGGCTTTTGCGAATAAAACTCTGACATTTGTTTAGGTTAATAGTTCCGGAATTATTTCAACAATTGAGCACGTAAAATCATGACAAGAACGACTAACATCAAGAAACAACACTTGGCAACGTTTATGTCACCATAATAAAGGGATGCTACAATCAGTTTCTGTTCATTCCATCCCGCCTTCGACGCTGGCGCCCACGTCGCAGTGGAGCGCAATCCCTGTCTTTAACTCAACGCTCCACGTATACCTTAAGCAAATGAAAGAATTCAGACATATATCGGCATGCTTTTAAACCCTTGCCGAATCATATGTGATTCATATCAATTTCTGAAAAATTGGCTCGGATCAAACACTGATTCGGAAAATCAATTGTGTATCACCGTAAGCACATTTACAATGAACTTAAATATATATATATATATACGTATATATATATACGTGCGCCATATATCCTATATACACTATATATATATATATATATATATATATATATATACATATATATACGCGTGTTGTTACTAGTAAATTACTTCATAATACGAAACCTAATTCCATACAAAGGAAGCAAAACACGAAGTTTGTGTTAATTATATTTGCATATGGAGGACGAATACATACGTCAAATATACACGTACATGGATTTACTTAATGAAATATTTCATACAATTAGGTATGCTCTACATTCTAGGTACTTCACTGAGATAGCTTGCAGGAATGTAGTGCATTTAGTATTAGTCTGTACCTAACATTAAAGCATAACCTCGGCAGTCATAGTTTCGGATGTTCGCAAGTAGCAGCTTTCGCTACTGGAACTTATGGAGCTGTGAGAGAGACTTGGTTATCTCGCTCATCTGGCATCCTTTTTAATGCAACTAGGTTCGGTAGATTGCGATTGCTACCTGGAGATGTTCTTCATAAGCATATCGTCATGTTATTTCATCTCCCTGCTTTACATATATATATATATATATATATATATATATATATATATATATATATATATATATATATATATATTGATCGCATTGAGTCAGATTGTCGGTGTAGATCCGGATGAAAATCGGGACCACAACGCTTGGATCCGGATCACTATTTGAATCATGCCTGTTTTCCAAATTTCATCCGAATCAAAGGTGATTCACGGCTGCATTTTAAAAACTGATCCAGATCTAATCTGGATCACCAAGACAGAGCCGGGTCGGAATCAAACACAAGTTTGTTAATCACAGCCCCTGGGATCCAGACAGGGGTGTCGTTTTGCATAAATGATTGGGTGGGACAGAGGTGAGGGGCCCACAACCCATCCTACCCCCAACGTAAGTTTTCCAACAGATTTAGGGCGCGTTGTTTTGAATGATGGCAGTTTTCATTTGCTCCAAAAAATGTTTATGGAAGACTTTTGGTTTTACATCACTGGATTTAGGACTCTTGAATTTCGGCGATCTCATTTTTTTCCTTCGAAAAATGTTTAGGATTTTCCACTCATGTTATTTCTACCCATCCATCTATCTATCTTTATATGTGTACATATATATATATATATATATATATATATATATATATACACATATAAATATGCGTGCGGGCGTGCGTGCGTGCTTGTAATGACTATAGTTTTCGTATTACGTTTGCGGGGTTAAATGACTCATGACGTCGAACAATATAATAGCCGCGTATGCCGTTTATACCTCCGAAAGCTTTGGGCGTAAAATACTGAAATAGATTGAAGGATATGGGTTAAGAAATGCTGGCTGCAGTATGTAAACAGATAAACGATAAGGTTTTTGTGGACACCTACATAATAACAAGAAGACTAAAGGGCATTGTGAAGTAACATCTTATGGATGGAAATCCTCGTTGTAAGACATTTATATTACATATCGATTATCTAGCAATTACCTTTCGAAAGGAAATGAATGATTGCTCTTCATCTGGATAAAGGAGTGGTCGTAATAGACCATCTCTAAAATTTCACGGTGCAAGACTTTTCTCTCGGTGTAGACAAGGCCCAGAATGCATGTCGTGAAGCAGCAGGTTCTGAATGACAAGGAGGACGTTGAATGAATTAGCCATGAAACCGCACACAACTACGGTAAAGTATGATTTGACCGACGCGCCAGGAACTGCGCCAGAATTGTTCAGAAATGCGACGTAATTGGTATTCACCTCCCATGGCCGATAAAGGGATGACACCCCCTGCTCGGGTCGGAGTAATTTCCCAGGACTTTGGTCACTGTTGAATTCCTGCCCTCGACCCTTCAGTTTCGGGCAGAAATTGCAACAGCGACCTCGGTCCTGAAAACAACTATTTAAAAATTCCGTGTGGTATTGTGTATTTCTACATGGCATCAATGTTCTGTAGCTATCCCACGCTGTTCAGACGAATTTCAGGAGCACTATAATGTGAAGTTCCGCGATGCCATCCAATAGACGTGGCTGCACTTTCACAGACTTTCTGTGGATTGGCTGATTAGTTTCACGCGTTGCGTACTGTTTTTACTGATCTTTAAAGCATTTACTAAAGAATGCCAGACAATACTCACTCTGTAACTCGCGTGGTGAAATCCCCCATCTGCTTCGTGTCGTACCAGGAAATGTCTTGTCTTAACGCCGAACGTAAGAATAACTGCTTGATACGTATGGCCTGCAAATGCAAGATGACGTCTTAAACATATGGTCGAATGTATGCCGTTCGCCGTCACCAGATGACAGAATATTAAATGGCAGACATAATTAAAAAGACGAAACATTTTTAACTACGCTAATTTAACGAGGCCAAACCTTAGCAATATCGAGTCCTCCCCTAAAATGCTTTTGTCTTTAGAGATAATTTACTTGCATTATCATCTTCATTATATATATGTAATATATATATATATATATATATATATATATATATACAGCACAGATACTTTATCTCTACCAACGATCTGGCATCAAATATCGCAAACGGGAAGATCATCATGTACGCTGATGACACCCAATTCATTGACGCTGACATACACCTTAACCTTTCGGAGTTCAGAAGTCTTATCGAGGAAAATTTGTCCTTGGCTAGTAAATTGTTCACTCAGAACAGCTTGAAAGTATGTAAACAGATATTCCCATAACAACCCGTCCCCGACTGAGGGAGCAGTTGACCGCGCCCCCTCCTGAAGTTTTTCTGGGATTCCAAGAGAACGAACAAACACAGAGTCACGAAACTTTGTGCACTTTTTGCTTCACCATTTTACACCTTGTGTCAAAGTTTTGACCTCAGGTCAGGTCAGGTGCCTGACCTAGGTCAGGTCAAACGGACCTATGTCCAAAAATGTTTAGCGCACTGTAACTTTTTCCCAAAACAAGATATCATGATAATACTTTCAGGGATTAGTGATCTTGATAGATGCAACAAATCTGCTATCTCAGATTTTTCGGAATTTTTCGGGTCATTGACCTAAGCTCAAGCCCATTTTTAAGACATGTCGTCGTTTTTTGGGGAAATTGGCGGAATATTTCAAACCATTTTTTTGTGTGGAATGAAGCAGACATCTAGTTACCATTATCGGGCAAAGTATCAATGACTTTCAGCCATTGACCTGAGGTCAGGCCACGAATAACTGTAGTGAGCCAAAATGTACCGCCGTCAAAATCGGCGATGAATTACTCAGAATGGCTAGAAAACGGCAGAACTGGCTTGCACAGATGTAAGTAATACCAAGAACTTGAAAAAGTTTTAATAAATTGCATATTTTGGAAATAAACAGGCTTCTCGCGAATAAAGCTCCGCCAGTTGTGTAGATTGGTAACTAATTAATTTTTCCAAGATTTAAGCACGAAAAACCATCACAAGTACCACTTACATCAATAAAATTTACATGGATAGGCTTTTTTGGCGAAAATAAAGGGACGCTAAAATTAGTTCACGTTAATTTCCTACTGCGTACGGCTGCAGCGCACGATGACAGCCGGCGCGAAAACTGGCGTGTCTTGAACTCAATGTTTCGGCTTATATATTAAACAAATCCGAGAAATTTGATGTGTATCGGCATTTGCGGACCTTTACTTGTGCGCTGGTGCCTTTACCTATGCGTTATTAGTCACAGCCCTTGAAATTCTGGTCATTTCTCGGCCTCATGCAGTCGGCCATGAAAAAACATATATAGGACTTAAACTTCTTACACGTTATCTAAAACTACAAAATGAGACCAGTTACGAGCTCTACTTATCACAAGCTTTCGAACGGTGTGCTTATTTTTATCGTGCGACCAACCGTTCGTGACTTAGAGGGGGGCGGCCAACTGCCTCCCCCCAGTCGAGCATGATCGTAACCGACCGACGGTCGTGCGTGGGTTAAGACAGAAATCGTCCTGATACAATCTCGCCGTCAAAATGCTGATCTGCGGTTTTCCGTGACTTTCGACAAAAATGGAATCAAGCCTTCAGATAGCGTCAAGAACCTGGGTGTCACCGTAGACTCTTGTCTCTCATGGGAGAAACACATCTCGACCATAGTGCGCCGCTGTTAAGGCATGCTCATAGGGCTCGCTGGGATGCGAAACTGTCTACCGAAAGTGACGAAGCGTCTGCTGATTGAGGCACTAGTTTTTTCTCATGTGCATTACTGCGTGTCCGTATAGGGTAGCTGCAACGCAGCACAAAGGCAAAGGATGCAGAAATTCATAAACTTCGGCGCCCGTATTATCAACAACATGAAAAGCCACCACCGGATAACACCAGCACTGTTAGACCTGTGTTATGATAACGTCGTGTGGAAATTGTTTCGTTGACCTGTCTCGCTGGCTTGCTCCTGCCATATGTGACCTCTGGGCTCTCGGCGGCCGGCGCGGGGCAGTGAGAGGTCAGCGGGAGGACGCGTGGCTGTGTGTGTGCTTGCTGTCTGGAACGCTCAGAACTTTAATACAACTACAAGCTATTTCGGCCCTGCCTGAGTGAAACTGGACTAATGGCGAGTACAGAGCCGAGTGCGGTGGTGGAAGCGGCTGGTGGAGAAGTGCAAGAGCGGCGGCCGGCCAGAGTTGTAGGAGTTGAGAGCCGTACTTTTGATTCGCGGATCGTGCCGGAATTCAGCGGCGGACGCTCTGTGGCAGAGTGGTTTGACCGTTTCAAGACGTTATGTGTGAGACGAGGAGTCGACTTCATAACTGTGCTGCCGGAGCGACTGGCCGGGGCAGCGTATGCTGTGTGGGCAACCTTGCCCCCGGAGGATCAGGAGTCGGCCACGCGTGTCCGAGCCGCCCTCCTGGACGCGTTCACGCCGCCATGGCAGGACGCTTACGCCGAGTTTCAGGCTCGCAAGTGGCAACCAGGGGAGACGATGGAGGAATATCTGCAAGCTTTACGTGAGCTCGCGGCGCTGTTTATCGTCGGCCCGGTCCCGGACACTTTGTTGGATGCAAAGTTCGTCGAAGGGCTGCCAGAGGACGCGCGCCGTCGTCTCCGCGTCGGGACGCGGGCGGAGCGCAAGACGCCGCGGGAACTGGCTCTCCTCGCTCGGGACATGGACATCACGTCGTCTGGAGTTTACGGGTCGGTTCCTTCCGCCGCCGCCGCTACACGTCAAGGGCCAGCCGAGCGGCGCCCGCCGCGCCGCTGCTGGACCTGCGGCGAGGTGGGCCACTTGGCGGCGCGCTGCCCGAGACGGCAGGGGGGGCCATCCCGAGGCGGCGTCAGCGCGACCGCCGTCTCACGGAGCTCCAAACGCGCACTGCCAGTGATCGACGTCTGGATTCATGGGCGCCGGTGTCGGGCGCTCGTGGACACCGGTTGTACCGACACGCTGGTCTTCCAGGGGTGTTGTCGGGCGGGGCGTGGTAAGGCTGTGACGCTGACAACTGTGAGTGGGGGACAGCTCCGGTGCGACCGTGAGACGGACATCGAGCTCGAGTGCCAAGGAAGGCGAGTAACGCTCGCCGCCTTGGTGGTGAAGGATCGACCGTTGGGAGTCGATCTGGTGTTGGGTATGGACGGAATCGTTGCACTGGGGGGGAGTGCGGTTGTGTTCGCCGACAGATGTATCGTTCAGTGCGGCGACGGAACGACAGCCGGAGCCGGCCGGCGCAGAGGGCACTGGTGACCGGCCGGCCGCTGGAGGCGGCCAGCGGAGGGTCGCTGTGCAGCCGACCGGTGGAGGCGGTGGGCGGCCAGCAGCAGCGGCTTCAGCAGCAGCAGCAAGGGGTGGAGGCCCGCGGCTGGAGCCGGCCTTGTGTGTCGACGAGAAGGATTTTTCGTGCGAATTCGATGGCAGTAAGTGGACGGTTCGGTGGAAATGGGCGAGCGGGGGGGCCGCCAGGGCGACTGACAAATGCGGTGGGCCAGTATAATGTGCCAGCGCGGGCACGAGAGGCGTTCGATCGTGAGATCCAGGGGTGGATCGAGAAAGGATGGCTCGTACCGTACGATGTGGGTACAATGGGTGAGGCGCGCGCTCTTATCCCTTTGATGGCCGTGGAGCAGCCCCAGAAACACAAGGTGCGACCTGTCCTGGACTTCCGCGAACTGAACGGATACGTTCCTGCCATGCGGTGGAGGCAGATGTGTGTGCAGAACAGCTTCGCAACTGGCGCCGGCATGGGAACCGTATCGCCGTTGTGGATCTGAAGAGCGCGTATTTGCAGCTTCACATGGACAGGTCGTTGTGGCCATACCAGACTGTGGAAGTGGACGGTCGCCTCCATTGCCTGACAAGGCTTGGTTTCGGACTGAACGTGGCGCCACTGATCATGAAAGCGGTTGTGGGGACAGTCCTGGACCAGGACGAAAGGACGCGCCGCGGTGTACTCGCGTACGTCGATGACCTGCTCGTGAACGAGGCGATTGTGAGCGCGGAAGAGGTGATTGGTCACTTCGCCAAGTTCGGGCTGGAGTGTAAGCCTCCCGAGCGAGTGGCGACGGGCAGTGTGCGTGCTCTGGGTCTACGAGTCGTGCGCACGCAGGACGGTGTGCTGACGTGGGCGCGCGACGGCGAGGTTCCGTCGCCGCCGCCGGTCTTGACGCGTCGGACGGTGTTCAAGTGGACTGGCTCGTTGGTGGGACATTTACCGGTGGCCGGATGGTTGCGACCGGCAGTGGCATGGCTGAAGCGGCGAGCTAACGAGGTTACCCACGGATGGGATGACGTGATCGATGATCCGGGCGTGGTGTCGATCGTTGGCGAACTGTGGGAGCGGGCTCGCGCTGAGGACCCGGCGCGCGGTCAATGGGAGGTTCGCGGTAGATCGCTGGTTGTGTGGACTGATGCGAGCTCGATCGCGACGGGCGTTGTGCTCACGACTGGCGATGAGAGCATCGTGGAAGACGCCTGTTGGCTGCGGTCGGAGCATGATTCGGTGAATCACATAAACATGGCCGAGTTGGACGCCGTCATTCGTGGAATGAATCTCGCGATCGCATGGGGTGCGAACGAGCTGTCACTGCGGGTCGACTCTGCAGCTGTGCACAAGTGGCTCCAGGACTTGCTCACAGGGAGGGCAAGTCGCTCAGTCACAGTCACAAAGCTCAGTCGGAAATGTTGATTCGGCGACGACTTAGCTTGATCGCGCAACTGACGGATGAGTACGGCTTGAGTGTGGCGGTTGAGCTGGTTCGATCGGAGATGAACCTCGCTGACAGGCTCACGCGTGTTCCGCAAAAATGGTTGATGCGCGGCGATCGTGTGGTTGCAGCCGCGGCGCCGACGTCTCCGGGGCAAGTCGAGCTGAGAGCACGCGTTGCGGCAGTGCACCATCAGGTCGGTCACCCTGGTGTGCGAAAAACTCTGTGGTATGCGCGGCGGGAGCTGCCGAAAAACGTTCGTCGAGAGGATGCTCGGGCGGTTGTGCAGGGCTGCGACGTTTGCCGGTCCATCGACCCCGCTCCCGTGCGGTGGCGGCATGGCCATCTCGGTGTCGAGACGCCGTGGGCCCGCCTAGCCGCTGATGTGGTACACGTGGGCGCGAGCTTGTACTTGTCCGTGATCGACTGCGGTCCCACGCGGTTCGCGTTGTGGCGACAACTTCGTAGGAACACGAGCGAGGAAGTCGTGCGCGAGCTGGAGCAGATCTTCTGGGAACGAGGTGCCCCTGCGGAACTGATCCTTGACAATGGCAGCGAATTCCGCTCCCGTGCCGTGCAGGCGTTGGCTTCCAAGTGGCAGGTGGCGATTCATTATCGCGCCGCGCACGAGGCCGGCGGGAACGGGATAGTGGAGCGAAATCACAGAACTGTTAAGGTAATTATAGCTCGGACCGGATGCGGTGTCCAGGAGGCGGTACATCGTTATAACGCGACGCCGCGTGGTGCGAGCGACAGCGCACCGTGTGTTGGGCTCTACCGGTACGTCTTCCGAGACTTGCCGGTGGATTCTACACGAGCGGTGCCGACTGTTGTGCCAACGCGCGACGGCTGGCGCGTTGGCGACACGGTGTGGGTGCGCGTTCGCAGGACAACCAGGTGCGACAAACGATCCCGTCCCGGGGTGATCACTCGGCTTGTGTCCGATTGTGTGGTAGATGTGGACGGGGTGCCGTATCACGTGCGGAATGTGAGACGCCGCGACGATGGTGTGCCTTCAGCTCCGTCACCATCCGAATTGCGACCGGACTGGTGCGATGTCGGCGAAACGGACGACCTGCGGTTTGAAGAACTGGCCGAGAACGGGTCGGGGGATGGCGATGAGAGCGAGAGCGCGACAAACCAGATTGAGAACGTGGGCGACCCGGGCGAGGGTGAGACAAGTGGGTCTGAGGACAAGAGTGTGTCAAGCGATGATCACGGTAATGACGATAGTTGGAGGCCGGGATCTGACGATATCAATAGTTCGGATTCGGACGAAGTTGAGTGGATGTCGCCGTTCGTTAGCCGGAATCGATATAACGTGCTGCGCGACGACATGTAAGCGCCGCCGCCGGGGCCGGGTAATGCGAATGATACTGGAGAATCAGGGGGGAGTGTGTTATGATAACGTCGTGTGGAAAGTGTTTCGTTGACCTGTCTCGCTGGCTTGCTCCTGCCATATGTGACCTCTGGGCTCTCGGCGGCCGGCGCGGGGCAGTGAGAGGTCAGCGGGAGGACGCGTGGCTGTGTGTGTGCTTGCTGTCTGGAACGCTCAGAACTTTAATACAACTACAAGACCTAGGATGGCAAAGAGTTGAAGACATGATTACTGAACGGGACATCAAAATCTTGCGGGGCCGTCTGCCACACACCCACGCTCCTGAGGTGTTACGCGAGCGTCTAGTTCGTCGTTATGAAGTATCTGTCGCACCACTCGGGCAACAGCTGACGTAATGCTGCAACTGCCGCGAGTTTGGCACTGAGTGCGCCACGTTCATTTGTGTTCCGTGCTTGTAAAAAGTGGAACACGTTGCCTTCAGATGTCCGAATGTCAGGCACTGCCAGCAACGCGACTTTTAGAGCCAGCCAAGCCTCAGGTATGTCAGAGAAATGAGTGGCAATTGCAATATGCTGCTTCTTAATACCGATGTTTTTAGTCTTCCTTGACCCTTGTAAATCGACGTTCATGCCTGAAAATCCTTCACATGGAGAATCTGCAATAAATACGTACACACATACAAGCAGCAAAACTGGCACTACAAGGGGCTGTAGTACAGCAATTGAACCGGAACGACCGGATTTTCCCAGGAGCGCAATGCTTTCGTTGCGTGTGCGCTTGGCGTGAAACAGATTGGTCGAGACCCACACCGGGTGTGCATTTTCGGTAATTGCAGCGCATCTCGGGCGTGCACATACCACGCTTTGCAGTCTAGACTACACCTCCGGTCTGAAAACCACGAAAATTTCCTACAAGAAACGATCAGTGCACCGCAAACGATTACACTTACCATCAGGACTTATCCAACGCCGGGAATGAGGAAGAATCGTGTGAAAAAACGTGTTACAGTACGGCGCTGCCACGCCCGTTCGGTCCGCACGGCCCGTGCCACGCACACGTCGTTCGGGAATGGCGGTTTGTTTACAACCTTGAGCGGATGATTACAACCGGCCAAGGCGTCATTACATTTTTGGTTGACTATCTTGCTGGAATAGATCCTTAGTCGTGTGAAAAAGGCCAGATTACCTGTAGTAATAACATAGAATGGTATGTAGTATAGATATACAAGCTATTACTATACGACCATCCCAGGAAACGGTTTACATTTAAACATCACCTCATACCGCTCTTCGCGCGGCGTATTCTTTGTTCGAAAGTACCAGGTCTGATCGCACCTTTTATCGACCTACGGCCTCTAGTATCCAATACCACAGCTTTGGCGCGGGGTTGCGCCTGCCACGCAACATTTCTGTCCTTTATTTCCCGGCAAGTAGCTGAGTACCACTCATACCCCCTAGAAGGGAGCGAAACAACCTCCTATATACCCGCTAACGAGTGACTCGCCGGAGACGGCCGGTGAGTTTGACGTGCCATCGTGCAATCGCGATTTTATTTGGCGATATGGGAGTCTCGTGTGCCTGTCACTTAACGTCGACTGCTCAGAAGATGCTCTTTCCAGTGATAGTATTTTCAAGCAAAACAAAAGAACCCATCTGAGGCGTAGTTCTTCAGTATCGCCCTAACTGCGTTACTGGACACAACCAGGGCATGATGCACTTGGCAGGGGTGTCGATTTGTATTGTTTTTGAGAAGGCCCTAGAAAGGGGCCTTTGAGACTGCTAGCATTCTCTAGCAATAGAGGCCACTGAGACGACCAGAGGGGCCCCTGAAACTTCTATGCCTTGAGACGTCCAGCCAGCGCCTGAAAGGGCCAAAGGACCTAAAGTATTGCCACTGCCACGAAAAAGAGAGACTTACAGAGGGCTCTTGTTACAGCCTGTGCGGCTTCTTGGACGGCAGAAGTTCCCCAGGGACAACAGGAAGGGACCCGGATGGCCTAAATGTCCCTGAAATTGTCAGATGAGTTCGTCACAGTGCCCGAGGTGTCACTGAAACTGCCAAGGGAGCGCCTCAGACGTCCCGAGGGACACGTTTACCAGCAAAGGGAACCTGAGACCACTACAACGAGGGGGCAGAGGACTACAGGACCAGATACAGACACGACATTTCAAATGGAGAGAAGGACGCAGCCGCCTTAACCCTGTTCCCGGCATGGGGGCTGAATCCGCCCCCTCGGGTTTTTTTTGCTTGCCAATTTCAGGCTTTTTAACGCATCTTCACGAAATTTGGTAACTTTTCCTAGCTATTCTTTCTACGCGCCGCGACAAAATTTCAAATTTCTATTTTATTCAGGGGCGGAGTCAGGCAACGTTTTCGGGAGGCACCTCAGGACATTTTTGGTCGCGTTGAGAGTAAAAGGAAAATGTCTGCCAAAAACAGAATTCTTAAGACAGGACTTAAAACTTTATACGGATGTACAGCTATATAGTTGGGCAATGTGCAGATGTAATTTTGTTCATCTGAGATCACTTTACAAGGTCAGGTCAAGGTCAAAAATCAAAATTAGTTTTTTTGCAATAATTTCGGCGACGTTTTCTCAAATGACAAACCCGGAACATATATCACGTAAAACGATGCCTTCTACTTGTGTACCAAGTTTCAGCTTGATATCAGGTCGGGTCACGGAGCTATGAGTTAAAATGTCAGTGCGCATACCCTATATCGCAATAGCCATGAAATGACATTTTTGAAATATAGTGAATTCAAATGATTAAAAACGTTTACAGATAATATTAAACGCATACGACATCATTCCAAGTGACCCCAAGGTCACTGGAGGTCATTTAAGGTCAAAGGTCACAAGTTGATCTGAAGAGCGTGCGACCACGACAGTTCCCCCTTTTTCATGTCCCTGACACCGCCTATGCTGACATTATACAAACATTGTGATGCGATTTGTACTTCTTTAGCATGACATGACTAGCAGAGGCCAAAACGGTGTTTTGGCCTCTTTTGTTCATTCATTTGTTAGAAAACTAGTCCTCCTATTTTTGAAACCCTGTGAATGCCCATGAATTTTCTCAAAATTTCAGATTTGTGTACCCATGGTAAAAGCCCTATCCATAATCTCTCGATTCATGCCAGTTTCATTGAAATCGGTCGATAAACAACGGAGTTATAAGAAGTCCAAAAATGCCCCTGATTTTGACATTTTTGCCCTCCTGTATTCACACATTTCAAAATTTTTGAAATTTCTTGTTATGAAAATCTAGTTCACTTTATGGCAAATCGATTGCCGTTTGTTGCGATGAAATCGGACGTGTAGTTCTCGAGATCTCACAGGGGGCCGAATCCGCCCCCCCCCCCCCTGCCGGGAATCGACCATACCGTCTAGTCCTCGGGGAATAGGGTTAAACCCCACTGTGGTTGCGATATTTCGGCCACTGTATACCGAAACAAAACGCAAAACTTTCTTCAATGGGATGACACGCTTGGATTTTTCCGGTTACTGTGCACGATAAAAACGCAAAATTACATGAAATATTTCGTCCTGTACCCGTGCGCATGAACTTGATTCATATCTGTAGAACAAAAAAAAATGAGAGGCCCAGCCGGGATGGGGGCCATGCGTGGACCATTCGTCCCATTCCGGCGAAATCCTGGATCCGCCCCTGCCTCTGCATGGCTGGCATTCATCTTCTTTTTATAGGAAAGGCTAAATAAAGAGAGCATTAAATTTCAACATAAGTTTAATGCAATCCGTGCGCGCATTTCGACGGAGATTGTTGTATATTATTGACATCCGTTTCATGATTTCTGTGACATTTGCGGACGGTTCCCCTGGCTGCGTAGACTGGAGGACATTTTTAGCCTTGACAGGATCTTGATGCCACACTGGAGTTGTCAGATGCTAGGAAGAAGCCTTAGTTTCAGGGGTGGCAAGCATAATTTTTTATAGGTCTGGTAGGTGAGACCTACCATTGTTGGTTTTTCTAAGCATCCTAAATCATAAATGCTTGAAATAAAAGGCATATGAAGAATGTGTGTTAGAATAAATTATATATATATATATATATATATACATACATACATATGTGTGTGTATGGTTTGGTATGGATAATTTTTTCAAAATCACAAAAAGGCAAAAATTGTCCTTGTTCAAAATAAGGAAGGCTAAATCCATTGCGAAAATTATATTCGGGAGGGTGCGGGATTTTCCAGCCCTCTCCTTGGCCTTACCAGTCATTCATGTAAAACAGTATGACTGGTAAGGCAGAATACAAACCCAGCCACTGGTGTCTGTATTCTGCTCTTGCAGTTAGTTTTCTGCACTGTCAGAATCACTGCCTGTGGGCAGCTGGAAAGAAAGCAGACATCTACTTACTTCTCTACAGTCAATGCTTTAATGCTTGGTGATAAGTCTCATATCCAGTATTGGGATAATAAGGGCAAATTGCTCTCTCCTGGTGGGAAACCTCCAAAATAGGGACCTGTAAGGCCGAAACGTGATCTAAATCTGGCCAAAAATTCGAAAATAATGGCCTGCTATTAGTCAATGTCAAAGGGAGTGTGTCTAGTCAAATCTCGAATTTTAGCTGCATATGTGCAATCAAAGAGGACATTGGTCTGAATCATCACGTATCATTCGTTTTCGCCAAATCACCTTTGATTTGGCGAATGGCCAAATGACCTACGGCGGCCAAATATATCCTGAAATTTCCCGTTACTCCAGCATCGTGCTGCCAGAACAGAGTTATCGGTTTAAATCCACCTCCTTTTCGCCACTAAGTGGGACCGATAGCTCCGATAACATATTGCCAGCCCCAGCGAATCATCTTTTAAGTTGTGAGCTCGCCAGCGATGACAGCAGACTTTGTCCAGCGAATCATCTTTCGAACTGCGAGCTGGTGGGCGACGACAGCAGACTGTGAACACGTCAGTCTCAGCAGCTTGGCGGGCGAGGCCGTAAAAAGATATGGTGGTTAATACTTGCACGCTATATCGGGTTTTGACTGCCTGACTGTCAAGGTCTTGCATTTATTCGTTGGATATGAGTATCCTGCATGTTCCTGTATTGATGAACAATTCCCATGACCATTTCAATGAAAGTTGGTTTGGCTGCCGCCACCCAACTTGCAGTGAAATGGCCATGGCTTTATTATTTTCACATTGGGAGATGACCACTCCGGCCGCCTTGCCACAACCTTCTTGGTGGCATAACCTTGCAAATACTTTGCTATGTGATAGACACCCGTTATCTTCATACGGCCGACGGCAAGCATAATGTCATCAGAATCCACATTTGGACTTCCAAGATTTTCTAAGTTCCAAATTGGAAGTTTGCTGGATATAACGTGTATTATATTCATCGGTAAGAAATGGACAGCGTATCGCCAACGAACTGCCTGAAATGTGATACGGCCAAATGTTTGTTTTAATATCCCGCTGGTAAACTTGGCTCCGAGCGACATACACTCGGAGAGAAAATCGTCTTTGTTCATTGTCTAATAGTGGAGTTTGGTTAGATCAATCCTTCACCAATCTTCATCAAATTAATAAACGGAGATTTCTGAGAGAGAAAAGGAGAACGAAATGAAGCCCTAGTTGCTAACAGAAAGATTACAATCTGCTAAAACAAAGACACCTTTAAAACTATTTATGAATAAATGCACGACCCAAAAGTTCCATTTGTTATCCACAATGACCTGTCTTCCAAAAATCCCTATTCGGATTACTTCTTGCTCTTTTCGAACATAGTTCAATCCATTGATAATCAGTGTTTTATCCTGCTACGATCCATCAGCCCAGATAACTTACGCTTAGCCTATAAACCCTAGACATTCTAACGAAAACAAACAACTCCTATAGGATCATAAATATGCGCATGCGCGGACAAACAACTTCTGAGCAGAAGTTACGGAGGCGGTTACTTCCGGTCAGCGATCAGCGCGTCTTCACTTCAATCGTGCGGAGTGTCGAATGTCGACGTCAAAGAACGCGTGCGCTGGTGCTGGAAGATTGTGGTCAGATGACTCCAAGGCTTAGCCGAAATTGTTTGCATTCTAAACCCGATGCCGATGGAGCGTATCAGTCCTACAATCCAAGCTCGTAAACTTCTATAATGCGAAACGGTTCCCCAAGGTCGCAGGTCCCCGGACCCGAGATTTCTCGTTTGATCTAGCGCAAAGCCGAAATTTCTCCTGCTTTATATGGCGAAAATGCGAAACATTTGCTGTTAGGGGGAAGGGTGTGCCCGCTGGGTGTGCCTCCCTGCAGACTGCTGAGCAATTCACGGAATTGCGAATCAGTTCGATTCTCATTCACAGCCCAAGGTGATTCCGATTCCGATTCTGACTCCAATCCTATGTTGGAAACGATAGACTACGATTAGATACCAAGAATCGTCCTGTCATTTTGAGCCTTTACAAGTACTATGTTTCATTTGGTGTTGAATAAACAACTGGTATGTAACTGGGACATGTTTCGCAATTTCTTGGTGTATGATAATGCTGATGACGCAGTTTTATCATGCTGGGTGCAGGTTTTGCTCGCCTGATACCTCCGGAAAGCTAGGAAGGAACCCGTACTCGTCGCACGGAAGTTGAGAATTATGTTCCGTTGGTTCCGTTCTCATTGCCTCGTTTTGTTCTGATCCGAAGTAAGCCATTCACGGAGCTGCGAATCAGTTCGATTCTCATTCACAGCCCAAAGCAATTCCGATTCCGATACGCCGGGAAATAGAAAACTGATTTGATTCTGATACAAAGACAATATGGTCTGTTGAATTTGACTTACGTAAAAACACTTCGTATTTCCAGCAAGTGATTTGCGCATGATTTCAGTTCTCAATGAGCTCCAGCACTCTCCCCCTTAAGAAAATCTGACCGTGTTCCTGTCCGGATAGCACCAGCGGACGGTCAAGGTAATGAGCTTCCGCTATGTCTCGGACAAGACCACCAAGTCGTAAATCGGGTGCCGCAGAGCGCTGGCGATGACTTATGATCTTTGGTTTTTCCGTCTGAAATATTAGGCCGAGATGCAAGGCCCGGCCCGTGGTCGCGGCGACCGTCACGTGTGCCGCGACCACCAGCCGTTGCCGGGCCCGTTCCGGCGCCGCCGGCGTCCGATGCCAGCTGACCTCTGACCCCCGGCAACGCGCGGCGAGGTAAGCGCTCAATGGACACGACCTGGGGCGAAACTCGGCCCCCTCGGCCCTGAACAGTGCCGTCACGTCGAAGCTGAAGGTCGGGGTCGAAGCGGCGCGAATGCCGCGTTCAGGGAGGACGGCGGCTCGGTGGGGCTGGCGTCAGTGAACACGAGAGTACCGTGAGCCGAGTAACAGCCAACGGCACGAGAAGGCGGAAAACATCTCGGTTTAGACGGAACTCAGGCACCGAGATAACCGACAGCAGCGGACAGCAGGCGGCGACGGAAGCGAATAATCAGAAGAGCAGAAGAAACACCCACTCACGTTATCCACTCACTGCGCTACGAGGCAGGGTCAGGTCCCCGCTCCGTGGCGACCGAGCGGACCGCGCCCAATGAAACGAGTATCGTGGGCAGAACCATTGGTGAAACTTTGTCTTAATGATTGGAGAAGAGCTAAGCTGAAGGCCTGAAAACCTAACCTCACCCAAAAGGTGGTTTTCTGAACGGATTTAGGCCACTTTATTTTGATCAATGACATTTTTGTTTGTTTATTTGTGTAACATTTGTCAGACAACCCAATAAATATATACGTACATATATATATATACGTATATATATATATATATATCTGTATATGTCATTTTAAACTTGACTTCATACTCTCTTCCTACCTGTTATCTACTGCAGTCATTATTTTTGTAACCATTCCTGTTTATTTCGAAGCCTGTTTTTCTTGTAATAGGAAGAAAATATGGCGGGAGCAAATTAACATGGGGGCCGCAGCCCCGCAAATACACAAAATTCCGCCCCTCACAGTGGATATGATGAAATGGCATATAAAGTCCGCGACAAAGTAAAGTACGGCAAGGTACTCAGAAGTGCTGGATCTTAGACCAAAATACTCAAGATGAAATCATATAATTTCGGTCCCAAACAGAATTACCATCAAATAGGTACTGACTGCAGCTGATTTAACCCGCGCACGACCGTCGGTTGGCGACGATCACGCCAGACCAGGGGGCGGTCGGCCGCCCCCCCCCCCCCTAACTCACGAACGGTTGGTCGCACGATAAAAATAAGCACACTGATGGAGAGCTTGTGATGAGCAGAGCTCGAAACTAGCCCCATTTTTAGTTTTAGGTATGTAAGCAATTTACGTCACGCATGTTTTCACATAGCCAACTGCAGACTGAGAAACGGTCTGAATCTCAAGGGCAGTGACTAATAACGCATAGGTAAAGGCACAAGCGCTCAAGCAAAGGTCCGCAGATGCCGATAAACGTCTAATTGTTTAGATTTGTTCAATATATACGCCGAAACGTTGAGTTAAAGACACGGTAATTTTCACGCCGGTTGTTGGAGGGCGCCGCAGCTGTACGCAGTAAGAAATTAACGGGAACTAATTTTAACGTTCCTTTATTTTGCGACATAAGCCTATCCATGTACATTTTATTGATCTTAGTGATTCTTGTGATGGTTTCTCATGCTTAAATTTTTGAAAAATTCATAAGGTACCAATCTACACAACTGGCGGAGCTTCATTCGCAACAGCCTGTTTATTTCGAAGATAAGCATTTTTTTAAATTTTTTGAAGTTCTTGGTATTACTTACGTCTGTACAAGCCAGTTCTGCCATTTTCTACCCATTCTGGGTAATTCATCCCTGATTTTGACGGTGAAAAGTTTTGCCTCACAACAGTTATTCGTGGCCTGACCTCAGTTCAATGGCTGAAAGTCATTCATACTTTGCCCAGTGACGGTAACTAGATGTCTGTTTCACTCCACACTAAAAATGTTATGAAATATTCGCCAATTACCGAAAAAAAGCGACGACAGGTCTTAAAATGGGCTTGAACTTAGGTCAATGACCGGGAAAATTCCGAAAAATCTGGGACAGGAGATTTGTTCCATCTATCACGATCACTAATCCCTCAAAGTATTATTGAGATATCTTGTTTTGCGAAAAAGTTACAGGGCGCTTAACTTTTTTGGACATAGGTCTGTTTGACTTCACCTAGGTTCAGGCGCCTGACCTGACCTGAGGTCAAAATTTTAACGCGAGATGTAAAATTGATGAAGCAAAAGGTACACAAAGTTTCGTGACTCCGTGTTTGTTCGTTCTCTCGCAATTCCCGGAAAACCTTCAGGGGGGCGGTCAACTGCCCCCCCCAGTCGGGGACGGATTAAGCTTTTTCTTGTTTGATCTGTTCACTGGTCTACTCACGGTCTGACGTTTGCTTTTTTAGCCTCCTTAACCCTATTCCCGGCAGGGGGGCTGAATCCGACCCCCGTCGGATTTTTTGTTTGCCAATTCCAAGCTTTTTGACGCAGCTGCACGAAACTTGGTGACTTCCTAACTATTCTTTCTTCGTACTGTGACAAAATTTTGAAATTCTATTTTGCTCAGAGGCGGAGCCAGTCAACGTTTTTGGAGGCACCTCAGGCCATTTTTGGCCTTGTTGAAGGTAAAAGGAAAATGGCTGCCAAAAGCAGCGTTTTCTAAGACAGAACTTAAAACTTTACATGGATGTATAGCTAAATAGTTGGGCAACGTGAAAATTTTATTTTGTTCATCTGACGTCACTTTACAAGGTCAGGTCAAGGTCAAAATTCACATTTGGTTTTATAGCAATACTTTCGGCGCTATTTTTTGAAATGCCAAACCGAGAATACATATGATGTACAAGGGTGCCCCCTACTTGTGAATCAAGGTTCAGCTTGATATCAGGTCGGGTCACGGAGCTATGATCTAAAATGTCAGTGCGCATACCCTATATCATAATAGTCGTAAAATGGAATTTTTGAAACGGAGTGAATTAAAATGATTGAAAACGTTTACATCTAATATTAAATGCACACAACATCATTCCAAGTGACGCCAAGGTCACTGGGGATCATTTAAGGTTAAAGGTCAACAAGTTGATCGAAGAGCATGTGACCATGACACTTCCCCCGTTTTCATGTTCCTGGCACCGCCTATGCTAACATTATGCAAACATTGTAATAAAATGTGTATTTCTTTAGCATAACATGACTAACAGAAGCCAAAAACGCGCTTTTGGCTTTTTTGTTCATTCAGCTGTTAAAAAACCAATCATCCTATTTTTGAAATCATGTGAATGCCTATGATTTTCTCAAAATTCCACATGTTTGGACCAATGGTAAAAGTCCCATTCATAATCTCTCGATTCATGCCAGTTTCATCAAAATCGGTCCATAAACGACGGAGTTATAAGAAGTCCAAAAATATCGCTCACTTTGACGTTTTTGCCCCCCCCATATCCACCCTGTTGAAAATTTTGAAAACTTATATTATAAAAATGTAGTATACGTCATGGCAAATCGATTGCCGTTTGTTGCGATGAAATCGGATGAGTAGTTCTCGAGATTTCAGGGGGGCCCAATCCGCTCCCCCCTGCCGGGAATAGGCCGTACCGTCTGGCCCTCCGGGAGTGGAATGAAGCCGTTCAGAATAAGTAACCCAGGATTTCGACGGGCGTCACCAGCTTGCTATTTGTCCATGTCAAAATCTTGAGTTAAACAACAACCCACATTGGTGGTGGGTTGCCCTAAAAAAAGGGCCGGGGGATGGTGTGACCCGACGTGATGTGTTCTGATGAACGTTCAGGTTTTATATTTAACATAATTAGATCACATGGGCATGGAACGGCACTCCTTACGTATCTAAGGGATGGGGCACTGAAAAGAACGATGGGTGTTCCTCCATGATTTCAGTTGTTTTTCTTCGGTTCCATTCATGAGTATTCATAGTCCCGGGGAAGTAATATCATGTCACGTCACGATAGCCAAGAGGCCTTGAACAGTGAAAACCTAGGATTCCAATTTGCCCGGACTGCGAGCTGCTCACCTGTCTCGACGCCGCGCGGTACATGCAGAACACAAAGGCGAGTGACGTCAGCAGTTGAGACGCAGCCAAACCAATCTGGCTGTACACGAACAGGTTCAACGATTTACCCAAGCGCCTGAAAGGACAACGACGCGGTGGTAAGGGTGGTGTAAAGCTGGGAAATCAGCCCAACACAAACATATATATATGTCTTGTTAAAACCGACTGCAACGTTAGCCTCTGTCAGCCTTGTTTTTTTTTTCGATGGAGCGAGCTGTCGTCTTCAGTTCGGTTGTGAATCGAGGTATCAGGGTCTCAGACACTCCTTTATTAACGTTCCAAAAAGATTTTCATCTTCAGAATCTATATACAGTTTGAGTAACCTCTCTGTCTGTCGATAAATCTTTGGTCCCGTCCAGGGTCCAAACGGGTTGACGAATCAGCACGTGCCGCACGCCTTTTCAAATGTTCCGCGCAACCACCAGAGAATCCGCTAGATTTCATCGCGCTAGATTTCACCACCCGTCACCGGCGCATGCCGCGCATTTTAGGGGACGATTTTGTTGTCCGTAGGAATAACACGCAAATGCAAACACTGCCAAACATCGTTCCCGTTCCGACGAGTTACGACTCGAAACGCACCAATCTGAAACGAGAACTGACTAGGCAATCGTGTGGTACACAACACTTTTCAATGCGCGCGGCGCGTACCACGAGCAAGCCACGGCAGTGTGAAAAGGTTGTTTCTGAACGCTTTCAGGATTGGGTTTCTGAGTTCTGGATCGCCAACTCTCAGCTGGCGATCCAGAAGTCGCAGCGACTCGGAAAAAACGTGGCGGTGCAGCTCCGTAGCAGCCAGCAGCTCCGTTTTCCGTTCCTACCGGCAGCCCAACGGCTCCGACCCACGGTTCGGATGCCACGCCGCCTGGACGAAGACGATGCACCCAGAACCCTTTTTAGATGCCATTTCAGTATCGCATAAAGACCGTACACGTTGTGCAATGAAAACCACACCGACGTGTAGCGCGTTATCATCAGCTCCATATCAACCCATAGAATTATCGTGTTTTATTGTATCATGTCTTTAACAGATTGTTTCATAAGGCCCTCAGTGTCGTAACGTGGATTTACCGCGGGAAAGAATAACGTGCCGGCTGCAGTCCTTACCTCGGTTCACAACTAAATGAAACGAATAGCCCACGAGCGGCTCAGAACCAAGGATCCGCGTGGTCCGAAACTCGGCACATTCTGCTGTCAAAGTATTCTTGGTTTCAGAAAGCTGTTTTCGACACTGAGCGACAGTAACTCGGAATGGATATCCCCTCAAAAGAAACTAAATAGGTCATCGCAAATCGCCCTGAAAAGAATGTGGGAGCGCCGTTCATGGACAAAGAGCACATTTAGAAACGGTGTCTGTCATGCACTGTCATGTCATGTCATGTCATTCAGCAAGGAACACGGCATTGTCACTGCTGACAATCCACGCCTCGAGGCCCAAAACCAACCAATTATCTCAACGGCCCGACTGCTTTGAAAGCAATACCACTCGAAACCGGGCTGGTCAGTGTCGATCATGAACTTTGCTTAACGAAACAAGCTGCGAGCGAAAGTGCAATACAAAGAACATTTATCGCGACGTTGCACTGTTGCATTTCAACAATTATCGACGAGGTCATGCGTTTCAAATATAAAAGCACTTTCGTTGTTGATGTTTCTCGACAGTGAAAATTCATTCTGAAAATTCTGCTCCGGCAGGCTAGCTAAACGTCAGCTCTTTTCAATCTAAATTGCATAAGCTTAATCTTGCATGTCACTGTTTTTTTCCATAACCCTCGTGTCGTGGACGACTTCATCTGGACGTTAAGCCTCGGTTTGTAGTTTTATATGAATAGTGCCTCGTGTACGCTGAGACGTCTTCGGTCATTACAGGTCATAAGTATCGTCGTGTTGTCAGCCAGTATCTATCTTGAAAGAGTATCGTCAGGCACCCGTCGTGAGTGCAGGGCAGGAGCACCGTCACGAAGGGGCATGGTTAGTCGTCCCTTCGTGACGAGAAGTTGTCGTAGCACCAATGTAGTGCGATTCACGAAGCCTGCAGTCTTTGTTTGGGCATACACTTCATTGGTGCTTGTCAACGTGTCATGTCTTTTAGTCAGATTACTCTTTACGACAAGATTTTGGATCGCTCTGTTTTGGTAATAAATGATGAGCGCTTGTTTTTTGTCCCAGAGGTCACGTGTTATGTCTTTCATCACTTTGTCGAGGGTTTTCCAGGCTGGTGTCGTCTGATTTTTGTAGGTAGAACAGTTTGACTGCACTCTTATGGTCCATGTCTTATCTCGGCTCTTTGTCAACAGTCGCATTGGCGTACCCGTTATTCACTTTCATTCACTCGTCTGTTTGAGTCTGTCAAGTCCAGAGTCGAGCAATGGCCGGTCCGAGCATGTGCGAAAAGCATGTTTGATGAAGCTTTAGTGACGCTGGCCTTGTCCCTGTTCCGGACACTTCTTGCGGACATATTTTGGGAACAGGTTTTCCATTTGCACATGTCTAACTGAAAACGACAGTTTATTCCATTAATGGTTTTTGCTGAACTGTTCTGAAGGGCGGATGCCTTTTTATGCAGTCACTGATGTTTCAACAAAGTGTTGCCAAAATAAATCAAAATTAGCATATCTATGTATTCGGTCTTATCCGGCCAATGTCTAACGCTGGCAGTTACATTTCTCAACGCTAAAAAAAACCACTCACCGAGAAAAAAAACACGTTCTGTTGTCACTAGTAGCGTAGCCAGAGAGAAGGTCTATGGGTCCTGGGACCCCCAAAATTTTTCGACCCATGAAGGGGCCCCAGGCATTTGCCTAAAAGGACCCCCTTGCCACGAAGAAAAGCCCACTCTTCCGCGCACTGCCTGGGGTCCAGGCCCCAGACACCAGACAAAGACCCCTCTGGTAGGTCGCGGGGTGCTCCCTGACCGGGAAAAGTAAATCGGCCCCCAGCAAAATGCATATGCGAGAACAGGAAAGGATGCTCCTCTGCAAAGGTGGCGCCAGCCAGGATAGGTCCTCCTGCCATAGGGCGGTGTCACTGTATCGGCAAAAGAGTCCCAGCGACGTTACGTAGGCCAACGACCCCAGAGGTCTATCATCCCAACTCTGGAAACATGTCCTAAAGGGCCCCAATGTTCACTGACCTGGAAAGCTCAGGGGCCCGGCTAAGCGAAGGCAGCTCCTGGCAGGAGAGGTACCTCTGCCCTGGAATGGCTGCCGGATGCCAGTGCCAGGCTGCGTAGTGGCGTATCTGGGACGATCATCAAAGCAATGCAGTGGAAACGTAGGCAGGTGATTAGCGACTGGCAGGCTGCCTGGGCATTCAGATCCACAAAAAGTGGGAACTCTACTTAAAATGAGGACCCAGTGACCAGAGCAGTAAATGTTCAGGAAAAATTCAGACCATCTCTCTCTATAGAAAGCTTCGTTTTTGGGGAAAGAAAGCAGGTTCCTACAAAGTATGCCAAGTGCTCTAGCCCGGCAGGGACGTCATCCTGCATTGTTTCAAAGGGGGCACGCGCCCCTCAATATTGGCTTCGCCCTCCATGCTGATTTCAGCCGCTCCATGTTGAAGCGGGCCCACGATGCCATGCTGGGGCCCATTGTTGAAATGACATTTCTATCAGATGAAGCATTTTGCAACTTTTTCAAACGGCGAGTACTACTCAGCAAATTCAAGTTGCAGGATTTCCTCGTCTGGTTCAGAAAATCCTCTCCTGAAAGTTTAAGGGATCTCTCAAAATAGCAACTGCGCCCTCAAAAACTTGAGGGCCCCACAGCATACTCCAGACGGCCCTCTAAAATCATTCAAGGGGATCCTTTAGAGGAATCCAGCGGGCTCTCCTGCGGTCTTGGGGCCCTCCCTAAACATTCTTAGGGACCCTCTCACACGATCAGGAGAGGATTTTTGAATCAGCCATTAAATGGTTGAGGGACCCCGAGGAGATGTTCGAGTGGCCCGCTAAAAATGCCAACAGGCCTCTCAAACGCTCCAGGGGTAAAACAATGCCAGCAGGCCTCTCAAACGCTCCAGGGATAAAAAAAACTGTCAACAGGCCTCTTAAACGCTCCAGGGATAAAACGAAAATGTAAAACAAAAATCCTGGGTCCCATGGATGAATTCAGGAACTGATCCTCTCTTAGGCCTTAGCGTTCCATCTTGAGTTCATCTCAAGCACCCATTTGATGTTTTTTTTTTGCCACGCCCTTTAGTTTTTGAGAGCCTCCGAACATTCAGAAAAGGAAGTCTGAACCGAACGAGGCTTTGTTTGAAATGCCCTACGAAAATATCACGGGGCTTCGTCAAAACGCTTGAAGACCCACTAAACTCCAAAGGGCCCTTTATGAAACAATATTCCTTCAAATTCGTGGAAAAGGAATTCTTGAATTCCTTTACATGGGCCTTGATAATTTTCAAAGGGCATCTCAGTCATTCAGGAAAGGATACGCCGGACGAGGAAACGTTTGAGGGCACTTTGAAAACATAAAGCGCCCCTGAAAAGATCGAGGGCCTCACCGAAAAACTCTGAGGGCGCTTTAGATGAATCCAAGGAGAGACCCCTTAAAATCTGATAAGATCTTAAGATCTCAGGGGCCCTCACTGAATTCCTATCGAGGGCGCGTTGGAGTTTTTGTGCGGGCCTCAAACATTTGAGAAGACCATTGGTATTTTCGAGGGCCTATGAAACATTCAGCAAAGGAAATTTTAAACCAGATCAGGAAATGTCGGAAGAGCCCACCGACAACATAAAGGGAGCTTCCCAAAAGGCTTGAGATTCCACGCAAACTCTAATGAATCCTTAAACAAGAAAGAAACCTCCGTGAGATTCGAGGGGCTCTTCCTTAAATTTATCTGAAACGTCCCTGATGTTTTCAGAGGCACCTCATATATCCTGAAAAGGGTGAACTGGACGAATAAATGTTTCAGGGGCCCTCTGAAAATATCAAGGGCAAACCTAAAACCTTGAGAACCCCACAAAAAACTTCCAATTAACACTTAGATAAAATCAAGGAAAGGACACTCCTAGAAGCCTGCTTGAATTCGTCTCGAGCACCCAATAAAATGTTTGTGGGTCCCTTAAACCTTTGGGGGGGCTTCAAAGCCTCCAGGCGTCCCACATCCAGGAAAGAATTTTTATGCCGACAAGCAAATGCTTGTGGGCTCTCCATAGATACCAAAGACCCTCTCAAAACGCTTGAGGATTCCACGAAAAAGGGCCCCAAAGGCCACGGGGAGAGCCCGTCTTGAATTCATGTAGACGGCCCGTTGGAGTTTTTGTGGTCCCTCTACTCCCTGAGTAAGTCCTTGACCATCGTATTTTTAGAGCAACTGAACAATGTCCTAGCGCGGTTTAAAAATTATCCCATAATGTTTTAGGGGCTTCCTGAAAACATCCAGGGCCCTCTCCTTCATGGCACCACAAAAAACCCTAATGACACTAAGGATAAATCCGAGGAAGGGCTCTTCATGGAACACCCTAAGCTGGGATGCTGGGGCACCCAATTTCAAGTTGGGTCCCCCTCGGCTCTTCCCCGATCAATCTGACAAATCGGGACCCCTGAACGTGTCTATATATATATAAGATCTATGCATATGGAAACAAACCAGATATCTTGTACAAATCATTTTTAGGACTGCCGTCAGTGAGAACAAAGTACCCTAAACCCGTTGAGAAACTCACATTTAGAGGGAGGTTAGATTTGGGGATCCCTCGGCTCTGCACCCCCCCCCCTCCCCCCAAATCGTTTACACAAAACGACCCCCTGGCCATGGGCCCCGTAGTGTTCACGGGGTCCCCTCAGTGTTGGGGTCTCCCTCATTCTCTGGGACACCCCGAAAATAAATCCTGGCTACGCCAGTGGTTGTCATGGAGAAATGTATAACACACGTCACGTAGACATGTGCATGTGGATAAGGTGAATGTGAGGGACGTATTGGAAATAACTGCATGACAACAGCACGTGACTTGCGAAGAATGGTTTTTGTTAACGCTCAGAAATGTTGTACCTGTCAATGTTTGAAAATGGCTAAAGAAGACGGAAAGGTGAACAAACAAAAGGTGATAACTTTTTGTTAGAATTTCGTTCAAACATAAAGAACACAATGAAAATGCATCCGCTCCGTCGAACAGCTCGTAAAGAAATTAACCCGGTCCCGACTGGGGAGGTGGGCATTTGATCCACGAAGATTTTTCCATCACTGTGAGGAACGCACGAAGCAGCGCCACAAAATTTCGTTTGACCTGAAGTCGAGTCAGGTTTATGACCTACGTAAAACCAAGTGGGCCTATGTCCAAAAATTTCAGCACCCTGTAACTTTTCCGGAAAACAGGATATCGCAATGCGACTTCCACGCATTCGTAATTTTGGAGTTGCAACAAGTTTGTTAACTCAGAATTTTCAGAAACTTCCGGGTCACTGGTCTAAGATCAACCTCATCTTAACGATGTCGTTTTTTTTGACTGACGGATTTTTTTGGAACATTTTGAATGTGACGTGATGCAGATATCTAATGATCGTCATTGGGCAACACATCAATAACCTCCAACCATTGACCCGAGGTCAGGCCACCAGTACCTGCGAAGAGTCAAAATACACGGCCGTCAAAATCGGCGATGAATGATTGGAACGGATAGAAAATGGTAGAATTGGCTCTCACAGTTTCGTATGATACCACAAAGTTGAAAACGTTCGAAAAACTACGTGTTTTGGAAATAAACAGGCTTTCGCAAACAAAAGCTCCGCCAGTTGTGTAGATTGAAAACTACTCAATTGTTTCCAAGTTCATAAAGGAAAACCACATCAAGAACCAGCAGGATAAAAAACACCACCTGGCAAGGCTTATGTTCACAAAATAAAGGAACACAAAAATTAATTACCGTTAATTCCATACCGCGTTCGGCACAGGCGCCCGCCATGCATTAGCGCGAATATCGCTGAGTCTAAAGTCCTTGAGATCCAGGCCGTTTCTCGCTTTTATATTGTCGGCTATACGGAAGCATACATAGGGCGTAAATGGCTTACGCATTATTCAAAACTAAAAATAAGGCCAGTTTCGAACTCTGCTCGACACGAGCTCTCCAACGGTATGCTTATTTTTATTGTGCGAGTCAGAGGCGGCGGTCCACCGCCCCTTCCCCAGTCGGGCGTGCATGGCGCCCACAGCCAGTCGGGCGCGGTTTAAAACGGAATATGCTGTAGTTTTTAATACGATATGTATACGTGTGTATATATATATACATATATATATATATGTATATATATCGTCATGCATAATACATATTTATCATCCCTTCCTAATTTCCGCACGCTCCGTTCATAAAAACTTCGATTTACAACACCTAACCGTGGTTGCCCTCGATTAACCTGATTCAGGCCACTTGGGCTCTGTTTTAAGTCCATTCATTTATGGACTATCTCTCCATAGATTTTCATTACGTAATGGATAATTAAATGGTAGAATTTGCATTTGCAAGAAAAATACGAAATGTTTTCTGTTAATCATTTGATTCTAAGTGTAGCACACAGACTAACTCCCCATAATGTTTTGCAGCTGTCTATGCGGCAGAATCTTTTCCAAATGCAACTAAGTGTCCACCCAGCAGCCAGATAAACGTGCAACCGTCCGCCGCTAACGATGGATCGGCTGCGCCACCAGCCTTCCGACTGCGTCATGACTGCTTTTCATACTACGGTAAAAAGTTACAAACCGATGTTAAGACCTGAGCAGCAGGAGATTCGTAAGGAGTTCAGCCCAAGCCAGCCTAAATTTCAGCGTTCTATCTTTATTTTTCCAAAAAGAGACACAATGGTGGGCAATATCTGTCTCTCACCAGTACGCGTATTAATCCTATTCCGTACTCATAACGCTACGGCGCATTCACGTTTGTTGGGGGGAGGGGCTTATTCCTCCCCCCGAAATCTCGAGAACAATAGTCCGATTTCATCGTAGCAAATGACAACCACTTTGCTAGAACGTAAACTATATTTTCATGAAAAAAACAAATTGTAAGGGGTAGATAGCGGGTGCAAAAAAACAGCCATGGGGATAGTTTTTCACTTGTTAGAACTCCGGTGTTTATGGGCAGGTTTTGACGAAACTGGCATGATTCGAAATCTAATCGATGGGACGTTTCCCATTGACCCATACGTCTGGATAAGTTAGGGATTTTGACAGAAATCATAGGCGTTCACAGGGCTCAGAAATTCGGAGAAAAATATTCCTTGAAAACCTTGAAAAACGTCTTGAATTAACATAAAAGCTAGAAATCTACTTTCAACTTCCTCTAATCCTATACTTCTCAAGTTTCAGCCATATTACATTGTATAATGATGGCAAAGGCCGCGTCAGAAAAAGGGACAAATGTCATGGCGGTATGTCCATCTGGTCAACTTACGAGCTTTGACCTTAAATGACGTAAAATAACCTCAAAGTCACATGGAATGGCCTTGAGTGCATCAAGAGTTTCAACACGATTCCAATCATCTGAACTGACGACATTTCTAAAAGTCCTGTTTATGTGGGTCGTGATACTGGGTACGCGCGATGACATTTTAGGTCATAGCTCTGTGACCGTACCTTTAAACTTGAAACACAGAGGACAGAGGTTGGGTCAAAGGCGGACACTGCGTTGGGTCAAATATGCTCCTTAGTTTGCATTTCGAAAAGAAACGTAAAAATATTGACATATAAGCAAATTTTGACCAGTTGTGTACCTATACATTCATATAAAGTTAAGTCTATGTTAAAAAAACAAGTTAAAAGAAACATAAAAAGTCTATATTAACAACTCTATCATTGGCAGTTATTTTACTTTTACCTTCAACAGTGCCAAAAGTGGCCTGAGATGCCTCCCAAAAACGTGGCTTGAATCCGACCCTGGGTTACATAAAATTAAAATTATACAGTCTGGCATATTGCGTAGAAAGATTACATGAGAAACGTCATCATTATTTCACGAAGTTGCTGAAAAAAACTAGTAGCTAGTACCAGCTAGTACACTGAAACTGCCCGATGCGACGACTCGGACTGTTTGAGTTTGATCGGACGGGCCTATAAAACTTGTAATAAAAAGTGAATCACAGAACGAGTAGGGGAAACCAGGGCAAAATGAACGTCTGAGACGAAGTGTATACAACTTGGAGTTCACTGAACGAACATCACAAAACACGTCTTTGCGTGGCCGTAGCCTTTTTGTTGCATCGCGGAGCGACTGAACTTGCCTTAACCCTATTCCCGGACGGTTAGACGGTATGGCCGATTCCCGGCAGGGGGGCGGATTCGGCCCCCCTGTGATCTCGAGAACTACACATCCGATTTTATCGCAACAAATGACAATCAATCTGTCATGACGTAAACTACATTTATATAGAAATAACTTTTCCAAATTTCCAAAAGGGCGGGTAAAAGGGGTAAAGAAGTTAAATTAAAGATATTTTTGGATTTTTTATAGCTCCGTTGTTTATGGACCCATTTTGATGGAATTCGCATGAATCCAGAGATTAATGAATGGGACTTTCACCACTGGTACACACATTTGAAATTTTGAGAAAATTCAAAGGCGTTCACAGGATCTCAAAGATAGGAAGACTAGTTTTTCAACAACTGAATGAAGACAAAAAGTAAAAGCACATTTTTGACTTCTGCTAGTCATGTTATGCCGAAGAAGTACAAATCGTATCACAATCTTTGTATAATGTTAGCAAAGGCAGTGCCAGGGACATGAAAAAACAGGGAACTGCCATGGTCACATGTTCTTCAGATCAACCTGTGACCTTTGACCTGAAATGACCTCTAGTGACCTTGGAGTCACTTGGAATCATGTATGCATTTACTGTGATCTGAAAACGTTTTCAATCACTTTAATTCACTCTATTTCAAAAGTTATTTTTCGTCTATTGTGATATAAGAGTGCGCGCACTGATATTTTAGGTCATAGCTGCGTGACCCCACCTGATATCGATCTGAAACTTGGTACACAGGTAGAAGGCTCCCATCTACATCATCTGTATCCCGGATTTGGCATTTGAAAAGATAGCGCCAAAATTACTGCGATTTTGAATTTTGTATAAATGAATAAATTTTTACATTTTGGCCTTGACCTGACCTTGTTAAGTGACCTCAGATGAACAATCTTGCATCTGTAGGCTGCCCAACGATTTAGCTATACACCCATATAAAGTTTCAAGTTCATCTTAAAAATGCTATTTTTGGCAGTCATTTTACTTTTACCCTCAACAGGGCAAAACATGGCCTGAGGTCCTTCCCAAAAACGTTGCCTGGCTCCGCGCCTGAGCAAAATAGAACTTCAAAACTTGGTCACAGTACGAAGAAAGACTAGCTAAGGAAAGTGACCAGGTTTCGTCAAACTGCGTCAAAAACACTGGAATTGGCAAGCAAAAAAACCCGAGGTGGGGCGGATTCAGCCCCCTGCCTTGAATAGGGTTAAGGTGATATTCTGTTTATGTTTTTAAACGGTCGATGGCATACAATATTGTAGGGCACATATTCCAGGAATGCAAAAAAGCGGGCAGGGCAGGGGAAAATCTGCCCTCTTAACTTTCCTGAAATTTAACGGTGACCCTGTGAGCGTCGAATGAAAACAAATAACCCAAAATACTTTTTTGTCCCCCCCCAAAACACACACGCACTGTGGGAGAGTTCCCGCGTTCCTCATATGGTGTTACATAAGATTCAGACTTGAAGACAGAATTTCTAAAACATTAATAAAAATGCTAATAATTTTTTTCATATAATGCATTTGTTATAAACTACATCTGCAGATGAGTAGAATGAGTAGAAATCTGTGCCAACGGGCAAACGGGAGAAGAAAGCCACAGAGAGGAGGAGTAGGAACAGGGAGGATGCATTCTGAGCATCTTACATAGCGCCGTATCTTTTTAATTAAAAGTAACTAGTTATCATTGCTTTCACACAGCGGCATAGTGATGGCTGACGTCCATTCTGCCCCGGCTGTGGGGCAAAAAGGACGAAGAACATTGCATATGTTTTGGAAAATATCGTGACGTCAGCATGACGCATCAAACCAAAAATGCGGAAGGTGGAGACGATGTTAAAGGTAATTTGATGATCTGGGTTTGATTTAGCCCGAAACTGCACGCCCAGTGGTAATAAAACATTTAAGGTGTCTGCTTTTCTCCATCTCCCCGATATAATACAAGCCAGGTTCGTAACACAAAGGTGTTCATATTTTCTTCACTAGCCCCGTAATTGCCTTTACAAAGTATCTGTCTTCCAAACTTTGCGTCACACTTTTGACTTTACCATCGTGAATTGGTTGACATTGACATTGACATTGACAACATTGACACAATCATCGTGAAAATGGCTAATGCGTCGTGGCCAAACTCGGACTGCTCATCATCACTGCGCACAAAGTTGCTCGCCCCTCAGGCAAAACCGAGGAAGTTTTCTAAGGCTCATGAACCCGCAGTCAGCGAGACAAACTGCAGACATCTTGTCTTAGGCCAGTGCCTACGATTATCAAGAACGTAGCCGGGGGAGGGGGGCAAAGGGGGCGGTGCCCCCCCACCCGGAGAAAAGATAAGGCCCCTTTGATCCCTTTGGCAATTTACAGTATTCTCAAATATGGTCCCTTATGCCATAACAGGCCCTCCATGTTGCCACAGAAGGCCCATGGAAGACCCATTGGGATTATAGGAGGCCTTTTAGCGCTATAGGAGACCCCTTGAAGCCTTTAGGAAGTCGCCTGCAAATTTTAGGTTTTTTCAGGCTACGGGAAACCACCTCCGCAATTGTTGGTGGAGGTCCATTTTGGGCTGAGAAAGCCTCTTGGGGTTCTGACGATCCTTCCCCCTTGGCCGTAGCTTGGCTACGTGCCTGACGACTGTCGACGGTCTACATAGATGACAAATTAACAGATCCATATTCATAAAAGATACAGTAACTGGTCTTCTAAGATCGGCGCACTAGGATTATTTTTTCCAATCTGATAATGACATGCTTACTTTGCACTGCCGTCGGCCGTCGCGTTGAGCCCAAAGATTGTCAATGCATCGGTAAGGTTACCGAAGAGGACAACGAGCATTGGCATTACAGCCGCGGCCGCCAGAGAGGCAACGACGCCAGCCACCATCAGCCACTTGTCCTTGCCGTCAGCGTAGCGGAACAGCTGGAAGAACGGGACGGGTTTCGGCAGCGATGGCTCGGGAGCAGTCTCCTTCCCCTTCGACCGCTGCAACTCGCTGCGATCAAACAAACGGGTGATGTGACACAGTGAATCGGGCTACGGACAGTCATTCTGTTCAGTAAAAAGACAGTGACGGACTTTCAGGTGCCTCATCACAAAAATCAGGTGTGGAGCACATTTTCATGTCATGCACCACGGAAACTAGCGTTATCGTAACCGACTTCTGCCATGCAAGAGTCGGTTTAACAACAGTTTCAGTTGAGGAACATTGAAAATGTTCCTCAACTAGTGAACCGCTATGACCCCTTTGTTTTTGCGGTAAAAAAATTTACAGGTTAGGATGCGCCAATAACGCACTTAAGATATATCAACAGGTAGGTTACAGACAAAAATGGCTGGACCTGTACACGCAGGCCTACCTGGGTCTATCAGAATGTTATCAATTGTCCTATCCCAAGCCCTTCTCTTTGGCTTAAATATAACCTTCCACAGCATACGACAAAGCAGGGCACACATTCCCAGGACGATCAGCAATCTGCTTTATCTGAAGAACCAGTCATATACAGGCTGCACCAGAGACAGCCCACTCATGATTCATTCGATGTAAGCGCCAGATTATTGTAGGGTGGGTGGGGAGATGCCACTTCCAGACATTCATACAGGAAACAACAAGGCTTCAACAGGCTAAATCTTAGCAGACCAAAATAGGTGCAAACGTTTTAACTCCTGATACGGTCAAACTAATCTTCGTCATTTTTGGCCAATCCTATTTGGAATGCTCAAAGCGGTAATGCTTACACTAACGTAACCTCGCTGACTGTAACCTGCTGCAGGGCAGTATCACCCATGTTCGCACTCGACAGTTCTTCCTCCGGCTTCATTTGGCCCTCACTGGACGACACTGTGGGACGTAAAAGGCCTTCCGCGAGTCGCGACCTGAAGAAAAAATACACCACGTAATAGGCTTGCAACGACTCACATTTTTACCAGTCCATTATAGTCTGACTCGGGGCTTTACGACTGATTCCAGTTAGAGTCAACGCCGATGTTGTTTATCCGAATCTGTGTTTAGTCCATTCTGACTAGAGTTCACTCACCGATTCGGTTTAAGACTAATAATGGTGCTAAAAGTGTTAGGAACGGTCACAAAGTTTTATGATCTGAAGTCAAACCTTTCTTGAATTAGCGAGCAAGACAAAGACCAAGGGGCTTAATCCTATTTTCACGTGGGGGAGGACGGGGGACCTTCGCCCCCCTCTCGCCTGAGGTTTTTTCGGGGCCAAAGGCAAATCGTGTACGATAATGCGCTGAAATTTAGTGAATTTTCCTACGTATCCTTTTTACACGTAACGTAGGAACTTGCACTTCTTGTATGAAACTGGATCGGCTCCAGGAGGCGATTCGGGAAGGCATGACGTATCATTTTGCCGTCGTTTCAGACGAGTGCTCGCACGTCGAAATATCGGTGCTGCTAGCCAACAGTTATCAGTGTTATCATTTAAATGAATAATTATGATCAATGATCATCTATACCATCTACAAATTGTTTGCAGACTCCCAGCGGTGAACGCAGGGGACATCACAGGCACAATGCAACCTCGTGCGTAGGTGGGTTCAACGAGTTGAAAACAAGATATGGCTGAAGAATCAAACGATTTTAGATGTCGCAACACTGATACAAAGGATATCCGTGGCAGTGGCAGCACAAATATTGATCAAGGGCAGAGCCACATGCATAAATCTGGGAAGCTTGGACATAGACACACAACTAAATATGATTTACGTAACTAATTTGCAACCCAACATTGATGTTTATTCACGCCCACAAGTGGCATTTACTTGTACATGCTTTGGTTGTCGCGGATCCACGAAAATTACCGCGGGGAAACAAGAAAACAAGTACTACCGTTGGTTTTATCAAAACATCGCTAACACTTTCAGTACGTTACAATGACCCCTTATTTTCATTTTCTAGACGCATCATCCACGTTTCTAATACACTGTAACTGTTGCCTCACATAAGGATATTAAAATTGCCCTAGCTAATGGGGCAAAACTGAGTGAAAATACCCCAAAAGTCTGAAGATAACTGCCGCCTATGCCTGCCATCGTGAATACGCAACTGCTCCAAGAAATGCTGCCAAGTATGTCTTGAGACTAATTAAAGACCAACAAGTTTATATGAGCATCAGAGTGCGTGGTTGTAGCGCCGCAAGGCAGAGGACGAAAACCGGGCGCGTATCTCTTTGCTCTGATGAAGGTGCCACTGACATTTTAGGCAAGTTTTGCATTTACGAAAAGTTAGTTCAGATCACAAGCTTTTGTTTATCTTATTTCAGGACCCGCATTTTACAGTTATATCTTGCTGGGGTCGGGGCTTTTCGCCACCTCTTTCATATCTCGGGCACTAACCGTCTCATTTTGTTGCGAGACGGCTCCAGCGGATTCTTGTGCCGTGATCTAAAATTCTGCGCGTTTGAAAATCCCAAAAATGCTTGAATGGCGGTGTCAGCAACCAAAGTGGACGTTTTGTAGCAGGTTCATTGGCTGCCACTCGATTAGGTATTTTTGGTACAGCGTTGACCAGAATGAACAGAAATGAGACCCAAGGGTCGGAAACATGTTCTTTAACCCTATTCCCGGAGGGCTAGACGGTATGGTCGATTCCAGGCAGGGGGGGGGGGGGGCGGATTCGGCCCGCCCTGAGATCTCGAGAACTACTTGTCCGATTTCATCGCAACAAACGGCAATCGATTCCCCGTGACGTGAACTACATTTTTATAAAAAGAAATTTTCAAAATTTCAAAGTTTGTGGATACAGGGGGGAAAAAAGGTCAAAATGGGGGGCACTTTTGGACTTCTTATAACTCCGTTGTTTATGGACCGATTTCGATGAAACTGGCATGAATCGAAAGATTATGAATAGGGCTTTTACCATGGGTCCGCAAATCTGAAATTTTGAGGGAATTCATGGGCGTTCACAGGGTTTTAAAAATAGGAGGATTAGTTCTCTAACAACTGAATGAACAAAAGAGGCAAACATCCTTTTTTGGCTTCTGATAGTCATGTTATACTAAAAAAGTACAAATCGCATTACAATGTTTGTATAATGTTAGCATAGGCGGTGCCAGGGATATGAAAAAGGGGGAACTGCCACGGTCACACGTTTCTCAGATCAACTTGTGACCTTTGACCTTAAATGACCTCCAGTGACCTTGGGGTCACTTGAAATGATCTCGTGTGCATTTAATATTATCTGTAAACGTTTTCAATCCTTTGAATTCACTCTGTTTCAAAAATTTCATTTTTTGGCTATTGCGATATAGGGTACGCGCACTGACACTTTAGGTCATATCTCTGTGATCCGACCCGATATCAAGCTGAAGCTTGGTACACAAGTAGAGGGCACCCTTCTACGTCATGTATATTCCGGGTTTGGCATTTGAAAAATTGCGCCGAAATTATAGCGAAAAAAACAAATTTTGACTTTTGACCTTGACCTGACCTTGTAAAATGACCTCAGATAAAGAAAATCATATCTGCATATTGCCGAACTATTTAGCTATACATCCATATAAAGTTTTAAGTTCTAGCTTTAAAACTCTGTTTTTGGCAGACATTTTCCTTTTACCCTTAACATGGCCAAAAATGGCATGAGGTGCCTCCCAAAAACGTTGCCTGGCTCCGCCCCTGAGCAAAATAGAATTTTGAAATTTTGCCCCAGCACGTAGAAAGAATAGCTAGGAAAAGTCACCAAGTTTCGTGAAGCTGCGTTAAAAAGCCTGGAATTGGCAAGCAAAAAACCCGAGGGGGGCGGATTCCGCCCCCCCCCTGCCGGGAATAGGGTTAAGGTCAAAACATCTTCAAACGCTTATCAATGGCACATCCATGTTACCGCCCATCCATCCATCCAGAATACAAAGGTACGGGCGGATCCAGGATTTTGCCAAAGAGTGGGGGGCGAATGGTCAGAGCGCCCCCCCCCCCGACTCCTCTTGGCCAGCCCCTCCCATTTTTTGCTTTTCAGATATGAAAAAACACAGGGATCGCGGGGGTCAAGGGAAAAATATCTGATGCAATTTTGCGTTTTTTATACGTCAAGTAATAGAAAAATCAAGCGCGTCATCGTATTTCAGAAAATTTTGCGTTTTGTACCTTACAAAATGGCAAAAATATCACAGAAAGGCGGAACTTTTGGCGACTGGGTGCCTCTATCCATTTGAAATGTTGCGTCCGTACCTGGTCCAGGAGACCTCTACCCCTTTATAGTCTCTAAGACTTTCTCGCCGGCTTAGGATAGGTCCCCTCTTCGAGTTACAGGGGCACTTTTGGTGATCTCGGAACGTCTGCCGTGTTAGGGCCCCCTAGAGTTCTAACGTTCCTTTAAAAATTTTACGTGCCCCTCGGGACTTCCCAGGCGCTCCTTTGGCAGTTTCAGGGTCACCGCGGAGAGTTTCATCGATCCATCGGGCAGTTTCAGGGACTTTCAAGCCATTTCAGGTCTATTAGTCTTTCTGCTATAACAGATGCATCTGACAATCCTCTAGGTCCTTTGGCCGTTTCAGGAGCAGTCGGAACATCTCAAGGTTTAGTCGTTTCATGGGCCCCTCTGGTCGTGTCAGGGGCCTCAATTTCTAATGGTTGCTAGTTAACGGTCTGTGCTAGTTAACGTTGGAGCCGTCTCGCAACAAAATGAGACGGTCAGTGCCCGAGACATGAAAGAGGGGGCGAAAAACCCCCACCCCAACAGGATATAACTTTAAAATGCAGGTCCTGGAATAAGACCAACAAAAGCTTGTGGTCTGAACTGACTTTTCGTAAATGGAAAACTTGCCTCTCCAGCAGTCTCGGTGGTGAGCATGTTGTAATAGGTGCCCCTCTTGACGTGCCTGGGGAACATGTTTGCCGTCTCAGGGGTCATCTGGCAGTAACAAGTTACAGCCTTTCGGCGATTTTAGGACCCCTGTGCAGTGTCACGAGCCCTCTCGCCGTCTCTGGTGTCTGTGGTGTCACTGTCTCTGTCCATGTTCGTATCACGGGGTCTACCCCTGTTACAAGGGGTATATCTGGCAGTCTTGGGCCCTCCTAAACTAAACAGGGGCCTTTGTTGGCGTTCCAAGGGTCTCACTGATAGTCTCGGTGGACTTTTTCCGTGCCAGGAGCCCGTCTAACAAAATCGAGAGCCTTTTGGTTGTCCAGGGCCCATGCCGTGGCCCTCTTGTCGTTTTTTCCTCGCAGAGGGCCCCTCTGGCCTTGCAGCGGCCCAGCTTGCAGTCTCAAGACTCATCCGATCTTGCCGGGACCCCCTGACTGCGTCGAGAACCCCTCAGGCTTAGACCAGTGTAGCCCATTTGGGCCCCTCTTGAGGTCCAGACGGTCACCGATGAATCCCCGTTCAGGGGCCGTGGATTTAGTATGCTGTCCTACGCGCCCTCGTAAGACCTTGCCGTCTCAAGGGCCTCTAGGCACTTTTACTGGTCCCATGGGCCCTTTGCCATTTTGGGCCCTTCTCGCGGTCCCACGGGTCTTTGGAGAGTTTTGCGTGCCATTCCATCTGTCTTAGGGGCCATATCGCCGTCTCAGGAACTCATTAGCCCTCCCCGAGACCCTCTGCATCAGGAACCTTCAGCTTTTCACACAAGCCCGTGAAACCTATTCGGGGTCCCTATGGCATTCCAGGGACCCCTATACCGTCCTAGGGATTCAGTCCTCATCCTGGCTGTCTCTGGCGCCCTATGACATTCTGGCAATCTCAAGGGCAATCGGCCATGTTGGGACCCTGTTGTGGCCGCAGAGGTCCTCTGGAGGTTCCAGGGGCACTTTTATGCTTCTCAGGGATCATCTAGCCCTTCCACAGACCTCCTGACTACATCAGGAACCCATCATGTTTTCACAGAGACCCCGTGAAGCCCATCAGGGGCCTATTCGGGGGATCCCTTTTAGTCGCGCCCCTCTCGGCTTGAGGGAGGGAGGGGTTGTCCCATCGCCCCCTCCAACTTGGATCTGCGTTTGCACAAAGGTAATATATATTGTATCGTTTTTGTACTTTTACGAACCTTTACCGTCTGAAAGGACCCCATCTGAGCCACTGTAACCTCATCTATGTTTTGGAGCGCAAAAATATACATAAGGTTACCATGCCGATGACGGAAACAAAGAATGGCGTCTTGCGCTTTGATTTGTAAAACATGCGGAAGTGTCTATATCGGTGGGTATACAGTGCCTGCACACGCCCGAGGTCAGAGTGTGATATTATGTTGACATGTTGATATGCACTGCAGAATACATCCATAACACAACCGGGAGCCACGCATGGGGCAACGTTTGTTATCATCATGCCCGAATGTTTTTATGTTGTGGCCCAACCTGCATTTTGATGAAAGTTAATAATTACCAGTGGCGGTGTCATGGGTGTGGAAAAGGAGCACGGAGTGGATTTTTCTTGCGCATTCATCATTCTTCTTCACAACACTAAGAACGGTACCGTGGTGCCCACCACGATATGTGGGGCCCTAATTAGGGTTCCGTGGATCGTCCTGGCATCATCCGCCATAGGTTGTATGTTAAAAGACATATTCTTTGCGTCAAATTGCAGACCAGTTCAAAGACGTCATTGGAGTCGCATTATACGGACATAAAGTTCGTGGCGTGGTCTAATGTGCCCATTTCTGGTGCCCTGGAACCGTCCTTGCTGTCATAATGCTGTCTTTACATATCAGGATAAACAAGAATGACGGATAAAGCGTACCGACGGCTGCTTTGTGCTTGATCTGACAATGCAGATAAGCTATTTTACCGAAAGAAACATCTAGTGTTCGTTTCCTTACCCTTCCTCGGATCTGCCACTGCATTCATAAAATGGAATGTTGCAAGGTATGAAATGGACACGTGCCTTGCAAAAACGTGACTTGACTCTCATAACATCGACCAGAGCACGTGGAGTCCTCTGCCTCAGTAGTGACGAAAACGCCTGACCATGCCTCCCAGAAAACAACTGATTCTGGACCCGCTTCCGATAAAGCAAAAAATTCATAATTTTCACAGTCATCGTGAGAAGGATTTTAAGAAAAGTCACTCCGCTTTATACCTTGACCTCAAACCGTCAAGAAACGCCAAACAAAAAATCTCAAGTCGAGCTTATCAGCCTCCCTCCAGCCCGGAACGGGATTAAGCCGCATTTCGTCAACATCAGTCCAGTAGATCGGCAGATCACATGGAGGTGGGTCGAGACGCTCGATCTTACCTTCCCCCCCCCCCCCCGCTTACCCGCCGCATACATTTCAAACGAAATCCACCGCATGAAAATATGATTAACAAGATTTGTGACTGGCAAAAGGCTCATGATTCGGTGGACTGAGAGTATCTACGTGCCATTTAACACAAATATGGTTTTGGCGCAAACTTTTGTAAATGGATAAATGATGCTTCAAAAAGACCCAAGCCTGACAAACACTGCGCAGGTGCAGCTCAATGGCAAACTTTCCGATCCGTATAAAATAATGCGAGGCGTAGGCCGGTGTCCCCACTTAGCTACAGCCTGTTTCTGCTTTGCAATGAGCCCATGTTGCAAAAGATTCGAGATAAACCACACATTGAAGGCACTGCATTTGGTAACACTGAATTGAAGACATTAGCCTATGTTGACGACACCTTGATCGTTACAGAGGGACAACTTGAATCGTTGAAGGAATGCATTCGGTGCCCTCAGTAGTTCTGTCAAGCATCTGGCCTAAAACTTAACAAGCACAAAATCCGAGCACCCTGGATAGGAAGTCGGCGACACCAACAGAGAGACATCTTCCCGGAATTAGCTCGGGAATCTGGTCCAACAGATTATGTGAGGTTTAAGATGGACCCAAATCATAAGAACGTAGCTGAACTAAGCCACACAGATAGAATAAAACGACTTAAACAAAAACTACACCCTTGGCTATCGAGAGGTTTCACACCATATGGAAAGCCCAAGTATTAAAATTCGAAGCCTTGCCCAAGTTAACCCGCCCCCGACTGAGAGCGGGATTGACCGCCCCCCACGAGGTTTTTCCGAGATTGCGAGAGAACGAACAAACGCAGCGCCACGAGATTTTGTGTACCTTTTGCTTGATTATTTTTACATCTTGCGTCAAATTTTTGACGTCAAGTCAATTAAGATATCTGACCTAGATCAGGTCAACTGGGCCTATGTCCAAAAAAGTTTAGCGCCCTGTAACTTTTGCGCAAAACACGATATCACGCCGAAACTTTCAGGTGTTACAGACTTTTATAAATGCAACAAATCTGCTGTCTCGGATTTTTTTGGAAATAAACGGGTTATTGGCCCAAGGTCAAGCCTGTTTTCAACATAACTTGTCGTTTTTTTTCGAAAATTGGCGGATTTTTTTTAATAGCAATTTGAGAGTGGGAAGATCCAATTTACCATATTGTCATCCAGTTTCCGCCAATGGGCAAAGATTCAATAACCTCCGACTTCTGATCTGAGGTCAGGTCACGAACAACTGTTATGAGTCAAAATGCATTGCCATCAAAATCGTCGGTGAATGACTCAGATCGGGTAGAAAATGGCAGAACTGGCTCGCAGAGTTGCGACTAATATCAAGATGTTCAAAAAGTTTCAAAAAATCGCAATAAAGGGTCTTTCGCAAACAAGGCTCCGCAAGCTGTGTAGATTGATGACTACTAATTTTTTCCGAGATTTAAGCATTAGAAATCATCATAAGAACCACTAGGATCCAGAAACAACACTTTGAAGGGTATTTTTCGCGAAAATAAAAGGACGCTAAAATTATTTCCAGTTAATTTCATACCGAGTTCGTCTATTGCGCCGATGCGCTGCGGTGCAAAAATCGCCGTGTCTTTAACTCAAAGTTCCTGCGTACATATTAAACAAATCGGAGAAATCAGAGGTGCATCGGCATGTGCGGATTTCTACCTGTCCGCTGGATCCTTTATCTAGACTTTATTAGAAACAACCCTTGAGATCCAGGCCGTTTCTCGGTCTCATCCAGGCGGTCAAGGGAAAATTATATTAGGGTGTATTATTATTATAAAATTATCAATAAAAAACATATAAATATATAAAATATAAAAATAAAATATAACAAATACAATATAAAAAATAAAACATGAAATATTAAAAAATATTACGTAAAATTATTACAGGGTATAAATGGCTAACATATTATTCAGAACTAAAAAATGAACACAGTTTCGAATTCTACTCATCAGCAGTTTTCCAACCGTGTGCTTATTTTTATCGTGTGACCAACCGTTCGTGAGTTAGGGGCCCCAGTGCACGCCATGCACGCCCGACCCCCCCAGTCGGGCTGGCATGGCGCCGACCGACAGTCGGGCGCGGGTTAATTCATGTAATGACAGAGGTGCCCAAGCCAAGGGTGCAACATGTGAAGATTAATGAAAGTATAATGTTCCACTTTGTTTGGGACGAGATAAACAAAATGAAATGTTCTACTAAAAAAAATCCTGTATGAAACGGCGGGCTAAAAATTCCTGATGCATCGGTTCAGGCAGACGATCTAAAAATCATTTGGGTGAAAAGGGTATTTGATAAAGCTTGCAAAAGCAGCTGGAAGGCAGTGGAGTAACACACTATTTACATCAGCAATGACATTTCTGTATTCCACTGCGATGGCCCAGATATGTCACCGATAGGTAACAACCCACTTTGGTCTGATGTGGCTGCTGCCTGGTTTAAAATCAGCTCAATGCAAACCCCAACCGGTTGGGAAATACCAAGTCCGTTTGGTTTAGTATGTATTTAAAACTGGAAAATAAGGGCGAGATATGGAAGCGGGAACTAATCACGCAAGGGATCATAATGATGATCGACCTGTACGACGTGAATGAAGGAAGCTGATAAAACCGATATAACTGAAAAGGAACTGCAGTTTCAGCAACTTTCTTACATCGTGCGTCCTTCAATTCGCAATTCCAGCTGGGTGGAGGCAGACCTTGTCTAGAGAAAAACCAGAATCAGATGAACTGCCGGTATGTTTCGAGCAAATAAAGAAAACCGCCAAATTCACCAGCCGGGCATACTCTCATTTGTTTAGCCATATCGAGATAACATGCCTTACAAAAGCTCAAAGTCAGTGGAAAACGGAACTCTACCTCCCCTTCAATATCTCCTGGCATGAAATCTTTTCACGTTTACATGAAAACACGGCAGATTTTAAGTTTCGATGGCTCCAGCTACAAATCATCCACAGAGTACTGCCGACTAATAGTCGCCTAGCAGTTTATGGCATCCGCGACTCATGTGACTGTGACAGATGTCCAGGACAACGAGAATCACTTTCTCGTTTATTTTGGTATTGCCCAAGGGTTTATGACCTCTGGACCAGCCTTCAACAAGTGTTGGGTCTAAGGTTCCAGTTATCACCACAGGCTGTAATTTTGGGCACTCCTAAAACAAGCGGGACAATGCGACAGGATATGTATGTTCTTTTGGGGAAACGTTACATGTGGCTCTGCAAAAATTGGCACAGCCTCCTATGTTGCAGGGATTTGTAAATGACATTGCGTTATACCACAGTTGAAAAGTATGTAGCTTCGATCACAGATACGATAACCAGATATGACATATGAGCACGATTGATCGAGTTGCTGAAAAAGGACAGACAGCGTCCGCCATGATTCATGGATTCAACAGCTGCCCAGCGCGGCCGCCGGCCTCCAGGGCTCGCTGGTTGCGGGGGGGAGCACTGAGCGGGGCAAGGGGAAGCGCACATATACAGGCATCACTGCTTCACACAGAGATATTTCTCCCCGTGGGCCAGAATACCCTGAATATGTGTTGTTGGCGACTTAGTGTAAGAGTTATGTCCAGTGTATGATACTGCATTAACTGGAGGAATGTTGTATTAGATGGAACACACTTTGAAACAAAAGAAGATTTACAAGCCCTCCTCAGCCGGGGATACGGTTAATTCTTGCATCAGTGGGATTTCTAGGCAATATCCTCAGTTTTTCGCTGGCTTCGGATTAAAAGGCTTGGCGCAGGCGTATCAAGCTTTCGGGACCCTTTCCTCAATCAGGTTAACGTCGCATGCTTTCAGAAAGTTCTGGGCAATGTCAATCGTCGCAATTATGCCCAAGAGCGGAAAAAAATATATTTCGACTTTTCCAAAATTACTGTGCACGCAAGCCCTATTCTTTCCCTGCAGAGTCACGCGAGTCATGCTATTTTTGTAAAGTTAGAGGCGCACCTGAATCTCAAGCTTACTTTAAAGCTTCGTCCACGATTTTGCCCCAAACGGCCCACGCAACGCAGCCGAGCGGCCGCGCCCACCGGCCGGCGCAGGCGATCTTCTCTTTACTCTGGCAAATACAAAACTTGTTAACACATTGTAACAAAAATATTTTCTTAACTCAAAAAATTATTCGGCTCTAAAGTAGTTTGAAGTAAAATTGTAAAGCATTCCTGTTAATATCTCCATCTGTAAAACGGTCCCACCGTTCACTCGTTCAAGGCCGAGTTCGATGTCACAGACAAAGACGTCTGGGATATCCATGTCACAGACAAAGGCGTCTGGGATGCCCAAGGTGTTCTTGCCTTCAACAATGGGAGTGTTGCACTTAATGACATTCTTTGTCAGCAATGCAACTCGATACTTCCCGTGAAAAAGTCAGTACGAGCGACAAACAATGCAGACTAGCGTCTGGGTTTCTTGGGATCGCTACACAAGGCCGCCAACTCTCATTGGTCTAGAACTCCTCACGCCACCGGTTTACGCTCCTTGTTTGATGGCGTTACCTTCTCACATTGGTTGACATCACGTCAATTTTGTACCTCCTGGCCCAGGTCGTTTCCGTTAGTAGGGAGTATAAATAGTGCCCCGCTCGTCGTCACGTAGACACTTGTGATTTTGAAGCCATATTGGAAAGATGTCTGTGTAGTGTGGAGGTCGGTGTTTAATGGATGACTGAAGTGAATAGAGGTTGGACTTAGAAGATTTTATCTGTGACTGGCTCGCGAGAAAGACTGGCACGAGCGAGATCGTCCCTAGTTCAACTATCACGCAGGCAGTTAGAAATCTGACGCACACATACAAGTTACGTACTACCTCGTCCGTTAATGAAATCAGGACTTGTGCTATACATGTTGCACCGTTTCCTGCTGTGCGTTCAACAACGTACATGTAACACTAAAGTTCAATTCATCGCTTCCGGAAGAAGACATCAGTTTTTACAACGCTTTGCCTACACTGAGGAGGAAATCGTTATCAGCTTTTGCCTTGGTGACCAGTATTTCACAGCGTGTTTAATGGTCTCAAAGCCAAAGGCAGTTCATATGTGAATACGGTATGTGTGAACTGATGTGGCTCAAGGAGCCCAAACACCGGCGCAGTGCGCGGTGATGTCTGCCGGCCGGCGCACGGTCTTCGTTTTCTTTACTCTAGAAATTACGCAGCTAATTGAAATATCACAAATTATATACAGTTCTGTTACTAATGAAACGAGGAACTGCATCTTTAGATTAAAATCAGTTCTGGCACAGGACCCTAAATAAATGGCATGTAATACGCAAGGTAACATGCATTCATCGCTGCAGGCAAAATACGACAATAGACGTTTTCCACATCAGAGTGACTAAAATGGACAACCAAGCATTATCATCTCTTGCATGTGCAATCATTATTCCTTCACACGTTTAGTGGTACCATAATCAAACCAGCTGAGATAACAATGTGTTTTGCGTGCACTGATGCAGCTCATGAAATTGCTACCGGGCGAAACAGCGCTCGGCCTATTGCGCATACGTGCGTCAGATGGTGAAAATGTAAACTCCAATGATGTAAAATGGATTCCAAGTATCTCATTGAAATTTCTAGGATGACTAGGAAAGGTAACGATGCCGACCGGTGTAAAATTCCGTGTAATTCCGGATAGCGCATCTAAAAGTAGATGGCAGTTCCTTCCACAACCCCTCACCCGCCACCAACGCCAAACCGACAGTAACGTACACCAGTGGGCGAGTTAAGACTCGTACGTCCATGCACGCTGTGCTTGCAAACCTTGACTTTTGAGTACATTTGCAGTTAAGTACGTGCATCCCCGTAAATTTCTGTGGCATACGTCCATTTGCGCAAACATAAACCTGACCATGCGTGCATTAGCTTCACGTACATATGTCACGAAACAGAAAAGCAAAACACTGTGCTCTCCCACTGCGGTGCGGCACACAGTGTTCGACAGAGAAGTGACGGGCCCACAGACGTATTTCCATGATGAGGGAAGATGGCTTTGGAAGAATTTTCTGTGGACGAAAATTATGGGAAGAGCCATATCCTCTGCCCTGATCCACCCTGGTCTGCCAGCAAACTGACCGGCAGAAGCGCTGTCGTTTATTCGCGGCCATGCCTGCAGGCATGATACAGCATGGCCGAAACAAGCCGCACAAGCATCGAAGCATGGCAACAATCGCCTGCCACCATGGGTGGAGTTCCCGGGGCTGACAGTGGTTGGGTCTAAATTTAACATTAACGTATGGCTACGATTGGAGCAAGAAGATCTGACACCCTGATGATATGCGGATCATTCTCATCCATGAAAATTTTCCGAACACGACCATTTCCAGAAATCTCAAGCCATTTTACCACAAGTCCTCAGTAAGCGCAGCGTCGCCACTCAAACCGCACGCACACCGTCAAAAAGTTCCTGTCGACAATTTCAGAGAAAAAAAACACGAAATTCATTTTCATTTCTGAAAATCACGCCCATCCTGGCACTTCCAGTGCACCTCTTTGACTTTGTCCTACACCCATGACCATTCTCTTACACTCCGTTTCAGCTCTAAATGAACGTTCCTACCTTAGATCGTCAGTGACGGAGGGGCGTTTAACACCCCCCCCCCCCTTGGCGCATTTCCTTGACATTTTCCAAACCAACAAACGCAGCGTCTTGAAACTTTCAGTACCTTTTTTAGATTAGTCGTGCACATTTTGACCAACATTTGGCAACGGGGCATTTCAGTTTTTATGACGTCATAAAGACGAACATGTTCTGCGATTCGGCGTCCGATATTACTTCGCCGCCGTATCGTCGGTGTTTTTACATCACTTGGTGACTGTGGCTTGCACTGCGTGTCAACATGACCTGGAAGTTAGATAGGGAGCGTTTGTGACCTGCTAGGTCATCCGAGGCAAAAGACGAAAGACGCATAGTTCCATCGAATATTTCAGCCCGAACCCGAACGCTTCAACTTTTTTCCATTTATCACGAGCAAAAAATGGGGGTGGCCAGCAGGGAGGGAAGACCCCACGCTGACCATTCGCCACCCCGCTCCTTAGCGAAATCTTGGATCCGCCCTTGTGAAGGGCCGTCGTGTCCACAAGGACTGGTTGATCGATGTATGGGGGAGGCGCATGGAGGCTGATGGTTGGCTGATGGTTGCCTCCCTCGGCAAAAAAAATTCCTCGGATTTTGTATTTATTGGGATCGGGTTTAAAAGATTTTTTTCAGTTTCTTCCGCAGCCCGTTTTCTTTTTGCTATGGCAGCCCGCACCATGCCCCAAAACCTGGGGGACAAGTCACCCCGTCCACCGCAGGAATTACACCCATTGTTACGTGTGACAGGCTTCATATTGGATCTACGTCACCCCTGCGCCAGTATGCCAAACCCCATGTCGGATCTGCAGTCTCACCTAACTGCAGCTTCCGCCTGTCCTCGCGCTCCTGTGTTGTACAAACACCTCCGCCCAGCTTACAACTGACTGCTGGCATCTCGCGGCGGTACGCTTTCATCGCCGCGTGGACGCGGCCCAGCCGGCCCGCGTCTGCTCGCTAGTGCGGGGTCGATGGCGCGCATGCGCCGCGCCGAGCCCGCCGATTCGTCAGCGAGCACGCGTCGGAAACGGCTGAGGCCAGAGGCGGCACATGGCGGGCATACTGAACACAGGACGCGGAACGGCATTCCCTTTCGAGGAATGATGCAGACATCTGCGCCACCAGTGTCTAGTGGCAGATGTCGCCTCATGGCAGCGCAGTTGCACCACATGCTGCATGCACCACACCACACCACACACATGTTGCAAGCCAAGGTAACGGTGGTCGCAAAAATGATAACTCAGGTCCCCTCTAGAATACTCTTACGCTCACTGTTGTTACGGATATCTACAATGGTCACGGAATCATGGGATTCCAATTTTACTTGTTGCAAGGCATAACTAACCCTCACCTACCAGAAGAGTAGCCAGGGGGCCCTAAGGGAGCCTAGGATTCCTCGAAATTTTTGGCACAGAAAGGGGCCCACCTGTCATTTACCTAAAGGTCCCCCTGGCCGAGAATGGTAAAGCCAGTCCTCCGCAAAGGGCCCCAGATCCCAGACAAAGACCACTCTGGCAGCCAATGGGGTGCCTCCTGGCCGGGATCGGTTAGTGGGTCCCCTGCATGTGCTTACCAAAAGGCATGAAAGGTAATGCCATGGCATGATGTCGGTTTGACGGGAAGGGAGCCTTAGTGATGTAACCCAAGCCAAGGGCCCTAGGAATCTATCATCCAGATCTGGCACATTTTAGAGCCATCTGGTATGCAGATACGCCAGAGGCAAAACATGCCGAAATCTGGTACGTTTTCACTGAAACGGAACCTGTATTTTCTAATACATGTGTCGCGTTCAGTCCTCAAGCCTCAACTCTCAACTCTATTCAAAGCCACAGTCCCCAGCTCCACATTTCAAAATAACGTCTCACGTCCAACTGCGTACCCGCCTGCAGTCTGCCTTAAGTCAGCTGACGGTATGCAAGTGTACATCCCACTGAACACATGGCAGGTGCTGAGTCCAGCACGATAGATGTCGGACATTCAGCCCAGCAGATGTCGCATTGTACGATGGCTTAATAATCGACGGCGTGTCACAGTAAGTATATTTGGGCATATGGAATTCATGAAACTCAAACTGATCCGATGCAACACATTTTAATAAAATATTAAAGACATTACAATTTCTGACGCATTTTCAAAAATCGTCCGGCGGAGAGCAATCAGATATGTTTAAGCGGCGAGGCCAGGAGATTTTTCAGATGTTTTTGTGATGGTACACTGTAGCAGAATGCCGCGTCAACACAAAATTTCCGGAAATCACGGCTCGAGAGAGTCATACGGGCCCGGGCGCGGGCTTTCCCGTGGGCTTCACTAGATGTGGAATGGGAAAAGAATGCAAGCAAAAGTACAGGAAAGTGTGGGAGGCAGAACCAGAGTTGAAAGGCTGGCTTGCACAGTCAAGGCATGACGCTACCAAAGCATTTTGTAAAATTTGCAATAAGGCGGTAACTGCCAAATTCCTCCATCTCAAGAGACATGGACGCCGTGAAAGACACAAAAAGAAGGTAGCCGGCTCCGCAGCCTGTGGTAGCCTGTCAACATTCGCAGCAGCGTCGGAAGAGAAGTACCAGCAAGCTAAACAACAGGACGATGTGTCGCAAGGCGAGCTACTTCTGCCGGGATTCATTGCTGAGCACAACCTACCAGTCACTTTAAGCGATCACGTCGTTCCCTTGATTGAGAAGGAGGTTTCAGGGCATGTTTAAAAAGGGTTAAAACTCAGCTGGCCAAAATTCCAGCCCATTCGACCGCCCAGTTCAGCATCTATCCCGGAAAACTGAGGGAGTGCACCAACACCTCTACTGGCAAGGCTAATATAGCGTTTGCACTCCGAACTTGCTGGGGGATGGCTTTGTGTTGATTCTGATGCAATGCGAGCGTCTACGGAATAAATGGCCTTCTGATGGAGGTGGTAATTTAGCCAGGACCTCACATACATAACTTGGACTCGCGGATTATGAAACTACGTTCATTTTCTTACAATGTGCCTCCCTAAGCCCCCTTCTAGAGCCGCCACTTGATGCACTGGGATCGTGTATTTATGGGGACGTACGTTACAAAGGGCATTACGAACAGCCACCAATTTTTACGGCTTTATTTCTAACGGTTCAGGAACTGCAGGCAAAGAACCCAGGGTGACTATTTCCACCGTGGTTTACGTCATAACCCGGCCGGACCGGCCGCTGGGGGTCTCGTGACGTCACAACCAGTCTCAGGCCGTTTCAGCCGGGCGTCACTTTGAGTACCGAACAGAACAACTTCCATTGCGATTTTTGCAGTTCTGGCAACAAGTTTGGAATCAGGGAACCGGAATTGATTAAGGCAAAAGACGAAGAAAAAGTTTCCGGAGGTCACTTCTCTGTTCCGTATTACGTTATTTTTTGTCGTATGAGAACGTTGCTTTACGAAAATTGTGATAATGAAATTTTGCGTTACGAGCTTCGCGTCGTATGACTTATTTGCAATATGAGAATCAGATCCGCACGAACCTTTAGCATTACGAAACCTTTACAATGAGATTTGGCCTTGTGAACTGTTGTCCGGATCTCGCGAAGAAGCCATTTCTGAACGTTTTCGAGGATAACGTGTGCTGGCGATCCACAGACCATAGCGACTTGGTAAAACGGTTGTATAAATATACAGCCTATCGTCTGTGCCGATAAACAAGCGTCTCCGTTCAACGGTTTGGGAGCGGCGCCGCCTGGAGGGGATCATGCACTCATTCTCAAACCTGTTATCGATTCCATTGCAATACTGTATAGATGCTGGACTTTTTGCGACGAAAATCGCACCGACGTTTAGACCGTTTGTTTGTGCCCAATATCCATCCAAAACAATGTCGTTCTTCGGTGCTGCCAGAAAAATATTTTGCAAAACGGTTTTGTCAAAAAATCATTTTGTTCTTAAAGCAATGTCCAGGGTCGGACGTCGGTGCTGCCAAAAAAATAAACTTAGAATGCGTTCTCGTGCGAACTGTGCATATCAACTATTAAGCACGGAACCGCAAAAAAAAGAAAAAAAACATCCTACTTCCCTTTGAAAAATAAGCCTATAACACTCGAATGGCGATTTACTTAAAATTGGTGTCGCTAAATATTGCGCATGCAGAGGGGTTCACTAAGCAGGCTTAACGAAGTAAGCGGTAGAGCCCTAGTACCACACCACTTGAATAACTAGCGATCAGTTATGGATTCCTACAGCTCGGTTAAGGGGGAGGGGGCAAACACCAGAACTTGCTGGGTATGGATGGTAGGTCAGTAAGTAAGGCGACCGGAGGTGGTAGGGGTGGTGGACACTGGCCGTGGGTTCGTAGTGTGCCCAGCGGCTTTAGTCCAGTTGTATAGTAATAGCCGTGTTTATTTGGAGGGGGGGGGGGCAAATGCCCATTTGATCTTCCCTTAATAGCGGTTGCGGAGGGGCATGGCCGAGATGTCCCCTATCTGGATCCGCCATGGCCAGTGACACGCGTAAGTTATTCTTGATTAAAGTAATATAACGCTTCTGACGCAAACGATGTAAAAACCGTATTATGGAACTTGTTGCGAACAAATACGCGACCAAATGCATTCAACATATCGCTTGTTGGCAGTCTCCTTGTTTTTTAGTCGGCGATGTAAAGGTGTACTAACGTTTTCCTCTCATATGGTTTCGCAATAAAAAAATATATCTATGTGGTCTTTGTTGGTGAGCGGGGCCGCCCTGCCGTCGCCACGTGTGCCGACCCTGGATTCAGGCAGAGTCGTTCCCCATGATTTAGTTTTAGCCATCACAGTGTTATTTTAACATCGGGGCTGAGGAGCCGACCCCGGGCGCAGATCGGGTTTCAGGCCGACATGTGCGGTGGCGTCGGGGGCAGCCAGCGTCGGCGGCAATCGGAAACAAAGCGTGGAGACGTTGGGACGCGTGTGTGAGCCTGGCGGGCGAAGGGTCGTCGAGAAGCAGCCAGACTAGGCGGATGTCCAATCATACCACAATATATATATATATATATATATATATATATATATATATATCAGGGCCAATTTGAACAGATTCGTTTCAGCATTTTGCACCATTGTCTCCACTAATCCCATTTCTGAGTTTAAACCCTTCACCACAACAAAACATGGCCTTTAAGCGGGTACGCATTGTTCACGTTGTCTATCCTTGAAAGCTGCCCCCGGCCGTACATCCGGCGAAAACGACCACCGCTCCTATTTCAGAAGCGTCGGACCGTTACATAAGCAATTAAGTCTTTTTTAGTGATTCCTTTGACGTACTTCACACAGGAAAGACAAAGGATGTACCGCATACGGACACATTCATGAAGCAAGGTCCTTACTTCGGGTACCGTTTTCTGCTCGCAGGTATTTTTTGCAAGCTGATGATTACAAATAATCAGTTTTAACAAATGTCCTAAGTTAGAAGGGTATCCGTAGCTGGATTCAGCGTCGAGTTCCGATTTTCTCCAATTTTGAATATGGGGCATGCTCATCGAGTTGTTCACAGATCTGAAGTCCGTTTGGCGATAGCTCAAATCGCTTGACCTCTACAGGTCATCAAAGATTTTCCAGTCAACCATTGCTCGCACTGACGGGGAACACCAAAACGGATAACCTCGCCGTTGTTCCGCCACAAATGAGGTCTCCCTTTATAGCCAGACAATATCTAAAGCCAATCAGGGTCCCCTGGTCCTGTGGTGCGTGACCTAGGAGGTAAAATTCGACATAAAAAATGGGGGACGCTACAACGTCCGAGTTTACCGGCTATTCGTCGGAAATAACCACTCAATAAACAGCGCGTCAACATCTCGAGTCAGTCTGGGTCACCTGACCCGTCGCGTATGGCCTTCAAAGTCAAGGAACAGACGCTAGAACACTCAAATTTACGGTTTTCGTCAGAAATAGCCACTAAATAAAACAAAGCCTGTCAAGATCAAGGAGCAGTCTGGGCCACCTGAAACATAACTTGACAATCAATGCCAAAATCAAACTCAAAGGAAGGGGAACACTAGAACGGCAAACTTACCGATGTTCCCTTGGAAACAATGGATGCAAGAGACAGAGCGTGCCAAGATCAAGAGCCAGTCTGGGCCACCTGATCTGTGGCGCGCGACCTTCGAGGTCAAGGTCAAAGGACAGGTAAAGTTAGAACACTCAAACTTACCTGTATTAGTCGGAAATCACCACGCCATAAGGTACGGCGTGTTAGAAGCTAGTAAGTCCAGGTCACTTGAACCGTGACGTGTGGACCCAGAAAGTGAAGCAGCCCTTGCGTTCCAGTGTTGGATCTATTCCCCAATAAGGCGACAATCATAGAGGAATCCACAAGGTGATGACATCGGCACCAGCGATGTTATAGGCGTTGCCTGACGAGTCGCCGTCTGCACTAGAAGCATCATCGAATCGTACGCATCCGGGACAAAACTAACGTATTTTTAAGACGAGCACTTGCGAGCCTTCCAGCGACTTTTACATGCACTTATTGGAACAAAAGGCGCTCGATTTGTGCCGTCGTCTTGTCACCGAGTGTAAAGTGGGTGGCGTTTTCAACAGCAGCATTTCGCGCCAGTAGTGTTTCGCTGTGTCATTTCCGCCCAACGAGCCACGCCGCGGAGGGTCGAGGCCGGTACCAACATGCGTGTCGCACCTGGCGACTGACATCCAGCCACGCCGTCCCGGGGGTCTGCGACGCACGGTAAAACCGAACACCCGTTGCGGCGCCCGGGGGTGGACAGCCATCCGTCCGGCCACTGTGCTCGCAACCAGCGGTAATCTGCATACACTGCGCGGAACGTTCAGTTTAATGACCTCATACGCGTGAAAACGAGCTCAAATGCGAATGTGCGTCCTGCACTCGACCCAATCGGCCATGAAATATATGCACATGCCTTCATCGTGTGTCATCATATGAAAGTCCACAACCGATGGCAGTGATGTGCGCAGTGCATTGATCACATCAACGCAGTGCTCCAGCCGAGGAAAACCATTCCTGGTCCAACAAGCTAAACCAGGAGCGCCCGAGCCGGACAAAATCGCTACGGTACCAATCGCAGATTACCTACTGAAAAAAACAGATATATGCCATATTCGGGCGGGCCACAACAGTTTCCTCATGCCCCCATCATTTGGAGGCATCGGACGCACACATTTCACAAACAAACCATGCTGCGGCCCGCGCACGATGGTGTAAAGCACATCACACCTAAAACGACATCGGGCCCACACAAATCGGCTCTGGTGCGGGTACAACATCGCAGTAAAACAGGCTGTGGGTGCGATCAGCCTGGCACTGTTGCACCCCTGACAGCTGACCTGGCAAAACAGTATCCCCGGCCCGGCGGGGCTGCCGGCACCGGCTGCTCTCGAGAAATGGCAGATCAGCTGATCCAACCGACAGCAGTGCCGGCCGGAGTACACGCAGACGTGTTTTGTACTGCCAACAATTGACCACACAGCCGCTACATCGACCTAGACTACAGCCAGGCTGTTGGCGGCGCCCACAAGGAATCTCGAAGTGTCGCGAACCATGTGGGCGACTCCAAAGTGGTGCGCCATCAATTCCGAGACGACCCCAACCAAAAGCCCGCTCAGGGGCTTTTGGTTGGGCAGCAGAGAGAGAGAGAGAGAGAGAGAGAGAGAGAGGGGGGGGGGGGGAGAGAGGGGGGGGGGAGGAGAGAGAGAGAGAGAGGGGGGGGGGGAGAGAGAGAGAGAGAGAGAGAGAGAGAGAGAGAGAGAGAGAGAGAGAGAGAGAGAGAGAGAGAGAGAGAGAGAGAGAGAGAGAGAGAGAGAGAGAGAGAGAGAGAGAGAGAGAGAGAGAGAGAGAGAGAGAGAGAGAGACTTAAGCAACTCCAGCGCCGCGCAGAAGTACCCCACCAACGTAAATGCTCGGCGGACTTTTGAGAAACGACCGAAAACAAATCTTGCTAGGAGCCTTCAAACAGCAGCCGACAGATCGTCTGCAACCAGGTCTGCTCTCACAGAGCAACAGACCGTCTGCAGCAGAGTCCTCTCTAACAGGCCGACGATAGGTCTCCGGCAGGGCCTTTTTTCAGAGGCCAACAGGTCTGCAGCGGGCGATGTCAGCGGCGGTCGGCTCGCGTCTCACGAGTCGCGATGGGCGGCTCGACTCGCGTGATGGCATGCCGATCGAGCCGCCGGCACTCCTGATCCGGAGACGGGATCGACTGCGGCAGCAGTCCGGTCCGCCGTGTTAGGCAAGCATCCGTCCCCTCACCAGGTCTCAACAATGACCAGGCGTGACCCCGATAGCCGATAATGCGAAGATCACGAAGGCCGTCATCTCATGATTAAAGCGATACGTTCAATGGCAGGCGCCATTACTCAAATTACCAACTACTCTACATAAGCACAAAAAGGCGCATCCCGCAGCGATGATCTGACATAACTTCTAAATAAATGAGACTCGAACCGAAACTACAAACTCCATATCTGGAATGGCTTTCTTTGACACTTCTGATAGACTTTCAACTAACAAAAATAATAACATACCGTAGAATGTTCACTGGTTCTCAGCATTCAACGTCTAAAAAAAAAACTGGGCGATGACCTAAGTAATGCACGGGTCCATTGGTCCTGGTCGGACGCTATCTTAAGAAAGCCAACCGGATCGGAGCCACGGCGCAGCCGTGTGTCCCAATATGCGGCAGTCGCTATCTGCGAAACACTGACCATGGTAGGTGCGGTGGGAGCCAGCCACTGGCCGGTGGCCGTTACCGACCAGTCGACGTGACACGCCGTCCTGAGTCGCCGGCCGCCCGGAGCCGGAGCCGGAGCCGGGACCGGAGCCCGAGCCGGAGCCGGAACCGGAGCCGGAGCCGGAGCCGGGGCCGGGGCCGGAGCCGGGGCCCGGGCCGGGACCGGAACCAGAACCGGAACCGGAACCGGGGCCAAGGCCGGGACCGGGACCGGAACCGGGGCCGTGACCGGAACCGGAACCGGAACCGGAGCCGGAGCCGGAGCCGGAGCCGGAGCCGGAGCCGGAGCCGGAGCCGGAGCCGGAGCCGGGGCCGGGGCCGGGGCCGGAGCCGGGGCTGGGGCTGGGGCCGGGGCCGGAGCCGGAGCCGGAGCCGGAGCCGGAGCCGGAGCCGGAGCCGGAGCCGGAGCCGGGGCCGGGGCCGGGGCCGGGGCCGGGGCCGGGGCCGGGGCCGGGGCCGGGGCCGGAGGGGCCGGGGCCGGGGCCGGGGCCGGAGCCGGAGCCGGGGCTGGGGCCGGCCGGGGACGCGTCCCTAGCGGGCGACCAACCGGTCGGCGCCGACTCGGCCGCCTCCACATCCTGGTCCTGGCCGGACGTTGGTGGTTAGTGGTGGTGTCCCGTGCACAGCCGCAGCGTCAGCCATCCGGCTCAACTCAGCTCAGCTACACCAGTACACACACTAATCACAATGTGCATGATTGTATGGTAGTTCTGTGCTACCACACAGTAATCACCCACATACGGCACACAGCCCGCCCATGCTAGACAAGCGCATGGATGAACTGTACCATTCCACGGCTACACTTGATGGTAAGTCGGCAAATACTGCTATCCCTGAGAAACCTGCACTATCGCTGTGTTCTACTCTTTCTGGTTTTACACTGGTACTAGGCCATTTTTGGACCACACCGACGCCACAATGGCAATCACAAAGTGGTTGTGTAACATTAAGGCTGAAAGATTTCCTGACATGCCGTTGCCAACACACAGAAGAGATAATATTTGCAAGCCCAGCAGGAGACCAGTAAATCAATCGGCCCACTGTATCACTGCGCTATATGATATCACCTACTCACAAAATCGTTCATAAAACCGCCTTACGTGCACTGTGGTTCATCTTTCACAAAACGTGAGACACTGGCGAGTCTGGCGGCGCGGTACCATGCACAGATTATGTCAGGTCCGCGGAACCTATAGACTGCCGGGTCTGCGGGACCCACAGACTCCGCCCGTCAGGTCTACGGGACTCTCCCGGGAGTGCGGCACGTACCGAGGCGTCCGAGGTGCCCGAAGAGAGAGGAGAGGAGGAAGACAGCGGACTGTAGCTGGCGGCGCGCGGCGGCACAGGGAACAGCTGCCGGATGCAGCGCCGATACTCCACGACCCGGTCCGTCACGCGGATGACCCGACCCAGCAGACTGGGGCAGCGGAGCGGAGTCACCACTCACCGCCAGCAGCGGAACAGCGCCGCTGCTCAACACGCACGCGCCGCCAACGACGCCAACAATAATGGATAACAATAATAATGGACTCAAGCCCACCATCAAGGCGACGGCCAACCTCACCAGGCCGCGGTCGGTGCAGAGTACGTCCGTCCAGCACACACCTAAGCATATCAAGCGTCCAACTAATTCGTATGAAACCATAAAAACTTGTCCCAAACAGATACCATCCCTGCGTCATCCACCGCCCCGAATGACATGTGATTCAATGAACTCCGCGGGCACCAGCAGCTGTGCGCTGCGGCGCGGTGTGAAGCACATTGTCCCACCTGTTCCGATTCGGGTCGCAGGACACGCTGGTGCTGAGCACGGCGCTGGAAAGCCGCTGGTACGCGTACTTGAACGCCTCCTTGACCTTCATCATGTTGTATGAGGAACGGCCGATGTCGTTGGTGGAATTGTGCGGGTCTTCAATGCAGAGCGGAGAGTTGTGGGCAGAGTGGGCAGCAAACTGTTCCTCCACCTGGCGGCACGCCACGCAGACGCTGTGTCACAGCAAGGGACAGCAGATCTCAGCACAGAACGCGAGACGGACAGAAGAGAAACTAACAGATAGAGAGACACAGACAGCAAGAGAGCGACAGCGAGACAGACAGACGGAGACAGACAAGGCCAGAAGCGGAGGCGAAGGCGGAGGCGGGGGGAGTGGCAGAGGCAGAAGCGGGGGGAGAGAGAGAGAGAGAGAGAGAGAGAGAGAGAGAGAGAGAGAGAGAGAGAGAGAGAGAGAGAGAGAGAGAGAGAGAGAGAGAGAGAGAGAGAGAGAGAGAGAGAGAGGGGGGGGGGGGGGGGGGGAGAGGGAGAGGGAGAGGGAGAGGGAGAGGGAGAGGGAGGGGGGGGAGGAAGGGAGGGAGGGAGGGAGGGAGAGGGAGAGAGAGAGAGAGAGAGAGAGAGAGAGAGAGAGAGAGAGAGAGAGAGAGAGAGAGAGAGAGAGAGAGAGAGAGAGAGAGAGAGAGAGAGAGAGAGAGAGAGAGAGAGAGAGAGAGAGACGCAAGAACGCATCCACACACGACAAAGACACAGACCGAAATGGCGAATCAGAGCCAAAGACAAAGAAACCAGAGTTATAGACAGAAACAGAAGCAGAGGAAAAGGCAGTGACAGAGGTAGAGACAGAGACAGAGACAGGCGGAGAAACACAGACAGAGGAAAAGAAAGCACCGATTGTTAGAAAATATACCACAGGTGCTCAGACAGCCCTGTCCCAAGACATTCATGGTGTTCGGATGCGTCTGGTTTCAGTTGTTACGCTATTCCGAGACGGTTAACGGTGCCGCTCCGAGAGGACGTGGCCGTCATCGGCCAAATGGATCCGTATGGTGCCGCCAAATCACCTGGCTCCTGGGCGCATAGCCGCGGTCCTTCACTTTGATGCAGGTCTTCAGGTAGTTGAACTTGAGGCCGTACAGCTCGAAGAATTCCACCAGAAGAGTGCCCAGGTTGTTTGCCGGAAACGAGTCCAGTTTCCTTTCATGCGTCTAAAGGAGGCGAACGGTGCACGATTCACGCCAATACACAACTTTACATTTGGGGGAGAGCAACGCCTATAATGTATAGCCGAGAGTGAGCTGACCAGCTGCCATTCATGCTTTCACCAAAGCCGACTGAAGACATTCCATCATTTGTTTACTTTTCCATAAGCCATCGCATATGTAGTTAACCCCTATCGACGCCAACTGTCGACGGACCATGAATCAAACCCTACATTTAGTACAATTTGGGGCAATTCTAGGACAAAATCAACAGTCTGTAGGACAATTTTACACCCTCATCTTTTAGACTTTAACGGAAACTGATTCTATGGGTTGCCTTGGGCGCCAAACACGGCTGTTTAAATTTAAGGCTGGTCAGACTTACCGTTCGCGAGTTATTTCCCTGGAATTCTTAGGCCATTGCATGGCAAGTCGTTGATGAATCGGGCAAAATAGGTTGAATCACGATGAAAAATACATCGCTGGTTAAAAAGGGACGAATTATTTCAATTTTGGCATTTCTGATCTCATGTCGATTCAAGCACGTGACCTCCTAACCTTAGGTCACGTGACCTACTATGGCCTTACGACAAGCAAACATGGTCGTTTTTCAGGCAATGATTTCCTGAATTATTTCTAGCTTCTCCTCTGCACATGGCCTTTTACTGAAACGTTGAGTCCATGTTAATATATATGTCTTTTGTGTGTAAGCCCAAGTTTCTTTCTGCGTGAAGAACACTGAGTACATCCATAACTGTTCCCAAGGCTCGGGAGCCTACAAAGACCATTTTTGACTTCATCGAGACTAAAAAGGTCAACAAGGGTTCAATCTGCGACCTTGTTTCACGTTTTCGCCGCAGAGCTGCGGCAACTTCCGTCCCACTTATGCAAAAAATAAATAAAGGCCCGAAAGGTGGTAAGAATGCTGGTTAGTTGGTTGGTTATTGGGGCTTAGGGGCGCACCGACTGCAGGGTCATTCGGCGAATGCGCTCCAGACAATGGTGCTTACGTCTAGAACAGTTCTTATCGTTTGCAGTCACCAGGTCACATTTCTGGATCAGGTGAAGTAAGATTAGGTTATAATCACCAGGCTGAAAACAAAGACCTGACAGCACGTTACTGACAAGGGCGTCTACTGAAAACTATATAACGTTAAACACAGATGGAAATGGCCATATTGTTAAAAAGAGGAAGGCAACGACAAAAGAGCCGTTAACCCAACAAAAGTGGCTCAAAGTTGCTAAGTTGCATTCATTCATTATTCAGAGCAGCATCCAATGGGGGTCCACCAGAGGCGCACTCGAGGAGGACCCCCGTCGCTCCACTCTGCCTGGCTGTTCATGAGAAAAGGACTCGCGGAAGGAGGAGCCTACCTGCCAACAACTCGTGCATCTACATTTCCACCCCTCCCCATCCCCCGCTCACAAAAATACTGGATGCGCTCCTGGCACTATATCTTTGTTTGCAAAAGGAAACCAAGCCAGAAATGCTGAAATGTGTTACGCTAAAGAAAAAGCAACGACGATAAAACGACCACGAAAGCTACAAGGCAAGTAAACAATGGACATGCCTAAAAGTTACGAAATCTTCCATCGCGATGATAGCGTGTAGCTATCACCATATACGAACAGAATGTGTAAATTGGTTTTGTTGCCTTGGACCTCGAAGCATACACAACTTAGGAGGAAACTCATATGATAAAAAGAGAACGAATGGACGCAAGACTATACAAAACTATGCCAAAGGCCATTATGGGTTCCGATTCCCAAGCTTTTCTGTGTTTTGACACAAAGAAGGATTGCTATAATTTTGTTTAATTTGATAGCTGCATGTTCCCAATTTATAAAAACAAGTTAGTTTCGATTCAAGATATTAAACCGCACCTACAAATCCTTACGTACAGAGATTTTGTAAAAACGTGTACCTATAACTTGCCATCATTTGGATTACAAATTTAAATTAATGCTAACGAATGCATAAATAAATAAAACCCCATTTCCATTGTTTAAACATCAGCTAAATTGACTGAGTTTTGATTGTTGATCCACAAAAATTAGTTATTCGCTCAGGATAAGATAAATTGATAATGTTGCCGGTGGACGAGTGGCCGGGCAGCCCTCTGCAAAACTTGCACCACCACACCAGCGACCTTGAGCGGACGCCGGGTCGGGCCGTAAGTTCTGACACGGTCACCGCAGGGGAGAGCCCCTTTAGAATGGTCAGTCTAGCCATTGGAGAAAGATGGGATAAATACGACGCAGCAGAAACACGCGCCTTACGTTTGGGTCGATGCCAATGCTTTGGGCACAACTCAGCTGTGTTAGCAAAAGGGCGACAGCCCGAGCGGAAGTATCTTAACCCGACCTGTCACGGCGCTCTTGTCAGCATACGCCGTTATCGGGGGGGGGGGGATCAACCACCGTAAAATTCAAACTTATGGCGATTGAAAATGTCGCCAATGGACAACCTCATTCCTGGCCTTTACAAACCACTCTATTTGTCGTATTTGCGTGCAACATCTTCGGTCTGGTCAGGTCAAATGGAACCACGTTACGGCTTATGTTAGAGCGTCGGCGACCGTCCCTTTTTTGTTGGCTTGCTGGTTTAGAAAGTCTCAGACACTCGAAGGGTTCTGATATGCTCTTCATGGGGAGTCAACCGAGGTCATATCAGGTCCCGGTTCTCGCTGGTGGTTATGCGCCTTTCGATGTGTGAGAGGACGGTGACCACCGGATTTAAACCTTAATATCTCAAGAAGTTACAGTATAATTAAAAAAAACTAAAGCTTAGAATCGCCGTTTTTCTGGCAAGGTGCTGCAAGTTTCAGAAACAGAAGTGTTACGCTGTTCAAAACGTATTCAAGAAAAACTAGCTGGGGGCCAAACCGATTCCCCCTCGACTGGGTGGTTTAGGACCAGGGTAGGCATCGCATCTTTATTGCTGATACAGATATTCTAAAGGGTAAAGGTAGAATATTTTTTGCAAAAAGTGTGAAATTATAACAAAATTTCGGAACTTTCCATCCAATTTCAGAAACGGATGAAGGGTGTCGCCAGTAGAAAACATAAGCTTCTCATGAGCTTTCAGGTGACCAGGAATGAAAGTGCAGCTGGGCAGCGTCACCAAAATGTGCCTCATCCACAAACGTTAATACCTACTTGAGCCTGTTGGAATTTGCATTCTTCGCAGTCACAAGATGGTAAACATTTGCTTGCAAAGACATGTTTATTGATAGATATGTATATATATATATATATATATATATATATATATATATATATATATATATATTCAATAAGCATGTCCTTGCAAGCAAATGTTGATATATATATATATATATATATATATATATATATATATATATATATAACCATATATATAGCCAAGGCGTTTGAGGAGTGTCATGGGTAGTCATGGAGACATGATACGCTTCTAAAGCAAAAATGAATGGTTCTCTCGGTTTCTGCTGTTTTTCATGTATCACGCGTTCATCAGGTCCCGAATCTCAGGTACACGGAAATGATTAGTGAAGACACAATTAATATGTGAAAATAAACACAGAAGAAAAAGCGTCGATTCAAAAAGGCAAGATAATGAATCCCACCGCATCTCTTCATCTGGGCTCCCTGAAAGCGAACCCTTGCCCTTAGCTTTATTCTGTTTGCTTCATGCCTGCTGGAATACTGAGAAGCACCCTCATTCGAACCAGATATACCCTTTAGTGATGCCGAATGAAATTGAGGCTTAAGAGAATAAAGCAGGTATTAATATCAGCTAAGGACTGTGTTTTGACGATACTGCTCCGAGTCGTATTTTGGCTCCTCCTGGTCACATGAAAAGCGATTAAAGACTTTTGTTAAACAAAAAAGATATTTTAATGCTCCAGAATTTGAATTTAATTGTGCACCTAAAAGCAAACAAAACACACTTTTATTACGCAGATTATCTGTATCAATAATAAACAATGTATTGCCTACCACTGCTGTTTACTCCTGTGTTTAACATCTCTTCGCTTGATCTGTGGCTCTTTTTCTAACACACAACTGAACCTTTGAACAACTGAACCTACAGCTGCATTGACCCTAGCCCGGCCAGCTTCCGGATCCACCTTCGCCGGGCCGAGAAAGGGGATTTATGAGGACCCCTTTCCCAAGATCTCCCGAACTTAACTTAAGTCTCATATAAAAGAAAAAAACATCACCGGAACGGCTTTTGCAAAACTAGAAGAAAGCACCCTATTTTGGTCCATTCGGGTTCAATATTAAGGTCACCAAAGGTCATCTTAGGTCAAATCACCTGTGGGCATTTTTGGCCGAAAGCTATAATAATCAAGTCGTTATGTCGCTTCAAAGAGGACAAACGTGAAAAGAACGCCTGATTTAAGCATCAGGAGCAGTGAAGACCATCTGAGACCAAATTTAGCCATTTCATTCAAGACTGAATGTGGAGGAATAATGTCGTCCATGGGTTAGACCACGCCGCAAACGCGTGTTTAGGATGTACATCAAGCAACCATCACACTGATGTCACACAAAGTCAACCTTGGTTAAACTTTTGACGCATATACGTCAGGAGCTTCTGGTGTCTGCCTTATCATCTGCTGCATTACCATTGAACAGACACGGCACAGCACAAAACACAATAACATCGGTACGTCCTTTACCCCTTTTACACCATGAAACCTATTCCCAAGAGCATTTTGAAACCTATGCCGCATTACCATTGAACACGCACGGCACAGCATAAAACGCAATAACATCAATATCCCTTTTACATTATGGCACCTAAGACCAAAAGCATCTTATCGACGTAAGTCAATTAACGGGCGGCGGACTACGTCGCAATGTTAGTCTAATATTTGACGGTAAGTTATTTTAGTCAGCACCCAGTATCTTTACTTTGGGGACCAAAAATAGCAGGCACGGGGCAGTAAAAAATGAACAGAAAGAACGCATTAGCGTAATTCTTATTTCCGGCCATTCAAAATGTGCCTTCATTGAAAATAAGCAGCATTTTGCAATAAGTCCAATTACGTCAGCCTGAGCTACATGGAATTAGGCCAGCCTTGGAAAGCAAGTTCTCTCAAATATCACTGCCTGCAAAACACATAGCTGCTGATAAACATTTAAAAACTGTAAAACGATGAATAATATTCGGCATGAATAACATTCGGCCGAGGGTCTGACAATTTGGTATAAAAAGTGACCCCACCCCAGGTCATGGGTCAAAAAAGTCAAAAAAGTGCATCTGCATGTGCAAAGGATGTGGTAAGCATCAGGGCGTAAATTCAACATTCAAAACCACCGCACTGGATCCACAATCTCAAATGATAGCGCAAAGAACACGAAAGTTTAGCTCAACAAAGATCACTGACTTTGACATTTTCGAAAGATTCGAGATGGAATTGTTGCACCTGTCTCATTCTCTCTACGTAAGAAGTCTCAAGTTAATTGATATATTTCTAAAAAAGCGACAAGTTGCTCTTTTGAGGCATGGTCATACCTGACCTGTCCTGGGTCAGTGACCTGAGGTGACGCCATATTGACAAATGAACAGAAATAAAATAAAGTACGCATGAAAAGGCACCCCAGCTTTCATGTTTCTGTGCCTCTTGGTTTTCTGACCATTCTAGATATACCGGAGCGGGTTCAAATCAGCTCCCGGCCCGACAAGGGTTAACCCTCGCCGGACGAGGAAGACAGCGCGGAGGGGGGGGGGCTCGATCTCACCCTCCAAGAAGTGTTTCCGGGACCACAGCAATACGGCGCGAGACGGCGCCGTGAAATCTGGCATAGCTGAAGGTACGTTCACTGCGCATGTCAATGACCCTAGATGCCTCAAACAAGGTCTCAACTACGTCAGTGACCTCAGATGACCTTTTCTGGCCTTACAACGTTGCTTTACTTACTTCTGGCACTAGATTCGGTAAAAGAGACGATTTCAGGCCTATCTGTTCCCAAAATATGTTGTTCTTAACTCTGGAAAATCGACTTATAGTTCTCAAGCATTAACTGTGATTTGACCTGGAAAGTCACTTGCTGGTCTGACGGGGTCAAGCAGGGTACCGTTCTACTCCTTGGACACACAGTTATCGGTTGCTTCTTGTCCCGTCGCGCTAGCTCAATTTGGGAACCAAATGGCGAGGGGGCCTACCATCCCTCTCGGCGACGTTGCCCGTGAAAATCTTGTCCGGCCGTGCAATCACGGCCCTCCCCTCCCTTAGTTCAAGCCTTGAGGCTTCGCGCCCTGTCAAGGCCACTGGTGGTGCAAATTTTACAGTGAGCTTCCAAATGGCCCACCAACCGCTTGCACTGCTGCCTGCCGACGGGCAAGTTTGGATGCTGCAATACTTTTGAGATCGATTGTACAAATGCTATAATATTCTTCAAAATGACGTCCTATTTAGATTCCTTGGACACTTTTGGATGTCGCAGTGCATTCTGATGCACTGTTGTTGTGAAGAGCAACAGCCTCCAAGTTCCGGAATCAATAACTCCCAAATCGTTGATCTGAGAGGTGAGATATTTTGTGGGCCGCGTTTGACGCCCAGGATTACCCCCGGGATCAATGTTCATCCAAATACCGATGATGACTGTGTTGGTCACTGGTCGATCTGTCGTGCAATGCCCCACATGTAAACAGCTGACCAAATGCACAGCTATTGTACAGGAACACAAGGGCTCCTATAGATACCAGACGACGCCGGACGCACATGAACACGTTCGGATCCGTGGAACAATGTTTGGATGACAGCGGACGACAAGCAAGAAACAACGAACATGAACACGTTCAGATCCGTGGAACAATGTTTGGATGACAGCGGAAGACAAGCAAGAAACAGACGTCCTTACCTGGAGGAATCCGACAGTCATCAAGATGAGGCTGTAAGAGCTGATGCCACCAGTGAACACTTCGTTCAGCTCTCTCTGCAGAAGGAACTGCTTCAGCGTGAGCACCAGTTTGGGCATGTCCGGGTATTCCACCCGGTACTGCTTGATCTGGTTCGCCGACATTAGGCCATTATTCATGTTGAAACTGATGTCGACTTTGACCTCAGTGCGCCGGTCCGTCAGCTTGATGATGGGCACCTGGACCGGAATGGGTGAAACAATGCAAAGTGATGCATCCACGTGGATAGAATGCCTACGGGTAATGAGCAGAAAAGTTTGACAGTCAATCTGTCTCAATGACAGTTGTGCACTGCATAATACGGAACAATATTACCAGGTACAAACCATTCGTTCGTTCGTTCGTCCGTTCGCTGGAATATTTCTATTCATGATTCGTTAAACAATTGTTACGAGAATGGGGCCCTGGCTATCCGCAACTGAAATGTCCCCACGACACCTGTTCCACACGAGGATCAAAAACATTATCACCACGTCTGCCCTTCTTGTTGGTTTGATCGTTGTCAGGTCTAACGTGTCAGTGTTCGGCAATGTCGGAAACTCTTATGTCAAAGGATGTCGTGCCGCTGTTTCCATTTGCGTAAACCGTTAGTTTCGAATACTTGTTTCCAGCGCTGAAATCCCAAATGCTGCATACGGCAACTAGATATATGTTAGACTAACAATTTCAGTTCCGTTTTCAGTGAAATACCGGAGTCTGCAGAAAGACTGAGAGGCAGTCATAAACTGCGAATAATAGGAAAAGTGCTAGGAACTTAGATTTCACATCAGTCTCACTTTTCCCAGCCAATTTCTTCTAACTGTTGCAGGTGAGACTGAGAGTATAATGTAAGCATAACCCGCGGCTCCTGGCACAAGCCAGGGTTGACCCTATAGCCTAAATTGATCTCTGTTGGAGCTAAAATTGTCGGCAATATTCTGAACAAAATGCCTGAGTTCGTCTGGTCTGTTTAGTGCTGTTGTACTGTTTACGTTCACTTAAGCTAATGTCCGGGGTTCTGCAATTTCTTTGATCCTAGGTTTTGCTCAATGATAAGGAGAAAGTCGCAATTCCAGCGTCTGCTGAGATGGTTTCACTGAGCATTGGTGATAATTTCTTGCGCAGTTTTTGTTTGTAAAAAATTCAAAAAGTTGTGTAATGAGTTGCGTAATGCAATGATGTGCAATGTTGTGCATGACACGTTCTGAAGCGTAGTGTGCTGTACGAATGTGTTAATGACATCAGAGGAAAAAAGACGTCAACGCTGAGCAATGTTGGCAAGAGCTGAATGCACCAATTACAGCGAGCTGAGTTTCAGGCGCCAATTTTCAGCCTCGGACAACGGCCGGGACGTAACACTGTGACCAGCCAAATGTGAAATATCACAGGACGCGCCCTACAGACCACTTCTCAGAAGCCCAGCATGCCTCCAGATAATGAGCAGAGATTAAAACTGCTCTCATTACGAAATTCAGCGCTTCCGAATACCTCACCTTTCCGACATTAAGAACAGGCAAAAAAGGTCAGGGCTCTCCATTTTCGATTCCGGCGCAAAATAGCTTTCACCCAAATGAGGATCCCAGTAACGGAGGTCGACGAAAACATCGGCGACACCCCTACACAAAACTGAGGAAGGCTGCACACCAAGGCTGGGTGTTCGCCAATTTCAGTTAACAAACAAACACGAACGGACTGTTCCCGAACAGGGCGTGTTCGCGAACGGCTTGCCGGCAGGAGGACGAGGTCGCGAACGGACGCAAACGAACACAAACTGTTCATGAGCAGTTGGCGAACAGGAGGCCTTGCAGTAAACTGATATTTTTTCCTTTGCCATCCGGGTCTGCCGCGGTGCTGTGTGATTTCTTCCATGTTCGTAACGCCTGAACCTTTCATTTCACTCGTTTCTGCCGATTTGAAGGCGTTGGTCTCGCTGTGTGTATCGTGTGCGCACTGGTCACTACTTGTAACGTCCAACTGACCAGTCAAGCCGCTAAACTGAGCGCCAAAGCGACGACTAGAAAACCTGAAAACTACATGACCAGAAAACGCGTGGCAAACGCTTCTGTATGCTGCATGTGGCAACACCACATTGCAGCCTGCGCTACCTTACGCTGCCCGGACGGCGATCTTTCCTGACTGAGACATGATTAAGGTTTGGCCATGTCGTTGCTCCTCCCCTGAGACCCTTGAAATAATTCCTCCCGGTTCGGAATGCCTGCTCTTGGCAATTTAGCAAATATCTGCTCATTTTGCACGGAATTTAAACAAATGCCCATTTTTTCTTCATTTTACTTCATCCTGAACCTACAAAAATTTTGGCAACTCAATCAGCACCGCATTAGCCCATTTGATGGTGTAACTCCGAACCGGTTCAATCGCTGTTCGTGTTCACAAACAGTTCGCGAACAAAGCGTGTTCACGAACAGCTGGCCGGCCGGCGGCGAAGTCGCAAACGAACGCAAACGTACTCAACCGAACACAAATGAACACACACGAACAGCGGTTCGTGAACTGATCACTGACGGTTGGCGAACTGCGATTAAGAAACGGTGACCGAAATTTTCGGAGACTACGTAAGAAGGGTCCAAGCTTTGCTATCAAAAACTTCACGTCAATCGGGGAGGCCATAGGGCAACTTGCGAAAAAATCGACCGCAGCAGTAAAGTGTGGCCAATGTAATCCCGCTTTCAAGCAGACGACAATGGGGACTACGTCAAACATAACGGCTCACAACTTTAAAACCAACACAAAATTAAAAACGCCGCAGTTATGGGTAATGCCGATTCGGCCCAAACAGATTTTTTTGGTGAGGTAAAAGCATTTTCCAGTCCGCCCTGAAACAGTACGCGTCTCCAAACATCACATGACTGCAATTTTTATGATATGCATCTGCGCTTCTGTCTCGTATCTCTGACCTCGTTTGTTCACGACAAAAACCGCGAGTAGACGCTTCATGGTTGAATCAAAGATTAAGTATAGCACGAATCAAAACAGCTGCATATTTCTTTTTAACAGCATGTGAAGCACCATCAACGTACCGCTGCTTTGTCCAGCACCTTGATGGAGCCCGGGTCGCAGATATCGGCGCGAATCAGTGCATCCTTCAGCATCTCCAGCGACTTGTCCCAGTTGCCCATGACCACGATGTCAATATCGCTGGAAGCATCAGTGGCAATTTGCAAGCGACTTTTATAAGCCAGTACCATACCATAGGGCAAAAAACCCACTATTTGCATCAGGATCAATAGATAGCTTAGCAACATTCTCATTGTCACCGCTCTAAGGTATCTCAATACACGACTGCGCACTGCGATATTCGCAAATAGATCAAAGATGTCACTAAATTTAAAACAAACATTTGCAATCGCCGGCAAAACAATTTACCACGGCATACGACGGACGGCAATATACCCAAAACCTTGAAAGTTTTTTTAAACAAGTCTTTTTGCAGTCTTGCGGGGTACAGAAGCACCAATACTGACACAGTCACACAAACCTGGTGGGAAGGTACAGGCCCGTATCAAAGCTCCCAAAGATGTACACCTCTGCCTGAACCCACAGGTTCTTGATAACATTCATGATGCTGTTGTAGACGTGAGTGCGCATGCGATGCTCTTCCAGTGTCGGAGACATATACAGGAAAAAGTCCTCAATTTCCTCGTGCAACCTGAAACACGGCGACCAATGGTGACCAACAATGAGATTCTCGGAGGGTGCAGACTAGTATGATGCACGCTGTTTTCGGTCCGAATATAACGGGAACACTGCGTCTGCTTAGCAGTGCCCTCAATGGAACACAGACGTCCAACACAAATGCACTGACAATTTTTATGCCACATGGCAAAAGGTATATTTAGTAAAGCCAACTTGCCGTCCCCAAAACAAGCATTACGGAACGTTAGGAACAACGTTACAGTCCGCCTATCATTTAGCCACTTTTCTGTGACCATACGCAAGAAAAATCATCATTATTCCTATAATGCATCTAAAATATGTTTTAATTTCAAACCACGATTAAAGAAGCGTATATCATCATAAAATACTGAAGCTATGATATGAATAGACGTTTTCAATCTTGTTCCAAAACTTCCATTAAATGCCGGACATGAACAAAGTGCATCGAATAGGGGTGTCTAACCATCCTTACACATATACATACGCGCATTAAGATGTATTGTGGTAAAACATTTTTACGCGGATGTGAACTGGAGAGCGATGAAAAAGTGACACACGTGCCTAAATTTTAATAAAATTGCGACAAAATGGCAAAAAACAACGTGGACTGGTGTCGCCAGCCCGAGGCAGGGGTTCCCGATCGCACCTCCCGGCGTCTCCTTGTGCCGCGCTGCAGCGGCCCGTGGCCTAACACCAGGCTGCAGGCGGCCGCCGGACGGAGGTGGTTATAGATCGGCGAGGAGTACTTGCGAGTTTTTTTGTTCGGTCATTCTTCACGCGCCTAGGGTAGTCTGGGTGTAGACTGTACATATGTAGTTTTCAGGGCGTTCGTCCGAACTCATCAAAAGCTAGGGCACCACGAGCGTTCCAGATTAAAGCATGACGCAACGGAGGTGAAAACTTGGAAACCGACAACGGTCATGTTGTTGTAACTCGATTTTCCCAGACGATCAATCTGAAATGCAGTCTAGTGGAATTTACGAAGTGAACTTCTTCATTAAACTTGAAAATTACTTCCATGTGTTGCAGGCATCTTTCTTGTCACAGATCCACGGCACATCTTTGCGATGCGGAAGGCAGACGCAGATAAAACTGACAACAGTCTATCCAGCGACCGCTGCTGAGGCTTTTCAGTGATCACATGCACAGCGCACTGGGAGTCGGAACAACTGGAGTCTGAGTTCGTGACGCAGCCGTCTCTGCTGGTGAGCGTCTCCAACGAGGACGTCGAGGGCATCTTTCACTCTCCAATAGAGTTCTGTCACTAACTGGTTATACTGAAATAAACTAAACCAAACTAAACCAAACTAAACCGATGGGGTTCTATAACTAACAAAACTAATAAAAAACGAAAAATATAACTAAAAAAACTTTTAAAAAATCCGCTACACACCCAGGCAGTGGGGCGAGCCGTGCATGCAGTCACCAGCTCTTCAACACCCATCGTCGGATAGTAAATCGTCATGGTTTCAACTGCGCCCGGTCTAAGGATCGCACAGATATGCCGTTATTCTGTAGCAAGGATTTTCGTTCGGCCAGTCAGTCTGTTGAAAATGCGTCTGTTTTGTCCAAAGCCCAGATTCCAGAGTAATCAGCAGGACAATTTCAAATTACAGCACGATGAACGTTCTCGATTTCCAAGTTTTCTGCATATTTACGTAATGCCGCAGTCTCGAACGTTCGTAGCGCCTTAGCTTTCGATGAAACCAGACGAACTTCCTCGAAACTCCACACGTGCAATCTGCATTCCAGACTACCCTAGTCTCGTGTAAAACGACTGAATCAAACGTTCACAAATATCATTTGCCGATGTACGGCCGCCTCCGCCCGGCCGCCGCCTGCAGTCCGGTGTTAGCTCACTGGGCCGCGGCGCGTGGCGCCTGGGACCGCAGCGCCGGGAGGTACGAACGAGAGTCCGTCCGTCACGTGACGGTACCAGTAAACGCTGTTTTCTCGTTTTTTTTTCGACATTTCCTAGATTTCTGGCCACTTGCGCCAGTTTCTATCACCCTCGCCAAGAAATTTTTTCCGACTATAAAGCCTAATGCACATACATATATTAACGTACATAAGAGGTCGAAAATGCTAGGGTATGAAAATGCTAGACTGAAACCGGTCATTCAGTCATTCCAAATAACCAGACCGCTGGATATGGCCAAAGTCCAAGCACCGAAATAAGAAAAAGGTCGGTCTCCCGTTAAAGCCAATCAACCACGACGCGTTCTTGGTAATGTAATATATAATGCATTTCCAAATATATATATATATATATATATATATATATATATATATATATATGCATAGTCTTTGGCCGCCTTGTGCCGCCTACATCCTCGCACTTTGCACTCTGGTCCGTGACCCAGTCTGCGAGTCAATCACTTATTTTATTTTAAAAAATGCGTCACTGGCCGGCCGGCCCCAGTTCGTCCACGATCACTTGGCGCTCTCGTCGCCTATCACTCTTGGGGGCATTGCGCAGGCATATGGCAACCAGTGAGGGCGCAGAAGCACAGTGGAAATCACATCTCGATGCCAAGCTCACCATCTCGTTCTCCCTCTCTTCTGCTCATTCTTCTTCTTTCCGTTGCTTTCAGCTCGGGCCCGTATCCAAAGCCTCGTGTGCTTCCTTTTCAATGGTAGTTCAAGACCTTTTCGAAACCATGCTATGTTATTCTTTCCTTCAAAACATAATTTCCTTCTTTTCATGTCCTGGCGATTTTCCTTAGATTTTTTACTAATTTCACTGTGTGATTTGTCTCACTGAATCCCTATTTCATGTTTTGTCGCACCACTGAAGTCCAATCTGAATGGTTGGACCAGTTCACAACATGGGCCAAGACCACCTTGATAACTGTCGTGGATAACAAAAGGTTTAGCTGTCAAGTCCGCCCATAGTCCACTGGTCTTTGAGTTAATTTATACCACTGCGCTTTAGAAACTTTTTGTTCATTCAGTTATTTTAGTGGTAAACAGTCTTAGTACTCTCCAGCCTGACCGCTTCTGGATGAAAAGAAAGCGACCTGACCATTCCATAAGAACTTCAGATTCCGTAGCACTTTACCAGAATCTTTCAACAGCATTTAACGTAGTTTTACCGCCATAAAGGGTCTTTTTTCTTGTTCCGCGACAATGCCACTTACGGAACCTTGTCGTCGTTTTCCTTGCTCGTTTTGGCCCTTTCGTTCCTTGGCCTAATTAACCTCTTCTATAATTTGATATGCTGTTACAACCCTCCTTGTTTTATAGACATTTTGTTCGCTGCCTTTACCACGGTTCCGCTTTACGGCACCAGTATGACAGCGTGGTCAACTCCCGTTGGGTGTGCATAGCGCCGACTGCCAGTCGGGGGCGGAAATATACGTGAACACGCGCCCATACGCTGCAACAATAGCGGCGCGACTGTGAACAGCAAGATGTTCCCACCGGCGGAAGAGTCCAGCAAAAAAGCGAACACTATCCTACCGATCTATATCAGTTTGCTGATTGATAGCTGCTCAATATACGACGACGTGGGCACAGAGACGACCTGGCCAGCCTGGGTGGGATTCTCCTGCACTACTGGCGTCGTGGTGCAAGGGATCTGTAGAAAACTATTTCGAGCCCCAATATATGACCGGAAGTGTGAGCAAAATTTCAACTCGCAAGTCCAACAGTTACTGAGAAAAACGCGCGGCGATCGCCGCCATCGAAATCTGGATTCCCCGGAGCTTATGGGGGAAAATACCAGGACTTCCCTCGATAACTGTGGGACAGGTTAGCACAAGCACCTCTCAAAACGGTCGCCACTTGAACGGAGGCGTGTGCAAAATTTCACGACACCGCATCAAGCCGCTGCCGATAAAAATACGGACAACAAGCCATGCACTGACATATCACAATCTCATTTCAAAGGCACGTGGCTACCACTCCTCCAACGCTCGGTTTCAAAGCACATCATTACACGCAAATGATTCGCAAGATATTCGCAAATGATTCACAAGATGCTAGCAGCTCCGAACAGTGAAGGGCGACATACACCCATTGTGCAGGAGCTGCGCACATTGCGCACCAAATGTACACTAAATGGTACGTCCAAGAACTATACATCTCACCGATAGCCGCGTACCGTCCTCAGCCTAGAACTGCACGCCGTGGAGACGGTCTGTCTACTGACCCGAGCACGCCGGAGCTGTACACCTTGCCGGGCACCAGCCACGGACAGCCTCCGTGAAGGCCGACCAGCTCGGCGCGGCGCTCGTCGTAGTCGACTGTGCACGAGCCGTCTCGGTCGTCCCGGCGGCGGCGGGCCGGCGGCGGGCCGGCCGGCGCCGCAGGCGGCGGCGCTGCCTCCTCGGCGGCGGTCGCCGGCGACGGCAGGTACTCGGCCGACACGTGGTGGTCGATCAGGTCCGGCACACTGCGCAGCCGGTTGGAAAGCTGCAGCCGCTCCAGTGCCTGCTGCGTCCGCCACAGCCGGCCGAACAGCTCCGAGGCCGGACCCTCCTGCTCCGGCTGCAGCCAAGCTATGTCAGACTCCATCGGAGCCAGACTGGGGCGCGACGGTGGCGCGGCAGCGGCGGCGGCGGTCGCCCGTCAGTTTCTCACGCACATGCCGCAGCGCGGCAGACGACTCCCTGGAGGAACAGAAATATGCTGCAAAACCAATGGCTAAATGTTGCATCTAGGTTGCAATAAAGACGCTTTTCTATGTTCAACTTATCCATGTTTCCATAAAATATCCAGTTTGATACCACAGGTCACAAAGTCTTAGATATGTGCATTCTGCTGGAAACTTGAAGCCATTCAGATCACTCACTGCCACGGGTAAGACGCCGTGAGGGGCGTGCGACGAATGGGCACTAATTTTCTGTATGTATCGGTATTTTCCCTTTCTGCATCTCGCAATTCAACAGCTATCGGCCTATTTCAGTATTTGGGATTGGAACACTTACAGTTAAAACCCCTCGCGTTCCTATGGTATTCTTCGTTGTCATTGCTAAGCGGTTTGAAAATACCAATGAAAAACACATCTAAGAGCGAAAACATTACTACCGGAAGGTACGTAGAAAAAAGAGCTTGCGTGCTAACGCGCTGCAAATGGCAATGCAATCATGAAAAAATGAGAAACTACGCTATCTCCTATGGAAAATTTCAGGACCTGGTAACCAGTAGTTGCGAAGTAATTAACCTCCAGAAAGCGTTATGACCATGCCGGGCCAGGCCGGGCCAGGCCGGGCCGAGCCGGGCCGGGCCGCTTAACTTCATTTTTATTTGAGAGCTGAATACGACTCAATCGGCCTTCGGCCTCGCTTGTAAAAACATGCATATATCTGTATTCTATACATGCATATATTTATATCCTATATATGCACAAAAACAAGTATTCTATATATGCATATATATATGAATAGATAGAATACATGAATAGTTAAGATCCCAGGCACGTCAACATGATTGTCATACTCAAACAATATAGCGTGAAACCAAGCAGTGGTCAACATCCACGATCTAGTCCTTTCATCACACTTTATAAAGCAGGCAAACCATTTGATTGCTCACCAGGACAGGATGGGCTACTGGTGCATTTTTCAATGCCCTTCAGCTGTGATTTACAGAACCTTTTCACTGCTCCAGGAAACGACACACTACGTTTTAGTCGCAACTGATTGTTCTACAACACGTACAACGTGACTTTAATGGTATGTGATGGTACAATGTGAAATAATATGGTAAACTACGTGACATACAATGTACAATACAATGGTACAATGTGACCTTAGACAACGATATAGCCAAAACGGGGGAAATGCTCTCTCGGGTCAAAAGCGGCCCATCACTGGAAGAACAAAAAGACCCCTTTCAACCGAAAGCAGCGATAGTCGATGTAGTCTCATTAAAAAAAAAAAACAGTTAAGCAAGTGCAAATTAAACGACACCCTGTCAGTTCATGGAGACCCTTTAACGTGCCTAGAGAAAAAAGATCCGTTCACTCAGGAACGTGTTTTCAAGACCACAGAAGAGCCCACGGAGGCCTCTGAAACTGGATCCCACTTGCATCTGTCGATTTAAGGGGGCCCGTTTGGCTGACGACACCTATCCTGCTCATGACGAGGCCCCAAACAGTCCACTGGTAAACAACACCCTTTGATGTGCTAAACTGACACACATGCATTAAATGACTTGAGGGAAGGGCTCTTCAGCTATCAGTATTCCTAAGGCAATGAACGATGACCGATTGGAAACTTCCAAAACGAATGAGCATGAAACGCCTCTGTTAATCAATAGAGGCGAACTGAAGCTGATGACCAGACAGAGACCAATGAAACCACATTCCAGATGCATTTGTGGGTCCTCGTCTTGTCTTATTATTTACACAACGTTTCGGCTTTAAATGATAACACACAAGACGACACTTATGGAGGACGATACTCCGAAAATTCCTCGATCCGTAATGTGAACACTTCGTCTCAATCACTCCGCAAAACTGTGTCACTCTTTATCGACATGAAAGGACAGCTTACAAAACCAGACTGAGGAAAGCAGGAGCCACACAACCTGAAAGACGAAAAGGTAGCTTTCAGTCACCAATAACATTCATGTAACCATGCACACATACTTTTCTGATTTATTCCAGCTTGCCGCAATCCTCCATGCTTCAAGCGTCCGCCTCTAATTATTTCCTTGGAGGCGGAGACACAGAACACCAGGAAACAGTTACTAGGAGAACGACACTCGCCATTACTTAGCGACAGCATCGTTTGCCCTCCCATGTAGCGATGAGAACGGTGAGGGCAGGAGCCGCCGGTGGCCGGCCCGTTTCAGTGCTTGGCCGCGCGGTACTTACGACGTTTGTAACGTGAATAATTGTAGCTGTGCTTCCATCGTTTGAAAAAAACCGTGCTTTTATTTCATTTTCTTCTGGGGGGTTCGAAAAGTGGCAACTGACAGTTTAACATGACAGCTGCCCTGAGATTTCGTTGGTTTTGCCGTACCTAAATGAAATTTAAAGGGTACAGGATTCGCGGACTGGGTAATGGCAGGTTGATAATCAGTTAAAAAAGCATGACTATGGTTGAGATAAATATTAATTGGTGGATACCTAGGTGGGGAACAAAACAGATATCACCTGGTAGCCAGGTACGTACCCAAGCCAAAGCACCTAAGTTCTTAGCATGTCGCCTACATACCCAACATCACTAGCATCCCGTGATACATTAGCAATGCAACCCTTATTAGTGTGTTTTATCAGTGTGTTTTACTCTATGTTACTGTATCAGTGTTTTTCAGGAACGTTCGACGGCAGATTGTCATATCACGTTTCTTTGTATGACAGTTCATACGGCAATATTTGTATCACAATTTTTTGTCCACAAATCTTTGGAAGAAAATATTTCTGCCACAAATCCTTACAGGCAAACCTTGGTATGCAAATATTGGCATATATACTAAATTGGTATATATACTATATAAACTACACTACAGCATTCTTTGTATGCAAAAGGTTACATGCAATATATGGTCCTTCAGATATCAGCGGGGATATTTGGTCTAGTAAATTAAAATGTGCGACTGATGTGCAATTAAACCACGCCCTCGGCCGTTTCATGGAAGTAAAACGGGTCCGTTTTCAAGACGTGTGAACCAATAAGTTCCGAAGCCCATCTTACCTGGGAAGGTCAAATTTGGAAGGACTTTTGTGGCCATAAACATATTCAAATGAAGTCAGCGACAGTCAAGCAGCACTCGGCTCACAGAATGTTGGAAAATGAATTTTCATAGTCTATCACATATGCGGTACAAATTTATGCTTTGAATCTGTAAGAAACAGCTTCTCAAGGAGCTTGTCGATCTTGGATTGCCCTTGTTTCGCACGGCGGATGGTCGTCGTGTGACTACCTTGCGGGTGAAACCCTTCGCCCTGGGCTAAGACTAAACGTCCCGTGGTAACTGCAGGAAATCCCATGCTCCGAGCCTGCTGGACCGACTGGTTTCAAACCTTCACCCATCGACGTGCCTCAACCGATTTCAACTCACTTCAGGCATCTAGTGACCCAAGCACGTAGCCAGGATTTTCGTCGACGGGGGAATGTCAGATTTTCTCAAATGCCACTGAATATGACTAAATTCAAAGAAAAACAGCTACTTTATGTAATTTACCTTATATTCAATGCACAGGAAAACATATAATGTTTGCTTTTGCAACATATATAACCACTATTTCATACTCTGGAAAATCACTATATATTTGGAGAAGACTGCTTGGCTCGGAGGGGGGTCACGGCCCCCATGTCTTCTCCCCATGGCTACGTCCCCGTGGTGACCCTAGATCATGCCAGAGGTCCATAAAATGCTACTGAGAACTCTGTGCTGATATATCGGAACTGCATTCAAACCCATGCTTCGTGCTTATAGAACCAATGGTCGCTAAACCTTCACCAATCGACGATCCATATGCCATTTGCATTCTTTTCCAAAACCTGGTGACCTCAGGTGAAGCCCGCGACCTATAAACACAATGAAAACCCACATGCTGGGCCCCAGGCAATCCAACAGCCAGGCCTCTGGGACAGACCAGTACCAATCATTAATAAATTCACATGCCATGAATGATTTACTTTTCTTTCAGAGCATGTGACCTAAGTTCAGGTCAATGGCATTTAAACCATGAAAAAACTCTCTTTTGGCTGCAGGCAATCTGACGCTTTAGGCCTCTGAAACTGCTCTCCACAAGACTTTAACCAACTGACACATGTATGCAATGTACTTTTCTCAAGAACTTGGTGATGTCATGTCATTCCCATTACCTCTAAACAAGAAACAAAACAAAACAAAAACACATTTTGGACTCAAGGTAATTCAACAGTCAAGCATGACATGAATCACTACCAGGCACCACTAGCTGATGGGTTATATGTGATTTACCCTTCTTTCCAGATCTTGTGACCTAAGGTCAAGGCAGTGACATCTGAAGAAACACTTTTTCTTGACACCTAGAAGATGGAAAAGGACCTTTAATAGAACAAAAACCCATACTTTTAGCTACAGACAATCCCATATACCAATCATAAAAGACCACTCACCACCAAACTTTCAGCAGTAAACACACCACACATGATTTGCTTCTCTCCATAATGCTCTGACCTGAGGCCAAAACCATAGACTCTAAATGCAACAAAATTTCTGATTTTTTCTGCTGAGAATCCCTGGGGTTATGGGAGTGATTACCACCAAATCCTGATCAATCAATGATGATATATATTCAAGTTTCCTTTTTAGGACTTAGCAGCATCAGGTCAAGCAAATAGCCTCTAAACACAACAAAAACAAGCCATTATGGGCTACACACAATTCCAAGCTCCAGGACTATGAAACCAATATCCATCAAACCATCTAGCTGCTTTCTTGGAACTCGGTGGCCTAATGTTAGGTCGCAAACCCCTAAAAACACCAAAAATATCCATTTTCTGCTGCAGGCAATCCCATGCTCTGAGTTTTGAGGTCCACCACAATTAAACTGCCACTAACAGATGCATCATATGTGGTTTGCTTTGCTTTCCAGAACATGGTGACCTCAGTTCTAGCCCATGACCTCTAAAAACAGCAAAAAACACTGGTTCTGAGAAGGAAAAATTATCTTCACTGGTAAAGACATGGTGGCAATCAGCCCCACAGACATGGTGCATAGAGATTTCCTGCAGCCCAAAATCAGAAAGAGCTTTGCTGCTTACATAAGTCATTAACTTGACATATGGCCACTTCAGTCTGCAAAGAAATGCAGATGGCACACAGTGCATTAGTTGGTAAAGGTTTGGTGGCAATCAATCCCAAGCACCAAGCCCATGAGATTGCCTGCATTTAAAAATGGGTGCACATGTTGTTTATGGATGTCATTTGTTTGACCTGAGGTCAATAAGTTCTGGAAAGAAAAGTAATTGCACATGGCAATTTAATGGATATTTGATACTGATTGGTCACATGTACATACAGAATAGGATTCTGCAATTCGGACATGGCAGCACCAGTGTTTTTCTTGGCTTTTCACATCTGACATGACTTTAAGTCACCATGGTATGGAACAAAATCAAAATCAGGCAAGCAGCACTAGGGGGAACATTTCAGGGCAACTGATCCAACAGGCTCAAGCATGGGACTGCCTGCAGTTACCACTTGGCAGTTAGTTCTTTCCCATTCACACACATTATCTAATCACAGCAGAAAGGGTTCAGAAAGAGATAAAGTATACAATGACTGGGACTAAAAAAAAAGCAGGGGAGTCACCACAAAAAAATACCAGATTAAATTCTAAGAAAGCCTGCTGGATGGTGGTATGCAACATTCTTGGACATACTGATGGTTGTTGGCCTGTATGCCATACAGAGCAGCTTGTGGTTCTTAGATGAGCTGGTGTGTAAGCAGATGTTCTGGCCGTGGCCCTCTACAGTGTTATGTCAGTGCTAAGCCACACTACAGGGCATACATGCCAACAACTGCCAAGAAAACCTTTGTTACATTCCTGTCAAAAGACAACTGTTTTCTACTTCATTTCTTCCAACTTAATCAAGTGTGCAACCCATTGCAGTGTTTCACAACATCTTCTTGGGACAAAGTTGGGACAAGAAACCAGGTCTGGGCCAGCTTTCATAAATTTCAGGGACAAAAGTACCAAACTGGGACTGCTGGTTCAACCAGCCTCGCACTGACGTAATCATTTTCTTGGAGTAATATCGGTCAACAAGCAGAAACTGTGGCAATGCACCACATTTGTCTGAAATGCCTCATAGATGTCCTATTTTACAAAGAAAATATCAAGAGACCAGTCAACCTTCTCCATGTTTGAGAGGAAAGTGATTTAAATTAAGAGAGAAAGCCTACTTTAAGAACAGGTAAGCTCATACATTCTGCCACAAGTGGGGTGGCTTGCTGCTTCATTTGGAGTACAAATGAGGCTCGTGCAAGATGGAATGCTGCACGTGAACACCAAAAGGGATTAGGCATATATCCGAAGACATTAATGTGTATAATGCCATCACGCATGCAGTCATTACTCACGAGCGATATTTCCATGCAAAATAATGATCTCAGCCTCACTCACCCCAGGCACAACTCACCCTCCTGATCCCCTCCACTCCGATATGGAAGCAGCATGTCGATAAGCCTGGGCTGGCAAATCCTAAAATTTCATTGCTCGTAATGCCATTGTATCGGCCAATACCGTTCTTTCCAATAGACCAGTTTGAACAAATAAGACATTGGTGAGAGTGGTCACTGGCAGATCCAGACCATGTATTAAGGAGAGGGGTCTCATCAGTGTAATCTAACCTCCCCGAACTCTGGTGTCTCCCCGGATTTCGACTACTTTGCTTCCCTATTTTCGAAAATGTATGCGTGCTTTTAAAAACTGTTTCGAAAACAAAAATATTTTGTTGCTGTCCCAAGGAGGAGATGCAAAAGATATGTTGCCCCTTTTTCAAACGAAAGGGGCCATGGCCCCGATGCCCCTGTGTATCCGCCAGCATAAGTGTACAATAGACCGGATCGATTTTAGACCTTTTCTTCAGGGGAGTATTTCCACACGCACCGTAGCATGCACTGGGTTTTTAAACGATGGAAAAGGCCGAAATGAAAATTCCCAGAAATATCCTTGGAACGCAAGTTTTTAGTTGAAAATGTCATGTTTTGCGCCAGCGAGGCATTAAAGTCTCCTTTGGCATTAGCATGCAAAATAGGTAGATAACACCGAGCATTGCCATTGTTATTGTCACGAGGAAACTTGAAGTGCCTGGATAATAGGACATTATTTGTTTAGTGCATTGATAGCATTTGAAATGTTTTACGCAGTGGTGTAGCCAAGGGGGCCAAAGGGACCATGACCCCCCTGGAGGCCAATCGGGCCCCCTAGCGGCCGAGCGGGTCCCCCTGGGGCCGAAGGCTCCAGTTCTTTGAATAGCGTGAGGCGTCTCACACTGTCCGAAACAGACAATTAGAACAAAACAAGCATATTGCATACTACATTTGAAGAAGGCTCACCAACCTAAACAAAGCGTACACCGAGTATACAAGAGGGTTTTGTGTGCCATGAAGAGAGGCCCTTGGTCTGAATGTGAGTTTAGGGACCCCTGCTACCTTGTAGGGCAGTTCACTGCTTGTTGGGGAAGGGTCCCCTGTCGGCCCATAAAGGGCCCCTGTCAGCCTCTTAAGGGACCTCCTTTCGGTCTGGAAGAAGGCCTTGCTGCCATCAGCAACACGGCCGACCCATCATACTACATCACAGATTGCATACAACAGCAAGCGTCCCATCACGTAAACAACATTTCATTCCTTTGGATAGCGGGGCACGCAAACATCAAAGGCAACGAGCGAGCAGACCAGACTGCAAAACAATCACTAGCCTTCGACACATGCTTTGACATGAAGTTCTCACTCGACGACTGCAAGGCAGCCCACCAGCGCCATATTCGTCAAAAACAACAAAGAAACTTGGACACAAAATCACCACGGAACAACTGCACGCAATCAAGCCCACGTTTGGCGCCTGGGACACATCAAATTAGAAATGCCGGCTTCAAGAACTCGTCCTCACCAAACCTAGAACGGGTCGCACAAAACTCACACAACCAGTCTCAGAGGACGGCTCTTACCAAGTGCCACAATGCAACAGCTGCACCACTCCACTTAACGTTAGCCACCTCCTGCTAGAATGTAGGGATTCTGAAGCACAAACACGACACATTAAAGCCTTCTGCCAGCACCCTCCTGGGAAACCAGCACCCAGACCTACTCCAACTGCTATTCAAATATCTCATTAAAACACACCTAGCAGGAGAACTCTAGCATGACATCTGCACAACAAACAGTACCACACACAACCAGTATCGGTGACCTGCCTCACGGGAATTTGGCAAGGATCGCGCATTTTATTTATTGGTCGATCTGTCCCGGGCCCCGCCCGCGCGCACAGAGACAGCCGTGGGGACCGAGCGACCTACCAGCTCAAGCCACCAACAGGCAGCGTCGATCAGACTCCACCGCTACGCTACACGACACAACCACTACACAACGCTCCAGATCCCCCTTCCTCCTTCCCGTCTTCCGCAACACCCGGCATGATAGGGTGAACCCTTAACCAGCGTGAGAGACGGTGTGGGCAGTCTCCTCCTAGCCTGCACGATAAAAGACCCCTCGGTGCTCTTCGTGAGGAGAAGGCCATGTGCCGGCACCTTGGCAAAATCCAACGTAAATCACAACGCAAATTTCTTGTTCTTTCCACAGCGCTAAAAGTAACGTAACTCACAATACTAGAGGCGACAGCTCCCTTTCTCTTCCCCCTTCGCTTCTCGCCTCCGCTTCACGGCGGCCCCACACCATGCCGATGTTATAAACGGCTTCCAAACTTCGTTGGCACACATACAACTCAACGTAAAAAGGCATTTCTTTGCATCATTCTTTCTCCCTGTAACGTTAAATGAAACAATCGTGCTGTCCTTAAATCGCCACATACACTCTAACGTAATGTAGCTCACTGACTTTGCAGGCGGTGCGTAATGACCTAGGCACGCCTCTAAACTCAATATCAATCAGTCCATCTGGAAGGAGGCCCCTGCCCCTACCTCCGGAGGTCGACAGGGGCCCTTTGCAGGCGGATAGAGTGCCCTCCACAGACAGGCAGTAGCCCCCTGACCAACAGGGGCCCTTAAACGATCACTGAGTGGCCCCTACTTTCCTGTAAAGATGTGCCTGCCGACCTGTAAGAGGAACCCGCCAGGTTGTCAGGCACGTCTTTGCAGGCGAGCATGGGTCCCTTCAGACTTCAGAGGGGCTCCTTTACAAACCGACAGTAATTCTAACCACATGGGGCTTCACTGATTACGAGGGCCAGGCGCGGGTCCAAAAGGGGAGCAATTGGAGCGATTGCCCCCTCCCCCTGAGGTCTGAGAAGGGCCCCTGTCAGACTTAAAAGAAGCCCCGAAGGGGCCCCGTTTGAGCTTCACGGGGTCTCTGTAAGAACCTGACGGGCTCTTGATGCAGTCAGGGAGGCCTCCTGGGGGGTTAGATGACCTCTGAGACACGTAGAAGGCCCTTGAAGCTCCCAAAGGACCCCTGAGACCACAGCAGGACTCCAACACGGCAGAGTGCCCCTGAGGCCGTCAGATGGCTCATAGAGCCCCTGAGACGGCCAAGATGAGGAATGAGTCCTTAGTGGGCCCCTGTGAGTGAAAAGCTGAAGGTTCCTTGAAGAACTCAAAGGGCCTCCGGGAGGATCAATGAGACTCTGACACGGTAAGATGGCCCCTAAGGTGGAAAGAAGGGCCCTTGAAACTTTTCAATGGCCTCCTGGGACCGCAAGGAAACCCAACATGGCAAAGGGTCTATGAGGCCGCTAAAATTGCCAGAGAGACACTTGAGACGAAAAGAACCTAAGAGGGTGCCTAGCACGGCATAAGGAGACCCTGGCCAGCCAGAGGAGCCCCCTGAACGGCGATTCGTCGGTGACCTTCTTAACATCGAGAGTAGCCACAGATGGGCTGGCCTTTTTGAAACCTTGAGGGATGACTGATGCTGTCAGGGGTCCCCAGGAAGGTCAGGTGGTCTCTGAGACGGCAAGATGGGCCCCTACACCGCAGATGGCCCCAGAGACCGCCAGAAGGCCGCAGGGCCCTCTGTGAGGCAAAGACGATAAGGGGTCACCTGAGACGGTATTTAGACGGTTTTATGGGGACGCTGGACGGCCAGAGGGTCCCCGAGCGTAATAAGCGGGTTCTTGGCAAGGGCAAGGCCCTCCTGAGACTACCAGTGAGGCCCCTGAAGCGCCAACAAAAGCCCCTTGTCATGGCTAGAAGGGCCCTAAAAACAGCCAGATATACCTCATGTAACAGAGGAAGACCCCTGATACAGCCATGGGAACCACAGGAGACGTTCAGAGGGCCTATGACACTGCACAGGGGCCCTGAAATTGCCAAAATGTCTTTTGTATCTGCCAGAAGGCCCCTGAAATGACAAAAATGTTTCCCAGAGACGATAAAAGGGATGCCGAGGACAAGACGGGGTCCACTGAGACTGACAGAGAGGCACCCTTGAGACTGCTAACTAGAAGCCTCTAGCAATAGGGGCCCCTAAAACGACCAGAGGGGTTCCTGAAACTACTAGACATCCAGACAGCTCCTGAAATGGCCAAAGGACCTGGAGGATTGCCGGACGCTGCCTCAGTCACGGCAAGAGAGACTTAAAGAGGGCCTTTTTACTACATGAGGGGCTCCTTAGACGGCAAAAACGTCCCAGGAGCAACAGGAGGGAACCCGAGATGGCTTAAGCGTCCCTGGAAACTGCCAGATGGATCCCTAAGACTGTCCGAGGTGCCCTTGAAATTGCCAAAGAAGCGCCTGAGACGTCCCGCGGGACACATGAAACTGTACAAGGAGCCTGAGACCACTAGAGGGTCCTGGCACGGCAGACCAGACCAGCCCAAGACCGCCAAAAGAGCACCTGTAACTGCAAAAGGGAAACCTAAACTAAGCTGACAAAAAATCCACAAAAGCTACGGGATGGGGGGAGGACAGATCAGATACAGACATGACGTTTCAAATGGAGGGAGGGACGGAACCGCCTAAAATCTCCCCGTTTGTGCCATATTCTGGCCACTTTGTTCGGGAACAAAACGTAAATTTTCTGAAATATGGTGACGCGTTTGAATTTTTCCGGTTACTTTATATGGTAAGAAAGCAAAATTACACCATTTTTCTTATATCTGTAGGGTAAAAACAACGCGGACCCCGCGCTAACCATTCGCCTCAACCCTTCCCCCGCCTTAGCGAAACCCTGGATCCGCCCTTGGCGAGGACCCCCATTTTAAACGAAGGCCCACTTGATCCGATTTGCCCTCCCCCCCGGGCGGAATCCTGGCTACGCCCCTGGCTTTACGAAGAACATAAATGGAGTATATGCAGCTTCGATGAATGGCAGTGGTTTGCAGTGAAAACGACTGGGCCGTTGCCGGACTGAATACCCTTTGGTGACATATCGATGGAATAGCGATTTTCCAGAAAAAGTTCAGTCGCCTTTGCTGCCGTGCTGATGACGGCATTTCGTCGTTGCTGCCAAGCACCATCACTGGGCAGGCACGTGTCGGGAAAACGGAATGGTCTTGGGTATCCGGTGACATTCGCTGTTTCGTCGATACTCCTGGATCGCGTGACACATATGGTTCGCCATGGGGGAGTAGGTGGAAAGAACATCGACATATCGGCAGTTACGAGGGGGGGGGGCAGGGTGCCGTCGTAACACTTTACGCATGTCCATTTACGAGATGCTCAGAACAGGGCGGTGGCGTCACTGGAACCTCGTGACGGCAGCCGTGTGGCATGTGTAGAGCGGTGAGTGAATTCCATTTCAAGCTACCTATGCAATGGGAGTTCTCGGAAAGCCCGCTGAATGGTGGCGTGCGGCATTATCGTATTGTACGGCGCAGTTGAGTTAGTGGCTCTGGAAAGAGCCGGGTATTTCGCAGTCGTTTCGGCCGTGGACCTTCTTCGGATGCGTCAGGACATGCAGTCGCGGCGGCTACCGAGGGCGAACCGTAACCACAGCCACGTAGCTGCAGTCCGGACAAGGTCCACGTCCAAATCGACTGCAAAATACCTAGATCCTTCCAGGGCCGCTAAGTCCGCTGCGCCACACAATACGATAATACCGCACGCCACCGTACAGCGGGCTCTCCAGGAATGTTACTCCAACTGCACTGGACTAACTTGAATCAAACAATAATAGGGTGGAAAGATTCGAAATAAACCGAACTGAACTGAAAAATGAAACTGAAACTCTTGTTCCTGAAATGGAATAAGCGTACAGGCATAACACAATAAAACACAGAAACACCCGCACTGTACGGGCGGCGCTATATTCACTTGCCGCTCCTCACATGCCGCAAGGCCGTTGGCACCAGGTTCCAGTGACGCCACCGCCCTGTTCTGAGCATCTCGGAAATGGACACATGTAAAGTGCTATGACGCAACCCCCCTTGCAATTGTCGATGTGCGGCTGTTCTTTCTACCTACTACCCCATGGCGTACAACATGCGTCACGCGATCCGAAAGCATCGACGAGACAGCGTTTGCCACCGGATACCGAAGACCGTTATTTCTTTCTGGACACGTGTCTGCCCAGTGCCATTGCTTGCCAGAAACGGCGAATTGTCGTTATTAACACGGCAGCAAAGGCGACTGAGCTTTTTATGGAGATCACCATTAAATCGATCATCACCAAACGGCATCCAGTCCGGCAACGGCCCATCTGTTTTAGCTGTAAAACGTTGTCATTTATCAAGTTGCATATACACCATTTACATCCTTCGTAGAAGATATCAAATGCTATCAATGTACTGAACAAGCAATGTCCTATCATCCAAACACTTCAAGTTTTCGCGTGGCACAAACGATGGCAATTTCGGTGTTATCTTCCTATTTTGTATGCTTATACCAATGAAGACCTTAATGCCTCGGCTACAGGCCAATGGAATGTACAGGCCAATGGAACCTCTGAGATCACCAGTAACGTCGACGATGGCACTCCGAATACCAAGAGTTCGGAGTACAGGGTGCAGACTATGCCTCTAGCGAAGGTGAAGATGTCAGTGATGCCGAAGAAACAGCAGGCGGGCACTCTGGCCAGCCGTCCATGGAGGCAGCAGGCGGTCGTTCCGGCCGGCTTGCTGGCAGTTTCGATGATGTGTTGGAGGCTGGCGATGAGAACTACTTTGATGTCGCCTCACTCGACGAAGGTGGTGATGATCATGATCAAAGTAACGAAGCGATAGGAGAAGGAGATGAAGTGATATTTGTTACGATAACCAAGATTATTTTGGACGAATTCGGACCGAAAAAAAGACGACATTGGGAAGTGCAAGTTGTCAGATGTGGTGAAACTGGTGACAATGAACACTTTCGTCCCCAATGAGATAAAGCAAAGGATGAAATGTCGAAAGTCAGCGCTACTTACCACTTCCTTTACGAACTGGTAAGCTCGTAAGGGAACTAGTATATAAGGAGTTTCCATATTCAGTTCCATGACGAAGCGGAAGCGGAAGAAAAACGGAACAAATCTAAAGCAAAATCGGCTAAGAGGCAGTGCAAAACGCAGGGAATAAGGAAGAAACGAGAAAAGAAAAGCTGGAGCGGGAAGGTATTTGAGAGCAGTGATGTCTGCATTTTCTGTGGAAAAGGCGTCTTTACAAAAATGAACTATAGTTACAGTGCATGCATCGCGTCAAATAATGTCATGAGGCTTGTTCGCAGGGAAACTCAAGTGAGGGATTCGTCTGCGACTTCCGCCGGTAGAATGATACCTGTCTTGTTGGTTCCTCTGTGGATTAGTCCTTTTTAAATTGATAAGTATAGGTTCGGATACACAGTCTTGCGAAGTTAACGAGCTAACGCGATTCTAAGTGAGTGTTGCACAGCGTTTTCTGTATCGGACATCGCAAATGCTCATCTTGCGTGGATTGAATACATATGTTTTTAACCATATCTTCATTTGTAGTGCATGAATCTAAGGCTTAACAGGACATGCTATGTATCGTTCAATACATGGACTATAATGATACGACTGAGTGATGAATCAGGTTCCACCAATATTTCTCATAACTAACACACGGATTAGCCTGTACCTGCATAATCAAATTATGTTTGTGTCTGGTAGGTTAACTGACCAACATAATGCGATATAAAACATTTGCATTTATTATTATACCTGGGCTTTAGCTGGCATGCCACGCTGACAAGCACTTACGTACGATGATAGGTTTTTGACTGTGTCTGTCCGATCTTGTACTTTCATGAGACACCTACACGTGGATTTAACTGCCTTAACGTTATAACTCATCTAATTCGCTCAATATAAAATTATGTACTCATCTCGACGAAAGTATGCTATTTACACTGGCGTCGTTTACCATAACTCGGTACCGCCTGGCGTGTTTTTGTACCAAAAACCGCCTGGTGGTTCCAAAAACGGCACCCCTCTATTATCTCAGGATCTAACCGTCTTATTTGAACTGGTCTCCCATCGATCGATAGCCCTGAGTCTTGTGATTCAGAAAATACTATGTTAGCCCTGGTAACTTGACTGATGACGTCACAGGTCACGTGAAACGCATAACACGACGTCGGAAAAGCTGACGCCGGTTCATATATCATATCATTGGCAATACCGGCCTAAGAACCTTTAAGTCGGTATCAAACAAGAGGTCACTATCTTCCGCATCAGAAGCTTATCAAAGTGTTAAAAAAATGTCGGGTCAAGGTGGACCCAGGCCGGGTGAAATGTTGGCTTACTTTACATGCCAAGGATCGATAATTACTCGCAGTCGTTTTGAACGTAACAAAAAGGACGGAAGTGAAACCGTCTGATGGTTAGTTTTGCATTACCTGCTTTTCGTTGAGTCAGAGTCAGTCTAGGTTAGATCAGATAATGCTGCATTCCTCTTCCTGACAAAAACCAATAATTTCTGGCCGGCATTCTTCACTGCGTCAAGTGCAGAACTGAAATGACATCTCGTAATCATTAAATTTGCTGTCTACTTTTTATCGGGTCAAGGCCGAACCAGGTCAGGACAGACGGTCATTTTTCTTTTCTTGACTAGGAACGTTAATTGCCCTCTGCTGCTACTGAGCGATCTTCCGTAGACAATACCGCATTTCATTTCGTTTTGACATCTACCCATGACCTGACCTGGCATGACCTCACGTTGCATTTGGTGAACTTTGCTAGTAGGTGCATATAGATTTGTTTGTCTACCTTGAGCGATGATGGACGGCCATTGACAATCACTTCTGTCACCCACAATGTAAATCATTCCATTTGCCATCATGCATGTGATCAAACATGACCTCTTATGCTCATGTGTCATGGTTGCCTATCTTTTTGAGGACCATTCCCTATGAAAATCCAAATAATCCATGCATTAGATTCGCGCATATTACCCAAACAACGAAGCATGTTCGCACCACTAACCGAAGCGGCGAAAACATGCATGCAAGGGTTTCCTTGTCATATATGCATGACCTGACCTAGCATAAAAATGCTTTTGATGTCAAAATATGCAAAATTGATTTTTGAACAAATACTCAATGTTTGGTTGTGCTGGCTCTAAGGGCAACAAATGCTGAAAGTTTGGTTGGGCTGGCTCTAACGGCTAACAAGTTATTTATGAAAAACCAAGGGGTGCCCTATTTCACACACCCCCAGGCGGTGTCGGATTAAGGGTACATTCATTCATTTTTCAATTTAACTGCGCCACTGGGGCGCATTTGAATGCCAGTTGTGCCAACCCCTGGGCACAGTTCACAACGAAATTTCTGCCATTGCGCTCTTTTGAGGGCGTACGAAAATGAACTGCCGAGAACAAGCAGCAGGTCTCTGAAGAATGTTTCGACTGTAATAATGTAGAGCAGCGTTTTTTTTATAGTTAGAAACACGAATTTTGCCTCTGGTACTCATTGGTGAATCACAAATCGCCTTTTTGCTTAAGGGGACGCAGTCCACCCTCTTTCTTCCAGCTCCTGATCCGCTTACTAAGACAAAATGCATCCATAATTTGCTGATTTTTTCGCGTGCAACTCGTTAAGAGAAATGCTAAAACATTTTTGTAGTATAACACAACTTTATAGGTATTCATTGAGCTCAAAATTAATTTCGCGTGATGGAAAGTTTTGTCTTCTATTTGCAGGATAGCCGATAAGGCACTGGACGCGCGCGACACGCTATTTCAAACCGATCCGTTGGGGCGCGCGAGTGGGCTGTTCGTCGTTTGAACATGGTGCGGGGAGGGCAATTCTTAGTGCGGTCAGATAAAGGCTGTTGGTTGAAACCTATGTGCTCTCGCAAAATGCCCGCAAAGTCAAGAGCTGGACCTCTTGTGGTATCACCCAGCCGCTGGTGCCAGCGAACCCGACAAATTTAACCAAGAATTGAGTGGACGTTTTGGTATCATTCAGATAACGTCTGAATACTCTGCAAGATGGCAGAAAAGCTCACTGCTAAAGTTACTGTATCGGTCCTGCGTCGGTCTTGTATCGGTCTTGTATCGGTATTGCGTCGGTCTTGTAATTTTGCAGGGTATTTCTGCAGAAACGTATAGGACAATCCTGCAAGATATTTTTACTAGGGGCAGCCAGGATATTATTAAGCGCGAGGGAGTTCCGGACTCAGTGAGAACGGAGATCATACGAAAACTGCCGGGAAGACGCCGTGAAATGGGTTTCACTAAGAAAACTCCTGTCCAGTAACGATATTCATTCCCACAAATGGAATACGGCAAGACTTCTCGCTCTCTACCTCCGTACTATTAAAAAAAAAAAGGAAAAATGCGGGTCTCGGGGGAGTCCGAATACCTCCCTCCGACCGCGCCGGTGAACAACACATCCTCCTTTTGACAAAAATCAGTTGGCTAGGTCACCATACTTTTGAACTTGACCTGACCTTGTAAAGTGGTCTCAGATAAACAAAATTACATCTGCACATTGCCCAGCTATTTAGCTATACATCCATACAAAGTTTTAAGTTCTATCTCAAAAAACCCTGTTTTTGGCAGACATTTCCCTTTTACCCTCAACATGGCCAAAAATGGCCTGAGGCACCTCCCAAAAACGTTGCCTGACTTCGCCCCTGAGCAAAATAAAGTTTTGAAATTTTGTCACGGCACGTAAAAAGAATAGCTAGGAAAAGTGACTATGTTTTGTGAAGCTGCGTTAAAAACTCTGGAATTAGCAACCAAAAAACCCGAGGGGGAACGCATTCAGTCCCCCCCCTCTGCCGGGAATAGGGTTAAGCCAAAATGTAGCGGCTTATGGGTCTCCCTTGTTCCTAAGCCTGGGTACAAATGCCTACGTATATGGAAATATCGATTGATAGGTAAAAAGAATGGGTGAATATAGTGTCCAACAGTCTCAAAACTTTTATACAGAAGAGTACAGTATGACCCGTCGTAGCGCGGTCGTGGAGATCCACAAAATATAATCGCGAAAAAAAACGGGTTCGCGCGAAATCAGGGTTCGAGAAAAGCAGCCTTGAATCTCTTCAGAGCCTCTTCATCAGATCGTGCCGTGTGAGATGAAGACGAAGATTGTTGCGACCCTCCAGGACAGGGGTCGGAGAACTCGCCCCAGCGGGCGCATGTGGATCTCGCGGCAAAGGAGGTTCTCGCCAGGAATGCCATCGCGGACGTCATCGAAGCAATGTCAGTGGGAGTCATGAATGCCTACGGTATCCACACGGACTTCCTTTCGGCCGGTCCCGCTTGTTGGGAGACAGCAACTAGCTTCAAGGACGCCAAGGGAGTCCTGCGCAGGATCACAGTGGTGAACAACTTCGCCGACCGAGGCATGGCTCTTATCCAAGCGCTGGGGTGCACAAATCTGCCAACCTGCCTACCAGCATGAGTGATAGATATTGGTTAAAAATACAGCAGACGTGCAACAGATAATCATTACTTGAAGCAAATGCAAACGCCAGGCAAGCAATAAAAGACGTCGTTGTAAATATGCTGGCGGCTCCATGCACTAGTTTAGAAAGGAGGCGATTGATGAATTATTTCGACTGGTAGGATAAAATCTGGCCGAATTTGAAATCTGAGAGATTTGGGGTTTTTAGCTTTTAAAGTTGACAATTTTGACGTTTTGGGTACCTCTGTCCAAACGTGTAGCAAGGTACTGACGAAGCATGAAATGCAAAAGCAATATCTGCTGCAAGTCGTCGAATCGCACCGTCGCCAGTACCCCGAGGCCACAAACGGGAATGCAGCATAGGCGTAAGAACGTTTTAAAAAAGTATGAGGGCAGGGGCCAAATTATTTAAGCAATTCGGGGAAAGCGGTCCAAAAAAAAAACAATCGTTTGACCCATTGCTAAGCCAAATAATTCACTCACTCCGTATAAGCAGTAAAACCATTAAATGTTCTCGTCATGAGGCAGACCTGAAATGGGACATAGTTCTAAAAGGACTTCACATTGGACATCTCCGGACACGCTCCATGCCGAGAAAGCTGTTCGGATGTCTTACGGAAACCCCGGATACGGGCGATTACGGGGACATTTAGGAGGACCTCGGAAATGGTTGTTAACGTGTCCCTGAAGTCTCTATGGGCATGGAGCCCGCACTGATCCACATTCGGTCCCAGTTTACAGTGTTGCCGTCAACGCATTGAACCGTCCTCATGTTGGCTCTGCTCTGTGTCTATCGACTATTCACCCTCTTATTAGCTCAAGAGAGCTGTCGGCAAAACTATCAGCCGGGTTAAAAACGTGTAGTTTAGGTGCGAGAGTGCGATCCAGTTTGCCTCAGAATATCTGGATTCCGCTGGAGATGATAGCATAAGATGCTGCCATATCGGTTTTTTCATGCTATGAATCAAACTATTCTTTTGTAATATGAATCTATTTCATCCATTAGGTGTTAGGTGGGTTACAGGTCGACTGGGTAAATCATCATGCACGTTTTAGACAACTCAAAGTAAACTAAACCAAAATTAATGCCGAAAAAATGCGGGGGGGGGGGGGCAGTTAACATTGTTGGTCCCCCACCTTGCAAAGTGGGGTGGGGCCATGCCCCCCTGGCCCCTCCCGTTCCTACGCCTATAGGATGTAGTGTCATTCTCACCTAAGCCACACTGCTGCCGATAGAGTCAATGACCTAAGACCTGGGACGGGCTACGTCAAGTGCCTTTCAATCTAATGTATTAATAAGGTACTATGATGCACATTTTATGCGTACCGTGTGCAAGGTTTGGAACAAATTGGACACGAAATACGTTTTTGAGCTATCTTAGACTCACCTCACCATGGCAGAAGCTACCAGGGATCACAAGTCCACTGAGAATTAGTTCTTGCTGGGGACAGATGGATTAGTGTTCTTTGACTTTAAGGGGCTCAGAATACGCAAAATTATGAGGAAATTTCATCAAAATAAAAATAAAGATTTAGCAAATTATTTTATGTCCGTGCTGCATGAACCACCACCAAGCAACCCTCGTGCGATTGTCGTTAAACGTGTTAGGCCAGTGCCATATTCTGCACGCATAATTTCTTCCCAATCACTCATCAGTTAATGAAAAAGCAGTCTAGAAAAGTAAGTTGCACACAAGCACACATCAACGCACGCACGCACACACACAGACACATAGACAGATATATATATATATATATATATAAGAATTAGATCTTGCTGCGTAGAGATGAAACTGTGTCCTTTGACTTTAATTAGCTCGGAATGCGCAAAATTCTGCACAAGCTTCATCAAAAGGAAAACATAATCTACCGAATTGTTTTATGCCCCGTACTGCACGAACCAACAACATTCATACCTCGTGTGAGTGGTTAAACGTGTTGGATGAATGCCATGTTTTGCACGTATGATTTCCTCTCAGCCATCAATTAATGAAAAAACAGTCTGGAAAAGTCGGTATGTACACGCGCGCGCGCACACACGCACACGCACACACACACACGCACACACGCGCACACACACACACACGCGCACGCACGCACGCACGCATGCACGCGCGCACGCTCGCACACACAGACATTATATATATATATATATATATATATATATATATATATATATATATATAATGTGTATATATATCCAGGGGCGCGGAAATCCTTCACAGTTGCGGGGAGGGGGGGGGCGAAAAATCATTTTGAGTCAGTTCTTTCCAGTCAACGCCCTTAGGGTCAATGTTATGTGTGTGTGGTCAATGTTCAGTGTGTGCCCCCCCTCTCCCCGCCGGGCACTAAATTTGTTAAACTGGGAAATTGTTGATTTGCCACGTTTCCTGTTGGCGTGACCAATATAGTAAAGTCTCGTTGAGCCTATGCTTCATTTGTAACGTACGAGAAAACATTGGTACGACTCAAATAACTATTGATATTAGAGCCCCTGAGGAGCTCAAATTAGCACTGGGGCAATTCAGAAGTATGCAGAGCGACAAACGGCACATCTGGGCAAGACTTTCGTCAGGAATATTGAAGAAACAAAGTGACAGAATGATGCACCATTCAAAGGGATGGGTCAAACGTCGGAAGCATTTTTTTTTATTTCTCTGCCCGTTTTCAAGGGACCGCCGCTTACTTCATAAGAGATAAAAATGTTCATAATGGGCGGGGGGGCACTCGGCCTTAAGGGGGCCCTCTTGGCCTCGGGGAATAGCCCCTTCCTTGGCTACGCCTCTGTGGCCCCCTCCCCCTAGTCCCGAATTTTTCTTACGGACGCAGCGAGTGTGAGGTACCCGCATGGCTCCTTCCACTGTGCGAAACAGATGATTAAAGCAAAATAAGAATACTTTAAGCATTAAACCTCGCTGGGCGGGAGGAGTGGATCCCATATCCCAAGCAGTGTTTCCGGGACCATGGCAAAACGGCACAAGACACCGCCATGAAAATTTGCATGGCTGGAGATCCATTCATTACAGATGTCTTAAAAAAAGAATGACCCCAGGTCATCTCCGGTTGCCGAGCTATGACGTCATTACTGAGGGCTTGCAGAGCGGTTTTCGCGCCAAATGTCGGATTTTTTGCTATTTTAGGGCAATAGGTATGCATAAACGGTAGATGATGGTGCATGAAATCGTTCCAGAATGATAGTCCACAAGCAAACACTTTATATAGGTAAATGACATTTTCATGGTTAAACGATGTCAATGACCTGAGGCCCTTTTGACATTAGAACGTTCCTGTACTAATTTTTGGCACTAAACATAACAAAGGAGACGAGTTTAGGCCTATTTGTCTCCAAATGTGTTGTTTTTAGCTCAGGAAAATCGATCTTTAGTTCCCAGTCATAAATACCTGACCTAAGAGGTCACTGGCCGACCTGATGAGGTCGACAAGGATGCCGCTGGATTCCTTGGACACATAGCTATTGATTGCTTCTCGTCCCGAGATGCTAGCTCAATCAGGGGCCAAATGGCGAGGGCGCGCTTACCATCCCCTCCCCCTCGTCGTCGGCGCGAGTGAAAATCCCTCCCGTTCGGCGAGAGTTAAGGAAGCCTTCAAAATCTGAAACAAAATGCGCTCAGAATATACAAGAGGCATTTGTGTGCTACGACAAGAAGCCCGTGGTATGAATGGGCGTTTACGAGCCCCTGCTAGCTTGTAGGGGGGTTCACTCCTTGTCTGGAGAGGGCCCCTATCGGCCTCTGGAGGGACCTCCTTTCGGTCTACAAGGTCCCGTTATAGGCCCTGCCGGCCAGTAGGGAGACTCCTCGTTGACTTGTAAAGGGGCCCTTGCTTGCATGTGAAGATGCTCCTGCCGACCTATAAGGGGCACCCGTCAAGTTGGAAGGAACATGTTTACGCTACAGCGGGGCCCGTTTACGAGTCCACAGGGTGTATTGCTACTGTCCAGGAGCGGCCTTTTTACAAGCTGGCAGGAGGTCCCTCCAGAGACCGGCAGGGTCCCGTTATAGGCCGGTAGACTACAGACAGGCAGTGATCCCCCCTCCTACTACGGGTTACCAAAGGCCCCTAAACGTTCATTCAGGGGCCTCTGTTTACCTATAAAGGTGCCCCTGCCAACCTGTAAGGGCCACCCGTCAGGTCGGTAGGAGCATCTCCACAGGCAAACAGGGGCCCTGCTACACTCCAGCGATGTCCTTTTACAAGCCGACAAGCCTGGCAGCCCCCTCCGGACGCGCCGGTGAGTTCCGTAGTTTTGAGTGGAGTTGAGCCTCTCCTCAGTCGCCTCCTGCTGCGTTCTGATTGGCCGGCCGGCCGATGAACAGCGACATCACGTGACCCCGCCTGCCAGGGGCGATGGGCGCATGGCATCAGGCAGAAGGTGGATACGGCCGACAACGGGCGCGGCGCAGTACCGCTACGCAGCGCGAGGTGACTGCCTGTCTCGGGTCCGCGAGTTGGAACTGGATGCACCGATGGCCGGCCCATCAGGTTAGTGGGTCTTAAATATTTGCACAGCCGCATCTTTATGTAACTGTGGGTCATTAGAACGTTATCCTGAGCTAAGTGTGTTCTCGGGGCGCGGTGGTCTTCTACGGTGTTGTCGGTTACAAGCGCGGTTTCAACGTCTGTGCACAATACATTTAACTCGGCATTTCCTGGGTTAACTCGACAGAGATAGAGACAGAGGTCCTGGATAGACACGAACGCAATGTCTTACCTATCGTGTGGACTGGCGGGTCGAGGGGCCATCGGGATCATACTCCCCTTTTGTTGGAAATGAGGGACCAACATGTGTTGTCTCTTTGGTTGGCTGAAGTCCGTCGTTTAAAAGTTTGTCCAGGGCAAAAGTGCGCCGAGGACAAAGGTTCGTCATGCGAAAGTTCGTCATGAAAAGTCGTCTAGGGCAGAAGTTCGTCGAGGGTAAAAGTTTAAGGATAAAAGTTCATCTTGTAGAAGTTCTACGGCGAAAGTTCTGGGCCAGAAGTTCGTCGAAGGCAAAGGTTCGTCTGGGACAGAAGTTCTCGCAGAAGCTAGTGTAGCACAAAAGTTTGTATAAGGTAGAAGCTAGTATTGGATAAAAGTTTGCTTGGACAAAAGTCCGTCATGCAGATGCCTGTCTAGAACAAGAGTTCGCCAAGGGCAAAAGCTAGTCTAGGACAAGTTTGCCTCGCTAATGGAAAAGGTTCTTACTGAAAAAGCTTCTTATGGAAAGGAAAAAGGTTCGTAACCAAGGGTGCGTAAACTTAAGGTTCGTATCGAAAAAGGCTCGTTTGGGAAAAGGAACTGACCTAAAAGTCACCTAGCCTAGTCTAGCCTAGCCTAGCTTACCTTAACTTAACTTAACTTAACCTAACCTTACCTAACGTAACCTAACCTTTCGCACGAAACGAACTTTTGTCCCAGGCGAACTTTAGTCCTACAACGAATTTCTGCGACACGAATCTTTGTTCTGGACGAACTCTGGTCCTAGACGAACTTATGTCCTACACGAACTGTTGCTGAGCGAGCGTTTGTCGTAGATCAACTTTTGTCCTAGATGAACTTTTGTCCTTACGAACTGTTACCCGAGGAACTGTTGCCCTACGAACGTAAGTCCGACGAGCTTCTGCCCGAAAACCAGACGGTATCCGACTGGATGTGTAAACACTCCACTAGGATTTTCATAGTTTTTCGTTCGTGTTATGGCTGGATTAAATGGATATTTCTGTCTTAGGATGAAATAACACACAAACTGGCATTATTCCTTCGCTAAGCCCTCGACGATTTACTCCGATGTACGCAGATTTACTAGGAGCTAGAACACAAATGACATGACTGCGGTTTTGTGAAACATCCCTAGCCTCAAATATCATCCACAGCAAATCAGCCACGACAGTATGCCCCATCAAAGGCAATAACAGATGACCAAAACCTACCTCCAAGTGGCCGAAGAAAAAAAGGAAAAGGTAAACAACATGGTCGACTCCGCTTCCAATGCAGCAGCGTTGGCAGTGGCGTGTGCGGGCTAGGGCAAAGAGGCACACCCCACCCTTCTGTATTTGTTGAAATTTAGGAAGTTTAGTTTTCCGTATTATCTTCTTCCAATAACCTCTTGTTCTTCAGAAATGAGGAACGTTTCTTTTACAATGCCTGCACTCGCCCGTGAAAGCTGTGACGTCATCTTTGCAGTCGCTGGATGAATTTCTCAAAAAGTGAACACGTTAATTTAAAAGGGATGACATTCCCCTGGTCTGTCCTGACGAGCTTGACATTGCTTGTGGCAGACTTACATGTTTCATCGCAAGCCGCCGCAAGCGAATGGCGTTGAACTTGCACATCATTCTCGCCTCAGTGTTTGAATTTCATTGGTGGATCTCTGGTCATGGGGTTGCGCAAGCAGCCGCAAGCAGGACCTCGAAGAGGGCCACATGCTAATCTTCGAATGTAGCGAAACAAAGTGGCCGAAATCCAGAGAGAAATCAACATTTAAGGCCAGGTTTATTTACACGGATGGAGATTTCCCCCTCCCCCGTTATTACAACGTCTAGGTCTGAGGCGATGTATCAGATTTGTGTCTTTCGCAAACTACTTTTGCTACGTATGTCGTGCAAAAACAGACAAACTTACATACTGAATGGTAGCAGGCGTGTAACCAATCTACTATTTCCATAAAATCGAGTTACATTGCATCGTAAACTATCGCGACTTGAACTCACGACGCCATCTTGTGTACACTGAGTTATCTCAAAGGATGCTTGATGTACAGCGTCAAAATTGATGGTGTCGTTGGAATGCTTATATGTGTGTGTGTGTATATATATATATATATATATATATATATATATATATATAGGATATATATGGTCGTTGGAATGCTTATATATATATATGTATGTATATATATATGTACGTATGTCATGTATTATTACACTATTCATTGTTAAATTAAATTAGGAATGGATGACGTCACGTAGAACATCGACAGCCTCACAAGGGAATACCTCAAACTTGGAAATGCCTTTGTCGAATTCGTTATCAGGATATCCAAACAGAAGCCATGGAGACGAATGGCGTGGCGGTTGGCGGCAGATGGAGTGACAGTATTTCTGAGTAATTTTTCATATTCCACATCTTGGAGTTACAGTATGCAGTGTTGTACTGTATGCATTCGCCTGACATTGTCTTTCAGATGATTTTTCTGCTTTTGCCGGAAAATAACCGTCCGGTGGAAATCTGCTGCTCGGCTGGATCCGGCCTTGACCGCGTAACTACGTGGCCGGCACATCGTCTGCCGATGTTGGATATCCCCGTGGCTAAATTATTGGGATCTGTATCTTGTCTTCTCTCGATCTCTTGTCTCTTGCCACATGTCTTTTGTCCCCGGTTTTCGGACGGAAAAGTGCATTTTGTTTTATTTGACTGAAAGGTGAATTCCTTAATTGGTGTGGTTTCGTTCCTCTTCTCATTTTATGTCTCTCTTGCACTCAGTCATGTATGCTGAGTTTTCGGAATCACTTAAGGTATGACATAAAGCTCGGATGGTAAAATATCATCAAATTCATCCAGATGATCATTCATCCAGATCCAAATTCATCCCTTTTCTGTCGCTGCGTGAAAAATGCGGATGCGGGGTATGGCTCCGTATATAGTAGCGTTGTCTTGTAGGACAATTAGCAAAGTGAACAGAAATAGAAATATCCGATTTATATATATATTTATAGTATATAGTATAGGCACAGGTAGTGATTGGAGAAGGGTTTGAAGTCCGTCAGTTACGTTTAGCGAGGTAGAATTAGCTTGGCGGTGACTGGCCAGAAACGCGTATGTCCAGCCGCAAATCGTTCTCGTATAAAGACCAAGATTCTGCGGACTCCGACTATGACTGGACGATTGCCGGTGACGCCAGTCAGCGAACATTGGTCGATCGGTTGTGTCGATGTGAGTGAAGAGATATAGAGAGGCGGAGGATTGGCGTTCGTTTTATTCATTTATAATCTGGTATGTTTCTGTTAACTTAATTCTATGCTTTCACTACATTATGGTTGTTTGCATTTTGTTATTTCATTTTAAGTTGTAGTTTTGTATTTATAATGCCTAAACAACGTTTCTTTTTGTATGTTTTCGTGTTTATTTCATTCCTACTACTGTTATTGCATTTATTTTCATTCTGTTGCTAATATTATGCTCAGTTTCTGCATTTCCGGTCAACGAATCCGTGCAGGTCGCTTTAGTGACGTTGTTCTGGAGCATCTCTCGACTCTGTCGGAAGGAGACATTTGGTTCCGGTAGAATCGCTGAGGAGTCCGCTGTTTGGTAGCCGTCTGTAGTTTTTGGCATTGTCGGTTGGTCTGACCATGGATCTCGTTGTCGACGTCGTTGTTAGAAAACTGATGGTTGAAGAGGAGCTACGTGATCTTTTGGAACCAGGCATAGGTGTATTTCCACTCAGAACAGAGAGAAGGACCCGAATTTCGAATGATTTGATGACGCTCATCGTGTAGTGGACGGGGCATTCACTGTCTGCACGTAAAACTCTTCGGTCCTAAAGAAGTTCGAAGTAAAATTTCTAAAGAACTCCTACAAATACCTCCATCTGTAGAACTGTCCCATTTTTCATCCGTTCAAGGCCGAGTTCGACGTCAGGAAGACGTCAGGGATGCCAGTGTCACAGACAAAGACGTCTGGGACTCCCAAGGTCTTCTGGCTTCCACTGATGGGAATGTTCCGCTTAATGACCGTCTTTGCCAGTAATGTGCCTCGATACGTCCCATGAAAGTCATTGCAAGCAACAAACAATACAGACTAGCGTCCTATGTTTCTTGGAATCGCTACACGATGCCGCCAACTCTGAATGGTCTAGAACTCTTCACATCACCGGCTTACGCCCCTTGTTTGATGGCGTTACTGTCTCTCATTGGTTGACATGACGTCAATTTTGTACCTCCTGGAACAGGTCGTTTCCGTTTGTAGGGAGTATAAAGAACGTCCCGCTCGCCGTCACGTAGACACTTGTAATTTTGAACGCATAGTGGAAAGAACGGTATAGTGAAGAATCCGTATAGTGTGGGTACCGGTGTAGGCGTTTGGTGAATGACTGAGCTGATTAGAAGTTGGACTTAGAAGATTTTCTCTGTGATTGACTCGCGAGAAAGACTTGCGTGAGCGAGGTTGTCACTCGTTCAGCTATCACACAGGCAGTTAGAAATCTGCTACAGCATCTGTATGCTTCCAATACCCTTGGTTTAAGGGAGGCATCCGCACAGCACAGTTGATGTCTATCTAGGAAGTGAATACGCTTTCACGTGCTGATTTCGTGGGGTAAACTCAAAACGGATTTGATCTTGATGTACTGTAGGTCTACATTTGTGATTTATCTCGGCCGTCAGTCAAAGATTTTGCATATGGACATTAGACGTTGGGTTTATGATCCGCTCGGCTGGCTAGTAGTATATGTCGCGGAGACCCTTTTTGTCAGGGTTCATAACGGACGAGCGAATTATTGAAAGGATACACCATAAAAACCCGGATTCAATTTTTTGCTTTTATTTGAATTGGAACCTTCACGTGGCGATTTAGGCTTTGCTGTAGGCTATTGAAGCAATCCTAGCGAAGTTGTATTTAATTTGGAACCTTCACGTGGTGATTTAGGTTTTGCTATAGGCTGTTGCAGCAATCCTAGCGCATTGGGAACGAGCAGTTATTTGTTTTTACGGTCTGAAATTTCTTTTAAATGGGTACACAGACTCCAAAGAGGAGTTAGTTTGAAAGCTGGCGATGGCACATAAGTTTCAAGCACACTTTCGCTGCATTATTCGTCTGCTTCTTAAAAAAACGGCTTCTTGGAAAGGACAGGTCAATGTCAATCTGAATGTTCGGGCGGACGGAGTAAGTCAGACGACTGAGACACAGGTGGCTGAAATGATTTATCTGCATGACAACACTGCTGTCCAGTGCTCTCTCCGCTTGTTGATGGTTGAATCATCCCTTTAAGATCAATAAAATAGGAGCGAACATATTTTGTCTCCCCACGTGAATGAACAGTATGAGACAGTGAACTGAATTTGGTGGCATGGGGAGTGGGGTTGGGCTGGAAGTCGTCATCTGGCCGTGCGGTCACATCAGAATCGCACTGTTGTGCGTTACGCATTTTGTCAGTGATCGGTTTCTAGATGACGTCGCAGAAACGGATCGAACATTGCAGCTTAGGACATGTTAATGCGCTGCTTTATAACCAGCTGCCTACTAACCAAGATGTGACCAATTACGTCCGACTGCTGCAGGGAAACAAAGGCCAGATTTCAGCGAGGTACGATCTTAATCGTAAATCTTATAATAATCTTATAATAAATAATCTTAACCCTGCTCCCTGCAGGGAGAGGCTAATTCCTCTCCCTGCAGGGAGCAGGGTTAAGATTACACCGGGCCTTATCAAATAACGATAGCGGGAATCGTTTGTGCACTTCCGGCACATGTTCCTTCTCTCTTGACTCATTGCTTTTCCTGTTGACCGTTTCGTACCTCGCGTACCACGACGGTGCCCTTTTCTCGATAATCCTTGGTGTTACTTTTGGCATTCTTTCATTTTCCCACGCCTCAGCAATTTCTGATGCCACTAGCCTGATGACGAACTGCCAACGGTCCTTCCCGTCTGATCTCGCTGAAATCTGGTCTTTGTTTCCCTGCAGCAGTCGGACGTAATTGGTCACATCTTGGTTAGTAGGCAGCTGGTTATAAAGCAGCGCATTAACATGTCCTAAGCTGCAATGTTCGATCCGTTTCTGCGACGTCATCTAGAAACCGATCACTGACAAAATGCGTAACGCACAACAGTGCGATTCTGATGTGACCGCACGGCCAGATGGCGAATTCCAGCCCAACCCCACTTCCAATGCCACCAAATTCAGTCCATTCTCTCATACTGTTCATTCACGTGTGGAGACAAAATATGTTCGCTCCTATTTTATTGATCTTAAAGGGATGACTCACCTATCAACAAGCGGAGAAAGCACTGAACAGCAGTGTGTCATGCAGATAAATCATTTCAGCCACCTGTGTCTCAGTCGTCTGACTTATGCCGTCCGCCCGAACATTCAGAATGAAATTGACCTGCCCTTTCCAAAAAGCCATTTTTTAAAGAAGCAGACGATTAACGCAACGAAAGTGTGCTTGAAACTTATGTGCCATCGCCAGCTTTCATACTGACTCCTCTTTGGAGTCTAGATGGCCAGTTTATTTGCGGTTGGTATATTAACCCTCACCGGGCCGGCCTCTCGATCCACCTGCGCCGTTGCAAAGCGCTTGACGAAATTCGAACGCAATCATATTTGTGTCAATAAGGTCAGTTTTAGGGTCATCAGGGGCCATCTTAGTTAAAAGTACCACTTTGACATTTTGTCGAAATACCGTAATAACCTAAGTTTGTACGTGGCTCCAAAGAGGTTAATGGTAAAATGACCGATTTATGTCTGTGAGGCGGGAAATTGGAGATCGAAATTGATCATTTCTAACAAAGCTGAAAATGGAGGAGAAAATTCGTCGGATCGTTTCTGGTATCTGTCACATCACCAGCCGGATTACCATTGATCAGACACGATGCAGCATAAGAACGCATAACACCGGTGCATGTAATATCCCTCGTACGCCATGAAATCACTTCCACAAAGCAGTTTTCTCGTTAGTCAAAGAGATGCTGGCGACGGGCACGGCCGCATTGTAGAACGCCAATATTTGGTGGGAATTTATTTTTGCGATGACTAGATTTTTTATTTTGGCGACCATAAGAGGCCTAGGGCAGTACAAACTGTATAGGAAGAAGGCATGGGTATAGTTTGTCTTTTATAACCCATACAAAGTGCGTTTGCTTTGCAACGAAGCATAATATTTCAAAAGGTCAAGTCAGGTCAACCTGGGTCAAATGGGACTTGACCGCCCTTGGCATCATTCCAAGACTGGAAACTGAAAAAATATATTTGGTTGTGCGGCCGCCAGTGCAGTATAAAATGTGACCCGACCCCAGGTCACCGGCCAAAAGTTGCAGTTACGCTTGCAAAGGACGTGAAAAGCACTATAGCGTATGTTTAAGCTTCAAAACCGCCGAACCAGACCCACAATATCAATAGCAAATGTCAAAAGGCTGAAAGTGTAGCCGACGTAAGGTCTGCAGTAACCTGGACATTTCCGAAAAATTCAAGGTAGCAGAGTTGTTCCGTTTGTCACGTTTTATGAATTTCATAGCATTCCTGTCAATAGATACGTTTCACAAAAAGTATGTCATTTTGATTTTGTTGGGAACATAGTCGTACTTGGCCGTCAATGGCCTGAGGTGACCCTAGTTTTGCAGAATGAACTTAAGGTGTAGAAATGATGTTGGATATGTACGCCAGGTTCCATGTCTCTGCGTCTTGTAGTTTTTTGGCTATCCTCAGAAATCCGGAAAGGGCTGTCATGAGCTTCCCTCTCCCACCCGGCCCAGCGAAGGTTAAAATCAGCAAAAGATGTGGTTAGAACAAACAGGCCAAGGCGAAGCGGGCAAAACAAACTTTGACAAAGACGACTCTTACTTTTCCCCGTTTACACCCTCGTCGGTTGTTTTGATAACTTAATGGATTACATAAGCTTTTTGCTACTAACTGACAATACAAGCTTGAGGCAAAGTGGGCAAAAAAGTCCTTGAACGGGGTAAGCCCAAGGACAAACCATTCACCCGGTTTAGTGAAATTATACGTGATGCAGACCAGACGTGTAAGCGATTCATGCAGCTGTGAAAGATTCTGTTCTGATTCACAACCCAAGGTTAGTCTGATTTTGATTCAGGTTCACGTTAAAAGGCAGAATCGATCTGATTCTGATTCAAAGACTGTTTTTAATTGGAAGGAATCTATTTGGTTTAAGAATCTCGACTCGCTTCACGATTTCATTACACGTAAAAAAAAAAAACGCGCTTCTTTTGTCATGAATGCAATAGCCAAGTCTTTGGTGTTGCATTATCCTAAAACCTGCTGTAAAGTGTAGGATAATATTAGGGAACAATGATTAGGTGTTTCATATACGCTTTTACGCATGGGCCTAGAACACTGTACAAATTCAGTTTTCATTAAATAGCAAGATGCAAAAAACAATATGTAAACATTGGTGTCGAGGGACAGTGATGTGAATACAAATGTTCATCACCCGTCATTGTCAAATATAACGTCTTCATTTAATTTTAACGAAAAGTTAGTCGATTATGATGCATGGAATAGGATATTAACAAAAAATTGTAAGGATAAATGATTATTAGGGTGGGCTTTAACCCTATTCTCGGCAAGGGGGCTGAATCCGCCCCACTCGGGTTTTTGCTTGCCAATTCCAGGCTTGTTGACGCAGCTTCACGAAACTTGGTGACTTTTCCTGGCTATTCTTTCTACGTGCCGTGACAAAATTTCAAAATTGCAATTTGCTCAGGGGCGGAGCCAGGCAACGTTTTTGGAAGGCACCTTAGACCATATCTGGCCATGTTGAGGGTAAAAGGAAAATGGCTGCCAAAAGTAGCGTTTTTAACATAGAACTTAAAGCTTTATATGGATGTATAGCTAAATAGGTGGGCAACGTGCAAATACAGTTTCGTTTATTTGAGGTCACTTTACAAGGTCAGGTCAAGGTCAGAAGTCAAAATTTGGTTTTATAGTAATAATTTCGGTGCTATTTTTTAAAATGTCAAACTTGGAATGTGTATGACGTAGAAGGGTGCCCTCTAATTTTATTTTAAGTTTCAGCTTGATATCAGCTATGACCTAAAATGTCAGTGCGCTTACCCTAAATCACATTAGTCGTAAAATGGAATTTTTGAAAAGAGTGGATTCAAATGATTGAAAACGCTGACAGATATTATAAAATGCACACAAAATCATTCCAAGTGACTCCAAGGTCACTGGAGGTCATTTGAGGTCAAAGGTCAAGAGTTGATCTGAAGAGCATATGACCATGACAGTTCCCCTTTTTCATGTCCCTGACACCACCTATGCTAACATTATAAAAACATTGTAATACGATTTGTACTTCTGTAACATAACGTGACTAGCAGAAGCCAAAAGTGTTTGTACCTTTTTTGTTCATTCGGTTGTTGAAAAACTAATCCTCCTATTTTCGAAATCCTGTGAACTCCTATGAATTTTCCCAAAATTTGAAATGTGTGTACCAGTGGTAAAATCCCATCCGCAATCTCGATTCATGCCAATTTCATCAAAATCGGTCCATAAACAACGGAGTTATAAGAAGTCCAAAAAATGTCCCAAATTTTGACTTTGCCCCTCCCCCCTATATTCACCCTTTCGAAAATTTTGAAAACTTCTTTTTTATAAAAGTGTAGTTAACATCATGGAAAATCGATTGCCGTTTGTTGCGATGAAATCGGATGTGTAGTTCTCGATCTCAGGGGGGGAATCACCCCCCCGCCGGGGATCGACCATACCGCTAGCCTTAAAATATCTTTTTACAGTGTGCTTGTTATGATACAGTTAAGAAGTACAAATCGTTTACACTGTTTGTACAATGTTTGCAGTATTGGCATAGGCAGCGCTAAGGTCACGAAAAGGGTGCGAACTGTCATGGCCACATGTTCATCAGGTCAACTTACGACCCTTGACCTTCACGTACCTCAAATGACCTAGGAGTCACATTTAATGACACCGTGTCCTTTTCTTATTGTTTTGAAAATGTTTCCATTCGTTTGAATTCACTATATTTCTAAAAATTATGTTCATGGCCGTCATGATATAGGGAATGCGCACTGACATTTTTGGTTATAGTTTTGTGAACCGACCTGCTGTACATTTAGAACTTGTTACAAATTTAGAGGGCGCTGTGTTAAGCCGTATGTATTGTATATTTTATTTTTTGAAAATCGGCGTCACCAACATTAACGTAAAACAATTTTTGAATTTTTCCTTGACCTGACCTTGTGAAAACATTTCAGTTCAACAAAAATACTTTTGTGTGTTTGCCCAGTTATTTAGCTATATACTGATGTAAAGTTTTAGGTTCAATCTTAAAAGCTCTATTTTTGGCAACCATTTTCTCGTACCTTTGACGGTGCCAGACATGGCATTAGATCATCCCCGGAAACTTGGCCCGGCTCCGCCCCGGAACAAAATAAAATGGCGGAAATTTGGCATGTTTGGAAAAAAATAGGTAGGAAAAGACATCAGGTTTCATGGAACTGCTTCAAAATCCGTTGAACCCTGGCTGTTTCAGATGCAGCGTTTCGCTCGTGCCAAACGGCGGCTGCGCTGGTTTTGCTGCTCGTCCACGGGTGTTCGGCGGTACAGAGACGCCTTAGACCGTTCGTAACGCAGACGGACAATACCTCCCCAGAGTTGACGCTCCAGGAGGTCAGTACAGGGTGTCGGGAATGCGCCACTAATGACTGTTGGCAGCCGATTCCTGCATGATTTTCATCTAGGCTTTGGGTCCAACTTGTAGCTTCTTGAGATTACGTTTTTCAGAGTTGTAGTCGTAAATCCGTTGGGCGCGCAGTCTTACCTAGACTGCCAGGAGTTAATTCTCAACACGATGAAATGGCACGACTGACGCACTTTTCAAGCAATCGCTCGCGGCATAGCATGCCATTTTGTGAAATCGTGGACTAGTCATAAGTGTATGTTTGTAACCACACGAATTTTAGTGTAAAAACTGGAAGGCCCAATCTCCGGTGAAGCCGCCTTGAAGCGGGGTGTGGCGCCGTCGATGGTTGTAAACTGAAAGTTGATGCTGGTTTCCCATTACGGTTCCCGATGCCGTGCAGCTGGAGATCACCCTGGAACAAAAGGCTGAGCTGTTCGAGAGACGCATCGACGACTGGACGCTGCATGCCACCGATCGCTGGCAGCACCACCTTGCGGAGCTTACTGAAAATCAACAACTGGGTAACGATGGCTGTTGGCTGGTTTCTTGTGTGTTACTTGAGTACTTATAACATATCGCTCATCGTTGTGTGTGGGGGCTACTTAAAGATCGGACTTAAGGGTTTGTAAAATCTTAATTTTAGATCCTGGTTATGTTCGCATAACGAGGACCTAAAAAAAACAGGATTTTGGACAAGAGTTCCGTCCCGATTAGCTTGTCTTTTCCCGGATGTCTTAAAACGATAGACATCAGTCACCTGCATGGACTTCTTACCACTCTTGTCACTCCCGTCATTAAATAAATCACAGCGTTATATGCCCCTGCTTGGATGAACGGGACACATACACCTATATGACCTATATAGACATATGACCTATATGACATATGTCCAGTGGGCCACTTATTATGGTCTGTTCGGCCCGTTGCGGGAAGGTCGTCTGGTGTCAGGCCAACCTGGATGGCCAGCTGATGCCAGCTGACTGTTCCTGGCGGAGGGCGGGACGACCGACTTAAAGGCTTAGGGTGCCCACTGAAAACATCGACTTTGTCAAATGTGGACGGAATACGGGTCATTGTGGTGGGCGAACTAAGAAAGTTCTGAGCTGTTGACTATTTGCGACTTTTACCGAGACAAAAATGTGCTCATATTATGGTAAGATCGCAATATGATCAGCTCCCGTTGCCGTTCTCCAGGCTCTGCTGAACTGCACCAGACTCGCGCGCGTCGCGACGCGCCCCACGCGTCCGGCGAGTTCTGGCACTCGTACAACTACCACACCGGCGTCGGCAACCGAGAAGGTGGCCTGCTGAAACTCCACCTGTCGGCCACTGTCGTTCCCGCTCGATTGCCATTGTTTTTTTCTGCCGTCTGGCCCTCATGAGATAAAGTCGAAGCGCTTACCTGACGTTGGTGTTAGCGTCTGTTGCCCCCTGATATTGCGGTTTTGTAGTTTATGTTTGCACCGTCTGCCGTTAACAATGATGTCGTCATGGGCAACGTATTCAGGAACGGCGGTCGTGGAACTTTGCGACAGGTGGCCGAAGCCACCACTGGTAAAAATAGTCCTCTAGATACCCGTATTGTCTGAATGGCCGAACACTGCCCGCAGAGCTGACCTTGCACGGATTGTACAGCGGACGCCAGCTTGACATCAGCGGGCCCGTTCTGGACGCGCCTCCCCAGTGGCAGGTGAGACAGCAGCCCTGGCGTCAGTGGCGGCGCAGTAGGCAGGTCCACTGTCCAGTTGCTGGTCAGTAGGCGCCCGCTGAAGCAGCGGCAAGTCAGTAAGCGGCCACTCCAGCCGTGGCAGGTCACTCAACAGCCGCTCCAGCCGTGGCAGGTCGGTCAGCAGCCGCTCCAGTCGTGGCAGGTCACTCAGCAGCCGCTCCAGCCGCGGCAGGTCACTCAGCAGCCTCTCCAGCCGTGGCAGGTCAGTCAGCAGCCGCTCCAGCCGTGGCAGATCACTCAGCAGCCTCTCCAGCAGCGGCGAAGCAGGTATTGCCGCTGGAGGAGGCAGCTCTGCCCCCTCCAGTGGCTGGTCATGTAGTAGCTCTGCCTCCAGTGGCAGGCTAGTAAGTAGCGCCACCGTCCTTCCTTGTCGTGTGGTACAGTAATGGGCGACTCAGTCACGCACGTATCGCCAAAAACACCCAGCTTTTGTTCTGTGGGAAGATCATTGACTCGTTCTTTCTTGCGATTAGCCTACGATTTCAGCGTTCATGCCGTAAGAAATAAATGTGAAATGGTAGTTTTATGATGTAGCTTGACGACTTCGTCCTCTGAATAGGCCAGAAATCGTCATATTTTGCATTGTTTGTTTAGTGTTTTTTTTGTGACATGTTGTATGTTTACAGGTTGCAAGCCACAAAGGGATTTTCTTTCTATTCGGCTTGTATCCCTTCGCTGGTACCACTAAGCTCCATCTAATAAAAACGGACTTTGGTGCCCTTTTCCTCGAACGCACAGGTATGGAAACTAATTGTTCGTCGTATTACTCGCGTTTTTACTCTCCAGGTTAAATAAAACTTGGAAGCTACAATGACTGATGCATCGTTTCGTGATGACTTTCAGCAACTTTCTGTGTGCTCGTAAGAAATAACGCCACTCGGTGTGTCGTGGCCAAACTCTGGTTTCTCAGACAATGTGCCAGACAATAACCTGGTGCTGTTTGGGCTTGTATTACGGTATGTGCCGCGTAAAAGCTGCCTTTGTCTGCATTTTATAGCACTATGTCATTTTAAGATAGCGAATCTGCGTTCGATATCACTGCGGTTGTTTCTATAATGTTGCGTGGCATGACTTGCCATGTTGCCCCATATTTGCTGATCTGTGTATGTCTGTATGTATGTATTTACGAATAGCCGGCCACATCCTTTAAAAAGAGATTTGAATGGCCGTATCACATCAGATATATGTTAGAATTTGCGTTGACCTGAAGTCTCGCGAGCAGCGAAATTAGAAACTTTTTACATTTTGGCTGGGATTCATACGCGTTTCATGTGAGACAGTACCACAGTGTCGAAAAGATGAGGCAGAAAGTGTTACGGGAAAACGTTCCTGGCGTGCAGAAGTCCCACGAGTATGCTGTTACACCCTGTAACAACGATAGTGGCATGCGGTTCCCACGTAAGACACGAGTCCATGATCACGCCTGGGTTTGTAGCCTTTGTTGAGGGGGCAAAAGGCTGCTGTATGAAGAAAACTGCGCCAGGATCCGTGGTCAGGTTGAGGTTGCGCGTACTACCTAACAACACGAGCTCGTTTTTTAGCGTTTGCCTTCATGCCTTGTTGAAGAGACCGTGTGAAGACGGTGTCCGACACGTTCCCCTAGCTCGGCTGGCATTGCTACCAGCTTACACCGTGGGCCAGTGACCACCAGCCGGATATCATCGGGGTACCGAACAGTGCATATGCGGAAGCCATCGATCTCATTGGGGACGTGACAAGCCAGGTTGATACTGACTGTACCAAAGAGCAGTGGCCCAAGGCACGATCTATGGAAAGTACCAGTCTGCAGCACTTTCCGCTCTGAAAACATGCCACTGGCTTTCACACGCGGCGTGTGGCCTTCCAGATAGCTGGAAAACCATCCCGGGGATATCTGTAGCCACTATAGAGTTTGTCCACGGTCGCGTCATGCGCAACTGCATCAAAACACTTGCTAAGATCGAGCAGTCCCAGCAACGACGCCTCTGACCGATCTTGCTTAACATGGTCCGTGACAGCTAAACGATATGGACAGGATGAATGATGGGACATCAGCACGTGCTGATCGTCACTGAACAAGCCACTCTGCTGCATGTAGTCGGTAATTTGGTGGTGTACAATGTTTTCGACAGTGTTGCGGTGCAAGCACGTAGCCAGGATTCTCCTCGGGGGGGGGGGCAAATGTCAAATTTTGCCATATGCCACATGCATGTGACAACATTTTCAAAAAAAGGTAACAATTTTAGGCAATTTATCTCATACTTAATGTACAGCAAAACATATAATGTTTGTTTTTGCAACATGTATATGATCACTATTACGTATTCATGCGAAATCGTCATGTATTTAGTGTACATTTTCCGCTTTCCTATACAGACATTGCGGAATACATTTTTCATGTATTCCGCTTGGCTCGGGGGTCATGGCCCCCCCCCCCCTGGGCTACGTCTCTGGATCAGTGGAACGTTTGTAGTAGGCCGGAAGTTTGACGCATTGGAAGAATCGCGTGATTTATGCAGCGGAATGACTGTTGAGAGGACGGCACAATCTCCGTAACAATGCTGCAGTTTTAAAGCTCAGCTTCAGAACTGTCAGTGAGATGTCCTATCACCCGCTCGTACGTTGTGAGGGACTGCCGTCTCGAGGTCTCTTCGTGTGCTGTCGAGATTGTAGAGTCGCTTCATTGGGTCGGTGCCGTAAAGTCGCAGGTTTAATGTGGTAGGCTGGTGACGCCACGGGACTGATGACGCTTTTTTCAGTGAATTTTTCGGCGGCTGACCTGCGAGTGACACCGTTCCTGCACTATATCCACACTAGCCATGGCGTGCAGTTGTTTCTGTTTGTGAAGCGGGCCATGCCGATGACGGGCCTGTACGGCGACCGCACGCACCCGTCCGAGCAGATCTTCTGCTTCCTGGTCGACCAGGAGACCCTGCAGATGGTCAGTTGAGCAGGCGGTGAGCTGGTAACGTTACCAGCCGATCTTGGCGCTCCGTAAGGCTGGCCTGTGCAGTGACTTGTGTCGGGGGGAGGGGGGTCGCTGTGTTCGCCCGGTTCCCACTGTTCCCACTGTACCGGTGTTCCTCTTTCCGTTGGCCTTTGTCTAGCCGCCAGTGTTTCTGATATGGCGGAATTTTCTCTGTCTGTCTATCGGCCGTTCGGTCGGCCCTCGCTCTGTCGGTCTATCTCTTTGTCTCTGTGTCTTTCTGTCTCTTTATTTTTGTCTTGGGCCCTTGTCTCATTGTCTCTGCCGCTGTCTCTCCATGTCGTTCTCTCTTGCTCTTTCTCGCTCTCCTTCGCTCTCTCACTCTGACTTTCTCGTCTCGCGCTCGCTCGCTCTGGAGTCGCTGTCTTGCCGCCAGGTCGAAGCCTGCGCGCCGGTGACGCTGCCCTCGGCCGAGGCCACCGGCGAAATTTTGGTCGACACCCTGGTGGACGCCACCACTGGAACGGAGACGATCGTCCTGTTCCCGGTCCAGCAGACGCACGGCCTGATCACCTACAAGCTGAGCGCCGTGCCTTACTCGAGCTCGTACGCTTTGAGGTGCGTACTGGGCTGAGACGGGACGAGACAGGACCATTTTACCAGGCTGTTTCGCCGCATGTCATTTCGTAGCCTGTTCACAGCCGAGTGAGGGATGTGTGCGTGGAAATAGCTTGTGGTGCAGAACGGTCCTGTCCATGTTGATAGTTCTTGTATCCTCAGTAATCAGGAGTTCCGGGCTAGATTGTAGGTTACCTTTCACTTACTCTCGTTGTCCTTCACCAGTCTTGTCATAAACGAGCTGGTACTGTGCGTCGAGAGCCCTGCACATTCACAACAATTCTGTTCTGATTGCGCGGCAGTTCCCCGACCGGGCCTAACCGATCTGAACTGAACCATTTTGGCGTATCCCATCCGACTTGCTCCAAGCCATACTCCATGATCTGGGGCATTCTTCACCACAGGTCGACCGGGGCTCAACACCCTTCATTTCGCACATTTTGTTCTAAACTGGCCTGAGGTTTTATCTGATGCTTCGAATCGACCTATGTAATTTTCTCCTCGGACAGATGTTATGTTTTTGAGCTATAGCCCCTGCATTTTTGAGAAATCACGGCAGATGGTTGTCTTTAACGGCATCTAGTTCCGTAATAGTACGAGGAATATAATAAAGAATGTATACCATTAGGCTCTCATCGGTTCAAGGATCACACTTCCTGTTTTTGTTTCTTATTTTATGCAGCTTTTGACCTCTTGACTTTGTGACATTGGTTAGGTGGCCTTACTTGACACAAAACTAATAGAAAATTTATCCCCTTTCGTGCTAAAATGAGACTTGACGTATTGTCTTAAACCTACAAAAGTATGGTACAGCAAGTCTGAAACAGTATGTCGACATGATATGGCTTGCGAAATAAAACAGTGGCGTAAGCAAACGAGTAGAGTGGTATGTTCATTTCCTTTGCGTATTGTGCCCTTAGTAGATAAATGAGGTCTAGAAATACCCAAAATATGTATTGCTACACAAGCTGGATATTTATTAACTGCAAATTGACTATCAATGTTACGAGGAACCTTAGAAGGAAAGAGACGTTCTGAGAGTGAGACGTCCACCAGTCATCGTACGCATTTTCGGGATATAAACGATATCTAGGTGCGTAGCAGATTTCGCCTTTCGTTGCTAAACAAGACTGTCTTAGGTCCGTACCTGGCAGCGTACATGTTAGCTGCTTTTCGAAAATGAATGTTTTGAGTGCCCCTTTTTGCTGCCATGGAACCGCCCCTGTCGGAAACTGTAACGAATGGGTCATAAGGCATTAAATGGACGGGCACATTGCGAAAAAGAATAGTGAACTTGTTGCAACACATCGATACGAGCAACTAGAGAGTGCGTCCTCGAAAGTGACGAGAAACGGCCGAACGTGCCTTCCAGAAACTCCTCCTGGACCCGCTTTTGAAGTTAACATACTTTTCACCATGAAAAGTATGTTAGCTGAGTATGTTATGTGAGAGAAATGGTAGGAAACTTCGCGAAGTCGATCTGCCTCAAATCGTTCAGAACTGGCAGGCGAAGAGCCTCAAGTGGTCTTATTTACCCAACCCACAGTCGGAATAGCGTTAATGCATGGCAGATAAACCAGTTTTTTCGCGGTCCCAATAATGGTCATTGGGAGTTAGCCTCTGCGTGCTTGCGCCGCGTCATAAATGAACAGAACGTGGAAATGTTTGTTGCCTCAGTTGTAAAACCGGAGTAAACATGTTTTACGCTGATGGACGAGGTACTATGGTGAGGGGCAGTCGCGAAGACGCAAGACGACGCTAGCGCAACTGCGGTGCCCACGAAAACTACAGAATTCTTTATCGTGCAGCTGAGCTGAAGTGGCGTCTCAAAAGAGCAGTGCTGACCTGACCTGATCTGACCCGGCCTGAAGTGACCGGACGCGGCGAATGTTGACAGCCTGTACCTCTCGATCGAGAGCCAGAGCCCGGTCTGGCAGGTGCGGTTGTTCACTGTGGCTGGCCGCAGCTACGCGGTGATCGCCTACGGGGAAGGGCCACTCCACAGTATGATCCAGATATTCAGGTCGGTGTTCGTACCTTGTGGCGGCGGCCATTTCTAATGTCAGCACTTCGCTGTTGCCGTTCCGCTACCTTATTCTTAGACGTTTGTCACAACGCAAACAGAGTAAGAGCAATTATTTTAATGGCCGTGGGAAGGAGCAACCCGGCTCTTGACCTGTTGAGTCCAGTCTAAATGCATGGTTATAAACCTTATGTTACGTAAATGTTCTGTCATATGTATCGCTTTCGATCATACTTGTTTTGCCCTGCTACGTTGTGGTGAGCATGAGTTGAGTAGCATGGTGCATCATTCAGATGTTTGCGTTGTGGTCATGGTTCAGTTTTTTTTGGCATGGCAAACATTTAGTGCAGGTTGATATCTTACAGGTATGATACGGAAGGTTTCACGCTCATCCAGACGCTACCTGTCACCGATTTTGTAATCAGCATGGAAATCTTCGGCATCGGATTTCAGCGTTACCTAGTGTTGGGGCAGGTAATGTGTCTAGTAATATGGCCATGGATGGTTACCCATGGTCATGTCTGCCTGGAATCGTTTTTTGTGGACAGATCATAGCCGTCAAGATAACAACGGCTATTTTTGTCCCGTACAAAATCGTGACGCGGTATTCGAAAGAAACAAGCAAACGTGGGAAGACCCTCCGTTATCGTTTGTTTGAAAAACTTTTGTAATCCCCAAATTCGGTAACCCGCGCGCAACCCCACAACCCGTTATCTTGCAGACTGGTAGGAATAGAGAGATAATGTGATACTATTCGGGGAGCTCGTCAAATGTGGGGACGGTATATATATAGTGTGCTGCTGAGTGTTGTGGAGCCGGCCAGTTTGGTAGGGCAAGCAGATTGTGCCCCAGTTTGTCCGAGAGTGACGCCCAGGTGAATGTGGACCAGAAGGTCACCGAGGACAACTGCCTGTCGCACAGCCCGCTGGTGTTCCAGCACAGCGTCGCCTCTCTCTACCTGTGGCACGGCACCGAGTTCGAGCTGCTGCAGGAGCAGGCGTCGGCGCTCACCTACCGCTGGATCGTCCTGCCTATACACTCCTGCAGGTAGGACGCCGGGGGCCGGCAGCGATCACGTCACGGTACCGTCCAGGGTCCTTCACGAAAACGCCCGGAGACCGTCACGGGACCGTCAGGGAACCGCTCGAGTACCCCCTGAGGGGGACCGTCCAGGTACAGCGTGGGGACTGCGGATCGTGCAGGTGCCGTCTGGGGTCAGGGGACCGTCCAGGAATTGCCTGGGGAATGGGTGCCCCTTAGTGGATGGGTCTTAAACAGTATGACTGGGTTTGCTTTGGAGACCGTCCGGGGCCGCCGGGAAATGACCGCTGGGTTAAGGGGCTGTCGTCGCTGTTCCGCTGGTAATCAGCCGTGTAGGGACCGCCAGGATCAACAGGCTGCGACGTCACGATGTCGCGTGGTAACATAAGTTGTAACGCTGTTGTGCGATGGCAGTTCTTGCCGTCGCGGCCTGTTTGGACTCAAGCCACGAGACTCCATTTTGGGATGAACTTTTTCGGAGGTTGGTAAAAATTATTGCTGGGATGGCTGGCTTGGCTTGACGCGTAGTAGACGGTTCCGGCCATAGGTGACCCGTAACCCGGATAGTTACGTCGTTGATGGTTGAATACCACTGGCGTCTGTAACCTGAATTTAATAATAATTTTTTGTTATTTTTAATTTTTTTGTATATTTATATATATATTAAATAATTTAATATAGAATTTCTGGGATTTACATGTCGTTGTGACGTTATTATCACGTGATTGCAGAGCCCGAGAAGGCGTTTGGGAGGTTTGGGCCGTGACAGACTGGTGCTCCGTGTCCGCGGCCAGTCAGGGCTCAGCTGACGTTGCGGACTTTTCCAGACACGAAGTCATCCTGGCCAAGGTGGTCGGCGTGGCGGCGGGCGCCACGTTCCAGCGACGCCAGGTGGAGTTCTACGTGCACAACGTTCGCACTGGCCAGTTTGACCAGGTACGTGACCGACGTCCTGTCGGGTGGTCGGGGCCGTGGAAGGCGCGGATGAATACTCTGAGTTTGCGGCTCTGAGATGCGACAGACTGGTGCGGTTACCGCGCTGTTGGCGTGCAGTGGTCTTTGTCTGTCTGGAGGGCTTTCGGCTTACGATTAGGGACTGTGCGCATGATGGATGATGGGATTATTGGCCACCGTGTTAAAGAGAAGTGTTGGCAGTTTAACTTGAACGTAAGCATTTTCCGAACGCCAATGAGCTGTACTATCTGGCCATATAATGCGACACGATTGGCGTTGGTGGGCCGTGCGCTGGTGAGTCCGGAGCTTTGGTTGGCCTGGTGTTGGCCGGTGCCGGCGATTCAGTTCTGCCTCAGATCTTGTGAGACGTCTTTGGGCGCGAGGCTTGTGCCCATTTGGATCTGATTCCCTCTCGTTGATGCAGGTGCAACATGTACCTTGCTCCGCTGGGGACAGCTCCGGAGAGGGACTGCGCTGTTTTCAACAGCCAGATGACCTGCTGGACCTCACGCGACTGGTCGGCGTACATACGGAGTCTGATACGTACATCATCATCCCCTCTAAGGTGTGTCGACTAACTAAGGGTTTGCTGATCTGCAAGCAAGATCCGGATGCAGAGGTCCAGAAAACGCAGGCACTGTCTCTGACCAACGTCGGAGCCTTTACTCTCCGCCAGCGCAAATCACGGACATAGACAGCTTTGGTACAGTTCTGTTTAATGGCAAGCGCGGCTTGAAATTACGCGCTCGCTCTGTTAAGGGCTGAGGCACAACCGGCGACAGGCGAACACCAAAGACTGAAAGCAATGTTAGAATTCTTTGGGGACCTGAGGTTGACGAGAAAAAGAATGGGAACACAGAAGTAACTTTTATGACATGAGCTTAGGCTTCAGATACATCCCACTGGTATTTCAATATTGATGTGTGATGAACCATGAAAATCAGTAATAAGCATTTTTATCACTGGGAAAGGTGCAGGCCGGAATCTTTTTTTGTGTGTTTCGGAACAAGATTACTGATTTTAACCAGTTCGCAAAAAAATGGTCGTTTTTTAGAACAACAGAATAATTGAAAACAAATGTCTTAGAAATTGAGAAATTTGTGAACAAAATGTCTTAGAACATGAAAACTTCGAAAATTACACAAAATTCTGGTATAGGCCGACAGACGCCAGTAAAGACAGTGCTGGCCGGAAGATCACTTCCGAATACTTGAGACTGCCAGTTGTTTGAGGAGACAGCCGCTAAAACTGACTTCGTTGTACGGAATGACCGTATAGACTAGGTATGACGAAGGTAGCACTGTAAGAAGATGGCATGTGCCCTCGTTACCAAGTACTAAAGTTGGGTATCCGTCAGCGAAGCTCTCCATAGAGAGCTGGAGGCTTTAAGCACCGGTCCCGACTGTAGTTGGAGAGTCTGAGGTTTTCTGGACCTCTGCCTTGATATCTGCCGCATTCAGTGTGCGTATGCCATTCGTTGGTAGTTGTTAACCGGCTGTAATGAGTTATTCTTTGTTAGTGGTATGGCTTGTTCTTGTAATATTTCGAATTATGCTTCAGGAATACCAGCTGATTTTGGTGACTGTGAACGCCAGCGTTGACTTTGCGCCTGATCCCGTGTGGCTGGAGAATCAACAGCTCTTGGAACGAAAAGCTGCGCTACAGGTATGTAGCTTCGGACCACGGACCACCGAGACTTCAGATCTCGTCATGCCATACGACGCACTAGAGACCAGACGACCAGCCTTGATGTGACCAACCCGATTAGTTGACGGAGGTATAAGCACACCCAAGCATATGTGTAAGCACAGAGGTTCTGTGGGGCAGATGGCACAACTGCCCCTCCAGTCCCATAGTGGGGTAGGTAGTGCCCCCTTCGTCTTCTTCCGACTTGGGAGAGAGACATTGAATTACATTTAAGGCGGAAATGACGCACATGACATGAAACAGGTGCGCAGTTCCCTAAGCTTGGAATCGGGGGATGTTGTCTCCTGGGAAATATGTCACGACCAATATGTCACCACCAGTATGTCATCGTCCCCGTTTTAGGTCAGGCACGCATTTTTGGTGAGTTCGATAAGCAAAAGTGCGACCTAAAGTGTCACTGAAAGGGTTGCTAACTTCACGGGACTGTAAGAACAAGGGCATACTGAGTAACTCTTGCTTTGCTTCATGCTGTCTACGTGTCTAAAACATCGCAGGTTTTCAGCTTGGCCGAAAGTTGCATTTTATATCGCAACACTCAGTCATGTGGAATGCGGCTTTGCTATAACAGATTTCGTTATACCTGACTTTTCATGTTGGATTTTGAGGTGACCAGCTAAATTGTTTCGCTTTGGTCGATTTTCGTTGTAAGCAGATTCGTTGTGAGGGAATTTAACTACACTTGACTTTAGCTGGCGACAAAATCCCTTTTGAGTACAATAACGCTTACGTTTTCCTAAGGTTTCACGTTGTAAGAAATGTGGGATGGCGTATTGGTATTCATGTACTAAGGTACCTCACGTTAGGACAGTTCACAAAAAGAGCAGTCAGTTGGCCGGAGTAGACAAACGTTTTGTGAACGAGAGCAAAGTTATTCTTCCGTAAGGAATCCGTGCATGTTCCCGCCTTCTGGGTACGTCTTAATTCATCATTGATTCCAGTATGGGAAGGTCTTGTTTGTGTGGCACGCAGTTCCATGCAGTATGCGCCATTTCTCCTTTTTTATTGTTTCTTCGCCGTACGCGTGATAATTCGTCAAACATAAGTGTAACCCTCGTAGTAATCTGTTTACCGTAGGCGTAGTCTCTGTCGTGTAGGCATATTGAGATGTTTGCCGTAGGCGTCGTGAGCAATTTGTGGAGGCGTAGTGATCAGTTTTCCGTAGGCGTAGTGATCTCTCTGCCGTAGGTGCACCGATCGGCTTGCGAGGGCCTTATGATGCGTTTTCCGTAGGCGTAGTGATCGTTTTGCCGTAGGTGCACTGATCAGTTTGCGAAGGCGTAGTGGTCCGTTTTCCGTAGGCGTAGTGATCTGCTTGCTGACAGCAGGGACGTAGCCAAGGGGAGTGCAGCAGGGGGCGACCAACATCTCCTGGAGGTCGACCAGGGACCCTGAGATTACCGGAGACGGCCAGGGGCTCTGGGATGGTCAGACGTCCTGAAACAAGCTGGGGTCGGAAGATAGGCCGGGGCCCTGGATGATCAAGACCCTGGAATATTTGAGGGCCTTCAGGGACTGTTACGGGTACTGAAGCAGTCAGGGGCCCCAGACTGGTATGAGTATAAAACAGCCGGGGCCTCAGACATTCAGGGGTCCTGGGACGACCGGGGCGTTGAGACGTCCATGAACTATGTGACAGTCAGAAGCTCCGATGCGGTCAGAAACCCTGAAACACTCGAGGGCCCTGGGACGGTCAGAGGTCCTGGGACGGGCGAGGGCCCGAGATGGTCGGGGCCCCGAGGGTCATTAGCTCGGAGACATTCTTGGGAAGGTCTACCACCCTAGGCCTGTCCTTGGGCCTAGGATGGTCGGGGGCACGGGGACGATCAAGAGTCCGGGATTGTCATGGGACGATCAAGAATCCGGGATTGTCAGGGGTCTTGGGAAAGTCATGTGCCTGATAAGATGAGGAGCCGTTTCGTTTTGTAAAATGTAGAAACGTTTCAAAGAGTTTCGGAAGGGCAGGGTCCTGTGACGGTAAAGGCCCGGGAGATGGCCAGAACCCTGGAAAAGGCAGGGGCCGAGGGATGGTCAGGGGTCTCTGGAGAGCCATGAATCCTGAGACAGTCATTGGCGTACGACGGTCAGGGACCTCGGCACAGTAAGCAGTGATTAGTTTGGAACAGGCGGTTATCCATGGAATCCGACCCTGAGATGGTCGGATTTCATGGAACAGTCAGTGGGCTTGGGGCGGTCAGGCACCTTTAAACGGTCAGGGGCCATAGTATGGTTTGATGCCTGAGACAAACAGGGCCCTATCGCCCTGGGACGACCAGAAACCCTTAGACTCAGGGACCCTGGGATGATCAGGAACGCCGAAACAGCAGTACAACGCAATGTAAGTATGGTAGTAAAGTGAATGAGTTGAACGCACTGCTCATGGAACGCCGAATCGAGTTCCAAGTTTACTCTTACGTAGTAGAACCTTCAGAACCATAACAACCTTCCTTCAGATACCATAGCATAGCAACCTTCAGAAACCATAACAGCCATCAGAAATGTGCCATCTAGTATCATCAGTCGAAAACCGTCAAATGTAATCATCCTCTGAGGGCAGCAAACCAACCGCGATTTCCCAACAGTTTGGTGATGGCGGGGTAGTGCGGCACTAGAGCATATTTTAACGCAAATCGTATTCGGTCTCGGCTTAAGACATGATTAAATAGTAAGTTTGGTCTTTGCTTTGCAGTCACCATTTCTTATAAAAACCTCTTCATTCTTTGCCACCCTCCCCAATGACCCCAAAATATACCTCTAGATGTAGGCCATCGAATGAGGTTTAAACCACCAAAATCCGTCGCTAGGTTCTCGGTGTTAAACACGGAACCATATATTCTGGAATTTATCGTCAGTTATGACCAAGGGTGTCTAATTGTATTGTTTTTTGGGGGTCGTTCGCCCCCAATGTGAATTTTGGCCCTTCCAAAGCTGATTTCCCCCATGTTTTCTGCCAATTTCAACAAAGGAAAAGATAATAGTGACGAAGATAATGGCCGCAGTAGATCAGTTAGACCGAAAGTATTAACTGAAGCATCAAATGATGTAAAACAGCCAGGAAATAAGGGCAGATTTTTTGGTGTAACAGGCACAGCGGTCGGCGTTGTCCTCTATAGGCTTCGTAGTGTGAAGGCCCTACCATTGCTTAATATTTTAAACTGCAAAGATGATTTAAGACATTTTACGAGGCGGATGAAGAATTGTCAGAATATATCAGAATATATCAGAAAGACCTCATGAGACTGGCCGCCAACCCACCCTATGAGCTTTTTCTGAGTCTGCCGATGAGCGACTTGTTTTAAGAACCTGCAGTTCGGAACAGCTGACTACATCATTTCCGCGTCTCCCCCCCAGAAAAAAATAATAAAATGAAAATGTTACCGGGCCATGTCAGATCACCGCCTTATGACGTCATTTTGGGAGCTGTGCGAGCCGGTTGTCTCTGTCTGATCTACGTTTTTGCCTCGTTTCCAGGAATTTGACGAGATAGGTCAGTTTTTTATGCAGGGCTGTTTAAGCGTATGTTTAACAACATATCGGGACTTCGAAAGGCAGTGACATTTCTGTGATCAGTTGCGGTCACCGGCCTTATTTGACCTCAAAATACGTCGGAACTGGTCTTATGGTATTTGTTAGTGTTGATTTCGGTAATGGTAACTATTTTTATCCCACTTGGTGATCAGAACACTTTTTGTGGTATCAAAAGATAGTTCTGGATACCGCCCACGTCATAAAAAGTTACGATAGCGTGATCTTGACTGTTGAAAACAATAGCAGTTACTGAATACAAGAACTGGTAAATTTCAAAACCAAGTTGCTGGAAAATCATGGCTTGCATACACTTCACGAGGTGACGTGAAGGCGTCAGATCGGATGTCATTAAAATCAGGAGATGAGCTGTATGTTCGTTTTGTTTCGTCACTCTGTCCTAGTTAGGAGCGAAATGGACAGAAGGGGGGGGGGGACAGCCGCCCCCATTCGTGGGACGCATGGGTGAAAATCTTTACCTTCGGCGAGGGTAGAATGGAACACTATAGAAAGTCTTTCTGACATTTCATGTAATAAAAAGCCATTTCTCTTCTTCAGAAATGGCTTGTCTATCGATTGTGTGACCTAACTGTGTGTTAGGTGATTACAAATGACGTTTTCATCTTAAGCATGGAACGTTCCCGTTCTAAGGCCATTCACGTATCCTGCGTCTTGGATAGTGGCGGTTTAAACTTCAGTTTCAGGAACGTTTCGCGGCTGATTGGGCGTGCACATTGTTTTTATGCTTTTGTAGGCACGGTACACGTCTATCCTGCAGAAGATTGAGCGCCTCAAGACTGTTCTGGATAGCGTGGTTGTTCCTGGTAGCGATCAACTGCTTCAGGGAGACTACAACTTTGTGGGCCGCGTGACGGGTAAGGAATGTGCGCCCTTCTCGCATAGACTCAGCACGAAAAATCACAAACTGTGATGGATAAGACGAAAGAACATGTGCTTAATCGTATTTTTATCCCGTGGATTTTGCTTGGAATCCAAGCGGAGGCAATTCATCCTCTTGCTCCCTCCCCCCCCGAGATCTGCCGAGTTATGGACCAGTTTAAGTGAGACCGAGGTTAAACGAAAGCTTGTGATCCGAACCAGCTTGTATATCCATAGAAGTACGGACAGATGCCAGTGGCGCCATCAGGAGAAGAAAAAGAAGGTAAAAGTCTGTTTTTGTCTTCTGGTGTGCGGATTTGCGGTCACGCACTTTGACTCTGATGTGAACTCTGTGGCCTTAGTCTAGGAGACATGCGTCTCAGAGGTCATCTAGCCCTCCAGGAGACCTCCCTGAATGCACCCAAGACCCCGTCAGGTTCTTATGGAGACCCCGTGAAGCTCATACGGGCCCCTTTTAAGTCTGACAGAGGCCCCTTCTTAGTCCTTGGGGGGGGAGGGGGCGATCGTCCCAATAGCTCTCCCTTTGGATCCGCGCGTGGTTCTCGTAATCAGTGGGCCCCATGTGGTTAAAATTGTTGTCGGTTTGTAAAGGGGCCTCGCTGAAGTGCAAAGGGGGCCATGCTCGCCTGTAAAGACGTTCCTGCCGACCTGACGAGTGCCTCTTACAGGTCGGTAGGGACATCTTTACAGGAAAGCAGGGGCCCCTGAATGATCGTTTAGGGGCTGCTGTTGGCCAGGGGGTCACTGCCTGTCTGTAGAAGGTACCCTGTCCCCCTGTAAAGGGCCCCTGTCAACCTCTGGAGGCAGGGGCAGGGGCCTTCTTCCAGACCGCATGGAGGTCCTTTCAGAGGCTGACAGAGGGCTTTACTGGCCGACAGAGGTCCTCCCCAGACAAGCAGTGAACTCTCCTACAAGCTAGCAGGGGCCCATAAAAGCTCATTCAGACCACGGGCCTCTCTTCATAGCTCAAAGACTCCTAGTATATTCGGAGTACGTTTTCTTCATGTTCGTAGACCTTTAATGCTTAAAATGTTCAGTCTGCTTTAACTGTGTACTTCGGACAGTGTAAGACACCCTGCGGGCGCCTCACGCTATCCAAGGAACTGGGGCCTTCGGCCCCAGGGAGACTCACTCAGCCGCCAGGTGGCCCGCTTGGCCTCCGGAAGGAGGGCATGGCTCCTATGCCCCCCTGGCTACGCCACTGTTATGGACGGAACTATCTTGCCAGAGTGTTCAAGGGATTAACAATCAGTACAATGCCCAACACCACTGCGCATGATATACAAAACAGAATCTCAACATATATCAAGCGAGTGACGCTAAAAACACATAGAGCTAAGCGGGGGCCATTGCCCCGCCCTCCCCTTCCCCCTGTTCCTACGCCCACGTATTAATGTCAACAAAAACGGTTATATTTTTCCCTATTGACATCACGTTTGGTACAAAAGGCTGCCTCGTACACTTGTGCTGATTATTCCTCAAATCATCGCCAGAATTGTCGCGTCTTGTGGTGGGCGCAGAGTTCCATGAAATTTAATGACTACCCTATATGAAAATCCTTCGGATTTGTCTTAAATTTCGCGAAAACTGTTACCGCCTGTCGCCGATGCTCCCACATTTTTTTTTTTTTTAATAGCGGTAGGTTGATTTTTTACGATTTTGCTTGGTGCAGTGACCGCCCCTCCTGCCCCCCTTTCCGCCGTTGCGGCATGACCTAGAGGAATACAATGAGCCCCGAAGCCACTGACAGGTTAAATGGAGTCATGTGATCTGGGCGCTTCGCTGTTGGATTTGACACGCAATCTACTGACCAGAAACTGCAGTTTCCGTCCACAAACAAATTTGTTAGTTGTTTTTTTTTTGTCGTAACACGTGAAGCAATGGTGAGCGATCTTCAATGATACGCTAACAGATGTAATGGGATTACGGAATTTGTGGTATAAACATGAAAGACTTTGCCAGTCCAGGTCGGGGACTCCCGACAAGGACATTTTCGGTGAAAGCATCGCGAATTTGAAGTGCAATTTGTAACATTAAAACTAAACTGTGGAACTTTTTCAGTTTAAAGCAAATGAGAATTCTTTTGAGCACATTGTACCCGTGAAAGGTTTCAGTGGGAATCACTGGCTACACTTTCAAAATTTGACTTTGAAAATAGGTTTCAGGGCCAAATAAAAAGGAAGGCATTTTGAAAAATACGAATCGCAAAAAGATGCAACATTTTGTTCTCATCACAGCGATGCCCTGAAAATGTGTTCATTGGTCTCTGAAATAGTCCACATTATTTCACGAAGGGTTTAGCCAAAAATCATGAAATCTCAAGATTTCAAGTTGCTCTAACACAAAACCGCTGGTCCGCCACAGATTACTCACCGGACCAAATTCCATCATAGTTTGGAATTATGGTGTGTTAATTTTGGTAGGTGCCGGATCGATTTGTCCTGGAACGCTCCACATGCCATTTCATGAAATCATCTGTATATTGGCTTATAATACCAATATCTTAACGACCGTGCACGCTTCTGAAACAACGGCAAAACGGTCTAACATGTCTGGTGCTTTGCATGTAACGTTTAAAAAGAATATGCAGGGAGTCGCCAAATTCCAGCGCAGCAGCTCAGAGGGTTTGGCAGCAAACAGGCAACAGCAAATGGCTTTGGCGTAAAGAAAAATCGTAGGGGGCTTAATTAACACGCTTACTGGCTTACTTACGATGGCCGCCTGAAAATTACTCACGCTAGTGGTGGGAGTGGGTTGGTCATATTTGGCCCATCTCGTGATTTGTTCTACCTATTGCAGTACACTTCTTGGGGAAGTGGTCGGCCGCGTCGTCTTACAGCCGCCAGAATCTCATGCCCTGAGCCAAGTTCGTCGAGGTCAAATGTGTTCAAACGTACAGTAAGTAGCCTTTTCCATGTCTGCTAAACCAGTCATAGCCAGATTTTCCGACATCTTATCCGGTGTGATGACCGTACATGCCGCATTGCGCGATTCGCATATGTCAGGCCAGGAGAGGCCAAGCCAGCCCATCATTTGAAAATGCTTCATTTTGCCAGAATGAGCCATAACACAGCCTGGTAGGCCGTAAGTAGGTGAGATATATCCCTACATCCGTAAATCAGGTGACTTACTTTTTTCTACCCACCACCTTTTATCAGGTGGCCAGGAGTGTTCCTGCCCCAATCCACCACGACGCAAATAACCTTACGTTAACTCCCATGGAAATCAAAGTTGTAAACCCATGTGGCACTCCCTCTACATAAGTAAGACAAAACATGAAATAAGTATTCTATACGAAAAACCACCCCTCTATACAAAACACCACCCGCATAAGCAAATTAACATGAGAGAAAGTAGTCTCAGCCAAGAAGCTTCCAACTGCTCGCTAAACCATCCCCATAAACTGAAGCTTAGTGCTACAGTAAATAGAATATTAATTGTTTGTTGATGTGGTGAGGAACACTCGTAGACCCTGTTGATCAAAGGCCGACCACTGGAGCAGCCCACCAGGACTGAGCAAGGCCTGCTGTCTGGTGAGCCACCCCAGCGCCAATCAGTTGAAAGCGGTGGCCCAAATAAAAAAACACACGTCACCATTGAAACGGCTGAAACATGAGAAAAAACAAACTTAGACTGTCACACACCCACAAACAGACACAAACACCAGACACACACGCACACACGCACCCATACGCAGACAAACTCGCATGCGCTCACGCTCGCACGCACGCACGCAAGCGCGCACACATACATACGCACATACAAACCTCCGCACCCACAGATATACGAAGAGTACTTTCTCGAAACACGTGGAACATGCAAATGACGGCACACAGACTCATATATTACAGACACTCAAGGACACATGCGTGATGCATCGTCTTGGGTTGTGCATAATAGCCCAGAATATTCGCCAAAATATGCACGCATAAATGCACATACTTGCCAGCACATAGTCATTATGAAGCACGAAACGAACTGACATATTAGATCAAAATAAAAATAAAAGCAAATTACAAAAAAACCAACAAACAGCCCGCCGCAGAACGGGGAGGCAAGCCCGGGCCCCATCCCTCATGCCGCTGGGGACGGCCGCTGGTCCGCCTTGACAGCCGGGCTGCTCTGGCTGCCGTCATGCCGCCGCGGCATGGTAAGGCGGGCCCGAGTCGCGTCCCTAATGCCGCTGGGGACGGCCGCTGAGTCGGCGTGACGGCCGGCTGCCGTCACGCCGCCACAGCACGATAACGCGGGCCCTGGCCGCGTCCGTAACCCTTGACGCTGCTACTTGGGTCATCTGAAGTCATCCAAGGCCAAAAACGAACCAGTACAGTGTTGTTAAGATCTTTTGGGTAAACCTGCATGTTTGTGTCCGGATTGCTATTGTTGAAGACCAGGGCGTAGTCAGCTTAAATGGGCTTTTTCTGGTTATACTCAGTCAGTCTTATCGCTCGTTTCATTTCGTTCGGTAAGATGAAATTACCAACATTGAAAGTTGTCAGTATATTTTTGATGCATTTTTCATAACGTTTCAGAAAAATATTCTAATCTTTAGAATAAGCACAAAACAAGTGATAGCAGATCGGGAGAATAAAACGCAAGTTTTTTTTAATGTAGATATCACACTGAATCACGTGACTCATTTGCATTCGGTGTGGTAAGTCGGCATGGTAACAAACAGGTCATGACGACAAAAATATAGCAGCACAGTGTATAACATACAATAATATGTTAACATTTTTTATCATCCCCTTAAGATCAAAGTGATACACGACTTTATTTGTTGATTGAGCTGGGGAACGACCTCCCTAACGTGGCGCGATTAAAACACCATGAGTCGCTGCTGCTCGTGACAGGTGTTTTACCCATTGCCGTCAACCCCTTCTGTGGCGCCTGGGTTCGCCCGTGTCGCTGTATTGTTTGGCCATTTTGTGTACATATAGCAGAAGAACGAAGCCTGAAATTGTCACTGGACCTAGAACAGCAGTGCAACTGGCGCGCTTGCTGCCGTGAGAAACATTTTCAGTTCTAGTGTGTTTCAGTCTACTTACAAAAAGGACGTTTGCGTTTTCTAAATTCGACTAATGCTTACGAGATCCAGAATTTTCTGGGCGTATCTTTCGTCTACTTTCTAAAAGATAGGTGTATTCCATATACATACATATATATATATATATATATATATATATATATATATATATATATATATATATGTATATATGTATATATGTGTGACTATGTATATATATATATATATATATATATATATATATATGTGTGTGTGTGTGTGTGTGTGTGTGTGTGTGTTTTTTTTTTTGTGTGTGTGTGTGTGTGTGTTGCGTGTGCGTTGTGTGCGTTAGTTTCTAAAACAACGTTGCGTTTTCTCTTTATAGAGCTTTCTTATATTAAATCTCGTGCCGTGTTTTCTGTTTTGTGGCCGGAACGGGATCCAGTTTTCCATGCTGACTGGAATTAGCTCCGCCGTCTGTAGACTCTGAAGTACTACAGTTTTGTCGTTGATGATGTCGAGAGTTTTTGGCATCGAGAACTTTCATTTGATTCGAGATTTGATGTAGCTCCTCGCGCAGTTTCATATGATCGATGCCATGTGGCGAGGTCGCCTGACTGCTTCGCTGGCCGGTTGTCAGCTGACTCGCTGGAGGCGCCGGACGCGGCCATCAACCGTGTCCGACTGGCCGGCTTCTCCGGAGACGTGTTCCAGCTGCTGGCGCCCATCAGCGAGCTGACTGGCCAGGTGGAAACCCTGGAGGCGGCCATCTCCTACATCAGTTCCCGTCTCCGCGGTACGGAGCTTGCAGCTTTTCTTTTCTCTGTTTCCTCTATATTTCCTCTCGTCCTCGGAAAGAAAATTGTGACAGGGTCATGATGAAAACTGGGACATACTATTCATGGTGGGCCTACCTGTGCTGAAGAATGAAATCGAAAGGAACCGTCCTGTTTGAATTGGAAATGTGGGATGAACGGTGTTTCTACCCTGAATGTGTGTTTTGAGCTCAGTTGGTAGTGTTTACTCATTTGTTCGTGTGTAGCATGACTACCTGAATTTAAGCTCGAAGCTGCTTCTCTACTTGGCACGCCTGGAACTGTGAACGTACACCGCGCACAAAGCCTCATTGAAGCGCTGCATTGTACTGGAACCATCTTAGCGATCCGCGGCCGTGTGGTTCATGACAGTGGAATGATTCTGAGCTGCTTTGTCAGGAATAGTAAAGAAAGGAAAAGATTTTTATCATTTGCTGTTCCTGTTTCTTTTTTTTCTTTTCCTTTCTTCTTTTCTTCCTTGTTTGCATAGGTCATTGACCGGGAAATGGCAAGCGGGCTGGATATGCTTCTGAAGCTCAAATCACCGTATCACTGTTTTGACAGATGTGGTCATGGCCGGGTCGCCGAATATTTTCGTGTCTGGCGACAAGAACTTTGCGGGCAACGTCTCAATAACATCGCTGCAGTCCTCTGGATCCGTTCGCATAAACACCGTCGGCGGTCAGGACCTCAACAACACTCTCTCCGACATCGTGACGTGAGTACAGCGCCCTCGGGCATCCGTGGCCAGCCGCTCAGTTAAATCTGGTTTCCATTGGATCCTGTCCTACTTACCCTAGGTACTAGTAGACTGCTCCGCCACCCTTCCAAAGTCGGGCAAAGGTCAGAACAGGGTAGTGGCCTTTATGATCATAGGATGTCCCTGGCTCAAGACATGGTCTAAGTGCAGATGTTACTTCAGCCAGGGGCATGCGGCCATGTTAGATGTGCTGTCAAAAATTAAAGTTTGCCAAATGATGATCGTAACTGTATCATATTGTCTTCATAGCATGCCCTCGGGACGGAGGTCATATACGTTTGAGACCTGTTAAGGTGTTGACCAGAAATTATCAGCGAGTACGTGAAAAAGTATCAAATACACCAAGCGAAAAACTTAGAGCGATCCGAGCTATCGGTACAGCGCGATCTGCGAAAAATCTCGACGAAGATGCACCCCGCTTACCGGCGAGGGTTTCCACCAGCCTGGAAGGACCTGGTTAGGACGACGCTGGAAACTATTGCTGCCGCATGCGTGCTGAGTGCAACGCTGGATGTGGCAACGGGCTTTGTTTGTAGCTAAGATGATGCTTTACATTATTTGGACCGCGACAGGCTGGTCTCGAGCCATCGGATCTGAAGCCAGCTTATCTCTCACGACGCGATCTTTCTACGTCTGATCCCCACTAAGTCTCATCTCTGACTGATCGTTCATCAGACCTAGGGGCGTATCTCTCTCTCTCTCTCTCTCTCTCTCTCTCTCTCTCTCTCTCTCTCTCTCTCTCTCTCTCTCTCTCTCTCTCTCTCTCTCTCTCTCTCTCTCTCTCTCTCTCTCTCTCTCTCTCTCTCTCTCTCTCTCTCTCTCTCTCTCTCTCTCTCGCCGGGCGGGCGAATGTCTGCATTAGACCGGAACGTTCACTGAACGAAATTAATGTTGCTTGGAAGTTATCGACTCCGAACGAACGGTGTATGCGGCATCCCTTTTGCTGGCAGGGTTAAAATACTACGTATGTGGTTCACTGCCATGGAATGCCGTGTTCCTGAAAACCTGAATCCCGTGATAAGCAGCGTTCAGAACACAGTAGATTCGCGGTCTCAAAGAGATTTAGGCCTGAAAGAAACAATAACGGTGCGCAAGAGCCTATTAATAACCAAACTTGTTTATGTCATATTGTGTGCGATGATTCCCGAAACGCAGTTGAAGGCCATACAATGTTGAATGACAATGCATCGCTGGCCCGTGTGTTATTAGCTAGATGTCGGCCATATATTGTCGAGGGCCTCGCAAAGAACAGGTATAAAAAGGAAGACCTGATGAAACACGTACTCTGAATTTTACGTTGGCGCACTAAAAGATTACCGTAGGACAGATCAATCTCCTATCCCGCTTGACTCAACGCAGTGAAGGGTCAAGGTCTCACAAACACCTGAGACACAGCTTTAGTACCAAACTGTCTGACGACGTAGTAGTTCGTGTGTTTACTAATAGTTCGTGTGTTCTAGTACTAGTAGTTCGTGTGTTTACGACGTGTATAGTTTCTATTACGTGTGTAGTGACTACGTAAACTACACGTAGTGACTCCCCTTAGCACCAGACATGTATACGGCTGTCTGTGTTATATACAGCATTGTCTAAATATTAAACCCTGAATGATATCCGACCCTTGTCAGATCGACTTACATCTAACAGAACCGAACATTCTGTGTTTTGTCCGTTATCTGCAATGAGTGCTAGAGCAAACTGGATATCCACTTGAACCTGCGCAACGGAAATAATCAGAATACACTCGCGTCCAAGGCCCCAGGCGGAAAGTTCTCTCCCGTTCCAAGTGCGGATAAATGATCGTCGCTGCTGGGGGCATATGCGGTCATTGTTGAATCATTAGTGCACAGTTCCAGGACATATGACATTTTGAATTAATACGCAATTTAAATACGTAACTTTTTAGTCAATACTTACCCATCATACACAGTTCTTTCTTCGCCACTGATGCTAACTCAGGCAGTCGAATAGGGGCGCAGCCAGGATTTTCTTAACTCGGCACCGCCTGGCCGCCTGGGGGTGTCAAAAAGGTTATCCTCCTGCTATCTCAGGCTCTAACCGTCAAATCTGAGCCGGTCTACCACCAATCGATAGCTCTTAGTTTTGCGATTCAGAAAATACCATGTTAGCCCCGGCGACATGGCTGGTGACGTCACAGGCCACGCAAAACGCGGCATCGGAAAAACTGACTGGTTTGTACCTCGTATCATCGGTAACAGTAGTCCTCGAGCCTTCAACTGGGTACCAAACGAAAGGTCACGACCTTCTGTATCAGACGCATGTCAGAATGTAAACAAATGCCAGATCAGGGTCAGCCTAGGTCAGGCGAAATATTGTTCTTACTTTACGTGCCAAAGATCGATACTTACACGCAGCCGTTTTGATGTACGTGACAAAACGAATGAAAGTGAAATCTTCCGACCAGTTTTGCATTATTTGTGTTTTATCCAGTAAGGCTCTACCTAGGTCAGGTCAGATAAAATTGTATTACCCTTCCTGACAAAGAACAGACTTTACTCACTGCGATTCGTAACTGCGTCAAGTAAAGAACTGAAATGACATCTCGTAATTTAATATGCTCTATCTGCCCTTTAGCGGGTCAAGGTCAAACCAGGTCAGGAGAATTAGTCGTTCTCCTTTTTCTGAATAGGAACAATAATTGCCTTCTGCTGCTACTGAACTATATTCTACAGATAATGTTGCATTTCATTCCGTTTTGGGATCTACTTATGACGTGACCTGACTTGACTTGACCTCACGCTGCACTTGGTGAAGTTGGCTGAGAAACGCATATAGAGTTGCTTGTCTGACTTGAATGATTGGGAAAATCAGCGGCAACAACTTGTATCAACCACAGTGCGAATCAGTCCAATTTTCATCATGTATGTTACTTAGCTTTACCTCTAATGTTGACATGTCACGATTGTATATTCTTTTGTGAACAGTTCCCTATACAAATCCAAGTAATCCATGCATTATACTCGCAAATTTTGTAAAAAAAAAACGAAGCATGTTCGCGCCACCGCCTCAGCAGGCAAAAACAGACTTGGAAAGGCACATGTATGACATCATATCTCAATGACCTGACCTAGCATAAGAATGATTTTGATGTCAAAATATGTAGCATTGATTGTTCAACAGGCAGTTAAATTTTGGTTGGGCTGACTCTAACGGTTCAGAGGTTATTCAAGAAAAACGAGGGGTGCCCTGTTTGACATCCCCGGGCGGAGCTCAATGAGAACTGACATCATTAGAAAACCGCCTGCTGAGAAGACGATGTGCAGTGGGTTTCCACTAAGAAAACTCCTATTGATCACCTGTACGCATTCCTGTAAACTGAGTATGGCAAGACACCTCGCTCGCTGCTTCTATGCTGTTAAACAAGAAAAAATGCAGGCCTAAGGGGGCCGGCCTCCCACGCATACACCAACTTGCGAAGTTGGTGTGGCATGTCACCCCCGCTTTTGACAGTGATTGTTTCCAAATTGGATGTGGTATGGAACATTCAAATCCCAAAGTTCACTTATTCACAGAATTATGAAGCGCAGAATTAAAAATATATATTACAAAGCAGAAACATGCGGTTTATAGAACATAGTCATCATTTTTTCGATCGGGTGTAGGGGTCTGGGTCCATGCAAGAAGCCTTGCTTAGCACGGGCTCCAGTTCTTGCTGTCACTCCAGCAACCATTCGAATCAAATAAAAAAGAGTACTCCAGTGTCATTCAGGTGTTTCTCTTCCGAAGGCCTAATGGGGTCCCGAAATAACTATGCACCTCTCAAAATATGACTAGTGGTAGGTACCTACATACTACCTCTCAACAAGAACAGTGGTGTAAATGTACGATGAAGTCGAAAACAATCCACCTCAGACGGCTCTCAATCAAATGTAAATTCATTTAGCGCCGACATACTACATGGCATGTTATCTTTAAGCAGATGACAAATAAAATGGATCTCACTCCCGATAAAATATTGTCATACAGGAGCTGGCCTTCAACGTACAACACACTATACCAGCCTCACGGGGCGTTCCTTACATCCGCGGGAAGGCTGCCGAAAAGGTGAGTTCAGAAGCTGCGAGTAAGAGCAGCGGTCCCCGCGCCACCACGCTGCACAATATGTGAAGGGTGTGCAGTGTGTACTGTTTAGCTCGTTGCATTCGTCAATGCTGGTTTACATAGTGCTGCGGTGTAAAACTGGAAGTGGCGGGAAACTAGTCTTTTCTATGTCCTTTTCATCAAAATCGAAAATGAGGTGATTGAACTTCGGTGGCGAAATAATGGGGGGGAGCCGAAAACTAAGAGTATGTGAGACTGACCGCTCAGGCCCTTGTCACGTCAGCTTTCAGTGCATTTCTCCACCCGTGATTTAGGGGCTCTGTATTACATCGGATTCTAGCGATGACTGAGGAAAGTGGGGTGGCTGCCTCTATGGCTTAGCGCCGCATGCTGGCGTGGGCAGCGGGGGTGGAGATACGACGCGTCTTTGCGGGCACACTCCGTGCTACGCTGATGAAGGTGCGAAGAAAATGAGCACATTCCAGTTAAATCGTTTCAGCCTTTATAGGCGGTGTTATTATATACGCAGTACGTTTGGTTTTAATTCCACATTTCCCGACATTTGCGGTGAGCCACTTCCTTAGTTGCCTTTGGTGACAAGTCGCCACTGACTCAATGTAAATTCTGCGCGGAATGCTGTGGTACAATTCAAAAATTGCAGTAGAAAAGACGTCGCTGTTTGACAAAAGCATGTACAGCCGTGACATCAAATACGTGAGTGATGTAAAGGATCAGGGTGATCGGATTCTAACTTATGGGGATTCAAACAAAGGTTTTCTTCATGTAACACCAGTTCAGGGTACTTTGGTATCGTCAGTTCTGTTTCCCGAACGTGGACAGAGATGCTGCGAAACGGCGGAGTTCATACATCCGCAGACGATAGGGACAAATTCCCCTGCATTAATTATCGCGATAACTAATCAAAACAAAACAACTGTAAAAATCAATAAGCAAGGCAACTACCATTCGTCCACATTTGAACGAGAACGAGCGTGAAGGCTTCCGACCGCAGAGCTGGCCTGAAATTATGTTCATTCCATGTAACTGAACGAGATTCTCTGAACTTAAGCATTCCAGTATCAAGTAATACACAGTTCTATACCCACAAATAGATATATCACGAACGACGTCACGTGTCAGCATTGTAATTGGGACGACACCATTATCCATTACTTTTCCGCTTGCCAAATTGTTCGCATCCTTTGGGATCAAGTTTTCAGGTTTATAAACACGAACACAAACCCATCTCGGCACACATGTAACGCGCACAATATGCTGTTTGGTATTACGGATGCAGTGCCGATTGTAAGTTTGTTAATCATACTCTCTGAACACTATTTGTACGCGTGCAGCTGGCATGGTCGAGCGATTGGAATTGAGGCTTACGTTTGGTACGTTACAAGCGTGCATATTACTGAAATGAAATATGCGAGCGACTGGAAAAAAAAGATGAGAAATGTCGAATGTGAATGGAACTTGTTCTCGAACAGCCTGCCATCTTGAACGTGACAACGTGAGATTCTATGTCTGTACGTAATGGGGTTCTATATGGGTGTGGAGGGTTTGTATGGGTATGGAGTAGATGCGATAATGTGGTGAAAATATAACCCTGGTAAAAATTCTTTGCTCTCTCCCCATTTAATATGTGGACGTCTGATGGCTGGGCGTCACTGTGCCACCAGTAAGTTATGACCGCCCGTCCGCTCTCCGATTCCTTACCATTTGATACGTGACCATCGGACTTCTGGCCATTCGGCGTCTGACCATTCGATCTCTGACCGTCCAGTATTAGATCGCCCGACCTCCGGAAAATTGGACTCGGACCGGCTGGTCTCCGGCAGGCTGGACTCTGACCGACTGGTCTCCGGCAGGCTGGACTCTTGACTGGTCTCCGGCAGGCTGGACTCTTGACTGGTCTCCGGCAGGCTGGACTCTGACCGACTAGTCTCCGGCAGGCTGGGCTCTGACCGACTGGTCCTCGACAGGCTGGACTCGACTGGTCTCCGGCAGGCTGGACTCTGACCGACTAGTCTCTGGCAGGCTGGGCTCTGACCGACTGGTCTCCGGCAGGCTGGACTCTTGACTGGTCTCCGGCAGGCTGGACTCTGACCGACTGGTCTCCGGCAGGCTGAACTCTGACCGACTGGTCTCCGGCAGGCTGAACTCTGACCGACTGGTTTCCCGCAGGCTGAGACTCTGACCGACTGGTATCCGGCAGGCTGGACTCTGGCCGCCTGATCTCCGGCAAGAAGACGGTGGCCGCTGCGCTGAACGTCTTTGGCGACTTGACCGTCGGCCACCTGAACGGCCATCCGATCGCGGACATTGTGACTGACAACACGATCCAGGAGCTAACCGGACCGGTGTCTTTCGTTGCCGGCGCACTGTCCGTTGACAAACTGTCTGTGAGCGGACTATTGGACGGAGTTCATGTCCAGGAGCTGGCACTCTTTGATGGCTCCGGACAGCTGCCCGGTGAGTGCACTCATCTTGTATGGCAAGGGACCGGAAACAGGAGTAGATTGTGCCGTTGCGTTTTTTTATTTAGTGGTTGGCCGATATTGGAACAATGCATGCGCGTCATTCTCAGAAGGGTCTGCGCTCTATCGCATCTTTTTTTACGTAGCTTGGATGGCAAGGATTTAAAGATCGGGCGTCACTGTTTACCATCGTATGTAAGACAAAAACATTTTTGCAGTTCCGGAAGAAGTGCTGAGAAGTCTAAGGATGACGATGCGAAACGTTGTTATTGAATGATTTGAATAGCATTGCTTTAAAATCTGACTCACCACCACGATCGCATGTTATGTTCTTAAAATATAAGCATTACCCAATGTAACATCGTAATGTAATAACTATGTATCGTTTGTGATGCATTGGGGCACTGACTAGCTTTACGTCATATTGCTTGAAGAACTGGAACCGACTGTTTTCAGTTTCCGTATCGGTGACATCCTTGGCGTCTAACAACTTGAGCGTAGGACTACTGAACGGCCAGACTCCGGATGCCGTCTTCTCCAATGTCCTGCTGTCAGCCGGCGGCACGTTCACTCAGCCTGTCACGTTCAAGGATGCCGTCAGCGCGCAGGACGTCCAGGTCACCGGTAAGCAGACCGCAGACCACGGTGGTGTTCGGCTCGGCGCCGCACCGTCGCCGTGCCACCTCTGTGGCTTGTCGGCCACATCTTTCTCTTCAGCCGCCGAGCTTCATGGCGTCGCTTTTCATGTATCCACTTCATGGTCACAGGTAGTTTGATGGCTGACTCTGTCAGAACACTAACAGTGCGGCAAGACGAACGCCTGCTCTGTCGGCAGGGACGCTGAACGGAGAGGAGACGGCCGGCCTCCTGTCGGCGCTGGCGTTCACGGACGCCGCGCAGCGGGTGGCGTGGCTGCGGCTGGAGCGGGCCGCCGTGGCCGGACACCTGGCCCCGCTGACGGTCAATGGACGGCCGCTGAGCGCCGCCCGGCTGGTGACCGCCGCCGGCGCGCACCCCGTCTCCGGCGCCAAGGTGCTGAGCCGCGTGACGGCGGCCCGCGTCACTGCCGGCCGACTGGACGGCGTGCCGCCCGGCCAGCTGGTGACGCTGGACTCTACCCAGACGGTGGACCAGTTGCGACTGAGCGCGGCGCACGTGCTGGGTCGTCTGACTGTCGGCGGCCGGCTGGACGGCGTCCGGCTGGCGCCCGGCTGGCTCGACCACCTGCTGACCAACGGCTCTCAGACGCTGCACTCCAGCCTGGTGTTCTCGGGCGCGGTGACGCAGCTCGGTGGCATGAGCGCTGCGGCCATGAGCAGCGGCCAGCTGCCGTTGCATGAGCTGCTGGAGCGGCTGCTGGTGCACCAGGACGGCCACGCCGTGTCTGTCGGCGGCAGGAAACGGCTGTTGTCGTCCGTTTCGGCCGGACCGGTGACCGTGCACGGCCTGGTGAACGGGGCGGAACCGGCCGACTGGCTGACACTCTCCACCGACCAGCTGGTGGCTGGGCCTCTGACGCTGAGCTCGCGCGGCCTCCTATCTAGCCTGCTGGTGGTCGGCCGAGTGGACGGTGTCTACTTCAGCCAGCTGGCGCGGCGCGCCGTCTACACCAGCTCGGAACAGCCGCAGCTGGTGTTCGGCGTGAAGGCGTTCGACGGCGCCGTTACGACGACTGAGCTGCGACTGGTCGGCCCTCTGAACGGTCTGCTGCCGGAGGGCGTGCTGTGGACGCACGGCGACCAGGTGGTGACCGGGCGCCACTGGTACCAGGGCACGGCGCTTGCCGGCGGCCTGCACACCTACGGCCAGCTGACGGTGCCGGATGGCGCGCTGGTCGGCGGGCAGGACTTCTCCGAGCTGTCGGCGCAGGCCGAGCGGTCGGCCGCGGAAGCCGCGCACGCCCAGGTGCTGGTCTTGGACCGGATGGTGGTGCGCGGCGATGTGACGGTCGACTCGCTGGACGGCCGTGAGCTGGGGCCGCTGCTCGACTCGGTGCTGCGCCGGCGCGGCGGCGTCGTGACCGGCCGCTGGCGCTTCCAGACGCTGCGCGTCACCGGCTCGGCGACATCGGCGGCCGGCGCCGGCGGCTTCCATCTCAGCCGTCTGCGGTCGCGGCTAATCAGTCTGGCGTCCGGCGGTCCGCTGACGGCGCCGCTGGCGTTCGAGCGGCTGGTGGTGGCGGACGGCGGCTCCCTCAGCGGCCAGCTGCTGCTCGGCGGGCGGCCCTGGCAAGCTGTGCAGGCCGATCTGGCCCGACAGTCTCAGACCATCGTCATCAACGGTGAGGGCGCGCCCGACTCGCCTCAACACGCTCACCAGTGGAAGGAGTAAAACTTGTCCATCCCTCATGATTCGTATGAAATTTTCAAACTAAGGTCAGAGCAGTTTGTTTTCTTTGCTCATCGTCTGCCCGATCGGTAAAAAATAGCTTGAAATTAGATATTTTGCGGTCGATTCATAAGCTTGGCTTCCACGGCCCAGCAAAGTTGAGATGTCGGTCGTACGGGCGCGTGGTACATTCCAGCTGTGCGACGTGGTGAGTCGGACTTTGTGAAATGGCTCGATAGGATGCGTCTAGAACAGGGTAGGAAAGGGTGCTGCTTTTTGGTGTTGAAGAACACCAGAAAATGTGTGCTCCAAAAACGTATTGTACTCAAAATGTTTTGACCATGTTCCTCCATCAAAAAGCTTCATTACAACCATGCTGACAAATTTCTAACTCTGCAAGCAAATGACTGTCTAAAGAAGCATGTATAATAGCATAAGTGGCATACAGCAAGAACTTCAACTTAAAACCAGTATAGCTCTTTGCAAAATTTTGCATTCCAAAATAGAAATTATGTCCCATCACCAAGAACGAAAATCAAATTTCCAACCTTGGTCTGGAAACTGAGTAACAAAACAGTTTGCGGAATGCTGCTGCACGGAGCGATGGAGACAGTTTTTTGTGCTGGTGCCTTAATTCGTTTGTGCGACATAGTGTCAGTCGGATTTTACGACAGGTTCGCCGTTCTAAAAACTGTCATCGAAAGCTTTTGCACTCTGTCGGCTGTATGAAACGAAGCTTCGTAAAGCTTTGGCATTGCAGCTGGACTCGTGAAAGAGGTCTGTATTGATTTACGAAATCTTCGAACAAATTGGCGAAAGCTTGCCGAGTCGGGCGCCGACAGTGTGCGTCACGTACCCCTGGTGCTGCTGTCTCCGTTAGCCGTCACGTCATTTACCCCTTGTGCTGCTGTCTCCGTTAGCCGTCGCGTCACTTACCCCTGGTGCTGCTGTCTCAGTCATTTGCCACGTCACTGACCCCTGGTGCTGCTGTTGGCAGGTTCGAAGACATTCACATCGAGCCTGCACATTAGGGGCAGCGTGCAGTCCCAGTCGCTGCCGTTACACAACGTGCTGACCGTGGGCAGCGACCAGGTGGTCACGGCTGCTGCCTTCTTCCACTCTGACGTCATCGTGCACGCCGGCCTCACCACGCGCCGACCAGTCAACGGCGCGTATGACGTTAGCCAGCTGCCGAGACTGTTTGTCACAGACGCCTACGACGTCAGCGTGAATGGCGACATTGTGTTCTGGGTGAGGCGCGATCAGGAGTTTGTGCTCCCGGTGATGGTTGTGCCAAGTGAGTGTTGGTCGTGGCTGTTTCTTATTTCGCACAAGTGTATAACGTCGTAATGTCATCATCACTTTACCATAGAGAAAGGTAAACAGAAGAAGTAAGAATTGGTGCTCTAGATAAGGTGCTTTACTATTCTTGTATTGTGCTAGGGACCTCATCCTTGTCTTGAGTTCTGCATAATGCGACAGTGGATGAGAGTTCGAGCTAAGGGTGACGATGTAAACTTGAGGATGGAACTAGAGAACTGCAGTGTAAGATGCGTTGCCGGCCGTGCGTTAAGAGGGTCGCTGGCGTCCGTCAGGGTGCTGCTGCTGTGTCCGGCGTGAACGTGACCGGCCTGGTGGTCGGCCGGCGGCTGTCGGACGTGCTGGCCTCTGCGGTCCGGCTCGGCTCGGACGCGACGCTGGCCGGCCGCCTGGCGGTCTCGGCGCCGCTCTGGACCGCCACGATGCGCCTGCGGGACGGCCATCTGAACGGCCGAGCCCTGGCCCGGTACCTGGCCACCGTCCGGCTGGCGACGGCCGACCAGACCTTCTCAGGCGGCGTGACGGCCGGCACCGTGACGGCGGTGGCCGCCGACGTCCGTCACCTGACTGTGCTGGGCCTGCTGGACGGCGTCAACTGCACAGAGCTGCTCCAGGTGAGGAGGGTCTGTGTGATGGTGACTACACACTGTCCCGTGTAGCGGTGTCCGTGCACTGTCACGCGTTGCGGTAACAACATTTTGTCCCATGTGACGGTGACTATGCCCTGTCCGGACTGACTGGGGTATCGGCTTGTTTCAGCGCGCGATCCTGTTAACCGACGACTACACGTTTTCGGGCCTCTGGAGTCTGACAGGCCTGACGGTGACGGGCAATCTGGACGTGGTTTTTCTGAACGGCCAGCTGGTGACGCACCTCCTGCGGCTGGACGGAGCAGGCGTCATCGATCAGCTGCGTATCGTCGGAGATGTCTACGCCAACAGTATTGTCAACGCCTCTCGCCTGACTACGCTGAACGGGCTCGACCTGTGGATGGAGAGCAGCCTGTTGTTCCGAGTAGGGACGGTGGCGCCGCGGTGGGATTTGGTCCCTGGTTGCCGTGGCGGTCGCTGCGGCGGGTTCAGGTCAGACAGCTGGGCCGGTCCTGGTAGAATGGGATCAGGTTTTGCGGCGATCGATATGTGGTCTGAAGTTCAGCCGACAGCAGACCATTATAGGCTCACGCTGACCACGAAGCGCTTATGCCGTACTCTCGACGGCACGTTAAACTGTCGTCATAAATCTGCTTGGTCTGGAAGTGCACGATCGGGAGTATTGGTCAAAATTTACGCAACACGCGTTGCTGGCTCAAGCCCGTAGCGTTGCGGCCAAATCAACAAAACGGGAAACGAAAGGGCAAAAAAATTCCGCTCGTGGCAGGTACGGTAAGGGCGCTTACCCGCTGACTTATTGTGGGGCGCTTGACGAGTGAGACGTATTGCGGCGATCTTCCGATTTCGAATCATGTCTTCAAATCCTATTTGGTACACCTTTTTGTCTCGTTGAGTTTTGAACCAGTTACACTCCATTTTGTGAGGAAATCAGTCTCGCATCTGAGGAATCCCATATATGAAGCATTAAAGAGACAAAAGGGTGGAAGCATACTTCCGGAATAGTACTGTGGGCACGGAGGGTAGACTCGAAAATCTTCTGCAGGATGATTTTGGTGTCAGGAAAAGGTGGTTTTCGTACAGACTGCTTGTTTTAATCCCAAGTGGTTCCTAAGTTGTAAACCTGCAAAGAGCTTTGCGGCCGGGTTGGCTCAGTTGGATTGTCGTATTTGCTAGGTTGCTGAATAATTGCAGACCATTGATGGGTGAGGTCAGCGTAATGGTGCTGGAAAGATGTTGCCCCGATCAAGTGTGGTAACCAGTGAGATAACATTTGAGTGAACGATGTTAGTAATTCCTCGCAGAATTTGGTGCGTAGTTACATGGCTAAACATCGGATGGACAGGAAGAGCTCAGCACGATGGAACGAAAGGTAAACATTATAGTAAAGGAAGCAGGGAAGGATAAACAGCAGGACAGTTAGTGCTCGAGTGGAAAGACCATTCTGATGGATGCCGTTTTCCATGAGCTCTTTATTTGCTGGCAGTTGTCGCATAGCATGAACCAGACCTACCTGGCCGAACTGACCTTCACTGGTAACGTGGCGTTTGATGGCCACGTGGCGCTGGGTGGCCTCCTGAACGGCTTCAACGTGTCAGACGCCGTGGTGTTGGGAGCACCTGGCACCATCGTCGGTGAGGTCACGGGTCCTACCTCCTGTTGGCCCTGGTCAAGTCGTTGTTTCTATCGCTGCATGTAGTGTCCGTGGTGACTGCCATGTCTGCCGACTTTAAGGCGTTTCTTTGGGAGGGGGATTTGCCTTGATGCTAAGCGGCTGGCTCTTCCGTTGAACTGGCGATCGAACAAGATGGACTTAGCAGCAGAGCGTTGTTGTTCAACGACGTGTTGGCTGTTCCGTTGACAGAGGCGTATTTGACAGGCAATTTCCAGGTGACCGGGGCGTTGACAGCGGACACTGTGTTCCTGGACGGCCTGTTGAACGGCATAAACGTCAGTCTGTGCGCCGGTTTGGCAGTGTACGCCGACCGTGATGCCACCCTGCTCGGAGAACACGTGTTCACCTCGGTATGTTGAGCTGTAGCTGGCCTTCGGTCTCAGTGGGTGCACTGTTGCCGATCATACACGTAAGGTGATCACTGACAGTGTGTTGATTCTGCACCACAGTCTCGTGGCAGTACGAGATGCAATTTCTGAAATACGAAAACTGCTCCCTTTCAACCTGGCATTGACTGGGATATTTCGTTAGCTTCCGTCGACGTCAGGGATGTCTGAACGCGCTCTCCCGCATGTGCCAGGTACCATTGGCCCGATTTGTCTGATTTAAACGGCAATCATTAGCGCTCCACCCGTGTTGTACACTTGGGCATCGATGAGTGATGACGTCACGGGCCAGGTCGGACCTGAAGACAGCCATGTTCTCACGAGTCTCTTAATCACAATGAAAAACAGACTTATGCATTGTCTTCGTGGTCAGGAGTTGCAAGAACCTCCCCGCCTGTAATTTCTGGTCCGCTGATCGAAATTGCATGAAATTTGGCACGCGTCATCACGTTGATCCTCACTGATTTCAGCCTGAAAATTTGGAGACTACATTTGGAATGGCATTTGTGTTACGGAAAATGATCTTTCTGTTCTTCGACACGGACATAATAGTGCCGGGCGCCGGTCGCGCGCGGAGACCACTGGCGTTGTCGGACGCCCTGAGCCACAAATCGTTGCACACAAAACGCCGTAAATCTCGGCCGTTTTGTTTTTGTACCATAAAATGCAGCAATGAGGTAGTGATTGCCCTTAAGGAATGATTATTGTTTCCCTAGTGAAGGCAGAATATTTGGGAAAACTGCTGCGCTATGTTACCGACGACGATGAACACATCGTACCTCCGATATTACAGGCACTTGCTGATCAGCCTTTATCAGGGAACGTTACAATCTTCACACTGTTCTGTTCTTCACTGAGCCATCCACAGAATGATAGAAAACTTCTGATATTTAAGCAGGCGTTGCGATTTTCACAATAAAAGAAAAGGAAGACCATGTGCCATGTGGCAGACACCGCCGCGTGGCTGTGCAGGTTTTTGGTCTCCGTGAACCACGTATCGGTTCACACAAACACGTTCTTACATTAGTGGCGGTTATTTTGGTATCATCAGGTACGCAGTGCAACAATGATTACTCGTATAAAAGGTAATGATTGCTTCTCCAGTTTGGTGATGGATGCAAAAACGGTTAGGTTTTACGGGCAACGATCAATACATGGAGCTTTTGTATTACCTGGTTGTTGAGTGTTAAGCAGGAAACGCGATAGCCTGTACACCGTTCGATTCTTCATGATTCCGCATTTTGTTCGCAACAGAGTGGTACATAATTTTATATGTTTAAATAAGCTCTGTTTCAAAACAGAAGGGTGACGATGCGCTGGCCTGCCGTTCGCTTGCGCAGAGAGCGCCGACTTAAAGCGCTCCCAGCGCAGGACATAATTAGGTCGCCTTGCAACGTATCGAAAGTTTTGACACGATGCGACGTCAGATTGATTGGGATCAGGCACTGAAAGTATGGCATGCATAACCCAAGCACTTTGTTCTTAGAGAAAAACGGAGAGGGTTCTTAGGAACCTACCACGCTTCACCATTGGTAGGATTAAAGAGTTGAACTGGGTATCGTCGCGGATTCAAAGGATCGATTTGCACGCTCCTGTTTGATTTATTACTCTACCTTGCCAGGCTGGGAATGGTGGAGGAGGGTCGAATCAACCTTTTGTAGAGTAGAAGGTAGCAGATGGCAAATGTGGGTGAATGTGAAGCAGACATATCACACTGGGGAATGCGCAGTCTGCCACAACTTCTTTTTAAGGGTCGGAAAGAGTTTAGAGAGATCGACCGAACGCAACGGTCTCCAGCCTGCTTCATTGGCATGTACGCTTTCTCACTTTGTGTCCAATGTTGGGCTGAAAATTAAATAGGAGAAATTCTCGTGTTGGGCTTCAAACACTGTCTGAAATTGGATGGATCTGGTAATTAGAACAAAAACAGACTAAATGTGCTGTACCGTCGAGTTGTCAGTTGTCGTGTTTGTCATGCTAGTACCTGTTTTCTCCCACGTGCGGTGTAAAGGTGCTCCCAGTTCGGATTGGCAGACCCGTAGACCATTTTCCGGCGACAAACGCTGACGGCGTGTTTCGACAGTAGTGATCACAGTATCATTTTTGGTCGGGTACTTGATAAAAGACTGCTAAGATGCAGACTACATATTATTTAGAAAATCAAGGGTGATGTGATTTTATGGCGCTGTAAACTACCATACAAAGCAAATGTTAGTGTAAGTGTATATCGAAGGAATTAGTACAAGAAAATGTGCGTGATTTTCCATGGTGACCGGTTGTTGATAGCTGTTTTAATCACTGAAGCCCGGCACATTGATTCTCGATATGGGGAGAAATTCTCCCCCGCCCCGTAACTAGAAGGTGGCGAATACCGCCGCTCAGTACCAATTCGATTTCTTTCGTTCCTTTTTTGCGCGTTTATTGCCTTGACATCACTCGGTACATAGACGATTATTTGTAACGTTTCTGTAAAACAAGCTTTCGTGAAACTGAGGCGACGAAAGCTTGTTTTAACTGGCGTGGACGTGCTCCACCGGCCCCACTTTTGGCTGCATCTGTGATGGGAATGTATATTAAGCGATATCATTTATCAGAGGATGTCGTATGATAGATGACATCCACTGTTAATGGATGTAGCGGTATTGTGAATCAGGTCGCAAGTAGTCGAACAACAGCATTGGTGGTTAGTGATACCGCTTGATATTCGTGCTCCATTGGTGGCGAAATCATTTCAAGTGATGTTTCAAGTGGAAAATCAGTGCAATGGCGTCTTTCAAAACATATTTAGTCTTATGTTACACCAGGGGTAATCTCCAGGATAACAGAATGCAGAATGCACGGACATGAAATTAGTCATAATGAACAATTGGTGCCGATGTTTTTTTTTAAGACAGTGTTCTTTGTATCGAACCTTAAACAGATCTCAGTTTCTGCTAGCCCAGGCAAGCCTCTGTTTGTACACATTCCCGGCAGTAATATTTTATGTGGAACGCCCTATCTTTATGATAAGATGCGTCGTCTCACACATATTTAATTAAAGAAAATGACAGACCCGGAACTTCGTGATTACCCAATCTACGTACTCTTCTTCAAATCTTGAGTTTCATGGTCTTCGGACATAATATAACTGGGCCAATATAGCTTAACGTTGTTGAAACTTTTCACGTGGTTATATCAGCGTGAGCATTGATTTCTTGAAAACGACCAGTCAAAATCGTAGAAAAACTGCCAGGCTTGCGAAAGGGCGAATTGGCCCGGAAAATCATTGCACTGAGGAAATCCAGACATTTTGATTGTATTTGATTTGGAATGTATGATGTAGTATGTAGGATTTGAAATGTATGATCACACCATACTGTACCTCACACTAGCGGCCGGGCTGACATAGGGCGACTGGCCCGGTTGGTTGCTGAGGACATGGTCGTATCCATGAGGGAGAAGACATCGTACTCGGGCTCCTCCCTTGAGCCATCCATTGGGATAAGAGAAACACATGTCGTAACGCGAATTATGAAGGAAGGTATTAATACCCGTGTTTTGTGCATTAAAACCATTTTTTAATGTGTTATTGCACTTACGCGTATCCCTGATGGGAGAAACGTGGTAGAACGGGTCAGCTGACATGCAGGCATGTACCTGAATACGGTGGTTGAGTACTTTCTGGTGGCCGTGAATGATTTCAGGTGAAAAAGCACCACAGCCGGCGGAACATGGTAGAAAACAAAATCAAAAAAACAAAAAAAAAGAAAACAAAATAGTTGATGTCGCCCCGGTTGAATACGAACATGCTTGAGTGAAGTCAGGTCCCGTGCGCCATGTCGGACGACGTTGGCGGTCTGTTCGCAGGCGCAGATGTGGACGGGGATAGGTAGAGCATGTCTTGTTCGTTTTTGTCTTTTCTTTCAAAAGTTATTCGATTTTCATCAGCGACTTCTGAAAGTCTGTGCTCACCTCTTTGACCGTGTCTCATTGTCCTAATGTCAGGATTCACGCATGCTCAGGGGGAGGGCCGAAATGAGGAATGGAATTTTTAGACGGACATACAACGTTACAATTCACCCCTCCCCCCACCTACACGGGGAAACCTGCGTTTTCCTCCAAGTTATTCTGATTGTCCAAGACCTGACATCTTAAATCATATTTTCGCATCCGTGACTGTTTCTGGACAGCATTTCTGTTCGGCGTCATTAGCAGCCTTTCCGTGGCGTGCTGTTCTAGGCAAATTGGAAGGCATCTTAGCTCTTATCTTAGTATCTTAGCTCGACGCAGTGATAGGAATGACCTCACGTACGTTATCTATTAATGCAGAGTCAGTTCAGCCAGTGCCTCTAATAAACAAAAAGTTGGCAGAAATAGCGGCCGCCAACTGTTGCGGCTCGCAGACTAGTGGTTCATGCGGGTTCAGTGCAGGCTACCCGTGTCACGTTTCCCGCACGAAGTCCGCGACAGGCCGGTCCGAGATGCCTTGCTGTGGTCGTCGAAAACCGGCGGAATGATTCGAAAAGGCGGTGAGCGTTCCGAAAGAACTGAACAGATGAATTTGGCGTCTGCGTGAAAAGTATTTTAGACATATGTAATGATGTGTGCACATATGTGATTTCTTTTCAGTAGCACCAGTTTTACATATGGAAACATGTGAAAGTGGCTCTGAATGTTTTGAACGTAAGATATCGAGAATGAATTGTGATAGTTATAATGATATCTGTTCAGGTATGTACTGGTACCCGTTTGCTGATATCTGTTTGCTGGGACTGGTTTCCATAAAACGGGAACATTAATGAGATTGTGTGTTCACCAGTGTCCAATCGTTGTACTTGTAGCCTTGTTTTTAAATGCCACCCACCTACGGCGGGTGGTACGTTTGTCTGTGCTTCTCCTGTCCTTTGATATTCGTGGTTTTGGTCCTTGTTGCCCTGTCCGAATTGGCCAGTGGTGATCCGCGTTTGTAATATTCGTCTGATCACAAGCCAGCTATTTTCCCATTCCGATCATTCAGATTCTGCGAGGGCGCTGTCAGCACCCGCCATCGCGAGGGCCGCAGCTCCAGAGACTGCGGCCCACTGTGTCTGTGCCGGGACGGAGCCCTGTTTTGGCCAGCTGTGCCGACTACTGTGCCGACCGTCTGTGGTCCTCGTCCTTCCCCAGGTGGAATTGGCCGATACCGGTCGGAACGTGTTGGCAGGCGTGGCCGGCCAGCGGGCGGATGTGGCGATACTGCTCCAAGAGTGTCAGCGTCAGTTCCGCGACTTCAACGTTAGTGGACCGCACTGGGCTTCATTAAGTCTGACCGGGCCCTGCCGGGCTGGGATATACGGGGTGGATTCAGGTCAAGATCATTGGGTCTATTTAAGTTAAGCCCCGACTAGCTGTACGAGGCCGATTCAGGTTAAGGTCAGACTGGGCTCTACGGGGCTGATTCAGGTCAAGTTTAGACTGGGCTGTGCGGGGCTGATTCAGGTCAAGGTCACGCTGGACTGCACGGGGCTGATTCAAGTCAGACGTCTGGTCGGACTGGGGCTTACGGCTTTGATGTAAGTCGGGGTGGGCCAGTGTAGGCGGAACCAAGGCCTGTCGAAATGTGCGTCATGAGCCGCTGGTCAGGCGATCGTTGTGGCCAGCAGTGTTTCAGAGACGCATGCGGACGACTGGTCACGATTCGGGTAATCGTGGTGCTCTTTCACAATTTTCGTCACATCTGATGGAGTTTGTCGTGCTTTGTTGGCTGATACGGCCGGAGAGCCACGTCAGCGGAGTACTGTACATCACTGGGGCAACGGACAACCAGAGCGTGGCGAGCGTCGTTGTACGTGCCATCTGTAGATCAGTGGTGGGGACGCCATTGTGAAGACGTCCGCGGCCGTGGGCTGATACGGAGCCGCTGACTGGTATCTGGTCTTTGCAGAGCTTTTTCAGTGCGCAGTGTCTTGAGATGCAGAACTTATACGACTCGCAGCGCTCCACGTACTACGCCCTGCGCTACTTCGACGTTGAGCAGGAGATTAGCTGGCTTGACCTGCGCCACATCATCAGCTCTCTGGTGTTAAAGGTCGGTGGGCCTGACTAAAATGGACAGCTGTTCATTATCGGTCCAGATATTGTTGTGTCAGTTTATATGGCGCATAGACTGAAACAGGAAAGCCTTTTGCCTAAATTTTAACACTGACCTCTTGCGTCCAGATGGCCCCGTTGTGCACCGATACAAGTCGGTTTTAAATGACCTCAGCCTGTCTCAGCTCGTCCGTCCCTCGCTCCTGGATCACATAATCACGAACGCACCTCATTTGGACTCAGCCGTTCAGATGTTGCTGGAGCCAATCACCGACCAATTGACCACCATTGTTAGTGCACCTTTCTTCCGCCCTCGCTATCGTCCGACGCCCTTCGCTGCTCGTCCGTGGCGTAAGCTGAATTGGGACGCGCTCTCTCTGCAGCTTCTGCAGTCTGACCGGGAACAGGTGTACTGCTAAACGCTGATTGACCGTAAACTGGAGGCGTTTATGCTTGTGTGCTGGAGTGCGGTTGATGAGCATTGTTCTCTCAGAACGGTGATCCCACTTCGGTCCCATTGACCATGGCTTGAGACTAGCCCTGACCTGCGGCAACTAATGCAGGAGCGGGACGACCATTGCACCTATATCGGAAGTGGCGTCAGTCCCGAACCGAGACCGATTTAGCCGCATACCGACGCCTTGGTAACAACGTTAAGAGCCTTTTTGCTGCGGCTAAGCACGATTCCCTGTGTGACAGTATGTTTACCGACCGTGCCAGTTTTTGGAGGGACATAAAAAGCTTCGCCTTTCAGCCCGCCAAGGGGGGAGGGGGTGCCGCCGGGAGAATGTCCGCTGAGTAGGCTGATGACTTCAACTGCCACTTTGCGTCCGAAGGCCCTCGTATTGCTGCCGAGCTGGCAGCGGGCAGCCACGGTGGCACCCCGCTTCCACGTAGACCACCATGTGTGACGACATCAAGTCTGAGTCTGTCTTTCGACTCTCCTTAAACTCTCGAGAGCTATGAGTGATTTGTCATCGTCGAGGGCGACAGGACATGACAGCGTGACGCGGTATGCGCTGCGAAAATGTTTCCCCGTTCTCGGGCAACATTTACGTCATCTGATCAACAGCCCTGTTGCCACTTGTTTTCCCTCCCTCCTGGAAGGTGGTCTCTGTTCCTCCTCGTCACAAATCAGATCCTCGTGACATCGCCAGCAGTTTTAGACCCATATCTACCTTACCTGCGCTGTCGAACATATGTGAAAACATCGTGTGCGCACAGTTGTCTTCTCACCTCGCTCCCTATGATTTTTTGGTTCCATCACAATATGGATATAGACCATGTCACTCGACGTAGGACGCCCTTGGTTGACACTGTTGAGTGGATGGTGTGTCGGATTGACGGTGGCCACGTCGTCGCCGTCACATCGATTGGCCTCAGTCGAGCTTTTGACAGTGTTGACCAAGACACGCTCCTGACCAACCTCCAACTGTATGGCATCGATCCCAGGTGCTTCGAGAGCTACCTGGCTGATCGGTGGCAGGTAGTGAGAGATGGCTCCCTCTCCCTTCCTCTCTCCCACGGTGTTCCGCAGGGGTCTGTCGTCGGTCCTATCTTCTTCAGCACCTTCACAAACGACCTTCCATCCTATCTGCCCCACGAACGTCCACTGTCCTACGCCGGTGACACCCAGCTGCTAGACTCCGCACATCCTGATCATTTATCCATCCTAAAATCTCGGCAAGAAGAGACTTTCCTTGCCGTCAGATCCTACTTTACATCAAACTCCTTGAAAATGAATCCATCCGAAACAACCGTGCTCCTTGTCGGCACAGCCCATAACCTCAAGAAGACCACATCCTTCCATCTTAACTTTGCCGGCCACATACTAGCTCCTGCTCCGTCAGTGAAGATGCTGGGGGCCACTACCGACAACCCCTTGTTCTGGGAGGAGCACATAACCAAGGTTGCCAAAAAGTGCAACTCCATCCTGCTCTGTTTGTATAAGATACGTCACTACCTTGCGCCCGAGGTCCGGACACTCTTAATCCAGTCACATGTTTTTCCCCACATCCTTTACTGCCTTTCGGTCTGGGGCGGGGCCGCGTCGTGCCACCTTAGCGGAATTCAGAGGGCGGTGAACTTTGGGGCCAGGATCGTGTCCGGGGCTCGTAAGCGGGATTCGGTGTCGGCGACCTTGAGGGCGTTCGGCTGGCGCACCGTACGTGACCTAGTTGCGAGGCGCGACAACATTGGTGTCTTCTGAACCCTGAACGACTCGCGTGCTCCGGTGGCGGTCCGGTCCCTGTTCATTCCACGTACCGCTGTGTCCCAGCGCGTCACCCAGGCGTCGGCGGCCGGCGCCTTAGAGCCGCCGACTTTCCGCTTGTCTGTGGCCCGCAGGGCTTTTTCGTATCGCGCGGCCTCGTCCTGGAACCGCTTGTCACCGGACCTCACCGCCTCTCGAATCTGTGGAGAGCTTGTACGCAAACTTGACGAGCTATCTCCTATACCTTGACGTGTGTGACTGTCTAATTTTATCTGTATGACTATTGTGCATGTGCCACACTGAAATGACTCGAATGAAACAGTAATCCACGCGTTGAAAAGATTCCTAAACAAACTGATCTGAACTGAACTGAGGCATGTCCGGTGTGTGTGCTGATGACAGGCTCCGGACATGCACTGTCTGGCCGCAGGGTGGCTCGTCACTGCACGTGCTGGTGACGTACGCGCGCCTCTCGGATGGCTGCGCCGAATCACGGCTACTGCGCTGGGACGGCTCCAGCGGCCTGCTGAGGCTCATCGGACTGCCGCTGGCCGACACCGGCGCCGCGCGACAGTGGCGCCACCTGCGTCTGGCCGGCCGCCAGCTGCTGGTGTCTGCTGCCGGCCCGCCGCCGCCCGGCTGTGGCGGCCGCCGCTCCGCCGTCTGGAGCTGGGACGGCGCCACTGTCCGGGTCAGTACCGCCGCCGGCGACTGCTGCACCATCAGCAAGCACACATTCTCCATCGACCCATGCAAACCGAGCCAGTGTCTGGAGCGTGTTGTCTGCACCTTCAGTAGAGCCGAGTAATTTACGGTTACCGCACCTGGCCGCTCCACCGGGATACCGTAACTACGCGGATGCGCAACTCAAGTCTCGCTATGGTGACGTCATAAAAAGCAAAAATATTTAACGGGAATGGTAGGCTTTTCAGTGCCTCAGCGGATTTCACCACAACCCAATATTCACTTAACGTGTTTCGCTGCCCACCATTTGCCGAATGGGGTTGGAGTCGGCCCCTCTGTTTCGGAACCAACGGACAGATTTCAAAAAAATTACAGCATTTTATACACCGAGCTTACATAACAGAAAAGGGAGGTATTGCGGAAATCGACTACCTGTTAATGTTTCAATTCTGAAATTTGAATTCTGAAAAACGCCCAAACCCTTCGCCTCTGGAAATAGATGAGGGCCATATGCCTCCTTCCTCCACTTAGTCGATTCAATAGTGGGTAGCAAAATACCTCCATGGATATCGGGTTTGAATAACATCCGTCGTTATGCGTTGGAAACATTAATCATTTCTGTTTGGTACCTGGCTTGGTGACGTCATCGTCGGATGACCTTGAGTTGAGCCCCCGCGTAGAGTCTCTCCGGTGGCTGGACAGGTACGGTAACTGAAGATTACCGACGGCACACTGCGCCAGTGGCTGGGGTGTCTTGCCTCCAGATTCTAGACCGTGTTATGGCGAAGTGCTTCCGATTTGCAGCAATGCCTTCACATTGACGGCCAACCCGGAGCTGGTGGGCGAAAGTCGGAAGTCTTAGTTTATGTGCCACATCACCCACGCTAGACTAGTGTCGGTGGCAAGGACCGTTTCATCATTAACCCCGCCATAAGGAGATGCGAAACGCATTCCTCTAACTTTTGTTCAGCATTGCACCTATGCGAGGTGTATGGAGAGGAACTCTTTAGAAACCTCGATGTCTCTCAGTATTGACATAAACTGGACTCGTTGCATGCCATCTTAGAAGAAATTACAGTTGCAGCCGTTTTTGTGTAGAAGTTCTGGACACATAGATTATAACGCTAAGTCAGTACGGCATGGATTTCAGTTTGTGCAAAGCCTTGAAGTCTCGGCCACCCAGGTGCTGTACACAGAGGCTCCACTGGGTCTGCCCTCACTGCTGCTGATGGACCCGGCTGGTGATTCGCTCTGGCAATTTACTTACGACTCGGACTCTGGCACCTTCGTCGGTGGCCCCCAGCCATCCCGGGCCGGTACGTGGTCACTGCCTGTGCTTGCATTCCGAGCCGATGCGTGTTGACCGGGTCTGGGTCTTTGACCGTTGCCGCTCAGTTCGTGACCGACTGGGAAGGTTCTTGGGGTGATTTTTTCCGTCCTGGGCTGGTACCTGCTCACTTCCTACGTCGTAGCTGGCATGTGCTCACGTCCTACGTCCCAGCTGGTGCGTGCTCTGTTGTGGTAATGCTGTGATGTGTAGGACGTACGCTCTGGAAATAGATCGAGCGCTGGGTGTGGTTGCGTTCGGCCCGGTCTAGCCGTGTTGCTGACACGCGCCGTATGCGGCGCGGCAGAACTGATCGCCGCTCGCCAGCTGGCCGACGGCTCGCTGCTGCTGCTGTCGGCCCAGAACAGCACGGTGGTGGTGCGCCGAGAGACGGCCCGGCTGGGAGTCTCCCACAAGCAGACGCTGGGCGCGCTCTCGGCCACTGCCCTGCTCACCTACACGATCCGTGGCCGCGTGCTGTTCGCAGTCGGCGACGGCGGCTGGAGCTCGCTGCTCAACCGGCCGCAGGGAGTCAAGGTGAACCACTGTACCGACTGACTGGGATGGTGAGCCGATGTACTAGAGGTGCCACCTTGAGCCCGCTGGGACATAATCTGCATTTTTTGTCCAAAGGTGTTTGAGGGCTTTGCCGGTTGTTCACGAAAATACAGATGGTGGCGCGGATGCATTGGTAAGCATTGTATAAGTGCCATGATACTGAAGCTTAGCTTCTTGCTGCATTTTAGTGTTATTCGGTTTTTCCATTGTTATGAACAAGAAAAGAATTCCAGTTCCAATTTCGAAAACGGCATTTTCCGGGAGCATTTTTGATGAATGGGTTCCTTCCATCTCTTGTGGGCCACAAATGCACTAGATCAAGTTTAAAACTCAGTGCTATGGGTTCGAATCAAGGTTGGAAGTCATAACGTCTTGCTCATGGAACATCTAGCCTTAGTTAGAACCGCATACTAATTAAGGTCGAAGTTAAAGGTCGGACTGAGCGAAGCTGTTTGTGTCCCTGTTTTGGGCTCGACTTATATGAATTTAAAATCGAATTTCAAATCAGAGCTGATTGGCGCTGACTATACTACTCTGAAGCGTAATCGAGGGTTCAAAGTCAGATCGTTTTACTCATGTAACACCTAAGCGCCAACTAAAATCCAAGCGCCAAGTAAAATCGAATGTGTAGTTCGAACTGAGCCTCATTGCTCTTGTAAAGACTGCGTGAGTTCGGTCTCAGATCGAAGTTTAACTTCGAACTATTTGCGCAGGTCATGTAACGGATAAGCCAATAAGATATCTTGTGGGACGTATGAAGAATGAAGTCTATTTCGTTCTTGATTGCATCGTTACTTTCACTTTGTTCATTCTGCAGTACGAAGGGATATCTATGGATCGATTTCATTACTCTGCATCCGAAGAACATCAAGTGTAAACGTCACGCGCGTCCATGATATTATTCGCTGCCATACTGAGCGGTTCAGCAAACGTGTGGAAAAATAGGTATAAAACAGCCGGTAACCGTCCCCATCAAAATAACGTATTCGGGTGTCGCCAGTGACGTCACGGTTCTCGACCAGTGGTAGGCCGGCGTGGGCTAGCCGGTTATGCTGGCTATGTTTGCTTACGCCGAGCTTTGACGGAGGCAGTGGTCGGGCATTATCTGCCTGTATTTCTTATTTGATCATATCATTAGGTGCAGTTTTATGTTTGCGTGGATCCTTTTAGATTGGCTTTGGCGTGGGGTTAAAAACTGACAGAGCTTGGAGGGCTGGGACAGCTGGAGGCATGTTGCTGGAGTGGGGGCTTTGCCAGGCGATCGAGCCTTGGCAGGATCCTATGTTGGGCCTTGGGCAAGATTGGTGTGGGGTAGACCGTAAGCAGCTATCAGTTTTAGACTAGGCTGTTGTTTCATATGTTTGGCTTCTCTTGTAACGTAAAAGTACTCGACTTGACACTGCCTGCATGTTGGGTGCACGGCGGCATGTCGCCTGTGACGTCACGCCAGACACTACTTTGGCCGGACGGTTTTAGCTGGACTTCTAAGGTCTTGGTCCAAAAGCGAAAACATTACGCCCGGAATAGTTACGTTGAAAGTGCTTTCAGAGTAGTGTATTAGGACTGCAAGCACAGAATTTCAGGAACTGATTTATCTTACTATGAAAATGATTCAGTGCTCAGTGCTTGGGAAGTCAAAGCGTCATGGCCGAGCCGTTCAGTTTGATTTTGGGCCATTTGAGATGGACTTACTCGGCCTGCGGTTTTGGCGTTCAAGCAAAGCTCCAGCCACCAGATGGCTTTGTGAGCCAGAGCCTCATAATACCATGAATATAGATGTTGTGGATATGTATTCATTTCATATATTGGTACACATCTTTTATTTCACGCCTTAAAATTTCTTATCCTTTTGTATTTGTGCATTTCTGCAACGTACGCATTATACGTACGTTTGGGGCAAATGTAAGCCAAACGCTGGGCAAGGTATCGGCTGCTGGGCAAATCAGTGGCAGGTTCTAAAATTAACGCGATCAGAAGATTATTGAAAGCAGCTAATTTGAGCAGAAATCCAAAAACGGTTAAGGTTCGATTTTTTAATGGCGTTCATTGTGGTGCATTTCTGGGCTTCAGTTTCATGAAACTCATGATATTCATTTTCCAGCAAGGTACCTCGACTAGAGAAATCGCATACTACTCATTTCAAAAATCTGCGATGAAGTAAATACGGCTTGAATATTCTATTGCGATACCAGTCGTAGTGCATATTGTCAAAATGCATCCGTAATTCGTGTTATGTGCGTATGTTTGCCAATATGTTTGGTTAGGGCGCCTCGTTTGAAAGTCTCGCGCCACAGAAGTGTAACTCTGATACCCAGCGCCGTGTAGCTTTATTTCCTCATCACTCTGCAAGTTAACAGCCACACAAACGTACCAGTGCGCGTGGAGGATTCGGAAAACAATTTTTTGTCGACATCTGATGCTTCCCAGATGAACATTGACTATCCCGGAGTTTCGGATAAGTTTGTCATATCGACGCGTCATTTTTGAAAAAAAAACGTTTTTTCTGCACTGGTGGTGTCGACGTTTGGCGGTGCTGCCAATGGTCCTGGTACTGCCAGGTCTGGATAAAACTGAGGTCGTGAAAAGGGTTAATGTGTATTGAAGTCACGACAGCTTAATATGTTCATTGATTGACGACAGCTTATACAGTCGTCAATCATTATCTTTGGAAGAGAATTACGGTGCCACATTCTCTGCAGCGACGCCCGTTGTCCGAAACGGTTCAACTGATTTTCATCAAAATGTCACCAATCGATTCCTATCGAACAGTTAGCCCACCTTTCTTCATCTAGTGACCGCACGTCATCTTGACCTTGATATTGACCAATAATAATTTTAGCAAAGCAGCAACGCTCGTCCCAGAAACGGCGTGGCCGATTGTCGTGGCACTTTCACCTCTTGATGTCAAGCAGCTCAGTGCAATGTAATTCAGCCATGCAACGTGCCGTTGAGCGTGCTCCATATTTTCTTGGATTGCTTAGTGTGAGGAAGGCAGAGGGTAAGACCTGTGGGTCGTGTGATTACGTAATCAGACATGACAGGGGATGAATCGGTACGCGTAAAGCCTGGCTCCCTGTCCGATTTTTTTGCGTTTGGTGCGGCGCCAAACCGTGTACTCCATTCATCAGATGGAGTTGTCAACCACTTCTCACCAGCATCCTATATTTGGAACCATGTTTGCGTAATACTCGTTGCCGTATGGTCCATGGTTTTATGACGGCTGCTGTGGTTTTGTTCTTCTATTTGCATTTTAATATTTGTTGCTCCCCGGCGTCTGGGTAGTCATGTGCGTTGCCTCGTCACATAAATTGATAGTGTGGTGCCAGATGTATTTTTTTTTACCTGTTGTTTGCTGCAGGATGCGTAATAGGATGACTGAGTATTTTGAGTTTCAGTGTAGTGTGAGCTGGTGAATATCAACGGCACCATGTATACTTCCGGAGCATGAGGGTCCCTCAATCCGAATTAATAACATGTGATTTACCCAGCTGTCTCCCATGAGTTGATGACCTTCATCTGGAAATTGACCGGGGATCACTTTTGAGTAACGCAGCCACATCCACTTCCAGTGACGCAGCCACATCCACTCAGTGACGCGTTCCAGTGAACGCGTCACTGAGTTACGTGACGCGTTCACCACGCGATTTCTAGTACAGGATTTATTCCACTCTTCTTGACTCTGTCTATCCATTACTGAGTCGAGAATAATTCCGTTTAACAGTGTGGTATATCGTATCCAAATCGACTTGTGAAGGTTTCACGAAAGTCGGAATAGACCCCAATCCAATCCAATCCAATCCCAGTTCCAAAAATAATGCAATTTCTGGGATTGGGCTTTGCTGCATTGGTTTCCTCCGTATGGTTTTATCCAGGTTAGGCCAAGTAATTCAAAACGGCGTCTGCTTTTGACGTCCCTTTCCACCTCTCCAATCGATCTCCAGTTTGCATTGATCAAGGCACCGTGCTGTCGAAATGTGAACATCCTATCTAAAAATACGGTGTCTTTGTCACTGCATATTGGCAAGAGATTGCAGACATGGAAAGGGAAATCAAAAGCAGATGCCGTTTTGAGTCATTTGACCTAACTTGGATAAAATAATAGGCGCGAGAACTTAGACACTTATACGGCTAGGTTCGCTGCCGGTGACGCCCAAGTCACGAAACCACTTCTAGAATTAAACGTACCTCTCTTAGCTATATGTGTGACTTCCAAGCTGCTTCTGATCTCTCTGCCAGTGTCCTTCTCTGGAATTTTCGTTTTGCTCGACATGGGCGGATGGTTTTATCCGCACTAGGCGAAATAGTATAAAACGGCACCTGGTTTTGATTTCCGTTTCCACCTTTCCAACTGCCGTCCATTATGCAGTGGTCAAGGCACCGTGCTGTCGAGACGTTTACAGTACATCTGACAATTTAAAATTTGCTTATCTTGATTCAAAGCTGCAATGGATATGTATTATTACATACGTGTACATCATGTTATATATATATATATATATATATATATATATATATAAACGTTTATGTACCACTGTAGCTACTGGATTCGACATGTCGGTTCATTTGAGAATAAGGTTGTTGGTGAAACTAACAACAGTACGTCAACAAATCGCACAATCGTTCAATTGAGGAACAATCTAGCTAGCCGTAATCCCTTCAGCTGTTCCTTCCTTCTTCCTTTTCGCCATTTATGTCGCATTCTAAACATGCTAGGATATTCTTTAAGTCTCGTCCATTTTGCATTGTGGTGATGTATAATAATGTATAGTGGTGTTCATTTTGAGGTTCAGACATGCTTTAGGCCTGTTTGTACAGGATGGTCTGATTTTGGAAGGGTTTATGTCTTGTGTAGCATCATTCTGCCGTCTTTTGTTCATGGTGAACAACATATTAAAGGTGAGGGTGGTGTTAGAAGTCCCTGTGACATTGCACTTTTGAAGCATGTTGTTAGTGGAATGTGGGTGCACCACGAGCAGTTGACATGTTTTTCATGTAAGATATTGCCATCAATCAGGTACAGTGTAACGAATGTGTAAGCAAGTGTGAAAGCGAGATAGTGTGTGAGAACAGGGACGTTGAACTGCATTTAACAAATCATCCCGTGATTATCTGAGTAACCTGTGATGTGTTCCCATTTGATGCTTTCCGCTTTGCTGTTGCTGTAGAGCAAAACGGCCGGCCTATGCAATGAAAAGGATTCATGCCTGCTTCACTGTCTTTGTAATAGATTCCATGACAGTTTTGCGTAAATCTTATGTACGCAAGGAAAATGTACTTAGCGTAAATGCACTATGGCGAATGTACATACGAAAAAGTTACGTAGGCGCAAATGCACGTAGGTGCGAATTTTCGCACGCAAATTTATGCATGCGCAAATGTTCGCATGGTAGGTATATACACGTAAGCAAAGTTAGGCGCAAATATACCTAGCCGTCAAAGTTCGTAAGCGCAGTATGTTTGGAGCTGTTGCTTTTAACCTGGTACATTTTGGTAGAGACCACGGTTGGATTACTGGCTTCGGCATTTGGAGGAGCGAACGGAGTATTTTAAAAAACATCGATTTGAAACAAGAAAATGGTCCCAGCTCCAATCCAACCCTGAACCAGTCATCTGGTGGGCGGCGAGGGTGCAGCCCCTCCTGCACGTCCGTTAACCCGGCATTGACTGCGGTAATTTTCCAACGTCCATTAACCGGGAGTTTCTGGTCTCTTTCCTCGTGTTTCATCGAAAAAAACGTCCGTATTTCACATAAGGCGTATTTCTTTACGTGCATTTGCTTACCCACATTATCCATGCGTGAATTTGCTTTACCTGCGTTTGTCCGGTTACCTCGTAATAAGGTCTGTCAAAAACCTTGCAATAAGATCCGTCAAAAAAGCTACTGTTGCAGTTTCATGAACGCAGTGCCCTTTGAATTACCGTGTGTTTGGCCTGTATTTATCGTATATACGTCTTCTATCTAAGCACAGAATACCGGTAAACACTTGCACCTCCGTTCAGAATGGCATGAAAACATGAGAACTATACTGCGTGATACATTCCATTCTGGCCATCGTCACGTTACCAGTTTTCAGACGGACCGCCTCCATATATCCCGATTGCCTAATTTGGTCGTAAGTTTGGTGGTATAGGTTTTAAAAGAAATTTGATTTGCAGTAGAAACATGTGAGGGACTCTTAGGTCATGTATAAGGAAACGACTGTTAACGAAATCGATTTTTGAAAGAAAATCATAAAAGGTGCGGTGCAACACTAGGTAGCATTGCGCATCTGGCATCAGGAACAGCAACGAAACCTGTGTGTACACAACTTGGGTGTGTGTGCGTGTGGTGTGTGTGCACACAACTAGTGTGCGTAATCCAACATCGCACATCCGTCGGTGGATTTTTGTGAAATAATGAAGAATGATGCAGTTATGCAAAGGTAAGGTAACCGATTGAGAGCACCTTAAAAAAAAACTTTATTAAGGAAGATTTTTGGTAAGGCGGAATTGACTGAAATGTTGCCTCATGAGTGCATGAACCGGTGCATTTTCGTCACTGTTTTCGCCGGTGCGCTTTTTGTCTTGATCACGATGTTCATCAGTCTACACGACCCGGTCATATGAGAACCAGGGTGCAAGAGATGGGTTACGCAAATGTTTCTTTCAGAGATGACTGTAGCGTAGCCTTGAGATCAAGTTCAAGGCAGATTGATTGAAATGTTCGCGAGGAACGTCCGCGACGACAGGGAATTCGAAAACCATTCGGCATACAGACTTCATGAATTCTCAAATGAAAGCTCTTGTCAAAAGCTGGGTGAAGGGTCATATTTCGTTCCGGGGAACGGCTTGACGTCACTTTAGGTCGTGGCATGACCTGAGGCAAAATGTCTTGAGCATGACATTACAGGTCAAATCCCAGATCACTTTTGAGAATCGTCGCGACCAGCTGATATGAAAGGAAGGACGCCAAAGATAAATTATGCAATTGTTTTCGGCCGACACTGGTCATAGGTCAGAGGTTTAGCCTCAGGTGAAGGTCAGACTATGTCCTGTGTCGGCCGAAGACCCTTGCGTAACTTCATCTTCGGCGTGCAGACTTTCATACGAATGGGTCATGGTGTTTGTCATGAGTCGCGATGAGGAAGAAAAACTGTTCCCCGAATTTTGGCCTGACGTCGAAGCCGAACTATGACTTTTGTCGGGTGAAAACTCCTGTGTAATATATATTTGGCGTCCTGGCGTTCATCTGAATGGGTCACTACTTCTTACGTGGTGGTCAGGGCGAAAGACAGTCTCCTGGATTTTTCCCTGAGGTTACGTTCAAACTGTGACCAGGGGCGAAATTGCCAGGGGCACCAGCCAACCTTTGCTTTTGACAGAAGCTTTCGTTCGAGAATTCTTTGAAGTCTACACGTTGAGTTGTTTTGAAGTCCTCTGTCGTCGCAGATGTGGCTGCAGATATTTCACGTTATTGCTAGTTTACGGACATGGTAGTCATTTCATTTAACCACTCCATAACGATGATGTTAAAAACTCATAAAAAGGTTGGGGTTGCTCTCCATCCCCGGCCTCTCTGACTGTGGTCTGTCGTTCATATCTTCACGTAAACAATACCAGTCATCATCCTGCAATGGCAGGGAAGTTTTGCGTACGAATTTTCCCAATCAGAGCTTAAATATCTCTCCTTCCAAAATCTGATAAGATTTCAGTATTATAGCAGTAATTGCGTTTGATGCAAGTTATGCAAATTTTGTGCTATTTTCACTGGTAAATCTGGACGCGTGTCAGTAAGAGACGAGGCATATTCCTCCATTTCCTAACCTGCCATAATCCCTGCAGTGTTGGTTGGAAAGATCGTCCCCAAAATCCGCCATTGACGTCATTAAGTAATGTCTCTAGAACTGGGGAACCAAAATTATTGAGATGTCCTTTGTATGTCTGAAGTCATCAGCGTTGCGTTCAAAAGCCAAGATTAACCCTATTCCCGGCAGGAGGGCTGAATCCGCCCGCTCGGATTTTTTGCTTGCCAATTCCAGGCTTGTTAACGCAGCTTCACGAAACTTGGTGACTTTTCCTAGCTATTCTTTCTACGTACTGTGACAGTTTCGAAATTCTGTTTGCCTCAGGGGCGGAGCCAGGAAACGTTTTTGGGAGGCACCTCGGGCCATTTTAGGCCCTGTTCAGGGCAAAAGGAAAATGATTGCCAAAAAGTGTTTTTAAGATAAAACTTTAAACTTTATATGAATGTATAGCTAAATAGTTGGGCAACGTGCAAATATAATTTCGTTCATCTGAGGTCACTTTACAAGGTCCGATGAAGGTTGAAAGTCAAAATTGGGTTTTATGGTAATAATTTCGGCGCTATTTTTTAAATGCCACACCCGGGATCTATATGCCGTAGAAGGGTACCCTCTACTTGTGTACCAGGTTTCAGCTCGATATCAGGTCGAGTCACGGAGCTACGTCGTAAAATGTCAGTGCTCATACCCTTTATCATAATAGCCGTTAAATATAATTTTTGAAATGGAGTGAATTCAAATGATTGAAAACGTTTTGAGATAAAATTAAATGCACACGAGATCACTCCAAATGACCCCAAAGTCACTGGAAGTCAGCTAAGGCCAAAGGTCACAAGTTGATCTGAAGAACGTGTGGCCATGACAGTTCCCCCTTTTCATGTCCCTGGCATCGCCTGTGTTAACATCATACAAACAATGTGACATGTTTGTACGTCTTTATCATAACATGGCTAGCAGAAGCCAAAAAATGCTTTTACCTTTTTTGTTCATTCATTTCTTGAAAAAGTAATCCTCCTATTTCCGAAACCTTGTGAACGCCTGTGAATTTTTTCAAAATTTCAGATTTATGTTTCATTGGTAAAAGTCCCATCCATAATCTCTCGATTCATACCAATGTCATCGAATTCCGTCCATAAACCAGAGTTATAAGAAGTCCAAAAGTACCCCCCGTTTTAACATTTTTGCCCCCTGTACCCGCCCCTTGCAAAATTTTGATTTTTTTTTAAGTGCAGTTTACGTCATGGCAAATCGATTGCCGTTTGTTGCGATGAAATCGGATGTTTCGTTCTCCAGATCTCAGGGGGCCCGAATCCGCCCCCCCCCCCCGCCGGGAATCGGCCTTACAGTGTAGCCCTGCGGGAATAGGATTAAAGTGGATAGTTATCCAAGCAGCCCAAAGTTGCACCATTCCTGAACAGTATCATGTTGTGTAGTGGCCAGGCTTTTTTCTGCGGGCTTTTCTGAATTGAAAATGTGTGTGGACGGTGTGGCGGTTGCGTGTTTTCGGATTCAGTTTGCTGAGCGGGTTGAGCTTCCAGAACGTGACAGCGCTAGACAGTACGCTGGCTGCCGAGGACACTCACCTGTTGTAGGTGGTTTAGACTTTTCGGAAACACTTAAGACCTGCGAACGATGTACTGTGACATATTTACGCAGGAAAGCATGCCTGGGATTGTGAATTGCAATGGGAAGTGGGTTGTTGACCGAAATGTTCACCTTAACACATGAATATTGCTGGTTTCTTCGCCAGTAGGTAGGCAGTGTTCGCCCATTTTCTAAAGAATACGCTTGTCTCCAGATTTTCGAGTACTTTGGGAACGGAACTCATCGGTGCGTGCCGGTGCAGCACCTGGAGGCGGTGAACCCGTCCGACCTGACGAAGTTCGCTGCCGGTAGTCTGCCAGACGTATTCCTGGCGGTGGCTGAAAAAGGCTGTGGACTGCGCATCTTCGTCGATCAAGGTGTTGACCGGCGGCCGATACTCTGGAACTTTTCAGTTCTGGGTCAAGTGGCCTACCGAGTCTTTTGTTTGCGGCGCGTGTATTATGTCAACATATATATAATACATGTGTATATATGTATGTATACATACCACTAGTTATCGTGCTTGTGCTTGTGACGGTGTTAAAAGGTTTGGGCGTTTCGAAAGTCGCGCTTTTGCTCCAGTTTCGGCGCATTACTTAGACCAGGTCTGTTGGAGAGGTGTGAAGATGCATAGTTGGGGCGTACAGGCCGTAGGAATGACCACGTCCGCCGAAAATAACTGCGATCGCGTATAGATGGTGCAATGCCGCTACGGCGCTGCGCCGGTGACGCTAAAAGCAGCCTCTGTTTTCCGACAGGCGAGGCCGGGTTTGTGGAGTTTCAGCGTGTGACGTTGTCCGGCACGTCAGCGGTGAGCGTGCTGTCTGCGCCCGGCGAGCCGGAGCCCCATCTGCTGGTCACGGCCGGCCGCCGCCTGGTGCTCTTCGCTGCCCACATGACCGGCGCGCACGTGGCGGCTGTGAGAGCCGATTGTGCGCCGCGCCTGGCCGAGCCCCACTTCAGCACCTAACGGATGGTTGTGGTTGGAGCGCGCGGCGGTGGTGGGCTCCGCATCATGGCGGATCTGATAGCAGTTGTTATGTTTCGGTTCGTACGGGAACGGCAGGTGTGTCATGTTGTGATGGTAATTGTATACGAAATGTTGTTGCGAAAAATATCATAAACAGACACTGACCTATGAGCATGCGTTTGGCTGAAGTTTCGTGCACGTCGTCATTAAAGGCGTTCTTTATGAATTCGATTGTTTATCGCCCACATTCGTTGTTGCAGACTGCTCCTTTCGCGTGACTTCCCGACATTTCGCAAGCCCCGTCAGCCGGTATGGCCTGAACCCAGTCAGATTGCTTTAAACCAGTGTCCGCAGACGATTCTGGCACAACTAACATACGCCAGAAAAGCCTACGAATATTTGTAGAAGAGCCTGGCAGAGGGCGCAAAACCTGAGCAGACGCTTTCCTCAGAAAGATAACATCGGCAAAGCTGCTGACGACATGCAGCAGGCGAAACGACCAGCACAAGTCTTCATCTTTAGTTCCGGGCTAACACTGACCAAACAACATATTATTGAAGTCTGACGCTATTCGCCGTGTACGATCCCTGGCCAGTCATTGAGATCGATTTAAGCAGCCCGTCTGGTGGATGCGCACATCAGGCACAAGACTAGACGCCACCGCTCAGGACGTTGACTGCCGTTTGAAGCGCGAGCAGGGGCGCAGCGCAGTGACGAGAACATTTTCACACAGTTTCCACACAAAATAGTCTCCATTCGGTGTATAGCTGTTACGGATACACGAGATATCCGGTCCGGCCAGATATCTTGCCGGATATCTGAAATTATCCGGTATCCGGCCAGGTATTTCTGTGGTCACGCCGGATATTGCTGGATATTTGGCCTTCGAGTGTGCGATCGAGACGTTCTAATGTCTGCCTACAGAACGTCTTGCCGCGCCATCTCTGGAGAGGCTCCGTCGCCACTGGATCTAAGGTCTTTCTGGAGCACTAAACATTTGAGACATAGACCCGAGACATTTGCAAAGGTGGGACTCAAGCTCAAAGCAGTGCAGCAACAGTCAGCATATGTTCCGCAGCCCATCTCGTGGTGCACCATCTTTCTGTTTTCCAAAACATTTTTCCCTGTCTCAAACACTCTTGTGCAAATGCATTAACCCGGCACCGCCTGGAGTGTTTTTGTACCCGCGACCGCCTGGGGTGTCGAAAAGGTGTCAAAAATTTTTTTTGGCGCCTTTAAAAAAATGAAAAAGATATAACGAACCTAAAATAAAGTGTCAAAAATCCCCTGCTATCTCGGGACCTAACCGTTGGATCTGAGGCAGTCGACCATCAGTCTGTAGCCCTGAGTCTTGCGATTCAGAAAATACTGTCAGCCTTGGTCACGTGACTGATGACGTCACAAGCCACTTAACTCATAACACGACGTCGGAAAAACTGACATCGGCTTGTACATCATATCATCGGTAATCGCAGTCTTAGAGCCTACAACTGGGTATCAAATGAAAGGTCACGATCCTCTGCATCAGAAGCATACCAAAATATTAGAAATGTCGGGTCAAGGTCAGCCTAGGCCAGGTGAAATATTGGTCTTACTTTAGATGCGAAAGATCGATACTTACTCGCAGCCGTTTTGATCCACGTATCGAAAACGACGGAAGTGAAACGTTCTGACGACCGGTTTTGCATTTACTGCTTTTCATCCAGTCAGTCAGTCTAGGTCAGGTCAGATAATGTTGCATTTCTCTTTCTGCCAAAGAGCAATATTTACTCGCTGGGATTCTTGACTGCGTCAAGCACAGAACTAAGATGACATTAAGCGTTAGTGAAATCTGCTCTGTCTGCTGTTGATCGGATCAAGGTCAAGCCAGATCGGGACAGATAGACACTTCTTTTTCTGACTGGGAACAATGATTCCTCTCTGCTGCTGCTGAACGATCTTCATAAGTTTTTTTTTCCGTTTGCTACTGAACGACCTTCATTTGTTTCTGCTGAATGTTGCATTTCATGTCGTTTTGACATCTACCTATGACGTGACCAGACATGACCTCACGTTGCATTTGGTGAACCTTGCCAAGAGGCGCATATAGATTTGCTTGTCTGGCTCGAACGATGGGAAAGGTCAGTGACAACCACTTTTGTCACCCACAATGCAAATCGGCGCAAATGTCATCATGCATGTGACATGTGACCTAGCATGGCCTCTAATGCTGATGTGTGACAGTCGTATATCCTTTTGAGGATCGTCTGTTATGTAAACACAAATAACTTGTGTATTACGTTCGTGAATATTATCCAAAAAAACGAAGCATGTTCGCTTTTCGCGTGTTCAAGAAAAGGCGAAAACACGCATACAACAGTTCACTTATGACGCCATATCTCTATGATTTGATCCAGCATGAAAATGGTTTGATGTCAATACATGTAAAATTAATTGATGAACAGGTGCTGAAAATTTGGTGGGGTTGACTACAACTGTTCAGAAGTTATTCAAGAAAAGCCGAGGAGTTGCCCTATTTTGACACCCCAAGGCGGTGCCGGGTTAAAGGACAATATACTTCTATGAACGTACCTTAGTATTTGTATAGAATGTTTATCAAGCCAGGCATTCTAGGTCTACCAAGACACTATAATGGCATTCTGCGTATTCTGGAGCCTTTGCCTTTTGCCTACAGTCAGATATGGCTAGCTCCGCTATGATCGTTGTGTTCTTTGTTCATTTTTTGACGGTGAAACATGTGGAAGCCTCACAATAACTGCAGGCGCTAGGAGGAATGATTCACATGTTAATATTTTTTATTCGATATTTTTCAGTTTCTGAGATCTTTCTTTCCAGCTCAGCCTTTTTCTTTCCATTTTTCAGCAACAAATAGTAAATAAAAAACAGGGAACAATAAAATCCGGAATCCGGCCGGATATCCGGCACCCCGATCCAGCGTATCCGTTATCCGGCCGGATCACAAAAATCCCAGTCCGGTGCGTCCCTAATAGTTGTCCCGCTCTTTTCGCGTCCAAACTTAAGGAATCACTCGCGAGCCTGAATTCCACTTAGTCCTATACTGACCAATCCACCTCGTTTTTCCCACGCTAATCCAGCCTATTTATGACAGCAAACTTAACTACTTGTCAAAAATATTTCGCAAATATCACCAAAATTTGGGTGAACCAATGCCAGCTTTAATTGCAAACACATTCACTCACTACTGACTTCAAAATCGTTGAAAGACATGTTTTGGGCGTTATCATGGATTTCAAGTGACGGTGTTAGACAAGGATCCGAGAGGTGCGGAACGAAATTAATAAGTTATAGGAGCATCTATGGCCGGACGTAACAGTTTCCATTCGGTGTATGATTGTCCTGCTCTTACCGCGTCCAAACAATGCCACGAACGACTCACGAGCCTGAATTCCACCTAGTCCAATACTGATCCAGGGCAGTGACCAATCCGCCTCGTTTTTCTCACGCCTGCATTACATTCGCCAATAGGCGAACGTAGTGCAGGCGTCAAGGGCTACAAAATTATATAAAGTGCTAGCGAAGAGCACTTATTCCGCTACAGATATCCGACATGAGATCTTACGATAATGTTTTGGCATGCCTTCGGCCTTCGGCCAGCCTGGAAATCCATATGCCCAAGTGATATTTTAGAACTTACCCATATACCGCAAGGTTTAGAAAAAGTTCTGCTCCTCCGAACATATATGTGATAAATTCAACAGTGTTTTCGCCAGTAACGTTCTTTGTGAAACTCTGGTCAAGCCCTCGTCATTGGTCAAGAAGGTTTTTTAGTGTACCCATTCTTGATACTGTTCGTAGTGCATGCTAGCGAAAAGCTTCTTGGCCAAAATATAAAGTCGTAGAAATGTCTGGTTATCACATTCCGATGAAAAGTTCCACTCGGCACGGCTGGTGCAATACTAGTGCCAATAATCTGTTTCGAATTTTGCAGCGTAGCTTTTTACGGTCGTGATGAATTATTGAGCTAACTCATGCCGAATGAATCCGCGCCTCTGCAAACACAAATTCTGCCGCCTAGTCCGGAATAGTTTCCTGTGTATTTGGTTTGTTAGGAAAACTTCGTCATTTCCCCCTGCAGTCCTTTGCCGCTGGATGCCAATTTCCCGACGATAATGCACTTAAAATTACGAAATGTTTCGAATCTTTCATTTTAGTCCATCATCACATGACAACAACGGATGCGCTTTCTCTCCCTTCGCCGGCATCACCATTCGGCCTCCCACCGTCACTATTCACATTTCGATATATTGGAATGCATGAATTAACACTGGACAAAGTGGCACTCAGTAGTTCCCATTAATTCACATGAACACCAACCGCCATGCCACAAATCAACAGTTGACCAGAGGCATAACCAAGAGGGGGGCCAAGGCCGCTCTGGGGTTGAACAAGTAACGTTTTTTTTTGAAACAGCAATGAAAATAAGTACCCGGAGCTCCAAAGCAAAGCGACCGAAAAACAAAGTTTTGGGTTTTCCGGGGGGATGCGTTTGTCTTGGCCCCCTACTTGGCGAAATCCTGGCTAAGCCCCTGCAGCGGACTAACAGGCATTTGGCAATAAGGCATGCCGACAAAAAATGTCAGTTCGCCATCTAAGTACTTTCCACTCGCTTTTTTCACATGTCGACAAAAGCATTTTCACACCCCTTTCCACTTCATTTTCGTTTATACCACCATATATATTTTCCTTGCATTTTTTCTTTCTACTTCACATCTGACCACACAACGATGAGGTAAAACCGCTGACTAGTCGTCCCGGCAGGCAGACACAGCAGAGCAGTCGGCACTAGCCGTCGAGCGGTGCTGTTTCACCGACAGCTGACCGATGCGGCGGGTGAGTGCCCCCACCGTCTGTTGGGCGTCGCGCGATTCGGTGTCCTGCTCCGACTGCTGGCCGTGCTGACCAGGTTTCCCCCCGCAGGACGGACCGTTCTTGGCGTCCTGGTTCCGGAGCCACTCCTTGGCCACCTCCGGCTGAAACCGCCCATCTCTGAGGCCACCTTTTATCGGTCAAACCATCAAAACACTTAAAGTTACGTGATTACGAAATGAACTCAAGAAGCTCGTGAGCCGCTATTTGTCACAAGTTCTTAACCGATAATCAAATCAAGCGATACTAAATAAAATCCAACCCAATCCGCTATCGACCATCTTGTCCCGTGAAAACGACGACCGTCACAGCCATGGTGACTACAGTCACTGGAGGCTGTGTGCTAAGGACTCCAAGAGTTTTATGTTACTACGCTTTTTGATTTTACATCGCCCCCAGAAATTAAGTTATCCGCTGAGCGGTGACCCGGGGAACGGTGACAGACACTAGCACCACATGCCGCTGCACCAAGTGCACCATCAAACTTTTGAGAGACTCGCTGGAGGACTATATATGTCATTACAATGCCAATACTGAAACAGGTTTCATACACAAAAAAAAATCGCGCCACCAGTCACAACTTTCTATGAACGTGCTCTTTTCCGATTTTACCATATAGCGTCATAACGGAAATACCGCGGTAGAAAATTTCGCATGTTTTTGTTAGCGGCGGACGTTTCCGTTGCACTAAAATTCGCGTTTGACATTTATGGCGATGATTTTGCATCTACTTCTGCAGGTCAATCGGTGCATCCTCACTTACAATGCTCCAGTCTTCCGGTATCTGATGACATGGGACTTTCCATGGAAAGAAGGACAGGCTGGGGAATAGGACACAACAGGAGATTCACAAATCTTCCACCTAAGGCAAGAGGGAAGGTCTCCTGAGCCTGACGTGACTCGAACCTGCCTTCCCTTTTCTTAGCCTTCCCTCGCACTAGAAGATGGCCAAAGGCGTATGTCACGCATTTTTGACATCTCCTCTGGTCCTCTTTCCTTCAGCATGTTCTTCTCTTCATCATAGTCAAGGTCACCGATCGGGTTAACCCAATGCCGGCAGGGGGCTGAATCCGCCCCCTCGGGATTTTTGCTTGCCGATTCCAGGGTTTTTGACGCAGCTCACAAAATTTGCTGGCTTTTCCTAGATCTTCTTTCTACGCACTGTCACAAAATTTCGCAATTCTATTTTGCTCAAGGGCGGAGCCAGGCGACGTTTTTGGGAGGCACCTTAGGTCATCTTTGGTCCTGCTGAGGGTAAAAGGAAAATGACAGCCAAAACTAGTGTTTTTAAGACAGACTTTAAAACTTTATATGGACGCATACGTAAATAGCTGGGCAACATACAAATACAATTTTGTTTATCTGAGGTCACTTCACAAGGTTAGGCCAAGGTCAAAAGCCAAGACTTGGATTTACAGTAATGGTTTTGACGCTGGTTTTTCACATGCCAAATCCGAAATCTACTCTAGTCGAAGGGTGCCCTCTACTCGTGTACCAAGTTAAAATCAGGTCGGGTCACGGAGCTACGACCTAAAATGTCAGTGCGCTTACCCTATATCAAACGCCCATAAAATGGAATTTTAGAAAAAAGTGAATTCAAATGATTGGAGACGTTTTCAAATAATATGAGATGCACGCAGGCTCATTCCAAGTGACCCTAAGGTCACTGGAGGTCATTTAAGGTCAAAGGTCGGAAGATGATCTGAAAAACATGTGACTATGACAATTCCCTCTTCTTATGTCCCTGACTTATGTCCTTATGTTTGCATAATGTCAGCCTATGCTGACATTTTAATTTTTAATTTAATTTTTATTTTATTTCATTTTAATTTTTAATTTTATTTTAATTTTTTGTTAATTCAGATTTTTAAAAACTAATCCTATTTTTGCGGCCCTGTAAACGTCTAGGGATTTTCTCAAAATTTCAAATGTATGGACCACTGGTAAAAGCCCCATCCATAATCTCTCGATTCATGCCAGTGTCATCAAAATCGGTCCATACACAACAGAGTTATAAAAAGATCAAAAACATCCCCCACTTTGGCTTTTGCCCCTTGTATCCACCCCTTTCAAAATTTTGGAATTTTTTTCTAAAAAATACAGTTTACATCATGGCAAATCGATTACCTTTTGTTGCGATGAAATCGGGTTTGTGGTTCTCAAGATCTCAGGGGGGGTGGCGAATCCGCCCCCCCCCCGCCGGGAATCGGCCATACCGTGTAGCCCTCCGGGAATAGGGTTAAATGATCACGTCAGCCATCAGAGCGAAACGTGGAAATAATGAAATGACTCTCTTGGTTAGCAGAAAATCCCACCATCAATCACCTCGATTTCGATCGATTTGAGATGCATTTCGTCCAGCTTTTCAATCGCTCCACGGAGGAATCACCTTCAACATCGGAGGGCATATGGATGGGTCGTGGACTGAAGTAGTGATCTTACGAGAAAAGGAAGGAGCCCGTCACCGTTTCCATGCATCCACTGGCCACACGAAACCAATATGACGTTCACGATCTCCATGATTATATGAAACAAAATTATTGCCAAACGGCTGTCCATAGGGCAAAATCTTAATCGAAATATTCCACAAATGTTCAACACAGACGTGACGCTTCACCTGTCCTGGGTCCTCTTAGTATATCTATAACAGTATCGACTTTTGTTTACCCTCCGTGCCATGTAACATACTTCACAGTTTTTGACTGCTGCTTGTCAGTCGCACCTGTCGACAGCTGTTTGGCGTTTCAGGAAAGCTGCTAGCGGCATCCTCGGAAAGCAAAAGACCATTACTCAACCGTTTTACCATGTGGGTTGGTTAACCCTATTTTCACACGGCGGATTTTGTTTGAAATCCATGCGGAGAGGAAGCCGATTACCCTTCCACCCCTCGCCCCCTCCCTGAAATTTGCCGATCGCCTGGACCGACTTCGAATAAACAAGGATCTAACGAAAGCTCGTGATGTGAATTAACTTTTCATTTGTGTAAATGCAGCAAGTCGTCAATGGCGTCTCCAGAAGAGCAAAAAACGGGACAAACAGCCGTTTTCGGCCTCTGGCATAGGACGACGCAAGCTGTGACTCTGGAATAAAGTTTCTGGCCTTTAGTTAAACTCAAGCAAGCCTGGCAGGAATTTTTAGAGCAATGACACTCAATGTCGAATACATATGGGACAGTTATCTACAAACTTATCGGTTATTTTTGACTCAGTTCTGTCCGACTACCTACGCCAATACCCTTAGGTAAAATGACGGTTGCAATCTAGAAAAAAATCATCAACGGCGATTCCAGGACACCAAAAACAGGGAACAACTGTAACCCACTGAAAGTACCATTGTTTTTATTTTCTTATTTCTGTCTTTTGTTTTACCTGGATCCGACCCTGCCAATGCAAGTGCAGCTATATGTTTTGTATGCATTTTCCATGTCACAGCTGGGTTGAAATACGTTATGTAAATCATCGGTAAATGCAGACCGAATGTCTTCCACGTGTCTGTACCTGGCTCTGCCCTTGATCATTACTTGCTTCCATTGCAACGTATATCCTTTGTATCAATGTATATCTTTTGTATCACGCAACGTTTATCTAACGTGCCAATGACATACAAAAATGTTTGCTATCGAGCCATACCTTGTTCTCTGCACAAAAAAACATTTAAACCTGATGTTGCATTACTCCTGTTGATGTTCCCAGCATCCGCCACTGACAGCTTCTTAATAGTTCTTAAACTAATCGGTCAATTATCAGAAATGTCACTCAAGGAAAGCTAAACAGTAGCTTGCAATGCACGGAAATGCTAAATAGTAGCTTGCAGCATCGAGATTTCTAAAATGACTGCAAAATGACCTGGCATGCCTCCTCAGAGGCACATGCTGGAGTGCCTGCTATTCCATGCAGGACGTCCAAACTTTGGTCTGAAATAGCAGCAAAATGCATGGCATGCCTGGTCCAAAGCGTCTGCGGGAGTCTTTGGAATCAAAGGCTCCCGCAGGCGCTTTGGTTAAGATAGGAGCCAGAAGGAAAGGAACGATACGCCACCACATTTCAGCACGAGAGCGCAAACGGTCTGGCTTTGACATGGGAAAACCTCCAGGGGATCGAACTGTACCCCCCCCCCCCATGAAAATCGGGCTAAGATGTGAACGCCAGACGCCACATCCGGACACCAGGCCTTCGCAAACAAATGCGCACCCAACATTATGTGCGGAGGCACCGGCCCAATTTGGGCCGTAGATCTCAAATTTTCTTCCTTATCATATGAGAAAAGGAAACTGTCCGTTGCCTACGGCGACCCCAATCCGACCTAATTCTGGGTGAGCATCAGGGCTTGAAGTAGGGAGTCTATCCTACGTAGGTCGACGCAACACGCGACTCTTCATCGGCCGTGATTCCTAGCCGAAAATTCACACCGGTGTTGGAAGCTTGGATTTTGTTCTTGGCGTCGGAATAAAAGTTTTCTTTAATATATCACATTCCGTCATGAATTTATATGAGAAATATGAATGTAGTCTGGTGTTTACATGCATACGGGGCTGCTTATCACAAGGAAAGGACACGTCTACACGTAAACGGCACTAACATTCTTCGAAATAACGTTGGCTGTATCTGTTATCGGCTTCTTGTTATTATTATTGACTTATGAGTGGTCTCACATACTTCCTCGCGTACAAATACTTTTATTAGCATTTCAGTCCTGTGTTCCAGAATCCTTCCTGAGGTATCCTGCCAACTCCAGAAACAATCGGCCTGATCAAACTATGAAATCCTGTTCGTAAGAACGAAGACCCAACCAACAGCAACTGACTGATTGAATGATAACACGTTGAGGCTGCAGTGATTAGTCGACGATTAGTTTAGACGATTAGATATTAATACGTTGGTCAAAATTAATTTATTAAGATATTAATATGTTGGTCAAAATAAATGCCACATATTTCCCACGAAAATTTCGTTCGTCATTCGCTTTGTTCAGGAGCCCTGGTCGTACGTAGTCGCACCCAAATGATCCATCGACGAATGACCCACGAACTCTAACTTCCAAGGACGTGATACGCCCCATTAGGAAAAGAACTGACCCGGGATCTGGAATAATGTGGACGTAGGTGATGATGACCGGATTTCCGACTTACTGAGTAACACGTTAATCGCTTTTTTGCGTTCTGTTACGCATGTTACATGGTGAACGAGTGTCCGACGATCTATAAAACGGGAATAGTTTGGACATACATTCGATGTGCCAGCAAACCTTGCCCAATTTGGCAATGCTTCCATGCGGGATCCCCCTCCCCCCTCACAGCTCTTCAGCAACGGCCGTCCAGAAATCACGACATAAGTTCAGGTGCATATGACAGTGCGTCTGCATGAGCCCAAGATAAAACAAAGGGGAAAAACATAACATGTCTTTTTTTTCAAGAACCAAAAGACCCCAGCTTACCGAGCTGAAGTGACTGCCTCAAGGCAAATCATCACTGACAACGTGAAACATATGAACCACGGATGACAAAATCATCACCTACTACGAGGAAACGAAAATTTCGGAAATCATGAAAAAGAAACAGTGCAAGGTAACAATCTTAAAATCAACCAATGCAGTCTACAAATACAGTTTACAAATAAAAATTTCCAGACGGCAGGCTCCAAAACTACACACTCTACATCGGTCTCACAACCAATCCTATTCCCTCACTTTTTTAGGCAGCTCACCTGTCACCTGCAGGCCGGATCACCTCGTATACCAAAAATGTTCCTGATCGCCGTTTGACGAGACACGATCTCACGTGAACACTCCTATTATGGCTCGTAATTCTAACGGAAACCGACTACGGCTGCCAAGACGCCTGCCTCAGCCGTAAAATGATGCCAACAATGAACACAACATGATAACCAGGGCATCGTCTCACTGCTACTCATTCCTATTCACCACGAAATCCCATAGATTTATCTGGATGTCGAACATGCGAGTGGCCCCGAAGTGTGTTCTCGCTGCACCACGAAAAACTGACCTCGGTCTGCAGTTTAAAAATTTGACGCGACCTTTCTATTTGGCTACGAATGCGGCGCGACCATGTAATCGGATTTGTTTTGCAGATTTGTTATGCGTGGCTGCGTGGCTATAACGCAGCCACGCGTTTATAACGTTTTGTACGTTGCCAATGGCCACACAGTGAGATGATTCATGCGATGAAGTGATTGAGTAGATCACCGATTTTGGAAACTTATCTTCCAACTTCTACCAACGGAAAACAGGCAGTAAAAAGGGCCACAAGAAACCAAATGTGTGTATATATATATACTTTATGTAAATGTGTTTACGTATATATACTACATATGCTATACCAGCTACTAACTGAAATATATGATCAGACCAATTTTTTTAAAGATAAGTCCGGTTTGATAGACCAGGTCAGACGAGTCCGGGCCTCAGCTGGGCACTGGTCGGCAGGCCGGGAGTTCCTCACCGTCCAGAACCAGGCGCAGCGGAGCTTGTACTTCCACTTGAGGACTCGGTTGACGTCGACCCATGGCCAGATGACATGCAGGTGCACGTGGCGCACAGAGATGAGGGGCGGCACATGGAAGCCGAGCCTGCCGAGGCCGGACGGTAAGCGCGGCGGCGCTACTCACGGTGGCGAACCACAGGCCCGGCCGAAACATCAGCCGGGACACGAACGACATCTGGCTGGCCGGGTGGATGGCGTGCAGGTGCAGGTGCGCCACCAGGTGGAACGGCGGCCAGTGGAACCCAAACCTGGCCACCGACCATGTTCGCTGTTTGTTTCACCCTTACTATGACCAAGGGCGTTCTAGTTGCTTAGAAACCGTCGCATCAAACACGTGCAAAAGTTACAGCCATGATCGAGCATTCGAAAATTTTATAAAATGACACAATGTCCCACAATGTAGGCCCAACATTGACCACCAGCGTGTACCTGACCATCTTAAAACGATACAGAACCAACGTAAAAACAACAGGAATGGCAAGCTAACTTGCTGGTAGAACTTAATTACGAGCCATATGTTGTGTCTTCAAAGCCAGAAAGGCAGAACTATCGTAAACAAATGACGCAAGGTACATCTACTAAAGGGATGAACTCACCTCACATCACTCATATCAGCCCCCTTTTTCTCCAGCAGTTTCACTGCCACACCAACCAGATCATCCACTAGAAAAGAATATTCCAGATCACTTATTGATCTAATCATCAGTCAGGAGAAGACATTTCCGGCCATCCACTAAAAACGTCATTTCAGAATATTTAAATAACCTAAATCTTGTCTTACCTAAAATATATGTCATTTATAACATTTCGCTGGCCGTCTCCAAAGAAACGTTTCCCTTGGCTAGTGCATTCCATGAGGGCCACTGCCACAGTTTATGATGCGGCGTCTCCGCCCAGAAAGTCCAGTGGATTACTGGGTTATTTCACGACGCTCTCGACTGCCAGGGTCATTCGGCGTCACCATCTCGCGCCGGTTGTCGCGAGGGACGGCGAAATGTCGCTATTACCCGGTAATTCAGAATTCAGATCCAATTCAGACAAATAATTATATTTACGTGGCGTTGCATTTCTAACATTTTTGACGGAACAATTTTTTCACGTCACACACGAACACTTACCTACATCTATTTTACCCTGCAGACATGTGACATCTCGAATATGTTCATTGGTGATGATCAGCAGGTGATTAGTGGATGCTGGACGAATATCACTAAATGCAGTGTAACTGTCATCCTGTAAAAAGACATGGGTACTGCATCACAAAACAGCACGCTCAAAACAATTTCAAACATGTACAATAGTTCAGAATCATGGCCTCACTGCGCACACGGGTCTATGTGGCGTCCAGCCGCCATAAAATTAATCGGCACTGGAAAAACTCACTTCCGAGTTTTTTCCATGAACGCAGCTTTTTGCCTTTCTCAAAACTTAAAAGAACCTTGTCTTCGCCTTTATTATTTTCCAACTTAAATGTCCCCAATCATCGCATTTTCTCTCCAGTCGTTCTTCCCTCCTCTCCAGTAACTTCATTTTACTAGATTTTACTATTTAATCCCCATTCTGAACCGTTTTTGACGGAGTGATCACCAGCTCAGTCTGGAATATTATGTTAAAACCTGGTTCAAGGGAATCTGGCAACAGAAGAGTCGCGTAAAAGGACGCCGTGCAGCACATATTTTTCACAGGGCTGCAAAGACAATCGTCTAAAGTGTCTGAAACCTAACCTAACCAAACCTGACTTACTTCGGGTACAGAGGGCGCCCTGAAATATACGGTATGGCTGCGGGAGTTGCCAAAGATGAGCTTAGATCTTTGGCTAGGTTCAACTCGTGTGCTCTGGTTTAACTCATGAAACGAGTGTCGGCCGGAGGCTGACATGAGTTAAACGGACCAAACCATCAGCGTTAACCTAACCAAACATGATGTTTCTACTCCCATCAAAGGCCGCCGACTGGCCTGTAAAAATGTATGCACGTAACCAAATCTGGCAGCATCATGTAACCAGAAACGGCTGGGATTCAGGGGAAAAGTTATGCCTGAGTTGAAAACGTTTTTGTTCATTAAGTTGCTAATGAGGATTTTAACCCTATTCCCGGAGGGCTAGACGGTATGGCCGATTTCCGGCAGGGGGGATTCGGCCCCCCCCCCGAGATCTCGAGAACTACACATCTGATTTTATAGCAACAAACGGCGATTGATTTGCCATGACGTGGACTACATTTTCAAAAAAGAAACTTTGAAAATTTTGAAAGGGACGTATACAGGGGGCAAAAATATGGAAAAAGGGGCTACTTTTGGACTTTTTATAACTCGGTTATGGACCGATTTCAGTCATAATGACATGAATCGAGAGACCATGGATACACACATCTGAAATTCTGACAAAATTAATAGGCGTTCACAGGGTTTCAAAAATAGGAGGATTAGTTTTCCAAAAACTGAATGAAGAAAAAAGGCAAAAGCACTTTTTTGGCTTCTGCTAGTCATGTTATGCTAAACAAGTAAAAATCGTATTACAATGTTTGTATGATGTTAGCATAGGCGGTGCCAGGGACATGTAAAAGGGGAACTGTCATGGTCACATGTTCTTCAGATCAACTTCTGAATGACGTAGACGGCACCCTTCTACGTCATATATATTCCGGGTTTGGCATTTCAAAAAACGGCGCCGAAACTATTGCGAAAAAACATTTTGACTTTTGACCTTGACCTGACCTTGTAAAGTGACCTCAGATAAACAAAATTACATCTGCACATTGCCCAACTATTTAGCTATACATCGATATAAAGTTTTAAGTTCTATCTTTAAAACTCTGTTTTTGGCAGACATTTTCTTTTTACCCTCAACATGGCCAAAAATGGCATGAGGTGCCTCCCAAAAACGTTGCCTGGTTCCGCCCCTGAGCAAAATAGAATTTTGCAATTTTGTCACAGCACGCAGAAAGAATGGCTAGGAAAAGTCACCAAGTTTCGTGAAGCTGCGTTAAAAAGCCTGGAATTGGCAAGCAAAAAACCCGAGGGGGGGGCGAATTCAGCCCCCCTGCCGGGAATAGGGTTAAACGCCTCCTAACATTACGCTTCGTCTCGCCGATGTAGGTGTTCGTAACTCTTTTACATAGATGGCAAGTGATGAAGTTCACGTTGTCTTTTACATGGCACTTCCCCACCAAACCCGCTATACAGGAATTGCATAGCCTTTTCCCAACCGGGAAGGATGGTGGGTCAAATGCTGAGGTGGTCAGGTGCGCAGCCAGCGTTTCCCCGCTTTTCCAGGCAACGCGTAGTGGTAGTCTTGATGCTCTGATCGCTGAGGAGACTGTTCTTGAAAGAGTGTCGTCTATGAACGGAAGACTGATGCATGTAGTGTTTGTAGTTCTGTGTCGTGGGTGGATCTGGAATGTCCGTGTATTTTGTCTGGCGCATATTTTACTTACTCTGTTGACCAATCTTGTGTGGATAACCATTTGATTTGAAGACATTCGATTTTGGCTAATCCCCGTGTTGCAGCTCGTTCGTCGGATGCTAGACGTTTCGGTCTCAACAGCTGTGCGTAGAGTACTGACTTTTTGGTTTTCATTGGGTGGGCTGATGTGAATCGTGAGATAATGGGTGTCGCCATAGGTTTGATAGAAAGTTCGGTGGTGTAGTTTCCGGTCTCTCGGGCAGTGAGTAGTGTCAAGTAAGGGACTTTGGCTGGTGTTGGAGTGATCCGTTCTTTCGTTGGGGAATTTGAGAGCAGGTTGGAAGCTGCTGATAAGGTCGAAATAGCGATCCAAAGCCTCGGATCTATGAGTCCAAATCCATAAAATATCGTCTGTAAACCGCAAGTAGATGATCGGTTTAGCACGCTCGGACGTGAGGATCATCGTTTCGATCGCGTTCATGAAGACAATTGCCAGCGGTGGGGCAATACGGCTACCTTTCTAGGGCATAGCTATTCCTTCTGTCTATAGTAATGCTGACCAAGCCGAACGTAGTTGTTAGTGAGGCAGAACGACAAGTTGTTCGAGGTCGTTGGAAGTGAGTCCAAATGTGTCTGTTTTGTCGTGGTGTTTTCTGATGACGTCGATCGTGGCGGATATTGCTTCAGCAATGGGGATTTCTCCGTCGAGGTTTGCTACTCCATCGTGATTCACAATGGAGTAGCAAACCAACGTCACGATTTAACCCTGTTCCCGGAGGGCTAGACGGTATGGTTCATTCCCGGCACGGGGGGACTCGGCCCCCCTTGAGATCTCGAGAACTACTCGTCCGATTTCATCGCAACAAACGGCGATCGATTTGCCATCATGTGAGCTACATTTTTATAAAAGAAATTTTCAAAATTTTGAAGTGTGGATACAGGGGGCAAAAATGTCAAAATGGGGGGGTACTTTTGGACTTCTTATAACTCCGTTGTTTATCGACCGATTTCAATGAAACTGGCATGAATCGAGAGATTATGAATAAGGCTTTTACCACGGGTACACAAATCTGAAATTTTGAAAAAAATTCATAGGCGTTCACAGGGTTTCAAAAATAGGAGGATTATTTTTCTAACAACTGAATGAACAAAAGAGGCAAAACCACTTTGTGCCTTCTGCTAGTCGTGTTATGCTAAAGAGGTACAACTCGCATTAAATGTTTGCATAATGTTAGCATAGGCGGTGTCAGGAACACGAAAAAGGAGAAACTGTCATGGTCACACGTTCTTCAGATCAACTTGTGATCTTTGACTTTAAATGACCTCCAGTGACCTTGGGGTCACTTGGAATGATTTCATGTGCATTCAATATTATCCGTAAACGTTTTTAATCATTTGAATTCACTCTATTTCAAGAATTTCATTTTATGGCTATTGCGATATAGGGTACGCCCACTGACATTTTAGGTCATAGCTCCGTGACCCGACCTGATATCAAGCTGAAACTTGGTACACAAGTAGAGGGCACCCTTCTACGTGATATATATTCCGGGTTTGGCATTTCAAAAAACGGCGCCGAAATTACTGCAAAAAAATAATGTTGACTTTTGACCTTGACCTGACCTTGTAGTGACCTCAGATAAACAAAATTATATCTGCACATTACCCAACTATTTAGCTATACATCGATATAAAGTTTTAAGTTCTATCTTAAAAACCCTGTTTTTGGTAGGCATTTTCCTTTTACCCTCGACATGGCAAAAAATTGCCTGAGGTGCCTCCCAAAAACGTTGCCTGGCTCCGCCCCTAAGCAAAACAGAATTTTGAAATTTTGTCATGGCGCGTAGAAAGAATAGCTAGGAAAAGTCACCAAGTTTCGTGAAGCTGCGTTAAAAAGCCTGGAAATGACAAGCAAAAAACCCGAGGAGGGGCGGATTCAGCCCCCCCGCCGGGAATAGGGTTAAACCTCTTGTTACATATGAGCACGAATGCCAATTACAGCACCCTCTGCCGCTGAACTCCTGACCCTCTCCCGCCTTCGCCGTCGTCCGATGTCCGCCGTCCGCCCGGTGTTTGGCAACGGCCACAAATACTATTTCACGCAACTGCGAAACACTGATTTCATGCATTAATCCGGTCGTACCTTTTGGGATGAAAGGGCACCAACTTAAAAAAAATTGAAATTTTCGGTGCAAATGTTCGAATATATCTATACGAATATTACAATGGAACATAATCAATTCGCGGCTCTACTTACGGTACCCCGTGCTGAAGAAAAAAAACGATTTGGTGACAATGATGGAAATAAAAAAACCGATTATACTCTTCCGAAAGCGCCACCAACTTTCCTCGGTCCACCGCACCAAAGAAAAATTCAGTCAATTTTTTATATCCTTTGAAGGTGCTCCCAACTCTTAACATATTCATGTTGATTAAATGAAGTTCAATTCCTTTCTCCCAAGTTCAATCCCCATCTTAGAAACCACGTGTGTGTGGTTTCTAAGACGCACGCACGCACGCACGTGCGTGCGTGCGTGCGTGCGTGCGTGCGTGCGTGCGTGCGTGCGTGCGTGCGTGCGTGCGTGCGTGCGTGTGTGTGTGTGTGTGTGTGTGTGTGTGTGTGTGTGTGTGTGTGTGTGTGTGTGTGTGTACATATGGTCCCTACGATGGTTATGGTTCCCTAATACACATACATACACACACACACACACACACACACACACACACACACACACACACACACATATATATATATATATATATATATATATATATATATATATATATATATATATATATATATATATATTTAATTTCTGAAAAGTGTTCCTGTGTATGTCTGTTGGGCGCTTTGAAAAAGAATCCGAAAAAATTCCTTACCTTTGGTCAACATTTACCACTGTCACATGACCACTGAGTGAGCTGACTGACCTGCGTGCTTCCATCTGTAGCGCGCAAAAGTCCTGCTTGGTTGGAGAACGAATATGACGCCAAATTAGGTCTGCCTTTTCACAATACCGATCTGAATTACTGTTAACCCGCACCCGACTGGGGGGTTGACCGCCCCCCTGGGATTTTCTGGGATTGCCAGAGAACAAACACAGCGTCATGAAACTTCGTGTACCTTTTGCTTGATCATTTTTACACCTTGTGTCAAAGTTTTGACCTCAGGTTAAGTCAAGTGTCTAACCTAGGTCACGTAAAACGGACGTATGTCCAAAAAAGTTTAGCGCCCTGTAACTTTTTCGGAAAACAAGATATCACAATAACCCTTTCAGGGATTAGTGATCTTGACAGATGCAACAAATCTGCTATCTCAGATTTCCAGAATTTTCCGGGTCAATGACCTAAGCTCAAGCCCATTTTTCAGACGTGATCGTTTTTTGGAAATTGGCGGAACATTTCATCAAAACATTTTTAGTGTGGAGTGAAGCAGACATCTAGTTACCGTCACTGGACAAAGTATCAATGAGTTCCAGCCAATGACCTGAGGTCAGGTCACGAATAACTGTTGTGAGCCAAAATGTACCACCGCCAAAATCAGCGATGAATTACTCAGAATGAGTAGAAAACGGCAGAACTGGCTTGCACATACGTAAGAAATACCAAGAACCTCAAAAAGTTATAAAAAATTGCAGACTTTGGAAATAAACAGGCTGTTACGAATAACGCTCCGCCAATTGTGTAAATTGGTAACCAGTGGATTTTTCCAAAATTTAAGCTTGAGAAGCCATCACAAGAACCACTAAGATCAATAAAACGTGCATGGATAGGCTCATGTCGCGAAAATAAAGGAACGCGAAAATTAGTTCCCGTTAATTTCTTACTGCGTACGGCTGCCGCGCCCGCCGACAACCGGCGTGAAAATCGCCGTGTCTTTATCTCAACGTTTTGGCGTATATACTGAACAAATTTGAGAAATTAGACGTGTACCGGCATCTGCGGACCTTTACTTGTGCGTTGGTACCTTTACCTCTGCGTTATTAGTCACAGCCCTTGAGATTCAGGCCGTTTCTCGGTCTCATTCAGTCGGCTATGAAAAAAGCATATGTAGGATGTAAATTGCTTACGTATTACCTAAAACTACAAATGAGACCAATTTCGAACTCTACTCGTCACAAGCTTTCCAACAGTGTGCTTATTGTTATCGTGCGACCAGTCGTTCGTGATTTAGAGGAGGCGGTCAACCGTCCCCCCAGTCGGGAGTGACCGTCGCCGACCGACGGTCGTGCGCGGGTTAAGAATGGCACTCGGCGTCCGGGCTCATTCCCTTCTCGACCGCATTCGCCTCGGGTGAGTCCTCGGCCGCCGTCGCCGGCAGTTCGTGACAACGGTCGGCTTCCCATGCGAATTTCTAGAAAGCGCACGAAGGTGTGGGGGGAGTGCCAGCGTCGCCGGTGTGCCCTTGCTGGCTGGCCGCTGCGTGCAGCGCGCGCGCCTGAAGTGCCGATCTGGTAATTTCCCGAGCGTTCGTAGACGGCGGGATATGCAACGTCCACCAGGCGGGGGGGGGGGGGGTGTTCATGAGAACCACCACTCTAGTTTTCTGAGACTAGCCAAAAAACGAAAAGAAGCAGAAATGCGAAACTTGGATTATTTGTTCATGAGAACCACCCCTCTGGTTTTCTGAGACAAGCAAAACAAGTATGAAACGAAAAGAAGCAGAAATGCGAAACATGGAGTATTTTTATGCACCATTTTACGCTTCGCGCCAATTTCTCAACTCAGGTCACCTCAGGTCACTCGCCTAGGACAGGTCAAGTAAGACCTTGGTCCAACATATGAATGTGGCATAACATTTTGTGAAATGTATCGATCAACACGCAACTTGGCATATTCACAGAACATGACAAAGGGAACAATGCGGCCATCACGAAAGTTTTAGAAATTTCCAGGTCATAGATCTTAGGCCAGCTGAAGTGTCGGCATTTCTTAAGTTTGATTCTGAGATTGTGAGATTGGTTCGGCGGTTCTGAAGCCTGCATATAAACCCTGGTGCTTCTCACATCACTCGCATGGGAGACTGTACTCTCCGACCTGGGGTCAGATCACATTTCGAACTGAATTTCGAGATCCTCAACCGAGTACATTTTTTCTACGTTACAAGCCTGAAATGCATATTTGTGGTCATAGATGCTTCAGAAGCAATAGAACATGATTAGACCTCATCTGCCAAAAGTGACCCGATCCCATCTGACCCAGACTGACCTGATTTAACCTTTCGGAATAGTACGCTTGTTTTTTTCAAGCGAACATACTTTGTATAACCACAAATGATAACAACCATACCCATGCCTCCTTTCTGTTCAGTCTGTCGACCACCAGCCGATGCAGGGGTCAAACAATTCAGCTGAGTTCCCTCTCCCTCCCGGAAGTTTGGAGAGGCCCGCAGGTAGGGTCCGTAGGTCAAGGAAACAAGAAAGCCAAGGGGTCTGTAAACCCGGGGCCTGGGCCAGGAGCCCAAATGCGTGCGGTCCGCAATCCGTTGGCAAGGGGCCCACAGACCAGGGACTCGTTGGCACGAGGGACCCACAAGCCCCTACGGACCTCCGGAGGCCTGAAGTCCGTAACCGAGGGCCTGGTAAAACTGTGGCTGAAAGTATCACGGCAGAAGCGGCGGGACGTGTTCAGGCTCGGGAGGGGGCGGGGGGGGCACGGCCTACTTTCCCAGCCAATTTTTTCCCATGCGACGCCATAGGATTAATGTTAAATTTATCCAGTTAATCCGGCCAGTGGTAGGTAGGGTGTCACGGTAAAAAGAACCACACCTCAGGTTCCTCTAAACCCATTTCCGAACAGTCTGTTGTGTCGGCTTGAAACTTTCAGCATCTGTGTCCCACATCTGGCTAAGTTCACCGCAAAAAGTAATTAAGGTTGCTGAATCATATTCAGATGAATCATATTCAGATGAAGAAAGCTGCCTATATTTGACCCAAAGGGTTTCAAATACGGCCGCCCGGCTGACTGAGTCCCCCGCCGACCGGGTGGCCTTATTTCACCTCTTCTGGTCACATATAAGCGGCTTTGTTCACCAGAATACAATGCAACACCCCAAATCACCTCTGTTCGGTAAACTTAGCTGAGTTCTCAGTTGCCAACGGAAAACACCAAAATGAAAAACTTTAACACACTTGACCTCCTTTAACTTCATTTGACCCCTTGGTTCGAAAGTTAGGTACAAACTATTATCAGATTAGCTTTCAGCGCCATAAATTACCTATATCCTTCAAACTGCATGCTACTCAGTCAGGAAACGACGGAGATATGGGTCCTGTACAAAAGTACCTCTCTTCACCGCTGCGCATCCAGCTCAGAGGCCCGCCACTGCGAAGGTTAAGGGGGGGGGGGGTGATCAAGTGCCCCGTGTCCCTCCCATTCTGCCGCCTTTGTCTCACGGGCGTATAAAATGGAACCTCGGCAAAGTAATATCTCTTTTCTCCCGTGCAGTCCAATCAGCTGCAGTGCCATTTTTTGAGACAGCTTTTCAGGTAAATTGGTTCATTACCTTGCTTTGAAACAGCAAAACCAAAAGACAGCACCATCACGGCTTGCATTATAATAACGTCACAAGCGTGAGCTAATCATGACATTGGAGAATGACTTTATGGTGTAAAAAGTGAGTCTAGTATGGCTCTACTCTAACGGCCACAGTCTGTGGCGCTACTGTCGCCCGTGACTAGCTATTAGGGCGAGCTGATGCCTATCCCACCATCCGGCAATTCAGTTAATACTGCCAGCGAGACACAGTTAATAGATCAGCCTGTTACGTCATTATTAATAGTTTATCAAAATTTATGCCAGCATTTGAAGGATACCATAAGTTAGCCTACAGTTGGGATACATTTCAGTGTTAAATAGTTGGGTAACATTTCAGTGAAGTCAATATGACAAAACAACACTTATGAATATGGGCTTTAAGATGCAAAAACCAGTCAGACTTCTGCCAAATGATGAAGTCACAAGCAGAAGCAGTGAAACAGGACTGAATTTAGCAAACTGATAATTGCCAACCCAATTATGCATCACAAACTGTTATGTCTGGACCTTCACATCTTTTTTACATTTATGGCAGATCACCATCAAGGAAATTTCAATTATACTATCCTCATTCCACAACAACACCTCATGTTCAACATGCCTATACTGGATAGCATTCTGTGATGTATGTTCCTAGGAATAGCAACTACACAACAGCACCAGTTTATTGAGAAGCTTCAACTTCAGTTTTCATCATCATTTAAGTTCATGTACATGTACACACAAAATAATCCACACAGCAAGAACAGTTACAACTGACAATGAATTTCTAAATGCATATCCAAAAATTACTCTGCTGCCCTGCTCTGCATGAGTCATCTGAAAAGCAACACTAAAAAATAAAGGAAAATCAAGAACACCTCCAAAGAGAAAATAATTCCTTAAACATCTCTATACCATGCCAGGAACAGGCCAAAGCAATCATGGAAAATCTCAATGGAGCAAGAGTTCAAGAAGCAATTACACCTGGAAAGAAAACAGGTAACCTAACATCTCTGGGTAAAAACCACAGGCCTGATAAAATTCCCTGAAGAGGGTGCAGTACAGTTTACAAAGGAGAAATTGGAGGGGGAACTCAGACAGGTGTAAAACAACACAAGAGGGATTTGATGAGCCACATGTCATACAGTGCTTTGCCATTCACACTAAATGGTCAAACCACCTACCAAATTGAGAACTTTACCACGCACGGTGCGGCAGGCGTCAACTCACCCTAATAACTCGTCACATACGACAGTGGCGCCACGGACGGTGGCCGTCAAACTGTGGGACTTATAGACTCGCCTTCTACATCAGACTGGGTATTCCGCCACCTTGCACTGACCTGCCGCGAGGAGAGGGGGGCGTGGCGTTCATAGGGCGTAATAATGTACCATAGGCGCAACGTCGCGCGAAAGGCGCGGTATGGTATCCTAGAGGCTGTAGGGCGATAAAAGGATGCGATCGGACTTGGGTCTGCCCAACAGAGGTTAAATCGCGCGAAGCGCGGTTTAATCTCTGTTGAATTGCACCCTTTATCGGCCTGCGGTCTCTAGTATCCTATATCGCGCCTTCGGCTCAAGCCCAGGTTACAATTCAAGGGGGGCCGTGTGGTGGGTTAGGTTCGTACTCACAGGGACAGCGAAGGGGGGAGGGGCCAGGAAGACCCGTTCCAGTCATCTCAGGCCTGCATTTTTGCGAAAATCATTGTACATCGTCTTCCCGGTAGGCGGTTTTCGCATGGTTCCGTTTCACATTGAGGTACGGTCTCCCCCTTACGAAAATCCTTGCTGCGCCCCCGTTCGCATTGCAAAAGATTTGCACGGGAATGGTGCAAGGAAAAAGATTCTCAACCATAAGTTTGTAAAATCAGAGTTGGTATCGAAAAATGCTGGTATTGAGAACAGCACGAACTTTAAAGTTATCTACCCTAATTTAACCTAACCTATCCTCACCTTATTTAACCTGACTTTAGATCTCTCTGATGCACCGAGCCAAGTCAGATCGCATCCTTTATCGACCTGGGGTCTCTAGTATCCTATATCGCGCCTTCGGCTCAAGCCCAGAACCAACCTTTTCTGCTACGAATCTTGTCGGATACGAATCTTTTCCAATACGAACCTTATGTTTTCACACCTTTGGCTACGAACCTTCTCCCCATACGAACCTTACGTCCAGTTACCCTTCCTAAGTCACTCGAATGTGTCGAATGAATGGTCGTCCTGTTCTCTTCTGAACCCGCCAATAATGCGACTTCAATGCACTAGCGAGCGAACCATTACAGGTTTTTACCAGTCGCCGTCCCAAGCGTCACTTTCGGGGTGATCGGCGATTAGGGTGAGGTGACGCCAGCCCGATCGTACGGAACTTTACAATTATGCAAAAACAAAGAAAGCAGAACAGCACAAACAACATAGTGACACAGAGGCAGGGTTTGTGAAGTGGTTAAAAACAGTGATAGTTTCTTGTATCTAAAAGTAGGGTAGATTAGCCATTTCCTTACAGGTTCAGTAAGAGGATGGCAGTGACTTTTGCAAATGCATATCGAAATTCAACAATGAAACTGTTCTTGCTGTGTGGATCTTTCGGCATAAGTTGAACTTCAATGCTGACTAAGACTACGAAGTCGAAACGTCCCAAAACATCTGCGTACGTGTTAACATTGTTGCAATGGCCAATGCTTCCAAAAACACTGATGTCCCAACCGCACCAACCTGGTATAATATTGGGTTCGGCTCTCTGCCCATCACGATACGACAGAACACACATGAAACCGAATGTCTGGTGGCGAACCGCATTCTAATGCACATCGCACAAACCACTACACGGGATCGACAGACGGCGATCCCGACGCGCGTAACAGTAACGTCGTCATCCATGGTGTTATTCGATGGCGCCAAGTGGCGCAATCCTAACCATCCTAGCGGAGCATTCAGTGACGATGAAGACCTACGCGGATGCTGCAACGGACCGACTGCAATGGCCAAAAACCAGCACACCCTATCCTCATCAAATTCAAACTAACACCAATCGACTCGCCATGGGCGACTTACTCGGTCCTTCAAGACTCTGCGACCTAAGGTCAAGTACTTGGTACTTCAAACAGTACCTACTTGAAGGCTGCTGAGAAGACAGGACGCTAATGTCCGGCACTCTGATCGAAATAAAATCAGCACTATTCAACTCAGCATAAACGATTTAACTGCCTCCAGAAAATGCTTCAACCTCAGACTAAGTACTTGGTATTTCAAGGCTAGTAAGAGACTGCCAGCGCCTATTTTAACATGTTTTCATTGGGTATATTTTTTGCGAATGGTCCTTTACAAACCTTCACTTTCAGTTTTGCTTTTGTATGCCTAGGCACTAGGCCCAGCTTGAAATTACAGGACTTTAAAAGTTTCCTGGAATTCCATATTTGCTGGAAGACTGCACGACTTTTCGAAAGTTTTTGAAAGAGGATCCTCCATTCTACTTTAACCTTCCATTTCTTTTTCACCTAAATGTTAATTATGTAAAGCTTCAGGTAAAATGCAGAGAGAAGCTGATGCAGGCACGTAGCCAGGATTCTTCTGAAAGTGTAAAATGTTCCGCCCACCACGGCGCTGGGTCGCTCTGCATTCGGCATTGTGCGGGCCACGCGGTGGGACGCGGGCGCCACCTTTTGCGCATGACCAGCACCAAGGGTGCCTGATTCAAGCGCCCGCCGCCAGGCGGTGGTCGCCTCGGCCGTCTGGTTGCACTCTGGCGGTGGAGCCGCGCATGGCCGCTAGGCGGCGGTGAGCGCTGCATCAGGTGCCTAGGATGCTGCTGCCGAGTTAGGCGCATGCGCCAAAGGGGTGAACGACCCATCCCGTTGCGCGCGCGATGTGGGCCGCGAAGGCCCGGCTTTCGAGGCACTCCGCACAGTGGCTTCTTTGGGTTAGGTCATGTGGGTGTCAGGCCAAAGAGGGTCTCGAGATTCTGGGGTTGAAGTTTCCCCTGCGTAAATGTAGGCGCTGTGATTGTGAATATGTTTGTACCGAATGTGTCACGCTGAATGCTAGGATTGGTTGTACGATTCTGTAGCCGTAACTTGTAATTAGTGAATACATGGGATACTAGAGATCAGCAGCTATCTTTCTCCTAGTGCGGGGTGCCGGGACTACTCTGCGGTGAGCGCAACACATACGTGTGTATCGGGTCGCACGTAACGACCGTGTGGCAGGCGAGAGAAACGGCGATACCGGTGCTGTTGGATCCCCGTGACGAGTTCGGCCGACGACTCACGGTGGAGGGTGGAACGGCGCTGGGCGGTGCGAAGCGTTGTTTGGTGTCGTGGTAAGGTCTGAATCCGGAAGGACCACCCGCCCCCTTTTTACAAAGGGAGGGCCAAATGTCAAATTTTGTCATATGACACTGGCATATGACGAAATTTACAAGAAAAAAACAGCAATTTTATGTAATTTGCCTCATACTTAACGCACAGGAAAACATAATGTTTTCTCTTGCAACATATACATCATCACTATTGCGTATTCCTGCGAAATCGCCATATATTCAGTGTAGAGCGTTTGGCTCAGGGGCATGGCCCCATGCCCCCCCCCCCCCACCCCCCACTTTGCTACGTCCCTGAGCTAATGTCAGGGCATCGTTTAACTTGTTGGTTGGTGGGCTGTTTGCCCAGTGACCCTCAGCCCAGTATCGTAGCCAGGGGAGTCATAGGGATCCTGGGACCCCCTCTATTTTTTCCGCCCACAAAGGGGTCCCCTAGCATTTGCCTAAAAGGGTCCCCCTGGCCGGGAGCGGCGAATCCATTCTTCTGCAAAGGGCCCCTAGAACCCAGATAAAGACCTCTCTGACAGATAGCGGGGTGACCCTAACCGGGAAAGGTAAGTGAGGTTCCTGGCATGAACCCACCAAAAGGCGAGTACCAAAAAGGATGCTCCATGCAAAGAAAGCGGCAGCCAGGAAAAACCCTCCTACTGTGGGATGGTGTCAGGGACGGCGGATTGCATTTCCGGCTGGGGGGGGGGGCAAACTCCATCGGATCAAGGGCCGGCCTCATTTGGGTTACTTTCTTCCTCCCACCAAAAAAGGAATAACCGAATTTTGTTATTTTTGCTATCGCCCAGTTTTTCGTGAAACAAACAGACTTTTTCCCCAACTTTTGGTGCTGGTGTGCACTTGTGTTCTGTAATATGCGCGTTTTTTTTTTTGTTCAGGTCTGTACCCATTGACATTTGTCAGGTCGTTTCCCTTGGACATCCAGCTATATAATGGCGAATGATGCAAACTTCTGTCTCCTATGTTGTCTACCTTTACAACACGAATTCAACAGTATTATAACGTGTAGTTGTAAACGGCTGAAAGGCAGTTTCCTGGCACAACATTAAAGTATAACTCGAAGCTCAGTAACAAAGCTCTTACGGAATATTAAACGAGAACGCAATCATTGTCTTAAGCACTTGCCAAAGCAGCTTTGTCAAAGGCCTCGTCTAACATGTTAAATGGGGGGAGGGGGCTCAGCCCCACAGTGGAGTCGCCAGCCCCCGCCCGTCAAGGCAAAACCAGGCAATTGTGGGGGAGGGGGGCAGTTGGAATGTTAAAATCATTAAGTCTGAAACAGATTTTCTGCGGAGACGTAGCATTTTTAAACGCAAAGTCAGTGCAGACATGCACAATAAATACCGGGTTTTCTGTGGTCGCATAACAATTTTCCAAATGCAAAGTCACTGCAAAATGCCTCGTCCATCATTTTTTCGTGCGATTAAATCACAGGTGGCAGTCTGTGGAAATAACAAATGCTAATACCATTGTTATGCTGCAATGACACCGAAAGGAAAAACCAAAACAATGTAGCCAAACTCATGAGGGGAAAAGGACGGAGTAGATAGTAGGCTAGAGGTAAAAAAGAAGGATCCAAAAAACATAATTATCTTGCACGGAGCCATATCCCAAAAACCAACACTGCTGTAGTTCTAAGTGGTCTACTTCTGAAGAATTTCCTTTTTAAATCATGCATTTTGCCTTGAATATGACCGTTTTTTGCAACCAACTGCCTTTTCATGAAACTTAGTTCGTTTTAGCCACACAATCAAATAAACTTAGAGCTCACTGAAATGCAAAATGACCTGATATTTCACCCCGCATGGTCTATAGCACCTCTTGTTACGATTCCGAAGTCAAAGTGCCCTAAAATCAGCCACTTTCTTAGAAGCGGAATGAAATGCGTTGGGATGACTTGTTCAATTACAGCCGACAAACACAACACATCGAATAAGATGAATAACGGAAATTTCGAACGGGGACATACGAACTGCCGAATATCAATGTACGGATTAAGGTGGAAAAGTAATTATATTGTCAGACAAAGCACGTAATGAGAAAACATCAAATGTAAAATGTTCAACATAAGTATCGAAGGAGTATAATCACCAACGTGCCATATACCAAATGTCCATGGCTGAATGACAGAATGTCGGGATAGGGATCAATAACACATGGGACAAATGTCTAAATGAATGATATCGCAATACGGAAACCTAGTAGCGCACAGGCACTGACTTTTCCCTAAAACTGTACGGGGACATCTCAGCAGGACCTCCGTGAAATCTTTCCATGGTTTGCACATAACCTTCCAAGTGTCTTCGCTATTTAGCTAAAATTGAAATGAATATTTCGGTTGTCTCAGAGGTTACTAAACTGGACCGACTAGACAAATACCCTGGCTGGACCACTGGATCTGATGGTGTGCATGCAAAAATGCTGGGTTTTCACTTCATGTAGTGTAGAGGGTTCGGGTCCTGGGCGTCGAAAAATTGCCCATCCTCTTTTCCCAGTAGTCTTTTGAAGACAACCTGTGAATTCTGTTGCCAGGGATCTTTCACCTGGTAATAACGCATGACAGTGGACTAGAAAACCTTTTTCCAGCGTCTCGGATAGAATAGCCGAAGGACATACCGCCGATCTACGGCGACGGCCCTCGCTGATTACCGTATCTGCCAACGACAGTCAGCTTGGGAAGAGCTTGAATTCCGTCAGTGACTTTGACAGACAGAAATCCTGACCACCTCCAGGTTCATGTCTTTTATGATCTTCATCCTTTGAGATATCAAGCTGTTACATATTGCCCCACGCCATGGTTTGTAACGCAAAAGTTGGCCATTCCGTACCAGCCCATGTGCGATGCCCGTCCCTGATGCGATATCAAGTATAACCTCGCGACTGTTTGTTCATCCAATATTTCGTCCCGCAATATTTCTTCGTTTTGATAAATATCGCTTTTAGATATTTATCCATATTGAACATCTTGCTCCAAGTTCCAAGTTTCAGTTTCGTTCCAAGTTTTCCCGTGTGATGTTCATGTCTGTCGACAATTACCCTGTTTAATGCTTTATTTCTGACATTTTGTTTTCAAGATTTCTGCATTCGATATTCCACCATACGGCATTCTGTGGGGTAACTGTGTCATCCCCAGTTCCGAAGATAAACGCGTGCTAGAAACCAATGATGTGTGGTAAAAGGCATATATATTGCCATGTGATATGAAGGGAATGTGATCAGTTTTGACCGTTTCTTATCCTGACCATTGCTAATTTTTCCTGCAAATGGTCTAATGCTGTAAAGCTATGTTTATTGCTCATGACGCGGAGTCTACATGTCTACAGCCCTTTCCTTGCATATACCGCGCGTTCGTTCATTGTTTTATCCTTATCATTATTGATTTTTCGTGCAGTTGTTTTAACGCTTGATATGTAAGTTCATTGGTGTTCATGCGGCATATAGATATATACATTCTTGTACTTGCGAGTAGCAGTGTTTCGTATCCTTTTACATCTCACAATGCCATCATTTCAAGGGGTCCCTGTATCTCACGAAACCGCCTCCACCCTCGTAACCACTCACATACCACTTTGCAGACGTTAGCGATTTGTGAAGCTAGGAATACCCATAAGAGCATAGTCTCTAGATACCCGACGATGAAAGCAAATCTACCATAGGAAAGATAGCGCGATTCTTGTTACATATTGAGGGAGAAGTGTCGGTGACAGTCCTGTTCGGAAATTTTCGTCTTCTGTTCGGGACGTGGTCGCTACACACTACACAAGTCACAGAGTTCGCAACATAGAGCAAAGAAAGGCTGTATTAACCTACATGTATTAACCTGTATTAACCTAGTACCATGCCCAACACCACTACGCATGGTATACAAAAAAAAATTCAACATACATCAAGCTGACTAACGCTAAGAACACTTAGGGCTAATGTGTAATAAATATAATATAATTTTTCCCACAGGGCTAATATTAAATTTCCAAAAAACTGAAGCCATAGCCCCGCCCTTCCCCTTCCCCTTGTTCCTACGCCTATGTATTAATGTCCACAGAAAACGGTTATAATTATTTCTATTGATGCCACGTTTGGTACAAAAGGGCTTCCGCGCACACTGGTGCTGATTACTCCAGAAATCATCACCAGAATGTTGCGTCTTGGAATGGGCGCCGAGTGCCATCAAACTTAATGACTGCCATATCTGAAAAACCTTCGGATTTTAATAAATTCCGCGAAAACAGTTATCGTCTGTCGCCCTTGCTCCCGCAATGATTCTTATTCTCTTTTTTAATAGCAAAAGATTAATTTTTACGATTTTGCGTTGTGCAGTGATCGAAATTTCCAGGGGGGTAAAAACATAATTTCGCCCTCCAGCCGTTAGGCTGGGGGGTGACTGCCCCTCCTATCCCCCTTTTCCGCCGTCGCTGGATGGTGTCGGTGTGTCGGGAAGGCCCACGAAAGGGGAAAAGCAAATCCACTCTACCGTAAAGGGTCCCCAGACCCCAGGAAAAGACCCTTCTGGCAGGAAACGGGATGCCCCCTGAAAAGAGCCACTGGGAAAGGTAAGCGAGGCTCCTCGACATGTACTTGCCAAAAGGCATATGTGAGGACAGGAAAGGATGCTTCTCGGCAAAGGAGCCGCCAGCCAGGAAAGGTCCTTCTGCCATGGGAAGATATCGGTGTGTCGGGAAGGTCCACGAATGGGCCCCGGAAATTTACCGCAAGGGGCTCCGCGGCCAGGAAAGGCAAATCCATTCCTCCGCAAAGGGCCCCAGACCTCTGGTAAGGACCCCTCTGGCAGGTAGCGGGGTTCCCCCTGACGGAGGAAGGTAGTTGGTCCCCCAGCATGTACCTGCCAAAAGGGATATGCGAGGACCGGAAAGGATGCTCCTCTGCAAAGGAGTCGCCAACCAGCAAAGGTCCTTCTGCCATGGATGGTGTAGGTGAGTCGAGAAGGGAGCTCCAGTGACGTGACGTAAGCCAATGGCACTAGGGGTCTTGTTATCCCAACTCCAGAAATTCTAAGCACAGGGAGGGAATCCCCTGGGCCGGGCCCCTAGCATGCCCTAAAGGGCCCCAATGTCCATTCACCTGGAAAGGTCAGTGATCCGGTTAAGCAAAGGCAGCTCCGGGTAGGAAAGGTATCTCTGTCCTGGAATGGCTGCCAGATACCAGTGCCGGGCATGTAGTGGTTAACTAGGCGATCATCGAATCAGTTGAATGGAAATCAAGTAAGGCTGGCGCCTGGCAGGCTGCCTGACCATTTACATCTAGAAAAATTGGACGAGATCGACTATTAATGGGACCCCAGTGGCCAGAGTAGTGAATACAGATAGTCCAGGCCCAGCTTTCTCAAGAGAAAGCTTGGTTATGATTGGAAAGAAAGGGGATTCTAACCAAGTACCACTAGTGCTCTAGAAATGGACAGAGACTTAATTTTGTATTCTTCTGAGAGATGCGTGCCCCTCATTTAAGCCCTCCTCAATGATGATTTCAACGCCCTCAGTGTTGAAGCGAGGCCCACGATGTTACGCTGGAGTCCATGGTTGAAATAACATTTCAATCCGATGAAGCTTTCTGCAGTTTTTTTTAAACGGTGGCACTGCCAGTATGCGAAGTCAAGTTGCAGAGCGATTTCTTCGTCCGGTTGGAAAAATCCTTTCCTGGAAGTTTGAGGGCTCTCTCAAAATAGTGAGGGCACTCTCGAAAGCTTTAGGGCCCCACAGCATACTTGAAAGGTGCCGTTTAGATGACGTCAAGGCGATTCTCTAGAGGAATACGATGGGCTATCCTCCGGTCTTAGGGGTCCTCTTCAAACATGCTTAGGAACTCCCTCAAACAACCACAGGAGGATTTTTGAATCAACGAGGAAATCGTTGAGGAGCTCTGAGAAAATGCTTGCGAGGCCGTCTGAAAACAGCAAGGGCTCTCTGAAAAGCACGAGGGGTCCAAAAAACCCTGGGCCCTTTGGATGAACTGAAGGAACAACCCTCTCTTAGACCTGAAAGTTCCTTCTTGAACTCATCTCGAGGACTCACTGTTTTTTTGCGACACGCTCAGACTTTTGAGAGGCTCTGGACATTCAGGAAGGGAGTTTTGGACCGGGCGAGGCTTTGTTTGAGAGGCCCTCTGAAAATATCAAGGGGCCTGTCGAAAGGCCTGAGTGCCCTCAAAATTTTAAAAGGCCGCTTAAACTGGTTCAAGAAGGGGCCCCCTAAGGCATGAAGAGTCCCTTTGAAATAAGATTTATTCGAGTTCCTTGAAAAGAAATATTCGAACTTATTTAGAGGGGCCTTGATATTTCCAGATGGCACCTCAGACACTGAGGACAAGATACACCGTACGAGGAAATGTTTGAGGTCTCTTTGAAAATATCAAGGACCCCTGAAAAGATCGAAAGCCCAACAGCAAAACTCAAAGGGCCCTTCAGATGAATCTAAGGAGGGGTCCCCTCAAATCTGAGGGACCCTCACTGAATTCCTCTCGAGGGCTCATTGGAGTTTTTGTGCGGCCCTCAAACATCTGGGAAGCCCAATGGTATTTCGGAACGTCTCTGAAACATTCGGGATAGGAGTTTTTAACCAAATGAGGGAATGTCTGAGGCGCCCTCCGAAAACATTAAGGAGCTTCTTTGAGATTCCTCACAGACTTGATGGATCCTTAAAAATAGCAAGGGGTCTGCGTGGCGTTCGAGGGGCGCTGTTTAGGCGTATTTGGAATGCCCTTGAAATTTTCAGAGGCACTTCAAATATTCTTGGAAGGTTGAACTGAATGATCAATTGTTTCAGAGGCCCTCTGGAAATATCAGGGGCACTCCTAAAACGTGAGATATCTTATATAATTATATTTATATAAATATGTGATACAGGGACTTCACCACTGCTGACGTTATGCGACCAGCTGCAGATGACGTCATCGTCCATACAGAAGCATCCGGTCAGTGGGGGAAATTGTAGAACTCATCGAAATAACCTAGGTTCATACGTGAAACGGCCAAGGATACATGGTATTGAACGATCCACTGGATACGCTGAGCATCTCGTTTTTGGTGAGGAGCAGGAAGCGCAACTGGAAATATGCCTCAAAGAAACTGCCGCTGTATACTTTGGGCTCACATTCAAGGACACGCGTGGGCTTATATACCGCTGTGCAGAGGCGTACAACATGAAGATGTCCGAATCGTGGGGAAGGCGCCAGTGTGCAGACCCGGACTGGCTCAGTGCATTTCTGAAACGCCACCCAACGCTCTCCATCCGCACGCCAGAGGCTTCAACATAGGCGCGAGCCACGGGCTTCAACAAGCATAACGTCGACACATTGTTCTCAAAGCTGGCGTTTGTAGTCGTATTTGGAACGTCGACGAGACGGGCCTGATGACGGCTCAAAAGCCGAGGAGCGTCGTCGCTGAGAGAGGCCGCGAACCGTTGGGCGCGATGACCTCGGCTGAACATGGCACGCTGGTCTCTATGCGCGGGCAATCTGCGCTGTGGGCTACACGATCCCTCCCGTGTCCATATTCCCCCGCAACACATTTAAGAACCATTGCTTCATAGACGGGCCGCCGGGCAGTGTCGGCACAGCAAACCCATCTGGGTGGATGACGAGCGACGACTTCCGCATCTTCATGAGCCACTTTATCCGGGAAACGAAGCCATCGCTGGACGATCCGGTTCTGTTGCTGCCGGAGAACCACAGCTCCTACCTGGACTCAGACGTCCTCAACATGGTTAAAGAAAATGGAGTGGGGTTGCTGTCCTTCCCGCCGCACTACAGCCACAGGCTCCAACCGCTTGACAGGAGAGTCTACAGTCCTTTCAAGAGGATGTTGGCAGCCCAGCAGGATGCGCGGATGCGGTCCAACGCAGGCAGACCATGTCCATATATTGCCTGCCAGGGATCGTGAGGGATGTGTGGCCACGGGCAGCGTCGCCACTCAACGTGATGAACTGCTTCATGTCCTACAGGATCTTCCCGTGCCATCTGGGTGTCTTCACTAAAGATGACTTCGCGCCATCCCGGCTGACACACAGACCGCTCGACGGGGAAAGCCCAGAAGAGGTGCCGGCTGCGCGTGCTCCCGGCACATCTAATGGCACCACCTCCAGCAGCACTGGCCCCTTGTTCCGCGCTAAACCTCTGTCACAACGCGCTGTAAACCTCTGTCCGAACGACGCTGGTCCGTCGGAAGAAAGGGAACCGCTGGACGGCCCCGGACCATCGCGCGGAGAGGATACCCTGGACTGCTCTGATCTGTCGGGCGGAGAGGGACTTATGAACTGCCCTGAACCATCGGGCACAGGGAAACCTCAAGGTCATCCTGAGCTGCCTCTTGGAGAATGACCTCTGAACAGCCCTGGTCCACCGCAAGAAGAGGACAGTTCACATCGCCCCAGCCCCTCAGGCTACGGAGGAAGTTTTGCCACTGTGCATCCATTCTCACCCAAAAATAAACCAGCCGAGAAAACGAAGCGCTCGCCAAAGAAAAAAACAGCGATACTTACTGATAGACCTGAGAAAGCGACGCTGGAGAAACAGAGGAAAAAAGAAAGGCAAGACAAGAAAGAAAAGGCAATACGGCAGAAGGAAATGTGGTGGCAAGACGAACTTAACCCTATTCCCGGAGGGCTAGACAGTATGGTCGATTCCCGGCAGGGGGGGCGGATTCGGCCCCCCCCTGAGATCTCGAGAACTACTTGTCCGATTTCATCGCAACAAACGGCGATCGATTTACCGTGACGTGAACTACATTTTTATATAAAGAAACTTTCCAAATTTTGAAATTTGTGGATACAGGGGGGCAAAAATGTCAAAATGGGGGGTACTTTTGGACTTCTTATAACTCCGTTGTTTATCAACCGATTTCGATGAAACTGGCATGAATCGAGAGACTATGGATAGGGCTTTTACCATGGGTCCGCAAATCTGAAATTTTGAGAAAATTCATGGGCGTTCACAGGGTTTCAAAAATAGGAGGATTAGTTTTCCAACAAATGAATGAACAAAAGAGGCAAAAACACTTTTTTGGCTTCTGCTAGTCATGTTATACTAAAGAAATACAAATCGCATCACAATGTTTGTATAATGTTAGCATAGGCGGTGCCAGGGACATGAAAAAGGGGGAACTGTCATGGTCACACGTTTCTCAGATCAACTTGTGACCTTTGACCTTAAATGACCTCCAGTGACCTTGGAATCACTTGGAATGATCTCGTGTGCATTTCATATTATCTGTAAATGTTTTCAATCATTTGAATTCACTCTATTTCAAAAATTTCATTTTATGGCTATTGCGATATAGGGTACGCGCACTGACATTTTAGGTCACAACTCCGTGACCCGACCTGATATCAAGCTGAAACTTGGTACACAAGTAGAAGGTACCCTTCTACGTCATAGATATTCTGGGTTTGGCATTTGAAAAAACGGCGCCGAAATTATTGCGAAAAAACATTTTGACTTTTGACCTTGACCTCACCTTGTAAAATGACCTCAGATAAACGAAATTACATCCGCACATTGCCCAACTATTAAGCTATACATCCATGTAAAGTTTTAAGTTCTATCTTAAAAACTCTGTTTTTGGCAGCCATTTTCATTTTACCCTCAACATGGTCAAAAATGGCATGGGGTGCCTCCCAAAAACGTTGCCTGGCTCCGCCCCTGAGCAAAATAGAATTTTGAAATTTTGTCACAGCACGTAGAAAGAATAGCTAGGAAAAGTAACCAAGTTTCGTGAAGCTACGCTAAAAAGCCTGGAATTGGCAAGCAAAAAACCCGAGGGGGGGCGGATTCTGCCCGCCCCCCCCCCTGCCGGGAATAGGGTTAAGGACGGGAAAAGGCAAACAACAAGGACGGACAAAAAGGAAGCTCTACCGACAGGCGGAAGAACCAGAGTCCGATGTAGACGAGGAGTTCTGCCGGATATGCTGCGATGTGTTCAGTGACAGCCGGTCGAGAGAGCGCTAGAGACGCTGCTACCGATGTTAGGGATGGACCCACGTGCTCCAAATGGAGGCGAGAAAATGTTTATTTGCCAAAACTGTGCCACCGACAGCGATTAAGTGGACTGCGTGTTTTACGTGGAGGGAAAATGTGGTAAGCCTTGTGTCTGGCACATGGCTGGGTCTGGTAAACATTGGGAACGAGATGACTGGTACGTGCCGCCGGGAGTAATCTCCTGTCATACTTTTGCCAGACAGCTGAAGTCATTCGCCGATCTAAGATGGCCTTTGCTGCAGAGAACCTTCTTGTTTCGCTGTCAGAGAAGGGAAGACATGAGTCTGCCTATGCAAAGAGACGAGGGTGTTTTGCTGCGGGAGGCAGCTTTTTGTTACATACCTCTTGATAGAGCTGAACAAAGTAAAGAAATCATGGTATGTTGACCAAAGCAAAGAAATCAATGCACAGTTTTTTATCTTGGTTCTATGTATTGAACTTGCTTGCCCCACCTTTTGGTCCAAAGAACCCCACCCCGGGGTAAGTTGGGACGTTCGAGGCTGGCTGCTGTGACCAGTTTTAGCACCAAGAAGGAACAAATATTCCAAATGAACTAAACGCGTTTTTTTTATATAAACGAAGCAGTTGGTTTCCATACGACACAAAACACACATGGATATCTTTAGCCATGACCGAGCTTTGCCGCTTGAGGCAAAAACATGACCAGCTAACCCCGACCTCCCCTACTTAAATTCATCTAGAGGGCGCACTGAAATATTTGTGGAGGAGGGCTTCGGTACCTCCACGGAGCCCACATTCAGGCAAGGAGTTTTAAACCGGACGAGAAAATGTTTGTAGGCCTTCCTGGGAAACCCAAAGCCCTCTCAAAAGGAGTTCCACGAAAAACTACAATGACTCCTCAAGGTGAATTCAAGGACGGCCCTTAAGACCACGGGGAGGACCCCGTCTTGGATTTATCTAACGGATTTATCTAAACTGTGGTTTTCGTGGGCCTTCAACTCTGTGAGTGAGCCCTTGATCATCGAATTTTCAGAGTAACTCTTAGCAATGCCATAACACGGCTTAGCTTTTTTCTTAATGTTTTAGAGGTTTTCTGAAGACACCAAAGCCGTCTCATTAATGACACCACAAAAAACTAATGAAGATTTGGACAAATGCAAGGAAGGCTCCTCACGCCTCTTGGAACAACTCTAAAGGTGGGGTGGTGCGGCATCCAGTTTCAAATTGGGGCCTCTTCAGTTCTGCCCTCTATCATTTTCACAAAGCGACACCCCTAAGTGTGATTTTGTGGCCTTAAGTTTTCACACACCCTAAGGTTATGTGAAAACAAACCAAATATCTTCTATGAGTCGTTTTTTAGAACAGCTGCCGTCGGTCAAAACAAAGTGCCCTAAGTCCATTGAGGAACTCACATTGCGGGGGAGGCTAGGTAGTGAAGCCCTTCGATATGCCCCCACCCACCAAATCATTTACACAAAACGACACCCCTGGCCATTGGGCCCCCTAAATGTTCGAGAGGCTCCCTCAGCGCTGGCCCCCAGTTCTCTTTGAGTCCCCCAAAAAATCCTGGCTACGCCACTGCTGTATAATGTCATAATTTGTTACAATGTAGATTTTTAATTAGGTGGCAAAAAACGCTTAATGTTCTGCCATTGTCATAGGCTTTGCATTCTTCAAAGAAACGCAAAGGAAAATTTGTACGAGGAAGGCTATTACACGACGGGCTATTAAACGCTTCTCATTTGCCGAAAATAAAGCGAAGACAGATGCCGAACGAGGTCAGCCCCGTTTGGGACTAGGCTCGCTGAAAGCCACATAAAGGGGCTAGCTATGGACTGCCATCAGTTCTAGACATACTATATGGCTTATCAGATGCTATTTCTTGACAACAGTGCTTCAGAGAGGCTTGCGCTGAATGTCCGTTGATTTTGAGGATGTGCTTGCCTTCATATGCCTGAATATGCCTTGAATCCGTCTTATCTTTTCAATAATAAAAACAAAAAAACGTCTTTTTGGTTTGAATGTGTGCAAATTCCGACATCACATAGGGTTGTAGAATTAGAAATCTGCCATGTAACAAAAAGAACGCAGCATTAGTTTTCATGTAACATTATCAGAAATATTACGCTTCGGCGAATCACTGTTGAACTCGGCTTCGCTTCCTGTGCCGGTAATATCTTCGTGTGACGTTCTGACACTGTGATACAGTGTCTGATACTGACCAGATTCTGACACTATAATGCAGCATTATAATTTTATGTATGAGTGCCAGTAATGATATTTTACAAAAGAGCCAAAGGCGAGTTCGTGAACTGAATCATCCATGTCATGAATACAAAAAACCGATTTAGTGCCTGACCGTTCCGCGAGCAAACGTTTTTGGAACTATGTGCAAATATTTTTGTGAGTTCAGCCAGGTTCAGTCTGATTCAGATCAAGTAATGTCTTCGTCTGCAGATGCACTGCAGCAGATAGCGAGAGTCGCGGTCGCGGGGCGTGACTTCTACTCGGTTTCTTTGACAATGAACGTTTATATGAAATGGTATTCGGTTAGCTTCTCTTTCTGTTCGTAGAATGAAGGACCGAAAGATTATCAATAGCTTGCGTTATTTGCGAAAATCAAGTTCATATCTTACCGTAACATTTACCCCCTGTAATGTAACCTGCCTCCGCCCAGGCCATAATTTATTTAAATAACTTAAACGCATGATAGGCATGAACTGATCTGTTTATACACTGCTCAGCTTAAGCACGTGGTCAATGGCAAAGCAATCCTCGGTCATGCACTAAAAACGGCTTCTCGGCACACCAAACAGGTTCAAAGCATTCAGCAGATTATGTGCACACATTGCAAAGTTGCATCGTAGACACATTTGAGTGGTTTTTCCGGTGCACTTTCTTTTTAATTCAGTGGGGATTGCGAACAACTTGCATTTTAGGTCTGCTCCATTTAATAAACATATTAATCAACACAAAGCCCGAGCCTAATTCATGGTTCTTCATCACTGCCGCTGCAGAACTTGGTGGGCACCATCTGAGAAGTTCGAGAATCGCAAAAACCTTGCTGCGACCTCGTGGTTCAGCTTTTCATCGGCTTGCTCTGAAAAGCTGTGAGTCGGGCCAGCCGCTGGTCGTCTGAAACACGGCCAGGTACTGGAACAGGCCGGCCTCCTGAACGACTGTCTTGCTATCAGTGGCTCGTAACGTCTCACGCAGTTTCGAATGCAGTACCAGGATCTATTTGAGTTTTTAGTCCGACCTGTGGAGACGCTTCGCATTCTAGCAGCATGTCAGTGGAAGAGAGAACCCAAACGATAGTGCCGTTGTGCAGAGTGTACAAGTCTGAAGCTTCAATTTTGCCCTCTGCAGTTTGGAATTTACCAGGGGTATTGATATTCTCAGGAATGACCGACACGAAACGTTCCCGCTTATCAGGATCGACCTTGTCAAAACGCCCGAAAACAACTGTCTGCAAGCTGGAAGTGTATATGGAGGGTATCAGCAGCACGATGAAATGGGACAGCCGACAGAAAATTGGGTCGAACAGCACCGGATCTCGCATGCGAATAGCCTGCCGACATCTGCGGTCACCATGGTGACGACCTGTCATAGGGGCATGGTCAAATGCACAAGAATGGTTGGAGTTTACAGCATGGAGTCCTGGAACAATCGGAAGAAATTCGTTATCGTTGTCCAGACAAAATTCGAACGTTTGGCGGCGGCCTTCGATCCCCACACCCTCACGCTCATTGTCCGAAATCCGCTGTTCTTTGACATGCGCACTAAGATTTTCGTAGTATTCTGCCATGTCGCCGATGCCAAATAGCAGTGGCTTGACGCGTCCAGCCAACACGAGCCGTTGCTTGCTGGGCAACTCGAGTAGCAACGCGCCGATCAGCTAGCGCTTGACCATTTGGGTTGAGTGGAAGATGTAAATTTCTACTACTGTATTCCACGATGACTACGTTCCCGAGCGCGGTTCCGCGGGCTAAGCTGCACAGACTCAGTCACCGCGCCCGACATCGACCAGCCGCCTGTCATGCGTAGCGGTACCTTCCCACCATACACATTAGGTGCAAGGGACGGAGACTGCGTAAACGCGAAACCGCGAGAGCGATATAAAATCGCCCGTCCGCCTCTAGGGAGGCATCCATTCGGTGCGACTCGGGCGCCTCAGTGATGGGAACGGATCCATCGTCGGAAACATGTAAGAGCACTGCCGAATTTCATTCTGGCTTGGCCAGAATGAAAAAAAATCGGTCTCAGTAGGGACCTATGTTAATCCTTGTACAGAGCCAAACTCAGAACAGAACAGAACCCTATGAGACGTAGTAAGTTGGAGCGATGTTCATTTTCGGGCGCTTATGTTAATCACTGTGCATAACCCTCTCGGGTGCAGTTAGTTGGAGGGATGTTTCTTTTCGGTTTGGTCTAACATCTGTGCGTTTGTCTTAAATACCGTTGCTGCCGGCACGTTACCTTTCATATCATTTAATTAGAACGGTCATGGTACCCAAAAAAATACTGTTGTGTCACGCCTCACTTTGACCCGCAACTGGGGCTGGAACCCCCTCCCCCAGTATTCCAGCTGACGGTCGAGGACGAGATAGAACGCAGAGGAACACAAAATATTCCAGCTTTGTTGCCTCATTTTACCTCCCAGACGTGGATTACTGCTGGTTTAATTTTTTGGCAGTTCGGAGGGGCTGTGAAAACATAGTTCTGCCCCAGATCCACTGCGATTGGAGGCAACTGACCCTGCACGCCATTCCCCCCCCCCCTGATGTCACCCCTTTTCCGCCGCCCTTGACACTGACGGTATGTTTTGACCCTTGCCAATTGAAAAGCGACTTTGCATTTTGCTTCAGCTCATTGACCTTAACAGACCTTAAGATACACCAGAATCAGTTGTGCGGAAATATTTACGGACTGAATGGGATCGCCCAAAGGTAGGGTCAATTACCCCCTGCCCCCTCCCTCCCCCGGTACCACCGCCCCTGGGAACGGCACAGCTCCCAGGCGCACAATACATAGGTTTCAACGTCACTGGTATGAGTTTGTTTTTTTCGTTTAGATCATCTGCAAAGTCAAATCCAAAGTCAACAACGGAAAACCACATGACTTAGCAAGGCATATCAGCACTCTTTTAAAAACAGTGTCAAAAGAAAGAGCATATATTCAAACACAGGCAATATTTTGATTTAGTCCCTGGGCCTTGAGGTCAAATCCCAGGTAAAACGACAGAGAGCCTGCTAAATGAAAACTTACAAGAGCATGCTTTTGGAAGTCGTGTCAAAGAAAAAAACTGGTCCATATCCAGTTCATTTTTTTTATTCCTGGCCCACTTACATCCGACTTCAGGCCAAATTCAAGATAAAACCAAGTGAAATCGGCTACACAAAATTCTTATACAGCACCACTTTTTGCTTTCATTTACTGTTGCAAATCACCAGATCTGCGGTTCAGAAATAACATGCTGGCATGCAGTACGAATCCTTGCTTTTACAATCAATTAATCTTCAAGGTCGTCAAAGACTACCCATGATCCATGTGAAAGATAAACTAAGCTCGCTAGGAAATTTTGGGAGTCAAAATGGATTTGCTGTTTGGAAACGTTTGGTATCATGTGATGTCTGTGTGATGTTTATAACTGGGTGAAAAGTTTTCAGTAAAATTCCCTCAGTATTTTAGTGTTTCCTCGATTCATCATAAGGCACTACGTTACCACCTTGGTAACCAACGACCTTGCGCACTGCTTTGTTTTGTTTTGGGTTAGTTGGGCAATGGGCTGTGTGTGGTGGAGGGGAGGGACCGCACAAAGACGCTTTTGATATAGGTGGTGAGCGTGGAGGATCTGTCCAAGATTTCTGTCGTGGAAGTCTCAGATCCGTGGCAGGAAATTTTGCTTGTCAGTGGCTGTGAAAAATGCTTGATTTAGAAGTTGTTCCTGAGAGCAGCTTGACCCATGAACAATGGGAATTTATTCTGGGTAAGATACTCGTATTTCGTGTTCCGAAGGTGATGATGCATTGCATCCATGTGTTGAAAATCAGTTGTGTTGAAATATTTCAGGACTGAATGGTACTGATAGCACATAATGCAAAAGTCTTATGCTGTATCAAATAGGACTGTTAAGTTCTTTCTCATTGCCTATTAATTTGTTTATTTGTAGTAAGGTATGATGTTGCAATACTGTTTGACTGTGATTTTACTGTTCTTTACCATTTGTCTTATTTTGATTCACCCAACATTCTCAGTACTTTGCTTTGATGTACACATTTGAGATGAATCGGGACATGGTACTACACATGAAGATTTCAGCTTGCTCTAAATGTTTGTAATATAAGATGGTTTAGAAGCAGGTGGCAAGGTAAGAACAGTAGCAGGCAGCCATTAAAACTTCAACTGAATTCACTTGCTAGTACAGCCTGGGCTATTATTCAGCATACTTGGCCCTTCTGCTTGTTTATGTTTGAAAAGGGAAGATCAGAGGTCATAGGTCAAAGATTCATCACTTGCCATTTCAGGGGATGTGAAGAATGGATTCTTGGTATACCAGTCTGTAAAGTGTGACAGTTTCTAAGATCTTGTCAATACATACCAGATGGAAGCTGGTACAGTTTGGTGTGAACCAGTGCATTGGCTGGTGCATGTATTTTTTGCACACTGTTGTGGTGCAGGTGGTGTAGGTTGGTGTACATCCTGTACAAGCAATGCACCACAACAGTAAGCATTGCATGAGTGCCAGCAATAAGGGTACAAAAAGAACAAATCAAATGATAGTCATTGGATGGCTGGCTATGCCACATTTGTCATGCCTCTGGAATTTCCAATAGTAGCAGTGATGACTCAGTAACAGGAAATTGTTGAGGTATTCTATAAAAAAAATGAAATAGATCAGAATTTTATTAAGTATTTCTAGTTAAAATACAAGAATATTGGAATAACTCAGTTTTATTACAAAGGTATCATGAATCACTTCAAGGAAACATTTGGCACCTTTTACATCACTTCTCATGATTGCCACTTGTGCAAAGGATAAGATGTGCTTGAATAGTGTTACAGTTGGTTATGCATTTTCACTTAGAGTTAATGTGGCCTTGTTTTGTGCTTTGCCTATGTTGGAGTCCTAACTATTCCCAACATTATTCATCAACATCAGTTGATCAGCTTGTTAAAATACCATATGGTTTTAGCCTGGGCTGGGCTAATCTGGGTACTGGCAGAAATCTGGGATGCTTCTGGCTAGCCTGTGTGTGCTAAAAACCTATTTTGCCTGCCTCACATGTGCTACAGGTATTTAAGCAAGCCAAATTTTGCTGCCCAAATTGCAGACCATAGTAAAAAGGGCAAATCAGCAACTGCAAGTTGGGATGATTTTGGCTGTCTCCACTTTGCTAAATAACAAAGTATCCAGAACAAACATGAAATCAGCCAGGGGCATTCAGGAGAAGTATATGTGTGAGTCAGGGATGGGGTGAAGACACTTTCCCATACAGGTTATGCTAATTTTCCCTAAAAGTGGGGCATGGCCCCCAGCTCCCTGTTCCTATACCCGTGGAATAAAAACCAAATCCGGATTAAGTAATACCAGTGATAATGTCAGGTTTACAGAGTTCTGGACTATCAGGGACTCACCTTCTGTTCAAAACCATAGAATGCAAAGAGTACCCCTGATGCAGCAGAGCATTTCTATGTGTATTTTGGGATGATGTGCTCAGGTGGGTGGGTCTGTGGGGCATACTTTGGGGATGAGGACATGCTTGCTGATGTGAAACCTAATAGAGGCCTCCAGACTGGAATATGGCTGTGTACATGTTTCATTTGTAAAGTATGCATTATTCATTTTGAGATAGATTTTGGTGCAATTTTTCTGTGGTTGCCCGATCTTTTGGCCATTATGTTCGAGTAGTGTTTTGTTTTGGTTTTGGTGCACATTTTTCGGCAGCCTGTGCATTTTGGTACACATATCCTGGGAAGCTGGTGTGCCTTGTCAAGTCCTGTGACATGCTTTTCAGACTGGTTAGTTTGTGTGTGTGGCACACTGTGACAGTTTGATTTCAAGCATTCTGCTGGCTGATTGGTGCATGAATGCATCATTAGCTTCGCATGAGTAGGTCTTTGACAGCTGTAAAAATTAGCCAAAGGCACCTTTTCCCAGTCAGACAGACTTCTGAACTCATGGGTTTGCACAGCACCCATAATAACTAGTTCTGCTTCTGTGAAATGTCCAGCAGGGGAAGTGTCATTAGATGCAAGTCATATATTTCAATTCATTGGATCATAGTTCCCAGCTTTAGGCTCAAGACCCATGGTAGTGTACTTTTGAAACAGCAGGGGATGTGGACGATGTTAACCTTTGCCTGTATGAAGGGTTATGCAACCCTCTTCCCCTGAAGTTCTCCGAGGACAGCTTCCATACGGTTTAATCTATTGGAAACTTGTTGTACCTTCTTGGGCATCCTTTCCGCACCATGGTAAAAAATTTTCTTCAGCGTTGCCATGGTAGCGAGCTACGACGTCATAACGGGAACCACGTCAGCCGTTTTCGCGCCGACGCGGCCGGTTTACCACGGTCTCATTTTGGTCTCACTGTAAGACGGTTGGAGCATGCAAACATAATAAAGTACATTTCATTTGACTCCAAACTGTATGTTCTATAAGACTTCACATGGATTTAACAAACCTATTCTCACTACCGTTATTATCGAGGATGTTAACTGAGGTCATGAGCTATGACGGAAAACACATTACTTTTGGTCTTTGGTAATGCGATGGGAAATATATATCACAAAACAGGCTTTATATTCGGATTGCTAGAGGTGTAAGGAATCGAATGATATAAATTTGATGCATTTTATCTTTTATTTCATCAAAAAAGGTGCAATGCAGTAAACGCCGGACTTCGCTTCGACGGGCGGAGCGGCGTCGGCCGCGGAGCGATGAGTCTACAATGCTACGGCTTGCCTGAAATTAGGTTGTTAGATTTCAGCTAAAAAAAAACTGAGTTATCTAAGTTACGATTTTTAACTAATACGAGGTCATTCTAAGTCATTGGCCTTGGATAACCTTGGATGACCTAAGATGACCTTAGATGACCTAAAATGACCTTTTTGTGTTATTTGACAGTAGTGCGTGTTATTTGAGATGGTGTACTTTACTTCACCATCTGTTATTATGTACTAAAATGCTTCTGTAGCTCCGGGAACGCATTTAAGCCGACAACGCCGAATAACAAGCATTGATCTAGCATGGCCTGGGCCAGACTCCATGGGTAAAACACAATCATGTGATGTGCAGGTAGACTCATAATTGATTAATGAGCACTACGATATTCATTCCGTTTCGTATCACTTATTCTTTGGCGCTCATTTGCGCTTAAGCTGAAAAATTTATCCCTTTTTGCCAATATTTGACCTTTGATCCCGCCTGGAATGTCATTCGTTGACCTGAGACCTTAAGAAAAGATACCAGTCGCGAGACCTCGTCACGCGCAGCACGCTGGTTTGCTCCACAACACTCCAGAACGTACGGTGTGGAAATGGCCGCGGGCGTGCCCCCCTCCCGTAGGTTTTTGTTATGCAGAAGGCCCTGTACGGGCGAGCGTTAATTCCACAACTTTTCCCATCAGAAAAAGTTAAGCCCAATCAGTTTAGGACTGAAATCCGACCAAATTTATCATAACAGAACTTATTTATGGCGAAATCTTATTTATGACGAGGGACACAGAAAAACTGTGGGAAATTGTTCACTGTGAGTCAGAAGCGTTGCTAATTGTAAATGATCTCTGGATGGGATCGGTAAGTGGCTGTAGGGACCACCAAACAGCATTAATGAGATTACCATTTCATGCCTTGGTAACTGTTTTTTCAATGCCTTGTAAGTCGTCATTTGTAGTCATATCTTATGTACCTTTCACAGGTATGCACTTCTCACAAGCTGTGAATGTCATTCAGCAGCAAGTTGGAATGATAAGAGATGTCCATATCAGTTACAGTGACACAGTGAGTATACATTCTTGGACTGAGATTGCTGTATCTGTGTATGTGTGTGTGCACGAGCGAGCGCGTGCGTGCATGCGTGCTTGCGTGCGTTCGTGGAATGAAACTAAGTGAAACATCACAGAACTGCATTGATGACTCTCTCTCTCTCTCTCCCCCCCTCTCTCTCTCTCTCTCTCTCTCTCTCTCTCTCTCTCTCTCTCTCTCTCTCTCTCTCTCTCTCTCTCTCTCTCTCTCTCTCTCTCTCTCTCTCTCTCTCTCTCTCTCTCTCTCTCTCTCTCTCTCTCTCTCTCTCTCTCTCTCTCTCTCTCTCTTGCATTGCTTTCCAAAATGCTTAATCTCGTCAAATAAAAGCAGGGGCAGATCTTGACCTTCCCCATGGGTGCAGAGGCATCAGACTGGGGCGACAGGATTGATCAGAAATCAGTCACATTCTCAAAATGGTAAATTAGACTGTGATTCCAATCCTGACTAGACCTGCAGTGACTCTCACTGAAACTTAGACCAGTTCAAGTCAAAACTGGACCTGACTGAACAAGAAGCTCATCTTGGATCACACTGATAGTCAGGCATTTCAAAAATGGCCATGAAGGCCAACAACATGCAACATGGCTTCAGCTGCATTGGTATCAGAGAGCACATCCACTCATGAGTATGGATTTCTGGGCATTTAAGACTTGACACAGTTTCTGTTTTTAAGGAAGGAAAATGAAATATATTGTTGAAAAAGAGGACAAAAAAGCGAACAACATGGCTTGACTTACCTAAGTGTTTGAGCTCATGTCAGCCCTGAGAATCCCCTTAGACGTAGATGCATGAAGACTGGAGGCCATTTTCATATTCAGTGAATATAAAAATGGAGGAAAGGTTTACTACATTTGGTTTATTTTTACACATGCAGCAGTATATATAGTATTCATCATAATGCTGCCTCCTGAGGCAACATTGCAAGTGCATGAAACATGGACAAATAAAAGAAGCAGTTTATGCCAGCAACAAGAAGTTATCAGTGCAGATCATACCATGTTAAACAGGTATTTTTCTGTACATGAAATGTAGGGAGTCAGTCTACACACTAGACATAGTACCCATTATTTTTGATAACATGGACATGATTGCAGCAATAAGAATTATGATTTGTGTTTTACTTCAAAGCAGAGCTCATCAGATGGCTACCATGTGTGTAGACTTGTGATTTTGCATACTGCAATGGCACTGGAAATGCATATGTCTTGTATTGCGAAATGCACTGTGTTGGTTAACGATAATTTCACCATGTTCCAGAACCCTTTGGAGCATGATCTGGTGATCAATATGACGAATGATGGGATTCGTCTTCTGTTTGATCCAGTGGGACAGCGTCTGAAGGTATGTGATCTGTTGACTTGTCATTAATGTGACTGATATCATTCCTGGTATCTCAGGCAGCCGTCAGATGATGGAAGATCGTGCCGTAGTCTTTTTTTGATTCACCAGGATTGGCTGGCTTCCAGTCCTGCTGCTGGCCACCTCTTCTCTCTCACGTTTTAGACGTCATCAGTAATGTTGAGGTCTCTTATGTTAGCCACTGTTGCATCAGCTGAGCTGTTTTGGTTCGTGTCATACCACTCTGAGTAATCATTTTAACTGTGATGACACCCTTTCGGTACTGATGTGGCATCCATTTGCGCCCTGTGGCACCCACCGTTTTTCAGAAGGCACATCACATCGTCTACTAGGGCAGCGATGCTGCCAGCGCCTGTATGGTGTCAGCAGGACAATCTTTAGCAATTACTATTGCACTCTTCTGGTGTTGCATGTTTTCCTTTGTCGTTACGTGCTTTGTTGTGTACCATGCGCGTCTTTTTCAGCGTTTTGAGGGCGATTCTGATCTTAGATGCATGAAGACTGGAGGCCATTTTCATATTCATTGAATATAAAAATGGAGGAAAGGTTTACTACATTTGGTTTTATTTTTACACATGCAGCAGTACATATAGTATTCATCATAATGCTACCTCCTGAGGCAACATTGCAAGTGCATGAAACATGGACAAATGTGATCCTTGTGTTGTGTCTCGGGCGATCATTTGGTACTTATATTGGGTTCTTTTTGCTGCCCTTTCAGGCTTAATGAAGCTTTTGTCATTTTGTTTTCAGGGCTCATGCATTAACAACCGGCCGATTTTGATTTGCAGTCTCTCATAAGGCAGCCTGGCTGGCAGACATCTGTTGACTGGATGAAATGAATTCGTGGCAACAGTGGAAAATAAAAAATAAAAACTGTGAAGCAATTTATGTCTTGAAACATGTTTCATGTACCAGAATTTCTCTGATTCGAGTAGAGTGGCTAGCTATACATCATGGGACAAAAAATGGTTCCATGAAAAGTGACTAGTCAACTCAGCTGGCCATCCAAGTAATTAGGCAAGCATAAAATGGAGCAGGCAGGAGTCCTCGGTCCGTCCTTATGCCCCGTAAACACGCGCAGAGGAAGGGGGTTTCGCGCTAACGCGCAATGGAAAGGGGCACTTTTGTGCCCCCTTTCCATCTGTGCCCCTCCTATTTGGGAAACGGAAAGAGCTGGAGACACGAAATGTGGAGGGCAGGGTAGGGTCATAATGAGTTGCAGTGTGTGCATTTTCATGGCCCAGGTCAGCATCTCCGAGGTCAAATTGGGCCGATAGAGTCAACTTTGGACACCTTCTGTACATATACACACATAGACACATATATCTCCTGCCATTCCGTACGGCTTTTCCTACGAAAAGGGAAAAGGGCGCGTGTTAGTGCGTTAAAACGTAGAATACATCTTCCATTCATTTGGCGTCTTGAGTGAATGTTTCGTGTCGAGTTCATATTAGGTCTTTGACCTGTGACGGCATTTTTTTCGTTTCGTGCAACACGGCATATTGGTGCAGGTTAAGTATATATGAGAGCACTGAACGAATCATTTAGCGTATTTTCAGTGAAGATAGCCAACATCGGTACATTTGGTCACTTGCAGCGTTCACTGGCGACTGCAGGGTCGGAGGAAGTGAAGCGAGGATTTTTTGATGAATGTGATGCATCTGACGTCCTCGATCTTGGATGAAGTTCATGGCCCAAATTTATGTGATCTGTTTACATCAAAGTTATTTCGTTACAATGAACTCAGTTAGATGATTCGATTTTACAAGATATATGTATATATATACATATATATATATATATATATATATATATATATATATATATATATATATATATATGTGTGTGTGTGTGTGTGTGTGTATATAGATATATATATAAGGTATCGGTTTGCGCAGAGGTGTTTTTTTACTAGGTTCTTTGAATACATATAACATACAAATGGACATGCTGCAAACCAAGTCTAGATCTGGTCACAAGCTGGGTGACCTGGATCTTTGATGACCTTGACATTGACTGACCCTCGCTTTGGTCTTGGTACATCCATCAGTTATCCCCGAATGATGTCGGCTGGTAATGTCAAAGCGGTAATGTTATGTAGAGGGCCAGTCCTCTCGCAAAGTTCCGTTTATCCGCGACAAGCGTTATTTTCGTGATGTTTGGCTTCGAATGCTTCAAATTTTAGAAATTCCCGGCTGATTTTCGATTTCTTTACGTCAGTCGACGAGTCCTTGAGTTACCACAGATGTCTTCCAGCAGCAGCGATCAGTTCCGACCCGTTCTCGAGATTTCAAGAAAAAACGGGTGGGGGCACAAAATTGACCCCCCTTCCATTGCGCATGTTAATCAGTTAGTCAAGGAAGCAGACCTGAGCAAAAGATGACCCGGAATTTATGACAGATCATACGACTGGTCACGTGAGCAAGTTATATCAACAACTTGCTCGCGACGTCTGCTTCATGCCATGTACGCTATAACTAATTAATTATGTTTGCGTGCTTCTAAACTTTTTCCGGGAAACTGCGTGCTGAAAACGTTATCAGCGTCATTTTTTTCAGGCCAAGTCTGGTTATGAAAAGTCATCTAAGGTGGAACATTCCCTTCAGAATCATAGATTTAACCGGCTCAGACCAAGGAGTTGCATTATGTCCGGTCCAGAGTCCCCGTCCTGGACGCTGGGGTCCTTTGAGCCTTCTGTTAGCCCTGTGCTCCGGTCGAGGGAGCCGGCTGTTGGAGCACACCTGCGCAGAGAGATGGACTGTGTCTTATCACGTCTTATCACGGCTCGAGCACCCAGTCACCCGACTCCCGCTCCCCCGGGGCCGTCCCATCTGCGTGCACCGGATGGCAGCCAGCCGCCGCTCTCTGGCAGCGCTCTGTCGACGCCGCTGCCAAGGCCGCCTCGGCCGCGGCAGACCAAGGTCGTCGGCCGGTCGACCGCTTTCAGCGCCTTTTTTGTGCGTAGCTGAATGATGCCTGAGCAGGTGGTGGGTGCGGCCCGCCCCCCATCGGCGCCGGCGTCGTGCGCCTGCGCAGTGCGCAGTCTCGGGGAGGGGGTTGGTCGGCTCGGCTTGGCTCGGCTCGGCTCGGCTCGGGTTAGGCCAGGTCAGGGCAGGGGGTTAGGCCACCGGCGTGACGGGGTCCGACCTCGGCAATGTTGGAAACCTGGTTTTTCTTCCTGGTGTCGGAGTACAAATTCTCTTAAAGTAGAGAATAAATAAAGTAGTAAAGAGTATAAAATATCATGCATTTATGTGAAAAACATGGACTTACTAGGTGCTTTGCAAGCATATGTGGCCAGCAGGGACGGATCCAGTGGTTCCATTTGGGAGCTCCATGTAGGCTCAGGAAATCAGTTTCCTGGGTCTACATGATAGGTCAGCAGAGTTGTTGAGGGGGGAGGGGGACGGGAGGGAAGGCGGCTGGCCGTGGGTTCGGAGGAGTGTTTCTTCAGCGGCCGAGTATATATTCAGCGGCAGACCAGAGGGGGGAGGGGGGCAACTTCAGACTCTGGTTGAGTAAGAATACCCATGTCTTTTGGTGGTGGGGTAACAAATGATCATTTTGGAGTACAGAATTTTCCTTGGAGTATCATTTTTTTGGTGCTCCTTGACACCAGAAAACGACAGTTTTTCTAACACTGGACCCTTGTCTTCCGCGTTGGTTTTTATGAACACTGTTATCTTGATGGGATATGGAATGAAACGTGTCTGGCGAAGCTCAGGTTTTCATTATGGCAAACAAAGAAGATACGTTTTCTACCAGGCTGTGGCTGTGACGCTCTTTGAATAGTTAGCTGGTGGCATATGCGTTCAACAATGACATTTTCTTGCAGGTAATCGAAGTTTACAACCTGAGCAAGCTTCGGCTGAAGTACAGGTAAGTGTGACTTTGAACATGGTCCCCGTGAAAAGGTAGTCTTTACCGAACTTGTTCGTAACATAGTGATTATTGTCACCAGTTGATTATCGTTTTCTGCAATGAAACATTGGTATAAGTCAAGGTCTGGGCATTGTTTTGCAATGATTAATTAGTTTGGTAAGACATTTGCTTGGTACAAGTCATTTTGGAAGGTAGGTGAGGAAATAAACATTTCGTTGTGCGCAGTGTCTCGTATTTACAATGCTTCGTGTTGATTTATTTTCTGCCATTCGTTTTCTAGACCCGTCGTATTAGACGTTTTCAAACAGTGCAACTTACTTCATCGGGCAGTTGGAATGTACCGGTTGCTCTAGGTGGTCCGATGCACAATGAGAGTCATTGTCACAGGGTTGGCGTTTCAGCTGTTTGAAATGAATTTCTGCCACTTAGCGGTTAAAGCCGATTAAAACCGGTGTACAGTGGCAGAAAATTTTAGGAATCGATTTTTGTTACTACACTCAAACATCCAAAGCATATTCACTTAGGCTCCAGTGTATTCAAAGTAACCTTCATCTGAAAGTTGTTTTTATTTTTCATTTCGCCGCAAATTTACTTCATTGTTGCCCAAAATACCTTAATTAGGCAATGAATGAATGAATGCATTGCATTGCGGTGGAAAATTCTCCCCGCAGTGAACATGGACTTGTCTGTTGCAGGCAGCGTGCTCTCTGCAGATACGATCTATCATTACAGTCTAAAGTGGCGCATTCGGCGTCTTCCAAAATCGAAAGAGCTGAAAGCGTGTTTTGCACGTTCTTTGCGAGTGGGATTTCATACATGGCGGTCAGTCTGAAAAATTCAGATCGAAGTGTCAGTCAGTCAGTGTGTCCGAGCGTCTAGCGCCCGAACGCGCCAGCCGATCGCGACCCAAGTGGCAGTATTGGGTGCGCCGACTCGGCGGGCAGATTGTGGTTCTGCGTTCGAAGCGATTCGTGGCATGTGGCGCGTGCCACATAGCGCGAGCCGGACCTCTGCACAGTTCAGTTAATCACGGAGGCAGGTCAAGCGACAGGTGCTGTTGACTGAAGACGTCGTGACGTAGGTCTCACTTGCGAGTACTCGCTTTTGTGGTCGGCATCGACGTGCGATCCACGTGACGATCCTCAGGCACGTCTTTCGATTTGGACTCGGCGGGGGGGTCTCCGAGTGCCGTCAGAAGTGACCTAGGCGGTTGAAATTCGGTGGTTACCAGCACTAGGGCTATTCAACGATATCCCACATGATGGACGTGGTCCAGCGGGTCACGTGCGCCTGTTGTACACTTTTGTGTTTCTTATGGGCCAGTTGCCGGGACGTAAACGTACAGTTTGCTTCGGTGATGGCCTTGAAAGGCGGACGGACAGCTGGCGATCAATTTCGATGGCATTAGCCCGAAACGTGGGTGCCTCTTGCACGTGAAGCTCGAGATGCCTAAGCGATTAACATCCCTCCTTTATCGTCGCAAAACTATTACCGCTTGGATGCTCAAAATTAGCGGGCGGGAGCACGTGGCAGGGCAGACCTCAAGCTCAAGTTTGCCCTTTGTCATTCAGGTCTTTGGTTTGGGATCCATTGATGCTGGAGGCACCAAAATTTGTGTTAGGCTGACGGTCACAAACGCCATCAAGTAGGGATGCAGTGGATATTCGGCCGGATATTAGAGATAACCCGGTATCCGGCCGGATATGTATATGGTCCGGATACTGCAGGACATACAGCGTCCCGGTGTAAGATCAAGGCGTTGTTCTAATGTCAGCGCACCAATCCGTTTCAGGAGAAATGCGCCTTGTTATATTAGATTGTTGATGTAACTGGCGGTTCAAAGGTCTGTCTGGAGCACTACTTTTCCGTCTTAGTTCGGGAGTGTTGAGACATATTTTGTAAGAGCGGGACTCCAGCTGAAAGTTGTGAATCAATGGCTAGCATGTGCTCATCAACCCAGTTTGTGTATCTTCCTGTTTTCGAAGCATGTTTTTTTTCTCAGTTCTCTGATGCAGATGCATGAAGGGACAATATGCTTCAAGAGACATACCTTAGTAATCGTAAAGAATGTTTATCAAGCCAGGTATTCTAGGTCTACGAAGGCGCTATTATGGCATTCTGCGTATTCTGGAGCCTTTGCCCATGGGTGTAATCTCGGCGGGGGCTGCAGAAGACATGTCCCGCGCAGTTTTCCAGGAGTGGTGGTTTATCCTCCTAATTTTTAAGGTATCAAACAGGTATTTCCCATTGGTGACACAGTTTCTCGATTTCTGATTTTTACCCTTCGCCCTACCTATTCTTGGTTGACTGCAGCCAGCTTGTCCCCTCCCCCCAGTTTCTGTACCGTGGCTACATCCATACCGTTGCCTTTAGTGAGAGATGGTGACCGCTATAATTGTTGTGTTCTTTATTCATTTGTTTACTTTTTACAAGGAAACCTATAAAAATCTCACAGTAGGTGCATGCACAAGGCGCAAATTCACAAACTGTTAACATTTTTATGTGGTATTTGTCCAGTTTTTCATACTTTTGTTTTTCATTCAGTCTTTTTCAACTCATATTTTCAGTTTAAGTAGTAAATAAAACTAGGTAAGCATAATATGCGGTATCCGGCCGGATATCCGGCAGTCCGATCCGGCATATCTAGTATCCGGCCGGATCGCAAAAACCCCGATCCGGTGCATCCCTACCATCAAAGACAGGCCAGGCTTTGGGCACCAGTGGCAAGATGCCGCCCACGTGGGCGCGCCACTGGTTGGACTTAGGATTCTCCGTTTGCGGGGATGTACACGATTCATTTTTACCTGCATGACTGCATGACGGGACGGCAGGTGCATTTTCATGGGTGTAATGCTGGTTCTAAGCGGGTGCACAGTCCAGTGTGATACAAAGCTTTGATTTGAACAGCAAACCAACCGTGTAACGCGTTGATTTACCTCTACTTCTTGAACGATTACTTGTGATCATGCTGAAAGGGTGGAGGTGGTGACAAAACTTAAAAAGTTAATCCGAAACTCCATGAATGTAGTCATTACAACAAACAACTGAATGTGTTCTTACCAAATTCTTTTGCAGGCTGCTCCCAACCCGGCAGTGTAAATGTGATTTAGATACATAGGAACAGGGAATGGCGGCGTACAACCACGGAATTTTTACGGCTATTATACAGCTAAAACTGCCTGGACCTCATCAGAACATGCCAGCTGCCACATACCCGTCCTGAGGATGAATTTGAGGAGTACTGCAATGTGCAGACCAGTTGAAGCAGCTGGGAACCCGTCTGGAATATCTCCACCTGTTGGCTCTGCAGTCTGGTTGATTTTGTGTGCAGCGCACGCATATATATTTGCAATGTTATTTACAATATTTAGAGTAAGCGTGACATATATTGTGTTACAGCTAGCTAGCAAATGTATATTGCCCAGCCAGGACGTACCGAATGTGTGGTGAATATGTTCTTTACTGCATGTTTGAATGAGGAAGGCTATGGTTGGCTATTATCACTGCCTTTCAGACAGCATGTGTTAGCGATCTGCACCTGATACACTTGCTGAATGATAGCTAAACACTATATTAGTAAAATGTTAACTATTTGGTACGACTGTTCTCACGTCCAATTTCGTACCAGTTGTAGATGTATGGCGGCAAATATGACTGGACTACCAGTACTTTCCCATGGTACTGCTTAAATAATAAATATCAGCAGACTCCCTCGAAGTGTTCCAGCTTTTAAGTACGATCGTTTATTTCCCTGGCTTTTCTTTACTGGTAGTTACTTGAGACACTGTGGCTAAAATTGCAATTTTCGATGGCAAATGATACCCAACCACGGAAACAGATGCATCCCAGTTGTGGAGGTAATCAAATCTGAACATCATTTTGCAAGCCCGAATAGGACATCATTCTCGCAGCTACGGATCTGTTGTGCCGAGATACCGAACCAGTGTTACGAATGGCGCTCTGCGTTCGGGCGCATTCCTCCCCCCCTCCACGCCCCCGCCCGTCTCGGGCGGGTTAGTGCTAGGAATGGCACTCTGCGTCCAGGCGCATTCCTCCCCCCTCCCGTCTGGGGCGGGTTCTGAACGTGTTTCTTCAGCCGCCGCCGCCGGCAGCTCGTGATAACGGTCGGCTCCCATGCGACTTTCCAGAAGGCCCACTAAGGTGGGGAAGTCTGTGCGAGCGTTGTCGTACGCTTGACTTGTCGGTGGGTGGTTGAAGTGCCGCTCTGGTAATTTCCCGAGCGTTCGAAGATGGCGGGATATGAAAGGACCTCTCGCGGCTGCCTGCGTCAGTGCAGAAAGCACCTTTAAATGTATAAGTCTGAGCCACAATAACGTGCACCACGAGAAAAAAAGCTGAGATTGGGTTGATCGGTGCTCTGGTCGAATCGGTGGCAGAAGACAGATGCCTGCGTAGGGAGAAGTGCTGCAGGAATATTTTCAGCTTCACCATGAGGAAAGGCTGATCCAGAGGAAGATCGGAACACAGACCGTCCGCGTAATGATGATGTGGACAGTGCTCGCGTTGTCATTGCACCGGAGCGGAAGGTGATAACGAAGCTGCATAGGAAGCTTGACCAGTACCGAGCTGTCGACAAAAAGAAATGCAGAAGGCCCATCCCGCAAGTGTAGAAGGAACTTAGGTGCGGCCGTAAAGTCCTCTGACTTTGTCCATGTCGGCGCCATGAAAACGACCAAAGTTGGGAAGACAAAGATTCCTTTCGGCCAGGGGGATCAGCGATTGGGAGCCAGGCCGTCGAGGTTTCATGTTGGGAATCGATAAGTTTCCTTCCTGGGAAGGAGAGCCCTGTTTTTCAACAACACCAGACCACTGAAAGAGCCCGCCGTCAGACGGAAGAGCAAGCGAAGCTGGTGGCAGCTGCCAAATTGGAATTCTCGTCTAGCGATAACACATAATTGACGGACGGACGGACGGACGGATTGACGGACGAGTATGACCCGCAGCCGCTCGCTATGGCTTCTTTGAAGTGGCATTGCAGGAGAACCAAGAGCACCGTCACTGCTGGTCTGGCAGCAGCCCTCGATGGGACCAAGCTCAGTGGTCGTGTTGCGGTCCACCTGCTATTGGCGACGGCCTCGGCTTTCGGGCACGGCTCCCGGGAACTGGCGGTCAGTAGAAGCTCGAGCAGCCGGTCGCGGATATTGCAGAGGTGAGAGAGCTTTTGCGGAGGAAATTCGGCATTCGTTTCCCTCGTCACCCAATCTGGTGGTTCACAGGGATGGCAAACTTGACTTGCTTGACTATGGAAAGGAGAAGTTGGATCGATTCTATGCCATTGTGTCCGATCCAGGAAGTTTGTCGGTGTTTTGGAGCTCGCAAGCGGAACTGGCACAGCGCCAGCCGACGCTGTCGCCCATTGTCGGAAGACTGGGAGGTGTCGGATAATGTTGTCGGAGTGACCTTCAGCACCGACACCAACAATCCTGGACAAGTGCTGAGAGCATGCATGCTTCTTCAACAGAAGTTTGGACGACAGCTTCTTCACTTCGCTTATCGTCATCATATCTCCCAACTGGTGGCAGAGGCGGCTGTCTCCAAGATAACTAGACCTATAGGCACACCAGTATGGCAGCCTAGTTGAATGAACCACGGAAAAGATCTGTGTATATTCCAGAAATATACCAGATTTTGGTAGGATCCTACTAATGGATCCTACCAAATTTTGACTTGACCAAAATACGACTTGATCGATTTACTGTGCGTTGAGGACAATTCGGAAATAACGCGAAAACGAACATTCTTTTGCCAGACGACTGCTTGACGCCCGACTAGACAGACGATTTGACTCAGGACACGAACACTTCAGCACAAGAAGCTGTGCGTCGTAACTCTCAGTTATCAAACACAGTTATTTTTGTAACGATGGCCGACGTACGCCTGATGAGCTACAAGACTGAACACTTGACCCCAAGGGTATGAGCATCCTAACTCGTTATCAATTAAGCTATTTGTATGGGGTTTAGGGTAAACGTGGTCGTCCATTGCATGCTTTAGTGGTTGCTTTCTGAAGTTACTGAAGCCTTCGGTAAGGATTCTTCCTTTTTTTGTTAGTGTGAAGAAGTTTTCGACATTTTTCATCATCTCGTTCGTTTCCTTCCGCTGCTTCTTTTGTGTTTGTATAAATTTATGCATTGTGATGGATACGCGTTGTTTGCATGGGCATGTGCTAATTTTTTATGTCAGTGCGTGTGCATTATTTCTGTGGTAAAAAAAAACATCCGTGAGGAATGCCCCTGGCTGAAATATTGAGATGAATTGACCGGTTTTCATGTCTTCCAGTTTTATGAGCTTAACCCTGTTCCCGGAGGGCTAGACGGTATGGCCGATTCCCTGCAGGGGGGCGAATTCCCCCCCCCCTCGAGAACTACAAACGGCAATCGACTTGCCATGACGTGAACTACATTTTTGAAAAAAGAAGCTTCCAAAATTTTGAAAGGAGTGGACACAAGGCGCAAAAATATGGAAACGGGGGCACTTTTGGACTTCTTATAATTTTGTTCTTTGTGGACCAATTTCAATGAAATTGACATGAATCGAGAGGTTATGGATAGGACTTTTTGCATGGATACGAACATTTGAAATTTTGAGAAAATTCATAGGCGTTCACGTGGTTTCAAAAATAGGGCGATTAGTTTTTCAACAACTGAATGAACACAAAAGGTGAAAGCACTGTTTTGGCTTTTGCTAATCATGTTATGCCGAACAAGTACAAATCGTATTGCAATATTTGTATAATGTTAGCACAGGCGGTGCCAGGGACATGAAAACTGTCATGGTCACATGTTCTTCAGATCAGCTTGTGACCTTTGACGTTAAATGACATCCAGTGACTTTGGAGTCACTTGGAATGATCTCGTGTGCTTTTAATATTATCTGTAAACGTTTTCAATCATTTCAATTCACTCAATTTCAAAAACTTCATTTTACGACTATTGTGATGTAAGGAACGCGCACTGGCATTTTAGGTCATAGCTCCGTGACCCACCTGATATCAAGCTGAAACTTGATACACAAGTAGAGGGCACCTTTGTACGTTATATGTATTCCGGGTTTGGCGTTTAAAAAATAGCGCCGAAATTATTACTTTAAAAGCAAATTTTGACCTTTGACCTTGACCTGACCTTCCAAAGTGATCTCAGATGAACAAAATTGTATTTGCAGGTTGCCTAACTATTTAGCTATACATTCATATAAAGTTTTAAGTTCTGCCGTAAAAACGCTTTTTTGGCAGTCAGTTTTCTTTTACCCTCAACAAGGCCAGAAGTGGCCTGAGTTGCCTCCCAAAAACGTCGTCTGACTCCGCCCCTGAACAAAACGGAATTTCGGAATTTTGTCACATTTCGTAGAAAGAATGGCTAGGAAAAGTGACCAAGCTCGTGAAGCTGCGTTAAAAACCCTGAAATTGGCAAGCAAAAAACCCGAGGAGGGCGGATGCAACCACCTTCTGCCGTGAATAGGGTTAAGGCTTTTACCACAGGCTTTGTGGTGTTGAGCTTAATTGCCTTACTTTGATGTATGCTAAATGAAGTATTGTCATATAAGTTTTCATGTAAGGCTCATATAAGACTTGGTAAATTACTACCTGAAATAAACTGTTCTTGTGTATATGGTATTATTTGGCAACAAGAAACATGGCAGTTACCACTGTCATTAGCCACACATAACCCTACCATGCAGCCTCCATTATGCCAGTCAGTGCTTGGCATACAAGTGATTTAGCGGTGCATCACATATAGATAGTTCTTTGGTTCTAGGCTGAAATGTAGTTTCATACATGTCTAGGGGTTCCAGATGTGGGTCGTGCTTTTCAGATGCAGAGATTGGGGTGACTGGCTTGTGTGTTTTATTATTATGAACTCTTCGAATGCATAGCAAGAAAATATTTAGTTTTTTGCTCTGTAAGCTGACGAAATTAATGCACTAAGATCTTATCAGTTTTTCATAGTGTATCCAAGCTGATTCAAAGATTTGCTGTGAATGATATAAGTACTTTACGGCAATATGTCGAGATCATTTGCTTTGCTTGTTCTGTTTGTTTTTCCTAATATTTGGATTGTTATTTTTGTGACAGGGTGAATGAGCACAGAAGTGTACTTTGCGAGCTGGATGCCATTAGTCTTCTACAAGATGCTACGGAATTTGCTGACCTTGGTGATAATGCATCACCTGGTCCAAGCTCTATACTTTTCATGATTCGTTGTTTCTTCTGATACATTTTGCATCACTTGCTATGAGTGAGACCACTGAGTTTAATTAAACCAGCAGAACAGTATTGTTAAGCTGCATACAGTGGATTATCCCAGTAACTTTTCCAATATGTAAATGAAAATCATGTCTGTAATGTGGAAGGTAAAGCGCTGGTTGTTCTGTCCTGACCAGCTGTGCTTGAGTCACCTGGACGCTTGATATTTCCCCACCTGTCAGCTGGCAACTGGCATGTGTAGGAGCACCTTTGCTTCCTTACGGCTGTGCCGTTTATATCTAGGTGTTACAGGTTCCCCTCAGAGTTGTTATTTGCTTAGATTACCCATACGGGTGTGGGGTCCAGACTGAGCAACAAACTGCTTCAGTATGGACTTCGATCCCAAAACACGTAAGTTGACTGTTCTGCCCAAATTTTCTAAAAAAAAATGTGGTAATGTCTCAATCTTTGTTATATGAAAAATGGTGTACATTGAGACGGAGAAAAAGACTCGTTTTTTTTATTTTTTGTTCATGCAGTTTTGGCAGAGTAGACGTCCGTGGCATCCTTTGTGATGTCTTCAATAAAGCGCTCCTTCCCCCAGTATCTCTTTTAGTCCCTGTTCTGTTATCCCTACATTTGGGCCGATGATTGAGTGCATAACAGGTCCGATTCCTGTCTTTGGTTTGCCGCGGGCACAAATTAGTTGTGGTCTGCTGCACTCTTCAAAGTCCATCATTGTTCGGCCCCTTCATCATCCCCGTGAGTTTTTGAAAGTCTCCCACTTAAGGATTGCTGAATTGAAATTAGTAAATAAACACATAACGCACAGTCAGCCTAACCACAACTAGGAGCTTTTAAACCCTCGTTCGTATAGGGAGGGTGCGGGGATGATGCGGCCCCACCCCTGGGATTTTCCGAGAATAAATTTCGAACAGTGTGTTTATTCCACCGGGAAGTTGGTGTACCCTTTGTGGCATCGTTTTCGTATCTTATGGATTAAAAATTTTCATCTACGGTACTATGACTACGAACTATGGCGTCATAACGAGAACTATATTAGCCATTTCGCGCCCCAACGCGGCTGGTTGGCAACGGTCTCATCGTTGTCTCACGGTAAGATGGCAGGAGCGCGTAAATGCAATAAATCGGATATCATTTTTCTCAAAATGTTATGTCCTATGCATACATATATTTGGTAGGTTTATGCTGCCTGTTGGGATTGTCGAGGGTGCAAGACTAGGGTCATGGGCTACGGTGGTTAGCATGTTGTTTTTTACCTCTGAAAATGCGATACAGAATGCGCATCGCAAAGCAATCTATATATTCGGATGTTTGGGCTGTTAGGAACCGAAGGATATAAAAAAGGTCCAATTTTTGCTTGATTTAATGAAAAGAGAGTGAACTGCGGCGAAGCTCTGACTTCCGCCCCGATGGGAGGAGCAGCCGCTCCGCTCATCGGGGCGGGAGCCAGGCCTTCGCCGCATTCCACGTGATGAGCCTGCAGTACCACCACAGTCCTAAAATTAGTTTTTGTGATGGATATCGCCTGAAAAACTCTTTTAGACACACAGGCCGCGATTTTTAGATAGTTCGAGGCCAGTCTAGGTCACTGGCCTAAGTTAACCTTGGGTGACATAAATGACCTTGGATGACCTAAGAATGCCGTAAGACGTGATTCGACAATAGGTTTAGTTAACTCAGATACTACCAAGAACGCAATAAGCCGACGACCCCGCTGGGCCAGGATGGACCCATCATGACCAGGATCAGAATTTATGGGTGAAATGCAATCATGTGCAGTACAGACGGACTCATAATGGACTGGGAAATGCAATACCCGTTTCGCTTCATTTTTGACGTTCATTTAGGGTTGAACTCGAAAAACATCTCTTCCTACCAATTTTTGACCTTTGACCCAGCGTGGATGGTAGTCCGTTGACCTGAGACCTTAAAACGGGCTACTAGTTGCGAGATCTCGTCTCGCGCAACAGGCTGGCTTTTTCCACAACGCCCTAGGACGCACAATGTGGAAATGGCCGAGGGGATCGTACCAACCTCGGCGTCGCACAGAAAACCATACACGGGCGAGAAGTAATAAACGGGTGCACGGGTAAGAGGTAACTAAACTTCGTATGTTTAGTATCGAACTAAAAGACCTAGGTAGTTAGTAAAATGGAATACGTCGTCAGCGCCGGCCGCCGTCACGCCTCCACAGCACGGTGCGATAGGCTGACAAGGTGCCTTTGGGGACGGCCGCTCTGTCGGCGCGACAGCAAGCCAAGCCGCCGGTCGCCGTCACGCCGTGGCCGCACGGTACACGGCAGCCGAGTTCGGAGCGTGATGGAGTTGGGTATGACTGCTGAAACGGAGCAGCAGCAGGCTTAGCATTGACGTTTTATTAAATAAACGAAATACTGTGATACCGCATGATATCATGGGCATTAATCATAGGTAAGCCTCATTCATTATCAAGAGCAAAATATGAGCATTCCTTTCCGTGCGGAGACCCATAGTCCTATTTCATTGCAATTAAGTTTTGTTTTTAGAATTTCTAAAGCCAGGCGCCGCAGTTTTCTTTCATATAAACCAGCAAACAGGCGATTAAATTGGAAGTTTTCTTGAGGCTTGTGACATGGACCAATGCATTTTTACTCCCTTCGCCTACCGTATTGGTAAGAAAATTGTAAACCATTCCATTCACGGTGTATTCCAAACTCGTATTATAAGGCAAATACCGGACATTCGTTTTTGTGGCATTCGTTTTGTGACATTCGTGGCATTCGTTTTTGCTACCATGTATGCGGCACTATCGTTTTCACTTGCTGGTGTGGATATTGTAAACGAACCGTTTCAAACAAACTGAGTTTCTGTAATTGGCGTTGCACTGTTAGCATACGTTTCCAATAAGCAGTTAACAGCAGGTCGCTCCATCAGAAACGTCATGCTCCGCTGTATGCTGACACAGCACGTAAGAGGCATGTTGGGCGCTCCGTGTTTTTATTGTCAGCAGTTTTCGTAGCTGGTACCGTTACTCCCGGGCCTGCGCGCCCCTATTCCATCGTCTTTAGGTGATGATGGCGGCGCACGTTGTTTGTACAGTAATTGCAGTATGAATAAAAGTAATAACTGTTCTTTCGGCATTCATTTGTCCAGTTGCGTATCCAACATAGATGTCCTGAACAAATATTTCGTATCTCTTTGTGTTGAACTCTGCAGAGGTTAGATGTGTGGGCAAGGATACAGGTTAAACGCAAAAGCCGACATCACATTATTCCCAAAAACACGATTACGATTCAGAAAAAAGCAACAGCAGACCGCCTGCACCCAGCCTCGAACCCAAGACACTTGTTAGCATTCAGTATCGACAGCGTATGCTAACTCCGGTACACAGCGTAACGCCTTTCGCTTCCAGGACCGGCCACGTCGCCGATGGTAAATTGGCTAGGGCGTCTGTTGGGAGAGTTTTCTTCATTTTCACACATTTCGAGGCATGAAAAATAATGAGGACTGGATCTCAAATCTCCAAGGCATAGCGAGTCTAACGGCACCTTATTTGTGAAAATCGAACCATTGGAACGCCTCATATTGACCGGTGAATTAGCATTGTGACCAGCGGAATTTCCGCCTTTGCCAGCCACGGCGAAGTTGTGCTTCCATATCGAATTGGAGGGGGCGGGCTGTCTCCACATGCGTCTGTCCGTCTCGTTACCGGAGATCTTCTTCAAGCGTTTCAAGTGGGGATGGGGCACATTGATCGGAGCAAGTTTGAACCCATGATGCGTGAAGATCTGGAGCCAACAGTGGCCGAGACGTTTCTCTCTTCCTAGGACCGTCTCGTCGTCGTCTGCCGCGAGAAGCTGGCCGAAATCCAGCCATGCGATAACTGTAGTGGGTTCTTGGAGCTCACGATGGTCGTCTATGGCGAAGAGCTTCCACGGAGGGTCAGGTTTCTCCTACTGGGTGCTCTCCGCCGTGCCAGATGGATGGGGCGCATGAGGGATCAAGATCTTCTTGCTTCGCTATCAGTTCTCTGTGGGTGTCAGCGGTTTGGATTCACTCAGGCATTTCGTCTTTTCATCGTTATCCTGGACGTCAGGGCATGGTTCTGCGCTCCATCGGCATCCAAAGCCCCGGTGCACGACCTGGCCTTCCTGCAGAGCTTGATCAGCTACCTGGGCGCTGAAATATCGAAAGCGACCACAAAGAAGTTCGTCAAACACCTCTGGTATCTCAACGAAAAACTGGCTGGTCTGTTGTTCTACTCGACAAAGGCGTGCTGTGTGTGAGATGAAGAGGAGATTGATCGCGGCACACCAGGAACAGGGATCGGAGAGTCTGCCCAGCGATCGCAGGTGGATCTCGCCGGGAAGACCATCAGGTTCTTCATCGCGGCAAAGTCTTAGGGGGCCGTGAAGGCCTACGGGTCAACACAGACTTCCTTGCCGCCGATCCCGCTGATTGGGAGACAGCACCTGGCTTCAGGGACGCCAAATAAGTCCTGCGCGGGGTCTTGGTGGTGAGCGACTTCTCCCAGCGAGGCATTGTGACTCTTATCGAAGCGTACAACGAGATACCGACGACAGATGAAAGGCAAAAGCATTACCTGCTGCAGGTCGTCGAATGGCACTATCGCCAGTACCCCGAGGCGACGGGGGGCTGCATTGTCATATCCACCTAAGCCACCCTGGTGCCGATAGAGTCAGTGACATATGACCTGAGACGGGCTATGTGAGGTGTCATTCGATCCATTGTGTCATTAGGAGTACCATTATGTATATTGTATGCATATCATGGTCATGATTTGAAAAGCCGGATCACGAAATGCATGTTTGCAGCCATTGTAGACCGTGGACCTCACCATGGCCGAATCTCTCGGAGGCCACACGTCCACGGAGATGGAGTTCTTGTTGGGAATAGGAAGAATAGTCTTGTTTGACTTAATGGGCTCGGAATACAGAAAATCCAGCCCAGATTTCTTCAAAATCAAAATATTGTCCAGCAAATGGTTTTGTGCCCTACATTGTATGAACCATTGACTTTCAGGCGTCGTGTGACTGGTTAAAAGTGTGGGGATCAGGGCCATGTTTTACACGCGTGGATTCCTCCCAAAGACACATCAATGAATGAGAAAGCTCTCTGGGAAGCAGTCATCCTAGTTCGTCCATAGTGTTTTGTGATTACTATTATATTGTTCATAGTCTATTGCCGTTGGTGGGTAAGATGCCATGAAATATTAGATCAGTCATATGCCTATAGTGAGCATGGTGTAACTGCGCGGGACGTCGACCTGTCGCAGCTCATGTGAACAGACAGATGTCCGCGGGAAAGCTCGGGCCATTCGTGTTCTCTGTCGGCATGGCGACAAAGCACCTGGTGACGTTTGTTTAAAATGTGATAAGACGTGTTTGTGTCGCGTAGTTATTGATTTGTGTTCGTACGGGCGTAGGTTTGCGTACAATTTTCCTCTTGTCCGTGCCGTGTACGTGTTTCATGTTTTTCTTAGTATTCCGAAGGGCTGGCCATTGCCGTTCACACCATGAGTGACCAAATACCTCAGGAACCATTCGGGCTGGGCTCCAGGCTGCATCTGTAGCGGTCATCAGCTGGTGACCTGTTCTTTTAATTTTGTCGGTTTTGGTGCGTTTTGCTCTTTTATTGTTGCCTTTATTTTGTTCTCTGTTTTGCGCTCCCCCCCTTTCCTCCCGCCCTCTACAGCACAGCGTGGCGTGTGGTGTTGTGTGGTATTGTGCCCCCGGCCATATACCAGCAGCGTAACGTCTGGTGTTGTGTGACGCAGCGGCAGCGTGTTCAGCTCGGCGGAGGTGGCACCGTCTATACAGCAGGTGGATCAGACGTTCGGCGCCACCCACCCGGGCATCTACGATAGCGAACACCATCTGTTTCACCTCAATTTTCGTGGGCTTACATTCCAGTTCCCTGTGGAGCCCAAGTTTGAGGTGAGTGCTACTTGCTCGTATTGCTCCAGGATTCTTGTGGCAAAGGACACATTCATTGTTTTATATCTGCTTTTTAGTGCTGGTTGTTGGTTACTATCCCTTTAACTGTACCGGCAAGCCGTCGGCATTTGCGGGCAAAACGAGCTTTTTGCGAAATTTGGAGGTAGTGTCGACGGCAGTTTGATTCATTTGATTTGATGTTATCGCTTTGACGACAATTTTAGGAATGCATTGTCCACCGCTAGCCAGGCAGTGTCACGGCATGCCAGGTCGTTCCCACGTTCAGTTGTGTTAATCGATGCAGATCCGTGAGAATGGATGCACAGGTTGTCAGAGAAGCAGTGATAGGTATTAGGCGCCATATGGAAAAAGCCATATCTCTGTGATTCATCAAGCTTTGAGGCTGTCGTTGCATTTGTTGTATTTGAACGAAAAATCAGTCGATGAAATGAATTCATATCAGTGAAAAATCTCCGGAGAATAATCAGGGAATTGGCGGATCTGCTCGCCACTTCCTTGGGTACGCCACTGTGACCTTGGACGGCACGCCGATAACATTGCAAGTGACACGAATGGGATCCTGCAGAGAGGGTAACAACACAGAGGGAGGAATGTGTCAGGACCTGCGGGTTTGAGCAGAATAGCGAGGCCTCACCTGCTTCGTTCACCCGGATCCCATGCAATTGGATTCACGCGCCCTTAAGCCCAAATAACCTACCAAGCATGTGGTTGGACCCCCAGGTGCGTTACCCGAGCCGCGTTCCAGAGCTGACTGGCGTGAATTATCCGTGACTGACTATGACAGTGACTGGCGTGAATTATCCATGACTGACTATGGCAATGACTGGCGTGAATTATCCGTTTGCATTTTGCTCCCGAACGGCGCTCGATGGCGAGACCGTTTTGAAACCAGAGGCAAACGCAGAAAACAGCGTTATTTTCGAACATCATTCAAGTGCATAACTTTGCTGGGTGAGGCAGGAAAGTCAGTTCTGCAATGGGGCCCTTCTGTATTGTGAGTGAAGGGTCATTTGGCGGTCTCTTGCCCTAAATTGTATCATTGGGAATGTGGCCCTCCTTGTTTGTTATAGAAAACCGCGTAAAGGATAACGTAGTGTTGCACCGTCCCAGCATTCATCGGGAGGACATTTCCCAGTTGTAGCAAACGTCCTACGCCCCATTACAGTCTGTGACTTACAGCTGGTGCTGGTTCAAATGACGTGACGAATGGAACAGTCTGGACTGTCCCACGACGATCAGAGCAGTGCCCGCCAGCGGCTGCTGGGTGACTAGGCTCGGATCTAGGGGGAAGGTCCAAATATGTTGAAAGGGAGGCCTTGAGGCATGCATACGTGGAATAAAAGAAGGCAAATTAGCCTTAGTCAGTAAAATAGGGCACAGAGAGCCTGATTGGCACAGAGACCCTGATTCTCGAAAGCGCTCCCTCCCCGCGACAACTAATCCTGCCCAGGAGCATTTTGAATCCTCTCAATGCCGGTCATAACCAGGAGAACGGGGTGAAAACGCGAAAATGTCACTAATGACATCCTCATTTATGCCCATTTAATAGCAGTTCATATACTTTACTTTCCCATGTCTGTCTGGCGCCCTGGGGAGCAAATCTAAAGCTGCGCGTTTGGTTGGAAATAAAATGGTTGTCGCCGTCATTATTGTTTCAATTTGACAGCGGCAGAATATGGAACAGTGCTCTTTTCCACCAGCATTGTCTTTTAAAATTGTTGAATCGTGTCTCAGTAAAGGTAGTTAAATTCTTTCTGCAGTTGCTACGGGCTCTGCAGAAAGTTGGGAATTCTCAAAGTTAACAAAGATCTCTTGCCGAGGAAAGGTGTGGTCACATTGGCATAGGTTGGTTTGCTCGTCCGTGAAGACTGTGCTGCGGATTTCAAGAGAGCAGCATTTGGATGGGACCTAACAGTGTCACTGGTTTATTGTGGCGCGAGTTGTGGAGTACAGAGATCCATATGAATATGTTGCCGCCGCGAAGGTCCGTTTACTGCCCGTGTTTGTGTGTACGCGTGTGTGTGGCCGGGCGTGTCTGACGGACACTGGCCGTCTCTCCGTTGACTGGTGTTCAGCTATGGCGGGAGAGGGTGGACCGGCAGGTGGCTGTGTCCGGCCGGTCCTGCTGCCCGAACGTGACCCTGACCGGTGGCGTGTGCGACAGCCGCGGTTCGCCGGCGGCCTGGGCTCGCTGCTGTTTCCCGGCGGCGGCTCTCCGCTCGTCTGTCGGATGAGCATCTACAGCGGCAGCAGCTGCGTCACCACTGAGGTGAGTTACAGCCGGCAGCAGCTGCGTCACCACTGAGGTGAGTTACAGCGGCAGCAGCTGCGTCACCACTGAGGTGAGTTACAGCGGCAGCAGCTGCGTCACCACTGAGGTGAGTTACAGCGGCAGCAGCTGCGTCACCACTGAGGTGAGTTACAGCGGCAGCAGCTGCGTCACCACTGAGGTGAGTTACAGCGGCAGCAGCTGCGTCACCACTGAGGTGAGTTACAGCCGGCAGCAGCTGCGTCACCACTGAGGTGAGTTACAGCGGCAGCAGCTGCGTCACCACTGAGGTGAGTTACAGCGGCAGCAGCTGCGTCACCACTGAGGTGAGTTACAGCCGGCAGCAGCTGCGTCACCACTGAGGTGAGTTACAGCGGCAGCAGCTGCGTCACCACTGAGGCGAGTTACAGCCGGCAGCAGCTGCGTCACCACTGAGGTGAGTTACAGCGGCAGCAGCTGCGTCACCACTGAGGTGAGTTACAGCCGGCAGCAGCTGCGTCACCACTGAGGTGAGTTACAGCGGCAGCAGCTGCGTCACCACTGAGGTGAGTTACAGCCGGCAGCAGCTGCGTCACCACTGAGGTGAGTTACAGCGGCAGCAGCTGCGTCACCACTGAGGTGAGTTACAGCGGCAGCAGCTACATCACCACTGAGGTGAGTTACAGCGGCAGCAGCTGCGTCACCACTGAGGTGAGTTACAGCGGCAGCAGCTGCGTCACCACTGAGGTGAGTTACAGCGGCAGCAGCTGCGTCACCACTGAGGTGAGTTACAGCCGGCAGCAGCTGCATCACCACTGAGGTTACAACAGGTCGCAGCTGCTTCATCACTGAGATGAGTGTCAGCTGGTAGCAGCTGCATCACCACTGATGTGAGTTACAGTCGGCAGCATCTGCGTCACCACTGAGGTGAGTTCTTTTTCTCGAGGGCATACCATGAAAGAATCGTAAAACGGCGGCGGTCGTCATCGTGTAGCAAATGTTTTAAGCGTTTACGGTACTGTTATGAACCCACCTCTGTGCCGCTCATGGCGCCAATGATGCCTGCCTTTCGGTTCCCACTGCGGCGAAAGTAATCTTCGCTGAAAATTGCGACTTTGTTTTTTACCTCGGCGGGGTCGGCAAACAGTGAGAAGCACTAAGTTCCGTGGCAGTCATGGTGTCAGCTCCGATTCACGTCAAATCGTAGGCCTTTAGAACTGGTCTTTAGGCTAAGTCCCATAGGGTGCAGTGGGAACCAAACTACTCAAACATGATCTCCTTTGAGGTATTCAACTCCCCGAGATTGCAGAGAGCCTCTGAGACCCGCGTCACCTGGCGAATGGCCAAAATATGGATTTGGCGAGGTTTGTCCACAGTCAAAGACAGCATAATAGCATGGTGTTTTTCCGGAGGCATTTATGGACATGACTGCCCGGACAACGGTATGAAACGCTTGTTACAGTCAGTGATGCGTTGGTGCAGTTAGCATTTAAACTAGGCATGCTTTGTTGAAGCAAGACGTTATGTGCACCAGTTGTTGACCGTTGGTTCTTTCGACAGGCGCCTCCTATGCCGATTTCGTGCTTCAACGGACAAGTGTACACAGACACGTGTGATGTCATACGATTGGAGGATGTCACCAAAGGCGTCCGGCTGCATTTGTTTGCCGCTGGTAAGATACTTTATGTCTCAAGCAATTGTCCCGCCTTCACGAGGGTGCAAGTTGCAAGTTAATAGGCACCTTATGAGGCTATACTAAGGCTGTTTTGGCAAAACTGTCCTTAAATACAACCGTTAAAATGTTGTTTTTGCAGTGAACGAGTTAGCATGTTGTTGGCTTGTCGGTGTTGTTGGCGTTTATGACCGGGTGTACGGGGCGGTGGCGGCAGGTGACTGTCACGTAGGCGTGGAGAGCTCACCGGAGCTGCTGGTGCGGGAGGTTCGGTTCGGTGACTCGTGTCAGGACGTGGCCTCGCTGCTCGGCGCGCCCACCAAGGTGTTCTACAAGTCCGAGGACAAGATGAAGATACACAGCCCCTTCGCGCACAAACGGGCCGCGTCCAGGCGATCGGATTTCTTCTTCAACTACTTCACCCTTGGAATCGTGAGTCAGAGCTGTTAGGGTTTACAAACACTGGTTGAATAACACTGGAATGGACAACAGTCTCCATATGCAGGGAAACGTAAAACTGTTCATTACTTAGGGTAGGTTTAATCCCTCAACGTCATTAAAAAGTATTTAAAAACGCATTGATGCAAGAATTCTGATAACCCCAAACGACCCAGCAGCAAATGGCGTAATGCAGACCTTAATGTAACCCATTTGAAGTAAACTGAATGTTACGTGTGTCGTTGAGTTATGTTTGCTTGCTATGTTACGTGCCCACTGTAATGTAATTCGCAAATATCTCGTGAATTACGCTTTAGTGATCAGCAGTCATGATTCTTAGGGAGATGCCTGAAACCTAGTAAGTGCGTAGTTTGCGTTTTAACCCAAAACATTAAAAAGACAATAAATAGTGCCATTCTCAAGGAATTGCCATTTCCGATCGAACGGCCAAACCATAATTATGTGAGGCAAATCGAGATGTAACTCCTACGGATGGCTGAAAACTGTACGTAATTCAAATTGCCACTAAACACAGACCATGCATAACCCTAAATTACTGTGTAAGATGCAGTCACAAAGGTCTTCCTTTTGCTTTCCATTACTTATACATAACTGGCGCAAATATGCATGACGCATGATCTTTGTGACTAGTAAATGCTTTGGTTATGTTTAATGGAATGCGGTAGTAAATCCAAGCGTGATTATGGCGTGTGCACCTGTCATCTAAAGTAATTACAGCTCAGGTCGTCTTGTCAGATAGGCCTTTATTTGATAATGTTTGACACGCGCCCAGGTGTGTGGGGGGGGGGAAGGGAAGAGGGCAAAATTGTGAATTCTACTTGTTTTTTTTTGCGTGGAACTTTCGGGTTAATAAAGCAGGAGGTGATTTTTTGTATTTTCTGTTTTACTTCTGGCGTATTTTTTGTCATCCTATTTCAAAATGTACCCGTAACCTTTCGCTACAGCCGGTCGAAGTCCGGAGTCCTGTCGCGCGGCCAAGCTTTAGTCGGCAGCGGACGGCCGAACGCATCGGGCCGTAGAACGCGCACTTTGTTGCGTATGGAACAGGTGCTGTCGGAGAGCCAGCTTTAGAGCATTGCGGGGCAGGCGTTCAGTGAGGTGAACTTTCAGTCCAAAGCCGCAGGTAGCTGCGGACAGGCGATTCGATCTCAGCCATAATCAAACGATGAACATAAAACATTTTCTTTTTCCTGCAGAACGGTTCATTCTGTCTCACCTGAACTGTCTGGGGTTAGTGTATGCAAAGATGGAAAAGCATTTACCCCGTATCTCATGTGACCTGGGTGAGATCAGTAGTGATCAGCGGAGGCTAGATATTGGAAGTGCAGCATTTCGTAAATTGTGCACAGGGATTTGATGGGATTTTCATGTCGCAATGAATGACGATGGGCGCAGGTAGGCTATGTCAGGTCGACTGCGATCATCCAGTCAGTCAGGGAAGATGGAACACTGGCGCGTTCTTCTGCAGATCTACCCAAATATTTTTCGTTGGATTTTGAGTGACTTACTCGACTCGACTCGACTTACGGATTTGTAACATCGTCTTGCCTACTTACAGCACACGACATTGTGTTGTGCTCCTTCTCAACAAAAGGCGGTATTTTCAAATACTGGTGTGTGTTGACCTCGATTGACTGACCCGGAGGAACGATGCAGTGCAGTATGTTAGTTCATCATTCCGGCTAGGCCTCCACGAAATTTGGGTGTGGTTGGTACTCTAGATCTGGAGAAAGGAAAAGGGTATTCATTAGTCTGTGTTTGACCTCGTTTTACCTCGATTGACTTGCTATATGCCAGCATAAGATCACTACGTAGATTACCTCCCAGGACATTGTCGCGTGCATACGAATATATCAAAGGATGGAGGAGAAAACAATATGACCATCTCCATTGTGCGTAATTCTGAGAGGGCGCCAGTGCGCGTGTTAAATAATGTTGTGACTTCTCTGGAAAGAAGATGCGTCAGACCAGTGGACTTATGGGGCGCTGGAGCACTGCTCCACCTCTTCCCACCTCTTGAACACTTACGTTTAAGACTTATCCTTATGATGCTGACTGAAAGTAGCAGCCTAACGTTAGCCTGCGCGTCTCCTTAAATCTTCACGTTCTGCCGCCATTAAGCTACGCCGAATTACATTTCCCGTGATTATGGTGTGATCTTTCGATCGGGCATTAAATTTCAATACTAGAGCAGTATTGATCGAAACAGAACGAGCTAACGGAGCAAGCAAACGCCGTGTTACAATCCATGAAAACGAGTTCAGAATGCTTCATTGTTGTTCACAAAAATCTGTTGAATATTGCGCTTCTTTAATTAACAATCATGGTTAGAGCCGAGAGTTCGGATTCGCAGGATTCGAATATGCTCGAATCTCGCGAACTTCAAATTCTGGAAACGAGAATTTGTGCCCAGAAAATCAGGATTCGAATCCTAAAAGCACAGTCAAATCCTGAAAGCCGTCATTTCAGTATGCAAATATATGTGTTGAAACATGCTCCTGGCTCAAATTTTCCTCGAATAGACTAAATATAACATGTATATGTCGATGCTGACACCTTCACGGACTGGTACCAATGCCCCCGCCGAATCAGAAATGCACCGCTGGCAGAAACGTTAAGAACAGTCAGCCATAAACCTTTGAAATCGGTTTAAAAGCGGTGACTATTCGGCGTTGAAAATTCGAAACTTCGACGCAGATATTCCGATCTGTTAGAGTATATTTCAGTCTCGAACGCGAATCCTAATCCGAATCTGGGAACTACAGGACGTTAAAAATTTCGAGATTTCGACGCTAATATTTCACTCTGTTCGCATCTATTCGAATCTCGAATCTGAATCCAAATCCAACCACCGTAGAATTCGAATCCCATAATGCATGCGAAGCCTCACCTGTCATCCTGGTGTCGCGGAAAATGGTGCCGATGTACGTGTTACGTTTAGTTTATTTGAAGAAAATTTGAGTCTGGAGCATATTATAATATACTTATTTGCATGTTCAAATGACAGCTTACAGGATTCGACTCTGGTTGTCAGGATTGGAATCCTGATTCTCAGGGCTCGAGTCCTCGTTTTCTGGATTCGAAGATTCGCATAATTTGGATCTATTCGAAACTGTTCGAATCCCTCGAATCCGAATCTTTGGCTGTAATTACCACACATACTCATGACTTAGTTTTATAGAACGCTGCATGAGGCTGGGTTCAAACATTCTTTGAATACCGGGGTGTTGTCTGTTTTTTTTTTTAACTGAGCAGTAGCGTCAATCCATAATTCAGGAGAACTCAGAGGTTTTTTTGAAGAATTTCTGCCGGCCAGCTGTAATACGAGTTTACAGTTGGCCAGCAGATATCGTTACAACTGCGCTGTTGATAAAATGTTTGCGCAAAAATGAAAGGCCTAATTAACCAATGTCCTTCAAAATGAGAATTGTCTTCTAGTTCGACTTAGCTGGCGGTGATGATGAAGTAGTGCAATGTATCTGAACTTCTGGGAGTGTGGATACTCGAAGAAAATCTGATCTCTGGATAACAAAATTAAAAGAACAGGCTGCCACATTTGTACTTTAATTGTTCGTCACGGACGTAAAAAGAATTGATGGTGAAGAATATTAGATTGGTAGGATATGTAATCTTTTTTGTGTGGTTACAACATAGTTTAACCATAACATAACAGCATGTTCCGGGCTGGGTACTTAATAAGCCCCCCCCCTGCTCCTTGCGATTTTTTCGCATGCCATTTATGAACGGTTTGAGGTAGAGTCATGGGGCTAGTGGCTTTTCCTGACAATCTTTTTCATATCCACTGTGAGGAATTCTAGTTTCTCATTTTACCAGACGCGGGGTTGATCACTCGACGTGCTGTACTCGACGTTATGATAATTAGAGCACCAATATTTGCACAGTATCTTGCCTTTTCTTGCCTTACGACATATTACATTTTATGGATGCATTGGTGGATCCAGGGGAGGAAAAAGGTAACACTCCAGATACTGCTGTTACCGAAGTAGCTAATCTACATTATCAGATCGATGACAGACATAATAGCATTTGTTACGCTGTATTCATCCGCTGTGTTAATTTTGAGATGGAAAGACGGCATTATGCCAGTAGGGCGGATCCAGAGGACCAGAAATGGGCGTGCAGTTAACCATGTCAGGAGCGTAACGTCCAAATAACTCCATTCCAAGGACGTCTTTGGACTGTGCTGGGACTTAGCGTAAAGAATATGTCATTTAACATATAACCAAATGACATGTAACAATATGGTGCATATTGCCATGTGCCGATCCAGGGAACCTTACTTGGCGCCCACATATCTTGCTAAGTACGACGTGTCACTCATAGCATTGTAAACAAGGGTGATGAATGCGCAGAAAAAAACGGTTTGCGCTCCTTTTTCAAATCGCTGGCGCCGGTATTGGTAGTTCTTTCTAAAAAAAGATGCATATTGGGTCACAGCACTTGTTTTCCGCACGTTTTAGGCCCCATCAACTTGTAAAAACATCTAGACAAGATGATTATCATCATGGACCCTCCCCAGTTCGTGGGTACAACATTGATGTGTTCTATAATATATACTGTCATTTCAACGCAGTATGAGACTGTCAGACCTCGGGCGTATGGAGGCACAAAAGCGCAGTATACGCACCGTGAAGCCACTCCCGCATGCGTTATAAATCAAGGTTGAAGTCCCCTTCCGTTTTTCTTTCCTGTCACTACCAGTACAAGCTTATTTACATTTTGCGCCCCAAGATAAGAAAAGGGTCATAAGGGCTCATTTCTGGTCCTTTCAGACAGCATGAATTTATTAAAATACGAAAAGGGACATTGTGCGTTACCCTCCCTTGTATGTCCCTAAAAACACCATTGTGTTTGAAGGCTTATTGTCATTGAAAGTGTGTTTTCAGCCCTTTGGTCCCATTTTCATTCATTCTGGAGAACTTTCTGACAGTATTTGGTCACATGGCGATCATTGAGTATGATAGAAAGCTCGTTTTTTTCTTTTTTTGTTCCCCACACTGGAGTTTTATACGGCGCTTCGGTTACTACGGCCATTTCGCTTGTTCCTGACCTAATTCGCTTGCGCATTAGGGCCACTCAGTCAAGCCATCAAAATTCCGGTTGTCATCGTCTGTATATGAATTCTCACCAGTTTCGCTCGCTCATTTCAACTTGAAATAACTACACAGCACCTCTGTCCAGGCCTTACGTTTATTTTATCTGTTTTATTTTATTTTTAGAAGATATGGAAGGATGGCATCCATCCCCTCGCCGGACGAGGATGTGGATGCCATCTCCTCCCTCCACAGCAATATTTCCTAAACCTCGGCAGAACAATGCACGATAGCGCCGTGAGATTCGGCATAGCTGATAATACATTCATTGCGCATGTTTTGAAAGACAAAGTGATGGGGCCGTCTCAGGCCATCGAGCTTTGGCGTCGTTACTGAAGGCTTGCAGTGATTTTTCGCCTAATGTTTTTTTTACTGTTTTAGGGCAATTGGTATGCATGAACGGCTGGTGACAGGCATGAAATCGGTTCAGAATGACAGTCTAGATGTTAATTTAAGTGGGCCAATGACGTTTTCACGATCAGACGATATCCGTGATGTAAGACGATCTTTTTTACCGTAGAAAGTTGCTGTACTCATTTTTGGCACTGAAAATGATAAAGGAGACGATGGTAGGCCTGTTTGGCCCCAAATGTGTTTTACCTCAGGAAAACCAATTTATAGCTCCCAGGCATAAGATTTGTCCTGACCTTGACCTGGGAGGTCACTGTTTGATCTGACTGGGTCGACCCGGGTGCCTTTGAATTCCTTGGGCACAGTTATCGGTTGCTTTTCGAGACGCTAGCTCAATTAGGTCCAAATGGCGAGGGCGGAGCCCACCACCTTCTCGTTATCTATGCGAGTGAAAATCCCTCTTGTCCGGCGAGAGCTAACATACCTCCGATTGTTTGCGGTGGCCTTTCATCTGGTGATTTGGTTGAGAGAGGAATGAGGCCACACTGTTGGCAGATAAAAGTAGATTTGCGGTAAAAGTTAAGGAATTGTACATTATCTCAAGACGTTAAAGGATTCGAGTCGGGTGACTAGTCGTATTATGGACATTTCATAGCTTGTTCACCACGTCTGCGTCATATCACGCATAACCTTAGTGGCATTTATAGTAGGGCCTTACATCAGATGTTTGTGTGTTGCATGTTTGGTGCAACTTCTGCCTATATTCATTGCGAGGTTGATTTCGTAGTAGTGGGTAATGGTGTTCAAGGCTGCCGTATTGTGTGCAGGCGTTACGTGCGAAGAGGAGTTTGATGTTGAATAATTCGAAGACGAGATTTGTTGAGTATCTTAAACTCTTGGCTGGATGCCTTTTTCAGTCCATTATGTGTTGAAAAAACATGTATTTTCATGTGGTGTGTCATTTTACAGGATATCCTGTTCGACGCAAGAACTCACAGAGCCAAGAAAATTATCCTGCATACAAACTTTCCGGGACATTACAACTTCAACATGTAAGTGTACTAACCAGCGTTGGTAATTTCTTTAGACTTGGCCGAATTTGGTGGCATTTGCTATACCGACACCACGGTCAGAATTCCATATTGTGCAGATGTTTCTGATCTGTTGAGTTATGGGCCGATCTTTACTGTGTGAGATCTATTCATTCATAATGAACTTAAGTGTAATTATGTGTGAGTTTAAGTAACTTAACTATAACCACATATACACGTAACCATGACATCTGAAAGGAAACTTCTCAGTGCGACTTCAACATCCATTTCCCCGAGAAAATTGTTTGAACAGCAAACTGGTTATCGATACGATAGCTTTGAATGCATATATTGGTGTGGGCAGTGCAGAGGTTGGCAATGCTACTTTCTTTGGAATAGGTTTTCTTATAATCGGTCGTTTTATGGTGACTAAGCCCAGTCCAGCCAATGAAGAAGGCTCTTTTGGGTTGCAGATAAAGTGACGGCTTTTGAACCCCGACTGGTTTCGAGTTTGCGCAAATCGCGAGCGAGAATTTCAGCCAAAGCAGGCGTCCAGTGTGCCGGCCGGCAGGCGGCCGTAAAGTCGCGCGTCCGATTGCCACGGCCGTGTGACGGTACTCATCGCCCGTTCTCCGCCAAGCCGGTGGTGCCGTCTACCGGGCATTTCGTCGATCTCCATGACATAGGTCGAAACAGGTTGTCAAAAAACCATGGAAACTCATTGGAGTATGCTTCGTTCTTGTTGGCCTCACGTATTTGTAAAATGGGTGTCACACTGAATTCTGAACGAAAAACAGTAAAAGTCCGCAAGGAAGGAATTTTGAATTTAGATTTAAATTTGAGTTGAACGTGAATGTAATCGCTCACTCATTCGTTCACTTATACTCATTTAACTCTAAACTAACTAAACCCACGTAACGTTTTAGATCGATCGTCGGACGTGGGAAGTTGAATGGCTTTAGAGCCCAACAAAGATTTTCAGATAAGCTTCAGTTTTAGCATGGACATCCCATTTATGGCGCAAGAACAATTTAAAATGGCCTTTTGACAACAGGAAGTAAATCGGGGAATTTATTGTAGAGTTGGAAGCCGCTGGTATTTCCATTTTTGGTGTTTTTTGGTGGACGTCGTGTTTGTTTAATAATATTAATAATGCTAACTCATGTGTTCATTTTACGAATAGTTATGGTTGTGAGCACGGTTCTTCTGTTGTGAGCGTGATGCGAGACTTCAACGAAATAGTCGGAAAAGACCAGCGAATCGGAGTCTTTCGTTGCTCTCCATGTACCAGGACCACTGGTACTAAATTTTCAAGGCAGCAAGTAAGCACAGCTCGTAGTGTCGGTTTCTATCCATAGACGTCGCGAAATTTGTTAAGGGATAGCTGGTTGGTTGTTGGCATTATGTCGCAGCTTGGGACATTTTGCACTGCGCTGCATTGTTTGGATGAATAGTTTGATTAAATCCAATGCAGTTAAATTAAATGTTCGAATAGTTTGGTGGAAATAGTCGAGAAAACGGAAGCTAAATCACATCACAGAATAGTTAGTGTTGAATACAGCGGTACGCTTATTTTATCCCCTAGCCTCCTAATTCGCATGTACGAAACAACTTTTCATCTAACTTTTCGGTTTATTCGCTGTTGCCTGTTCAGGATTTTTTTCATTGGAAATGTAAGGTAAGAAATTGGCGTCAGCGTATAGTGCCAGTTGTTATTCATCAATGTCGCAGATTGTATTAGCAAATATATGGCATTGCGAGGCGGTCATTGTGCACCGGCCAGCTAGTGCACTCGGCTTCGTAAGTTGACATCGGCAATCGGGCTGCCGGCTGGAGGGGGCAGGTGGAGCGTCCGGCACAGGTTTGCGTCTGTAGGTCCGGTGCGACTGTCCCTGACCGGGCCACGGTAGCCGGCCTTCCGCGCGCCTCGGCCTTGCAACAACCTCAGTACGTGCGCACACACAGACGCACACATGCGCATATGCATACATGAGTTCATGCATGCGTACGTGGTATGCTTTACCACACATTAACAAACCGTGCGCATCTACCACATACCTATATACACATACCAGATACCTGAATTCATTCGATTGGCGCAGTGGGCAAATGAAGCTAGACGGCGCTGGACGTCAAAAGTCAAACGTTTAATGAGCACAAATTTCAAATGAGACGTACAAACCAAACGTATTGGTAAACATACTCGTAAAATGGGCTACTTATGTGTACATGTCAGAATACAACCCAAATTGGGCGAGAATGCTCTGATTTTTATTTATTTACTTTTTCGCGCCTGCGCGGACCTTTAAAATGTTGCATTGTGCGGTTTCTTATATTGAGGGTCCCTGACCTCACTTGACCCCACTTTAAGAACGCCAAGCTGCATAAAACTCATGCCCGAAAATTCATTGAATTGGCGTCCTTAAAAACAGAAATTATTTTTGTTTCTTCAAAATTAGCTGGTCTTCGTAATGGTCTTCTCAGTTCACAGTCGGTCAGGCACGGGCAGCCTTGTGAAGTTGCTCGTCACGAGAAAAATCCTCCAACGCCATGTGCCTCGGCGCTAAGGGCAAAAACACTCCACTTTTGTGTGTGACTGACCTGACCTGACGGGACCCTCACCCGCCACTTTGAACACTTGGGTGTCGGGGTGGGGGTGGAGTGGCGATTTCGGCTCAGGGAGGACGCTGGTCCTAACACTTCTCACTTCATTACGCTCGGGCGAGATGTATTTCAAAAGAGTATACACAAAAACAGCATGTGGTGTAAACATGGCGGTTTTTTCGACCTATAGCAACACGTCTTCGTTTTGGAACACTCAGAAAGTGCTTTGTCCCAATGGTTGATGATATCTTGCACAACATTTGGCTGGCATTTGCGTAGCAGCTGGAATCGAGGCCCAAACGTGTGCATAATCGTGTGTTAGATGTTCTAGAATGCCAGATTTTAAGTTATGGGACAAAAATTTGGCACGAATGCAAAATTTTGCTAGATAAGCGACACATCTCATATCCATTTTGCCTTTTACACTTTGCATTTCCATTTCAACATCCATTCTACATAGCATTTTGAGGCTGTGGTACGTGGAGCCTTCTGGTGGTTAGAGTTTTACCGTATCGTACCATCGGCGTGAAGGTTTGCGTTCTTGTGACCACCACGTGGTAATGCGCAAGTCATACTTTGGCGTCGTTCCGGAGACTGGACTGCTCGGAGTGGGCACAGCTCTGTGGACTGCTCGGAGTGGGCACCGCTCTGTGGACTGCTCGGAGTGGGCACCGCTCTGTGGACTGCTCGGTGTGTGGACAAGACGGCCTTCTCGTTGTGGCAGCCAAGGCCGGCAGTCAGTCGTGCGCTGTCGACCGATTGGCGTGGAAGGTTAGTTCTTCGTGGCTCAGTTCCAAGGGGCGATTTTTTGGTTTTTGAGTGCTGGCTTTCCATGGTTTGACGTTTGTTTCCGTTCGGCAGGTACCACAGATGTAACTTCGATCTGGCCGTGGAGCCGCACTCCTCGATAATCAATAACACCGCCGAGTGCGTGCATGTAAGTTACGTTGCACTTTGTGCCATTGCTCACTAAGCTGCGTGTCGACGAATGCCTTAGTTGTGTGCCGCCAATGCGAGGTGCTTAAGTCGCGTGCGTCAGGTTTGCTTATCACCAGAAGAGCCTTATTTTATTTCCGGTCCATCCCCTCGCTGCCTTGAGTTCAGTGGCTGCCGCCCTGTCATGAGAATCTCCTGTTCCGTGATTTTCTGACTTTGCTTTGGCTTATGACATGATCGCACGTTTGGCACAGCTGTATTGATTGCAGACTTTTGCTCGGCATCTTTTGTGTGATCTGGATCCGGGTCTGGATCACTGCGCCTTGATCCGGATCAGCATTTGAATCACAGCTATTTTTACAATTTGATCCGAGCCAGATGTGATTCACTCCAGCTTTTTGAAGGCCAATCCGAATGAAATGCGATTCGCATCAATTTTTGAAAACTGCAGTGGATCAAACATTGATTCACAAGTTCTTCATTGATTCGGATTAGCCATTAATTTAAAATATCAGCTGTATGTCAACACAGTTACCTGTATTATGACAAATGTATATATATATATATATATATATATATATATATATATATATATATATATATATATGCCTTTACTATTTGTTGCGTTTCGATGTGGAACCCAAGTCTGTAAAATACTTGAAAAATGGCAAAATTCGTGTTACACTATATATCCATATGGAAGATGGCTTCATGCGTTTAATATACAGAAAAATAAATGTGCTGTATGGAATATTGCATACAATTAGGTAAGCTCTACTTTCCAGGTACTTCACTGAGATAGCAGGCAGAAATGTTGCAAAGTACTAGTATGTCCCTAACATTAGTAGCATGTCCCTAACATTACAACTTTAGCTAGGCACGGGTGTCCGTACATGGCAGCTTTAGCTACTGTTGACTGCATTTTAATGCCGATTGTCCCTTAATCTTTATCCATCACTATTTCCCAGTTTCATCGCATTAGTGACAATAATTGCCTTTACTTGTGCTAGACACAGAAGTCGATATATGCAGGCGCCCAGTGGCTGTTTGAGAATAGATGGAACCATTGACATGATGATTATTGAATAACACAGAGTAAGTCATGTGATGATTTAACGAATCACCTAGGTGCCCCGAGAGCAGCGGTCTGTATCGTCTTACCCGAACATGGGTGCCTACTAATCACCACGACCTACACAAGCAGTACGTAGTGGCGGGTGCTTGCCATCAATAGAAGTACCAAGAGGATTTCATTGTTTATTATCCGAAAAAGGCCCATGTTCTTTATGAAGACCTTTAATCTTACCTTTCCTTAGTGGCATATGCTTAGTACTAGGTATGTTTCCAACAGCTGGGCCGTTGAAGTTTGAACCTTGTGGTCTTGGAGAGTTGGTTATCTGGCTCACTTGACACCTTGTTTAATGCGGTTTGGTTCGGTGAATTGCTACCTGGAGGCATGCTTTATGAGCACATCATGCTATTTTACCACCCTGCTTTACAGTTATAGTTTGGTCGCATTGAATCGGATTGGCGTTGTAGTTGGTCCGGACCAAAATCAGGATAAGAATGTTTGGATCCGGATCGGCATTTGAATCACGGGCGTTTCTCAAATTCCGATAGGAATCAAATGTGATCCACGGCTGCATTGCCAAAATTGGTCCCAATTAAATGTTATTCACCCAAAAAACATGTGATTCTTGATTCAGATCAGATCCGGATCAGAATCAGGCACGAGTTTGGTTGGTTGTAATGATCTCTTCCCTTTTGTCGACAGGAAAATAGTGTGCTGACGCCACTGTGATTTCGGATGCGTTCTAAGTTGAATACTAATTGAACAGTTTGATTGTGTAACGAAAGATTTGTGATTTTTGTCCGATTGAACATGCTGCGGTTCTTCGCATCAGAAAATATTCAAGCATATCCCAGTGAAAGAGATGGCGTTGCGCCGAAATTCCGCAGAACTTTTAGTTTTCCCTTCCTAACATCATAGTCATTCCAAAACTTTAGTGAAAACTTGCTCCAAGTATGATGAGAGTTTTATCTGGAAAAGTCTAGAAGTTTTGCTCTTGTTATTGCCTACCTCTTTTCAACTTATTGGGAGCAAACTTTGCGGAACGACGTTGCGTGATTTGTTTGACGTTGCTGTGTTACGAATGCTTGCAGTTCTCATTTCACTCAACCCGGAACCGAGAAACTGAGCTGTAATCCCCCTGTCGAGTGGACAAAGGCCAGTGGCGTCCGTTTGTCAGTCGGTCCCTCACGTCAGACGAGTCAGCGTGCGCGGGCTCTCTCTGTCTTCTGTCATCGGTCGCACGGCCACGTGTTTCGTCCTACGGCAACTGCCGTCTGGGGAGGGACTCTCAGAGGGGCGAGGTCGTCACCTGCCGGCTGCGGCTCCTCAGATTCGGGCCTTCACCAAGTGGGACGAAGTGTGCGGCGCCCTGAAGCCATCAAGCCGGCCGGTGGTTCTGAACAGAGCGTCCACCACCAACACTAGCAACCCGTTCGGCTCCACGCTCTGCTACGGCGTGGAGGACTTCATATGCGAGGTGACGTGATAGTGAGACCGCTAAATCCCCAGCTGCCGCTGCGGCTGGTCAGCCACTGGCGCGGCTGCTCCTCAGACTGCCGGCGAACGGTTCACCATTAGACCTGCTGTGTCATACATGTTGGCCGGCGGACATCCTCTGATCGTCCTGTGGCTTCTCCATTGGTGTGCAGGAATGAGAATCCGTGTCATGGCGGGTTGCTGGATGTCGACGTTCTCGATCGCTAGTGTCATTTCGCGTCGCAGGCTCCGATGCCGGCTTACCCGAACGTCCCCCCGTTACCAGAAACTTGCCGGTGCCCTTGGGAATGTTTGTAAAGCGTGCGTGAAGTCCTTTGCTGAAATCGGAATTCTGCGATGAGTAACGGGAACTCAGAACTCATCAGCACACGTGTTGGTGGCTCTCTGACAGTCACGCGCACTGGTCAGGAGCAAATTTGTCCTCCCACCCCCACAGTCTCCGTGGTTATCTTACGACTTGCCTAATCTGGACAATCCAGGTGAAGTCAGTCGAGACCAAACGAGATCAGACGTCAGCTAATTTTCTTCTCCTTTCTCAAGATCTACCGAGTTGATCACAGCCAATTTTTTATTAAAGCTTATTGCACATGACGAACTTACATGCCTCAAGATTGGGTAAAGCGATGTATGCGTAAGTCATGTGAATTGGTTAGGTCATCCTAAGTCATCCGAGTTCAACCAAGGTCTACGAAATGCGTCCGTAGAAAATCTTATGGGATCATCTGCAGAAGAATAAAGAACGTTGCCTCTACTAACTAACTCTGCGTGACCTCAGTCGACCTGACTTGGCTTGCCCATACTATGGTGCATTTGCAGCGATTCTTTATGAAGTCGAATTCCCCACCAAGTACCGTTTTGGCGCAATGAGAAAATGCTACATTTCCATTATCTCACCTCGGTTGGCCTCGATTAGCCAGACCTGGGTTACCTGCGTTTTGCGGCAGGTACATTCATGCCGTACCCCCCACAAAGTTTCGTACAGATTGGATGAACAGATCTGAAGGGAAGAGACAGAATGCTTTGTGTTCATCATTTGGCCTTGATTGACATCGATTGACCTGATGCAGGTTACCTGTCCCCTAAGATTGCAAGTTTATCATGCAGAGTTACTCCCTGCCATTGTTTGTGGTTGCCCGTTTGACAGCATCTGTGCCGTACACAACATGGCGCTCGTCCTACGGCCCAACAAACGCGTGCCCTTCCGCCACCGCCGACGGCTCGGCCGCGGCACCGGGCTCCCGACTTCGCAGGGCTGTGGTGGAAAAATAGTTACTGACCTTTCGTAGAGTGTGAACTGGCAACAGACACGACAGGAGCACAGCGGACGATCACAGAGTTTCAGTGCTTTCGCATTATTGTTGTCATAGTTGCAACATATAACGTGCGGTTATTGTTGACTACCAACATAAGAGGTAGGCAGTTATTGTCCTCGCCAGTGCGCAGGTTGGTAGTTCATTTAACGTCGGAGCGGTCGGCCGGGCTGAAAGGCGGCGCGTAACTATTCCATAACTATTCTGTCGCAAATGTGGCCGTATGTTCTTTCGCCAGTTGGGTCCGTAGCATTGCAGTTATTTTAGAAGGCGCTGCGATTACTGCCACTCTCCTGTTTAAGCACCTGGTGTCGCGGGGAACGTGATGCGCCCGCTGACAGGTAATCTATCTCCAAACCCGCCAGGTGATGAGCAATGGCCATCTAGCGTCAGTGACGCTGTACCAGCAGGAGTGGGTGTGACCACGGTCCAAGTCTCGCTAGTTCAGGCGACCCGCTCCACGACGGCGGCGGCGGCGGTGGCGGCCTCTCCAAACAGCTACCCGGACCCCCAGAAAGTACAAGAAATGCTGGAGCTCGCTGCAGTTGGCGCCAGCCGTGCGTGCGGCCCGTGTGGCCACGTCGCTCGCCGCCGTCCGAGCTTTCACCGGGGCGAGTGTGGCAGGCGCGCGGCCGGCCGGCCGGACGGCGCCCGGCTCGTGCGCGCGTCTAGTCGCTGCCGCTGCTCGTTCGCGGCCATCACTAACTGTCGGCTACCGGGAAACGCCTGGGGCTGGCCGCCGGCCGTAGTAGGCCGCAGACGCCGAAAGAAGACTGATGACCGGCGGCGGTACCGGGACCGCGGCGGTACCGGGACCATGGCTGGCGGCGGTACCGGGACCGCTGCGGTAGCGGGACCATGGCTGGCGGCGGTACCGGGACCGCGGCGGTACCGGGACCGCGGCGGTACCGGGACCGTGGCTGGTTGCGGTACCGGGACTGCGGCGGTACCGGGACCGTGGCTGGCGACGGTACCGGGACCGCGGTGGTACCGGGACCATGGTTGGCGGCGGTACCGGGACCGCGGCGGTACCGGGACCATGGCTGGCGGCGGTACCGGGACCGCGGCGCTACCGTGACCGTGGCTGGCGGCGGTACCGGGACCGCAGCGGTACAGGGTCCATGGCCGGCGGCGGCCCCGGGACCGTGGCGCTACCGGGACCGCGGCGGTACCGGGTCGGCGGCGCTACCGGGACCGTGGCCGGCGCTGTTCCAGTGCCGGCGAGCTCGACCGTCTGCTGCTCACCAGCCACTGGTGGATGGCACACGAGAAAAGTGGTGATGTCGACTACGTGGTCCTGATGCAGGTAGAATTAGTCGTAGGTATAGACGTATTTGGCATTGATCTTGCAGCGTGTGCTTGTGGTGTCCTTCGGATGGCACGATTAACGGCGCTCAGAGTTCAGACCGTTGTTACCGACATGCGGATTACCTCTAACCGATGGTTCGAGCGGCGAGCAGAGCCGTCACTGCGTGTTCGGCTGCCGAGTCCTGGCGATGTCGCGGCCCCGGGATTCAGGTCGGCCGACATGCGGCAGCCGACGCCTGCCGCCTAACTCGGTCAGGCGGGCTCCGCGGCGCGCTTGCAGTGCTTTGGGTGTTTTCTGGCCGACAGCCCGTCTGCCGTCGGCCGTTTGATTTGGCCGGCCGAGTGGGTTCCCGCTGCGGAGCGGCGATGAGCGTTGCGTACTCCACTGAAGTAGACGGCTTCAGTGCGCCGCCCATGCGGTTTGGTGCTGATGCCGTCGCTGTCGCGTCACTGTCCCAGCCGGCTGGCTTCCCCAGAACACCAGTGCCTGCGTGTGGCGCGACCTGTTGACGTCACACCGTCGGCCGTCGGCCGCCCACCCGCCCGCTTCTCGTGTCGCCGCTGCTGCTGCTCGTCCGTTTAGCAGAGATCTCGTGTGGTGGGGCCTCCTGACGCTGGCGGAACGGAGGCGGGCTGGGCTGCACTGGCCAATAAACCAGGCCTCTTTTGGAGGTCACGCGTTGGGAATGGTCACGCTTGGTGCTAAGGAATGCGGCTTCATCTGTGGCCACTGGGCCGACCCAGACTGACGACTGCTGGCAGGAAGATTTAACAATTGGTTCCGATGCAACAATTGATTCCGACTTTGGAGATGTTCATACGCAGCATCCATAGCTCTCTGGAGCTCGTCTATTTCAGGGCGGCTGCGGCTGCAAATTTCAAATTTTGGGGTCCATAAAAGTGAAGTAACTGAAATCTGAGGAACGAAATCCAAGTTTCGTACAGTCTGTATGAAATAAAACAAGTACTGGGATGTCAACGATAAAACGCATGTAAGAGCAATACACAAGGAATAAAGTTCACTTCGCCCTGGCGACTTTAACTGCTTTTCACCTCTCCGCAGCTGTGTGCCAAATGTCCGTCAAACAACCTTAGCAAAAAGAAGAGTACCAGAAGCAATATACCTAGTTTTTGTGAGAACGCAAGCCTTCCTTTGGCGGGAAAAGCCGTTGTGTCAACGTACCCAAGTACTATGTAGCTCCCGTCTCCCCTATGTTATAACCGTCCTTCAGAGTCCTCCCGAAATGAGCCGCGAAAGCGTTTCTTCCCTTCTCAGCGGATTAAGAGGAAGGATAAGATTTAAAAAAAATCAAATATCGTATAGCTTTCCATGCACAGACTCATACAACAACGCAATGAAATTGTGGATAAAACGAAAACTGCTGGGAAAACAGTTAAAGGGAATGAGCCTGGATGTTTTAGTCTGGGACACAAGATACGAGGTTTGGGACCAGCAGGTTTGATACAAGCAAGTTTGGGACGGGCGGATCAAATTTGAACCCTCTTTTGGAAGGATATTAGGTCAAGTTTTTATTTATTGAGCGTAACGTCAATTAAGAACATCACTCTGAGACAGTTACCGTCATTTCTTTTATCCAAAACAGTGATCGGAGGTAAAATGGCATAATCATCTTTACCACGCTGAGTGTAGTGTTGGCGACGTTTTCATCGCACGAGCGGAACTAAAGCATTTGGAAGAGTTCAAACAAGATTTTCTTGTACAACCAAATGCGTAAGATTCGTAGCAATCTGTCGTTCAATGCGGCGGATAACTGGTTCATGGACATGGTTGGAAATTGGTTTAAAAGTTCGTGCGACAGAGGTTTCCCTGGTCTGTCCTGTATACTCTGGCCCCCTGCCATTTTTTGTGATCCGATTTCAAACATTCGTTTTCGACGATGAAAATCGCCGGAAAAAACTTGTTTTTTCGCCAGGGACAGCCTGTTTTGGGGCCTCATTGTGCTTCTGGGACAGAAACACCCTGGGTGGTACTGAACCTGGGGGCTCTTTGATGACATTGCTCCGTAACCTGTATGTTTTTGCTGTGTGCTTCATTTTTAGTTTGGTATTTCATAATTTTGCAAAACAAGTAAAATTCAGGGGTCAATAGTTCCCATCTACGCCCAATTTTCGACACATTTGCTGTCAAAAGTTGGTGTGGCATGCCACCCCAACTTTTGAGGTTGATGTGGCAGAGACTACATCCATCCCATATTTTCCACCCATGGTCACGGATGGTTCCAAAGTTGACCCGCCAGTTACTGGGGAGGGGGAGATTTTTAGCTCCCCTTTCCTTGGTTTGTCTGCGGTAACAGCCGAACCGATGTAGACAGATGTTTGAAACTTTCATTACCTTCAAACGAATACCTAAGATAACCTTGTTGAAAAATTGATGCCGGGGTCATGTCATAGTAATGCCAGAAAGTCGTCGGTAGGTTTTGTTCTTTACCGTGTGGAACGTTTTGTTGTCTGCTTGCGACACGAACGGTTTCAGAAGCACTGACGGACTAGTCAACGCAATTGGAGCATTCCAGGTGAGGTCGACCAGGGGTTAACACACCAGTCTCAAACTGTAATGAAATTTTGTCCAGGGGGTAGTCTGTGGCTGGGATGTCAGATTTGCATTTCTCAGCTCCGTATGGCCTGAGGTTTCTGCGCTGAAGCAGTCCGAAAATTTTAGATTTGATTATTTTTGCTCAAACCCTTGGCGAGATAATGTCTTATTTCAGTAACCGATGATCATATTTTCAAAAAATTGGATATGTTTGTGATTACGAAATGCTACGATGTTCTGCCATTTGCATTTTCTAAAATTTCTTTTGGTTTTTATTTGACCCTAAGACCTATTTTTAAGGCCAAATTACATCGGTAGTCAATCAATCATTTGAATTCACTCTATTTCAAAAATTTCATTTTATGGCCATTGCGATATAGGGTACGCGCACTGACATTTTAAGTCATAGCTCCGTGACCCGACCTGATATCAAGCTGAAACTTAGTACACAAGTAGAGGGCACCCTTCTACGTCATATGTATTCCGGGTTTGGCATTTGAAAAAACGGCGCCGAAATTATTGCAAAAAAACAAGTTTTGACTTTCGACCGTGACCTGACCTTGTAAAGTGACCTCAGATAAACGAAATTACATCTGCACATTGCCCAACTACTTAGCTATACATCCATATAAAGTTTTAAGTTCTATCTTAAAAATTCTGTTTTTGGCAGGCATTTTTCTTTTACCCTGAACATGGCCAAAAATGGCCTGAGGTACCTCCCAAAAACGTTGCCTGACTCCGCCCCTGAGCAAAATAGACTGCGGCTATGGGCTATGTCCGGCAGCTATGGACATAGGAATGTTATTCAGAAAGAAGGTGAAGATGCTGGTGCTCATGTACACTTCATTGACTTAACCCCCCACCGGGTGTCGTTTTGTGTAAATGAAAAGAGAGAGGGGCAAAGGCGAAGGGGCCCCACACAACCTAACTTCTCCAAACGTGAGTTTCTAAAGTGGTTAAGGACACTGTTAACCGACGGTAGTTTTTCGTTTTTTCTAAAGCAGAAAATATGTAAAGCATTTGGTGTTTCTGTAACACATAGATGCACACACACACGCACACACATACGCTTACACGCGCGCATTCCTGTTCCATGCCTCACTTTTATGACGTTAAATAAAACTGTTCATGACTGCGAAAACGACCGCCGTCCCTCCCCTCTCACTCACGAACGGTTGGTCGCACGATGAAAAACAAGCATACCGCTGAAAACTCGTGACAAGTAGAGCTCGAAACTTGACCCATTTTTAGTTTTGGATATTACGTAAGCCATTTACGCCCAATGTATGTTTTCTCATAGCCGTCTGCATGAAACCGGGAAACGGCCTGCATCTCTTGGGCTGTGACCAGTAAAGTCTAGATAAAGGTACCAGGGGACAGGTAAAAGTCCGCAGATGCCAATACACTGGTTATCTCTTTTGTTTGTCTAATATGAACGCGGAAATGTTGAGTTAAAGACACGGCGACTTTCGCTCCACTGTACGGCGGGTGCGTTGCCTATCGCGGTATGAAATTAACGAAAATTAACTTTAACGGTCCTTTATTTTTGCGATATTAGCCTTTAAAGTGATTTTTCTTCAACCTGTTGGTTCTTGTGATGGTTTCTTGTGATACAAATTTTGAAAATTCATTAGTTGCCAATGTACACAATTGGCGAAGCGTTATTCGCGAAAGTCTGAATTTCCAGATGCACAGTTTTTAACTCTGAACTTTTTACTATTACATGCAACTGTACGAGCCAGTTTTGCCATTTCCTACCCACTTTGAGTCATTCATCACCGATTTTAATGGAGCTGCATTTTGGCTCATCACAGATATTCGTGACCTTACCTCAGGTTAATGGTTGGAGGTCGTTCATACTGTGCCCAGTGATGGTAATGGGATGTCTGCATCACCCCACACTCCGTCAGTTTCCGAAAAAACGGCAACATGACTTTGAAATGGGTTTGATCATAAATCACTGACCCGGAAATCTCCAAAATCTTGAAACAACAGTTTCGTTGCATCTATCAAGATCTCTAATTCCTGAAATTGGTATCGTGATATCATGTTTTCCGAAAAAGTTACAGGGCGCTAAACGTTTTTGGACATAGTTCCACTTGGCCTGATATAGGGCAGATACTTGACTTGACCTGAGGTCAAAACTTAAGCACAGGATATCAAAATGACCAAGTAAAAAGTACACAAAGTTTCGTGGCGCTGCGTTCGTTCGTTCGTTCTCCCACAATCTTGAGAAACCTTAAGGGGGCGGTCAGCCTCCTCCCCCCGTCGTTGGTGGGTTAAACTTCCAATGCCATGGGCGCAAAATGCTTAAATAGATTGATAGATGTGGGGTCTTTTCAATGCCCCTATGAAGAGGGCTCTGAAGATCCGGAGCAGGGTCCATTGGATTTCTCTGGAGTATCTCCTTCTGTTCATCTCCGGGATCCATCGAAGCATTGCCTGTCTTTAGAAAGTCCTCAGACTTCCAGAAGTTCTTCTGAACCGGACAAAGAAATATTTCTGCATCTTGGATTTGCTTCCTGAGTAGCATAGCCGTATGATAAAGCTACAAAGTGTTTCATCAGATCAGGGGCAAATCCAAGATGTCGCCGAGCGGGCGTTGGTGAATGGTCAGCGTAGACCTCTTCCCGTCCGGCCCCCTGTCCCCATTTTTTGCTCCCCAGATGTGATAAAACTGCAGCCGTACAGGCACAGGGTGAAATGTTATAATTTTGAGTTTGTTATCATGTGAAATAACCAAAATAATTCAAGCGCGCCATTTTATCTGAGAAAATTCTGCGTTTCGTCGCTGCACAGAGGGGCCGAAATATGACAAAAACGGCGGAATTTTAAACGGCCTCGTACCTCCCTCTGTTTCAGATCCCGTTCCCGTCTCTGAGTTTTTAATACTTCGCCAGTTACGGTCCAGAAGCCCCATGCGCTGTCGCAGTTTTTGTAAACATTTTTTCCAGCTTAGGTTAGCTTGTTTTAGGTTCCCTCTGACAGCTACAGGGACGCTTTTGGTGGTTTTGGGGCCGTCTGCCATACCAGGCCCTTCTAGTGGTTTTAGGTTCATAGTACAGTTTCACGCGTCTCTCGAAACGTCTCACGCCCTCCTCCAGCATTTTCAGGGGCACTTTGGACAATTTCAGGGGCCCGTTTGGCTGTGTCAGGAACGCTGAGGCCATCTGAGGGTCCCTCCTGTCGTCCCTGAAACATTTTGCCGCCTTAGGAGCCCCAAAGGCAGTAACAAAGGCCCTCTATTAGTTTCTCTCTCTCTATCTCTGCCGTGACAGAAGCGCCTCAGGCAGTCCTCTAGGTCCTTTGGCCATCTCAGGAGCTGTCTGGACGTCTCGGGTTTATTAGTTTCAGGGACCCTCTGGTCGCCTCAGGGGCCCCTATTGTCAGAGACTGCTAGTTAGCAATCTCAAAGACCATGTTCTTGTAGTCGCATGGTTTTAGTGGACTCCCTGTTGCCCTAGGTGCCCCTCTTGCCGTCGGTTTTTTATTTTTGCATCTCATGGTCATCTCGTCAACCTGTCAATGACCTCAGAAAGATCACTAACCTACCCCATCCCATAAAGCTTGTCATAAAATCTCAAGACACCCACGATCACGTATTTTGTCTCAACACCATGAGAAAATACCTAGAGGGGCCCTAAGGCTGCCACATCCCAGGGAAAGACCCCTGATACACCCATGGGGACTACCGGAGACGTTAAGAGAGCCCATGACACCGCACAGGGGCCCTGAGATCTTACATCATACATCTTACAGATCTTTTGTAACAGCCAAACAGCCCCCGAGATGGCAAAAATGTTTCAGGGACGACAGGAGAAAGTGTCTGTACTGTCGTCTCTCAAACATTTTTGCCATCTCGGGGGCTGTTTGGCTGTTACAAAAGATCTGTAAGCGCTCTCAGGGCCCCTGTGCGGCGTCATGGGCCCTCTTAACGTCTCCGGTAGTCCCTATGGCCGTATCAGGGGTCTTCCCCTGGGATGTGGCAGTCTTAGGGCCCCTCTAGTCGTATCAGGGATCTTGGTTGGCGCTTCAGAGGCTTCACTGGCAGTCCCGGGGTCTTTTCCGTGTCAGGAGCCCGCTTAACCCGCTTGGGGACCCTCTGGTTGTTCCGGGCCTCCATGCCGTGACCCTCTTATCGTTTTTACATCGCAGGGGCCCCTCTGGCTTTTTTGGTGGTCTCAGGACCTTCCACCTTTTAGAAGCCCACCTTGTCGTCTCTGGACCCAAACGATCTTGTCGGGACCCCTTGACGGCATCAAGAACCCCTCAGGTTTAAACCAGTGTAGCCCATTTTGGGCTCCTCTTAAGGTTTAGATTGTCACCAATGATTCCACGTTCAGGAGGCCCCTCTGGCTGGCCAGGGGTTTCTTAGGCCGTCTCAGGCACTCTCTTTCTCAAGGGCTCCTTGGCGCCTTTTGCGGACTCATGGGCCCTTTGCCGTGTTGGGGCCCCTCTTGTGGTCTCTGGCGCCCCCAGGGCCCTTCTATCCATCTTCGGGGCCATCTTGCCGTTTCAGGGTCTCGACCATCCCGGAGGACCTCAAACTGCATCAGGAAATTTCAGCTTTTTATATAGGCCCGTGAAGCCCATTGGAGCCCATACGGCATTCCATGGGCCGCTATGCCGTCATAGAGACTCGTCGCCTTTTTGCGGTCTCGGGGGCCTATGAACCTTCTGACGGCCTCAGGGACACTACCGTGTTGGGATCCTGTTGCGGTTTCAGGGGCTGTTTGGGAATTTCAACCCACAGACTCTTCTATCCATCTTCAGGGCCATTTATCCGTCCCGGAAGCCCCTGACTGCATCAGAAACCTGGCAGGTTTTTACAGAGGCCCCGTGAAGCTCATACGGGGCCCCTTCTGAGTCTGAGAGGGACCTTGGGATTGGCCCTGTCGCTAGCGGCATGACCAACATTCTTTTTCGGGGGATCCTAGAGGATGGGTCCCAACACTGAGGGGCCCCTTCAGCACTAGGGCTAGAACACTAAGGGTGCTTGGTACTTATTTTTCAGTGCCATTTAGAATAAGGGTGCCCGACAGCACTAAAACATACGGACATTTTATGTGTATGACTTCTGGTCCGCGCTGCGCGAGGTCGTTGCAAGAGTCTGGGGGCCCTTTGCCGGGGAGAGGGTTCGACTTTCCCGGCCAAGGGGGCCTGTGTAGGCAAATGCCAAGGGCCTCTTCGTGTCCCAGAAATTTCGGGGTCCCAGGACCCCAAGGACCCCTCTGGCTACGATACTTTGTGTGTGCACCGGCACACACAAAGTTGGAATGGACACCCACAGTACAGCTGGAGCACCCACATCCTAAAATGTTATCGCGGGTTTCCTAAAATATGACCCGCAGGGATGCACCAAAAATTTTCTGAAAGAGAAGGGAGGCAAATGCATAACCAAAGATGCACCAAGCCGGCCTCTTCTGCTGGTCACTATCCCGCACGACATTTAGGCAGAAGCTGGAAAGCCCTCACGGGCGGAAAGCCCATCACACCACACAAAGAAATCATTTAAACGGCCTTGTGAACATTCGGGTCACTGAGCTGATGGCAGAATTTTATATTTTAAAGGTATATAATATTATAAACATTTGGGTAACCACAATTATCTTGAGAAAACCACACCTGTGCCCTCGACAGCAGTCGGGGTCGTATGCAGGTCGTTAGGGAGACCCTCCATCGGTTGGCAGGGGACCCTAAATGTCGTCAGGGCCCCGTAGAGCAGCAGGGGGTTCCTCAACAGGTCAGCAGGGCCTTCCGAAGGCTGGCAGAGGCCCACAGGCCTGTAGGGGTCCACTGCAGGCCGACAGGGGCCCACGCCTGACGGCCCCTACAGGCCGTCAGGGAACCCCTATAGGCCGGAACAGCCCCCCACAAACTGGCAGGAGGCCCCTACAGGCCGGCAGAGGCCCCCTAAGGTCGATAGCGGCCTCTATTGTCTTCGATCTATACATATTCAGTTTTTGCCTTCTCTTGTCTAACGTTCTTAAAATATTTTGGCAATATTTCGGTTTCTTTAAGAGTAATTTCCTAACCTTAGTGGGGAGTGAGCTCTCTTCGAACATTTGGGGGGAGAGGGGGGTCCTGGAACCTCTAGGACCTCTCTTGGACCTGCCCATGCATCAGATTGAAATGTCATTTCAACAGTGGGCCCCAACATAGCATCGTGGGTCCCACTTCAGCATTGAGAGGGCTAAAATCGGCATGGGATGGGGGTTAGAATCAACATCGAGGGGACACGTGTCCCTCAAAAGAATACGTTGTCTACAAGAATACATACACTGTCTTCACCACTGCAGTTCAAGAGCTCTAGCAATTGTCCCCTTCACGTTTTTTTTCGAGAACAGCTTCGTAAAGACTGGACGGATTCGTGTCAAACTGTGCACAGATTATGGGGCATGCTTTGCACAACTTTTCGCAAAGTTATTTTTTACGTCACGTCACGTCACGGAGCTGTGGAGTCTCACATGAACACCTTCGACAACCCTCGCAAAATCACAATTTCTCTTTTCGTTTTCTCATGGTGTTGAGACCAAATACGTGATCGTGGGTGTCTTGAGATTTTATGACAAGCTTTATGGGATGGCGTAGGTTAGTGATCTTTCTGAGGTCATTGACAGGTTCGACCCATGGACTCGTCTAACATGTTAACTGGGGGGGCGAACCCTCCCGTCACCGCTGCTGCCCCTCCCCCGTCGAGGAAAAAAACTGGCCGCTGGGGGACAGGCATAACTGCATTAATGCCAACTAGTGCCACCCTCGGGCGGGAATAGTTGGCTAGGTCCGCAATACAACTGCTCTGTCCAGCTGAAATTACGGAGCAGTCAAAAACAAAACAAAAAACAAGTAGACCTGTAACCTTTTTGTCATAGTTTTGTGATCCGCTAAATCATTTGGAAGTAATATTTTACGTAAAGTGCAGGAATATTTTTTTCGAAGTCCAACGCCGCAACATTATTATCAAATACGCATTCATATATTGACAATGCATACCCGGCGATTGGCGTAAAAACGTGACAATCATCATCACAGGCGCAACCAAGGGAGAGCTCTGAGAACACGGGCCCTTCCTAAGGCCAGCATTTTTGCCTTAAAAACCATTGCACATCGTCTTCCCGGCAGGCGGTTTTCGCACGATTTCAGTTCACATTGAGTTCCTTCCTCCAGAAAATCCTGGCTACGCCCTTCGCCAGCATGCCGTAAGTTGGTTGGTTATTGGGGCTTAGGGGCGCATCGACTACAGGGTCATTCGGCGCCCGGAAGGTAACAGGAACTGCCATAAGTAATAGAGACTCGGATAACACGTTAACTGGGCGGCAATTGCCCCCGCTGTGCTTTGAAATCCTCTCAGTGACCACCATTGGAAAAGCTCTTGATAAAAAGTTGAGCAAGCAGCATGTATTCGTAGATCCTAATACCAGGCCGGCTGCGTTGCAGAACAACTTTTCCCATGTTTTGGTCATCTTCCTTCGTTTTCTTTCATCGATGGAAACAGTCTCATGAAAAGCTTCAAACAAAATATCCTTTTTGGCTGCCCAGATATCCGACACCAAGTGAAGTTTGTACAAAACAAGTTTGCGAGAGCAAAATGAGGATAGGGCATTGGTGTCTTGATCCGAGCTTAAGGAGACTTATAGCATTATGGTATTCTGTGCCGCGATGCAGTGATAGCCGACAGTTGTGAACATCAGGAAGTTCTTCAAAAAAAAAGATGTGAATGCTGGTTCTTGTTGTATATACATTGGTTTTACTTAACATTCGCCATTACAATGCAAAGGTTTGGTTTTTGCTACCGCCCCCCCCCCCATTTTCCGAGCACAGCTTCTGAACGACTGGATCGATTCGTGTCAAACTTTCCACAATCTACAGGGCATTCTTTGGGCAACTTTTTGGTGAAGTTGTTTCTTTTTTTCAGGTAACGTCACATCACGGAGCTATGACTTCTTACAAAGAGAACATCTCCGGCAGCTTTCCAGCAAAATCACAAATTTTCTTCCCATTTTCTTCACGGTGTTGCGACGTAATAAGTGATGGCACATGTTTTGAGGTATTTTATGGCAGGCTTTTTGGGATGGCATAGATGAATAACCTTGCCGAGGTCAGTGACATAGATTGCCCTCGTACGATCTCGCATGCCCCTTTGGGAGTTTGGTTGCATAAAAAAATGCTTATTGTTGGTAGGGTTTCCATCACTGTGCCTGACTTCGCAAAAAAACTCATAACACCTGAAATTTGCTTTCTCTAATAAAATGCAGTAGAATTGTACCTTAAATTATCATGTACAGTGGCATCACATTTACTTGCGGCCAGTGCATGGGAATTGGCATCATCGGAATGGGATCATTACGGAATAATTCGAGAATTCCGTCATTTTGGTGAAATTAACTGAATTGGGAATCGTTCCTCGCTGGCCGAAAAGGAATAGAAATAGTTTCTTGTATTTTTTGATGGAACTGCAACTAACCTCATTTTGACATGCTTTAACCCTATTCCCGGCAGGGGGACTGAATCCGCCCCCGCCCTTGTTTTTTTGCCTGCCAATTCCAGGCTTTTTGACTCAGCTTCACGAAACCATGGTGGCTTTTCCTACCTGTTCGTTCTTCGTACTGTGGCAAAACTTCGATTTTTTTATCAGGGGTGGAGCCAGGTGACGTTTTTGGGACGCACCTCAGGCCTTTTTTGGGCATGTTGACGGTAAAAGGAATATGACTGCCAAAAATGGCGCTCTTTAACATACAACTAAAAACTTTATATGGATGTATATCTTAGTAGTTGGGCAGCGTGCCAGTACAGCTTTGTTCATCTGGGGTTACTTTACAAGGTCAGGTCAAGGTCAAAAGTCAAAATTTGGTGTTGTAGTAAAGATTTCGGCGGTATTTGTTAAAATGCCAAACCCAGAACACATAGAAGGATACCGACGTAGAAAGGTACCCTCTACTTGTGTATCAAGTTCCAGCTTGATATCAGGTCGGGTCACGGAGCTATGACCTAAAATGTCATTGCGCGTACCCTACATCACTAACTGTAAAATGGAGTTTTTGAAATTGAGTGAATTGAAATGGTTGAAAACGTTTACAGATGATATTCAATGCACAAGAGATCATTCCAAGTGACTCCAAGGTCACTGGATGTCATTTAACGTCAATGGTCACAAGTTGATCTGAAGAACATGTGGCCATGACAGTTCCCCTTTTTCATGTCCCTGGCACCGCCTGTGCTAACATTATACAAACATTGCAGTACGATTTGTACTTCTTTAGCATAACATGATTAGCAGAAGCCAAAACAGTGCTTTCACCTTTTGTGTTCATTGAGTTGTTGAAAAACTAATGGTCCTATTTTTGAAACCCTGTGGGCGCCTACAGATTTTCTCAAAATTTCAAATATGTGTACCAGCGGTAAAATTCCCATCCATAATCTCTTGATTCATGCAAAATTGATCCAAATCGGTCCATAAACAACGGAGTTATAAGGAGTCAAAAACTATTCCTCACTTTGACAATTTTTGCCCCCCTCCTTTATCCACCCCTTCCAAAATTTTGAGGACTTATTTCTCAAAAGTGTGGTTTACGTCATGGCAAATCGATCGCCGTTTGTTGCAATGGAATCCGATGTGTAGTTCTCTAGATCTCAGGGGGGCCAAATCTCCCCCTGCCGGGAATCGGCCATACCGTTTAGCCCTCCGGGGGAAGGGTTAATTCAGTTTGAAGAGGTGGCCATTGTTTTGTATCTACATATTGACACATTATTGGGAGATCTAGGTTTCAACCAATACTCGTGTTTAACCGTGATTTCACTGTTGAGCAGTTCTCTGTAAAATGGACACACCCAGGGCCAATTGGAACACACTCAAATCACGGATTTTCTTCAGAATCGCTGTACTAAGTTATCTGAGGCTCAGAATCCGAATCTAACAATGTCAACTCGATCAGGTCAAGGGGTAAAAAAATAGAGCCTGTAGCAATTTAAACTTTGACTTTAAACTTTTTTTAAACGGACACTGGATACGTTCCGTCTTCTTTACAACATCAAAACACAAGACAGCGCGGTCAGTGGCGAACAAAGCACTATGTACATACAATGTGCGCCATGCTCAAACGGTGCAAGCAAATGCGCTAACTTGAGCGTACCTGTACTCTTTAAAGAATGCTTACTTCTTTACCACACATTTTGTCTGACCTACTTTGTCCTCGGACATACAGTACACCTGTACGTTGCTGTCATCTACTGGTACAAACTTGTGGTATTTTTTAGTGCCCTGGACGGTCCTAGATTTGTCTAGTCTATCTCTAAACCTTTCATCCACCTTCTGAACGCCAGGTAAGGTGATATGGAAGAATCTGATCTTATCGTTGGTGTTGTCTGCGCAGTACTTGTACATGTCAGCACCGTCAGAATCTGACCAGAGGTCTGTCGTGCCAGGCTGGCACGCCCTGTGGCCCGTTTCACTGGGCCACCTATGCAGGCGTTTTTATCGTGAGATGTGGCAAAAAAGTCCCACTCGCCTGATATGGCATGGTCGTCCTGATGATGGCACAAATTGATGAAGTTGTAATTGTTTTTGTATTGCCCTGCGCATCCATCTGAAAAGCAGGGTATTTTGCGAAGGCCAGGGTGTTCTGAGATGAGTAAGGGAAGAAGCTGAGTTAGGAACGCTTGAACGAGGACATTTGAGTGCTTAAGACAGTCTGATATGAGGCAGAATCTCTCCGGTTTTTTATAAGCAGTAGAGGACGAAGGGGTGTACTGTGCTCTGTGAACTATCCCAATGAAATCCTTGGGCCGAGTCCTGGACTTTAAAGGAATAGTTTTCAGAAAAGTCTTCAACCAGCACAGCCTCATGCTCAGAGACTGATTCTTTAAGTTTCTTAAAATATGCGGCTTGATGACCAGCCACATAATGATGGGCAGTCAGGGAGACAATACTGCGGCTCAGTGAAATGAGGTATTCGTCCAGCAGTTCTACTTTTGTTCCCAGGATGCAGCGGTCCGTTGAAACCCATTGCTGATAACTGATGTCATCAGATGCGGCCTGAACACTCTCCAGAGACTCGAGATACTCATGAACCTCTTGCTCTCCTGGACACTGTTCACAGTCGCCCATCATGCACGCTCTGGCGCTGATGTCACAGACAGCGCGCCGCATCAGATCTTTGTTGGTCAGACCTCTTTCCCCAAGCGTAGCCAGCCGGAGCTTGGAGTTGTGATGACGGGCGCACATACGAGCAGAGTGAGTTCCACTGCTTCCAGCGAGTACGCAGTTTGTGGGACGCAGTTTTCGCAAACGTTGAAAAGCCGACCCAGGGATTCGAGGAGTCGTCTTTGAGCACCAAGTAGATCTCTCACAGGCTGCCTGTTATCAGACGTTTTTGACTTTTTACCATCACGCCTTCATTGTTTCTAAATGACACATAATCTGGCGTATCTGGGCAGACGCGACTGGTGCCATCTTGTTCAAACAATGCTCTTACTTTCTGCTTTTCCTCCTCGCTTTTTACTTTATCTTTGCAGGTTCCGAAGAACTTTACCGTTTCGCGCGCGGAGACTGGAAGTGGTACTTAGCGCTTTTACACCCTTTCTAGTGTTACAGTGGATGTTGAAACCTTGGTATATGTTCAGTCTGTCATCAAATGCTACGCCATTTATTCCATTCAGTGAGTCATTGCTCCTGTAACCCTCCATTTTTATCCCGTTAATAGTGCACGCTCAGTAGTCATGAAATGAGCCGATTTTAGCTCAAACACGGCCATTTATCATACGAGATTTGAGGTTGAAGATGATTCGTACCCAAAGTTTTTTATGAATGGCATGTGAAGAAGATACCTGAGGCTTTATACTGGCGGAATAAAAATGATTCCTTTCGCCCCCTTCGAAGGCCATCTTGTGGCCTGACCTAAGGTCACGAAGTCGTTCCCTGGAATCGTGACTTAAGGTCATACGAGTACCTGAATGGATTGCCCGTTCCAAAAGGGGTCAGAAAATATGTAGTTTTATAAGTTTACGGCTTTTGATGGCGGAGAAAAACGGACTTTTAACAACCCCTGTCAAGAGCAAACTTCAAATTGCCGCAGGCTATAACTTTTGACCCTTTGACCTGGTCGAGCTGAAATTGTCAGATTTGGCTTCTGCGCCCCAGATAACCCTCTGAAACTATTTCAATCAACATCGGTGACTTGAGGGTGTTCGGGGTGTGTCGATCTTACAGAGAATTGCCCTGTTATCTTGCTCTCTCCTTTCTGACGATGCGCGGCTCTACCATCGTTGCCACGCAAAGACGAGACGCTGGTGAGGGCGACGAGTCCTATTTTTCGCGACGGCCGGCGTTCACCGGAGACTTAGAAATCCAGGTAAAACCGTCCGGTCAAAGTATCGTCTGGCATGACGTCACAGGCGACGTGCGCCGTTCACTCAACCGGCAGGTAGTGCTAAGTCAGAGCACTTCTGCGTCATTTCGACATTAATCCGGATAATACAAGAAAAGCTAGACATGAAAAATCGCCTAGTCTAAAACCAATAGCTCCGTACGGTCTGCCCCCTAACCCATCCTGCCAAGGCCCCCACCCCTGCAACCGTCCCAGCCCCCCAAAGCCTCTGTAAATTTTAGCCCCACCCCACGCCTTTTAGGCTGACTATGTAGGCATCCGAAAAGGATTTATGAAAATATAAAATTGTATGTTTTGATATAAACAAGGACGAAACGCAGACAGACCTCCGATGTCCGACACCAGCAGATGTCCAACCTCCGCTCCTGTCAAAGCATGCTGTAAACAAACAGTCGGCATAACTGGCTAGCCAGCTGACGGCCGAACCGCGCCGGCCTCCCAGTGGTCAAGGAACGTGACGTCGCTGGCGTCATCTCTATACCCTGTTTCGATGGGGGAAGGCTTTCCACATGAGATCGACCAGGGAGTAACGCATCACTGTGTCAAGTTGTGGTGGAAGTTTGTCCAAGGGTAATCTGTAGTTGGGATGCCAGATTTCCACGTCTCAGTTTCGTCTGACGAGCGGTTTTTGCGCTAGAGCAATTTGAAGTTTTGAACCATGAAGATTTTTGGCCAAACCCTTCTGTGTCTATGTATTATTTCAGTAACCAGCGATCACATTTTCAAAAAACTGCACATCGTTGTGATGGGACGGAATTCTACGATGTTCTGCCATTCGCATCTTCCAGAATTTGTTGCGGTTTTTATTTGGCCTTCAAACATATTTCCAAAGTGAAATTCTGAGGGTGTGGCCAGTGATTCCGATGAAACCTGTAAGTAGGTGAAACGCTCTCTTAAAGGTTCTGATTCGTTTCAAGTCGAGGAAAGTTCCCCATTTTGTATGTTTAACCGCTATGCATACATCTGTAACTCACGACATGTTGACTAAAAACATCTCCGTTGGATATTGCCGTCTGTTGCCGGATGATGGCACGAAAATTGCAGATATAAATGGTTTGCGGTATGCGTGTCAGTGTATCACGTGATGCTGTTATGAATAAACATTGAAAAGAAATACAGATACAACAAACTGTCGGTGTCGCTAGCGATGGAATCGACCGCAAACGTGATAAAAATCAACGTTTTCAGTCAATACTGTCGCAGACTGGGCAGTGGGCAAACGATACGGCGAGTCCAGTCGGCTTGGTTACCAGAATGAACAAAGAAGCATGGGAATGTGAGTAGTTTGTATGCTTGTCACCATAAAATCACTAAAATATCCTTTAAAGACTAATATGATGATTGTGTTTGGCACCGTGGCTTCAGACCGGTGGTCATTTGTTTCGAAAATATTGTGGGCAACACAGAATGAGCTGCGAGCAACTTTTGGCTCAGGATGGTATCAAATGTTTTCCATGGCATGCGGAAATACCGGACATAGCCTGCTGTATCGTTTCTTAGCTCTCCCACTAGTGAGGCAAATTTCTCAGTCTCCTCTATGCGGGCGATAACGGCGTCTTTGACGCTGCCGATGTCTTCACACACGCCTCAGGTTTTTTGAGAAGAGAAAAAAACGCCGGTGCGCAGCGTCACCAAATTTTTAGCACCTTTTTGACATCTATCGCGCATATTTTGGACAAACATTAACTTCTAATCGGGTCAGACCACTAACGTACGTCAGGTTACAGAAACCCGTTGCGAAAAATGTTAAGACTGCTATAACATAAACAGATTGAAAGACATCTATTAAACTGGAGTCAAGGAAAGTCAGCGATTTTCGGCAAATTACATTTTCTGCAGTTTCTTCTTAAAAATTTATATTTCGGAGGCTGAGTGTTGTAGCAAATTGAAAAAAATTGGTTGACTTCAATCAGTGCAGTGGAGGTGGGCCAAAACTTTACATTCGCAGTGGTTGACAGACGACGATGAATATAATGAGATTACGAAATGTGTGGCATCTAAACAAAAAAAAAACAATAACCTCGAATGTTCGGAACCATTTTCTCCAGTCGTTCATACTACGTTCTGCTGGTCCAGGTCGGAAATCCCCGACAAGGACGTTGTCGGTGAAACTATCGCAAATTTGATGTGCAATGTGTAGCAACAAAACTAGAAATGGGGCAGATTTCTCGATTCAAAACAAATCGGAATACTTTGGAGACAATTTACGTGTTAAGAACAGATTTGTTGATGAAGTAAAAGCAAAAGGTATTTTTCAAAATGTGAATAGCGGAAAGATGCAGTACGTCGTCATTAAAACCATGGGCGTTTTTTTAAATGCCATTGGGTACTGAAATAATACACATTATTTCAACAAGGATTTGGCCAAAGACTGCCGGATTTCAAGATTTCAAATTGTTGTACCACAACACCGCTTGTCAAACCGAACTGTAGAGTGGAAGTGTGAAATATGGGCCAAACATTTTCCCCGAAACGAAATTTCATCAAAGTTTGAGACAATGGTATGTTAATTTTGTCAGCTGCCTGGTCACGGGCCTGGGACGGTCACAGGCTGGGCGTTCACAGTCAGGGCGGGGGTGTGAACTAGGTGTGTAAAGGTGTTGAGATGGGGGAGTACCCTAGCAAAAAAGTCTTACGGGGATCCAGTTAGCCCTAAGCCATCTGTATGGGACAATCTGTAATAATCCGAGATGAAGCCTGTAGGAAGCAGGGACGTAGCCAAGGGTGGAGGGGGGTCATGGAGCCGTGCCCGCCCCCGAGCCAAGCGAATTGTGATCATATATATTTCAGAAGCAATGAAAAGTATTGCTTTGCGATAAAATTCTTATCCAGAGTGATATGACAAAATTCACTCTTCCCCCCCCCCCCCCCGATAGGAAACCTCTAGGAAGCCTATAGGTATCCTACAGTAAATCTATAGGAAATCTATAGAAATCCTACAGGAAATCCGGAAAGCAAATTCCACCATACCGCCACACTGGCGCGTATATTTCATTGGCAAACAGAGTTGGACAAAAACAACGGACGGGGACAGGGAAGCAGGAACAGGGACCCAGGGAATCAGGGATAGGGGACTGCAACCGGGAACCAGAGATGTGGGCAGAGACTGCGTCAGGGGACCAAGACAGCGGGCCAAAACAGCGGACCAAAACAGAGGACCAGGAACGGGACTGTGAACATGACTGGTACATGGGAAGAGAAAACCGGGACAGGGACCAGGGACGTTACAAAGGACAGTGGAAACAAAATGGAGTCCGGAAAGGATATAAAAAATACTTGGTGGGTACTGGGACATGGCCCTGCCCGAGACACGAACAAGGGACTGACAAGGGACAAGGGTGATAGGACTGGGTCAGGGGAGCAGGGATGAGGACAGCGGATTTCGACAGGGACCGCCGCAGGGGCCAGGGATGGGGACAAGGACCGCGTCATGGGACGCAAGCAGTGGACCAAAAGAAGACCAAAGGGTCTTTGCAGCTCAGCCGGCGGCAACTTTGTTGTCTCTAGCAAGCGGGAACCGAAATTGTGATACTAGAACTCATAAGGTAACAATGATACGGTTGTCAGAGATGATCTTATGGGACTCCTATTTTTGTGTGTTTAAATTAACCGCAGTGTGAGTGTCTGCATCGTAAATTTACAAGCAAGTTCACTATTGAATGTAAACAAGGCCGTAGATGAGGAGCCCTGTGGGACTTCTGTAGGAACATACAGGGCCGCTATAGGTCTTCTACGGGACGTTTGTCGTATAGGAGTCATATAGGGCTCATAGTCCTATAGGACTCCCGCAGTATCGCAGTACCGCAATCCTAAAGAACTACTCGTATGGGACTTTTGTTCTATAGGCCTCGTAGTCCTGTAGGGCTTTATTCCTATGGGACTCTTCCAGCAGTCCTATAAGACTACTCGTATAGGACTTCTGTTCCATAGGAGTCCTATAGCACAACTCATAGAACTTTTCTGTTATGGGGACTTCTATAGGACTCCTATAGGAATCTTATAATACCAATAATATAGGACTTGTAACCTATAGGGTCGCCATAGGAGTCTTATAGGACCCAAAGGACTTTCGACGAGTCCTTTAGGACTTTTTTCTTAGGGTAGTGTCAGGTACAAAACTGTGCGATGGCTTGGGCTGGTAGATAAATGGTAACAAAGCGCGGCAGGCCCTTTGGACGCCTTTTTAAGGTGGGGTGAGGAGCCAGTGCAAGACCCGATAATGGCAAGGCCGGTGTCGTAGTTAATAATCTATACCTACCGTCGTCCTTCAGCCAAGGGGACGCTGTAGACAAATTATGATGCACGACGGGGCTTTGGCTTTGGGTCCATCCTCTCCATGCGATTCCAGTTACCTTAACGTCAAATGCCTTTATGATTGCAAGTACTGAACCTGATCCCTTGCAGCGACGTAGCTATCCTGGGGTACCGCCTATGTTGCTATGATCAGCAACTACACCGCAAGCTAATAACTGGGGTAGTGGGGTGTAACTCACGGTCGCCGTCAATCTCTTCGTTGAGAATACATTCTTCAAAAAGATGCTGCGCACGAAGACTGCGAGTTTCAAAAGCGAAGGAGACCGAAAATGACCTCATGAAAGAAATTAGTGACCTTGCTGGCCCACTGCTTACCCATTGTAAGTATGCGTAAACGTGGCGTCGCCAACACTTCCTTTTCTATTTCTGTTATTTTCACAGTCTGTCTGCGTGCCGTGGGCGCAGATTTCGTCCGGGTACCGTTAAATCAGCTGTGGCTGGACTGAGACCCCGCCCCTTTTTTGGTCAGCGGCCAATTCTCGGTTTTTGCACCCATGCCGTCTCGCCGTGGGGTCTGCTGGCGAGGCGATTTGACCAGGCTGAATCTAGCGCAGTTATCGGAATTGGATTCAGCCTCTGCGAGAATGGTTCATCAGCTTCTCCAACACTGCTCCGGAGTCAACTATGTTCTAGTCAGAGTCAGAATGAAAATCGATTCCACTGGTAAGTGCCAGGATCAGAGTGGGAGTTGTGTTACACAGTTGTGAGTGTAATAGAATTGGAATCGATTCCATTGGCTTAGTCCAATCCTGTGGATTGTCGTGGAATCAATTCTAGAACCAAATATTTTATTTTCATTTGGAATCGGAATTGATTTAGTTTTGTAAAACTGCATTGAGTTGCGTCCTTTAGTTTTGCAAAACTACATTGAATCAGAATCGATTCAGCAAGCCATGACTCGGATTTGGAATCGATTTCCCCCAGAATTGGAATCAAACGTATGTCAGGGTGTGGCATGCGAGTGCGATGAGCGTGAGTGAATGTATAACATAATGTACGTCCGGGTGATGTGTGATACATGGTGATATTGTGGTAAAGGAATTGCAAAATTGTTTATTTTCGGCGTTACGAAATACAACTCCGATGGAATGCTGGAAAAACATCCCCGAGTTCATTGATGTAATTAGGATTTTAAAACCCTAGCGTCTACGACGTCACAAATGGACAATGGCGGTATGCGTTCTCTTGGGCTGAATGATGTTTTATACCAAAACGAGGCAAACCTTGATTAGACAACAGGCGACAGATTTGATTGACTTTGTATCACGAATCAGTCCTTTCAAGTGGTAACTCGGATCACAGGGTGCATGTAGGCGAAACAAGTCATCAGTTTTGTGTTTTCTTGCCCGGTCGTGAAATATTGTGTTGTAAATAGAATACTAAAGAAAAGCTGCATTTTCGAACCCATTTGTATTTTTTACAAGCAGTATGAGCAAGTAATTGGTGTCTAGTGCCCATCAGAAACTAAATTCGCATAACTCAGTGAAGACGATGAACAGATCACAGGCATAGCCGAAAGCGAACGACAATCATTATTTATTTTGCTAAGCTTTAGGTTAGTAGCTTACGTCACTACCATGCCATCCATTCATATGGTACATAAATCGGCATTCTGTCAACAAAGGGCAAAGTTATATCCCTTGATAGACAGATCTCCTTTCATAAATTTTTTCAATATCCTCACATTGCTCTGGTACTGTTTCGAAGCACCTGCCTTCCGGAATGCGATGGTTGGAGGGGGGGGGGGACCGCAGAGAATGGCTGCAGAGAATGTGATCATCTTTTGTGGTCAGCGGACATTTGCGCATGATCCTATAGCTAAAGGGCATCAGGCGTCTGCTGTCGGCCGTAAAGCTCTGTAGCGATTTCCGAGGTGATGTCTGTTTCGTTTCGCTGGTCGAGAGCAACAGGTTCCGGCTGTGCCGTCCCCCCGTCTGGTTGCGTCGTGAGACTTGGCGGCAGTGTCTGAGCCACAGCCTCTGAATCAGTGAGCTGTTGTTGGCCGCCCTCCTCGTCCTCGAGCCACGCCAGTCCGATGTGCTCCTCCAGCAGCTGGAGCCGATGTTGGGTGTCGATCAGCTGGCCGAGCAACAGCTGCTGTCCGGCGAGCAGCGCGGTCAGCTCAGCACGCAGCTCGGCCACGCGGCGCTCGTGGGCTTCGCTCAGTCGCAACGCCACCACGCGGATGTCCGTCTCAGCCAGGCAAGAGATGTAGCTCAGCGACCAAAGGCCGTCCTCGCAGACGGCTACAGTTCTCTGCTCGTCCGGGTACAGTTCGTAACCGGCGGCGCAGGCGTACTCCGTCACGGCCGACCAGCCGGTGCCGTTCGACGCGCGGATCACGGCGTGCGGGATGGCTGGCGGCGGCGGGCAGGTCACGTGCAGGCAGTGCGGCACGTCATGCCCGCTGGAGATATTTCCGCACAGGACACTGCGATCGTGAGACGGCTGGTAGCCGGGGGAGCAGACCAGTCGCACGGAGTCGCCACCGGTCTCCTCGTAGCTGCCATGGGCCGGGCGGTCGAGGTGCTGACAGTCGGGCGCCACCTCGCGCTCCTCCACTGCGGCTATCTCGGCGACCGACATCGAGCGGAGAGTGGACGCCGGGCTGCTCACCACTAAGTCCACCGGGCCGAGAAGGTTCCCTGCCGGACAGGAGCAGACGGACAGGCCTGATATCTCCGGGAAATTGGCGGCGGCGCTGGCGTTGGAGCATGGGCAGGGCACCCAGTCTCCGATCCCGTCTGACCCCTGCAGAGACACCTCGAGGCGGGGATTGAGCGACCTGGCCAAAACTCGGTCGACGGCGGCGGGAAGATGCACTATCAGCGACTGCGCCTGCACGCTGGGCACCAGGATGCACCACGTGTCCGACCTGCCGTCCACGACCACTGCCGGGCTCGCGCCGGGCATCAGATGACCGTTGACGTCCACGGGTCGACCGAATGCCTGATTTCGGAGACAGAGGGGCGGCTGGTCCGTCCACGTGCCGCGCCGACACGTCCTGCGAGCCACGCTCAACGTCTCCCAGAAGGCGAAGCCTTCGTCGCAGGTGTAGCTCACGTTCGCGCCGTTTGGGTACAGGCTTCGTGCAGTACCGGCCAGAGAGCTGTGTTCTCTGACGCTGGGTGGTCCGCAAAGCAGCGGGCAGCCTCGCTCATCCTCGCCGCTACCACACTGATCAATGCCGTCACACAAACCGTCCTTGTCAATGATAACGCCGGTGTGTGAACACAGGTAAGAGGATTCCAGCATTTTTTTGTTGGAACGATGCCTAGGTCGATAATACCAGCTCGTGCGCCGTCGGTAATAATCCGTTACTTCTGGGATGTAAGCAACTTCCTGATCACTAGGCTCATCCAACTGAATGTGACCGGCGATTTGGTTCCCCTGCATGCATTTGATGATGCCTCTGGCGGTGGTTAAGAGCTGGCAGGAATCGCCAACATGTCGGTTCCCCGTCAGCCACCGGCAGCCGGTGGCCCTGGCGGGTCGGCAGATGAGCTGAACCTCTTCCTCGGGCCAGACGTAAATAGTTTGCAGATCGTGATCGCCTCCGCTCACCAGATATCGTCTGGGAGGGCCAGATATTTCCGCGACCACTGAACCTGAAACAGTGATAAAAACATTGTGCCCCTCTTTAAAGCATTACAAACTGACAGTTTCAAATGCGCAACATTATATATGACGCTCACTTGCCTTACTCATGCCAGTCTTACACATCACTTCTATTCCGTGTGCTCAGCATTCGTAAACCTCATGACGTTCTCACTTCTCAAATGACAGTTGACACTACTTTTACATGGCTTCACGTAAGGACGTCTTCCTCGTATTATTGTTCACAAACTCTCCCACCTTCTTCCCTGGCGTGCCACCAAATCTGGCCAACTTTTCGGAACTTGTTCGCGCAAACTGTTGCTGTTTTACCCAATTTTCGCCAGCATAATTGCCGTTTGTTAGCGATGTTTTGTCAAAGACCTAGAGTTTGGAATGTTGTAACTGTACATCGTATTCCAAATATTTATGGTGTTGCCTTAAATAAATGCTTAAAAAATGTAAAAAGTGTAAACTTAAAATAATGTAAATGTAACAAATGAACAATGTAATAAATGTAAATGTAAAATAATGTAATGTAAATGTAAACTTTAAAAAATGTAAACTAAAAAAAAACGTAAACCTAAAAAATGTAAACATTATCTTTCGACCGGAATTCTGAGTCATATATCTGCTTCCATCTGGCTGTGTACCTTCGTCTGTTTATACATTCCGTATTTTTGGGTAGGCGTATTCAATTTATGATACATATTAATGTATAGTACATTCTGTATTTTTAGCCAATTCCAAATCTCACAAATTGCTGAAATTAGCTCTCTTACCTCTCTGTGCTAATATATCATGCTCGTCTTATGGCTGAAAGGTTCAAGGTTCGAGTCCAGGTAACAGCGATATTTCACCGTCCCCCGTGACAGCCGTCGTGAAAGGTTGCGACGCGAAATGCCCATGGCAGTCGAGAGCGTCGTTAAATAACCCGTTATAAACCAGGCAACCACCACATCTCCGTGGTATTCCGCTGGCCGTCCGACCCAATTATGTACCTACCAGATCTAACTGACACTTTGTGGTGGAGCCTCAGGAAGCTTTGTAATCTGTAATCCACGACTCATTTGCTCTTTATTTTATTATCAGTTATAGCAAAAGAGCTTCTTGCCTTGGGCAGCATCTTTGCGGTCCAAAATAAGCATACATTACTTTTGAACAGCCCGAAAACTGTTTGCCTCGCGATGCCTCTGGAGCGTCGAGCGCGAGTACCTGAGACCAAACAACGTTCCCATTCCATTTTTATTTACAAGGGTTCGCTCCAATGATCCGACCACCCGTAACTTGCTGCTGACGCATGTGTTGATATAAATGTAGCACCTTTTGTCAAGAGCGACGTTCCTTGCAGGAATTTTCTTGAAGCCAGAACGAGGCAACCCAGGCAGTGGCGGCAGCAGGAATTCAAGCCAGTGTTTTCAAGAGAAACAATTTCGACAATGGAAAAAGCCTCATTTTCATTCAAATTGATGAAGCCACGCTACAAATACAAGCCAGGGACGGATCCAAGGGAGCGGGGACGAGCGAGGCGGCTAAGATGCTTGAGACATTCCAAGGCCGTAAGGGCAACAGTAGCAAAATGTAACCTTCACCGGCCCGGGGGTTGAAAGAACCCCCTCCGGTTTTCTGAGGGCAGCCAAAAAAACGAAAAGGCCCAGAGATACGAAGCTTGGGGTGTCTTTTTATGCACCATGTTTACACCTTATGTCAACTTCTAAACTCAAGGTCACCTCAGGTTATCTTTTTTATTAAGGAGAGGTCAAGTGATGCGATGATCCCCAAAAATTCAAATGGCGCAACATTTTGTAAAATGTAGTGATTGCCATGAAATCTGGCATATTGACAGAACGTGATATTCGGGACAATTCTGCTATCACGTTTTTCGGAAACTTGGTGTACTTTTTTATGCATCATGATAACACCTTGTTTTAATTTTCAGACTCAAGATCTCCTCAAGTTATTGACCTAAGAGAAGTCAAGTGGGGCCATGTTCCCCCCAAAAAATGAAATTAGCGTAACATTTTGTAAAATGTAACGATTGGGATGAAATCTGAACTGATCTGAAAAAAGAAAATGAATTGAAAAAAATGGAAATGGAGAATGGAAATGGGGGAACGTACTGACAGATGTCACAATTGAAACAATTCTGCTGTCTCGAATTTCTCGGAAATTCTCGGTCATTGACCTTAGGTCAGCTTAACCTTCGGCCTTTTTTTACGTTTTCTGTTGAAATTGTGGGACTGGTTCGGTGGTTTTGAGGCTATACACCGTCGTGATTCTCGCGTCATTTGCACGCTTGATTCTCCCATTTGACCCGTGACCTGGGGTCAGGTCACGTTTCTTGGCAATTTTACAGATCCTCAACCGAGCACGTCTTTGATTTACAGTCATGCAATGTTTACTGGAAGCCTCATGTGCTTCGAAAACACTAACATAAGGTAAGAACTTATTTACCAACGGTGACCCAATCCCATTTGACCCAGGCTGATCTGCCTTGACCTTTTGAGCTATTATGCTTGTTTTCAATACGAACACACTTTGCGTGGCCACAGATGACAAGAAATATATCCATGCCTTTCTTCTGCACAGTTTATACTGGCAGTTTATACTTTATGCAATACTCTTATTTTTGGTCACCGAAAGAAAAACGCTTAACGTCACCAAAATGACTTCCCCTCCGATATTATACTTTTACATTGCAGCCACGCTTGCCGCCCGGTGGCTGTGTAACTTGCGTGAAGAAAATGCTTCGGGGCATGGGTTTTGTGATGTAGAACGTATATCGTATGAACCGATTTCGTGGTGTTTTATGCTATGTCGTGTCTAACCATCGGAAGTGCGTTAGATGATACGACAGATACCAGAAACTTCCAACTTATATTTGTCGGGAGTTTGGGCTAGGTTAACTTTGTTGCCTTAACATGATAGCTGCAAACCTAATATGTATCTTAAACACATTTTCGGCTGCCGTTTCAAAAAGATGAAATTTTGCCCACTTTCATCCTCGTGTGAAGGTGCCGTATGTGACCTCCAGTGCTCTTTTACCCTTAGAACCCTAGTGCACCATGTGGGTTAATCGGGCCCTCTTGTTACGCCTAGCATCTTTGGAAATACGTAAGCGATTTAGCATATGATAAGTCGTATCATATGATATTATATGATAGGTTTTTTATGTACCGAAAATTGTGTAGTTTTCGGCTCAAAAATGTCAGCAGGAGATCTGACCTAAGATTACATCTGTGGACCTCCGTATTGGACTAACTGAACTATTGGACTGATTGAACTAAATCCGGGTGCTTTGTTTTAGTTTTGACATGTGTTGTCCAACGGTGTTTTCATTTTTCTATGGTACTTATAGTTTCCGAAATCCGGGGACGGGGGTTCCCATGAACGTCCGGAACGGCAAAGATGGATCCGGAGGCCAGTTCGACAAGGGTTAAAGGTAAGCATAGATGACGCTATGATGTTTGGGCAAGATAAATCCTCACAAATGCAACCCATTATGAAAAGCCGTATCTGGAAATTCGTCAACAGCATGGGAAGTATTCATTAAACCTTATAAACCGCAACCAAGTCAGATTCTTCATAAATGAGTTTAGTTTTCAGACTCTTGAAGTTACGAATGTAGCACGGTTAAGGAAATATCGAGGTGAGATGCCATGGCGTCAAGTATGTGCCGCTATCTCTGCTTCGAGATTATACACCGGTTGGAGCAGCAGTTTGACAACCGTCTGCTGGGTGACGACGCGGTGCTCGCCAATACGGAGCGTGCGCTGACCGTCGGCGACGGTCAGGCGGCGGACAAAGTGGCGGCATTCTACTGCCTCGACTCAGAGTGACGGAGCACCTTTGTCTGCATCTGTCCGTTCTGCTAGACGTGGCGACTGCCAAAGCTGTCAGACTTCACGCCCTTGACAATGTAGTGGCGATACTGAAGACGGAAAGTCTCGATGGCCTCCTGCAAGCAGCTGCCGAGCCAGTGAAGCCGGTGAAGATGGCACCTGCCACCATCTGCACTGCAGAGCGTGCCTTCAGTTTGCTATGCAGGCCGGAGACGTGACTTAGCACAGATATAGGCCATGAGCGTTTGAATGGCGCGGCCATCTGAGCGGCGTACCAGCAGAGGTGTCGGCGCCCGGCAAAGACAAGCTCGTGGAAAAGTTTGCCAGCCGAGGGCGGAGCACCAGGTCCTGTTCCGCGCGCCAGCGAACAACACGAAATCGCCACGCCCCCATCAGAGCCTACGGAAGGTGAATAGGACCGTGCTAATCTTCATTTTCCCTTTACACACTTATAGTTTGCGAGTCACACGGGTGGACGTCCAAATGACCCCCGGCAGTGGGCCGGAGTGACTATTTTACCCATACTCGAAGAGAGCTAATGACATGTCAGACGCCCTCGTGTTTGCAGGTTTCGACCGAACCCTACCTCCCACGCCGCCCCTCCCCCATCCCCCACCCCCAACTGAAAACAAAAAGTTACACTCAGTTCTGCAACATGTGTAAAGGTGCTGTAGCATTCCCTAGACGTTTGATAGAATCGTGAGGGGACTAGATGACGGTTACGACTGGTTTCAAACGCGTCTCTGGTTCGTTGTCAGGTGGTACAGGGGCACGGAACAAACAGTTCACGATGAATTTTATTACACTTTCCCTGCGTTTAATGGAATCGTGAGGCGACTGGGTTAGGGATTATTCATAACCGGTTTCATACCCGTTCACGACTGTCGTGAACTGTATGTCCCGTGCCCTTGTACCACCTGACAACGAACTCGAGGCGGGTATGAAACTGGTTATGAATAAGCCCTAACCCAGTCGCCTCACGATTCCATTAAACGTCTAACAATTCATAACATCTGTGGTCATGGACTGTTCAAACGGGTATGAACATGGTTCCGGGAGTGCACTCATGTGGTGCTTACGATTGTGCACTGTTCAGATAAACCAAAAATATATACAGAAACACAATAATCTCACCGATGACAGCGATGGTGATGAGCACTGCTAGGGTCCGCATAGTCGAGAGCAGGCCGGTCGACGGGAAGCTGTCGAGCTGCGCAGCTGCGCCGGCTGCAGGAGCGCTCTCGGCTGTGAGCTGGTGTCGGTGGCCTCTGGTGGCCGGCGGCCGTGGCGGATCGAGCCGTGATGGCCACGCCCGAGGTTCGTCAGAGGTGTGTCTGCGCCGCCCGCCGGCCGGCAGAACCTTATCAACTGCAGCCGGGGCAGCAGGGCCGGCTGCAGGCTGCGACTGGGGCAGGAAGAGCGGGGGGGGGCTCTAGGAGCAGCTGACCACCATAGTCAGTAAAATTTAACAATAGCCGTATGACAGTACATGGAAAGAATCAAATTAAAAATGGGTTTGGCTATCCATCTCTCAAAACGCTCCGCCGCGTATAGCTGCGCGTGAGGGATGGGGATTTCAACACCACAAGGCTGGGTTGCACGTGAAACACTGCAAGCGGAAATCGTTGCTTAAACTGGTCACATTCAAGGTGTAGCCTACTGTAAACGTACACATACAGTAAGTGCCACGCAATATGGTGTCCGTACATTGTTTCAATAGGCTGTGTTATGTGTCAGTAGGTTCATCGGACTGGTGGTATTTTTAATAGCTTTGCAGTGAGCATGCTTCAGTAGAAGCTTATTATGTTTTAGTGGTTGATAGTTCACTATGCCAGTTAGACCACGCATGGCATGAAACAGACGTTGTGAGCAACCTCTGAGTCAAGTGAGAATGCACATTTTTGGTTATTATTACCAATACACGTGTGAACGCACTGGCAGATCCAGGGGGACATTTTGGCCATCACCCTCCAACCGCGATTAGTTGGGGCCATATAACCGTTTGGCTCCTCTCCTAAAGACATGGCTGTTACCACACAACCCGAGTTTGAAGCCGCTGGCCACTCCGAACCCAACCCAACAAGGCTAGCGTTTTCCACGTTCCCCCGGTTCACCAACTTGCTGACCTACCATACATACCCAGGAAACTGGTTTGCCCTCCCCCCTCCAGCGGAGCTGCTGGATCCGCCCCTGTGTAAACATCTATGTGTTGACCAGATTTTAGAAACCGTTGGTTGTTGTCTGTTGCACCGCTATCGCAGCGAAGCTGATCTTTGCACAGTAGTCATTCGTGATTGGAAACACAGCGTGCGCATTATCGTTTGTGATCCACCAACATGTGACATCACTTTTGAATTTCCCTCAAGCGATGCTTTTCCGAATTTGGAGTTCAAGATGACCTAAAACATAGATTGCCTCAGAGACGAAAAATATTAGAATATCTGAAATAAACACAATGTGTTTTTAGGAAAATCTTGGTCTTGGTCGAATTCGCACCATGCATCCATTATATCACAGGCCACCCTGAATAACTGAATTTTCGTTGACATTCTTCAAACAGCGCACCAAGCTCTGTTCCCCTGATACTGAAAATGATTTGTGTCACCTAGTAATTATTGTCCCGCCCATGAGACTGATTAAGGGACCAAGGGGCAGGTAAGCAGGACGCCCTCCCCCCCCCCGGCGTTTTGGCATCCTTACCCGTTTCGGGAGGTAAGGATGCCAAATGCGAAACCCTTAGCCACCGAAGGCGGTAAAGAGCGCAGAAGTTATTCACGGACGAATGTTGTCCGTGGATACAAGGGTTTCCTGTCGTTAAAGAGCGCACGCGTGACATGGTTGACCTTTGTGATAGGACATGGGCGCCCTTATGTTAAAAAGAAGTTCTTGTAATATACAGGGCCTTATACGGCCTTAATATAGCTTATGTGCGCCACGTCCTCAAAACGGTGCCGTTAACAGAGTTATGAGACACAGGCAGGACACAAAGGACACAGAGGCGTCCCTGCGATCATGTACGGGCGCCCTGGTATTGAAAAAATGCCCCTGTGACACAAAGAGGGTATCTCTGTGATGGGTAATCTCATGACGACATCAAAAGGGCGCCCAGGTGATATCGAGGAGGCCTCCACGTTATAGCACATGGACGATCTTTCCGTTGGTATGATGCACACCTGACTTGTGGAAGTTACGCACCTTTGATGGCGTAACACTCAAAAGTCGCCGCTTAGATGACATGACATTCAAAAGCGCCCCTGTGATTAATGATGTTGTATTTTTTGAGAGGGCACCCGAGTGACATCGAAAAAAACATCCATATTGTGGTATATGTACCTCTGCCGTTCAAAAGGTGCCCCTTTGCCACCTGAGATGTCACCCTAAGCGACGGGGTTTGGGCACCGTGACGTTTCAAAATGCGTTCCTTATGACACCAAGAGTGCGTCCCTGTGATGGAATACGGACGCCCCGTTATTTAAAATGCGCCCTTGTGACACTAAGGCGACATCTCTGGAATGGTGCACGGGTGGCGCATGGTTCAAAAGGCGTCCTGGAGACACTAAAAAGACGCCCTCGCGATGGCGTATGGGTGTCCTGTTGGTAAAAGGGCGGCCCTGTGACACGAGGGAATGCGTCCCTGTGATGAAATGTGGGCCCCCATTCGTTCCAAAGGTCCATGTGACATCAAGAAGGCGTCGCTGTGATGGTTCATAATCAGCCTGTCGATTAAAAAGGCGACCCTGCGACACTAAGAAGCCGTCCCTGTCATGGAGTATGGTTGCGCTGCCGTTCAAAACACTCCTCTGTGACACCAAAAATGCGCCTCTGTCATGGAGTATGAACGCTCTGTCCAAAAGACGTCCATTAACATCAAACAGGCACCATATGATGGAGTATGGGTGGCCTGTCGCTCGAAAGCCGCCGCTGTGGTACCAAGAAGACGCCCCTGTGATGAAATTTGGGCGTCCTGTCATTCTTCAAAATATCGCCTTGGAACATGGAAAAAACGCAAAGGTTTTAGTGATAGGTGTCCTTTTCTTAGAATGGCCCCCTTGTGATGAAGATACGCAATGCCAAACCTTACCTTCAGGCCGGTGCTTGACCCAGTTTTTCACGGGCGGATTTTGCCTGTTAATACAAAGACGAACTATGGCTAAATAACGCACATTGTGCGCTCTTTTTGTTTGATATTGTGATCTAATAATCTAATGAGTGTCGGTGATCCATATTTTTTTTATTCTCTCCTTTATTTTTGCGGTATTCTTTCTTGCCAATGCATGCGCAAGTATATGTTGTACATGCATGTTTCATACATGTCACTGTTGGGCTGAAATCAACGATGTGAATCATTGACAGATGTGGATCGAAATCGGAACCTCCCAAATTTCTGTACTCGCCACATGCAGGTTCTCACTGCAGTACGATATAATACAATACAACTTATATCCTTTGTATCAATGGCGTGGAACATAAAAACGTGTACTTATCGATACATAGTTGTTTTCAGTACGTAGAACCTACTTATACATGCGCTTAGTTACCCCTTGTAACGATCCCTGCACCCGCCCTTGGCAGTTTCCAAACATAAAGTGGACGGTCATTCACCACAAATTTTACTGACTGAAATCATAGTAACGAGTGTTCCCTAAAATTTAACACAAACTTCATTGTTCCCAAAAGATACTTTGTAAGATAGGTATTCACAAAACGTTAGCACCATTAGAGACGGGACGCAATATGTTATCAAATAACCAGAAAATCTGGCTTGAGAAAATGGAGGAGTCGAAAAGACGCGCAAAGCCTTGCAAAACCAGTAAAGAAGAAGGCGAGACCGTCACACTTAGTCACTTTCTGTTAGATTAAACATCAAAATATAGTACGTACGGATTGACGGGGAAAGTCGACTACGGCTAATCTTTAGAAAGTACAGGAAGTGAAAGCCTGCAAACACGACGTCGAATTTGGTTCAGATGATCCAGCGGAAACTGAGCAATATAGTTGGATTCTTTGGCTTTCTCCGGGAGAGTTCTAGTATCAGAATACATTATATGTCCAAAAGCTGCATTCGACTGAACACCGAAAACAGATATTACCTGGCCTACCACAAGTGAGAGAAGGCAATCCTACGAGTACCGGAAGAAAGGTAGAGGATTGAACCAAGGACGTTGAAGCTCTATCGCGGGCCGTTCAGCTTAGGGTATGAGTTCGGCTTTGTTATGAACGTCCTGGCATGATTTAGCATTTCTGGCTGAGATCTCTAGGAACCGAGGGTTTTAGACCACTGACAAGTTTGACTCTACATCTGAGTTCATGTACGCAGAGAGGTCAAAGTTTCCATCGCGCTTGAGGACATGGGTCACCACCACCCTCAGCAGCATCAACGCACCTCTGCTAATGAGGAACCGGTGTATAGATCGCCAGACATTCCTAACAAAGTGCATTAAAAGTCGTCTGGAGATCGCCCTAAACCCAGCTGGAACCTACAGGACATACTTCTCAGGCCTGATCTACGCATCAGCCACCGTTATCATGATTTGACGTCACATCTGGGCGCTGTTGGAATCTCCCGAAATACATAACAAGAAGGATAAGATGATAATGAGGATGACGGCGCTCCGAGCATGCCTTGCACGAGACGGATCGAGCCTGTTCGGAGCATTCTGGAACAAAAAGTGCTGACGGAAGCTGGATTGCACCATCCAGAAAGCCGTTAGAAAGCGGGATCGGCGGAAGGCTCAGGCATAAATATTGTGAACGGTATGCTTCATCACGTGCGGAATGATTTCTTTGCCGTCGGCGACGATGAGGTCGAAGCTAATTTATGAAGGTTAACAATGGATAGAGCGGGTTCCAGAATGTGTTCTTGTGTAATTTCATACCGGAATCGTCTTGCAGTATCGAATGAGAACTGCTAATTTTTAAGAAGAATTTTTAAGAATTATTAAGAATTTTTAAGAATTTTTCAATTTCAGAGGACACTCATAAGGTATTGCGAAATATTTGCTTATCTAGCATCGATATGTAAAAGAGACGACACGCGCCTGAAATGACTGCAGCTTAGCCTGAAAAAGTGTCATACAGAGGTTGGATCAGCAGCTCCCGCACGAAATAGGGTTAGTCGCATTTGTGTAATACTTCTATGCGTTTGTGAGGAAAAAACTGCGGTGCAATCGCGGTCAGTGGCATTTTGGGGACGAGGCGGATCCATCTGTCTCAAGTCGGCAAAGGCGGCACCTACCTTCTCTTTACATTGAGCCGTATCCTGGAATGTAAACAAATGTAAGACGAGTGGTTCTGTAAATAACAGCAAGGTTTTAAGCAGATGATGTGTATCGGACCTTTTTCAGACGGAGTGAGCATCAGGCCAGTGGGCAAGTGGAGCGAGCGAGCGTAGGTAGTGATATAATCGATGAAAGCTAGGGCTGTGAATGTTCGCTTGCTTGCCTGAATGTGATTCACAGGTAGCTCTCGAATTATGCGTTCTTTTAAACATTCTTAAACAAACGAACAAAACATTTAAACATCTCTTAAACATTCGTAATTAAACAAAGAGATCTGGTTTTTGGAAAAACCGTCCATTGTTCAGACTGGGTTGAAGCTCATAAAACTGTTCAAAAATGGATGAATAATGCATTTATGTGGGAAATTTAGTCCTCTCGAACGACCTTACCGCAGATGGCGGGAGAAAATTCCTGACGCCCCTGCTGTTCAGAAGACTGGACATTGTATGCATGTTTTCGTAGAAACATGACACTGTCAGATTAATGTAACTTTCGTTTCTCCGTGCTATGAACCGATGATTTAACAGTCGACTGACTTTGTGTGGCAGCCGATCATCTGACGGCTTGGCCGGCACAGACGCGCGAGTAGAGCAAAGTCAATCTGAGGACAAATGAAAGCAGTTTTCTAAAAAAAGGGAAAGCATCGGGTATATGAAGTTCGACGATGCAAGTCGAGTGACTTTTGGTATATCAGTGGGCCTTCGGGAACTCGTCGAATACGTCTGGGTGTGCCGTGCATGACCCAGTTAAAAATGATGAATCTTGCCGAGACCGGACCTGAAAAGACCCTAAGCATATACTGCCGGTGCAGGGTTACAGGCTCCCCGAGTCCTCGGGCGGCGTTGGGATGTGGGTGGTCCACATTCGCAGCCCGTCGCAAACATGGTCCAAATAGCGTGGGTAGACGAGCAACACAGCAGCGACATACGTCTGGGTGTGCAACATTTCAACTTTACTATTGGGACAGCTTGGGGTGCTGGTAACAGGGGACCTTAGACGAACCAGATGACATCTGGTATCTGGCCAGTCTGGCCACCGTGATACCCCAGGAGACGTGACACGCTCTCTACCAGTCCGAATCTGGGCTGCGGGAGACGTGGCACATCCACTACCGGTCTGAATCTGGACCACAGCAGACCCTGAACCTTCCCGCCAGCTCTGAATCTGGACCACAGCAGACCGTGACCTTTCCCGGCAGCTCTGAAACTGGACCACAGGAGACCGTGACTTTTCCCGGCAGCTCTGAATCTGGACCACAGCAGACCGTGACCTTTCCCGGCAGCTCTGAATCTGGACCACAGGAGACCGTGACCTTTCCCGGCGACTCTGAATCTGTGCCCGGGACCGTGCCTGGGTCGGGTGGAGCTGCCCCCGGCGTCGCTGCACGTCGCCGATGTGTCGCGGTCGGCCGGTCAGTGTCCGTCTCGGGTGGTCAAGTGGCGCCGGTACAGGCCGGGGGCTCCCCGACCGGCACCGAGCAGGCCGGCGGTATCTGACGCCAGACATCGGCTGTTTACAGCTGATCCGCACGACATCCGTTGCAGACGGCTGTTCTACGGTTGCAGCACGTGTGCGCCTCGTGACACACAGAAACCTAGTGACCCCGATAGCGATGTTTATGTAGTGTCTTGGCTCCGTATTACATCAGCCGACTGACTGGTAGGCTTCCGGTGGTGCACAGCAACTCACGGCAACTGATGCATCAGAATGCACAGTTTCATAGTGCATGCGCACCAGACATCACGCCCACTCACTCTTAGGCGTAGGTACGGGGAAGGGGCAGGGGGGCATGGCCCCCACTGTTCATGGTTGGGGGCAGCATTGTCAACTACCTCTCCCAAACTTTCAGATTTACTGTTTTTTAGTTTACTTTTGAGCTATCTAAAACACGTCTGGCAATTTACCCAGTGCATTAGTAATTATCTCAACACCTGCTAGATAAAACTGCTTCGTATTACAAAGGAATACTTTAATTGATTGTATGGAGCAACCGGTCAGGCAGCATCTCATGCGACCATATCTAGCGGGAGTCATATGTATTAAGGGAAACTATAGCAAACTTCAACCTAAGTTGCAAATTTTGAATTGAACATATTCCTGTGATACCATGGGACAGCATAGGCGTATGATAGCATACGTCTATGACAGCATAGGCGCCTATGATAACATAGGCGTAGGAACAAGGGAGAGACATATGGGCCATGCCCCCCCCCCCAGTTTTCAAAGTGGAAGGGCCAGGAGTGGTAGGGATCTGCCTCTCCCCACACACACTTTTTAGAATTAAAAAAATACTTGGCAACAATAAAGACGAAATGTATTACAACATAAATGATCAGTTTTGACATTAAACCACCCAGAATTGGGAAGTAAAGGCAAAAGACGGCGCCCAAAAGGTCTTAGAGAGAAATGTAGATGATGGGCACATTCCAATGTACGTACATTTAATTTGTGAAAGCCGAGACTCTGTCTTACCCATACCAAGGATGAAAATAAAATCACATTTGCAGTGCAGTTGTATTCTGTCTTCTGAGCAAGACCGTTTCTTGATTTTAATGTCTGCATCTTAAATGTAGATATTCTGAGTGTGGGGCATGTACCGAGATATCCAACATGAAGCCGTTTCAGGATCACGTCCCGTTTCAGGTCTGCCTCGCGAGAACATTTTGCGCGCTTTTACTACTGACATCGGGACAGCGAATAATTTGGCTTAAAACTGGGTCAGATATTTTTTGGGACTGCAACCCCCCGGTCAGCTAAAATAATTTGGCCCCTGGTCTGCCACACGCTTTTTGAAATGGCCATGTGCCTACGCACTCTCCATGGAAAGGGCATCTACGGATTTAGCAACTGAAATCAAAAGAAGCACACCAACAGAACGACTGACAAGCAGAAACACAACGTTCATCACACAACAATGTGCGATGACGGCTCAAAAGTTGTGAATCAAACGGTGTGAGTGGATCAAATATTTTTTATTTGTTTATGTGCAATATTTGATTTAAGAAATCAAATAATGGTACGATTTGTTAAATCAAATCATGTAGCATTTGATTCAACAAATGTGATGTTGCATGGTTTGCTAAATCAGAAAGCATAAAAGATGATTCCCTTTTCAGTTCATGATTCATCTAACTGCTTACTTATACCGAAAACGAATCATCCGTATCGTAATTAAGACACTGCATGTTATTCAACGCTCAACTGCAGTTTGAACTTAATCCAAGAAACGCATGATGTTATGCAAAGGCATAATGAAAGCGACAGATATGTACAATTTTGGACAGAAAGGTTCCCAGAAGATCCAGAATTACCACAAAAGTTGAGTATATACCTAACGCATGCACTAACATTTAACCCGGCACCGCTTGGCGTGTTTCTATACCCACGACCGCCTGGAGGTGTCAAAAAGGGCACCCCTGTTATCTCAGGATCCAACCTTCGGATCTGAAGCAGTCAACCACCAATCGATGGCCCTGAGTTGCAATTCAGAAAATACTATGTTAGCCCTGGTCACGTGGCCGATGACGTCACAGGTCACAAAAAACGCATAACACGATGTCAAAAAAATTGGCGCCGGTTCGCACGTCACATCTTCAACAATACGAGTCTTAGTTCACGTGACATGAGGTCATGTGTAACTCGTTATTCCTTACATGTGAAATGTCTGACTATTAACGGTTTTCTTCAACATTTGCGGGTCAAAAATGTCCGGATATTTAGATTCCGAATAATATTTCACATAGTTATCGGCCACCGAACAAAGCCTTGTAGCCAAAGACCCTCACCGAAATGCCGTGGACTAGAATTCCGCAATCGCTGACCTGATTGAAATATAATTTTCACAGATGGATTCAGGGCATAAGAAGACCCTTACATCAGTTTTAGTTGCCACCTCCTTGTCGACTTGATGTGGAATGCCCCTTGGGGATGAGGACCACACTTCATTTCTGCCAGGTGTTGGAGGAATTCGGCCGGATGACGGGAAAGACCGAGGCGAGGGGTGAGCTACACTGGACAGCGCTGTTCAGAACCCACAAGAATGCCCGTGACGGAGCTAAAGCGATAGGGACGGAGTAGCTTGCTTCGTTGCGAATCATGATTTTCTAATTGTTTTGTCGGGGAGCGTTTCCTCTTATATTTTTCGTGCACCATGTGGGTTGTTTAGCCTTACCAAGGCCAAAATATCAAATGATTTTCGGTATCCCTCTTTGCCTAGGTAAATTAGTGTTACTTTTCTTACATCCATATGTTGTCGGTCATGTCGTTGTCGATCAGAACGCTACTGTTTGTATATGGGCTGTTCCAGGATAAATCACCAAGGTAGTCTCGAATTGTTCCCTTTGATCCCTCCCATAAAGATAAACTCTGATGGGGGGGGGGCTTATCGACTCGCATATTTCATATTACATCCTTGCGGTTTTTAGGTTTTTAGGCCACACGGGTCAGGAGATATGTCACAGAATTTTCGGGACCCTCTGGAAAGCTGCACTACAAATGGCCTTCATCTCTGTAATGGCCCTTTGGATCTGAGCAAACCTGCATGCCACTTGAAAGCGGATCATCTGCCGCATCCACTAAAAATACAAACGATCACGTCCGGTCATTTTTTACCTTGCGGTCTTTTGTTACTGCAGCTTAAATTTGGTCACTGACTAGTAACATGGTTTAAAAGTTGCAGAATGCTTCATCGGACAGAAATGTCATTTCAGCTATGGGCCGCAGCACAGCACCTTGGACCCACTTCAACACTGAGGGGTTCTGAATTCAGCACTGGGGGCTGAAATCGACGTTCAGTGGCATGTGCCCCATCAAAATAACACAAAATGACACCCCAGCTCTCGCATAATATCAGGTCTCTGAAGAGCAAGACAAGCATTCCGTATTAACCAGTCAAACAAGACCAAATCTGTCACAGCCGTAGGACCAGCATACCACGATAAATGCAATTTATGGGCACAATCATGGCTTATTTTACAACCCACTGCCTGATAAGTGATCATAAGGCAACACAAATGGACTCAGTAATTCTTGTCATTTTCATTTCATTATTTCTCATTAAATACAGGTAAATTGAAGCCAAATATTTTCGTAAACTAGATTTAACACCTTAAACTTTTTGACACCCATCTCACTTTACTGCACTAATCCGCACAGTGGTGTGCATAGCTTTTATCTTATATATATATATATATATATATATATATATATATATATATATATATATATATATATATAGCGAAAAGTTAGTTTCGATTACCACTAATCCGGTAACTCAAAGGTTAACTTTGTAAAGCTGAACCAGTAAATCGCTAAAAAAAATAGCGGAAGCTAACAATATCCGGTAATCGCTTACTTTTATTACATGAATTTAGCTTCGGTTTGGTTTTATCGGCGCGCGGCCTAGCGCTGTCGGACGCAAGGCCTTGTATAACGTTCTTTTAAAAAAAGGAGTTTTCGGGGGCCTGAAAGTGCCATATTTTGAAAGTTCATGAAATGCGCTCTTCTTTATGTAAGTTTTTCCTTCTATATCTTGAACTGGCCGTAATGAGCGACGAATATGACCGATTTGAAAGCACTTACCGTTGGCTCGGTGATTGGTGGTCCAGTGACGTCATGGATCCCAAGGCCGTTCCAAGTGTCCGTATCTGTACCCGGTATGGCCATGCACTGAATTGCAGAATTGTGCAGTGCTGGTCAGTTGATGATGCATCGACCAGTCACGTATGCGTTTACACGTAGTCAGCCAAAAGCCACCGTCTGAGAGAGATCAGGTCTTGCGAGTGGACGTGTTCTGTGCTAGACTGACAGCTGCAGACACGCTCACAGTAGACAGGAACAAGCATGTATGATTGTAGGGTTTACAAACGTTTTTGGCCGCTAAACTCCATTAACTTTACGGGAGAAAAAATGTTAGCGGAGTAAAAGTAAGCGGAACCATATTTAGCGGAAGCTAATTGGTCCGCTAACGGATTTCAAAGTTAGCGGGAAGGCTAATCCGCTAACGAAAAAATTAAGTTCGCTAATTAGCGTTTACCGGATTAGCGGAACCGTGCCCACCACTGGACCGACAACGTCCTTTTCACAGGATCGGCAGGAAGCCGAAACTGCTACACGAATGCCATCCTGTTCTGTGACTACATCGGGGAGGAAAACAGTTCGGCATGATGGGAGAAAATAAAGCAACTGGATATATTTATTTCACTAGCCTCCCGCCAGCCAACTACTGCGGTAAACCACTCAACCTCCCGCGGCCCATAGCGTCATGCGATTGTATTTCCTGCGCATCTTTGACTGCACGACTTGGGTTGAACGTACGTCTATGGTAGCAGCAGGCTCGGCAGTCGGGCTTCCCAAATTGGCCCATTGGATCGACTTGTATTTTATGCCACTGGAAAGCCCCATCAATTTTCTGCAAGATGCTTCACGGCATTTTTGGCCAAAATCTGGTTAATGGTGAAATTCCAGAAAGAAAAATGCTTTCAAAACTCCCGTGTAAAGTCTGAGGAATTTTTCCAGTGCGAGCGCCACATGGAACCAGCATAGAGCACCTCCACGCCTGAGACAGATGGCATCCCCCCTCCCGCCCTGGACAACACCACCTCCGAGACCAATGTAACCAGGCCTGCGACGTCTTCGGCGTTAACCTCACAGGCGTTGTTCGTCATCGTCGCAAACGCTCGTCTGTAATTCTCAGAGCGATCGGTGTCTCACAAAACAGACCAGGTTCAAACGTTTCAGATGTTGTGGTTTATTTAGGTTATTTCAAAGATTGTCGAGTACGGCATTCTTTTTTTCATTCGTTATCGCACATGACCGCTCTCTGGCTGACCTCCGGCAGCTTTTGTTACGTGAACGTTTGTAGTCCTTTGCTGAACAAGAAATATGGTTCATATGAACGTCCAAATATTTGGACGTGCTAGGCTACCTTGCTACCAAGTGAGTCGGCGGCCTTGAAGGCCCCCGACTCACTTGAACAAATCGTATTCACTCAATTTTTTATAAGTTACTGTCATTAGTGTCTAGTATTCCACAGTGTAGGTGCGTGTTGGCATCCTGCGACATAACGAACGTTAGGTCGTCCGCATCCCTCGGAGCGTTAGTTTGGCTCCGAACTAGCTAAGATATGTTAGCGTCCGTGCGACCGTTCTTTTCGAGCACACATTGGCACAGACAGGGCACAGTGAGCACCATCGTTGACAAACATCCCATTTCAGTTATACTTACTCGACGCAACACACCTTGGGTTCAGTTCAGCGCACAGCCAGCCGGCACATTCCGACAAAATGGCCGTCTTCAGAGTGCATAGAATGCAAGAAGATCATGTTTAGATGTCCATTACTTCGCACCAGCGGTGAGCTTGTTCCATGTGAGAAGATTATGCAGGACGCCGTCCTCTCAGTATTAGCCCGTTCCTGCATGCCGCCGGTTTCTACAACAGCGCAGCTCCGGAAAGTTGTTCTCTGTGGAGCAGACCACGCCCGATGATCGCATTAAAGAAACTTGACCAAAGACAGTGCTGTGAACACAATGAGTTTATGACATCTATTACGTAAGACGTTTAGAATGTCATGAAAATATGCCGTACAACAGATGGCGTCAGATGGATGGGATAACAACAATGAAGCGCGCCTATCGTTCAATGCTATCTATACCTGGACAGCTTTCTACTACCAACCGGCTTTGGAGCTATAACGACATCTATTCCCTTCCGCTGGCCAGTGCACCAGCTGACATCTTCGCAACTATTCATGTCCCGTTTCCGTCGTAGCCAGGGTAGAGGAAATCTGTTAGAAGCGGGGATGGATCCCGGGCGCCAGGAAAGGGGTCATGACACTGTTGTCTGCAGCGCCTAAATTGCAATCTGCAATACGACAAAACGCTTAGACCAAACGGGTACACAACAACGTGTACGAAGCGTCGCCGTTTCCTGTCCGGCTTTGATCTCTCTAAATTCGCTGTCCAAAAGGCGCACCCAGCGGTTCACTACGCCCAGGATGTTGCTGCCGCACTTTACACCGGACTAGCCGTCCCCGATCCTGACAAAAGATGCTGACCGCGATAGACGAAAACATTGGTCAACTGAATTCCCTTTGATGCTCTGTCCCTGGAAAGTCCAGCGCCGTGAAGGCGGGTGACCTTTTCAGCTGTTTCTGCCTAAATCGTCCAAAAACTTCGACGATACTTAAAGAAACTAGGCTTACTAGAATCAAACCCCATTTTGGGGACTTAAGGGGGACACCCTTTTGAAACGTCCATGGAGCCAATCCCCATTTGTCATTTCCACCCAAAGACGCATCCTAGGGGACCCGCTGGCTCGGGCCCCGCTTGAAGAAAAAAAAACAGGAGGGGCCTCCTTACCCACCATTTACTTAACTTTTTTTGCCTCTAGCCTCTTTAAGATCCCAAAGAAAAGCCCTGAATGCGCTCCTGCCCCCGCCCCAAACAACTGGACCACTTTCTGGATCGCCAGGCCGACCCACTGCTGGTCAGTGAGTCCGGTCCGTTCCGCAATGCTCTTCGGCTGGTTCGTCTGAAGACCGCCTGCTTCCGACCAGTCCCTCGCCTAAATGGACGACAGCACCTGGCACAGCTCCCTGCCTTAGTAACCTTACCCGAAGTCAGAACAAACAAAATTGAGAACGACGGCACTTCACAGCTCCCTGCGTTCGAATCTTTAACGGAATTCAGTACAAAACCACTTTCGTTCGCGGTTCCCGGACCGCAGCAAGTACAGCCCTTCTGTAACCTCTCCCAGTGCCCTCACAAAGTCAGCCTGTCCAGAGGGCTCAGAACGTATCCTCCCCGCAGGACGAAAACCTGGCCCAAGAATCCTCATCAGGGCTCCAGGACATATCTCCCCGCAGGACGGAACTCTTGGTCTCCCTCACGGCCCAGAAATCGTCATCAGGGCTCCAGAACACATCCCCGCAAGACGGAAGTCCGGTCTGATGTTTCACGAATCCTCATCGGGGTTCCAGTACACATCCCCGTCGCAGGATGCGAGCCTGATCTCTCAAGGCCCAAAAGTCCTCGTCAGAGTTCCGGAACACATCCTCACCGCAAGGCGGGACCTTGGGCTCTCACGGCCCAAGAGTCCTTGTCAGGGCTTCAGAACACGTCCACTCGCAAGACGGCAGCCCGGTCTTTCTCAGACGGAGTCGTCCTTATCAGGGCGAAAAGCACGTCCACTTGTACGATCAAAGCCACCTCTCCCCATTCAGACGGGAGGGGGAAGGGGGAGGGCGAGAGCACAAACATGGCCACTGGGAGCGACCGCCATTTTCGAATACTGTCTTCTCATGCACCGCCATGGGGACATCGGTGCATTTTCGCGAGACAGGGAGCAACAACGCACACCTACACTGGGATGGCTCTGTGGCTGCCCCAAGTCTTCTCCCGTCACGCACGCAGGCGAAAAGCCAGGATATGTTCACCCACCTGGGGACGCCGGAACCGAATGCTGGCCAGAAGTGGCGTCAGTACCGCTCTTTGTACGGCTCGGACGGCTTCTCTGACGGCTGATACCCCCACTGTTTCTGCCAGTGGTGGGTCCAGTACAGCTCTCCCTGGTCGTTTGCCCGGTGTGCGTCCTTACACACCCAGACGCAGTAGACTAAGCAGAAAATGAGTGCACAAAAGCCGCCAATCAGCAGGATCAAGCCGATGAACCTTCGAAAAGCAGGCAGTCTGTTAGCGTCATACAAAGGTGTTATCAGACCTAGTGCCAGGGATACCGTAGGTCTAGGAGGCCAGCATGCCGTCAACAACCCCCATGGGCTTCTTCAGCATTCAACGTCGTCTTGCAAGAAGTGCCTAACAATGCGTAATATCTCATCCTCCCTGCGACTTAGGTAGACTTTAATTAGGGTAATTGCTTTAATCCTTTAAACCTAGTGATGACTGACTGAATGAACTGAAGGAATGACTGCGTTCACTTAACGTCATAAGACGCCTAAAAGCGGCAACATACGACTGGACGGAGCATTTTGCTTGTATGTATATATATATATATATGCCATATATATATCCACATCTATATGCGGTATATATATATATTCACATCTATATGCCGTATATATATATATATATATATATATTCACATCCATATGCCGTATATATATATATATATATACTGCCGTGCTGGACATGCATGGTCATTGTTCTAGCCGGAGCTGTCGCAGTGTGTCCAACGTATTCACTGTTTGGTTGGAGCGCTCAGTCCACTTCTGACATTTGTTAAAGCGGACAACGCCGAATTGCTTCAGGTTCAAACGGCATGTTTTGAAATACAAGAGAAGGTACAAGGTACGGTGAGGCTCTGGTACTAGACGATAAGGATGACGCAGTCCGAATGGTTTATACCATTATATTACATCGTATGACACGACGAAAAACACTGTGGCTTTGGCTTTGGCTTTGTGGCAATAAATTTAAGTTACATAAGCCAGTTGCAACTATGAAACTATAATGGTACGGCTTACATGTTTACTTAAAAACAAAGCAAATATTCAAAGCCCATTGTAGCTATGGACAGACGAGTTCTTCACCATACCCGAGGACCTAACACTATCGCAAAAAACCTTCGGACTGTATGAAGCTTATCATCGATCACCACAGCTTCAACGCCACATCTCCCAGGTACTTCAGAACTTCATGTCATCTGACCAGGCAAACCTGAAGGGATCCGACAAAATCTAGCAAATGTCAGAAGGGGGACTGCGCATTCCAACCGAACAGTCCATACGTTGGACACACTGCAGCAACTGGCTAGAATCATGACCACGCATCTGCAGCACGGCAGTCCACTAGGCCGCACTGACCACCTGCATGGGAACTCCTGATCCGACAACAAATGATCTCAAACACCAAGATCCCAACAAGACCATCCGACAAGCGCCGCCAATGAGTCCCTGATGATCACGTTCTTCACCCGCGAGATGAACCCGTCTACAAACTAACAACTAGACCATCCAACCGCGGCAGTAATGTTGCCGACTAAAGGGGAGCTCCACATAGATTCACGTCGGAACTTGGTAGCGAAATCATTTTAACATCATTTTTCTTGAAACGACTTTGAGTGTCAAGTTCAGTCTTCTTTTACGTATGCGTAGGTACGACAAATATTCGCAAGGTCTGAAAAAGTATTTGCATTCAGCTGTTGTAATCAATAACCGACGTATGTTGTATAACATCTACATATGTATATACGGAACAACTACATATGGAGCAACATCAGTTACATCCACGCACTTACCATACAAAAGGGGGGTTGAAGAGCTGAAGGATGATCACAAAACCAAGTGCGATTAAAAGGATGGCTAAGTTCAGCAACAGCATCAAACAGCAAACGCCTGAAACACAAACCGGCATTACGTCATCCAACGACAACAAAGTTTTTTGTGGTTGTTCGATCGTTCGTTCAAGCCAGAGAAGCAAATCTATATGCTCCTCTTAGCAACGTTCACCAAACGCAATATGAAGTCATGTTAGGTCACGTCAGAGGTAGATGTCAAAACGAAATGAAACATAGCATTGTCTATAGAGGATCTTCCAGTGGCAGCAAACAGCGATTATTGTTCCTAGTCAGAAAAAGAAAAATGACTATCTGTCGTGACCTGGCTTGACCTTGACTCGACAAAGAACAGACGGAGCAGACTGGATTATCTAGACATGCCATTTCAGTTCTGTACTTGACGCAGTTGAGAATCCCAGCGAGCAATTATTGCTCTTTGGCAGGAACAGTAATGCAACCTTATCTCACCTGACCTAGACTGACCCTGACTGGATGAAAAACCGTTAATGCAAAACCGGTCATCAGGTTTCACTTCCGTCCATTTTATCCCATGGATCAAAACGACTCCTAGTAAGTATCGATCTTTCGCATGTAAAGCAAGATCAGTATTCCACCTGACCTAGGCTGACCTTGACCCGACCTTTTTAACATTTTGGCATGCTTCCGATGCAGAAGATAGCGAACTTTCGTTTAAACCCACCTGAAGGCTCCAAGACCAGTATTGCCGGTGATATGATGCACAAAACGATGTCGGTTTTCCCGACATCGTGTTATGCGTTTTACATGACCTGTGACGTCATCAGCCACGTGACCAAGGATAACACAGTATTTTCTGGATCGTAAGACTCAGGGCTATCGATTGGTGGTAGATCGGTTCAGATCCGACGGTTGGATCCTGAAATGGCCGAGGGGTGCCCTTTTTGACATCCCAGGCGGTCGCGGGTATAACTACATGCCCGGCGGGGCCGAGTTAAATGACCTCTAATGACCTTAAAATTACATGGAATGATCTTGCGTGAATTTTGCATTGTTTCAGAACGTTTCCAATCACTTGAATTTACTCTATTTCTAAAATTCCACTTTACGGCTGTCGTGGCACCGGGTACGCGCACTGACATTTGGGGTCATAGCTCCGTGACCCGACCTGATACCAAACTGAAACTTGATACACAAGTAGATGGCACCCCAGCGATATGCCTATGCACCCAAATAAAGCTTTAAGTTCTGTGCTAAAAATGCTACTTTTGGCAGCCATTTTTTACCTTCAATATGGCCAAAATAACCTGAGGTGCCTCCCAAAAACGATGCGTGGGTCCGCCCCGAGCAGGACGGAATTACAAAATTTTGTAACAGACGCAGAAAGAATAGGTAGGAGCAGTGACCAAGTTTCGTGAAACTGCGTCAAAAACCCTGGAACTGGCAAGCAAATTACCAGAGGGGGTGGATTCAGTCCCCCCCAACTGCCGGAAATAGGGTTAAACCACATTAATGGAAGCGTGAGCACCGCTGCATAGCACCAACTGCTGGGAAGTTGAAGCGATTGGGAGTCCTTTGGGATATGGGAGACTTCGCCCGCCGGTGCTTGTGTATACAATGACGATAACGATCAGATTTTCTTAGCCTCGCACTGTGATTGTGAAAGACCAGGCTCATGAGACCAGGATGCCACATCCACCACGGCAAAAAGCGAACTGCGGATGTGACGGGTGCCCCACTGAGGGCATGCGGGGTAAAATCCCAACAGACATATCGTGCACAAGCACGGCTCCAGAAGTAGTCTCCTGAACAATGGGAGTTTTGGTGCTGGAGGAAGATCGCGGACATGGACATCACAAAATGGTGTGTAACCAATTACTGGGAAGTTAGATCTGGTTCACAGAAGTTCAGAGGACTTCACAAAAGACAATGACTTTTCACATTCTTGAAGTTTTTCAGGAAGACAAAAATGTTTATCATTGGTGTCTGTGCTAATCTTATAATTACTGCATACTTCTTTGGCTGTAGCTAGCTGATTACGACATAAAACAAAAAAGCGTAAAACATGGCTAGGTACGTTACTGCCTCTACAGCTACCTACAAGCCGTGTGGGCCTTTTTAGTTGCACTTTAAGGATGCTAGGCCGCGTCACCCTTTGAATTCGTCATTTCGATACTGCTGGGACTCCGTGACTGAGAAGACCCCCGAGGCTGGGGAGACAGGTTGCGGCCCGAAAACGGCAGCTGGCAGACAGTCCAGGTTTTTGACCTTTCGCCAAATGAGTAACGCTTTGACTGGCCGTAAAGTTGCCCTGCGCGCCTATGCTCTGCACTGACCCTTGGTGTTGGGACAGCAGGGGTGCGGCGCCGCCATCGTCTCCATCATCAGGTTGCCGTGACGAGACGTTTTTGTCTTCACAGTGCCGTCTGAGACAGCGCTCTTGTTTGTGTGATGGCTGGGAGCGTAATGGCTGGAAGAAGACAGCATGCTCAAAACCGGCTCACAATAAAACGATACATGCAACAGCACAGACCAGTGCATTACGCAAAAGTCGATTTACTTCAGGTTCGATCGTTTAAGCACAAACATTTTTCAGTGGTTACAGGGAACGTCAACATTAACGATGGCGGCAATCATAAATGCAATCTTCTTGCGATGCAAACCATTTCGCTATTAACACTGAGTGCCAGGATAAACCTGCGTTTTACAGGGTTTTCAGCTTTCTGTCCTATTTTATTGTTATTTTGTTTTCCGGAATGACCTCCGAACTACACAAGCCAACGGCCTCAAATTTTCATCAACCCTATCCGAACAACAGATGCCTTTTTCCACTACCAACCATTTGCTAAAAGGCAAAATGCTCGACTAGGTCATCAGAGGTCAAGCCATATAACGTCAAAACCTGAACCATAGACGCTGTTTTTGATCACTGTTTACAGACTCTATCTGTCCTTTCCTGGGACAAGGCTGGAAAGAGGCTAATCAAGGATCATCCAAATACGAAGTACAATTTCATGCAAGATATATTTAAAGGTTTCCAAGCGGTGGCTATTCTGCCGTTTCATCAAGATTACAAAAACGATGGTGCGAAGTAACTTGTCAGGTGAACTAGAACGCACATGCACCAACCCAAACAGGCAATCACAGTGCCAAATGTTTTAAGTGTTCTAAAAACGATGCGCGTGAGATGGAGATAAACACGATGCGCCGGAGGCAGGCCGTTCCAGGTCACTAAGGCTCTGTAGGAGAAGAGCCGCTGGGTTGCCGCCAGCCGCGCGCGAGGCAGATGTATTTCACCTGTGCCAACTGCAACCGCGAGGGTGCGGCGGCAGCAGACCTGGGCACGCGTGGGGAACAGAGCCCGTATGGCGGACGGGCCTGCGGGGAGCGCAAAACAATCATCCTTCAAGAGGACACGCGTTCTTACGAGGTCCGCCACACGACTCCACCCCAAGGCCTCCAGAGCCAGGGTAATGTGGAACAACTCTGGAACAACTCCTGTAGCTTTACTGACACAAACGCAAGAGGCTTTAATTGGCCTCATACATCTTCGCCATCACATCCCACGTGCCATTACGGAAACACGTGCGTCAGCGCTGGTTCTCTCGCAGATCCGCTCCTGTTCGCCACTCGTACGGAAACTGTCCACAAAAGAACTTGTGCAAGATCCAGACAGTCTTGAACATAACGTTGAAATTATCCACAAAACGCCTTGTGGGGCACATGTTCAGCGAGGTCTACTTCAACATTACCTTCCGTTTATGCATTTCGCCGTACAAAAGAATATTTGTCAATTCTATGCCAGTATTTTGCATCCAAAGCACAGTAAGTTTAAACGTCACGCGTGCACTTGATTTAGTTCAGTGTCATTACTGAGCGGTTCAAAAACATGACAGGAAAAATAGGCCAGGAGTGAAAACATTACTCCTGGAATAAGTTATGTGGAAGAAAGAGCTCGCAAGCTGACACATTCCAAATGGAACTATGTAACATTCAAAGAAATGATGCACCTTGTGGTAAAAAATCATGATTCTGTGCACAGAAACTGCGAAGTTATTAGCATCCAGAAACCGTTATGGCCGGGCCGGGCCGCTCAGTTTGATTTTTTGTGCTGGAGTACGACACTCGGCCTTCGGCCTCGCTTATAAAAACAGCAGAATTCGACATGGTATCGGATCTGTTTGAGGGACCTCGTGGCTGCCTACTGATGAGTTTATGTACCACAGGCCCTATGCATGCCCGGGAAAATGCTGTGGAGCAGCGAGCCAGAAACTCTCGCTGCTCGGTATGTGACCCTCCGAACCCTTCGGTCGCGATACTCCCGACAGGATGACAATTAGTCATCCGAGCCGAACCCTTCGGTCGCGATACTCCCGACAGGATGGCAATTAGTCATCCGAGCTGAACCCTTCGGTCGCGATACTCCCGACAGGATGACAATTAGTCATCCGAGCCGAACCCTTCGGTCGCGATACTCCCGACAGGATGACAATTAGTCATCCGAGCCGAACCCTTTGGTCGCGATACCCCCGACAGGATGACAATTGGTCATCTGAGCCGAACCCTTCGGTCGCGATACTCCCGACAGCATGACAGTTAGTCATCCGACGCCCGCGAACGGCCGCTGGTCGACAGCGTTGCAAATGCAGAGTGCCTTTAGTCTTCGACCAAGTCCCTCGTCATGTCAGGCAACTAGAGCAAGCTGTTTTTTTCTAGGGAAAAAAAGAACACTTCTTGACCGTTCGAATGCTGTGAGCGTCAAACGCTCTCAGCTGGAATGTTTTATGCCTACCTTCGTCTTTCATCGTCCGTATCTGCATTGTTACAACTTGTTTCATCGTCTCTTGCGTGCCATTCACCTTAACGCGGAGTCTAATAGCCACCCAATGACGGAAACTCCACGATACCGATACGATGCAATACAATACAGCACAACTTTCCACCTCCAAGGCTAACTGCAGTTTAGTTGCCGATAATAATAATAATAACAAATGTGTGGGACACCATGGGAACTCTAGAGTGAACCAAAATGCAACTTTTTTCTCAAATCACCTATGAGCTATTCTTACGTGGATTCTATACCCATTGAGCATGAAAAATAAAAAAAATCGGATCATTTCAACGAGATCTTCATTGCGTACACTGAGTTCAAAGATTCCATATATACATATTTGCGTACTACGTTACGAGTTGCACAGTACTCGGACATTCGGATCTGCAATGCTGATTCTGGTGGCCGTGAGCAAACATTTGATTAATTTCACGTCACCAGCGGGCTCACGAGGACGGTGGGGGGGGGAAGCGGGTAACCGCCCTCCAGGGAAAATATCCACCCGTACCAATGCAGGCCACGAAATTAGTGCAGAACGTCATTTTTCGCGGTTGAACGTCCTGCCCACTTGTCCAGTCCCCCCACCACCACCACCAGGGACATCACCTCCCCCCGCATTGGTTGTCACAGACCCTCATCCACATCGAAAATCCTGGGGTCTCCCATTCTTAAGGGTTTTCATCAGAACAGAGAAGACATAGAAGCAGAAACCCAGAAACACTTCGTCGCAGCCAAGGAACACTGTCGTACTCAAAATATCAACTTATTCATTCAGTGACGTAGCAACTGGCACCCTGCTATAGGACTCCAACTCCATCTGCTGGTTCAGCGTCTTCACGTTGAAAGTCCCTGTACTGCCTCCTATGCAGCTCCACGCCGTGCATAAGCCTTCCTCACAGATCATCAGGCGTCGTCAGGATGGACCCCTATTGCACGATGGCCTGGTGGAGTGGTGGTAGGCGTCAGGCAATGAATTTTGAAATTGGAAATTGATTCGATACAGCGTTGGTCGATTTCCAGCACGGGATGACCTCAGCAATGGTTCGGCTTCAAACGTGAGCTTATTACGAACTTAACTTGATGCCGCGTTCCGCGAAGTCATTGGTGGCCTTGCTACCTGACATACCTGACCTGACCTAAGTCCTGGCCTCTCTGTAGTCGGTGCTGCATCCCACTGGCTAGAGATTATCTTTCAAGCCGCGCCATCATTTACGTCATCCCGCATGAAATACTGATGGACACCGTCAGATTAATTTCAGATTTCAAAATTCATTACTTGATGCCTACCACCACTCCACCAGACCATCCCGGAATAGGGGTCCATCCTGACGACGCCTGATGAGCTGCGAGGAAAGCCCATTCACGGCGTGGAGCTGCACGGGAGACAGTACAGGGACTTCGAGAAGAAGGCGCTGAACCAGAAGACGAAGTTGGCATCCTACAGCAGTGTGAAGACTGCTAGGTTCGAGTACACCAGTGGTTCGTAACTGTGAAGAAACGCCTCTGGGTTTTTGCTTCCAATGTGATCTCTAATTTGATGAAAACCCTTGAAAATGGAGGCAACAGGATCTTCCATGTGGAGGAGGGGTGCGACAACTACCGGGAAAGGGGACGACAAGGTAAGGTCCCTGGTAGTGGCGGTGATGGAAGGGGGGGGGACTGGACAGGAGGTCGACGTTCAACCGCGAAAAACGACGTTTTGTTCTAATTCCGTGGCCCGCCTGTGTACAACAGCTGCACATGTCCCTTGAGAGTGCACCCGCGGAGTCCCTTGAGGCGGCTACTCCTCTCACCGGCACGGCCGCTGGTGACGTCCCTTGTAGAAATGCTTATTGAAATTGACTAAATGTTTGCTCACTGCCATCCAAATAAGCCTTGTAGATCCGAATGTCCTGGTCCCGTGCAACTCGTCACGAAGTGTGCGAATACGTATACACGGAATCTTTGAAATCGAGCGCGGGATGAAGAATTCATTGAATTGATTCTCTTTTTTGCATTTTCATATGCATACCTAAAGTATCCTCATAAGAATAGGTAGTCGGTGTTACGCCAAACATCAGTCGGGCAGAGTCGTATCGTTTGTCCTGAGCCGTTTTAGAAAGCATACATTTTTGCGCGCCAAAACAACAGGCAATGCTAGTTCTGCTGCATATGACAAGGCAATGGTAGTACTTACTACATATAAGAACCCGAAATCCCTTAAATGCATGGTTTTTCCCTGCTACCCGTATTTCCATTTTAAAGTAAGAAAGCAGGTAGCCTGTCTGAAATCTATCCCAGGGTCGGGGGCCCAAAGGAATGCTTCCTCCTTTTGAGCGTCTAAGGCGCAGATCATGGCCGTTATGCCCCCTCCCCATAGATCCGCTTATGATTACAGGACTAAATCTGTTACAACAATTGGCTTTAAGAATCAGTATGCCGCTGGAAAAATGCCGCCGTAAACAAAAGAAATGAGACATTTAGGGAGCAGTCTGCACCCTTGGCGATTGCAACGACCTGTACCCGTCAAAATGATATAAAATTCCAACCAAACGCCAAGTGGATCCGTTATGGCTTTTGACCTCCAACTCTCTGCTGACGCTGCTGAGTCCGTGTTGCGGACGCTGGCTGCCCTCTGACCTCAGCTCGCTGACGGGCGGCGGATGGTGCGCCTCGGCGTAAATCTCGCTCGCCTCGCGCTCCTCTGGGTCGTAGCGGCCTCGCTCGTGTCGGCCGCGACCCCGCGACTGCTCCTCGTAGCGCTCCTGTTCGTCCGGATCGTAGCGTGGCGTGTCCAGGATGAACTCGCTCACGGCCCGGTCCGACGGCGCCCGCTCAAACTCGCTCCGCTCCTGAACACGGGCGGCATACACCTCTGGTCAAGGCAGGGGACCATCACTTCGCTCCTAAACAATGACGGGATAAACCTCTGGTCAAGGGCAGGGGACCATCACTTCGCTCCTAAACAATGATGGGATAAAGCTCTGGTCAAGGGCAGGGGACCATCACGTCGCTCCTAAACAATGACGGGATAAACCTCTGGTGAAGGGCACGGGACCACCACGCCACTCCTGAACAACGGCGGAATACACCGCCGGTCCAAGACAATACTCACGGAAATACACACTAGTCCAATGTCCAAGGGCGGGTCCAAGATCACCACTCCGCTTCTGAACACCGACGGGATACATTGCTGGAGAAGCGGAGGGGACCATCACTCGGCCTGTCCCGAGCGCAGACGGGATACACGATAGGTCAAGGGCAGGGAGCAGCACGGGACACGGTGTCGGCCCGGCGCGCCCACCTCGTCATAGTCACGGTAGGCGGTGGGCTGCCGATAACCGCGCTCGTCGTCCCGCCGCCGGTAGTGTCTGTCCTCGTCTTCGTCCTCGTCCTCACGGTACCGGTCCTCCACGTCGTCTCTGTGGTGGCGACGCTCGTGCCTGTGGTGTCGAGACATGACCGCCCTGCAAAAGTGACAAGAGCATATTTCGTCGGCAAGTGAGGCTTCCAGGAAGTGACACAGTGAGACTGCTCAGTATACCCTTGGCATGGGTTGCTTAATGAACAAATAGGGCGCAGATATTTACCTGTTGTCCTTTCACTCCTGGGCTCAGACATTCGCCTGATGACCATTATTAATGTTTTGTTGACATGTTTGACGTGAGATGGTGGGTTTTTCAGCGTGATGAACTTCTCCGTTGCAAACATTGGAATCACGACATGAGTACATGATCGGCACCGGATACATTATCCGGCTGAATAATCCGGCTGGAGATCTTGATTTTCTACTATCTGGTTATCTGTCGGATGTGACTATAAACTAGTTCAACAATAGGATTTCCTGCTCAAATAAACTGTACTTTTACCGTGGTTACTGCCTGGAGCTTAGATACAACAGCGTAAGTATAGCATACATATCGTCTACACGTATCCGGGTACAGAAGACCAGTCGCCGAACATACAACCATTCGTAGAACAGGATGTTTTGGAAACATCACGCACCTTTCTAACAAACCATGAGGGCAGCAAATGCTTTTTAGTGTTTGCTTTATGCTCTTACTCCAGCTGCTTTAGCCGCGGCTACGGAGATATACGGGAAGTTGCCCAACGAGTGCTGCCTAATTGCGCCATCCCCCATTATCTCGTGACTGAGACAGATGATTGGCAGATAAACCATATTTTCTGAGAGAGATAGCATGGTTGCAGATTTGATCCCTTCCTCCTCATCTCTGTCGGCGATACAGACGTGTAGTGGGGCCGTGAAGTATGAGTGCAAGTTTGAAATAATTTTCTGCCTTGTGTTACTCGTGTATAACCGTGTCATCAATATCGTGACGAAAAATTGATCCCTTACAGCGCCTCCGTTGTGGAATTGAGTAACTCTTCCCATTTGACCAGAATAGAGAAGATACGTTTGCACGTCTTTTACCTGCGGCTAGTTTTGTCATAGTAGAGCCACTGCCCTCTTTGCAACAACATTTGTCGGGCCTTACTGCGCCAGTAGCATAATCGGGGCAGGACTAGCTAACGGTGTGCTGATGGTTGCTTAAGTGTTTTGCACGTTTCTGGGAACCATTTAAAGCGATAATCACGGGTGGAGGATTTCGGCTGCAGAGGGGACATCTTGAGAGTGATGCAGAAATGTCGCCACAGCCTCCTTGGAAGGGCTACAGCCCTTAGCCCTCCCCCTCTCACTCTCGGAGCCCGTTCAGCCCCCGCCGTCCACTGGCCGCGGAAACTAATGTAAAACATCATTTTTTTCTTCATTCCATTCACCATGCAATCAGCGCCCAAAGTCTCGCGGGCAGCCCCCAGGCCCAGAATCCTGGCGACACCCTAAAAACGAGGGCGACGTATCAATCTTGTGGGCAAATGTGTTTCAGACTTCAGCCAATTCATTAAGAGGGGGTTTCAGATTTAAGCCTTTTAATTTAAGGGCACAGGGAGTGCTGACCGCACTCACTGTGCCCTTAGGAGCCAGCTGACCTCGCTGCGCCGTTCTCCATCGGGAGATTTACCTGCTACTGCCTACATTTGTTCCCTAACTAACACGATACAATGGGCCCTGAACGGGGAGAATGCACCCTCTTCATATCCCAAAATCCCTTTGACTTCAGTGACTTCACTTCGGCATTAAGGAAATGCAGCACTAATGTATTTTCTGATTTAAGAGCGAAACATTTTCGGATCACAGGAAGGGTATGGACCCCAAACCCACTGGATGCTCCTATGTAACCACCTCCATGGGGCTGCCCAGCACCTTGTCGGGATCTGAGCACCTCTCCCAGCTGTCTGCAAGAATTTCCAAAAAGAATATAAGTGAAACTGTTCATAATATAACGGACAGTGGTTCATAATTATTTTCTTTTGCCGCCGCAAAGTACCAGGAACGTCGTGTCATTTCTAATGGCGCAGTTAGGCACATCATGTGGCGCAAATGTGGCAACCTTGCCCTACTTGCGCCTTTTGCAGTGTCTTGCTAGAAAATGAATAACAAATAGTGAGCAAAGATTGAAGTTTTCAACGGCCGGATATTACGATGGCGAAAGGACCGGAGCAGATATATGAGAAAGAAATAATGATTTTTCCTATATCATAGTCATCGTGCCCGTTTTTCGAAAAAAGGCGCAAATTGGACAGCCTGCCCTACCACTTTGTCTGTTGCCTATAGTTTACCTAACAATGATAAGTTTCAGAGAAAACCGCTCAACAGATTCCCGTGAGTACAGCTATTGAGTGGTGATTTGTTAGCGGGTTCCTCTGCACAAAGTGCACAGTTAAAAGTACATTATTACAGCAAAATTTTGGTTATATTAACACCTTCCGGCCCGACATCCGGATCCCCTTCACGGGGCTTCATGAGAACCCCCAAGATCTCGACTGATATAAGTGGCACAGAAAACAATAAAACACTGTTGGAAAGACCTCGGCGTCAGTATTATCATCACAAGAGGCCACCTTTTTCTGTTTACATTTTACATGCAATCTGTTCACATTTTTGGCAGAAAACGCTGATAACTAATCCAGTTTTGTACGTTGCCCCGGAGAGGTTAGCAGTACACAGAAGGCTCGATTTACCCATGTCATAAAGCAAAGAGCACATGAGGTCAAATTTGGCCCTTTTAGGAGCTAAAAATGAATGAAAGTTTTCCTATTTTAAACGGGACTTTTTTGAGTCTGTAGAATTCTGTTTCCACACGAATATACCGCAAATGAGCCAAGGGACGCATATCAACTCTGCAATCATCATGATAAGGTGACAACAAGGCCAACCATAGAACAGACGTGTCTAGTGTCTGTTGTATTACCTGTCTCATTACCACTGATCAGACAAGAGACAGCATAAAATTCGAACATCGGGTCATGTAATATCCTCTCTACATTATGAAATTCATGTCCCAAAGCATTTTTTCACGTAAGTGACTTAGGCACCGGGCGGTGGGCACGACGACACGTGAAAGGGTGATGTTTGGTGGGAAGCTATTTTCGTGATGGAAAAGGCGTTATTTTGGCGACCAAAAAACAAGGGGCTGAACAAGTACAAACTGTATGCAAAGAAGGTCTAGACGTTGTTGTTATCATTTCTGGTCATAAAAGCATGTTTGCATAAAAAACAAGCAGCATATATCAGGGGAGGATCCGGGATTTTGACAGAGTGGGGGGGAGTCACGAATGGTCAGCGATTGACCCCGTCCCGACCCCCCCCATTTTTTGCTCTTCAGACATGGAAAAACGTGCATCCGCGTGGGCCCACGGAGGAAATATTGGGCATGAATTCTTTGCTTTTTACCACGTAAAGAAACCCTTCACAAATTTTCAAACACGTCATCATATTTGAGAACATTTTGCATTTTGGTGCCGTACAAAGTGGCCCAAATATGACAAAAAGGGCGGGACTTAGGCTTCTGCGTCCATCCCTCTATTTGAAATCTTGAATCCGTATCTGACAGTTTTTAGATACTTGATCAGGGACGATCCAGCAGCCTCTCTGCCCCTTCGTCGTTTCTGGGAATTTTCGCCCGCTTAGGTTAGCTTAAGTTATGTTTTCTCAAGCAGTTACAGGGGCACGTTTTGGTGATCTGGTGTCATTTGCCGTGTAAAGGCTCTCTTCGGGACATCTCAGGCGCTCCTTTAACAGTTTCAAGAGCACCTCGGACAGTTTCAGGGATCCATCTGGCAGTTTTAGCGACACTTTGGCCATCTCGGGGCCCCTCCTGTCGTCCCTGAGACATTTTTGCCGTCTAACGAGCCCCTCAGGCAGTAGCAAGGGCCTTCTATAACCCTCTCTCTGCCGTGACAGAAGCGCCTCTGGCCTCTTTATGTCCTTTGACCATTTCAAAAGTTGTCTAAACGTTTTAGGGTTTAGTAGTTTCAGGGTCTCTGGGGTCTCTGCTTAGTAGTCTCTGGTCGTCTCAGTCTTTGGGGAAGATTCTTGTCGTCACAGGGGCCCTCTCTCCTGGCAATTACAAAAGACATTTTAGCGATAACGTGATCCCCGCGGGGGATCTGCTTCTTTCAGGCGGTGCCAGGGACATGGAAAAAGGGGAACTGTAATGGTCACATGTTCTTCAGATCAACTCTTTGACCTTAAATGACCTCCAGTGACCTTGGAGTCACTCGAATGATCTCGTGTGCATTTATTATTATCTGTAAACGTTTTCAATCATTTAACCCGCGCACGACCGTCGGTCCGTCCGACACCGGCGACTGGGGGGGGGTTGTCCCCCCCTCTACTCCGAACGGTTGGTGCACGATAAAAATAAGCACACCGTTGGAAAGCCTGTGACGGTGAGCTCGAAACTGGTCTATTTTTAGTTTTAGATAATATGTAAGCATTTACGCCCTATATATGTTTTTATAGCCGACTGCATGAGACCGAGAATGGCCTGAATCTCAAGGGCTGTGACTAATAACGCATAGGTAAAGGCACCAGCGCACAAGTAAATGTCCGCGGATGCCGATACACGTCTAATTTCCCAGATTTGTTCAATATATACGCCGAAACGTTGGTTAAAGACACGGTAATTTCCGTCAGCCGTCACTGTGCGCCGCTGTCGTATGCGGTACCAACTTCCGGGAACTAATTTTAGCGTTCCTTATTTTCGCGAAAAGGACAATCTATGTCAATTTTATTGATCTTTGTGGTTCTTGTGATGGTTTCTCATGTTAAATTTTGGAAAAATTGATTGTTGCCAATCTGAAGTTGGCGGAGCTTTATTGCGGAGCCTGTTTATTTCCAAATATGTCTTTTTCAAACTTTTGAGTTCCTGGTATTAATTACGTTGTGTAGCTGTTTGCCATTTTCTACCTATTCTGGTGTCTCGTTGTATCGTCATTTTGAGGTGGACATTTTGGCCCACTACGTTTTCGTGACCTGACCTCGGTCATGGCTGGAAGTCACTGATACTTTGCCCATGACGGTAACTGATGTCTGCTTCACTACACTAAAATGCTTGGAATATTCCGTATTTCAAAAGACGGCGATATGTCTTAAAAAAAAGCTTTACCTTAAGTAAAAAACCCAAAAAATTCAAAAAAAACAAAAAAAAAAAATTTTTTTTCCCTATACAAAAACCACTCCTTAAAAAATATTAAAAAAAAATTTTTTTTAAAAAAAAAAAAAAGGGCAAAAATTTTTTAGAAAAAAGGTTTTTTTTCACGGCCCGGAACACACACCACAAACCACCAAAAAAAAAAAAAAAAAAAAAAAAAAAAAAAAAAAAAAAAAAAAAAAAAAAAAAAAAAAATTAAATTTTTTTTTTTTTTTTCTTCCCAAAAAAAAAAAAAACCAAAAGACAAAAAACCCCCCCCAAAAAACCGGAAGGAAACAAAGGAGAAATAATTATAAATAAAAAAAAAAAAAAAAAAAAAAAAAAAAAAAAAAAAAAAAAAAAAAAAAAAAAAAAAAAAAAAAAATTAAATTTACTCTTTTTTCAAAAATTTCATTTTACGACTACTGTGATACAGGGTACGCGCACTGACATTTCAGGTGACAGCTCCGTGACCCGACCCGACACCAAGCTGAAACTTGGTACATAAGTAGAGTGTACCCTTCTACGTCATATTTTATCCCAGGTTTGGCATTTCAAAAAATACCACCGGAATTTTTACTTCAACACCAAATTTCTGACTTTTGACCTTCACTTGACCTTGTAAAGTGACCTCAGATAAACAAAATTGTATTTTCACGTTGCCCAACTATTTCGCTACGTATCCACATTAAGTTTTACGATCTATCTTACAAACGTTAGTTTTGGCAGTCATTTTCCTTTTACAATCAACAGGGCCAAAAACGGCCTGAAGTGCCTCCCAAAAAAACGCTGCCTGGCTCCGTCCCTGAGCAAAAACAGAATTTCGAAATCTTGTCACTGTACGTAGAACAAATCGCTAAGAAAAGTTACCCAGTTTCGTGAAGCTGCGTCAAAAACCCTGGAACTGGCAAGCAAAAAACCCGAGGGGGGAAGGATTCATCCCCTCTTTCGGGAGTAGGGTTAAAATGGGAAAACCAAAGTAAATGATACCTGAAGACCCTACATAGATTCGAACTTTGCCCTCCTCAAACTAGACTGCTCCGAAATACCTCAAAAATAGGTCTTCCTTCGTACTGGACCGTGAGGCACGTCACGGGACAGTTACAGTGTCCAGCTGTGAAAGTCTAAAACATTCACCGGTTCGGGGGAGGAGAACTCATGAGAACCCCTCCGGATTTCTGAGTCCAGACAATAAATACAAACGCGCAGGGATACAAAACGTACGGCACCTTTTCAAACATCACTTTCACGCCTAATATCAATCTTTCAACTCAGAGTGACTTCAGATCACTGACCTCAGACAGGTCAAGTCAGAACAAGTTCCAGACAAAACAATGACATTGTATTTTGTGAAATGTGTCGATCGACATGAAATTTGTCATTCTGGACAGAGCCTGAAAAATGGAAAAATTACGCTACGTCGAGTTTTTTAGAGATTTCCATGTCAATGACCTTAGATCAGCTGGACTTTTGGCCCTTTTTACGTTTGCTATCAAAATTATGGGGTTGGTTCAGCGGTTTAGGAAGTATGATATACACCCTAGTGCTTCTCATGTCATTTGCCTATGTAACTGTATCCCTTCACCCATGACCTGGCGTCAGGCGCGTTTCACACCGACTTTTCAGGCTCGCAGCCGAGTAAAATTGTTTGGTTTACAGCCTTGAAATGTTTCTGATTAGTCATATGCATTTCGGAAGCATTAATATAGGACAAGAGCGTATCTGCCAGGACAACCCAATCCCATTTGACCCAGTCTGACCTGACGTGACATTTAGGAATATTCACGTTTCTTTTAAATGGGTACACGCTTTGTTTGGCCACATATGACAAGAACTATACCTATGCCTTCCTTCCATACGGTTTATACTACCCCAAGGCTCTTATTTTTGGTCGCAAAAATAAAAACCTTTGACTTTAGTTTAAATAACTTTCCGTCAAATATTGCTCTTTTATTCTGCGCCCGCGCCCGCGGTCCGGCGCCTGTACGGCTTACGCGAACAAATGCTTTGGGCCACAGGTTTTTTTTGTGCGGATAATGCATGAACCGGTGTAGGATTTTATGCTATGTGGTGTCTGATCGATGGAAATGTGGCAGGTGATACCACACGTACCAGAAACCCCCAACTTATACGCGTCCAAAGTTTAACTTATGTTGACGTTATTTGACCTTGATATGGTAATGCAGACTTCATATGTATCCTTCACACATTTTCGGCATCACCTAGTTTTTAGCAGTGAGAAAAAAAACAAGACTGCTGCCTTTGCAAAAAGACGAGATTTTTCGTTCACTGTCAGTCTCGTGTGAAATGGCCACATCTGACGTCGACTGGTCTTTAACTGTACCAAATAGGCAAATCTGGCCTTTTACGTTTAACCGCTATGGAAACACGTGAACGATTTATCACAGTTTCCCGCCCAAAAATGTTAGCAGGTGATTTGACCTAAGATGGCCTTAGGTGAACACCTGTATTCAGAACACCATATTCACCTGACTGAACTAAATCTGGGTCGCTTCTTCTAGTTTTGACAAGGGATTTCCAACAGGGTTTTTACTATGTCTGTGGGACTTAAACCTCTCGAGATATTCCGGGGTTCTCATGAACCACCTTCTCCCCCCCTGACCGGCGAAGTGGGATCCGGAGGCTGGTCCGGCGACGGTTAAAAACTCATGGCGTATCAGCTTTTGTAAAAGTCGGATACAGTAGATGGCATCAAGGCATTTAGAACCATCCATGTCAATGACAGCAGAAAGGATGCGGTCGATTGTGGTCCGCAGGGCAGTCTCGGTGGAATGTTGTGGGCGGAAACCGTGTTGCGTAGATAAGAGCAGATGATATAACGACAAGCATGGGTGGAGAATGTGGTGGGGTGGGTGTGGCTTCCGCCAAATCACATTCAAAAGTTGATGTGGCATGCCACACCAACTTTCAGCAGTAGGTGTTCCCAAAATTGGGTGTGGCATGGCATCATTCCCACTCCAAGATTTATTTTTTTGCGAAATTATTCAGTCAAAAATTAAAAATAAAGTACACAACAACAAACGGATTACAGAACAGTGTCGTCATAAACCACCCTCGTCCTGTGCCTTTGAGGGTGTTTCTGTCACAACAGCCCTAAGAGTGCCCGGAATAGCTAGACACTCTTCAAGCTAACTTTGACAACGGTAAAACCTACGCACTGCTTCCAGCTAAAAACAATGGTGTAAATGAACAAAAGCCCCAAAAAACAATTTACCTCAATGAGCCCCAGACCACATCAATTAAAACAGTGCCAACACGCTAAATACCACGTTGCCTTTCAGCGCATAATAAACAAAACAGATCTTACTTCCCACAAAATATTTTCAACATACTATCTAGCCTACGACACGTAGCATTGTACACCAACCTCACTGGACGTTCCTAGCATCAGCGGGAAGGTTGCCGAAAATATGAATTTGTTCAATAAATGGCGTTATCAGCGGTCCACGAGCCTGCATACTTCACATTACGTCAAGGACGTGCAGTGTTCCACTGCACTTTGCTATGCTGGTTTACACAGTGTTGCAGTGTAAACCTAAGCAACTGGCGGAAAAACAGAAGTGTTTTCTGAGTCATTTTCATGACAATCCAAAATGAAGTGGTTTAAATCCGGTGAAGAAACAACAGAGGATGGGAACTGAGTATGTGGGATTGGCCCGGCTGACCCTTGCCACACCAACTTTAAAAGCAACTTTCCGCTCATAAAAGTGGGGGCGGAGCGGTGCTTGCACGGTGCGTTCGATTACTTTTGGAACCAAAGATGTGATGAAAACAAGGCGGAAGTTTCAGCGGCCAGACTGGCTTATGGATGTCATGACATGCCGGATAAGCACGTGCTTCCAAGAGCGACGAGTCGGAACGAATCAGACGGTGATAAATAACACGAAGGAGAACGCGGGCCACCGCGCAAGAAGTGGTTTTCATTATCCGTATACAGAGACCATCTGAGCCAAGAGAGGCAGAGTCACGAATTAGAAATATGGTGCGGTGACGTGCGGATAAGCTGACTGGTAATACCGCAAAAACGCAGACACCAGCACGGGAGGGCACCATCCCATAACAGTCTCCCGGCGCTTCCACTTCTGATGCAATCATGAGACCTACGGACATTGTACCGTTTCTTTTGTAGTGCACCATATCGGTTTAAACGAATTTCAGAATAGGAGAAACGGGATCAGCATAGACCGAATCTCGATGAAGCAGATCATACGACTACATTCATTCCCGAAATCGTGACTGGTATTTGGAGAAGACATAAACACATGCTCAAGTAGTTGTGCACTGTAACCTCAGGGACTTCGGAGGTTATGACTTCTCGTATTTGCGATTTGGTCTACTAACATGTGTAATTAGTAGTTTTGAAAAAGTCGTAATGACGTAATAGGTGAAGGTTTCAGCTCACCTGACGTAAATGGCATGCAATGGTGGGCGTCGGTGACGGATTCCGGACTAGTCTGGACTGGGACAACGCCCAGGCCTTTCGGCATCCGCAACATTGATTTCCTTGTTCGTGAGCAGCGCAGCGCGTTACCACGGGCTGCTGGACTACACAGCTGTTAGCGAGAGGTGACGAAGTGAGAGCAGCGCACCGTTACCTTGGAGGAGGGCGTTGGCAGAGGGAGCGCGCTGTCGGCCGACGGCGTCAGGCAGGAGAGCGCCGGCCAGGTGATTCCGGGCGAGGCACGGCCTTCCTGGCCAAATACCAGTGGCTGCGAAGACGGCGAACGCCGCACCACTCGCACCAGACAGCACCAGGCCGCGACGGCAGCCGACTTCCCGTACCTGTCCGGCGCCTCACCGCGACTGCGGCGCCCTTGAAAGTGAAATGACTGCGCGGCGGCAGGGGTCTGTCCAGGACGCCGCCGCTCGGCTGCCGCACCTGTTCGCTAGGTGGAGCGGCCTGGGGAGGCCAGCTCCCTCCCACGGCCCTCCGCGTTCCGGCACGACAGCCGCTCCGCCAGCAAGGTCGACGATGGCTTCAGAACCCGTGCTCTGGGAAACAACTGGCTCACGCCCGACAAAACACCAGGTTTGCCCCTCATGGTTTGGACAAAGCCACTGCAGCAGAAAATGCTGCAATGACAAGCACAACGGCAACATGCATGACTGCATGTCAACCGAAAAATGGGGCACATCAATATATGCTCATGCATACGCTGTGCGAGTGACAGACAGAGCGGCACAACAGGGACAATGCCACCGCCTCAGGGTGACACGAGATGCCAGTGGTGAAGAGGAGGAGGAGCGGTTCGGCGCTGAGGAAGACGCCGCCGTGCAGTCTGATGGTGCCGGCACAGCCATGTGCCGCTCCTTGGAAAACGCCGCCGTACAGTCTGACGGTGCCGGCACAGCCATGTGCCGCTCCTGGGAGACGCCGACGTACAGCCTGATGGTGTCGGCATAGCCATGTGCCGCTCCTGGGAGACGCTGCCGCGAAGTGAACGGCACCCCAGCCGGCCACCAGCGTTTGTTGTGTTGATCTAGGAATACTTCCAGAGTGCGTATGAGCAACAAAGAAAAACGGAAAAATAATGCAATAAGAAACATTTAAACGTGTCTGGGTTTGGTCAAAAGCGCGTAGAATTCGACACCCAAAATGTCAGTCCTGCTTGCTGCTGACACAGTTAAATCCACCTTTAACGGATTTGTGGGACCTTTGTAAAAATTCGTAATAAGCGAACTTCGTTATAGCTGAGGCCACAAAATACACTGATATCAAAACCAAACGATATGGATTACCAAAAGACATAGAGAAGCAAAGAACAACAAAATTTTTCTTTTGATGCCATGCTTGTTCATAAGAATCGTTGACAATGTCCAGGTCGGAATCCCGAAATCTCCAACAATTTGCTTTTTAACGAATAGTTGAATTTTTCAGCTGAGTTAGTATATCTGTGCGATGTTTTTTCTCTCCGTACTCCGGCTGTGAAGACAGCGCTTTAGTTGTCACATTGCAGTTAGATGATATTGCTCATCTGAGGTATGCACAGACAAGTTGGTCTTGTGGGGAATCTGCACATGACATCCGCGGCAATGATGTCAGAGCGAGGAAGTTTTGTCTGTCCTCGGCTGAACTCCTGATTTTTGCCCCTTACAATTTCAACGTTGTTCGGTAGTTTTGGCACGACAGCGCGGGGGAGCCGAGAGGCCGGTCGCGCCGCTGATCTTTCGTCGGCAGTGGACAACCGCACGCGAGTCGAGGCAAAGGAAATGTATTATTTTGCGTATGAAGTAGGTTCTGTCGGACAGTCAGGTGCAAAACGTGGCGGGGATTTAGCCTGTGCGGTAAATTTACAATCCAAAGACACAGGTAGCTTGGGTCAATCGAGGTCAGTCAGGGCCATGTTTAACAAAATGCAGTTGGAAAGTGAAACTCAGTCTCGGTTTAAAGATTGCTTACAAACAACGCTTCCTGGGCTACGAAGTAATTTTCCGCTGTTCGTAACATGCCCTAAATTGGCCGTCTTTCAGACAAATTTCAACTGACTGGGTCTGCGCTGCCGGCTTGGCGTATGCGTTTTAATGTAGATCAGCAATGTATTACGTTTCAGCGGCAGCCATGCCGTCATTTGGCTGGGCTGTCGGCCAGGGCATCGCAGTCTCCGCGCACTGTGGTGTTCTTGGCCGACCGTACTTACCCTGCAGTCTCCAAAGTCCGCAACTCGCATTCACAGGTTGACAGAGGTGTGCTGAATCCAAATCAGCATGCGGCCCTCCTCAAGAACTGTGTATCCCCAGCAGCGACGGCGGAAAGGGGGGGGGGCAGGAAGGGCAGTCGACTATGTCGCAAAAACTATGTTTTTGCCCCCCCCCAGAAATTTCGGTCACTGCACTAAGCAAAATTGCAAAAAATCAACCTTTTGCTGTGCTAGAGCAGGGGCGACAGACGATAACTGTTTCGCGAAATTTAGTATAAATCCGAAGTTTTTCAGACACGGTAGTCATTAAATTTGATGGCACTCGGCGCCCATTCCAAGACGCGACATTCTGGCGATGATTTCAGGAGTAATCAGCACAAGTGTACTCGACAGCTTTTTTGTACCCAACGTGACGTCAATAGAGAGAAATATAGCCGTTTTTGTGGACATTAATACATTGGCGTAGGAACAGGGGAAAGGGCGAGGGCGGGGCCATGGCCTTCACTTTTTGGGGATTTAACATTAGCCCTGTGGGGAATGTTTATCATACTTTATTATATTTATCATACATTAACCTTATGTGTTTTTAGCGTCACTTAGCTTGATGTATGTTGAGATTCTTTGTTGTATACTATGCATAGTGGTGTTTGGTATGGTACTGATTGTTAATCCTTTGGGCGCTCTGGCAACATGGTTCCGTCCTACATGTCAGAAGTTTGGTGCTGGCATCATTACATTATGTGTGTGGGGGGACAGCCGAAGCCAGGACCATCGTCTAGGGAATTTTGACTGGGGCGGGCAGGTCTGAAAAATTGGTATTCCAATTACACCTGCCTACTTCGTTGTGTAACAACGGAACCACGGAAAATTCGCATATACGTTAATTTAGCCCCTAGGAACAACATTTTTGTATTCGTTTAGAGAGGTTCGCTACTTGGAACTGACCTTTTCAAACCGTGCATTTTTGCCCTGTGAAAGATAGTTTTTTTCCTACTGTAGACTTTGTCATGAGTCATAACTTTGTTTAAACCAAACCAGCCATATGTTTTGACCTTCACCAGTCCAAAAGTGGCCCTGTATTTTGTCCCAGATGACATCACTGACCTTAAGGTGCGGTTTTCGGGTCATATATGTACCAAGAACATTCTTACAGAAGCGGAGCCAAGTCCGTTGCAGGATGTCGTAAATACACAACTCGGAAGACGAACATGGGCTAGACAACAATGTGTTGCTACATAATGCATATGATAACCGCATGCGACATAAAGGAAGGGGCATCATTTAACATGGTGTAATTTCTTCACAAAACCGGCCCCAATAAGTATGCACGACTTTATCGAGATTTGTTTTGTCAAGTCTTTTTAATGCAATGCTTTAGACATAAAGTCAACTTCCGCAAAACTCGGAGGGACGGTCCCATTCTGGCTAAGCTTATGACACATCTCACTACGTTGCTGCATTGCTTAACTGGCTGTGTTCATTGTGATGCTAGGAACACCTAAATGATCCACAAGTACACTTTTAGATGTTCTGGTGTCATTCCCATAGTACGTGTGCGTTAATACAGTCTTTCTTTGCTCTATGTTACGAATTCTGTGACCTGTGTGGTGTGCAGCGACCACGTCCCGAACAGGGGCTGAGAATTTCCGAACAGGACTGTCACCGACACTTCTCCCTCAATATGTAACAAGAAGCGCGCTATCTTTCCTATAGTAGATTTGCTTTCATCGGCGGGTATCTAGACGAGATTGTGCTCCTATAGGTGTCCCTAGCTTCGCAAATCGCTAGCGTCTGCAAAGTAATGTGTGAATGGTTACGAGGATGGAGGCGATTTCGTGAGATACAGGGACCCCCTGAAATGAAGGCTTGGTGAGCTGTGAAGGGATACGAAACATTGCTACTCGCAAGTACAAGAATGTACATATCTACATGACGCGTCACGACCAGTGAACGTACATATGAAGCATTAAAACAACTGAATTAAAAAATCAATAATGATAAGAATAAGACAATGAACGAACGCACGGTAATTGCAAAGAAAAGGCTGTAGACATGCAGACTCCGCATCATGACCAACTTAGCTATACAGCATTAGAACATTCGCAGTAAAAATCAGCAATGGTTAGGATAAGAAACTGTCCAAACTGATCACATTTCTTTCATGTCCCATGTAATTTATACATGCCTTTTACCACACATCATTGGTTTCTAGCCCGCGTTTATCTTCGGAACTACGAGATGACACAGTTATCCCACAAAATGCCGTAAGGTTGAATATCGAGTGCAGAAATATTGAAAACAAAATGTCAGAAGCAAAGCATTAAACAGGGCAACTGTCGACAGACATGAATATCAAAAGGGGGAACTTGGAACGGCAAGATGTCCAGTCTGGATAAAAATCTAATAGCGATATTTATCGAAAGGGAAAAATATTGCGGGACGAAATACTGGATGAACGAATAATCGCGAGGTTATACTTTATATATCATCGCATCAGGGATGGACATCGCACATGGGCTGGCATAGAATGGCCAATTTTTGCATTGCAAACCATGGAGTGGGGCAATTTATAACAGCTTGATATCTCAAAGGATAAAGATTATACCAAGACATGAACCTGATGGCGAGGTGATCAGGACTTTTGTCTGTCCAGATCACGGGCGGAAGTCAAGCTCTTTCCAAGTTGACTGTCCTTGGCAGATACGGTAATAAGCGCGGGCCATCGCCGTAGATCGGCGCTATGTTCTACGATTGTTTTATCGGCGCTGAAAAACGTTTCCTAGTCCACCGTCATGCGTTATTATAAGGTGAAAGATCCTTAGCAACAGGAGTCACAGGTCGTCTTCAAAAGACTTCTGGGAAAAGAGAATGGGCACCCGAACCTTCTACCCTATATCGCGCAAAAAGCCAGCATTTTTGCATCCACGCCATCAGGTCCAGTGGTGCAACCAGGGTAATTTGTCTAGTCGATTTAGTTCAGTGACCCCCTGAGACAACCTAAATATCCATTTCAATTTCAGCTAAACAGCGAAGACACCTGGAAGGTTATGTATGAGCCATGGAAGATTTTGCGACGGTCCCGTTGACATGTCCCCGTACAGTTTTTGGGAAAAATCAGTGCCCATGCGCCTACTAGGTGTCCGTATTGCGATACCATGCACTTAAATATTTATCCGATGCATTATTGATCCCCATCCCAACATTTTGTCATTCAGTAATCAATCATTTGGTATATGACAGGTTGGTGTTTATACTGCTTCGATATTTATGTTGAATACTTTACATTTCATGTATTTTCATTCCATGTTTTGTTCGACGAAGTCATTGCTTTTACACCTCAGTCCCTACAATGACATCCGGCATTCCGTATTTCCCCGTTCGAAATTTCTGCCCGCCATTATTCGTATTATTCGATGTTTGGGTTCGTTGCCTGGAATCGAACAAGTCATCCCAACGTATTTGATTCCGCTTCAAAGAAAGTGGCTGATTTTAGGGCACAATCACTTCAAAATCGCACCAAGAGGTGCTATAGGTCACGTGGGGTGAAATATCAGGTAATTTTGCATTTCAATGACCTCTGAGTTTATTTGATAATATGGCTAAAACGAGCTTATGCTTCATGAGAAGCATGAGAAGGCAATTGGTTGCGAAACACGGTCATATTCAAGGCAAAATGCAAGATTTAAAAAACTTAACTCTTCAGAAGTAGACCACTTAGAACCCCAGCAGTGTTGGTTTTCAAAACATGGTTTTGTGCAAGATAATTATGTTTTTTTTGGGCCTTGTTTCTTTTGCCTTTAGCCTACTATCCACCCTGCCCTTTACCCCTCAAAGTTCGACTGCGTTGTTTTCGGTTTTTCCCTTTCGGTGGCCTTGTAGCATAACAATGGTATTAGCATGTGTTATTTCCATACACTGCCACCTGTGATTTAATGGCACGAAAAACTGATGGACGGGGCATTTTGCGTTGACTGCATTTGCAAAAATCTTATGCCATCACAGAAAACCCGTTATTTATTGTGCATTTCTGCAATGACTTCCCGTTTAAAAAAACTACGTCTCCGCAAAAAACCTGTTTTAGACTTCATGATTTTGAACATTCCAACTGCCCCCCCCCCTCTCCAGTTACTTGGTTTTGCCTTGACGGGTGGGCTGGCGACTCCACTGTGGGGGCTGAGCCCCCAGTTCACATGTTAGACGAGGCCCTGGACAAAACTGCTTTGGCAAGTGCTTGAGATAATGATTGCCTTTCCGTATTATAGTCCGAAAGAGCTTTGTCACTGAGCTTCGAGTTACAATTTAATGTTGTGCCAGGAAACTGTCTTTCAACTGTTTACAAATATACGGTATAATAATGTTGAATTCGTGTTGTAAACGCAAACAAAATAAGAGACAGAAGCTTACATCATTCGCTATTATGCAGATGGATACCCAAGGAAAAAGACCTGAAAAACGTCAGTGGGTACAGACCTGAATAACAGAAAAATTCCATGCATTTTAGGGAACACAAATGTACACCAGCGACAAAACCTGAGAAAAGTTTGTTTGTTTAACGAAAAACTGGGCGATAGCAAAAAGAATGAAATTCAGTCATTTTTTCGTTCGGGGAGAAGGTAACCCAAGTGAGGTCGGTCATTGATCCGATAGAGCTTGCCCCCCAGCCGAAAATGCAATCCGCCGTCCCTGATCCCCAGAAGTATTTGTTTTCATTGATCACAGGTACTTAGCTCGAGTTCTTCGATAACTTCCTGTGTGCCGTGATGGAAATGGCGGGAAGTTGCGAGTTTGGCCCGTCTGCGTGGACGCTCACTACCGCGACCCTGCTGCGCATCCAGGATTTTCTTAAGGAGGGAGGCTAGGCCTCGGGCAGCAGACCTCCAAGTTCTGGAGGCCTCCTTGTTCGGCAGCATGCATTGTACTTGCTTCGCAATCAAAAAATGCGTGTATATGTATGTGATGTTAAAAGTAACAGCACATCTGCAGGTAACATTTTTTAATGTAGCTTCAATTTGACGGATTTTACATGGCACGGTTTTTTAATTTTATTTTACAGTTATCAATCGGGCGGTTAGTTCCCGATATATGAAAGGGGAGGGCTGAATTAGCCCCCCCATCACCCAGTGAAACTAGTTCTAAAATTAGGACCCGGAATAGGGTTAACGCATAACTAAGAGGAAAATCATTTGTAGCATGTGTTTTTTAAACGCTCCTGGCCGCAAGTGGCATTTTGGTTCGCATATTGAGCCAGAACCCATATTGTGGATTTGTTCTCGATTTCGTAAGTCCTTTCAAAGCGGTTAGCCTAGTGACACCACCAGTATGATGTTGTTCTGCGGTGTGGTCGCCATTAAGAGGACCACGTCTCGCAATCCCAGAAAAACCTCAGTGGGGGCAGTCAACTGCCCCCCCCAGTCGGGGACGGGTTAAATACAGATTGGTCCCAAGAGGTTGTCTTGGACGCCAAACAGGTCTGTTCGAATTTCGTGTTCGTCAGACTTACGCTTTTAGAATTATTACCCCCATGATTTTAGGTCATTGCATGGCAAGTACTGTCATTGATGGTAGATACAACGTAATGATGGAAATAATTCCAGTCATGATGAAATACATATCGTTGGGTTAAGAAATGACCACATCTTTCGTGCTAATGCCAGTCTTTAGCCTGTTAACTCATGAATTTAGGTCACATGACCTAGTGTGATCCTAAGCGAAGCAAAAGGCAATTTTTAAGTAGTTATTTGATATCGACAATTTACAGTTAAATACCAAACGTTTAAAATGGAATTTTCATCCTATAAAGTAAATAACTGATATCTGAGAACCTGTTCTAAGGTTTGGCCGAAGAGCTACGGCGATGGCGTTGGTTGGTTATGGGGTTATTTAACGACAATTGCATTGCCACTAATTAAAAAAAAAATGGATGGAGGCGCGAATCATGGGAAGAATGCGTTCCATACAACGATGATTACGTCTACAACAGTTTTATCGTGTGCATTGAGCAGGTCATGTTTCTGGACCACATGACCTCAGACCGGGTCACACATCGGTCATGTCGAACACAAAGACCTGACAGAACGTCAATGCGACTGTCAGACGACAGCACCTGGCAAAATTTGTTAAAGGTTGTCAGGTTGCATTAATTCATTCTTCGGAGGCGCATCCAAGAGTGGGCCCACCAAAGGCGTATTAAAAAAAACTGGGTGCGGGGGATCCGCCGTTCCAAACAGTTCGTCTGGGTGTGCAAGAGAAAAGTAGTCGTGGAAGCAGTCTATCTGGCAACAACGAAAAAGGCTGGTGTGCGCTGTTGGTGTTCGCTGTTGGTGTTCGCTGCGAGATCCGCTGATTACTGCGGCTGCAAAATCAGCCCTGCTGGAACACAGCAGACCAGCGGCAGGTACGGGCGACTGCTGGCTTTCCCGTACCAGCAAACATCGCAGACCTACGGAGCCTCCTGGGTCTCGTGAATTGGCTCGGTTCGTTCTCTGCGCACACCGCCCGAGCTGAAGAACCGCTGCGTGATCTGCTGAGATCTAAGAAACTGTGGTCGTGGACTTCTGTCCATCAGGCGGCTTGCGACGCTGTCAAAGCCACGCACGCGGCATCGCCGATCCTGGCGTACTGCAGCCGGCACTGCTCACAGCCGTGCCCGCGGGAGCATCACGACCGCGCGACCTGGGCACGCTCTCCAGCGCCACGGCCGGGACTGGAGGCTGGTACAGTGCGGATCACGTTTCTTCTTTTTTGACAGACTAAAAGTCCCGCTGCGCCATGGTGGAGCTAGAAATGTTGGCGATGACCAGGGCAGTCCGAAAATGCCGCCAGTATCTAGCTGACCTTCCTGAGTTCGACGCCGCCACCGATCTCAGGCCGTTGGTACTGATCCTGAACCCGAAGTCGCTGGCGAAGGTGGAGAACCCGCGGCTCCAACGTCTGCGGGAGAAGCTGCTGCCACCCAGCTTCTAAGCTGTGTGGAAAGCCGGCCAGACACAGCCTCCCATACGACCTGTTCTCCGGTGGACGATCCATCCCCGGACGACGAGGAGGGAGCGGACGTAGCCCACCAGATGCACAGCATCATCCTGGCAGGGATCAACGAGGTGGACTTAGAGGGCGCACGCATCGCTCTTCTGCAGGACGCCACTCTGGTCAAGACACGGGAAGTGGCTGACGCAGACGAAGAGTACGAGGCGCTAGCTAAGGTCGCTCGCGAAGGCTTTCCCGACCACACGTCAGACCTGCCGACGATGGTCCGGTCCTCCCGCTCCTAGCGGGAGGAATGGTCCGGTCCTCCCGGCCCTAGCGGGAGGAATGGCATTCGACGATGGGCTTTTGGTGTGCGGAGCACAACCGGTCATCCCACGCGGCTTGCGGCGAGAGGTATTGGAACGCGTTCATAACAGCTACCAGGAGGCGGAAAGAGCCAGACGTCACGCTAGTCAGACGGTGTACTGGCCGGGCATCAGCCAGGACATCTCCAACCTTTTTACATCCTGTCTGGCCCGCCGAGAGAGGCTGCCTAGACAGCAAAAGGAGCGCTCGTGTCTGGCCCTCTTTCCTCCGGGGTATTCGAATCTATTGTACTTCTTTCACCATGTAGGGAAGACGTTCGTGGCATACGCGGATTGATTGTCCGGCTGGCCTATCGTCATCTCCTGCCAGCGCGAGCCAGCGTCAAGAACACTCGTGTGTGCTCTGCAGGAGATCTTCTATTTGACCGGCGTGCCAAACGTCCTGAGAAGCGACAGCGGACCCCAGTTCACAACATGCCACACGCGAGAGTTCCCGCGAAGTTGGACAACTGACACATCATTTGTCCACCCGTCACAACGCCCAGTCCAGCGGACATGCAGAGGCGACCGTAGAACAGATCTAGCGCTTGATCCAGAAGGCAACAGCGTTCCGGGACATCGACACAGACAACTATGCTCCTGGCCTGCTGGAACTCATAAACACGCCGCGTGCAGACGGCCGGTTCCCCCCCTCACAACCTATGAGGGCATCCTGTTCGTTCAGCAGTCCCCATTCACCATCGTGCGTGTGACGTCTCCTGGCAAAAGGCGGCGGCGGACTGTGACGGGAAGGGAAGAGATGAGGAAGGCGGCCGATGACTGATACAACAACGTCGCCAGGCAGCTCCCAAGCCCGCTGATCGGAGCGCACATGACGCTGCAGAACACCGACACCGACCTGTGGGACAAAGTGGGCGTAATCGTCGGAGCAGGACGCCATCGAGGCCACCTCGCCAAACTGCCCAGCGGCCGCGTGCTCTGCAGGAACCGGCGACGCCTGCGACCACACCGTCTTCTGGTTCCAACTGAAGCCAGAATCGCTCCCGCACCTGTGTGCCAGCCGCGGAAGCGTGTCTGGCTCGCTGACGACCCGGACATGCGTGAGCCCCGCCGGAGCGGGCGCCACCGCCGTCCACCGAGTCGTCTGGTACTCGACCCGACTCGCGTCGCATACGAGCCGATCGACTAGGGCGAATGTGTGGCGCTGCAATCCATTTTGCGTATACGTGGGCATCACGTGTACAATACGCATACGGGTTGTTCTACATTGCCCCTGGCAACCGCCAGAAGCATGATTGTGGTTGTGGGCTGTGTCGGGTTTTTTAGATGGTACAGTTTCATGTCCGGACGTGCTCGTTTTTCAGTCTCATGTTCGGACGTGCTGGTTTTCCAGTCATAAGAGGAGGCGAGTCGCCTCCTGGCGAGTCATCACGAACCGGCAAATATCACAACAGTCGTGCTCTACGAGGACATCTAGTTTACCTATTTTGTTATCAGCCAAAACCATCCTACGCAGTTTGAGTTCACAAACGTTTGGTTTGGAAGCTTGTCGAGGGGCAGTCTGAACGGGTGTGTAGAAGCCACACGCTCGTCTTTGCTTCATTGTTTTACCACGCCCGATTTGGAAATGGTTGGGACTGTCGAAGGTGGCCAAATGTCGACTTTTGAGAACTGCGGCATTCGTCGGCGTTTCATGAAATGGATGCACATTCCATGAAAAACTGGATTTTGATAAATACCTGCCACATATTAACCTTTCCCCCGCCGGGGGGGGGGTCATGAGGACCCTCTTCCTCCGGTTTTTAGGCTAGCCAAAAAAACAAGTTACTAAGGCACGAATGAGATACCTTTTCGCACATCATTTTTACATCTTGCCTCGATTTTTAAACTCAGGGTCACCCCAGATTATTGACCTAGGAGAGGTCAGGTACGACCATGTTCCAAATGTGGATTTTTTTTGGCTGGCAAGAAATTCTGGATATTGGTGGAACATGGCAAACGTAACAATTCTGTCATATCAAATTTTTCGGAAATCTCCAGGCCATAAACCTTACGTCAACTGAAATTTCGGTCTTTTTTACGTTTGCTTTTGAAATCATGGGACTGTTTCGGTGGTTCTGAAGTTTAGGTATACACCCTGGTGCTTCTCACGTCATTTGCACCTGACCTGGTGTCAGGTCCAACGACGGCTCGTGGTTTCACGAACACCTGAAGCACAGCACAAGTTAAGTTCAAAACTCATATGCGGCTGTCTGTCTTATAAACGTTGTCTAGCTATAAAACCGACCCTTTTCAAATCGACAGACAGGAAACCAAGCGTTACATGACGTATTACTTTCGGTGTTTTGTCTGTCATCTGCAAAATAAAAACTAGAGCGGAATGGACTTGAGACTTGACTGAGACTTGAATCCGTGCAACGAAAATAATCAGTGTACGCTTGCGTCCAATGCCCCAGACGGAAAGTTCCCTTCCGTTGCAAGGGCGGATAAATGATCGTCACAGTTCGGGATATAGTGATTTTTGAATTAACTGTGCACCGTTCCAAAACATGTTTCAACGTTTTGAACTAATACAGAATTAAAGTATTTTAATCAACAATTACCCTACAAACACGTTCCTTTCTCCGCCACTGGTTCCAGTCGCGTGCAGTCGTGCAGTCGAGCATCCTTAGCCGGTAAGCCCGACGACGGTGGCGCCGCGACGGGGCGGCGGCCAGAAGCAGTACTACGTCTTGCCTCACATTAAACTGTCAGCTGCATTAGCAGCGGCCGGCGTGCAGTTTCGCGGACGCTCATCAGGGGCGCGGTACTGCTTGGGATTCTAGCATTAGCTGAGGAGGGTGACCTGGCTGCCTCCAGGGCTTCGCGCTGCATGCTTGCGGGTAAGGTGTGCGGACGCGGGGCAACGTGGGACGTCTTTACGCCGACTAGTTACCTGCCATGCTGATGAGTGCGGGAACAAAACAGGCACATTGTTCCAGTTTAATTATGCATTCAGTTTTGTAAACGGTGTTATTATACACAGATAACGTATGATTTTGATATGCATTTGACGATATTTTTGGTGAGGTACTGCCTCAGTCTTTTCTAAAGACGAGCCGCCACTGGTCTAGTTACGTTTCATACCGGTTTTTCAGACCTGCAACCGAGTACAATTCTTGGGATTACGGTCTTGGAATGCTTATGGGTAGTCATATGAGTCATAGTCGTATTTACGAGTCATAGTCATATATACCGTGATCGGTAGCTCAGTTGCTAGAGCGCTGGTCCCTCTCCGTCCTGGCAATACGGGCTCGACTCGCCCCGGCGCTCGATATTTGGCCACGGGTCAGCTGGCGAGTGGCCAAAAAAGGGTCAAGCTGACTACCACACGGTCGTGCCGCACCCTTGGCGGCACGTCAAACTTTCACCACACAATCAGCCGTTGCCTGCAATTGTTCGATAGGGTGTAGGGGTTGAAGTTCGTGCAACAAGCTATGTTAAGCATGGGCTGCGGTTCTATCAGCATCCCATCAACCACTCGGATCAAATTTATAAAAAAGGTATGTGCTTCAGAAGCGCCGATATATGATAAGAGCTTATTTTCCAAGGATGATCCCCTGCTAGCTTGCGTACTACAGGCAGTGGCGTGGCCAAGGGGGGGCAAAGGGGCCATCCCCCTGGAGACCAATCGGGGCCCCCTGGCGGCCGAGCGGGTCCAAAGGCTCCAGTTATTTGTCCGAAACAATTAAAGCAAAACAAGAATATTTGAAGCATTACAGAAGGCTGACGAACCTAAAGAAAACGTACTCAGAATATACAAAAAGGTTTTGTGTGCTATGAAGAGGCCCGTGGTCTGAATGAGCGTTTAAGGGACCCTGCTAGCTCGCTGGGGAGTTCACTGCTTGTCTGGGAAAGGCCCCCTGTCGGCTCATAAAGGGCCCCTGTCAGCCTCTGAAGGAACATCCTTTCGGTCTGGAAGAAGGCCCCTACCCCTTCCTTCAAAGGGGTATATAACGACAGGGGTCCTTTATAGGTGAGTAGGGTGCCCTCTACAGACAGGTAGTGACCCCCCTGGCCAACAGGGGCCCCAAACGACAATTCAAGGGCCCCTGCTTTCCTGTAAAGATGTGCCTGCCGGCTTGTAAGAGCCACACGCCAGGTCAGCAGGAACGTCGTTACAGGCGAACATGTGCCCCGTTTACACTTCAGCGGGGCACGTTTACAAACCGGCAGTAATTTTAATCACATGGGACCCCACTGATTACGAGGGCCAGGCGCGGATCCAAAGGGGAACAATGGGGGCGATCGCCCCTCCCCCTGAGGCCTGAGAAGGGGCCATTGTCAGACTCAAAAATAGTCCCGAAGGCTATTTTTGAGCTTCACGGGGTCTCTATAAGAACCTGACGGGCTCTTGATGCAGTCAGGGAAGTCTCCTGGAGAGTTAGATGACCTCTGAGACGCATAGAGGGCCCCTGAAGTTCCCAAAGGTCCCTGAGACCACAACAGGGCCCCAACACGGCAGTGTCCCTGAGACCGCCAGATGGCTCATAGGGCCCCTGAGACGGCCATATTCGGTTAATCATACAATGAGACGGTTAAGATGGCCCCTAACATGGAAAGAAGGGCCCTCGAAACTCCTCAAGGGCCCCTGGGACTGCAAAGGGCCCCAGCACGGCAAAGGGTCCATGAGGTCGCTAAAACTGCCAGAGAGGCACCTAAGACGGAAAGAACTTAAGGGGTGCCTAGCTTGGCATAAGGAGACCCTGGCCAGCCAAAGGAGCCCCTGAACGGGGATTCGTCGGTGGTCTTTTCAACCTCGAGAGGAGCCACAAATGGGCTGCACTGGCCTTTTTGAAACCTTGAGGTTTCAGAGGTTCTTGATGCTGTCAGGGGCCCACGGGAAGGTCAGGTGGGTTCTGAGACGGCAGGATGGGTCCGTATACAGCAGATGACCCCTGAGACCGCCAAAAAGGTCGCAGTGCCCCTGCAAGGCAAAGACGATGAGAGGGCCTCTGAGACGGCAGTTGGGTTTTATGGGGACGCTGGACGGCCAGAGGGTCCCGAGTGTAATACGCGGCCTCCTGGAACGGGCAAGGTCCCCCTGAGACTGCCAGTCAGGCCCCTAAAGTGCCAACAAAAGTCCCTTGTTACGGCTAGAGCCCTAAAAGACTGCCAGATATACCTCATGTAACAGAGGAATATCCCTGAATATCTCTGATAAAGCCATGGTGACCACCGGAGGCGTTCAGAGGGCCAATGGCACTGCACAGGGGCCCTGAAATTGACAAAAGGTCTTTTGTAACTGCCAGAGAGACTCTGAGATGGTAAAAATGTTTCCCAGAGACGGTAAGACAACAGGACAACTAGGGGGTCCACTGAGACTGCCAGAGAGGGGCATTTGAGACTACTAACTAGAAGTCTCTAGCAATAGGGACCCCCGAGACGACCAGAGGGGCCCCTGAAACTACTAGACCTTGAGACGTCCAGACTGCTCCTGAAACGGCCAAAGGACCTAGAGGATTCCAGAGGTGCCTCCGTCACTACACAGAGAGACTTAAAGAGGGCCTTTTTAGTGCCTGAGGGACTCCTTAGACGGCAGACGTCCCAGGGACGACAGGAAGGGAACCTGAGATGGCTTAAGCGTCCCTGAAGCTGCCAGACCGGTCCCTGAGACTGTCCGAGGTGCCCCAGAAACCGTCGAAGAAGCGTCTGAGACGTCCAACGGGACACGTCAAACTGTAAAAGGAACCTGAGACCACTACAGGGTGCCGTCACGGCAGTCGGCCCGAGACCACCAGAAGTGCACCTGTAACTGCAAGAGGGAACCTAAACTCAGCTGACAAAAGAAAATCCCCAGAAGCTTCGCGAGGGGGGAGGGGACGGACAGCCTCCAGGACCAGATACAGATACGACATTCCAAATGGAGGGAGGGACGGAACCGCCTAAAATCCGCTGTTTTTGTCATATTTCCGCCACTTTGTTCGGGAGCAAAACGCAAGATTTTCTGAAATAAGGTGGCGCGTTTGAATTTTTTCATTATTTTATATGGTAAAGAACGAAATTACACAATTTTTACATCTGAAGGACAAAAAAATGGGGGCGCCGCGCTAACCATTTGCCTCTATCTCCCTCCCCCCCGCCTTGGCGAAGTCCTGGATCCGCCCTAGGCGAGGGCCCCCATTGGCTACAAGAGCCCCCTTGATCCGATTTGCCCCCCCCCCCGGGCGGAATCCTGGCTACGTCCCTGACTACAGCCGTCCCTGTTGTGCTGGTCGTGCATTTGCACCGATGCAAGTGCACGACTCCTGGCTCCGCTACCGGCCGCCGCCGCCAAGGCCGACCCCTGGCTTCCTGCCAGGTGCGCGGAATCTAGTGCATAGCCGCGGGGTCCGAATGCTCGAATACGCGAGGGGAGCAGAGCGCATGTGCGGGCGAGGAGCCTAGGTCTGCAGACGACTGACTCAGACAACCGACTGATGCCAGACATGACCCACGACTTGACACAAGACTAGATGGCTTCCGACTACGACACTGATACTCAATCTTGACTGATGCGTCGAAAAAGAAGCCAAAAAACAAACAGACAGACAGACGACTGGCTGACGCCCGACGAGATACGCGACTTGACACAAGACTATGACGCTAATAGCCAAACCTGAGTGATGCGTCGTTAAAAAGAAAGAAGACAAACAAACAAGCCTCAGTCTGGACATGGCCGGCATTTGGAGTGCAAGCGTTCACTGCTGCTGCATGGCGGAAATGAATCATAATATGGCGCGGTCGGTTTCGCGCCAGGCGATGGTTTTCGCGATCTGCGCGCAGTGCTGCCGCGCCGTTAGAGCCGCCGTGAGCGAGGTGGGAGAGGTTGTCGGCCCTGCCGGTGCAGCAGGCGGAGCTCTCCGCTCAGCGAGAGAAGCGACTCACAGGGATGCTGGAGCGATTGATGACTCTTCATTCAGCCTCCCGCCGACGTCGTAGCCTCGGTCGCTGCGGACACGGAGTCCGCAGGTGTTCCCCAACCCACGCTGAAGCGCCCTACGTCTACCACCTCAGCGCCACACGTCACCTCGTTAGTTTCGTTGCGGAATTTCACCGTCTGGCGGGAAAAACTCGACGGATAAATGCTGCTGACCGATGCGTCCTCTCTGCCCGTCGTCGGTCAGCGTGCTGCGTTTCTCAGCCTCCTGGACGAGGATTGGCGCAGCGCCCTGCAATACTGCTTGGCCGTCGCCAACGACGCACCCCTAACGTCGATGGTGTTGGCAATGGAGCGGCATCTCCGTAAGCAACGCAACGTGCTGGTAGACCGCCGCTTCTTCTATTCCCAGGCGCAGGAGGAAGGCGGAGGTTTTTACGATTTTCCGTGTGGCGTCGAGGAAAACGTCATATTTTGCGCCTTCTGTGAGCACTGCATGGACACCAGGTTCCAAGGCCGGGTCGTGTGCGACGTGGACGACGACAAAGCTGTTAGATGTATGCTGGAGGACCCCTATCCGACATCCCAAAAGGCAGTGGACGTACGCCGCGGGTATGGAAACGCGCGTGCTACATGCGCCAACCTTCGCGGTCCTACGGGCCAGTCGGTGGCCCGACTATCGGCGTCCCGAAGCGCGCGACAGATCATGTGGCCCGCAGTCACGTGACGTCTCCTGGCAGCGGCCCAAAACGGGGGGGGGGCCCCACGGAAAGAAGAGGGAAACCCAAAAACCCCCCCCCCCCCCCCCCCCCGGGCCCCCCCCCAAAAGGGGGGGGGAAAAAACGGCCCGGGGGGGGGGGTTGTTGAGCCGCCCGCCCGGGATCAGGGACCTTGAGCTGCCGCGTCTGTCGCACCGCTCTCGGACCCCGGCGGCGGATCTTTACCGCAGAGGGGGCGAACAGCGCAGCCTGGACAAGGACAACTGGTGCGTTCTAGCGGTGTAAGTGTACGCCGGTGGTGCTCCACCCGTCCGACGCCTACGGTCGAGGTTCAGCTGTCTCACCCGACCGGCAACGCAGCTCGACAATGCGCACCGGACTGGGGAGCCGAGACGACGTTCATGGACCGTGATGCTGCAGCGTCGATCGGCACCCAGACGTCTCGCCTTCAGCCTGGCCTGTGCACCAGGCTCTCCGCCATGGGGCGCCGCCCGCCCTCCTGCCCCGGCCCGCTCGGCGCAGCGGCGCGGCTCGGCAGTCGCCGCGTCGACGCAGCCGTGTCGACCTCATCGAAAGGCCGCAGCCATGTCGACCTCATCGAAAGGCCGCAGCCGTACCTCATCGAAAGGCAGCAGCCGTACCTCATCGAAAGGCCGCAGCCGTGTCGACCTCATCGAAAGGCCGCAGCCGTACCTCATCGAGAGGCCGCAGCCGTACACCTCATCGAAAGGCCGCAGCCGTACCTCATCAAAAGGCCGCAGCCGTGCCTCATCAAAAAGGCTGTCCGGCACGCTCAGCAACTGGTTCGACTCGGTGGCTCTGGGGTCCTGCCGGCTGACTTCGCCGCGCAGATCAAGTCCGTGGCGCGGGCTCCGGAGGCGGTTGATACGATGGCGCCACCTGTAGCTGCTGCAGCCGCGACTGCAGCGCCGCGGGGTGCCAACCCGCGGGGAGTGGCGCCACCTGTCGGACATTCATCGGCCGGAGACATGCCAGTGTGATCCAGCGACGCGGATCTGTCGGAGGTGACCCGAGCGACTCACGCGGCCACTATCAGGGCCCGGTTCCTGCGTGTCTTCGGCAGCGACGACACTGCGGGCTACGACTGGTGGCCCGATGGTGATGGGGCTTCACGCTGACGCGACTCCGACTCCTCTCACCTCGGTCCGGCCCTTCCCGTACGCCCGTGTAAGGGGATGTGCGGCATCGGGTCACCTTGACCGGCGTGATGCACAGACACGAGCGATGCAGAGTGGTGCAGACAGAGGTCACGTGATGTGCGGCGTCGGGTTCGGGTCGGTTGGTTGGTTGGTTGGTTATTGGGGCTTAGGGGCGCACCGACTGCAGGGTCATTCGGCGCCCATCGGGTTCGGGTCGCCGGGTGGCGGGGACGGTATTCCTGGTGCTGGCTCCGGACCGCGCGGGCGTAGCGGAACGAGCCAAAGTGTATCGTCTATACCCGAAAACAGAGCTACAAGTGACCCAGTGTGTTAACAAGAAGACCACGCGTATAGCTGGAGGGCGGACATCAAGGTCCAGCTTGATGCCCTTCTGGCGCGAGGCATCATCGCACCGACCGATTACCCTACCGAGTGGTGTCATCCGGTGGTGCCAGTCGCCAAACGACCATCCGGAGCACGTCTGTGCGTCGACCTGACCCAGCCAAGCCGCCGCGTGAAGCGACCCACCCACCCGTTCAGGCCACCCGCGATACCGAGGCAAGCATCGCAGCCATTAGCTGACGACGTTTGATGCAACCGTGGGATACTCCCAGGTCCCCGTCGCTGAACATTGCCAATGCCTGACATTTTTCATCACGTCAGAACCCAATGACGTTTCTGACAGCTGCCATGGGACTCGTCTCGTCAGGCGATGAATGTAGTCGTCGCGGCGACGAAGCTGTCGCCGACATCCCGAACGCCGTCAAAATCGTCAAAATCAAGGATGATGTGCTGGCATACGATGCCACCTAACGGGAACATCGGGAGCACGTCATCGCCATCGGGCGGCATTGAGTTGAACGCAGCATCACACTAAACCGGAGAAAGTTCTAGTTTGCGCGTCAGGACCTGACCTACTGCGGCCACCGCATCACAACGGACGGCTGCACATCTGACGGCAGAAAGACCAAAGCCATCGCCGAGTTCCCGCGACCAGAGAATACCACCGATCTCCAGTCGTTCATGGGCTCGTCAGTCAGCTTGGTAGCCTCTCATCTGAGCTCGTCCATGCAGTCCAACCGCTCCGGGACCTTCTGAGGCGGGCCGTCTCTGGTGCGGGACGGCTCAGCACGAGGCGGTCCCAACCGCTCCGGGAGCTTCTGAGGCGGCCGTCTCTGGTGCGGGACGGCTCAGCACGAGGCGGTCCCAACCGCTCCGGGAGCTTCTGAGGCGGCCGTCTCTGGTGCGGGACGGCTCAGCACGAGGCGGCCTTCCGACGGGTCAGAACCGTCCTGGCCGCGCCGCCGGTCATTGCGCTCTTCGACTCTCGTCTGCCGACCACGCTGCCGACGGGGATTCGCGCTGCTCCAGCGCCACGGCGTAGGTGGAGCAGCGCACTACACTCCACGCCTGGCCGCTGGTGTAGTGCGGTTCGCAATACCTCATCGATACCAAGCTGGCAATCTGCCTGTGGGCAAGCTGGAAGTGCCATTGCTATCTTGCAGGCTTGCCCCACTTCGACCTGGTCGTCGAACACCGCCCGCTGGTACCCATCCTCAGCCAGAAGCAGCTACGCGAGATCGAGAGCCCCCGGCTCAAGCGGAGGTGTGAGAAGCTGGTGTCCTAAAGCTTCACCGACAGCTGGCAGAAGGGAACAGACCGCACGGTACTGGACGTGTTGCCCCGCGCCCCGTCCAGCAGCCCAGCCGTCGAAGACCAGATGGCGGAGGAGGCCGGCGACCCGCTGGACGCCGCTATCGCCGCAGCTCTGCACGCGGAGTGCGAAACGGAGTACGGCACGCGTCTGACGCCGCTCGTGGGTCCCAGCCTCTAGCGGATCGGAGTCGCCGCCGACCACGACCCGGAGTACGGAGCTTTGCGAGAGGCCATCCGGTACGGCCATTGTACAGGGGTTTCCGGAATATCGGCACGAGGCGCAGCCAACGACCTGCCCGCACTGGGGCGTGCGCAACATGCTAACCCTGGAGACAGCTTTACCGTGTACAGCCCTCGGTTGGTAATCCCGGCAAATCTTCGCAGAGATATCCTTGCTCGTCTACACCAGTCACACCAGGGCATCGAGAGGACGAAGTGCCGCGCTCGCCTCTGCGTTCACTGGCCGGGCATTGGCCGGGGCGTCGCCGACGTCATCTCGTCATGGCCGAGCTGTCGGGCCGAGCCGCGTGCTGGAGTCGATGTCGGCCGACTTATGCCACGTCGCCGGCTAGACCTACCTGGTCTACCTGGACCGTCTGTCGGGATGGTCCTACGTGACCGTCTGCCCTAGGACCGCCTCAGCCGAACGCCTGACGCAGCAACTGCGGAAACTCTTCGCTCAGAGAGGATTCCCAGTCGTACTCAGAACTGACGGCGGCCCGCAGTTAACATAGGCATTTTCGGCCGGTTCCTGGACCGGTGGGAGGCCCGCCACGAGAAATCGCCGCCGCAGTATGTTCGGTTGAACGGCCACGCAGAAGCCTCTGTGAAAATGGCGAGGGAGCTGTCTCTCGCCGCGTCTTCACGTGGCCAGCTAGGTGACGACCAGCTGGACCGGGCCTCCTCGAGCTGCGCGTCACGCCGCGAGCCGACGGCCGCTCTCCCGCCCAGCCGTTGTGTATTGGGTGGATCCTACGGCATCCGCTGCGGTCGGGCTTGCCCACCCACCACAGCCCCCGACTGGCAGCCGTAGCGGTGCCTCAGAGTGGCAGCGCGCTGCCAGCGACGGCGATGCCGAGGTCGCCAAAGTCCAGTAGCAGGTGGCGCCCCGCCACGATGTTTCGACATGCCCGCTCTCCCGCCTGAAGATCGGCAGTCGTGTCGACCTTCAGGACACTGTCACCGGCCGCTGGGACAGTACGGACGTTGTCATGGGCGACGGCGGGCGCCGAACGGACCTGGTGAGGACGGCAAGTGGCCGCGTCTGCTGCCGCAACAGGAGATTCCTGCGGCAGTATTGTCCGCTGCGCCAGACGGGATGGAGAAGCCGGCCACCGGCGACAGTGACCAGCCGCCTGTCTAGCGGGGACTGCTCAGCAGACGACGACGCCGGCGACGGCGCCGACGGCGTCCGCGCTCCGTCGCGGCCGCCGTCCACGTCGGCCGTCACAGCGCCTCGTGGTGCTCTGGAGCACCACAGCTTGCGCCGAATTGTAACGTGCTGTTTGTGCGTCGTTGTTTTGCTTTAGGCAGTACATTTTGTCATCGGACGCTCTTGTATCGAGCATTTGGCAATGTGGCGCTGCTGAGACGATTTCATAGCACATTTTTCGTCTTGGTGGGAGGTCTTGTGTTCCCCGCTAGCTTGCGCCGCTGCAGCCGCTTTTGTGCTTGTCCTGCGCTTGCACCGCTGCAGTCCCCCCTGGCTCCGTAACCGGCCGCCGCCACGGCCGACCCCTGGCTCCCTGCCAGGTGTGCGGAAACGAATGTATAGCCGCGGGATCCGAAAGCTCGAGTACGCCAGCGGAGCAGAGCGCATGAGCAGGCGAGGAGCCTCAGTCTGAATATGCCCGGGCTTTGGAGTGTACGCGTTTACCAATGCTGCATGGACCGAGGACCGAGAACCAATTCCATCTGACCCAGACTGACCTGATTTGACCTTTTGGAATAATATGCTTGCTTTCACTGCGAACACACTCTGTGTGACCACAGATGATAACAGCCATACCCATGCCTTTCTTCCATACATCTTGCATCGCCCCAGTCCTTTTATTTTTGGTCGTCAGAATAAAAACCATTGATGTCACGCTCGCCAAATATCAGGCTTTTGTATTCCGGCCGTCCCCACTGCTCGGTGTCTGAATGGCTTACGTAAAAAATGCTTGGGTGTCATGATGCAGAGGGATGCTACATGGTCCGATGTTATGAAATCTTATGATCCACTGCGTCTGCTCAATGATTACGTGGCAGCTGATGCGACAAACACAAGAAACGCTCGACGTACAGGCGTCCGTAGCCTGACGTAGGTTGACCTTGTTTCAGTTTAATATTGCAGAATATGAATATGCAGACTTCCTGTGCGAGTCTGACACGTTTGCGATGTATGCCACCCGATAATCGTGCTTACGCATTCCGAAAATGGTACTCCTGTCGTTACAAAAAGATGGTTTTTTGCTTTCACTTTCTACTTTCCCTGAAATGGTCAAATCTGGTCTTAAGTTCCCCTTTCCGTCCCGAAAAAGGGTAAATCAGCCCTATTTACTGTTTAATCCATTTTAATCCACGTACAAGTCCTGGATATCAAGTTTTTTTGCCAAAAATGGAAGCAGGGTAATTTGACACGATGGCCTTGGTGACCTTAACCCTATTCCTGGAGAGCTCGACGGCAGGGCCGATTCCCGGCAGGGGGGCGGATTCGGCCCCCTGAGACCTCGAGAACTGCACGCCCGATTTAATCGCAACAAATGGCAATCGATTTGTCGTGATGTTAACTACATTTTTATTAAAAGAAATTTTCAAAATTGCGAAAGGGTTGGATACAGGAGGGCAAAAAGTTAAAATAAGAGGGATTTTCGACTTGTCATAACTCTGTTGTATATGGACCGATTTTGATAAAAATTTACATAAATCGGGAGGTTATGGATGGGACTTTGATCATTAGTCCACACATTTGAAAATTTGGGAAAATTCACAGGCATTCATAGGGGATGGGAAATGGGAGGGTTACTTTTCCAAAAACTGAAGTAACAAAAAAGTTGAGGACATTTTCAGCTTTTACTAGTCATGTTATGTTGAAGAAGTACAAATCGTACTACAATATTTGTATAATGTTAGGATAGGCGGTGCCAGGGGCATGAAAAATGGGAAACCGCCATGGTCACATGTTCATCAGGCCAACTTGCGACTTTTGACCTTACATGATCTCCAATGACCGTGGAGTCACATGGAATGATCTTGAGTGCATTTCATAGTGTTAAAAAGTTTCCAGTCATTTGAATTCACTCCATTTCTAAAATTCCATTTCACGGCTGTTGTGATGTGTTTATGCTATTGACATAGAATAGCCTCTGGCGACCTTAGACCTATTCCTGGAGGACTAGACGGTATGGCCGATTCCCGGCAGGGGGGACGGGAGGATTCGGTCCCCTCAGATCTCGAGAACTACTCCGATTTCGTCCGATTTCATCGCAACAAACGCCGATCGATTTGCCATGATGTAAACTGCGTTTTTTTTTATAAAAAGAAGTTATGCTGTGTTATGTATGTTTACGCCTGTTATGACATATGCTTATGGGCGCACTAACATTTTAGATCATAGCTCCGTGACTCGATCTGATATCAACCCAAAACCTGTTATACAAGCTGAGAGTATGATTCTATATTATACACATTCCAGGTTTGGCATTTGGGAAAATGGTGCCGAAATCATTGCTATAAAACCAAATTTTGACTTTACCACAACCTGACCTTATGAAATGCTCTCAAATTAACAGAATTATATTTGTACGCTTTCCCAATTATTTACCTATGCACCCATATAAAGTTTCAAGTTCTGTCTTAAAACGCCATTTTTAGCCACCATTTTCTTTCTACCTCCAACAAGGCCAAAACTAGCCTCAGGTACCTCCCGAAAACGTTGCCTGGCTCCGCCCCTGAGCAGAACAGAAATACGAAATTTTGCCACAGTAAGTAGAAAGAAAAGGTAGGAGAAGTGACCAAGTTTCGTGAAGCTGCGCCAAAAACCCTGGATTTGGCGGGCAAAAAAAAAACAGAAGGGCGGATTCAGCCCCTCTGCCAGGAAAAAGGGTTAATATTGACCTTACTTAAAAAATGTAGGTGCTTTCCTGCAGTTTTGCGAAGAGTTTTCCGCCCTTGTTTTTACTTTTTCATCGAGACGACTTATTGTTCATGTCTCATGAGCCCCTCCCACCTTTGCCCAACGAAGGTGGTTCCGGAGGCCAGCCCGGCGATGGTTAATACTATACCCGCCGTTGCAGCTGTTTTCAACATTTTATGGCTGAAGCGGCGAGTCTAATTTTAATGCATATGTTTTGCGTGTAAACTCAAGTTTCTCCTGGAATAAAGAAGGTTCTGCATTTCCATAATTATGCCTAAGGCCCGGGAGGCTGGGAAGACCGTTTTTTGACGCTATTAAGTATAAATATGAATATTCTGAGACAACCCACCGCAAGAAATACACACGCCCATTGCCCCGCTGATCCACTCGGCGCGCAGCCGTCTGGTGAGGAGAAAACAAGCTGTTCTTATCATTCGCTGATCTTCCCCTCGAGCTGTCCGATTTGGAAGGGAGGTCGGATCGGCACCGCCTGATCACAGCTCTACCGCTCAACTGTTGGGAATGCGGCATAGTCTGCTAGTTCAGGCCTCAGCACGGGGTCGGCCTTTGTTGACACCAAAAACACCGGTGCTCTCGTCGTTCTGTCTCTGCCTTTGAGATGGACTCTGACCTGCTGGAGAGCGAGCTAGAATGGGTGCTTCTGTGCCATCTTGGTCTCCGTTTTATTTACGGCGACTTCAGTTGCAACTTTCTTAAAAGATTCACCGCTGGCTAAACTCATCGAGCTTGCCTCGCGTTTTAATCTTTCTCAACATGTCAAGGACACCATTTTCACCAACGGCTCTCTTCTGGATGCGGTACTGGGTGGAAATGACTGCACTTTTCTTAACTGTGCTCCTTTGCACTGCGATTTTAGTTCTCAAAGCTTCATTCACTTTAAAATATCCATATCACCGCCCGCGTTTTGGTTTTTCATTAACATGCGTTATTCAGCGCTTTGTTTATCGTATTGATTGTATTCTCTTTCACCGTGATCTCCATGCTGACTGGTCCGGCTTCTATTTTGATCTACATCTGTAGCTGACAAATGGTCTGCCTTCCTTTCTGTCTCCTCCTACTTATTGATCAGCATGCTCCCCTCATCTCCAAGAAAATCCTCTACCCAATCCCACCACCAATCTCCCAGAAAACCCTGTCCCTCATGGCTCGCCGCCGCGAAACCCTTTGCGCCTATGGTGATGGTTCCACCCTTCATAAGGATTTAAACAAAAATGTCCCTACCGCCATTCGCTAAGATGCTTTACCTGGCATTGACCGAGAAACATATGTTACTGGCTCTGTTTGGAGGTTTTCAAAACGCCGACGGCAGTAAGAAAAGCGGCGGGCGCAGTGCTCCGGCTGTCTCCGTGAATCTGCTACCAGCTGTTTTGTCGGCGTTGGCCCGGGGCGCTTGTCACCTCCCGCGCGTCGGCGCTTGCGCCTTCACCGTGTCACCTGCCTCCTGCGGCGAGCTCCGGAAGGTACGGAGGTACTCCGGAACTATGTTCCGGAGGTACTCCGGAACATGCGGAGTTCCTCTGCTGAGCATGACGGAGTCGGCTTGGGTATGTTGAAGGCCTCATTCGATGCAGTCGGCAACATCATTCTCCGTACCATCCATTCATCTTTGACTTCTGCGAAATTCCCCGTTGTCTGGAAACATTATATCGTCACCTCCATTTTCAAGTCTGGCTCCTGTTTGATCCACCGCCTTTCCGGCAGATCTCAATCATACCCGCTATCGCCAGTATTGTTGAGAACGCCGTCCAAATTCAGCTGTATTGATACTTCTCGGCGCACCGCCTTTTCTCAAGCACCCATCACGACCTTCGGCCCGGCCACTCTACTGAAACTGCCCTCATTTCTGTCGCTGGTCGCATCTAATCAGCCTCCGACGGAGGCAGAATTTCTCTGCTGCGCTTTCTTGACTTCAACAAAAGCTTTGATGTTATTGATCACTTAAAATTACTTCTGAAACTAGCTCCGTACGGCGCTGAAGCTTGCTAGTTTTTTATGTAACTCCGCAGTCACACCCAGACTATCAGCTTCACTGACCCTTCTTTAAGGAAGAACGCCTCTGAAAAGCTGCCAAACAGTACTGATGTGTTTCAGATCCCATCTGTGGGCCCCCTTATGTACCGTATATTTGCGAGTGTCAGCCTTTTCACCGAAAATGCTGACATCATTCAGTACCCGGAAAACACACAAGTGCTCGTCACCAGCAAAAAACCTTCTCTCCCGTATCTTATTCTGCTCATGGAAAGCATCCTTTGCTCGCTGGGCTTCTGGCCTCGTGCAGGTACCTTAAAAGTGAACGCGAGCAAAACTAAGCTGATGCTCTGTGGCAGCCAACAAAATCTGCGCAACGTCCCTCTCTTGATCTTGAGGCTGAGAGACACACTGTTATTTCTTGTTACCACTGCGAAAAATATCGGTGTGATTTTCGACCGCTCTCTCTCTCTCTCTCTCTCTGTCTTGGTATCCAAATGTCACAGCCATCACTAACGATGTATGGGCTTTCTGCTTGACCTTGTATATAGGCAAAATCACCCTTTGCAGCGGGCGCTGCGCACCGTCCTCCCAGCCCTGATGGTCCCCGACATTCGGTACTTCTTTGCCGTTTACGGCAATGGCTCAAAAAAGAACCTGTCTCAACTACAAGAGGTAATAAATTTTGCTGCAGGTCATTTTTGGACGGGGAGGAAACTGATCACGTCTCCGACCTGCTGCAGCGCCTCCGTTGGCTCTCTATGGGCGACATGGAGACACATTGAATTTTGACACTGGCCCATCAGGTGCTGTCCAGAAGCGAGCACGCGGACATGGCTTCATTATTCGTCGGAAATAATGTAGTCCGTGCTCGCCACACCCGGCGAGACCACCGTCCCCGCCTTTCTCGCCCGCGTGCAGAGGCAGGCAAACGCACGTTTTCTTACCGCGCCGGCGCCGGCCTTAACCAGTTTCATTCCGACTCGTTTCCACTTTCTGCTTCTCATTTCAAAGTCACTGGCCTTTCACATTTCAGGTGCACTGCCACCTAATTAACTTTCGTTTTGATCTCTTTCTTTCTGCGGCCTATGGCGTGATGAGTGATTGTGTGTGTGTTTTACCTGTGTCAACTTCCCTACCTTTGATTAAATGACTTAATAGCCACGGCACGTGTCTGATTACTGTGAAGGTTCCCGCGATGTGCAGTACTGTGCAGTACAATACAGTACATGGTTTAATCTTTGAACATTATAGTAAACACTTAAATTAAATTAAATTAAACACTAAATTAAACATTAAACACTTTAAACATTTTTTTTTCGACTTGGTCCATGCTGCGCATTGCTGTAAATGCTGCACTTCAGACTTCAGACTTTACACTTCAGACTTCAGACTTGAAGCCATCGGCAATAGGCTCGCGGCTACTACAGACTCTCGTCAAAAGAAATTAAACAAGAGGTCAGTGGTCGTCAATACACGCAAACACTGTTAAATATACAGTGCATGAAATCACTCATTTGAACAACTTAAAAAACACAAGAACAGCACCTGCAACAAAACAAGATCCTGATGGACGGCAGAGATCACCTAAGCAAAGATCACCCCTGGTCTCTGCTTACCTGGCAACTCTGATGGCGACCAAACAGGAGACGGGGAGCCGCGGCAGATCGGGTGGTAACGAGTTGAGCTGCCGCGACACACTGCTGCAAAAACGTCTCCGAGCCATCTCTGTGCGAGATCTTGGTACATATAGGTAGACATCCTGCCTGGTGTGTCGGTCGCGATGCTCCGCAACACATGTAAACTCGGTGGCCAGTGTTTCAGGCTCGCCCAGGCAGCGCACCTTGTGCGCAAGGCACAGTGTGTGGTATGAGACCAGTTTCTCCGCGCTGAGCCAGTCCAGTCTCCGTAGCAGATCCGAAATATGATGAAATTTCCTTTGGCCAAAAATAACTCGTGCTGTAAAGTTAGTGATTTTCTGGAGGCCAGACAGGTTTTTTGCGTTGCTAAAACAATGTCGGATTTGCGAGAAAACCAGGGCATTGGTCAAAGCGGAGATAACGGACGGCAGCAGGTAGCTAGATGTCATATACCACTTAAGGTTAAAAAAAAACGCCTAGTAACGGCGGTTACGTGGGAGTCCCAGTTGAGGCAGCCGTCAAAGGTTATTCCTAGATTTTAACTTTCGAAATAGGGAGAAGCACTATTCCAAAAGGGCAGACATCTCAGCTTGATCGTCTTCCAGAGGCGTGTTCGCGGGATAGAATCGGCCTCAGATCGAGGTGGAGGTTCAAAATGTTGCAAGTTCAATTGCAGCCAAGTTGCGACGTCATACAAACTGCAACACGCCACAGTGATGTAATGTCTATTTTTTCTAGTGATCCATCTTTCTTGTCAGTGTTTCATTGGCATTGTTTTCATCATCTGTGTTTCGGAGCGAAACCCAACGACATTTTGTGGGTCCCGTTGTCCCAGGTCAGTGTTTTAGCATTTGTGGCTGACTTTTATTATCTTGGAGTCATTGTCTCAGCAGCGTGTCTTGCTGCCGATGTCTCGGTGTCGGTTTCCCGGTGTCATTGTCTCAGTATCAGAGTTAGTGTACTAGCATCAGTCTAGTGTCCGTAGCGCCACATCAAAATGATCGTCTAAGTGTCCGTGGCTCGATGTAATGGTTTTAATGTCATTGCCTCGGTGGTGCTGTCCCAGTGTGTTACTTCGTGTCAGTAGCTCAGGGTCAACATTCACCATCAGTGTGTCAACGTCATTGCATCAGTGCCAGTGTCAATGTCGGTTCTTTGTCTGGTGGAGTGGGACGACGCGTCATTGTATCAGTGCCAATGCCATTGTCGGTGCCTATTCCGGCGGGGTCGGGCGGCGTCATTATATCAGCCAGTGTCACTGTCGGTGCACAGTCTGGCGGGGTCGGGTGGCGCCATTGTGCCAGTGTCAGTGTCAATGTCATTGCCAGTGTAGGCGGCCGGTCTGGCGGGGTGGGGCGGCGCGTGCGCGTTTCAGGTAGGCGCCGGTCGGCGGCGGCGGCGGCGGTGCACCGTCAGTAACCTCTGACGGCTGGACGGCGGTGTACGTGTCAGTCGCTCAGTGACGGCCGACGACAGCCAGCTCCCCGTCAGAACACAGCAGCACGGTGAGTCAGTGGCCGCTGACAGCACGGCTGCGACTACAGCTCGGGCCGGGCGTGCTGCAGACCCCCTGCGAGGACCGTCAAACAGAAATATTGATACGAGGTGGAGCGGTAAACTACTCAAAACGCAAAACAATAAAAATCAGAGAACAAGAGCAAAAATTAACAGATGAAGAAAAAACTAACAAATAAGATTTGCACACTAAGTTCTCATTTTCCCAAACAGAATTCGACGCTAGTCAAGTTGTGACCTTGCAGAACAGGTTGGAACAGCTTAGAGAACCAAAAATACTAGGATTAATACCTAGATCAAGGGTTTCTTGGTATGACCAAGGAGAGGGAAGTTCAGAATGTTCCCTTTCCTTTGAGAAAGGAAATGGAATAAGGAAATCGGTACAGTTTTTAAAAATAAACGAGCAGGTGATAACACAAACAGCAGAAATGTTAAAACAATTAATTGCCAGTTTATCAGAGGAATACAAGAAAGCAGACGCTTCGTCTATCAGCCCCGATTATCTTCAACAAAACATAACAAGGAAGTTACGCTCTGAATAAAAATATCGTTAGAAAATCCCGTAAGACTTAAACAACTTCATTCAGCCCTTATGTCGATGAGAAAAGGAAAATCACTGGGCTCACATGGTTCACACAAGGCTTTTCAAACATTTCTGGGATTACTTGGGAGCATTTTTCTTCCGAGTTCTACAACAGGGTATACCTGAAGGTTTACTCTGAAGTTCCCACCGAAAAGAAATTATTATTCTTATACCAAAAACGGATAAACATTCCGACTCGTTCAGCGGATTTAGACCAATTACACTGTTAAATGTCGGCTTCAAAATTACATCGCCTGATATCACTAACAGGCTAGAAAGTGTAATAAGCGATATCATATCCTCTTCCCAATCAGCATGTATTAAGGGACGTTCCCTGGAGAAAATAGCAGACCTCTGACAACGCGTGAATATATCGAAGCAATCTGAACTGATTGTAGCTATATTTGGAAATTATATATATTATATATTATATATATTTGGAAGTTGTATGCATTACTGTATCGTGTGATTTCTTAACACAATCACTGAATTACTTTTCATTTCGGACCATACCATGAGCATCTGTATATATGATTGCACGAGTCACATAAAAAGACCCATAATGAACGAGCCGAAGACGGCAACAAATAAATGAACGATGTATTATGCATTTCATAATATACACCTCATTGCAAACTCTTTTAGTAAACGTTTTCGGAAACGCCCGTGGTCTCTGGGTAATGACCAGCTCCGCGATGCGGTAATTAAAAGTAATGTATTTTGACAGCAATAACCATTCTCGGATTTTGTTAGGCAGATTCCTAGGCTCTGAAATATACATGCAGCGCTGCATGAGGTAAGGAGAGCCAGCTTCAGATTACCTTTCAAACTAAGTCGTAGAACCGCTTGTAAATTGAATTTCACAGTCATCACAGACTCACGGAATACACACCACAGAAAACTTTGAGCTGAGACTATCTCATAATGCCGATGAGTTAAACGTATCTCTTTAACTTGGAAGTTTGTGTTTAAATAATGCTATAATTGAAATAAAAACGTTTTTCGTCGTATCCGGCTCAAAAATAACTGTCAACAAAACGAAGCGTTTATTCTTTGGGGCCCACAGAGAAATTGTTCGACATCATGGATTGGAGCAACGTTTGTGGACGAAACAGACATATTAGGGACAACTATCTGCAGCAACAACAAACATATAACAACCAAAGCCATAGAAGCGAGGCTGTTGAATGTAGTATAAGATAAAGTGCAATGAATAATAGGAAATATAGCTCCTATTGGCAATAAATTAAATCAAATCCGTACACTAAATGAAAATCTCTGTTGTTTTCAAAGATGTATAGTACATTCATTCACTGCTTTTCGAAACCCATAGAAAAACCTTAAAGGAAAACAGAAACATTGTTTTTCGTATTTTTGTGAGGGGACAACCGAGATCGCATGAAAAGAACTGAAATGATGCAACATTACGAAAATGACGGCCTTAAAATAACAGATATGATTTCCTTCATAAAAAAGTGTTAAAATAGCATGCATGCTACGGTTGTACTGTTTACAGTACGTTTGAGCAAAACTTATCAAAAGCGATCTACTCCAACGGATGACCTGATGAATTACAGATCCAAGAAACTGAAACATGTAATCATTAATTTAAAAAACATATTCTGGGAAGATGTTTTCCAAGCATAGTCTGAATTTACATCACTGTACCAACCAGACCAGCATTACATATTAACAGAAAGATACTGTTTTTTTGATGTCACAAAATTTCACGATAGCTTATAGGTTTTAGTTATTCTTCAGTGTCCTGTTTATGCCCGTCACCATATGGGGTACGCGCGAAGACATTTCGGGTCAAAGCTCCGTGACCTGGCCTAAATCTTAAAGCGCAAGTAGACTGTCTCACACACAAGAGCACTATCTCAAGTTTCATATCTTCGTTTTTTTTTTACTCCGAAAAATAGCACCAAAAAACTATGCATTAAACCAAATTTTGGCTTTCGACTTTACCCTGTCCTTTTAAAACGCTCTGGGGTAAACAAAGTATTTTTGTTTTTTTCGCACCCTGAACGGCGCCAAAAATGGCCTGAGATGCCTCTAAAAAAATGGGATCTAGCTCCTCCTCTGGGCAAAATGAAATTATGAAAATTTAAGATAAAACATAAAAGAAACAGATAGGAAAGTCACTAAATTTTATAAAGTTGTTTTAAGTCTTGGAAGTGGCGAGTAAGGAGCTTGGAAGCCCTCGATACGGGAATAGGGTTAAGTTTCTGAATCACTATAGTTCAAGCTAAGTAATTCAAGCTAAGATGGTTGTTAAGGCCAAGCTAAGTATTGATGTCCTCAGCATTGTTATATTTAACTCATGAAGTTGATATGATTCACGGAAAATCTATCCCAACACATTAAACGGTTTTCACCTAAAATTAAAACCAAAATACAGACATGCAACCAGCTCGCTGTACAAAACAAGCAATGCCAAGATGATACACATTTCTGACTTTGATCGGTTTCTACGCCCAGAGTACTTAGGGGAAGGGGCCTATTAACACACAACTTAGAATTAAGCAATGGTTACTCTAAAACTATGGCACTTTCGTACTCACAGTTTACGACGCAGTAAGGTAATTTAACTGCGTACGAAGCGTCAAGAAGGAAAGAGCCTTATGGATAGCATACAAGTGATACCATCACTGATTGATTAGATGCGTAACACGATGTGCGGAATTGGGAACCCTATCCCCTAATGCCTGAAAGCCAGGTTTCCTAAAACGCACATTGTGAAAGCAGCTTATTACTGTTAAAGTAATAATGTCCAGGATGTTGAAAAGGAGGGATACGCCGTTAATAAGGAATGAGGAGGTCTTTGGGTATGATAAGCCTAGAGCTCCCCGTGAGATGGAGCTGTTTCCCTAAAACTGTCAAAAAACGAAAAGCGGGACGTTCGTCCTGAACCCTGCTTCCTCTCTCACCCTCCCTCCCAGCCACCCAGCCCAGCCAACCACTCCTCTCCCACCCCCTCCTCCGCACCGGCTGTGTCTACCCGTCCTGCTTCCTCTCTCACGCTCCTTTCCCAGCCACTGCCCCCTCCCCCTCCCCCCAGATGACGGCGTAGACCCCAACCTGGGTCTACGCCGCACTCATTCTGTATTTAATGAGGCATGGAGTAGGGGGGTGAATAGGGTCAAGGTTAATTTCTGTCTCTTAAAGTCGCGTAAAAAGAATAGGGCCCGTAGAACTGTTGCTATGGACTACCTGCGAATTCGGTATGGGGGACGTTGGACAACTCATAACTTGTTAAGTTCTACTGTCTGTCACAATGGGCTAACGACCCAGCCAACGTACGCTTAAAAACTGCTTTTTCAGAATTCGGTGAACATATTTAATGCTTGAAAACGACTTGTATTCATGTTCGTTTCAAAAACTGTATACATTGAATGCAATACGGTTCAGATCGCCGCATATGCCACAAGGGGAGGGGCGCAACCCTTCCTAGATTTTTTGCAAGTTGCCCCAGGGCGACAGCTTCGATCCCTCTCGAACTGTGCACAACTGAGTGTGGAGTACTTTTACGCATTATCTGAAAATATGAAATCAGTACCTTGACGGGTCACTTACCGACCTTTCTCGGGGGCATGCCATGGTCAAATAGCGTTACGACGAGGGCCTTCATCGGATAGAAACGTTTTAAGCATTTTACGGTGCTAAGTCTTACTCAGTCTTAAATATGTTTGTCACCTATGGCGTCAGTTAACTCTGCACTGCTGTCCACATTTGGGACAAGTGTATCTTGGGTCAAAAACATGAATGGACGTCACTGACCTTTTCACCTTTTATCAACCTTGGAGGGGTCATGCCGTAATCGGAAATACGGGTTTGAATACCAGTAGTATTTTAATTATTATTCATCGCCAGAAATTATTTTGGGGCTATTACAAATGCCCATCGTTTTACGTCTTATGAGATCCAAAGAAAACCAGAATGCACAGACATTATTAACTCTCAGGTCACCTGTAAGGCCACAGTATGGCCTAGAGATGTCCAGCTCTCTACCACCGTCCAGCAAGTACCGTGTTCTTGTTTCTTTGTCCCATTATGTCAGATCTGGAAGTGCGTGGAGGAGTCGTACCAACCCCGTGCTCCTTGTACCGTCGAAAGCCAAATAGCGAATGCTGACGAGGGTTGAAGATTTAGACAGGATTAAAGGTGAAAAACTCGCTTCATTATTAGTTTTGTTAATGGCAAATCGGTTGTGGGTAAATGACAAAGTGAAGCGCCCAATCTGTTTAGAACAACAGCATTTGCGTTTTAATTTGCTTTTAATCCGTTAAACAGCGACCGCGCGCAATCAGGACACGGAACATGGTGCGTTATTTGGAATGCATGTCCAATGTCGCACAAGGCAACAAAACTCAGGATTAAAGCCATACGTATGATATCCGGTGTTCATCATGACCAACCAGCAAGACGCGTGCTTTTACGTCCAAGGAACACCGTTGGAAATACATACGCTTAACACGAATCTACTAGGCTACGTGACATCGAAACATGCAATATTACATTTAGCGTGTTTTCGAGACGCTATTTTGAAACTGATGTCAGACATAACATCTTTTGGAATGTACTTCCTATGACGGAACGCACATCGGGCGATGCAGGAATGACGCGCACGATGTTAAGAATTAATTATTAATAAATTGATTAGCTAAATTAACGAAATAGCCAATTAAATTAAAATTTGTTAAACAATTTAAAATTAACTAACTAACCTGAATGTACTTTTCGCCACATAGACAGTCATTTTCTGTGCAGAACTGAGACACTGTGATATGCTCCCCAATTTTCCTACTCTTCCATTTACATCACCTGGCGAAAGAAACTCTTTGCAACCAACTATGTCCCCAGCTTACAGAAACCAGCATCCTCTCCTGTGGCAATATTCCGTCCAGCGCTACAACTCTACAGGAGATGCCGTGCTCAACGCAGTCCGTTGGCTGAGTGACGGTCTGGACAACGGTGAAATCCCGTCCATCGCCGCTCTGGATCTTTACAAGTTGTCCGACTCTGTGGATAATGAGGTTCTCCTGCCAAAGTCGGATTCGCAATTCCTGATTCGTCAGCTACGAACATGGGTGCTCCCAAAAGACACGGCGTCCCTCAGGGCCCAGTCGCCGAGCCGATTCTGTTCTGCAGGCTTATGAACGACCTGCCGTATGATCTCTCACAGTGTGGCGTTACACGCACGTCGACGACACTTATCTTCTGGACAGAGCGGCTCCCGACGACATCGACTTACGGACATCGACAGGGCATCGGCAGGACGAGAATGGACGGCTTGCTTTCCTTACCGGCACGCAGGGCGAGAATCGACAGCTGGCTTTCCGCTATTGAAAGTTGGTTCGGCGCCACCTTACTCGTAATGAATTGAAAAAGGAATTAACGTCGTCGGTCGCCTCGAACGTTTTCAAATTCAACATTTCCAGTGGCGTAATGAAGCTTAGCCACTCTGTCCGGTTGCTCGGCAAAGTGAGACAGGTTGAAATGGTTTGAAATGCCTGTCGATAGGTGGCTGGGAAAGTGGGAAAATCCTTTCCGGATGGGACTGCTCTTAGTTGGTCGCCTATCAACACAGCAAATGCTCGTATCCGATAACAACAATCAAATTAGGCAGCAGGCGATCGTGGCGCAAAAAACGGGCTTCTTTGCTTTTGTGATGGCCTTGCTACTGTTGCAATTGCGTTGGCCTGAGTAGAATAGAGTTTTTGTATGTTGATTACGTTAAGAATATAAATACTGCTTTAGACATATTAGATAGAACACTGGTGGGGTGAGTGGTTTTATCACAATAGTAATGTGGGCTGATGACTGGGACTGATTTCGTCTGTACACTGTGCACTTAATATTGGCTTTTGCTGGGTGTGCTTCAGGAGATGGATAGCATAGCTTTTGTATACAGCCAAGGTGCCGACTTTATATCATACTTACAGCAGTTGCCTCTTCTTTTAAAGACATGCCTCAAGCAGATAATACAAAGTTTTTAACACGCCTTTTGCAGATTGAATTTTGCTAAATTGTAAAGTACTAGAGCTTGCCGCTCACTTTGTTACGCAAGGTTAAACAGTGAACTGTCCGGTTTTGAACAGCACTGGTTTCGAAGCATTCTGACCTCTTTGCCGGTTTTGGGCTGTGGGGGGCGCGTATTGTCATAAATGACTGTAACGTGCTCCTTGCTGGACGCTCCTGTGCATAGCAGATCCCGTTTCTAAATGCACCTGATTTTATTTTGCATTTCGCTTTGATTATATGATCTGGGTGAATGTTGCTTCGTCCGACACAAAAGGGGAAAAACATGGGAACACAGCCGTTTAGCTCCTTGCCTATGAACGGTACATCTCACATCGCTTAGCGTAGCACGCCGCATAGCTCACACATGGCGCTATGCAGGGATGCAGCCAGAATTTTCTTAAGGGGAGGGGGCGGAGCTCAGTATGACCTGAAGTCATACGAAAACCGCCGCTGGGAAGACGATACGCGATGGTTTTCACAAAAAATGCGGTCCTAAGGGAGGCCCGGGCCCCCGGGCCCGCCCTCTGGCGGCGCCGCTGCGCTATGCGATGTGCTGTTCAGTTTTTTTTTCAGAGGATATCCATTTCTAGTCACTGCTCCTGGATGGCAAGACAACGAAATGTGCCGAGTTTCACTTCATTTTATTTCAATTTTATATTTTTGCTGAGTTGAGCCTGAGACTGCAGCGGGCATGCTATTCTTTTTCGCGATAAATCCGCGTTGGAACATATAGGACTTCAGCAAGCGACCTGTTCCAGACAACTGCTATACAGTACGATGATTTTGGGGGCCGATATGACGCACAAAAGAACTGGCCATTCGTCGACGCCATTTTCGTTGCAAAAAGGCCAAGGGCCTCCATGCAGTATTAAAGTGGAATCGATAAGCGGTTCGAGAATGAGTACATCGTCTGCTTCTAGGCGGGACGGCGCCCGAACCGTGGGTCGGAGCAGTTGGGCTTTCGGTGCGAACAAAAGATGGTACATTGAACAACGACATGATGCTTTTTCCGAGTCGCTGCAATCGCTGGATCGCCAGCACCACACCCAATCCTCGGAAATGTCAAGAAGCAGCTTTTTTCTACAACGCCATCGCTCGCGCGTGGCTCGTGCCTTGCGCATTCAAACGTGCTGTGTGGCATGCAATTTCTTGTTCAGTTTTCGTTTCAAGATGGAGCGTCTTGAGGCCATCCGATCCGTGGTTGCCGAGAAAACGAGTCGTAACCCAGGTGATGTTTGGCGCTGCTTGCGGTTCCCGTTTTACGTGTTATCCTTATGGGCAAATAGTCACCCTTAAAGCGGGCGGCACGCCCCAACGACGGGTGACCGCGCAACGAAAATTAGCAGACGCGCTGGTGGCGCCCGAGACCTTTCGACCGATGCGCAAGTGCCGACCCCCAAATCCGTCTGGACACCGCCGGAGCGGAGATTTCGCGACAGACAGAAAGAAACAGACAGGAAGACACGAGACAGACACATTTTACTGAAATAGTATGTACTCGTTTGTCCAGTTTTCTGCGAAAGTTGCGCTTACCATAGAAATTTTGCTGTTGTTGCATGGAAATATGGATATAATTTTTTCCACTTTGATTTACGTTTCAAAAGTAACGTAGCAAAAATCAGCTAGATTCCTTGGTGCCTACCTAACAGAAATGGGAGATATATTTGAAATTAGCAGTTCACTGAACGGTTCTGATATGGATAACAATTTTTGATACGGACTGGGTTCGAATTTAGATAGAGGCAAATGAATAAGGATCGGATCGGGTTGTTAAAAAAAGCAATCCGTGGTATGCTTTGCTTGTATTACAGTGGCTGTGCTTCAACAACAATACATTTGAGCATCAGCCCACATGCGTTCTAAGCCATTGCCTTGAACGACCTTTGCACGCAGTAAAAAACATTGTCATCAATATGCTAGAGTATAGTTAAGCTTTAATCTGGACAGACAACACATAACTGAAAACTCATGTTCTTGGTAGTTAAAACCTCGGGGCATTATCCCAGTCTCCTTTTATTGCATTTAACGACAAGACGTTATTTTGAAATATTTGGCGTTATTTTGTATGCCTGTTTGATCTGTACAGCGGCGAAATTAAAACGCGTTTCTGCAGATGTTCGGATGTGACGTTATTTTTGTAAACTTTGCGACAGGCTTGGATAGCTCGAGACTGTCCATAGTTTCACAGTCCCGCGGTAAAATTGGCTCCCATGTATTTGTAATATTTTAGATCATATTACTGTGGCCGTTAAATCCGACAGCCTTTTTCTGAAAGCTTGACTAGAATGATGAGAAAGTGCTTGAGAAAGGGACATCTTTATCACATGACTTGGCATGACTTGGTGCATAATATAACTCAACATGGTATCAGTGACCTTATGACCTCTTCAGTCATTTATCGGAGACCTGATGACCTCGGGCAGGTACCGATAGATCGATGACTTTCTCTGGTAGGTATCTGTGACACGATGACCTCCTCGGGCCAGTATCGATGTTCTGATGACCTCCTCGGGCAGATATCGGTGACCAGATGGGTGCTCTCTCGGCAGTATAAGGAGGCCGGCCTGCCACTGCTGCCGTCCAGGGCCACCGAGGGAGATGGGACGTGATGTGACGCGCCCGTCGGCCGGCCGCCGGCTGTCGCGGCGCACAAGATCGATGCCGCCATCGGGCCGGCGTAATGGGGTCGTGACCGCCTGCAGCTCGGACGGCCGACCGGCGCCCGGCACGGATTGCTGCTGCTGCGTGACCCTGGTCTTGTCGCCGGCAGTCACGACCTCTCGCAACAGGACAGGCATCAGGACCGGTCCTACGTTGCTGTGGCCCATAGTTTAATGACGCTGCAAGCGAGCTCTGGATTACACACACGTCTTACCGACTCTGTTGATTATTTTTTTTCATCGACCAAGTACTCATTGCATAAAACGATACACCTAAACATGGTGCAGTGATGCCGAAAGTCTCGGCGATTTTTATACTGCGTTCAGTGTGATATTTCGACACCTTTCGGTCACTGAAAACGTTGCATGGTGGTTGTTTAGAGATTTTGTGATCGGGTTTAACACGCGCACTGGAAGGGGGTCTTTTGTGCCCCCCCCCCCCACCTGTTTCTCTTGAATATCTCGAGAACGGGTCGGAGCTGGTTGCTGCTACTTTGTGACATTTATGGCAATTGAATAACTCGTCGAATGACGCAGAAAAATTGGAAATTGGCCGGAAATTTTTGAAATTTCAAGCATTTGAAGTCAGGAAAACATGACGAAAACGACGGTTGTCGCTGACAAATGGGAAGTTTGTGAAAGAACTAACGTTCTACCTAAGATCACCGTTTGAACGCAATCAGGCGACGTCATTCGGGCACAAGTGATGCATGTACCAAGACCACAGCCAGGGGCAGTAAGGGTCAAGAACATAAAAGGTCAAGGCCAAACAGCTTGTGACCTGATCCAGATTTCCTTTGCAACATGCCAGTTTATATAAAATATGCATTCAAAGACCCTAGTAAAAACACGTATGCGCACACTGATACGCTTACATATACCAAGGTCAGTGAAGGCCAAGGTCATTAAAGGTCAAGGTCCAATATCTTGTGAACTGGCGCAGATTTGTTCTGCGACATTTGTATGAAGTACGCATTCAAAGACCCTAATAAAAACACTTGTGCGCACATGGATACGCATGCATATATACCAGAGTCATTTCAAGTCGAGGTCATGAAAGGTCAAGGGCAACTTTTTTGTGGCCTGGTCCAGATTTGCTTTGCAATATGTCGACTTATATGACATGTGGATTCAAATACCCTACTAAAACACGTTTGGCACATTGATACGCACATGTATATACATATATACATATATATACATACGTAAATATAAACCCTGGAAGTGTCCAAATGTACCGATGTTGGCTACCTTCACTGAAAATACGCCAAAAGATACATGCTGCGCCCTCATTGACTCTCAAACTGTCCGGTGCTGTTCGAAATCTGATCTGCAAAAGATGAAAAAATGACGCCATAGGTCAATGACCTGACATGATCTCGACCCAAAATCTTCAGTCAAGACGCCAAATGAATGGAAGTTGTCGTATTCCGCGTTTCAGCGGCCAAACGAACACCTTTTTCCCGTTTCGTTCGAAAATTTGTAAGGAATGTCCTGTACGGTCCGAGAAAGTGTCCAAAGTTGACTTTTTTCACTCTATTTGACCCTGAAGATATCAACCTAGGGACATGAAAATCGCACACAATGTAAACCGTTATGATCCCACCCTGTCCACAAAATTTCATGTCTCTAGCTCTTTCTCTTTCCGAGATCGGAGGGAGGCACTTTTACACCCCCCTTCCAGTGCGCGTTAGTGCGAAACCCCCTTTCACTGCGCGTGTTAAGACAAAATTACGATTTAGCTATTTAAAGCTGGCGGGCCTCGTTCAAATGACGCACAGAACGCACAGTCCGTCACCAGCCGGGAGAATGAGGCCTAAATGATGGCAGTCACCGTTTAGCATTCCATAGTAACGTATTCCACACCTATTGACTTTTAATGTATTTTGGATGTAATTCCGAAAGGAAGGAGCAACATATTCAAGCTCAGCGTATCAGATGGTATTATAAACGAATTAAAGAACGGTGGTTAAGACAAGTGGAACAGGTCAATCATAAACACTCTTCGGGTGCACATTTTGTTCCCCTTCTGTCTCTAGGTCTTTCCAACCATTTGCTGCGAAATGTTGTAAGAAGTACTGCGCGTACTGATCTTTTAACTTGAGAGCTTTGGGAACTTAGATCAAGCCAATCTTTTGCCCGTGGACTATGTAAACGAACACTTGCGAGAGGACAATTTATCGTAAAATACAGGCATGTCCCTGGGCTGGCATTACGCAAATACCTGCTATAGTTTTCCTAAGAGTTTGTTGGACAATGTAGTGTAGCTGCCAAATTCATAAACCTGCCACAGAACAGGTTTTGGAGAGAATAACACAAAATAAGGTAAAACCTCTACCGCCAGGGAACTGGCAGGCGTGCCTGGCAGAGGGGGTTAATTCCCCAGATTCCCCAAATTGTTACATCTCCTTTCATCTACCTCGAGAGCGAGCGGGTGGATTGCGATGATTTAAGTACCAATCGATAGCCTGTCACAAAGAGACTCCATAAGTTACCCATCTGAACAGCCTTTCATAAGGCTTCGGAGCACACAAGGTACGCGATTTCGGCAGCTGGCGACTGTGCCAAGCGCCGGCTGCCGGTACCTTCGTCATAAGAGTTTTCCTTTACTGTGGGTTATTGTTCTCCACTGCTAGTCTTCTGATACCCCAATGGATTATATGGCTCTACCGTGTTATTCAGAAGCCTTTCGTCGGAAGTACTATAGGAGGCATTTTTCCAATGTGAATAGAAGGACGTGCAGGCACTTTTTTGTAAACTTTACTTTCGCAAGTGCACTTTTTACAATGTGCACGGGCCATACGTGGCTTCTCCGGGCCGTCCTCCATAAGGAATGATCCCTCTGTGGGACAAATTAGTACGTTTGTAAACCTTTCAGCACCAAGGTACTGTTGCACGTTGTATATGGGATCTCTCACCAAATCCTGAAGTGCTACGCTTAAAAGCGGCGCTGCACTTTTGCGAGGACCTCTAAGGATAATGCCTATCAACGAAATCTGCGAGTTAGCGAGTCTTTTATGTCAACGAGCAGTTTTAACGCTTCCTGTAAGAAGTGCTTTCTTAGGTTCAGATCAGACATGTACCTGGATCTCACAAGAGGATCTGGGATCCCAAGGAATCTTTCGACAAAATATGACTGCAAGATCTAGGATCTGCAGGGATCCTTCGACGCTTGATAAAACGTTAAAAACACAATATTGTCAACGTTTCAGCTCTACTGCCTTCTTCAGGGCATAATATAGCCGTAAGGCAATAAAGTCGAAACGTTGAAAATATCTTATGTTTTTAGCATTTCATCAGCACCCGGTCATTTTAACCTTGGATCCTTTAAGAAGACGTTACCATAGGATTCAGGCTCTGAAGGGATCTGTTAGCAAACTTTTGGATAGGATCGAGGATCTCAAGAAACTTCCGACATAGACGATGTCGACGACGACATCGAACGGGAAAAACGCACACACTTTGGATCTGAGATCTGAAAGGATCTCTCAACAAAGCTTAATGTTTTAAACTTCACGGAATATTTTGACAGAGCACAAGATGTCAAGGCGTAGAAGGTACCAATCAAGGTAATGAAGGTTGATGTTCCAATGGGATGCAGAAAACCAATGCGTTCCTTCCTGTAACTTTGCTGAGCCCATCCAGCATATTAAACTGTCACTGTGCTAATCCTCGTCCAGCCGGCACACTGTCACTGTGCTAATCCTTTGCTGAGCCCATCCAGCATACTGAACTGTCACTGTGCTAGTCCTCGTCCAGCCGGCACCCTGACATGGGTGGCCGGAGCCGGGGGGGGGATGTTTCGACGCCCCCACTACCTCGTGAACGGAACGCTGAAGAGAATAAAACATCAGCAGAAAGCTAGCCATGAGTACGTAAAGCACTCAAAATGTTCGGAAGAGTTTCAAAAATAGCGCAACTCTTTGATTTATATATCTGAAAATGGGATTTTCTACGCAAACCTCTAGCTCAACCCTTAATAAAATGAAAGCAATTCTGAGCATGCCATGGAAAGCTAACAGAATGCAAATTACGGTGATATAGAACTTATAACATGCGTATAAGCTCATATCGCGTCAAGTGCCCTGACATAATGTCATTTTTCATTTCGCTCTATTTGCGAGGTTTTTGAACCTTGCTGGCGAGTTGTTGTTCATGTATGCTTCAAAAACGGTATAAATGATTTGCACGAGCATTTTTTAAATACCGACGGATTAGAGCGCCTATTAACCGACATGACCTGATCTGATCTTCTGACCTGACCTAATATTAAACCGTTTTCTTTGCTTTATTTCGTGTTCTGTCGAGGATCAGTAACAGTGAAACAACAAGGGGCAAGAAGTACCTTTGGACTGAAACTCCTTGGGTTCCACAACCGTGATCAATAGGGTGCTCCAGAAGGCCGACTACATGACCTGACCTGAAGTAGGATCTTGACCTGATCTAAAGCACGTTAGGGCTTTATCTTTTAGTGCCTAGATTTGCCACTGACTCGTGAAATCAGAGAGATAAAGCTGGACATCTGGACATGAATTCACCTTCTACCACGATGGCCTCGCATGACCTCATGTGACGTAAGGTCATTTCACGGCTCGAAAGCATCTTTGTGCAATCTTGGAATGCAAAATCGAAGACACTGCCCATGACATGACTGCCCAAGACTCTGAATTGCTGGCTGGATGCAAATCAACGTCTCCGATTACACCGTGGCCGCTGAGGTCCATTAAAGGTCAGAAGCGGTAAATGATCGCAGTTCATGATATTGACCAAGATGACTGTGTCTCAAGTAACAACTGCAGTACGGATGTCACTGTGTGGGAAGATGGCTGGCCGGCGCTTGTGTCTGTCGTTGGCGTCCACCTGATCCCCGGCCATAAATTGAACAGAGAAGCTTGATCTCGACGCTCCGCCTGCCTGTGGACACTTCAGGGCTGTACTGTGCTGGTACTCTACCTGGAGCGAGTCGACGCTCCGCCTGCCTGTGGACACTTCAGGGCTGTACTGTGCTGGTGCTCTACCTGGAGCGAGTCGACGCTCCGCCTGCCGGTGGACTCTTCAGGGCTGTACTGTGCTGGTACTCTACCTGGAGCGAGTCGCTGGTGCGCGGCGGCGCGAGCCCGCGCTGAGCCTCGGCTTTCAGGCCCTCCATGTTGCTGGGCCATAAACCGACATGGCGCTGCAGTGGACGGCCGATAGCGTAGAGGTCGAGGTCCAGCTTCCAGTGCATCATTGTCGGACATCCTGTTGTTCTTGTGTGTGTGCAGAGTGAAGCGGTAGCCTCCGGGAGCCTCAGGCGCGCCTCTGGGCTCCCTTTGGAGGGGCCAGAGCCGAAGAGGCTAGGCTCCTCTCCACACCGCTGCCATCAATGCGGGAGAGCTCTTCTCGGCGTGCGTCTTGACACGAAGGTAGTTGTCAGTCAGCTGTATTTTGGCAGCAAACGAGCGGGGTAATCGGCACTAGTCTATTTCGGGCGCCTGCCCGATCCTGCCAGGGATCAGGTGGAAGCCAACGACAAGCACAGGCGTCGACCTATAAGTTGACGCCATAGGTGGCACTCATGTATAAGACCAAGTAGGACTTACTATCGTAATACGCCTAAAGCGTTCGTTATTCGATGAAGACCGTCGTCGTAGCGTGATTTCTCAAAGGCATGTCCTCGAGGAAGAAGTCATGGGTCACAGGCCTATTAAGGCACTGTCACCGGGTTTTCAGCAAATGTGTAAAGACGTTCAGCACTCAGCTATGGAAAATACGAAAATGACTTAAGCAGTCATTCTGGGTCAACTTGAGGAATCCCGCACACAGGGTTGCACATCCTACTGTCGAGGGTTGACCCCATTCCCGGCAGAGGGCTAAATCTGCCCCCTCCGTTTTTTTTTCTCACCAGTTCCAGACTTTGTGATCCAGCTCAATCAAACCTGGCCACTTTTCGTATGTACTGTGCCAAAATTTCGTAATTTTAGTGCACTCAGGGGCGTAGTCAGGCCACGTTTTTGGGCGGCAAGCACCACAGGTCATTTTTGGCACTGCTGAACGTGAAAGGAAAATGCCTGCGAAATATGAAGTGTTTCTCATAGAACTTCAAACTTCATATCGTGCGACAGGTAAATAGCTGAGCAAGCATACAGAATAATTTTGTTAATCTGAGGTAACTTCGAATGGTGAGACCAAGGTTAAAGTCAAAATTTGGTTTTTAATAAATATTTCGACGCTGTTTCAAAATGTAAAGTCCAGAACAGGTATGACCTAGAAGAGTGCCCTCTATCTTTGTTTAAAGTTTCAGGTTGATATCAGGTCGGGTCACGGAGTGTGATATAAAGTGGCCGTGTGCGCACGTTATATGACGACGGCCATAAGCAGGAACTTTAGAAATATAAGGGATTCAAATTACTGGAAACAACTTCGAACACTGTGACAATAATCCAGACGTTTCATGGGTCTATAAGCTCATTTGAGGCTATGTAAGGTCAAAGGTCGTAGGTTAACCTGATGAACAGGTGACTATGACACTTCCCCTTTTCATTCCCTGGCGCCACCTATGCCAACATTATACACATCACTAGCGGAAGGTAAAAAATGTTATTTTTCTATATTTATGTCAGTCCATTTTTTGAAAAAAAATATTCCTCACATTTTCGAAATCCTGTGAACGCTTACGAATCTTCTCAAATTCTAAACGTATCGACCAGTGGAAAAGTCCTTTTGATAAGCACTCGATTCTTGCCAATTGCATCAAAATAGGTCCGTAAACTGCGGAGTTATAATAAAACAAAAATACCCCTTTCTGGCTTTTTTGCCGCTGTATCCACCCCTTTCAAATTTTGAAAACTTTGTTTTATAAAAATGTAATTTACATCATGGCAAATCGATTGTGTTTTGTTGCGATGGAATCGGATGAGTAGTTCTCGAGATCTCAGGGAGCCTGGATCCGCCCCCCACACCCGCGGGATCGGCCATACCGTTTAAACCTCCGGGAATAGAGTTAAGAAATCGCTATCTGCAGCACTATAAATTGGCGCAGGCGCAATAAAAAACTCAAAATAGTGTTCTTGCTCGATCCGAGTCGCGTTACGGGAATCGGCGTATAGGGGAAATTGCCCAATGAGCGCCACCCTGCCTAAGTGCGCCCCCCCCCATTATCTCGTAACCGAGACAGCTAATAAACAAATAGAGTTATAAGTAATAAACAGATTAACTAAAAATAAAAATAAGAAACTAATATATAAACAGAGCTAATAGATAGATAACAGAATAATAGATGACAGAACTAAACTAATAGATTAACAGATAAGCAAAAAATATGTATATTTGTGAAGAAAGACGGTATGGCTGCATATTCTGCAGATTTGATCCTTTCGTCTTCCTGTTGGTCAGCGATACAGACGTGTGGTTCCGCGAAGTTTCAATGCAAGTTTGAAATAACTTTCCTGCTTGAGGTAGCCGTGTATAACTTTGCTGTCAATGCTGTGGAGCAAAATTGATCCTATGCAGTGCCTCCGTTGTGGAATAATGCTTCCTGTCTCACCAGAATGGAGGTGATGCGTGCACACGTCTTTTTACCTGCGGCTAGTTTTGTTATGGAAGAGACACTGCCCCTTTTGCGCTACCATTTCCCGGGCCTTATTGCACCAATGGCACAATCGGGGCAGGACCAGGTAACGGTGTGGCGATGGTTGTTCCGGTGTTTCGTATGTCTGAGACCCATTTAAAGAGAGAATCATTGGGGGGGTTTCGGTTGCAGAGGGGCCTATTAAAAGTGAGGAAAAGGCGTCGCCAGAGCCCCCTAGGGAGGACTGCAGTCCTCAGCCCCCTCCCCACCCCCGTACACACACAGAGCCCGTTTAGCCACCCGCCGTCCACTCGGGCCGCGGAATCTAATGTAAAATACCATTTTTTCCTCATTTACCATATAATAACGTTCCCAACGTCCACAGGCAGCCTTCAGGTCGACAGTCCTGTCCACACCCTTGGAACGAGGCGATAAACGTTTTTTTCAGATTTTGGCCAAATTGTTTACAGAGAGTGACTCGCCACTGACCACACTCACTGCGCCCTTCGGAGGCAGGTGACTTCGCTGTGCTGTTCCTCTTCCCATGGAGGGATTTAGCTGCCACTGCAAGTATTTGCCTCCTATTGACACGTAAAAAAGACCCTGGAAAGGGAAGTGCACCCGTCTCAATCCCCAAACCCCCTGTGATTTCGGTGACCTTACTTCGACGTTTAGGAAATGCAGAACTGCCATTTTTCGGGCTTTAGAACCAAACATTTTCGGGTCACTTTGCGTCTATGTAGCCACCGCCATGAGGTTTGCCCAGCATCCTGCCGGGACCCAAGCACCTCTCCCTGCCTGTTGGGAGCTGTTAGGAGAAAGAATAATAAATGAAGCTGTTCGTGATGTACCAGACAGTGGTTCGTTATCCTCTCTGCCACCGCGAAAGTATCTGACTTTGGAAGTCCGTATCATTCCTATCGTGACGCATTCAGGCATATCATGCGGCGCAAATATGGCAAGGTTACCCTAATTGCGCCTTTTGCAGCGTTTTACTGGAAACAGAAAAAGAAATGGTAGGCAAAGACTGAAGTAAGTAGTACCACGCCAGATTCTGGTGGTGAAAGGACCAGAGGTGTACATGGGGAGGAAATGGTGCAATTTTTGCCATACCATAGTCACAGCGCCATTTTTTTCGAAAAGCTGGCGCAAATTGGGCAGCTTCCCCTGCGTAAGCTATTTCATGAGTATGTTTACAAATATGTCTGGTCAGTGCGTCTCCTCCGAACATTTCGCACATCAAAAGTTTGTGCCTTTGACACCTAGCGCCATCTAGCTCTATCTTCCCGCTGGTTGGCTGGGAGCCGGGAAACAGCTTTTCCTTTGACTCCATTGAGCCAACATTGTCGGGCAATGCGGCGCTGCGGAACTCGGCGCCACAACGCATAGCAACAGCAGGAAATCACTGATGCGAAACGCGGCGACACCCCGGACAGTAATGGCAGGAAGTCACTGGTATGGATCATTGAACCAGCCCGGACAGAAATAGCAAGAAATGATTTCAAAACATTGTACCGACACGGAGAGCAATACCGGGAAAGTACGGATATGAAACACCATCGAACGACGTACTCTTTCAGACGAAGGGGGAGAGTAGCAATGACCTAAGTTACGCATCCGTGCGTCCCGCAGCAAAAACCACCTAGCAGTACCGTACGTACGTTTATGACGCCGCTCTGGTGTACAGCATGAAACATGTGTTCACACTGCTTTGCATGGACGATATCTGCGATGCAAAATGACCCATTCTCCCTCGCAGATTTGGCGTGAAATTGTCATCATTTCCAGCTGGTTAGCTATTTCGGAAATTCTGATGCCGAGTTCGGCATTTCGTATCCAGCTTTGTGCCACTTTTTTACAAGGAGTCTGATTACTGAAAGTTTTATTCGCCCATGGCGCTGCAGGAAAAAATCGAGCTTTTGACAAAGTCTGCTAAACAAAATTTGGTGCGGGACGATCTGCCGCTCATACTAATGATTACCACCATGACGCATTGTGGACAAGTCCAAGGGACAGCTGCTACGTACAGGCAAAATAGGACGCCATGGAAGAAAATGAGTTCACCGTTGTGTTCGGCGCCTCATATTCTGCGAAATGATTTCCTTTCTGTCATTCGTTTTCCCGACCCGTTCCATCGTTCTTTGTCAATCACATTTCAAACAGGCTGAAATTACTACACACTTTCTTCGCGACATGTTGGAAATTTGCATTTTTGTCGTAACGAATCGTGTGCGTTAAGAACTCTCGGGATCATGGTAACCACTAACGTTTAGTCCAGATCTCGGCATTCGGCCTGTGTCATGTAGAGATGTGACTTCCATGTGTCTTTATGTGTTCATGTGTCTTCCACAGATAACAGAATTCGATATCTGTGGCCTGTGGCAAAACGGGCAACGGACATTTAGCGTGAAAATTGGATTTGCTTGAAAACAGCAATAGTTCTTGGTACACAGACTCCAAACACGTCATTCATTCGTATTTCCATGCAGGCTTTGTTGTTTAAAATTTAACTCAGCCACACGGATTATTGTAACTTATTAAAGCACATACAGCTGCTCTCGGAGATTTCGACATCACATGCCGGCAGTCTGCATAAGATAGCACAATTTACATGGTTTTATTGGTCTTCACGGCGTTGATGACCTCTTAACCGGCCACCGGCGGTGGACCGCCCATGAGGTTTCTCAAGGATTGCGAGAGAACGAACGAACACAGCGCCACGAAACTTCGTGTACATTTTGCCTGATCATTTTTACACCTTGTGTCATAGTTCTGACCTTAGGTCAAGTCAGGTGTCTGACTTAGGCCAGGCCAAACAGACCTATGTCCAGAAAAGTTTAGCGCCCTGCAACTTTTTCGGAAAACAAGATATCACAATAATACTTTTAGGAATTAGTGATCTTGACAGATGCCACAAATCTGCTATCTCAGACTTTCCGGAATTTTCTGGGTCACTGACCTAAAGTCAAGCCCATTTTTGAGACATGTCATTTTTCGGAAATTGGCGGAATTTTTCATAACATTCTTAGTGTGGAGCGAAACAGACATCTAGTAACCGTCAATAGGCAAAGTATCAATGGCTTCCAGCCATTGACCTGAGGTCAGGTCATGAATAACTGTTGTGAATCAAAATGCACCACTGTCAAAATCAGCGATGAATTACTCAGAATGGGTAGTAAATGGCAGAACTGGCTTGCAAAGACGTAAGTAATACCAAGAACCTAAAAAAATTGTAAAAAAAATTGCATGTTTTGGAACTAAACAGGCTGTTACGAATAACGCTCCGCCAATTCCTGTAGATTGGTGACTAATGAATTTTTCTAAAATTCAAGCATGACATCAGCAGAACCACTAAGATCAATGAAATGTACATGGATAGGATTATGTCGCGAAAATAAAGGGGCGCCAAAATTAGTTCCCGTGAATTTCTTACTGCGTACGGCTGCGGCGCCCGCCGACAAACGGCGTGAAAATTGCCGTGTCTTTAACTCAACGTTTCGGCGTATGCACTGAACAGATCTGAAAAATTAGATGTGTATCGGCATCTGCGGGCCTTTACTTGTGCGTTGGTGTCTTTACCTATGCGTTTACCTTGACATTCAGACTCTTTCTCGGTCTCATGCAGTCAGCTATGAGAAAACATATACAGGACGTAAATTGCTTACATATTACCTAAAACTAAAAATGAGACCAGATTCGAGCTCTACTGGTCACAAGCTTTCCAACGGTGTGCTTTTTTTTATCGTGCGACCAGCCGTTCGTAAGTTAGAGGGAGCGGTCAACCGTCCCCACCCCCCCCCCATTCGGGCGTGATCGTCGCCGACCCACAGTCGTGCGCGGGTTAAACCAGTGGAATTTTTGCCAATCCTCCGTCATTGTGTTGGCCAACTTTTGTAAGTCGTTGGTGGTAATTCGTCGCACGATTATTGAAATGCAAGCCGGCCTTTTGTACCCAAGTCTCCCATACTGGGAGGCATAGCGTGCGGTCATTGGGCTCCTCCAACGCCTCCAGCTATAAGTGATGTCACTTTTGAATTTGCCTTGAGGCGGCGTTTTTCCAAGTCTAAGCTTTACCATAACATAAGCCATAGAAGATGGCATTGGGGGTGAAAAAACTAGTCTGCATGAAGCAAGGATAACATCCTCGTTTAGAATCTGGTTTTTGGCCAGGTAACGCCAAAAGTCGGTATCTGGACACTGAATATTTTTTCGATCACCCCAGTGCTAAATGTTTCTCTAAGCGTCCTTGACGCGGCGAATATAGGGGTATTTCACGTTAGATCGACCAGTGGGTAACACACCACAATCTCAAACTGAAAAAAAATTTTGTCGGGGTGGGGGGAATCTGTGGCTGAGGTGTCGGATTTCCACCTCTCAACTCCGTCTGACGAGCGGTTTCTGCGCTAGAACAATCCGAAATTTTTGAATTTGATGATTTTTGGTCAAACCTTTGGTGAGATGTGTATTATTTCGGTAAACAATGAAGCACTTTCAAAAACTGCACATCGTTGTGATGAGGACGAATACTGCGATGTTATGCCATTCGCATTTTCTAAAATTTCCTTTGGCTTTTATTTGACCTTGAGACCTATTTTCAAGGTCGTACTTTGAAGGTGTGGCCAGTGATGACGACTGAAACTGTCGACAGGCAAGATGTTCTCCAAAGGGTTTTGATTTGTTTTAAATCGTAAAAAGTCCCCCATTTGTATATTTAACATTGCACATGCAGGTATAATTTACGACATATTGGCTGGAAAGATCCTCTTTGGGTATTTTCTCGTCCGTAACCGGCGGAAGATGGCATAAAAATTAGACGTATAAATGGTTTATGGAAAGCGTGTCAGTTTATCAGGTAATGCAGTTATCAACAAACGTCGAATAGAAATGCAGGTACAAGAATCGCTTGTCGTTCGCGACGGAATCGACCGTAAGCTAAAAAAAAAAATCAAATTTTTCAGTCGATGCCGTCGCAAACTGGGCAGTGCGCAGGCAATGCGGCGAGTCCAAATGGCTTTGGTGCCAAAATGAACAAAGAAGCACGAAAATGAGGGTAGCTGATATGCCCGTCACCATACCATCATTGAAATATTCTTCTAATATGAAGACTGTGTTTGGCACGGAAGCTTGAGACCGTAGACCACTTGTTCTGAAAACATTGCGGGCCACACAGATTAAGCTGTGGGCGACCTTTGGTATTAAACGTTTTTCACGGCATGCGGAAATACCTGAACTGGCTTTCTGGGTCGCTTCTTAGCTCTCTCACTAGGGCGGCCAATTTTCCATCCTCTTCCCAGCGGTCGAGAACGGCGTCTTTGGCGCTGCTGATTTGTTTGGACACACCCCTTAGGTTTTTCAGAATAGCGAGGGAACGGCGGCGCGAGGTTCTGCCAGATTTGCAATACCTTTTGTCGCATCTATTGCGCACATTTTGGGCAAATGTTAGTGTTGGGTCGGGCAGACCAATGACCTAGGTTTGGTTACAGAGACCCATGTCAAAAATAGTTTAAACTACTATAAGATTAACAAACTCAAGGATATCAAACTGTTTTGGTATATGATCTTATATTGTAAATGACCTAAAAACGTTTATCTTGGAATTTCTCGAAAAGGTTAGGTCAATAACCTGTGGTAAAGGAAAGGTGTACCCATTTTCGGCAAAATTTATTTTCCGAATTTTTTCTCCTTCAAAAATGGCATTTTGTGAGCAGAGAGTTATAACATTGCATCATAAGCGTCAGTGAAAAAGATGGTTGACTACTGACTGACTACTGAAAAAGATGGTCGGAGCTAATTATAAGCATTTTGGAATAACATGTTTTGCAGCTTTATGACATGAATTACTTTTTCACTTCCTGACGTGTACCTTTTCACTCGTCTTCTCAATCCCCGGGGGCGAGGAAAAGTAACATTTTTTCCTTTTTTTTGCTTCGGAGCTAATTATAAGCATTTTGGAATAACATGTTTTGCAGCTTTATGACATGAATTACTTTTTCACCCCAAATAGCCCTGACGTGTACCACTTCTCGCACTCTAGGGGATCAAGTTCACATGAAGCTGTTGAAGGTCTTCTCGATTCAAGGACGTATTCGAACCTAAAAAGTTTGGTTGAGGAGTTGGAAAGGCATGTAAAATGTTCTTTATTCAATATTTTGGCTTACCTTGGCATATGAATATACAGATTAGAGGGCTGTGATGTGCGCTCCAAGTCCCGTCCAATTCAAATGATATGTTTCAAATACAGCGCCGTCGTATCTTCTTGCAAATTATGCTTAAGCTATTCTTTGTGGAACAAAGACGGCAGTATGCTGCTTGTCTCCTCCTCGGCTAGTACTGCTGGGCTGAGAGAGTGAGACAGCAGGCAGGCTTCGTCTGGTATTGCGGGGCGCGGAGGGAAGAGCGTGTTGTAAAACCTCAAACTTTTATTTGCGAATGATAATGAGATTTTTCAGTTAAACCGATGTTTTGCGTGATGTGAGCTCTACTTTTACGGTGTTTCTTTTTTCTGTGGCTATGGCTCGCGAGTTGGAAGGGGGAAGAGTGTTCATACACCCCCTGGTACGGGAAAAGTGGATCTGACGATTGGTTCGGGGAGGATTAAAAAAAGCAAAAAAATCCCCCCAACCTGCCCATTTGACAGGCTTTACAAATCTCGCACCTCGAAGCAGAAGTCAGCACACGAAATTGCATGATATGACGAGCTGAACGCAGTTAGCTGATCACATTTTCGGTCGAGTCCGTCAAGGTCTCATTACGCCGAAATCTTGTGAGCGTCATTTCGTTCGTCGAGTCCGCATCGGTCCAGTCCGCGACGGACTATCGCTCGCGTTAACCGAGCTTTAACGCTTTATATAACTACACGTCCCCAACGGGCGACAGATGACAATAAATATAATGTGATTACGGGCTTTGTGGCATATACATGAAAAAAACAATGACCTGGATTGCTCAGAACTACCTTCGCCGGTCGTTCATACTACTTTTTGCTGGTCCAGGTCGGAAATTTTCGACAAAGACGTTTTCGGTCAAAGCATCGCGAAATTAAAGTGCAATTTGTAACATTAAAAAAACAAAAATGGGAAACTTGTCACCATTTAAAATAAATGAAAATTATTTGCAGGACATTTTACCTGTCGAACGTTTCAATCGGAATCACTGGTCATACCTTCAAAACTTGATCTTCGAATAGCAAAAATGTGCAGTGTTTCGTTCTCATCGCATCGGCAACCAGATTTTGAAAATGTGTTCATTGGTTACTGAAATAATTCTCATTATTGTACCAAGGGTTTGGCCAGAAATCATCAAATCTCAAAAATTAAAATTGCTCTAGCACAAAAACCGCTTCTCCGACCAAACTAGTAAGTGAAAATATGAAATCTCAGCCACAGATTACCCACCGGACCAGATTTCATCAGGGCTTGAGACTATGGTTCCTTAATTTTGGTAGGCGCTTGGTTAAATTGTCCTGGAACGCTCCCACAAGCCTATGCTCCCAGCCAAGCGAGACCGCGTCACCCGTCATCCTACATGTTAATGATAACTTTACTTTCATATCATATGGCATAGAATTAAATTTCAGAGATTAACTGTACTCTGACAGAGGTAAACTGTAGAATTTCACTGTTACCGTCTGGAGCGCCCGTTACCAGAGATCGGTTTCACTAAGCCTGCCCAGGCTCGATGACGTTGCGTCTGCCGCATACACCAGCTCTAACTCTTCGGTGTGCAGTCAGTGGCATTGCTTAACTCATATCTCAACAGCAACCCAAATATGGCGGGAGCCGAGACAGCAGAACCAAACAGCTCCGACTGCTTACGGTCCTGGCAGACGAGAGGCAGCGAAGCCAAACAGACATAACCGCCGACTTTCCCGGCAGACGAGAGACAGCGTAACTAAACAGAACGATGACGGTTTTGGCGGACAAGAGACAACGAAACCAAACAGAGGTAACCGCTGACAGTCCTGGGAGACGAGAGGAAGTGAATCAAACAGACCGCTGGACTGTGGAACCAAACGGTGGTAACCACTGGACGGTCCGGTGAGACGAAAGACTGTGTCTGTGGGGTCAAGCTGTGGCAGCTGCTGACAGTCCGGTGCCATGAGAGCGCTTTCGGCGGCTGCCTGCCCCCGAGCCCTCTGCGAGGCGGCGCAAGACGGCCTTTGGTCGGGTCGGGAGGGTTTTCACGGCGTCAGCGGCTGAGCCTGCTAACTGAGTCGAAGTGATGTCGCCAACGGCGCCCTGGTCTCACACCGAGTGCCGACCACCGTGTCCTCGCCTGATGTCTACGGCGGCTTTTCCCAGGTATAATGTAAGCCTGCGATTCTAGCCGACAACGAACACTCGGGACTGCAATCGAAGGCTTCTGGCGCATGATGTGATGTTAACTGCCTATCGTTGTGGGAGGACGTCATTCACGGCGGCTGCTTACGGTCGATGTGCCGCCAGGCATTTAAATCAGAGGCTCAGTACACGTCTTGATTCCTTCCCAGAAAACTGGTCAGACTAGTATTACTGTGACGGCTTTTAATACGTTAGGAGCAGTAAATAAACCAATTTATGTTATTATCGACTCGCAAAGAAGCGTAGCTATTAGTATATCATTCGTTAGGTCTGGGGCTGAACACATTAATGGAAAAGAAAAACCCAAGTGCCCCCCCCCCCTCCTTCTTGGCGGTGCCATTGGACTCGCGAGGAGCAGGTTAGATCAAGTGTATTCCAAGTCAGATCAGGTGTATTCCAGGTCAGATCAGGTGTTTTCCCACCAAGGAGCTTATGGGGACGACAGACATACGTCCGCTGTGTCAGACAATCACAAGTGGCATCGATATGTTAATATCGAAGCATCCATCTTAGAATTCGTAAATATTTGTTATGACTGCGTTCCTAGAGCACCCTTTATTTCCTACTGTAGCCTTCATGTATTCTGGGCGCTCCTTTGGTGCGTCAAAGGTGTCCTTCTGGTTTTGGCATGGCGCACCTTTGGTTCCTGGGCACCTCTCCAGTGCTGTCCGGGCACGGCGTGTGTGCCGTGAGGGCGCCGTTCTGCTACGGACGAGGTGCCTGTCGGTTATAGGGCGGCCGTCTGGTGTTATCACGGAGTCCTGTAATCGTTAGGCCACGCCTCACCTGCTACCAAGGCGTCCTCATGTTTCGCGGCCGCCCTTCTGCTACTCCCTATTTGTTCAGCCAGCTTCTTTTGTCACAAAACACATTTGTGTCATCTGCGGCTTATAAATTTGCTTGCTGCGTACATCCACACACTGCAAAGCTCCCAGTTTGCTTTCAGTTTCGTGCAAGCTCGCGTTTCAGTCTTCTTCTGAAGATTTGCTGCACGACTTATGACAGAAACTTAGCACCGTCTTTGGTCCGTACCAATGGCATAACGAGGATTTCCAAGTCTGCATAAATGACAGCCGGAATTTTCTGGTCTGTTCCAGTGACGCAACCAGGATTTCTTGGTCCGTGCCAATGATGTGGCCGAGATTATTGGTCCGTTCCAGTGACAAAGCCGAGATTTTCAGGGGTGCCTCAGGAGGCTAAAAACGCGTTGGATATGAAGCATTCGGCCATTCAAATGCTGAAAATATCGGTGCTAAGTGCGTTCATTTCGCACTTTTGGCCTTTCCTAGTCTGCGCTACTGCTTCGTACTCGATTTGTTTGTTTATGACCAAGATCAAAATCGATTACGGATTTTACAAGAAATTGGCTTAATCGAGGTTAATTTAGCCCCCAAGTATCTCATAGCATCAGAATGAAACCGACTATTGGTTGTGCCAAACAACCAGACCGTGTTCTGGATATGACCAAACTGTCCAGCACCGAAGCAAGGAGAAAGACAGATCTCTAGTAAAAAAAAAAACGACCACGAGGCGTTCCGACCATTTCTGTATTCCCAAATATCGACGAAGACATCACTTCGCATTGTGGCTCCAAGGACAACGACCATGACGCGTTAGTGCAAATCATCATTTGCCAGAACTCGTTCTGACTGTTCAGGAAACGACCAAAGACCGTTCTATTTTCGGTCGTTTCCTAAACAGTTTCCATCGTTAACTAAACTGCACCATCGTTCCTTACCAACACTGCTTCGGAGCAGTGTTGGTAAAGAACGATAGTGGTTAACTATTGCCTGATTACTACATATCAAACAGATTTTTGAATAAAAATGTCAAAATTTAGATAATGTTTTCTGACAACCACACAGTGACTGCGCCACGTGTCCAAGAATGGGAGGACAGATATAACAGGGGCGTTTCGTGCTTCGAAGGCCTTCCTGTTTTCGGGGTTACCCTGCCTTGGGGGTGCTTGGGTTTTTACTTGGGTAAAATGGCGATTGCCTTTTGGCGAATGCTGGATGGCGAATGCCAGACAGCGACATGTAAAAATGGCGACATACTAAAATGACGAACAGCCAAATGACGAATGGCCAAATGGCGACGTGCAAAAATGACAACATGCCAAAATGGCAAACGGCAAAACGACGAGCAGCCAAATAGCGACGTGTGAAAAGGCGACATGCCAAAACGGCGAATGGCTAAATGTGAACGGCCGAATGGCAGCGTATAACAGGTCAACATGTAAAAATACCGCACGGGTATATGAAGAAGCGGCCGATAAATGGATAAATGGACACGGCGGCCGCCCCGTGCCAGGACAGCCCTCTAGTGAGTTGCCAGCTGGTCATTAAAAATAAAAGGCCTCCTCCGGAAACCCGGTGTCACGGGCCCAAGCGTGTGATCTTATCCCCAGGGCATGAGGTAGTCAGCTTGAAGTTGCTTACGACGTCCTTCATCTGTTATCTCAGCATCTAACAATGCGGCCGGAAACAAAATCAAACTGCAATCGACAGCCCTCCTCGCTATCCATCCCTCTTCCCCAAAAGAGCATTATGGATGTTGGCCTGTGTCTCGTGATTCGTGGCGAGGCATGAAAGAGTCCTCAACATTGTCCGTCCGCCCCCACCCCTCTCGCTTTTTCTCGTCACGTCAGGGGACCACAGACCTGGGACAATATCCGCTCCGGACTGTCGAGACTGCTTCAGTGCATCCTGACGCATTTTCAGTACGTACTAGCAGTCCTTTTAGGCTTTTCGCGACGAAGACCGTCCGTCAATGAGTTGCACCATTAGGCGCTGGGTTTATCACACGCAGCGGAAAGCGGGGGGCACTTTTGTGCCCCCTGCCTGTTTTACTTTAATATCTCGAGAACCGATCAGAGCTGGTCGCTGCTACTTTGTAACGTTTATGGTAACTAAATAACTCCCCGATTGACGCCAAAAATCGAAATTCGGCCGGAAATTTTTGGAGTCTGAAGCATCTGAAATCAAGGAAACCTAACGAAAATAGCGGTTGTCGCTAACAAGTGGGAACTTTGAAACTAGCGTGGACTAGTGTTCTACGTAAGATCACCGTTTGAATATAACCAGCCGACATCATTCGAGCATAAGTGATGGATGTACCAAGACCAAAGCTAGGGTCAGAAAGAGTCAAGTTCATCAAAGGTCAAGGTCAAACAGCTTGTGACCTGATCCAGATTTGCTTTGTGGCATGTCGGTTTGTGTGAAATATGCATTCAAAGGCCCCAATAAAAACACGTGTGCGCACATTGATACGCTCACACATACCAGGGTTGGCGATGGTCAAGATCATCAAAGGTCAAGGTCAACTCATGTGACTTGATCCAGATTTGCTTTGCAGCATGTCGATTTGTATGAAATTTGCATTCAAAGGTTCTAATAGCAACACGTTTGGCACGTTGGTACCCATATATATACATGTACATATATATGTATATATATATATATATATATATATATATATATATATATATAAGTTTTACGTTTCAAAACATTCGAATCGCGTAACTGGGCTCATAAGAACGAAGTAACTTTAGTGCAAACAACTGACATAAAACTTACTTTGAGTTAAAAACCTCATCCAAGGTCAAGGACCTCGCTTCACTCCTTTTGACCTTGCGGGAGTTAGTAAACGATAGAAGTGGTCAGATGTACTGATGTTGGCTATCTTCATTAAAAACACGCCAAAAGATGCGTTTAGCGCCCTTATTTACGTTCAGGCTACACCAGTATTCCGTGTTGCACGAAATCTGGTCTGCAAATAAAATGAAAAAATGACTTCATGGGTCATTGGCCTCACATGGCCTTGACCCGAAATCGTCATTTAAGACGCCAAATTAATGGAAATTGCCGTATTGGACGTTTTAACGCTCAAACACGCACCCTTTTCCCGTTTCGTCCGAAAAACTGCACGAAACGGCCTGTACGGGCCGAGGAAGTGTCCAAAGTTGACCTTTTCGACCCCATTTGACCCTGAAGACATCGGCCTAGAGTCATGAAAATTGCACACGATGTAAATTTTTATGACCCTACCATACCCATACAATGTTATGTTTCTAGCTCTTTCTGTTTCTGAGATCGGAGGGGGGCACTTTTGTGTTCCCTTCCAGTGCTCATTAGCGCTAAACACTCTTCTACTGCGCCTGTTAAGGCACACGCTATTAGGTCTGCTTGATATTGATCTGATCCCAAAGCCACCTAAGTAAGCCATCCGGGTATAATTTATACTAAGAAGTGCCATACTTGTTATTCGAATTCGTCCCTTCGTCATTTTAACATGTCGCCTTCTCACATGTTGTCATTCTGCCGTTTGCCATTTAACCATTCGCCATCTTACCCGTCATCTTGGCATGTCGCTTTTTTACATGCCGCGATTTCGGCATGTCGCCTTTTTTACTTGTCGCCATTTGGCCGCTCGCCATTTGGCCGTTCGCCATTTTGGCATGTCCCCATTTTAACGTGTCGCCATTTCGCCGTTCACCAGTTGGCCAGTCGCCATTTTAGCGTGTCGCCAGTTTAACATGTCGCCATTTTGCCGCTCGCCATTTGTCCAGTCGCCATTTTAACGTGTCGCCTTCTTGCATGTCGCCATTCAGCATTCGCCATCTGGCACTCGCCAAAGAAGCATTCGCCATTTTTACATTTCGCCATTTTGTCTCGACATCGACTTGGGGGTCTCCCAAGGCAAAATTGGACCTGGGGTGGAAGTTAAACTTATCGTTAAAGTGTCAAGAATGGTGGTCGGTTCCTGAAGTCTTCCAAAAACAATAAAAAGTCAAAAGGGGGCCTTCTGTGGCGACGAAAAGGCCTCCCGTGGTGATAGCAGGCCTCCTGGAGCGACGAAGGCCCTCCTGTGATGGAAGGGGGAGCCTCTGGCGACGAATGGGCCTCCTGATGCGGTTAGAGGCTTGCCCGTGTTTGACAACGGCCCTGACAATACATCAAGGTATTGGGGGGCTTCCACTCACATACCTATGCACGGGGTCTTCGGCGCAAAAAGTGGTAGACAAAAAATATCGCAATCCCTCCCATTCCAGAAAGTGTGGAGACACGTCTCATCCCCATGCCGTGTTCTGCGGTCCCTGCGTACACCAGTCTGACACCTATCTGAAATGACTTGAAAAAAGGGCCAGAAAATGCGGAACACGTGCTGCCAACTGGACAATTCAGTACCCGTACAAGCGTGCGGTTAGAATGCTATAAACCGGCAGAAAAGGATAATTACCCTTAGGGTAAGCTAAAGGGTTAGTTACCTAGCAGAAGGAAAAAGAACAGTGACCACTAATGGTAAATGAAATTTAACGTCAGTCGATGTCGGGCAATTTGCCTTTAATCAGCCGGAATGCTTTTTTGGCAAACGATTTACCCCAACGCCTTGTGGTCTTTTTCTAGGAACCACAATGCGAAGTGATATCTTCGCCGGTGTTTATTGATGAAGAATTTGCCGGAGCGCGTCTTGGTCGCTTCCTTATGAAAAAGATCGAGTTTTCTTCTTATTTTGGTGTTTGGCAATTTGGCCATAACCCGAACGCGGTCCGGTTGTTCGGAATGACGAATAGTCGATTTTGTTCTGTGATCCTAGGATATTCACCATAATCCATATCGGGAACTGGTTTGATTACCCTTGGCTGCCGATTGCAGTTAAAATCTGTTTTTTAACACCATCACACTTCCGGTTTATTTTGTTTCAGTCTTAATTTCTGTGACTCACAATCACGGAAACATCTGTACACTAAGGTTTTGTGAACAGCTCACAGCTGATACTCCGTCTCTTACTTCTGTGCCCAGGCACCATAGGCATATGTCCACAGTTACCCGCCTATGTTAAGTCATTGACATTTCAGAACAGAAGCAGCAAGGAGAAGCACTCGCTACGATAAGTCTACAATGTAGTGTTCGAGTGGATTATTTTGGGTTCAGTGTCAGGGCAAAGGTTGATAGAAAAATGCTAATATGTGACTGGCTCACGATGGCAATTCAAAATTGTAGCGAACCCTAGCAAAGTCCATTATATATTATATCATTATACACATTATATCCAGCAAGTCACATTATATCATCATGTCTGGTGCAAATCTTCCCTAGTTCCACCTAACCAAATGTACCAAGGACACCGTGCCAATGTCTTACGTCGTATGCGCAGTTGTTCACTGAACTTTGTTCATGAAGTGTTCGCTTGGACTGACAAGATAACTATCCCGTTATTTCACGGCAGATGTTACATTGCATTTTATTTTATGCTTATACACTGGATTCCGCTCCGGATTAAAGCCTTATTTTCATCTACTCTTTTTTTGTGCCGTGTAAATGGCGCTCATCATCTCCGGGTGCCCCGGGCGCCTGGTGCAGCATGCCAACACCCATCCCCGCAGCGCTTTCTCATCGCAATGGGCCGTTACTGTGCTGGCCTGCCATTAGCGGTATGGCTCTTGCCGCCACTGGCGTCCAGATCGGGGCGCCGTCACGGACGCCACTCGCGAATGGATAACGCACTGCGAATGGGAGCGTTATGTGGCGATCAGCGCGGCGGCAGCGGCTGGCGGCGGCGGAGATCTGCTGGCCGCGTCGTAATCGGCGCCGGCTCGACAGTCGGACGAGAGCTCTGGTCGCCAGTCGCCGGGTGTGAGAGACGACGGTGGCCACAGCCGGCGGGCGGCGGCTGGAGCCTTTGACGCGCCCTCCCACCGCACCTCGCCATGTGACAAACGCCATCCCAGACCACTGCGTCTATATGACGGCCGAATTTCGACTGGGCCTGCTTGTCCCCTGAGAGAGGCGCGACTGGCACCAGTCTGCCGGTGGCGTTTTACACCTTGCCAGACACACGGCTGAGGCCATCATTCCCACGGTATCTACGACAGCACCATGAAACGTTTCAACTTGATGGGGTGAAACTAAGGTGACGTATTTTTCGCACGCCATACCATAACTGTCAATAGCACGAGGGCTCGTGCACCCCGTTTTTGCAAGCTGCTTTACAGCTGCTTCGATCGCTTGGAAATGGTGCAAAGATGAGTTTGGAACCTTTTTACATTCTCTCTGAAAAGTTCGAATTGATGCCTTTAGGGCTCCGGTCATCACGAGCAGCAAACGCTTCAGTGTTTGACGATACTTACACTTACTTAATCTTGTCCATGGTTGTCAACATGCTGTCAGTGGCCGACGATGTCATTGACCAGCTGAGTCTTCACTTGGGCCATAGTCATTTTATGTCAACATTATGATATAAAGTAAACTGACTTTTTACAATTTTATGGCCCTCCAAAAACTCCAGAAATAGTCGGGAGCGCTTATTTACATGGTTATGACAATTTTGTCTGTATACCATCGCAAGTGGTTCTGAGCCCCCCCCCCCCAAAGGAACTTAAAGTTATGTCCGATAGGATCCAATCGAAACCAGAATTCACTGACTTGACCCACCTCTGAGGTCATACGCAAGAAAGTGACTAAACTGGGTTAGCTAGGTAACATTGTGCAGTCAAAAGACCAAGGTACACGGTCGCTTTTGTTTCACTGCTCTGTTATGTACGGTTTGGAAGTGACTCGGGTGGTAACATCCTCCGCGCTCCCGCACAGTCGACGGTGGCCAAATGGCGAATGTTGGCAGTGGCTAATAAACAATATCTTTTCAGTATATCTTTTCACTCATCTTTCAAGCCATGTTTTTGAAACTTGTGATATGTTCCCTACACTTGCCCCCAAAATGGTTTGTTCCCCAGAAGTTTTCCAAAATAATAAACTAGATTCTCTCTGGACGTCATTCTTAAAAGGTTAGATACTGCACATAAGTGTTCTCATGCGGATATAACTAAACCACACATGAAAAATCCAGTCATTTGTTGACTTGTTCGTTAACGAGATTTCTTAACATCATCATGTCGATTGAGGTAGTGACGCGTTATTCCATTTTCATTTAATCGTCGCATGCGCTGCGGAGCGGTTATCACCCTGCACTCGCCTTCCAGCGACCGGCAGACAGTCCAAGAGCATGCTGGCCTGGAAGCTGGCACGATGCTCTTTTATGAGCCAATGCGAGGCGGTGCAGGCCGTCACGTTCCTACATGGCGAACTGATCGATTCCTGATCGCCTATCAGGCCGTGGAAAGCGCAAACACCATGGGTGGAAACCTCCTCAAGTCTCTATGACAGTCTGTTCTGGACATTTACTAAAAGCGGTTCTTGATTTATTGAAGATTAGCTCTGTGGGCTTCTGCCCCCTCCCTCCCCGTCGCTCCCTGGTACGTCAGAGAACGGCGCCGTTCCGCGGTCGTCGTCGAGGCCTCGATAACCGAGTTGTTGCCGGAACTGGTAAGCCGGTGCCGGCTCAGAACGATGTCCGGTGCGCTGATCTGGGCTCGTTTCGACCTTATTCCTGTGATCCCGAACATCACTGTGCTCAGACAATGTGCTCGTTTCGACAAGCTATTCGAAACCAGTCCAGCATTTCAGTTTGCGGTGTAATTCAAGAAGGTAGCCGGAGGAATTAACGCCATTTATTTCCCAGATGGAAAGCAGTTGACTGTAATGCATTTTGCAAACGACTGGCACGTGCTTAGAACGTGAAATGCACTCGCCTGACTCAGTCGGGCCAGACGCTCAAACAATACATTCCGCCCGCATTAAGCACAATATCGCCCGTATCTTCCACCTGCATAAGTCGCACTATTGCCCTTGTCATCCACCAGCGAATGAAGTCCAAACATCAGGGGCCGAATTACGATACATTATTTAATATGCCTGCTTCTATGCCACGACAGACGAAGCAGCATTAATCGCATAAATGGAAGGCCATACGAAACAAACAGCACTTCCGGGACCGCGTGCCTTTTGCATATAAGTACTCGGAATCTCTCACATCATCACTGCTCTGCTAACCCCTATGATACGTCACATGGACATTTCTGACACGTATATTTTCCTTTACATTTGCAACGCGATTGCAGATTTTTGAAGCTGAGCTATGTTAATTGTGTGTTACACGACTCCCGTCGCCTCGGAGTAAGCGAGCGATGTTGTGCATAACCCTGGGGCTTTTGGGGTGGGCCAAGCTGAAGGCAATTGTATTTGAAAGTTATTCCATACTCGCCCTACTCAAAGACCATGAAGCTAATGCCTCCCTTGCTGCGTACATCAAAACATTAAAGGTCGACTGAACGCAGAAAATTGCAAATCCTTGTCTTTTTTTAGACCCAAACCAAGACAAACAAGCGAAGCTCTCTGGGTAGTCCGGCCACTTTAAAGCAGATGTCTGTTGAGCGTTCAGTGATAGCTCGGGATGTTTCTCTAACAACGTGCCGCCACAGCTCCTGTTCATTTAGCGACAGGAGAGGACGGAAAGGTATCGATCGAGTGACCTTTTGACGCACGCTCCGTAACGGCTGGGGAACCCATTAGGATCGGCATTTGAATCGCTCGTCATTTGAATATCATCAAAATGGCTTTGGCTCTCCCAGCTTGATTAATGTCATTAAGCTTACGGGTCTCAGTCACGGGCGCTGGAGCCAATGAGGTGCTGAGTGGCTTATCCCGATGTTTGATCGTCGATAGGTCGGGTAGCCTGTGCCCACTTGATGACAGGAGCAGTTTTCACGACGGCGAATTAGTAAGACCGAAGAAAAAACCGACGATGAAAAGAAAGACGAGAGTCAGATGGCCTGTTTCGTTCATTGATTGGTACGTTTTGGTCTCTCTCTCTCTCTCTCTCTCTCTCTCTCTCTCTCTCTCTCTCTCTCTCTCTCTCTCTCCCACTCCCACTCCCACTCATTCACTCATTCACTTTCTCTGCACAGATATATATACAGATATATATATATATATATATATATATATATATATATATATATATATATATATATATATATATATATATATTATTGAGGACCATGGATAATTTTCTACAAAAACATCGCTTTATGGTTTTGTCGTTAGGTAACGAGTGTTCATACAGCCACAGCTATAGGCAAACAGCTTATACCAGTGTTGAAAAAGTGTCTTACAAACGTATTTCGAGTTTGGCATAACTGCGGCAATTCTGTAAATATAAAACACGTTCTGTAAGCACGTGAAAACATAAGCGCATGATTGAAGTCACTCTCCCATGCCAGTATTGTATTCTTTTGAAATTCTCTTCCGAGACGACTTTTCTCGAGACGTCGTACCAGAAAATTCCCAGGTATGAAAGTTTGTATGGAGTCTGGATGGTACCAACACAGCTATGGACTCATATGACATGGAAACTGATGGTTTGAGCTACAGTGTTGTGTCAGTGTCCAGTTCTATGCCAGCGTTTTCTACAGACAACTTTTCCCCCTCTACCATAATGTCCACACTGAATCATGATTTTTACTCCGCAAAGGCCGCATCCAAAATCACTGTATCAACAAATATATGGTCTGTATTTGAGCACAAGAATGCTTTAATTGACAATGTTTTGTCAGTTTTGGACTTCGTCCCGATTTTCTTCAGAGGCGACTTTTCCTCGCGCCGTCGTAATTTCCGTAATACAATTATAACTCCCAAATCTCGAAGTCCGCATCGAATATCTATCAAACAGTGCGGTTTGCAATTTCTTAGAACAAGGAAACTTGTGCCTTATACCACGCAAATGTGCCAGTTTTGATCTTTGCCTCTGATTTCCTTGTGAAGTTACTTTTTTGTCCAATACCGTACTACAAGTATTATATCTCCATTATAAATAACTGAGGCGACCGCTTCCGCCAATAGTTTGCTTTTAGGCTAGCTCATTGAGATGAAGTGGGTAATGGCTTTTGGATCTATATCTTCACTACCTTTAACGTACGAAACTTTGGTAACCATTAGTTAAATGTACAGCTTCCATGTTTCGCCACCAGGGCGGCGCTACTTATCACTGTTCACAGTCGTTTCCTAACGTTTGTGAGGGAACTTTCATTTCTGTTTTGACCTGAGATGAGGGGTGTCGTTTGTGTAAATGATTGCGGGGGCTGAACCAGGGCATGACAACCTAAGCTCCCCCAATTTTTCTTTCTCGACGCATTTAATCCACTTATTTTGGCAGATGACAATTTTTCGGGGGGAGGGACGTCCTTAAAGCCAGGTGCTGTGTCCCAATCAGCGGGATCGGCGGCAAGGAAGTCCATGTTAACTCCTTGGGCCTTCAGCGTTGTTGCCGAATTTGCCGTGACGAAGTCCGCGATGGCCTTCTTAGCGAGAATCTTGCCGCGAGATTCAGCTACGCTCGCTATGGCGCATTTAACACTCCTTGTTCCTGGAGTGCCGCGACCATCCCCCTCTTCATTTTACACGGCACGTGCTCGTGGAAGAACGACGGACCAGCCAGTGCTTTCTTGAGGTACCAGAGGTGATCGACGAATGTCTTGGAGGTCGCCTTCGAGATTTCAGCATCCGGGTAGCCGATCAAACTCTGCAGGAAGGCCAGGTCGTGCTCTGACCACCCATGTCATGCAAAACCATGCCCTGAAGTACAGAACAACGATAAATGAGACGAAGCGCTTGAGTGACCCCAATTCACCGAGCGTCAAGGTAACTGATCGTAAAGCAAAAAGATCTTGATCCCGTAGATCATCCGTCCCATCCATCTGACACGGTGGGAAGCACCCGGGAGAAACCGGACTTCTCGCGGACGCTCTTTGCCAAAGAGGATGATTGTGAGCTCCTTGAACTCACGACAATCACCGCATAGCTAGCGTTCAGCAAGCTTCTCGCGGCAGAATGCGACGACACGATCCTTGTAGGAGAGAGACACGTCTCGGTCACTGCTGGCTCCAAGTCTTCGTGCATCATGGGCTCAAGCTTACTCCAGTCAATGTGCCTCCAGCTCCTCTTGAAGTGCCTGAAAAGGAGATCTGCGGTCCCAAAGACGGACCGAAGTACGCGGAGAAAGCCGCCTCTGCCACCAGTTCGGAGATATGATGACGACAAGCGAAGAGAAGGAACTGACTCCCAAGCATCTGTTGAAGAGGCGTGCATGCTCCTGGCACTCGTCCGGTATTGCTGCAGATAGCGTCGAAGGTTATTCCGACCACGTTATCCGAGATCCCCCAGTCCTCCGATGTGCGACAGTGTCGACTGTCACTGCACCAGTTCCACTGACAAGCTTCGGTACACCGAGGAGTTTGGCGACACTTCCGGGACCGGCTACAGTGACAGGGAGTTGGTCCACCCTCTCCTTTCCATCGCTGGGTAACAGTTTGCCGTTCCAGTGGACCACCAGGCTGGGTGGCGCGGAGAAAGAATGCCGGATTTCCTCCGCAACGACTATCCTCTGCGATCTGCGTGACAACCTGATCGGGCTTTGGTTGATCGCCAGTTCAGAGCAGCCGTGGCCGAGGGCCGAGGCTGTCGCCGATAGGAGCTGGGCCACAGAACGATCACTGAGTTTGGTCAGATTGAGAACTGCTGCCAGACCAGGAGTGATGATGTTCTTGGCTCTCCTGCCGTTTCGAACAGGGAGGCATGGCAAAGGACTGCAGGTCATCCACCTCCGTCCATTGTGTGTTTTCGGTAGACGAGGATTCCAGCTGGGCAGTTGCCTGCTGTTCGGCTTGCTCTTTAGTCTGACGGCGGGTACTTTCTGCGGCCTGCTGTGGTCGCTGAAGTGCTCGTTCCTCCTTCTCAGAAGAAACGTTTCGGCTACCACCATGAAACGTCGCATGCCTGGCTCCCGTTGGTCTCTAAGGAAGTCTTTGTCCTCTTGGAACCTGGTGATCTTCATGGCGCCAACATGGGTGTTGGCAAAGAGATCTTTGAAGCTGCTCCTTAATCCCTTTTCTTTCTCCATTGGCAGGTTGAACCTCCTGCATTTGTTGCTGAAGACAGCTCGGTACTCTATCCGCAGGGTGAAGCTAAAAATATCGCTGCAGCACTTCTCCCCACGTAGTTAGTTTGTTTCCTGGCTTGTTTGCTTGCTAAGTCGACCAGAGCATCGATCAACCGAGTCTCGGCTTTTTCTCATGGTGCACGCTATAGTGCCACAGTCTTCAGTTATAAAACGTGCTTCCTGCACTGACACGAGTCACCGCGAGCGATCCTTAAATATCCTTTTTCCCTTCGAGCTGACCATTTGGTCATTGCCTGGAGGTGAAGCTACGTTAGATTCATTGTCGTTCAAGCAAGTTACTTTAGACCAGCTCATGATTGCTTGGTTTGCAAGAGAAATGGGGGACAGGCTAAAGCAGGCAGGTATGCGCCGGATAGGTTCAGTTTTGAAAATGCTGCCCGAAACCACTGCTTGCAGGTGACGTTTCCGAAAAATATGTGTATTAGCAACACGAACACGCAACAAATAATTTATAGCGAATGGCGATGGGGTATGGGCAATCTTTGTGGATATCAACATCGTCACCACAACAGTGGTCCAGTGAGAGACGACAATGGGAGACTGAAGGAAGACGAAAAGCAATAAGACGACAAGAAGAAAACAAGACGGCACGCCTTGCGCGAGGTCGCTGCAATGGGATATCTTGGTTCCGTTGAATCCACACAGTGGGATGGCTTAGCCAGCAATGGTGTGCCACGACGCAACTTGACTTCACTGACATCCATTGTGTTATATAGTATGACGCTATGTATTGTATGTTATGACATTTAGAGGAAAACCTCATACGAGATCGACGTGTGCGGCAAAAAGCATTCACATTTGTGTTTCAGACAAGTGGTTGTTGTACTACACACATACCATATTAATATTTACATTGGTACAATTTGCATTTATAGCTCAATATTTGAATATCCCGCCGTCTACAAACGCTGGCAAAATTACCAGACCGTCACCATGCGCGCTCGTGCCGCAGGCAGCATTCCCCCAATAACCGCACACCAGTGACGCTCACACCTTCCCTCTACACACACACACACACACACACACACACACAGACCTTCATGCGTCTTCTGGAAAGTCGCAGGGAAGCCGACCGTTATCACGAGCTGCCGGCGGCGGCTGACGCGACACCTTCAGAACTCTCCCGAGACGGGTGAGGGTGGGGGAGAGGAACGATTCGGGACGTTGACTGGCATTCCTGACGATATTTTCACATAGCTGCTGCAAAAATGGAGACCTTCTTTGGCGTATTATCCCTTTTCCAAACAAGCAGGCCACTTGCGCGCTGCAGATATCAGTACACATGTCAGTCAACTCACTCAGGGTCATGTGACAGTGGTAAACAATGATCAAAAGTTATGAAATTTTGCATAAATATTTTTTTACAATGCGTCTCACAAATATTCGAAAGCACTTCCGAAAAGTTCACTATATATATATATATATATATATATATATTGTGTGTGTATCTGTACCATCGCTCTGTGGCATGAGATTTCTGGTTCTACATTTTCATTCTTTTTCCATGCATTTTTAACTGAAGATGTTCTGCGTAAAAAAGGAAAGGCAATGACACTACCAGGGTTCATAGAAAACGACACTCCCAATCACTGCGCCTGTTTGACCACAAAATATGTCACTATTTCTCTTCTAAATGTTTTGTCATCTCACGCAATACTTTTGCTTTCGGCTTATCTGTAACCTATCGCGGCCATTATTTTCGTAATTAATGACTATTTTCCTCTTTAAAACTGCCAAAAAAACATTGAAGAGGGGAATCATCGTTGAAGGGGCCGAGGTCCTCATGAGAGGGGGGCCAGGGCTTGGCCCCCATAAAAGAATGCAAATCGGCACCCCTGACTGACAAAGCCAAATTGCAGGTTGTAGCTACAAAGAAAATCTATGATTAGATTTCGACCCAAAATGCTGCAAATGCGGTGGTGCAGACTGATTTTCCGTGTGACTGTTTGCTTGTATGCTGCTCGGCCGCGTCCTATTTCCATGGGTCCATCTGTCTCCAGAGTGGAGGTGCTCTACACTGGCTCTGGGTGGCTCGCGAGTACATGACAAAGTATCTCACGATGGGATATGGAATGAAGGAATATCGAAAGCAAGATATGTATCGCCAAGTATCGAACACAAACATCGACCAGGCTGAATATTGGCATGCTATATGCCAAATGGGTAAAATATGGAATGACAAAATATCGAGACCGGATTCATGACGAACCGGCTCATTATCAATGACAAACGTTGCAAGGCAAATATTGAAACATCACAGTGAGCACGGGGACACTGCCTCCTCCTTAAAGTCGTCCGGGAAGAATTCCGGCAGACACGACGCCAAGCGTTTTGAAGGATTCAGACGAAATCTCCCTAGAATCGTCTCTTCCGATTAAATCGAGTTAACGGAAATTAATATTCTGGGGGTTCATGGTCACTGGCATAGACGCGTTTTCAAAACTGGTATGGACAGAACCATTTCTAGACTATTTCCTTCAATACAATATCATAGGGCTAGGCATAAAACTATCCAGAGCTGGTACGGCAGGCACCATATCTGCCCTATGTGCTGCTTCAGTCGTGGCTATGGTGTTTCATGGGGCTACTGAGCCAGAAACACCCGAAAAATATCCTGGTAGCGCCACTAGACCTAATGAAGGGCTGCTAACATGCCGCAATTTTACGCCACAGCACCCCGGGTTCGAGCCCCGACTGTCTAACTTTTCCCTTCCTCCTTTTCCATTGCCTTTTTTTAGATACGCTGTGATTTGGCAGGTTCTCAAGCGTGCTAGAAACGCATGTCAGAGGGCTAAAAATGTTTCCCAATGTCTCGTGGATCATATCCATAGACCGTCGCTCTGTGACCACGGCCCGCTCCCCTTCTCTGGCATCAGCTGCCCATTAAATTGCAGTCAAGCTCGTAGCTGCTTTGCTAAGTCTCTGACTTGGCGTTAAATGGAATTCCACTGATGGAGACAACAACTGCGTTACGCTAATGGAAACACCTCATTGATTCTCTGCATACCATCTCACCATGCTCCTGTTGGGAAGACCTCATTGGCGGTAAAATTAGGACTTCACCACGTGCGTCCACAACTGATATCTTAAATCTAACTGGTCATTTTCTCGCGCTCTCTGTTAGGAAATATAAATCAGTAACGACTTTCAGTAGAACACGTCCGCTACGGAGACGAACGCCATTCACGTGGCGTCACGAGCGGGCACATGTGAATGAGCTCCTGACTGTTCGCCTGTGCTGGTCCGCAGAGCGTCATGTCGATGGATGACTACCGAAAACAGTTTTTAAATTAATTTCGTTTTCTGAGGTTATTGGGTTTTTCAGACACATGAATAATGATAACGTAATCATCTATGTTTTTGGACAAATTAAGTCCACTTGTGAAAAGTCGAACAAGGCAGAACACTCTTAATTAATCGCAATTTCTTCTTTTTTAGGAATGGTTTCAACATATGACGAGCCCCTGTGTTCGGTGCGTTGGGACCACTGGTACTGAGTATACCCCTACCAATTTTTTAGCTCTCAGAAACATTTGCATAACTTGATTTTTCAACAAAAATTACATTTTTAGATGTCTCTATCAGAGGCATACTCCCTGACCGGGACAGCACGGTCAAAGTGGCATGCTGGCCTGAGCCAGCGACAGCAGTGGACTTACGAGTTTTTTTAGGTCGTAGTGGGTAGTACATAATATCTGTTCCCCATGATGGTGATGTGTCTACGCGGTTAAGAGGGACTGCGGCATGGAAGGATTTCGGCTATCAGAATGCAAGGATCAAAATCCCCGTCCCCCGATTTGGGGCCGGGGATGAAATGAGCCTTCGAAGGGCTGAAGTTCAGGCTCACTCCTCCCCAATACCGGCCCTTCCGGCTCTGGCCGACAGCTGGACGCTCCGCACCTATGCTCGCAGCAGCTCGGCTGGGTCGGCTCTCGCTAACACCGGCGCGGACCGGGACTCGTAGTTGCTTCAGCCAGCAAGGTTGTATCGAAAGCGGAGCGCCGGTCGCAGACCTGCGATAAGGAGCTGTGTGCCGTCGTATGGTCTGCCCTTTTTCCTGCCATTTCTCCTCTTTCTTTTCTGCCATCATTTCTCTCATTTCTGCCATCACCTCCATCGGCCATTGGTAAACATATTCCAGTCCTACCGACAAGGGCGGTACCGTGCCCTTGAAAATCGGTAATCAGGTCAACAAAAAAAATCGGAAGTTCCGTACATCCTCTCAGATGATGTTTTGCTTTTTTACGTTTTTTCAGTTATCTTCATATAGCTGCATCCGTCGTTATGTCGTTATGATCCTTCAACTGCCACGTTATTCCTAACATCTCACAGATTTCTGTTACCTTAATGGTATCACCTGGATAAGGTTTCCTGGACTAGCCTTATCTACAACTCACCAAGCGTGATTAACTGTTTGGTACAAATGCAAACGCACCGACTGAGATAATACTGCAGTCGGACTACCAATTTACATGCAGCGTGCTTTCGCAAAAAAGCCGAGTTTTGTCTTGCAACAGCAATGTTCTGTTCAGCACCACAGTATGTTAAGACTTTTGTCTTTATCTCGTAGAATTTGACTAAACCGTGTCATTGGTTGATCGTTGGGCTTACCCCGTTGCAGGACTTTCTTGCCCACTTCGTGTTGTCAGTAAGTAGCAAAAAACTAGAGCAGTCCATTAATTTATCAAAACACAACCAACGAAGATTTCAGCGGCAGAAATTTGCTTGTATACGTCATCTTAGCCAAGATCTGTTTTGCCCGATTCGCCTTGGCCTGTTAGTTTCAGCCATATTTATTCAGTTGACCTCAGTACTCCAGATGCAAACATCGTAATCAGTCTAAAAGACGAATATTTCATGACATACCAACTATGCTATACGCAGGCTTTCTTTGAGTATAACATCACGTTTTTATTACTAACACTTCTAAACGCGAATAATGCAAAAACTTTCATGGCGCGGACTGGCAGCGGAGTTCTTTCTGGCTGCCGAGATAAACAAGGTGCAATCGCGTTTTTCCCTCATTATGTGGCCACCAGACCGCAAAAAAACAGTCCGTAACAAAAAACGCGAAAAATTGATTCAAGATTCAATATCATTGTTACTTTTAACATCGTTTTTATAGTGTAAAGGTCCAATAAAATTCATGGCCATTCATTGCGTAAACAATGCTTACAATGCCTACCCTTGAAAGCCGCGACTGCCTGCTGACGGCGCTAATGTTGTCTGGTGGTCTTCTGTATTCAGAGGACAACAACCAGCGCGACCGGCGCTGATGTTATGTCTGGTGGTTTTCTGTATTCAGAGGACAACAACCAGCGCGACCGGCGCTGATGTTATGTCTGGTGGTCTTCTATATTCAGAGGACAACAACCAGCGCGACCGGCGCTGATGTTATGTCTGGTGGTTTTCTGTATTCAGAGGACAACAACCAGCGCGCCCGGCGCTGATGTTATGTCTGGTGCTCTTCTGTATTCAGAGGACAACAACCAGCGCGACCGGCGCTGATGTTATGTCTGGTGGTCTTCTGTATTCAGAGGACAACAACCAGCGCGACCGGCGCTGATGTTATGTCTGGTGCTCTTCTGTATTCAGAGGACAACCAGCGCGACCGGCGCTGATGTTATGTCTGGTGCTCTTCTGTATTCAGAGGACAACAACCAGCGCGACCGGCGCTGATGTTATGTCTGGTGCTTTTCTGTATTCAGAGGACGACAACCAGCGCGCCCGGCGCTGATGTTATGTCTGGTGCTCTTCTGTATTCAGAGGACAACAACCAGCGCGACCGGCGAGCACCTGTACCAGCGTCCGAGTGGCTGGTTGGTTTGGGTTAGGGCGCGTGGCTACTGGACGTTAGGTGTCCGTCGTCCAATCCTTCGCCACATTGTGTCGCCGATCGCGAGTCGAAATTCGAACCCATCACCTTGCGATTGTGAGTCCGAGTCTCTATTCCTTGACTAGGACCAGCGTCTGTATCTATATCTAACGACTAGGACCGGCGTCCGAATGACCCTTCCCGGTCGCCTGTCGCCCACCTCCCGGTTAAATCCTGCCCGTGGCCATCGCCGACCGCGTCTGGTCCGACAGCCAAGGTCATCAGGTGAACGACGCACATCCAAACACAAACAAAGTGCACCCAAATTATGCAAAACGGCAGCCATGGCTAAAATTAAAGGGGCCAGTTCCCCAGCTTTGGCGACTTTTGTGGCTGACCTTTTACTGCATAGTTCACGCTCCTCATTAATTTTCGGAAATCCTTACTACGGTAATGGTTTACACCAACGGTGAAACTGCTTGTGCAGCTTCATTAACTCAGCAGACAGTTATAATGCATATCAAAGTTCACTTCATTCACAGGATTTCCGGCCAGTGCGATGGCTTAGGACCCCGTCAAAGCGGAGCTCCAGGCGAGCAGACAGACCTTTCAGGCAGGCGGCCGCTTTTACCAGCACACTGTTTATTAGATCCGGCCTCAATAAATGTTCGCCTCAGCTACGTTTCAAGCGTAGCCTTGGATGAATGGCGGCGAGCTTTTGCCTCGCGAAATCAAATAAACTGACGCCCTGCCTGTTTGGTACGGGCGCTCTCGCACTAATTGGTCTCATGTGCTGGTTCCAGGTTTAATGTTGTGGTGCATTTTTATCGAAGCGTATTGTTTTTTATCTCTATTATGAATGCCGAACTTATTTCACTACTACGTAGTCTCCTAAGGTGAGTATATTTTAACGCACACTAAAATACACGCATTTAAATACATGTGCATTAGTTCCCACCTACCAGCGCGATTATGAAGACATAACCTGACTTTCACCGCGGGGAAACACAAATTAAAAACGAAAAATTATCACGCAATTTAGTGGGCTATTGTAACCACAAGACTTCGAGTCAAATTCTCCAGAGCTTCCTCTTTTAAGCCGTTTATGCCATGAACAACACGTCCACGTCCTAAGAACACCGATAATCCCATTGATGTGTGGGCTTTGTATTCTTTTGAAGCTTTAACTTGTGCCATAATTTCGCTTGAATAAATACCAAGAAAACGCCCATGGAAATGGGATACATGAAATAAACAGCACTTATATATACCCAAAAACGGACTAATTGCTGAATTTCTGTCAAATGCACTCAAATACAACAAATTTGCCTCATGATTTTGAAATCATTTATTAAAGACCAAACATTTTAATGAATCCTTCAACGTAACGCATCAAAGTAAATGATAGGTCTGTTACGATGATATAACAAGCATGTGTATGATATCTATTGCTGTTGCTTGTGATTCCCACGCTGCTTCGGCTTACACAAAGATTGGTGACAAATTTATTTGCTAACTCTTCATGTACATCAGGTTTTGCTGCTCCAAGGGAACAATAAAAAAAGTCTGGCAAGTACGGCTGCCATGAAGTCAGCGTGGAGAAAAACTTACATGATGCAGTTGCATTATTCCCATATTTCGCGTGAATTTACAGCATGTTTTCATCTGACCAAAGCCTATTGTTATTTTTTTCAAACTGATACTGAACGAAGTAGACGATTTACGTCGAATTTCGCCCGCATATACGTACGGCCATAACCACACTGAGGTTAATGCCCAAGGAGTAATCAAAAGGTTTAGTGATCTTGTGGCTTTCAAAGGCGGTAACATTTCTGTTGCCCTTGTGAATATTTTACTGGACGCTTCCGGAGCGCAACTTATCACAAAGTGCCACGGCTAGTCAGAGTTTTTCTCAGCCGCTTTTAGGGATCCTCCGCGCAGGATACCCCTTGCAACTGGGTTTGTTAACTGTGTGTTCAGTCATAGGCAAAAATTAGGTCCGAGTTTAAATTATGAGTGAGAATACGTTCAGAAAACTTTGGTCACTTTGATCAAAAGTTGTCGCCGAGAAGAACTGTGAGGAAGGTTTCTGGTCACGCAGTCATCAAATATATGCTCGTATGCTTGCGGAAAACAAACTCTTGTATAAGCATTGCTCAGGTACTTCATAAGCTAACCTTGTTACCGGTAGACGCTATATATATATATACATATATATATTGCTCATTGTCAACGACAGCATGATTGGCGCTGACGGTCTTTTTGGACAAGTTTTCGATATTTCGTATAGTTTTCTTTGTTACTGGACTATGCTCACATATGAGGGTTCCAAAAATCATAACATAACGAAAGTCTGCATATGTCTAATAGTTTTCAACGTTTCATTCTACATAAGAACATTTTCAGGAATTCAGTAGTACAACTGAAACACCCGATACGATAAAAACATTGATCAAACATATCCATGAAACATAGAGATTTTCGTATTTTTGTCTCTTGAGAAGCTAAATTTTCCGTCTCTGCGGAGCACCGTCAAAAAGTCGCAGGGTGCCCTGGGCATTGATTTGTCTGTTGATGGTCGGGTCCAAATCACGTATGTAGATGGCTTGCAGTATTTGGATTCATCATCTGTTGTTGTCAGCAAGGCCCTCTATAGGAGGTATGGTCACCAAGCGATTTGTTTGCACTCTGAGCAAGCCGCTGTGTGACGTCACTGGGAGTGACTCCATCGGCGCCCGCCATGGGCATTGAATAAGCAGCCCAGGTCTCGGCTGACGTACGCTTGTGCTTCATCTTCACCCCGATTTTAACGGACACAGTATCATGCGGTATGTCATGTTTTCATGAAAATGAACTAATAATCCGTAAGAAAGGTGCATGTATTATGTGATTGCCGTGTCGGTGCTCAGTTGGTTCAGCGTCTGTTACCGCTGCCCACCATAGCGCGAACCCACCATAGCCTGGTGGGTTCGAATCATCTCGGCCCTCACTTTTTCTCCTGGAGGCCACTTAACCCTCTAAGCGACCCATAGGAGGAGATGCTGAGTACCGCGCGATCGTGTGGGTTACACCCGCACGTTAAATTTTCGTCTCCGAATTATGCAATTAGGTTGGCATAATGCGAACCGGTGCATGACAGTCTACAAGCACTGCTCAGCACGGGCGCTGACTTTAATGCACCCCAGAGAACCATTTGCATCATTTTTTTATTTTAATAACGACAGTAAATAGGCATGAAGTACGATGATATATTTCAACACTTCTCGATACGGCCATGACGTGTCTCCGAATACAGCAGCAGGCCGGGACACTTTTCCGAGCACCGCGGCAGACCGGGACACCTCTCAAAGCTGGGCTCTCTCTTGAGGCTGTATTCGGTCCCTCCCGACAAGCGCACGTCAGGTGGGATGGTACAACCACCGCACAAGGTAGATACGGTCAACCGGTCGGCCGCGAAGGCCAGCCGGGTCAGCGGGCCGCAGGCGCCGGCGTCCGAGCCCAGCACAGTCATGGCTACAAAACACTTCACCCTAAGACGTGGAGGAGACCAACCCACACACCGATCATACACACCACCGCAAACAGAACAAAGCAACAGCCAATAACAATGCAGTCACCCCCACGAAATCGATCATCACTGCTTGGCCTGGCTACTACTCTGCTGCCGTACCTTTCACACGTAACGATACACGGACTCAGACCAGTTAACCGAGAGTTTCTGCGGCCGCTGGCGTCCTCGCAGCCCGAGCCCAGTCCGCAGCCCGCCTCGCGGGCAGCACTGCCGGAGTTCTAGCGCCCATGCGGTCGCTGCCACACGCAACGCCGTTGACGCGAAGGCCGCCGCAGTCGCCATATCCAACGTCGTCACGGCTGTCGTCGCGGCTGCCATCGCCCTTAACGCCGCCGTCGCCGCCGTGGCGGCCGCCGAAATCGAGGCAGCTGCCGCCGCCGTTGTCTCAGTCTCTGCCGCCACCTTGCAAGACTGTCACGAACGGTCGCGGAGGCCGGAGACACCGGCTGCTGCGCCAGTATATGCGCTCGCCGGGCATACGTGCCAGGTAATTTCGTCGCCAGCCAATGCCCATGACGGTCCCCGACCGTTCCCACAGACCCACCATGAGGTCCTGCATGAGGACGTGCTGTCCGGTACGGAGAGGCCGGAGCGGACGAGTGCATATGTAGTTACAAATATAGTTACAATCGTCCGAGACGACATGCATGTAGTTACATGTACAAAACTACACGTTATTACTACGTGTTGTATTTACATATGTCAATGGCATTTTTTGCATGATAATGGCGCGCCTCAATTAACTGCCCATTTATTTATGATACCTCTAGTGCAGGCTGCAACCAGCTTCAACCTTTTTGCATCAGATCTGTCTGGCATGTCAATGGCAGCTGAACAATCCAAATGTCATTACATACAATCCAACTGAGCAAAGTGGCATGAAAACAAGACAGGTGACATGGAAGAAGGGAACCTCAGGAGTCACACCGCATCTTCCATGCTTTACTGTTTTTGTAAATCAAGCATATCTAACAAAATGTATCATCTTCCATATATGATAAATTAACTAGATATTACTTGTAATTACAATAACTCACTTCATATTCACAGATCTAGCATTACATGGTCCAGATGTAGTGAAAGACTGTGCACAATTAATTCTAAGACTAGTGGCATTCCAATGATTTATATAAAACACAAATGAAATAAACTGGTAAAAGAACAGCATGCACAAAACAAATGTTTTTTTTTTAATCAGTACACCTTTTTGGAATCTGGCTCCCCAGACTGGTAAAACCAGATCGGATGGCAGTGCACCACTTCTCAGCACAGATTTAATATTGGAAATCACTCTTCTTCACAAGACATAATGGGCCACAGTTTTCCTCAACAAATATTCCAAGCAAACTGCTGCATCAGCTATGTTAGACTTCTCTCCTCCAACACACTTATGCACCCACGGTACCCTGGTACCCTAGTACCCTTGCGCCTTCCTCTTTTGGAAATCAAAACAAGGACAAACTAAGCTCTCCGCATTTACATTAGCACAAACCCACAATGAAAGGGTGAAGACAGCACAATTAGTTGGCAGCTTTGCTCGTCAGCTCATATATGAAATAAAGGGTACAAAAATACATAAGCTGCCAACACTTAGATGCAAGAGGTATGGCCACAGTCACAAACCTTTAATGTTGTTATAAAATGCCACTGGAACATCACAGTAGCACGTTATGGTAAGTCATAAGGCACCACTCAAATCACGCCTGCCCTCTGCCGCCAACCCCAATTTAAGGCCATTGCCACTGCCAGGTCTCAGCCACAAACCAGTAAAAGTGGAAATGTTTTGGTACATAAGGTATTAGAAACGTCAACATGAGGGTCCAGTCACTTCAAAATCCAATCCTTTCACATGGGCATTTGGTTTTTTGAACATCCCACTGCCTCATCGCTTACTGCCGTCAAGGTCAATTTCCGACGTGGTGTGATACCAGAATTGGCATAAATAAAAAAAAATACTTGTGGCAACAACTTCTTTACAATAGGCAGGCAAAAAGCACTTTAAGAGCACAGAAACTGCGACGCAACCGGACCCGCCGCTTCACAGCACAATCCACGGCCAGTCGTGCAGCAATCCTCGTAGGGGTCGGACGCAGCTCGCTCCGCTCTTAGGTCGATAGGGTCGACACAAACACTTAGTCCTTTGACCACACTTCGACTTTGCGCTTCCTGATAGGTTTTTTTTACACTCCCACGTTTATTTCTGCGATCCACACACTTTTAAGGTAGGCCTACTCTCCACTTCCAGTTTCTTTTCCGAGCTGATCCCTGACTTCTGTCATGGGCAAGCGAGGTAAACGAAAGAAAAACGACACTGACTCTATAGGCTCGAACTCGGACTCTGATGACAGCCCCTCTGCAGACATCGACATTGGTGTTTGCAGAAGTGTAACGGACAGGACGATTCACAAACAGAAAGATGACCATGGCTTGCACCCGGAAGAGATCTCGAAACACGAACACACTTCGTCTGACACGATATCGGATACTGACCTTCGCACGGACTCTGACACTGCTCAGGACCGCACCATTTTCAAACACGCTGACTCTTCACGCTCTCGTGACCTTGACCTGCCCCTGACTGCGCCCGGGCCCCACGGCCCTGGCAGCGTGCCAGGACCGACCCGGCCGGAAGGGTCGAAGGGCTTATCCGAACTCGCACAAGCAATCAGGGCAAGCGACAGGTGCGCTGTGGCAGAGGATACCGTCGGGGCAACACGCAGTCAGATGCACGGGACGCCATGCCCGGTTCGAGAGCCCTACCTGGATCCGTTTGGGTCATACGTAGTAGTGAAACCTACCGACTCGAATACAAACTTTCGGAAAATCAACGTCTGGGCACCTCCAAAACAGACAGAAGCAATCTGCGGTCCAAACATTCGGTTCCACATTCAAGCACCTCGCGATGGCTCTCTCATCATCAAAACAAACAACCGCCATCAAACCAAAATGCTTCTTAAACAGACAACTTTCTGTACTAAGGCAGTGACGGTCACCCTTCACCCGACTCGAAACTCGTGCAAGGGAACTGTGTTCGCACCTGAACTCCGCCTCATGTCTGAAGCGGAGATTCAACACGAACTGAGGGACGAGCTGGTCAGCCACGTCCGTCGACTAACCATCTTCAGGGACGGACAGCGTCAGGACACCAGTCTTCTTGTCCTCACGTTCGAAACTCCCAGTCTACCTCCCAAGCTCCACGCCGGCTACCTCTGCTTCGAAGTGCGCCCATTTATCCCCAACCCTCTGCGCTGCTTCAACTGCCAGAGATTTCGTCATGGCTCCCGCAACTGCAGACAAGCTGCTCGTTGCGCTCGCTGCGGTGATGCTGCGCATGAGGGCTCCCTGTGCTCCAAACCTGCTAGATGCGTCTCTTGCGAGTCTTCCGATCACACCACAAATTCGAAGAACTGTCCCGTCTGGCTGACAGAAAAGCGCATTTGTGAGCTTAAGGCAAAAATGAACATTTCATATCCCGAAGCACGACGTCAGGTACAATCACAGAAAAACCAACCTCAAAAGACCTATGCTCAAGTCACATCAAAAAGCACCACCTTTTCGTCTTCCCAGACTGATGACATCCCACAGCTTCCTCCACTTCAGCTCTTAAAGCCTCTTTGTCACGAACCTAGTTCTGTCCGTTCTCAGTCCAGTGAGAAGCACACAGTGACTGGACCACAAAAGGCAGGTGCAAAACAACCTGTGAGAGGGACATCGGCAACTGCCCCCGCAACTCCTGGGCAGTTTGTCCCCAGGAGAGCACCGCAGCCTACACTCCGGTCATATTCACCCGCACACCACCCTGGTGATGAGGCTCCACCGTGTACTCCGCATAAGGACAACCAACCTCCATCGCCCAGACCCGATCCCAGTCGACCCCGGGGCCGCTCATCCAGCCATGGTAGGACTCAACAGGGGTCACAGGCCCTTTCAGGGATTCAGAGCATCTTTAGCTAAATCACACCACTACTTTCCCAGAGCCAAGGTTTCTGCCGTAGGCTCTGCACAACATTATTAATGACTATTCTTCAGTGGAACTGTCGTGGTTTAATTAGCAAATGGGCCGAAATCAAACCTTTACTGATGTTTTGTTCCTCTAATATTATATGTTTACAGGAGACACATTTCCTCACAGACGACCCGTACGACTTCAGTCTACCCGGATACTCTATGTTCATAAAATGTGATGACGTTCACAGACGCCATGGTGGAGTTGCCATATACATTTCTAACAAAATTCCTCACCGACAGCTCTTGGTTCAAACAGACCTACAAGCGGTCGCCTGCACGGCTCTCATTTCAAACCGCCGTATCAGTGTATGTTCACTATATCTCCCTCCAGGCGTACCCATTTCCCTTCAAAATCTACAAAACCTCACTGATCAGCTCCCACCGCCATTCATACTATGTTCGGATGCCAACAGCAAACATTTTTTATGGGGTTCTGACCGATGCGACAGAGGAGGACTAGTCTTCGAACAACTCATTAGAATCAACGCTTTACATGTCTTGAACAACGGCTCCCCGACAAGGCTGGATGAATTCTCTGGACTCGTATCACACATTGATGTTTCACTATGTTCTAGCGGATTAGCTCCTTTCCTTTCATGAGAAACTGTTAACGACCCTCTTGCTAGTGACCACTTTCCGATAATAATTCAATACGTAGACGGTTCAACTCAAACAACACATTCCCAATACGATGCTCCAGCAGGGTGGAGCATTAAAAAGCTGACTGGGACTCCTTCCGAGCCCAGTGTCACATCGTCACCGAATTCACAGATGTTGACTCCGCCTGCATAAAAGTCACGCAATCGATTATTTCCGCTGCGCTAGCCCACATCCCGACGATCAAGCCACAAGGGAAATACAGATGTCCTTGGTGGACTGACGCCTGTAAACAGGCAATAGCAGCGCGCAAAAGAGCATTAAATCGTTTCCGTCGAAACAGAGAAAACCCAAGCCTTCTCCTTGACTACAAAAAGGAAAAAGCCAAAGCTAGACGAACTATTAGAGCAGCTAAGCGATCCAGTTGGCTACAGCTCCTGAATGAATTCTCCACCTCCACACCCGTGCACACATTATGGGATACTGTTCGCGATTTCATACACAAAAAAGCTTCCAGCGTCCTCTTCCGGTTCTCAAAATCCAAGGAATCCAGGTAGATAACCCAAAAGACGTGGCCAATCACCTCGGTCAATTTTACTCACAACTGTCGTCTTCCACAAACTTTGACCCAGGCTTTCGTATCCAGGACAGTCTTATGACACACAACATGTCGGACTTCGATCTCGATTCAAACAACTCAGAGCCATACAAAAATCCTTTCTCTTTGCACGAACTGAACTCATCCATAAATTCGTCCGGTTCAACATCGGTTGGTCCGGATCTCATTCACTATGAATTTCTCAAGCAGCTCGACGACACCCAAAGAAGCAGACTCCTTGCTTTCTTCAATTATGTGTGGACACAGAACAGAATCCCCACGACTTGGAAGTACGCTTTTGTGGTTCCTCTTTTAAAACCAGGAAAGCCTACAGACGCACCTGAATCCTACCGACCAATTCAACTTACTTCTTGTTTATGCAAAATCATGGAAAGCATGGTGAACTCCAGGATGTTGTGGCACCGCCGAAAAATTCCAAATTCTGTCGAAATACCAATGTGCTTTTCGCCCTGGGCGAGCCCCAGTTGACCATGTACTTCGCCTTGAATGTGACATACGCGGCGGCTTCTTCGCAAGAAAGTTTACCGTGGCAATTTTCCTCGACGTTAAGTACGCCTATAATATGGTGTCCCGATCAGGTCTTCTTACAAAACTTCATCACATAGGTTTCCGTGGACAGTTCATGCATGTTATAAATTCTTATCTCAGCGGCCGGACACTACAAGTTAAAAGCGGAACCCTCTCGGACTCCTTCGCCCTGGACAATGGGGTGGTCCAGGGCGGGATCATTTCTCCTCTGCTTTTTCTTTTCATGATTAATGATCTCTTCGATGATTGTCCGGCTGGTGTGTCTCACGCACTGTACGCAGATGACTGTGCTCTGTGGGCCACTGGAAAAAACCTGCGGTTGATTTTTCAGACTCTCCAACTTGCTCTTTCCCGAATTGAAGACTGGGCCAACAAATGGGGTTTCTCATTCTCCGCACCAAAATCGAAAGCAATCATTTTCAAAAAATACATGAGACATGAGCAGTGTAGACCTCCGATAGATCTCCTTCTTAATGGGCAGTCCATCGAATTCGTGGAAAACGTCGAATTTCTAGGAGTACACCTGGACACCAAGTTAAATTTCACCACTCATATCTTAAGGCAAGAGCGATGAAAAGAATTCCCTTCCAAAAATGCATAGCTGGTTCGGGCCTCGGGGCAGATAGAAAAATTATTCTTCGTATGTACTTCGTACTGGTCAGACCAATTCTGGAATATGGCGCACAAGTCTTCGACCACTCGTCAAGGGCCCATCAGTCTTTAGAGACGATACAAAACGTTTGTCTGAGAATCGCACTGGGCGCTCTGCGAACCTCACCGGTTGAAAGTCTCAGAGTTGAGGCTAACGTGCCACAACTTTCGCTGAGGAGGTGGAAGATGATCACACGGTATTTCCTACGGATTCTAAGCGACCGAGAACACCCTTGCTACCATCTGAAATACTTTATGGAATACCTCAGACACATGGACGAACAAAGAATTTATCGACTCTGTGGTTTTCCTCCGTCACTACGTTTCCACAAAGTCTGCAGAGATATAGGCTTCTTGGTGCCGACCAACGTGAGCAAAATTCACAGTAGCCACCCTCCTTGGACCACCTCGCAGATCAGTTTCCAAACGCTCACCTCACAAAACAAAAACATCCTAGACCATGATAAGGTCCAGGAGATGTTCTTGCAGTTTGTTGAAAATCATTCGGACTACCACCTCTTTTTACCGATGGCTCCAAGGAACACGGTAGGGTGCGCTTTTGTATACAGACAAATCACCTGGCGACACAGATTACCGGACAAAATTTCCGTTTTCACCGCGGAACTTAGCGCAGTTCATCAAAGCCTGAAATTTATTCAGGCTCAAGGCATCCGGAAATCGGTTATCTGCTCTGACTCACTCTCTGCTCTCCAGGCCCTACAGTCATTGCGCAAACCTGACCCCCTCACTGTCCTTATATTGCGACATCACAGAGAAGGGCATGATCGTTAAATTTTTATGGATTCCCAGTCACCAAGGCATACGCGGTAACGAAAGAGCAGATATGCGAGCAAAGGAAGCCTTACGAATAACCACCGTCACCCCGGTCCCAGTTGGTCACAGAGAATTTTTTCTGGAAATAAGGAAACTGATATATCAGTACTTTGATGGATATTGGCGCAGCCACCCTCGTCCAACACTTTCAAAACACATAAAAAAATCGGTTGCTGATTGGGATACCAGCTACCGCCAAAACCGCCGGGAAGAAACTGTTTCGGCACGCCTACGACTGGGACGCACAAGACTGACTCATTCACACATAATAAATCATTCAGACAGACCTCTATGTGTCCCATGTCACTCATACTTTTCCGTATGGCACATACTCTTTGACTGCCAGAGGTACCAGAGAGAAAGAGAAAAACTACGACTGACGTGCCGAAGCTTAAACGTACCATTCTCATTACACGGTATACTAGGAAACAACGAGCCGGTTATAAAAGCCCTGATGTGTTTTCTCAAACAAATCCACTTGTTCTCTCACCTCTGATGAGACATTTTCCCACATGCTTCTGTCCTCCACTCTTTAGTTTAACCACGCACTATTTAGCACCCAAGATTCCTGTTAAATAACTTCTACCACCAGGCCTTTCAGTCAAGATTCGACGCGGACACTTGAGCCCGAGCGGCTGTGCGCCCTAACTCCACAAGAACAAGAACAAGAACAATCAACGGTTGGCAGTGGCCGCTGGATTGTTTACGTTCGACTCCCAGCGACTCTCTCTCAGTGACGTCACTCCGAGGTCGTTGCTAGCAAAAAAGCTGTCCTATGGCCGATAGCACTGGTGACACCCCCTTGCGACACCCCCTGGTTGTCAGTTGTCACACCCCTGGTGACACCCCCTGGTTGTCAGTAGCGATGACTTTCAGGCTGTTAACAGCGCCTTGTCTGGTTAGTGTTCCTTGGTGAAACCGCTCGACGAGCGTAAACGGGTTGCCGTTCTGTAAGCGCATGGTCACTCGTCTACGGAAGGTTGTGATACTCAACGAAGCTAGCTTCTTCTAGGAGTGAGCAATGTCCTTTTGGGCATGTGTAGAAATAGATGAAGTTGGACTGCCTCAGCATAACAAGATTTTTGGACATGCTGTTTTTTGCATGATGGAAGATGTCGAAGGGTTTTTGTGGTAAATGATGAGTTTTGTCTCCTGGGTTTCTTGTGTTGTTGTTTCGGTTTATGATGTCTTGGAGCACCTTCTCGTCCACTTTCTGACTGGAAAACATAATATTCTTGTAGAAGAGCGCGTGGGTTGTCGTATGATCCGTGGGTGCAACACGATGGTTGTGATGCTCAGACAAGGCACGTAGCCAGGATTTTCCCCAACTGTGGGGGACAAGTGTCCAGATTTGTCATACACCACTGGCATGACGAAATTTATAGGAGAAAGCAAAAATGCTACGTAATTAACATCATATTTAACGGACAGGGAAACATATAATGTTTGCTTCTTCAACATATATGTGATCTACTATCTCGTATTCCTACAAAATCGTTAAATATCTGTTGCAGACCGCTTGGCCCAACGGAGGCATGGCCCCCATGCCCCCCTCCCTTGGCTACGTGCCTGACTCAGACACGGCCGTGTTGATGACATTATTGATGAGTTGCATTGGGTACTTGTTAACAAGTATCTGCTTGGCTCGGCAGAGCTCTTGATGCAGAGGCCATGAGGAGCAATGCTCAGGAGCTCAATAGACGTAGGTTTTGATCACGCTCGTCTTGTAGCTGCTAGGACACTCGCTGTCGTCGCCGAGACATCTTCCAGCGTCGGTAGGTTTTCGGTGCATGCTGGTGACAAAACGCATGTCTGTGCTATCAATCGCCGCGTCTAGAAAGCTGATTTTAACTGCAAGACGGTCTTCGGTGGTGAAGCTTAAGTCAGACTCCTCTCGGAGTTTGATTTTCAACAAGTTGAAGCAGTCCAGATCCCTGATGTCTACAAGGATGTCATTTATATACGTGCAATACAGAAAGGGCTTTACTGCTTAATCTCGCAGAACTCTTTCTTCCACTGAGGTTATGAATCTTTGCGCAAAAAGCACGCCGATAGGAGAACCCATGGCAATACCGCCAGTCTGATGACATTCAACCTTGCGCGCATCTGAAGAGTGCTTTTGTTGTACAAAATTTGAGCACGGCTGGCAGGATCTACTCAGGGATGTCGGGAGATGGTAGAGAGATTTCGATACGCATGATTACGGGATGTTGATGGTTCGTTCAACTGGTACGTTATTAAAGAAGCTGCAAACATCCAGCGACGTCAGGATTCCTTACCTGCCTCTGTTTTTCTGCTGGTCAGTCAATTCTGAAGATGATATATATATATATATATATATATATATATATATATATATATATATTATGTGCATATATATGAGCGTGTTTGTGTGTGTGTGCATATGTGCTTGCGGCTCGTGGGCATGCGCGTGCGCGTGCATGTGCATGTGTTTCGGTGAGCCCTATTTGCCGTGGATATCCAAGTACATGAGTGGGCCGGAATCGGCCCCCTTTCCCTGACATAAACAAATCTACCTGGCCAGCTAAGAAGGAAGGGAGCTCAAGCTTGTGATGGAAGGGAGCCAGCTTTTAATCTGTGCAAAAGAATCATAAAACGTCGATGGCGCCTGTAGGAGATCGTCCTCTGGCATATGGTGTTGAAACTGCCTACTTGACCCTGATATTATTTAGCTTTTAGTTAGTCACCCTTCGCCCTTCAACCTGTTTCCATTCCATCTGCAAAATATGTCGCTTGCATCAATAGTATGGTATGTAACAGCTTACAACTGTGGACTGTGTTCGTTTTCATATTCTATCTAAACAAATTAGTTCTAAAGGCGTTGTTTTTTTGTAAAAGATGCGCGTACGTAGGTTTTTCGTACTTTTGGTTTTGGAATGCCTAAACCAAAGTGCTTCACTACTAATTTTCCGCCCAAGAATATGAAAAAGATATCGAACAAGACAAACTTAGTATACGAAAACATTTGAACAGTGTAGATGAACCGGTACGTACTGAGCATACAATAGAAGTTAATGCTACGTCAGAACCAACGAAGAAACTGGTACTTACATGACGCCTGGGTGAAATCGCAGTTACCGGTGACTACGCCAAGATCTGACTAACGCAGTGTTCTCATTCATTGTATCTAACAGACGTCGTTGTCACTAGCGCTGGTAACCACAGCACAGTGCGAATCTGTGCAGACATTTTGTGTTTCGCTGGCAGCCGTCAGTGAGGTCGGGATCTGTTGCAGACGCCATTAGCGAATCAGACTTCACACATGGCCGGCTGTGTGGACCGGCGCCACGCAGCCCGCTCCAAATAAATCGATTCTTATGCTGCCGTCATCCCTTTTGCGGAATGGCCATGGCAGCCGGCGCTTGTTCGGGACATCGGCAGCAGCCGGTGGTGCTATTAGTCCGTCTTTCACGCGTGCTGGTGGCCGGACTGGGATCGTTAACCCTCCCCCGGCCGATAGTTAACCCTCCCCCGGCCGATAGTTAACCCTCCCCGGCCGATAGTTAACCCTCCCCGGCCGATAGTGAACCCTCCCCCGGCCGATAGTTAACCCTCCCCGGCCGATAGTTAACTCTCCCCCGGCCGATAGTTAACCCTCCCCCGGCCGACCTCTGGATCCGCCCGCGTCGGGCTGCAGCGGAGCGCTTATAAGAGCCATGATATCTTGAAAACAAGTGTCACAGGAAAAATAAAACATCACTGGAAAGGCCTTGGCAAGACAAAAAGAAACGCACACGTAGATTTGGCGACCTTTCTTTTGGCCTTCCCATTTTTAGAAATCCCCATGCACACGGAAAATCAGAACGCGGCAGAGATAGAGCAACATTGTCACCAAATTGAAGACGAATGGGCACGCTTTCGCTTTTTTTAACATTTTCATGACCCACCTTGCATTTTCAGCGGTCACGGAGTCACTCGTATATATATATATAGGTAATCGATGGGACAATTCCTATTGGCCCATCAATTTGGAATTTTGAGAAAATTTATTAGCGTCTAGAAAACTTGGCAAGTGGGAGTAATATGTTTTGAAACCAGAGTTAACAATGGGTTTAAAATGTCTTGTCAACGTGTACTAGTCAAGTTGTACTTGTGAAGCACAAATGATATTACAACGTTCGTAAATGTATAACATTGGCATAGGCAGCGCCAGGGACACGGAAAAGGGTAACTGTAGAATGGTCAGATGTTAATCAGATCAACTGTGGCCTTTGACCATAAATGACTTCCAATGAATTGAGAGTCGCATGGAATAAGCTTGAGTTCATTTCATACTGTTTAAGTCGTGTCCAAGTCATTTGAGTTAACTGTATGTTCAAAAGTCCTGTTTATGGCAGTCGTGATGTTTGGTACGCGAACGGATATTACGGGTTATAGCTCCGCGACCCGGCTTGATGTCAACCTAAAACTTCAAATACAAATAGGTGGTACTGATATGGATCATACACATTCCAGATTTTTTATTAGTGAGTTACATAAAACCGAGCCTCGAGTTTTGACCTTGACCTGACCTTAAGTGCTCTAAGATTCACAAGAATATTGATGCATGTTTTTGTAGTTACTAACCTGTACATTAACAATTAAAATTTTACTTTAAAACTTTTTTGCAACCATTTTCCTTCTGCTTCCAACAGTGCCAAAAATGGCCCGAGATGCCTCCCAAACGCTTGGCCTGGCTCCGTCCCTAAGCAAAATAAAATTATGAAAATTTAGCATAATAAGTAGAAAGAGTAGGTGGGAAAGTCATCAAGTTTCGTGAATTGTCTTGTACTGGCCCTCTAATTATATTTTAAATTTCAGTCTGATATCAGATCGGGTCACCGAGCTACGATCTAAAATCACCAAGCTTCGTGCCATAAAGTTTCGTGAAAAATAGGAACTGTCATGGTCGCATGGATCAGTTCAACTTACGACATTCACCTTAAATGACGTCAGATGACCTCAGTCACACGTAACGGCCTTTGGTTCATGTCATATTGCTCGAAAACTTTTCCAGTCACTTGATTTGACTGTTTCCAAAAGTCCTGCTCATGGCCGTCGTGAAAGAGGGTACGCGCGCGGACACTTTAGTTTATTGCTCCGTGGCTCGCTTTCATATGGACGTGAAACTCAAAACACACATAGATGATACTCTGCTGAGTGAGCTATGCTCTTAACTTGGCATTTTTGAAATGGGTGTTAGAAACACTTGCCTAGAGCTAAAGTTTGATGTTTTACCTTGACCTGACCTTATGAAGTAACCTTACTTCAACAATAATAGTTTTGTATGTTTTCCCTGTTGATGAGTTATACACCGATGTCAACTTTTAATTTCTATCTTAGAAATTCCGTTTTTGGCAGCTATTTTTCTTTTACTTTCAACAGTGCCAAAAACGGTCTGCGATGCCTCCCAAAACTTGTTCTCACTCTGCCCGTGGGGAAAATAAGATTATGAAAATTTGGCAAAACAAGAAGGAAAGTATACAGGAACTGGAAATGGCGAGCTAAAAACCGGGCGGTTTTTTAGGCCTCGATAGAGGAAAGGGGTTAACGAAATATGAATACAACAGAACTTGCTCCCGGAATATGCGTATATATATGTACATATATTTCGCACGTTAGCGGCAAAAGGTCTATTATAGGGAAGCTTAGAGAATATCGTAATGTTTGGACAGGACGACCTCTTCCAAAGTTATTCACTATGAAAAGCCATTTTGTTTTACACGCTGATGTGAAAAAAATAACATAACCACGGCAGATACTGCAAGTACGGCTGAACCCAATTCCCGGCGGGGACTGAATCCGCCCCCCCCCCTCGGGTTTTTTGCTTGCCAATTCCATGGTTTTCGACGCAGCGTCACGAAACTTGGTGACTTGTCCTAGGTTTTCTTTCTACGTACTGTTGCAAAATTTCGTAATTCTATTCTGCTCAGGAGCGGAGCCAGGCAACGTTTTTCAAAGACACCTTTAACCATTTTTCGTCCTGTTGAGGGTAAAAGGAAAATGTCCGCCAAAAATGTTTTTTTAAGGCAGAACTTTAAATTTTAAATGGGTGTATAGGTAAACAGTTGGACAACATAAAAACACAATTTTGTTCACCAGAGGTCACTCGCATGGTCAGGTCAAGGCCAAAAGCCAAAATCTGGTTTCATAGTAATCATTTTGGCGCTTTTTCAAATACCAAACCCGGAAGACAGATGACGTAGAAAGGTTCCCTCTACTTGTGTATTAAGTTTCAGCTTGATATCAGGTCGGGTCACGGAGCTATGGTCTAAAATGTCAGTGCGCTTACCATATATTACTGGAATATATGGTAATATATGGCCCTGAAACGGAATTTTAGAGACAGAGTAAACTGAAATGAAAGGAAACATTTTCAAATAATATGAAATGTGCACAAAATCATTCCAAGTGACTTTAAGGTCATTGGAGGTCATTTAAGGTCAAAGGTCGTAACTTGATCTGAAGAACATTTGACCATGACACTTCTCCCTTTTTCATATCCCTGGCACCGCCTATGCTAACGTTATGGGAACACTGACAGGATTTGTACTTCTTTACCATAACGTGACTGGTAGGAACTAAAAAGAGCTTTTAACTTTTTTCTTAATTCAACTTTTGAAAAACTATTCCTCCTATTTTCGTAACCCAGTGAACGCCAATGAATTTTCTCAAAATTACGAGTGTATGGATCAATGGTAAAAGTGCCATCCATAATCTCTCGATTCATGCTAATTTCATAAAAATTGGTCCATATGCAACAGAGTTATAACAAGTCCAAAAATATCGCACATTTTGACTTTTTGCCCCCTTGTATCACTCCTTCCCAAATTCTTCTTGTGAAAATGTAGTCAGCGTCACGGCAAATCGATTGCCGTTCTTTGCAGTGAACTCGGATGTATAGTTCTCTAGACCTTGGGGGGTGAATTCCCCCGCCGGGAATCGGCCATATCGCCTAGACCTCCGGGCATAGGGTTAAGTTTCCAAAGTATTCGAGACAGAAACATAACGTCGCAAAGAAATGGGATACCCAAATAATTCGCTTTCTAATAGATTTATGTAACTTGTCGTTTGGTAGTTTGTACACGTATTTCTCTCGAACTCATCCACACATAAAATAGTTTTTTTGTGGGTTAACGGCTTAAAAAATAGCACTAACGTAAAAAAAGTTAAAGCGCATACACACATGGAGACATTTACAGGCCCAATTCACTTGCCAGCAGTCCATACCGCGGCTGTTTTTTAAAAACCTCACATTACCTTCTCGCTTCCCGACAGGCAAAAGGCATTATAGTACTTTGCGTTCCCGTGGACAAATCGCCGCCAACCAGGCTCAGTGCAAATCTTCGGTACGACTAGTTTGTGGTTCTTTCTGGTTAGCCTTTTGCGTGCACTCTGACGTTCGCAACTTACTTTTTTAGATCGGCTGGTTGACGCTGATATATCGCAAAAAGGCAGAAGCTGTTGATAGTAACCACCTTAGAAGCCTTACAAGCTGTCTCGCTGAAAACCGTTTCAGCTTGGTCGCCACGTCTTTAACATTGTTACGTTTACGGCGTACAGGGCCACAGAAAGTGAAAGAGTACGTCTGTAGGGGAAACACTAGGCCTTTTACTAGAACAGAAAGTACACGGTGGGACAGGTTGTGCTTGACCTGGCTCAGTCCAAACAGAAGTACAGTGCATTTTCTCTGCATCTTTTTTTACAAGCGGTTCCAAGGTCAAAGTACAGTTTAGGATTATACCTAAGTTTTCAAGTTCAGCACTTGGATGGTGGTACCGTTCCCAGTAAGTGAGCCTGCAGGAAGATCACGGAGCATTGATCGAGTGCTGAAGACTGAGTTGAGTGTTTCTCTTGTTTATTTTCACGAAATCAGTGGTAGATGGTTCTGAAAGCTAATTGCATGCTACGTATGAGTTGGATCAGATGCGGTTTTTGCCACACATAGGAATTTGTCTATCGTCATCGATGTACGATGGTTCAGTCAGTGTCCACATAAAGTCTGAAGTCGTTTGCAAAGATCGTGTCAAGCAGTGGGCTTCAGAAGTCTTCTGGATTTTTGCTCGCCATTTCCGGGTTTTTTTGAAACAGCTTTACGAAACTGGGTGACTTTTCGAACCCTTTCTCTCTACGTATCATGCCAAATTCTCATAACTCATTTTGTTCAGGGGTGCAGGCAGGCCAGACTTCTGGGAGGTACTTCAGACCATTTTTGGCGCTGTCAAAGGTAACAGGAAGATGGCTCCCAAAAATTAAGTCATTGGGATAGAACTTGAAACCTTACGTGAATGTATAGGTAAATAACTGGGAAAATACACGCAAATACTTTTTGTTGATCTGAGGTCACCTCACAAGGCCAGTTGAAGGCCAAAAGTTAAAATCCGGTTTTATTAACATTCTTTTACATTTCCTTTCAAAATGCAAAATCCGGAGCATATGTGACCCACGAACCCCCACCCACGAATCACCGCGACGCAAGGAACCAGACGTTAGTACGTCTTTAATCCAGAAAAGAATCTAAAAAGTCAACAAATCGCAGCACTCTCTGCCAAGAAAAAAGACTGCAAACAAAACCGCAAACCAGGAGTAATTTCGACGGTAACTTACAAACATACCTGAGCTAGTTCAATCGCAAAAGATGAGCAAAAGCAAGTATCTAGTATTAAAATCAGCATCGGGATGGCCACTGTACCTTCCCTAGATTAGGGTTATAATCTAATCCCTAGATTAGATTACTGAGGAGTCTTGTGAAGTTTCTTCTAACGTCCCGGTCAAAAACTGCGTTGGTCCAATTTGTTAGACTCGCCGGATCTCACCCAGTTAACCGCAATACTTGTTGTCGGGTGAGGTCATGGAACGATCAGGTAGTAAGGGGTAACAATGAAACAAAAAATGAGACAAACAAAAATGATATATTTATATATGTGGTAGAATGGCGTGAACCAGTCGGCGTCTATACAAAGGATGCAATAAACAAAAAACAATTGTGGTTATGAAGCACGATAACGGTCATATATGCCATGATATTATGTGGAAATCTGGATATGAAAGGAAATGAAGAAATTCTACGAGGTGTGTGGGAGTGTATATGATTTTCCTGCATAGACACCAATGATGAACTGTTTGAGTATTTTTTATGCCGTATTTTGAAGCAGGAAATTGATCTGCGGGTCACTCCAAGTCAAATCACAAAAAAATGATCCGACCACTTAAGATTTGGATGGATTTTGGTAGGTTCATACAGCCAGTCAAGAAAACGGCCGGCCGTAAATTTTTAGCCCTTGGTGACTTCGGAGGTCATAGTAACAGTCACGAAAGGCCACCTGTTTTTCATACATTGCGTGATGGAAATACCCGTAACTCGGCGGCAGATTGTTACAAAAACGTGCAACAGCCGCCATTCGAAACAGAAATGTTTCAGGTTTCATAAATTAGTTCATTTTCATCGGTGACCTCGGGATGACCTTTGACCTCACCAGGTCACATGGAACATTTTTGTTTTCAACCATGTTGCCCACCGTGATCTTCGTGAAAAGGTAGCATACTGTGTCCCCAAGTATCTGCAATAAGTGTGGCAGAAACATTTCCGGGCAAATTGATTTTCCAGATATCTTGACCTGAGTGCTGACAAGTGGCGTTCAAAAAATATGGCCTGCGGCTGTTTTACGAATATTGGTTGATTTCGTGCCTTTCCTTTGTCCGATTGTTCTGCAATATGGTTTGCACAATGTCCTGAGCGCCTACTATACATCAGATTAGTTTTAAATTACCTGACCAGGAAGGTCAAAGGTCATGATACCCCACCGCTAAGCGAACCTATCATCAAGATCTGACATACCAGTTCTTCACATTTTCATGGAACTGAGTCTATCAGCTGTTCTTGGGCCCAAAGCCAACAGAGATAATCCTAGTCGTGCACCAGCGCCTTGGAAGGCCAACCGAGGTCAATGACATCGGTTGACCTTTCACTGCCTTTTCTGACCTTTGATCATTTGCGGATTTTTGGGCACTGATTTCGAATTTCACGTCCATTTTGCAAGCATCGAGCAGTTTGTCTTCATTCCATTTCTTGGATAAAAGTTCATTTTCGGATTACTTTTATTATCTTTTTTTGGCGTGTATCTCAATCATCACTTCTATCTGTTTCTATTCGAAGTTGTCGTTTCATTTGTAGCTATTCCAACATTCAGGGGAGGATGTCATGACAACAAGTCATCGAAAGCTCTACATGGAATCTACGACGTGGAATCTTCGATGCCCGCAAATTCCGATACTTGAACAATACATGCGAAATTCGAAATCAGTGCTCTAAAAACCTATAAATTGTTGGAGGCCAGCAGGTTATCCAAGGTTAATCGAGCTCAGTGGCCTCGGTTCACCTTCAAAAGGCTCCGATGCTCCACTAAGATTGTCTCAATTGGCTTAAAGGACTAAGAACATCCGGTAAACTCACACCCTTGAAAATGTGAATAATGGGTACGGCAGATCTGGATCGCAGGGGTCGACTGGTGGTGGCGTGTCATGACCTTTGACTTTTCTGTTCACGCAATTTAAAATTAAGCTGATGTAAAACACGCACATAGGGCACTGCCAGCGACAAAGCGTAGAACAATCGGACAGATGAAAAACACCAAATCAAACTTCGCCAAACTGGCTCATGGCATAGTTTCAAGCGCCACTTGGTAACACTAAATTCAAGATATCTGAGAACGTTTCAATTTACCCAAATGTTTCTTGCCACGCTTATTGCAGATGCTTAGAAACATATTGTGCTACATTTCTTGCGAAGATCACGGTGGGCATGCACGGTTAACGCTGAAAATGTTCCATGTGGCCTAGTCCAGTCAAAAGTAATCCCGAGGTCACCGGAAAATAGAAAGAATTCTTACGAGAGATGGAACGTGGCTACTTCCAATGGCACGAATGGCACTTTTCCGTGACAATCTGCCACCGAGTTCTGAAGATTTGAATCATGCAATGTCTGTAGAAACTGGCGACCTTTCATGACCTGTAATGCTGACCTAAGAGGTCACCCAGAGTTAAAAATTTGTGGCTGGCCATTATTTCAATAGGTACTATGAGCGTACCAAATTTCATCAAAATCGAAAGGGGTCGGGTCGGTTCTTGTGCGATTTGACTTGGAATAACCCCCGATGAACATGTGACCATGACTGTTCCTTCTTTTCCTTGTCCCTGGCGCCGCCTATGCCAATATCATACAAATAATGTAATATGATTTGCACTTCTTAAGTATAACATGGCAGTAAAAGGCAAAATATGTTTTTACCTTTTATCTGGATTGAGTTTTAAAAAAGAGAAATTTTTCCCTTATCCAAGCCCTGTTAACGCCTATGAGTTTCGAAAAATTCCAGAGATATGGATCAATGGGAAATTTCCCACCTATCAGCTCTCGATTAATGCCAACCGAGTCAAAATCGGTCAAGAAACAGGGAAATTATAAGAAGTAAAAAAATACCCCATTTCTGGCTTTTTGCTCCTTGTTCCTATCCCTTTCAAGATTTTCAAAGCTTCCTAATATAAAATGGTAGTTTGCGTTATGACGAATCGATTGTTTGTTGCGATGGAATAGGACGAGTAGTTATCGAGATCTCAAGGGGGGGCGAATTCGCCCCCTCTCTCATATGGCAATGCTTCCTAGCGCTATGGGTACGGGAAAAGGCTTAAACAAGCTGAAGTTCTGCAATGGTTTCTTGGTGGACAGGGGCAAAATATTTGCGCAAGTCTTATAGGACAAAAAGACTAATTTCACCGTGATCCATAGCTCGGAAGGTACTACCAGTGACAATACTGAGAAGTTTCGTAGAATGAGATTGGCGGAATCCTTGTTGGGAGTCAGGAACAATGTGGTCTGCTCAAAGAACGATGAAAGCTGCTTATAAATAAACGCCCTGTGATCGTTGCCACACGGCGCACAAGTGAAATAGGCCTGAAGTTTGTGGCATATCTTGCATTCTCCCAGACGACTCATGCATGAGCAGAACCACAGAGAGCTTCCATGCACTGGGCCCTATTACAATGACTGGGCTAGTGTTAACCAGACAGAGATAATGTAGGATACTGTACGTAAACATTGCTCCAGCAAATGCGTATTCAGTTCGTCTGGGCCTATCAGTACCAACGATAGCGCTGTCATTGATACTGAACACAATATTGCACAGTTCGCTGACGGTCTGACTGTAAAACAGTCACGGGTCTGACTGTAAAACAGTCCGTTGCTAGGCGCGGCAGGCGAACTGGCAGCTCAGCGGCTGTGGTCCTCACTATGGCGGGTGGTACGGCCTGAGCACACATATTTTCTCAGATTAAACTTTCTTCCTTGTTCATCTCTAAGAAGATCTTTCCCACGTTTTGGCGACGATCAGCAAGGACACACATTTCAAAGGCTGACGCTGTGAAGTGAAACAGACCTTGCCTTGCGCACGAAGAAATCAGTACACCTAAACGATTGGAGTAGAAACGTGTAACAGACATAGCGGTTATGAAAGCAAACATATGCTGAAAATCATCGCAGCGGCAGTATCTTCATAACCCATGACATTTCATACCACTTAATTTCTACCTACCTACTGCCCATAAATCGCTTTCTTTGTGATGCAGGGCTAGTCGCGTACAAAAATATTGTTTTTGCAAGCGGGAAGAACAGATATTAAAGCGTTTCTTTTGGCTCTGTCTGTGTACCAATGCCCGTATATGAAGTCCATTAACTTTTCTAGTACAACATTGTCTGTCTTTCAGGTTTCAGTCACACGTCACTCACACAAAATGGTTTTTATTCAGTTCATGTAATCACATGCTGTTGAACACTACGTGGATAAACATTACTTATACTTCCGAAATTTCATCACAAGTTAAATTAAATAGATCAAAGCCAAACATCAGACACCTAAAAAATGCCTCGAAAAGCAAAGACTAATCAAAAACATTGCTGCAGCTCTCAGTGAAACACCCTCACAAAACCATTCAGAATATGCGAAATGGATGAGCACTGGTTAACCATATTCCCGCGCCCATAACGCTGGTGAGCATATGGGGGGACTTATTCGACCCCCGCTCCCAGATCTCGGGAACTAACCGTCCACTTTGCGTGCAATAAACGGCAATCGATTCCCCATGACGTAACCTGCAATTTTATTAAAAACAATTTTGAAAAACTTGTAAGGCGTGGATACAGGGGCACAAAATTGCACATAACTGCATTTTGCTGCGGTTTGGTCGCAATCTATTTGTAGTCATGCATGTCGTAACGTGGATTTTTCGCAAAAAGTAGGTTGCCGAATTCGGCCGCTGGGTACATTCACAGCCAAAAGAAGTAACGAACGCACGCACAGCAGAACCCCTGGGATCCGTTCTGAAAAAATGGGTCACTTTTCGTTTCCAAAGCGATTTGCGTTCCAGCAAGCTCTACCGACCACCCAAACACATGCCGGCTCGAAATGAGCTTCGTGGCATAGTAAATTCAACAAAAAATCGCATACCAGCGTTCACTGGCAACAGCACGCAACACATCACTTATAGGTGGTCAAAACAAAAAATGGCCATGTTTGACGCTTCTCGTTAAGCATCATAGCAATGGCTTAAAATACGACTTTATGGGATATAACATCTGCAGCTGGCGTATAAACCGTTACGCACAGGACTGTACAACAAAAACACATCTCTTTCGTTGATTTCGGAGTGCATGAGAATAGAATAGTCATCCGATGTCATTAATCCTTGCATTCCCGGGTGTCCGAATCGCCCTTCTCCTACAGGCGGTTCCATTAAACATTAAACACCTCCCTACGATTTCGAAAACCATAAAAGCTACGGAGGTAATAGTGACGCCAGTAAAAAAGTCGTCAATTTTTATGAAGAATGAAAACATATCTATTGACTCTGAGTTAAAAGTTTAGGGTAGTGACGTTAAACAAAGTTATGTCATAACGTCCAAAATTTGTGGGTAATAAAAGGAAATATAACGGCCCTATAAACTGATGTTGAGTAGTGAACAGTTTGAAAGTGCCCGAAACGTTTTTTCGTTGTCAAAAAGTAAGACACGACAAGACGACGAAAAGTAAACATGTGAAACAAACTCTTTACATTGTCTTCAAAGATTTCATGAAATTCTACTGCGTTCCAAGTGAAAAGCGACCTTTGAAATGATATCAGGACATGTCAGGTCACATAAGGTCATGCATGGCATTTCAAAGTTTTCACGAGCATAAACTGAAATGTGCACCAACCATGCCTCACCAGAAGTGAATGGCAAGTGCATTTCATGTCCCTTTTATCGTACATTTGATTTTGCAACCAAGTGATCTTACCTGAGATCACTGACCCCTCACAAACGGTATAATGCATCACTCAAAAAACGTATCAGACCAGATCCAGAAAGTCTCCTGCACGGGGCAATTTCTGGCAGAAAGACCAAAAACGACATTTCAGTACGGTTCACCGGAGGTCAGATTAAACAATTTTCCAAAACGTGGAAAATGTACATTTTGTAGAAAATGAATTCGGGATTAAAACAGCGTTTTCCGCTTGTTTATATCACCTTTTGGAAACCACTGGCACATGCCTAAACCTTCTTGACATGACCTGCATAAAAGTTGTCAGTGGCCTGGCATGATCGCACACTGAAATTTCGTCAAGATGTAAAAACGATTTACTATAAGTTCCTAAAAAATACACGTTCCAATTCTCTTTGTTGCCCACTATTGAAAACTAGTCAGGTCCTAAGGAATCTCTCCCCGGGTGGGCGAAGGTTAAGATGAAATATGAAAAATGCAGCATCAGAATTCATAACATCATACGGTCCTTTTACCCACGTACACACCGAAAAAAAAATAATGAATGGATACCTGGGAAAAAATATTACTGCGTACTCCGCGTCGCTTTTGATTTGAAGACCCAGCTATAAAATCAAAATGCAGGTTGACTCGAAGCTCTGTGCGCCTTTAAGTCCCAATAATTAATCAATCAATTAGTTGTAGACTAGTGAGAATAAAGGGGTTCCGAAACCTCGCTTAACGAAGTAGTTCGAAAGCCGTAGTTTTCGTGCTATTTTCACAGGTAAAAGAAGGACAAGACCAGTAGGGGTAGATCCAGGGACACAGAAATGGAATTTCGGTATGTTCTGAGTAAATCTTATCAGTGACCAGCTGCGCATGCTTGGTTTCTGGCGCCGTTATCGATTCTTGTCATTTTTTCTGCAACCTTTCCTATGTTTCTGCAAAATATAGGAAAGGTTGCCATAGTTCGTTTCAGGTTCCTCCAGTTGTTCCTCCTCCATCCTTCCAGTTTAATGACGACATAATGCATCACACATTGTCCTCCCTATAATGGTTCCGGAGTCCACCAGTGATGACTATGTGAATGCACGATTGAACGCAAATCGTTGATTCTTGTTGAGTCTCATCTGACAGCAATCGTTTGACTAATTTGATTGCTGAGGCAAACCCTCCACCAACATTTCTGATCCCAGAGTGAGCAACTAATGCGCTGAAACACTACCTTTGAGCGGTTCCTGATGTTTTAATGGGAGCCTTTTGGAATTTCAGAATTCAGAATTGCTGACTTCATTCCAGGGTTTCGTTTGAATTCATTCGTAGCAGAACTGAACGGGGAGTTCCTGATTTCTTAGGAAACCCTATCAGGCCATCCAGCAGTATGTAGCTAAAAACCTTAGCCCTTACTGACACTTGTAGTGATAGCGGACTACAAATGGTTGTACCGTTTCATATCAGCATTCTTTAAGATTGTTTTGGGACCAAGCCGGTTGTGTCTTAGGCGGGTTTTACAAAACAGGCCCAAAATTATGCGTATGCAGCACGGTTAAGATCGAGAACCACACCTTTCAGTTTTTCTAGCGAAGAGGAATGTCTATTTGCGGCACTAATTCGCCTAGTTCGTTTTCCTTTGTCTTGCTCATTCTGTAAGAGCGTTTTAGCCACGACGCGCGGCCGATCGTCCGCAGAAGGTGTCATGCGGTGTGCTCAACTCCTCACTGACGTGCTCTGTTGTTTTCAGATGGCTTCTGAGGCGACGGAGCCGGCGGCGAACCTGACGCAAGGCGACACAGACGGGCCCGAATACTGCGGCAGCGGCGTGGCGGCGTTCAGCCAGGGCTACCGCGGCGTCCACGGCTACCTGGCGCTCTGCGTCTGCGTGTTCGGGCTCACCACCAACATCCTCAGCATCGTGGTGCTCACGCGAAAAACGATGGTTTCGCCGACCAACGCCATCCTGGCCGGACTGGCCATCGCCGACATTATGGTGATGGTGATGTACGTGCCGTTCACGCTCAACTACTACCTGCAGGCGTTCGGTGAGGCCAGCTTTAGTTACGGCTGGGCCGTGTTCATGTTGACGTACGTGCACGTCACACAGGTGTTCCACACAGTCTCCATCTGGCTGACGGTGGTGCTGGCCGTGTGGCGGTACCTAGCCATCGGACACCCGTCACTGAACCGCGAGTGGTGCTCCATGAAGAACACTTCTGTTGCTATCGTCTCCGCCTATATTGTCTGTCCCATCCTCTGCATTCCATCCTATCTGACCTTCGCCATCACGCCCAAGGGAAATTCCACCGATCTCTTTGTTGTGGGATTCAGCGAACTCAGCGCAAACAATGACAAGTTTCTGGAGAAGTTCAACTTCTGGATGTACAGCGTGCACGTCAAGCTGCTGCCGTGCATCATCCTGACTATCTTCAGCTTTTGTCTGATTCGGGAGCTGATGAAGGCAAAGAAGCGCAAGGCAGCGCTGCTGCGCAAGATGAGCGGCGGCCAGAACAAGCAGTCGTGCTCGGAGCGACAGGCAGTGCGCACCACTCGCATGCTGCTGGCTGTGTTGCTGCTCTTCTTGATGACCGAGTTCCCGCAGGGCATTCTCTCACTTATGTCTGGCATCTTGGGTAAAGACTTCCTACGGCAATGCTACAACAAACTGGGCGACCTAATGGACATCCTAGCGTTGATCAACTCCTCGATGAATTTCATCTTTTACTGCTCCATGTCCACCCAGTTCCGATCAGCGTTCCAGCACCTGTTCCTGACCAATCGCTGGGTGCCGGTGCCGCTAAAACCTCCATCCACGGCCGAACAGACCGAATGCACCCGGCTCTAGAGCTGGAGGACGGAGGCTGCGGCCGGCCCGGGTGGGCACCGCTGCCGGGCGCACGCGGCTGCTCGGAGCCACGGCAGCCGGCGGCGGTGGCCGGGCTGCTGGGCTGCAGCCTCGGACGGCGAGCCGGAAACAGTGGCTGCCTGTCGCCTGCCGGGCACTGCAGTCGGAGGAGGCGCGCCTACGCAGTGGGGTCGGACCTCGCTCCCGATCGTGCCGACCGGACCGAAACCACAAGACCCGCCGAGCCTGGCCGGCAGCGCAGTAATCGTGCCGACCGGCTGCCACAAGACCCGCCGAGCCCGGCCGGCAGCGCAGTAATCGTGCCGACCGGCTGCCACAAGACCCGTCGAGCCCGGCCGGCAGCGCAGTAATCGTGCCGACCGGCTGCCACAAGACCCGCCGAGCCCGGCCGGCAGCGCAGTGAACCAGACACCTGGGGCAACTGTCCGCGACAGCAGTCTGCCTTCTCAATAACTCGGGCGGTGCGGCAGTGCCGCTGCTTGGCCGCGAATACGAAGCGATCGGAAGTTGCGAATGCCTGGTATTCGTCGATGTGGTCTGGGCTTTACCGCTGTTGTGTCGTGCAGATGTCTGAAATGGTTGACTTGCGCCGGTTGTGGATTTATGTGCTCGTGTCCAGCAGGGTACTGTAACATACTTTTAGAGACGTGCTTTTAAGACGTATTCATTTCCTTGTGACATCGGAGTGTCGTTTTGATGTGTTGAATAAGGTCTTATCACGTGCGATCCTGTTCGTTGGATTGGCCGTGCTGACACTGTGCGTTGACTGAACTGAGTCGTACTACGTCATTACCTCGGACGTAAAGTTGGGCACTTTGGAATCTTTTGCAGAAGTCGTATGCAATGGTACCTCCATCATAATGAGCCCGTGCGAGGTAACATTTGCATAGGAAAACTGCTGTCTCCATTTCGAGCATGTGAATCAGTTTTGTTTCTTGCCAGAGCTGGATGAACATCCTCCGTTGCGTTGTAACCTGCTGGCATTTTGGTTGTCTGTCCGCTGTTAGCTAAGTGGACACAGTCATAAAAAGAATCTAATGAAGCTCAAAATAACCGGTGCAGATTTCACGACCTTTGTTCGGTGGACTTTGAAGAAAATATTGTTGATGGACACTGCAAGTTTCTATCCTATGTGCCCCTTGAAAGCTCTGCTTGCCTTGTCCTTTTCTCCGTTTGTCTGTCTGTCTCTGTCTGTCTCTCTCTCTCTCTCTCTCTCTCTCTCTCTCTCGTGTTCCTCTCTCAGGACGAGAATCGTGAAAATGATAAACAGTAGAAGTTTCGGTTTAGTGGGCATGTCGCTGTTGTTTTTTCGCAGTGTTTCGTACAACTCGATGGGGTCCGAGTCACATTAAATATCCTCCTTGTCACGACCTAATACTGGTGTCGTGGCGTCATGTAATTAATTCTATGTTGCATTTCAATAACGTATAGTCATGCGGGTTGTTTTTACGCAGATTAACCGGACTTGTCTTCATTTGCATCCGTCAGATGTAATACTGTTCTGAGGACCTGCAGTCTGGATATGTACATGTGATAGAGCTTCACTTGATGTGAGATGTAATGTTTGAAACATCACCTTGTGTGTGATGGTACCGTGAGTGATAGCTAAAAAGAGTCGGCAACATCATTCGCGTTGGCCGTGACACAATATACTACACGTACAACTGTAAGTGTGTACACAACAACTGTAAGTTCAGCACCTCTTGCAGTGTTTTGAACCATACCCGCATTTTCCGAAAATCGTCGCGTTGTGAAAATCGATCCGCTCCTGTATCGGTGCTTCCATAGTCGGCCCGAAACCAATCTTGCAATTATTAAGACGCATTTGTGACGTGTTCTGGCAACAGAAAATCTGCATTTACTTCCAATCGTCTTGACTATCCACGACCCGACTGCATTAGCCACCTATTCACGTTCAGCAATGGTCTCGTCTGCCTCCATTCCTAGCTCTTGTGTAATATGAGATCATGTTATTTCGAATTGCCATAGCGTTTATTGTGCTTTAATGCGCCATCCTCGACGTGCAGCAGTGCCAAAATGAATGACCTGACAAGCAGCCAGTCTGTGGCTGTTGTTGGGGCTTAGTGCTGGATGAGTGACGACATGCCTCCAAAGCCTCCATCGCGAGCGTTTATCAACTTTTTGAACACTGAGTGCTTGCGGGAAGTACTCCTAAAGTTTGTTCGATTTTGACCGAACTGTGTTCAGAAACAGGCGTTCAGACGGAGGAAGCAATTCGAAAAATTGTGGAACACAAAATTTGGCGCCGACAGCAGTCGTTTGTCACAGGTCGGAGACGAAAAATGTTAATTTACTATGAATGTGAATGAACCCGACAGCACCTTAACATGCTACTGACTTATAAATGCGGTTTCCATGTCGGGTATGAAAGAGAATTGTTGTTACGTCGATGTGAGTGTGCGCAAGAACATTAGGATAAGAATTCAAATTACACTAGCCCTTCCATATGGCTTAATTAAAGCGATATTCACGGTCGTCCTCAGACGCCTGGTTTGTTCAAATCGCAGTTCAAAATGTAGTACCGACCCCATCGAGTCTCTCTCAGCCGTCACTGCATCAATGCGGCGCGATGATCCAGGAAGGAGTGCTTAGCCCTCACAGTTACTGGGGATCGGTGCAACCTTTGAGGCTTCTTAGAAGACTATCTTACTAAAACCGCTGCGATCAAAATTTTGCATTTCTGAGTCTGGGATCTTTTACAAACTCTTTGAAAACTTGAGGTCAATGGCACTTACTGGTGCCAAGCTTATTTGCAATGGTCACATACAACTTGCCATGACAGAATTGCAGGTCAGCCTGTTTCCTGGGGGCATGTCATGGCCAAATCATAATGTGGTTACATTGGCCATCAAACAGCAAACGTCTTACATCTTTTAAGGTGCCTAGTCTTTTACAGTCTAATGTGTCAGCGCTATCCATCTTGTCACTGGCCTCCGTGCTTGGGTCCTCACCTGTGGACAAGATAGTATTTGGTCAAAATTATGGGCTGAGTTGGCTTACATTTTTCCTGTTTGATTGGCTTCGAAGAGGTCAAGAGGTAACCGGAAGCGCTATGTGCAGAGTAACAGAAGTTTCAGCCCCTATTCAGTCGTTCTGGCCCCTCTACAGCAAGCGCTCTGCACGTTGCGCCACATAAGATCGAGTGGAAACCGGGATCCAGCGACGCGATTCCCTCTCGGGTCATCTGCAGGGTAACTGTGCAACAGTCACCCAGGGCATTGCAGTGTGGGCAAAAGACCGACGCACACATTACTCTTGTACCGTTCTGCTATTGTGTCAGGATTGGCAATGGCTGGAGGGGGAGGGGATATGTTAAGCCCCTCCCCCCTGTACTGACAAAGGTCACCAGATGGTGAATGCTGACGAGGGCTAATGGTCAGGTGCAACTATTCAAACTTTTTTTGTTTCACTCACATTGTCCCTGCAGACTGTGCCTAATGACACCACTGTTCAAATTTGCGGCCGACCTCGCAGAAGAAATACGGTGTAAGCGAACCTGGACAACTAAACTAACAATGGAAAACTTGGGGACAGGTATTGTGAAATTGACATGGCATACACATGGCAGATATGTGGAGGACAAGGATATCCATATATACAGGAAAAAACACTCCCACTTATTTCTCACTATGTTAATGGAATTCGCGGCCTTTTGCTTCCACAGAGTAATCAGGTCGCAGCAAGGCTTCGAAACTTCCTCGCACCTTGCGTGCTTTTTTAAGGAAGATTGTTGTTCACAAATGTCTTATTGCACTACGTTATCTGCGAACAGAGCCATTTTCTTACATCTCAGCTAACGGAAAATGTCAACATATTTTGTCACTAAACCAAAAACTTAACCGCAGGGAAAAGAGAATCAAATTATATCTTCTCTGGGAAAAACAGATCTACTTTGCAAAATTTTCCTTGCATATAGAGCGACTTCTTGCGCTTTTCTTATCTGTGGTTATTTGGGGCTTCTTTGGTCAAAACATAACAAAAGAAATGGAATTACAAAATGCAATTAAAGGGCACGTTGGAAGTCCAACTTTCAACATATTTGCTTGTAACATTCGTAGTACCCATGACGTACTTAACCTACTCATTAAATATTTCAGCTTGCATGTCACCTATCCTTTGCAGCTGTCTCAAACGACCCTTAATCGCTGAACGTCGTTCTGTCGTCATTGTCTTGCGATCGATTGCCTTTCGTTTCGTCGAAAAATGCACGTGTCCAATAAACGTTCTGATCACTCTGGCTTCATTCTGGAATGCGTGGACGGCTTCGTTTACCGCATAAGACCATGCTCACACCTCAGTGGACAACAGCATAACGAATCACGGTACGGTCATGACGCGGTGGCTTTGAAGTGGACACATGAAGGCGGGAATGCGAAAACAATGTGGGCGTAGGACAGGCAACCACCTATCACCTACAACGGGCGCGTTTTTAACGTCTGTCATATCATCTTCCGCACGGCATAAAACCCTTTAAAATCTGCGCATGTCACTCCCCTTCCGCCTCATAACAATCGTGCCCCAAGCTTTTCACATCGGCTGCCTAAGCACCGAACACCGGCCGTGGCCGTAACGTAAGCTCTTGGCATGTGATGGGAAGATATGTTCACGGTGGAAAAGGTTTTTGTTTAACGGCCTAACATAGGAGGAATAAAACAGGGGAAACTGTATGGAAAAAAGATGTATTAATTGCTCTTGTCCCTGTGGTAACGCAAGGTGTGTTTGCACAGAAAACAAGCAGCATATTTCAAAAGGTCATACCAGGTGAACTTGGATGACATGGCATCACGTTACCCTTCACATTACTGTAGATAAACGTTCCAGGACTATACACCAATCACGTTCGGTTGCGTCCCAAGCATTCGGTGTAAAACGCGACCTGGCCTCAGGTTACAGGTAAGCAGATGAAAAAAACTGGTTACTGGACATCAGAAGCATCAGCAGCAGCAGAGATACAACAGACAGCAGACCTCAGACAGCGGCAGTTAGCAATAAAGCTTCAAAAGCGTCAAACTACATCCACGATCTTAACGGCGAACAGACGACATTCAGAAAGTTTACGTAACTTGAGGAAGATGACCTTGAACTTAACGAATACTTCGAGAAAGCACAATGGTTGCATCTGTTATGTCATGTCAATGCCAGAAGCTTCATGATGCCAACCGAAACATTTCACAACATATTATGCTGCCTGTAGCAGTGGAGGAGGGTCGTATTTGATAACGGGGGGAAGAAATATTGAAAAATTTCTTCATCCTGAGAGGCCCTTTTCTGAAGAGACATCTGCGCTCAAAAAGCCTACGCTCTGCGAAATATTCCGCATGGTGCGGCGGGGTCTGTTTCAGCATGTCCTCACCGAATGTTTAATTTTTCTTGTACTCTGCCGCGTCAACTTTCCATTCATTTTTTCACCCCGAATTGGTCAACAGTCCGAACAGTCAACAGTCAGCAGTGGTCGGTTGGCTGCCATCTAAAACAACATTCAACGCCAAACACGCCCAGAATTCCCCGACACTGCATATGAGATACCACTGTTTTAAAGCGGACGGGGTGACGCTCCGGATTTTGACGTATGCTTTGCGTAGCATTGCAACCCATTTTTATCAAATGAATGCATTTGTGCAGAAGCTCACTTAAGCCACACTGGTCTTTTTTTATTGAGCTCACATGATTCCCATACCAGTCGAGAGCGTCAAATATTATGATTAGAGTTTTGCAAACTGACTGAGACGAGGTGTTAATATTACGGATGGAGGATTTTTTCCGACTATCGCATCGTCTTGTATTTTATCGTTTGCACAACGTTTCGGCCAGTGTGTTCTCCGACCGACGTTCGGCGCATCAGTACGTCCTCCTTAACCCTATTCCCGGAGGGCTAGACGGTATGGTCGATTCCCGGCAGGGGGGGGCGGATTCGGCCCCCCCAGATCTCGAGAACAACACATCTGATTTCACCGCAACAAACGGCAATCGATTGGCCATGACGTGATCTACATTTTTATAGAAAAAAATGACCAAAATTTTTAAAAGGTGTGGATACAGGGGGTCAAAATGTCAAAATGGGGGTATTTTTGGACTTCTTGTAACTCCGTTGTTTATCGACCGGTTTCTATGAAACTGGCACGAATCGAGAGATTATGGATAGGGCTTTTACCATTGGTACACACACTTGAAATTTCGAGAAAATTCATTGACGTTCACAGGGTTTCAAAAATAGAAGGATTAGTTCCTTAACAAATGATGAACAAAAAAGGCAAAAACACTTTTTTGACTTCTGCTTGTCACGTTATGCTAAAGAAGTACAAATCGCATTACAATGTTTGTATAATGTTAGCATAGGCGGTGCCAGGGACACGAAAAAGGGGGAACTGTCATTGCCACACGTTCTTCAGATCAACTTGTGACCTTTGACCTTAAATGACTTCCAGTGACCTTGGAGTCACTTGGAATGATCTCGTATGCATTTAAGATTATCTGTAAACGTTTTCAATCATTTTAATTAACTCTATTTCAAAAAAATCATTTTATGGCTATTGCGATATAGGGTACGCGCACTGGCATTTTAGGTCATAGCTCCGTGACCCGACCTGATATCAAGCTGAAACTTGATACACAAGTAGAGGGCACCTTTTTACGTCATATATCTTCCGGGTTTGGCATTTAAAAAAACAGCACAAAAATTATTCCAAAAAACAAATTTTGGCTTTTGACCTTGACCTGATCTTATAAAGTGACGAACAAAATTATATCTGCACATTGCCCAACTACTTAGCTATTCATCCATATAAAGTTTTAACTTCTATCTTAAAAACGCTGCTTTTGACAGTCGTTTTGCTTTTCCCCTCAACATGGCCAAAATGGCCTGAGGTACCTCCCAAAAACGTTGCCTGGCTCCGCCCCTGAGGAAAATGGAATTTTGAAATTTTGTCACGGCACGTAGACAGAATAGCTAGGAAAAGTCACCAAGTTTTGTGAAGCCGCGTCAAAAAGCCTAGAATTAGCAAGCAAAAAACACGAGGGGGGCGAATTCAGCCCCCCTGCCGGGAATAGGGTTCATAGCGCCGTGTTAAGCGTGCTGGGCTCAGAATCAGAAAGCCCCTGGTTTGAATCCCCAAAACACCGCAAGGCTTTCGAGGTTAGTTTCGCATGGCTAGTAGGCAAAAACCCGCCGGTCATTCTCAGGACCGACTGACATCTAACAAAGCGGCACCTGGCGGCAGCTGAGATCCAATTGGTTTTAACTGGTCCCTGTCAGGCTGGTCCTCCTCAGGACCAATTAACACCACGCGCTTCTTTAGCCATCGTCACGTGCTACATTGTCAGGTTTTAACTGGTCCTGAGAGTGACAGACTAGTCTAAAGCTATCAGCCATGCATGCATCGCAGCCTCGAAGGTCTTGAGTTATTTTTGGGATTCAAACCAGGAACCTTCCGATCCTACACCCAGCACGCTAACCACTGAGCTAGCGAAGACGTATTGATGGAGGTTAGAAGTCCCTCTTATTCAGATGTCTACTTTTGGCTTAGTGGTGGGTTTGCTAGCCAGTGCCATATGTGCCACTTCTTTTATCTTCCTCACTTTCCAGTGTGACTCTCTGTCGATGACGGCTGTTTCATTCCATGCTGGTAGGTGGTTTCCTTCCCACCATGTGTGCTCTGCCATACCAGACTTCAGCGCCTCATCCCAGATGGTTGTCCTGTGCTTTTCCAGTCTGACGGGCAGAGAACGCTTTATTTCTTCCGTTGTGCGATCTGCCATAACTGCATGGCATGTTATCTACACAGTTTTTTGTGTGGTTCTTAGGTGCTGGTGGTCTGTCGGCGAGCGTTCTGAGGAGCGTGGAGGTGCTTCTGAAGACCGTACTGATGCAGAAACGTCCACAGATTCTTCAGATCTTCTTTGACGCTCCCCTGTCAGAGAAGATCCTTCTAGTGATACCGTTGCAGTTGGTTTTCCCTTTGACTGGCCTGGTTGTTTGGCATGTTCTTTGGGCTTCCGGTTTATGAAGTCTTCCGGGTTCCCGTTCCTACAATACGGTTGACTGCTTGGGCGTAATCTCTGCGAGGGCTGCAGACATGTCCTCCGCAGTTTTCCAGAAATTGTGATTTGTCTCCCCTAATTTGCAACGTTCCAAATAGGTGGCTACCATAGGAAACAGAATTCCTTGAACTCTGAATCCAACAAAAGGGATTTCAAACGTAGTTTGTCATGTAACTCCCGAAACAGGCGATTCTTATCCCTGCATCACTTATTCTTGGTAGATTACAGTCAGTTTGTCCCCTTCCCTCCTAAATTCCTGAACCATGGCTACACCCATGGTTGACTGCAGCATTAGACAGCGGTTGGCCGTAGTAGGCTGCGTCGTTAGTCACTGAGAACGATGCGAGTCTAATATTTTGGTTCGAGGTGTTTTAAATTATGCCAGCATAGGTCGCTTAGAGGCAAAAATGATCTCAAACCTGCGCAAAACGAAAAAGACAATAGAGACTATTGCGCCACCTTAGCGATCGCCGTAACAACTTACCTAGGGAAAACAAAACCATGTTTGCATCGTATTTTGGGTCCAAAAAAATGCGCTAAATAAGGCTGCATGGTGTCTCTTTGTGCATCCTAGATGATAATCCGCATTACATTACGACAAGCCGTCTTCTGCACTTCCTCGCGCGTGCAACAAGTGTTCTTTCTTAACGGAATTTCTCGTGTTTAGCATCGTTGCGACAGACAAGCCAGCTATGTCGCCTTCGGGCATTTCACTTTTTTTACACACCTTAACTTACTTTCACTGAAACACGTATGCTTTTATTTGAACAAACCTTTTTCGGACCATGCACCGCCGCAACAGCCGAGCTAGCTCAGGGATGTCGTTTTGTGTAAATGATTGGGGATTGAGCCGAGGGCCCGACAAGCTAGCCTGCCTCCAAATATAGGTTTTTCAGCGGATTTAGCCCACTTTATTTTGACCAACGAAAAATAAGCCTTTTTGTTGCTATTAACCGAATGAAAAATTCATATATCCCCTCGTAGATACATACATATATACACATACATACATATATACATATATATATATATATATATATATATATATATATATACATATATATATATATATATAGGCAGATACATACATACATACATACAACATAGATAGATAGATAGATAGAAGATATATAGATAATAGATAGACAGATGGGCAGACTGATAGATGGGTAGACAGACAGATACAGACGGACGGACGGACGGACGGACGGACGGACGGACGGACGGACGGACGGACGGACAGACAGACAGATAGACAGACAGACAGACAGACAGACAGACAGACAGACTCACTGGCTCATTGGCTTTTAGATTTAGACATACACGATATGTCTATATTTCTTTTATCACTCTCTTGTACTGGAATTGGTGATTCTTGCTTTTCTCTTTATTCAGACAGCCTTTTTGTTACATACATCTGTGATTTCAGATTTGTCGTCATGCAAAAAAACGTTGTTAGGGCTCAGAGGAACATTGATTGGCCCCTAGCACTTGGAGGCCTTCAGAAACCGATGTCCCTCAACCAGGCACGTAGCCAGGATTCTCCTCAGGGGCGGAATGTCAAATTTTGTCATATGCCACAGGCATATGACAAAATTTTCAAGAAAAGGTGACAATTTTAGGCAACTTATTTTATACTTAATGTACAGGAAAACATGTTTGTTTTTGCAACATATATATGATCACTATTACGTATTCATGCGAAATCGCTATGTATTTAGTGTAGACCGCTTGGCTCAGGGGGGACCATGGCCCCCATGGCCCCCCTTGGCTACGTCCCTGTCCTCAACAGTGCCTCCGTCCCATCATAAAATCCTTCACAAAGATTTTCTTTTTTCTTTTCTAAATGATTTAGGTCATTATACCTCATTAAATACTGTCCGCCTATCTCTTATCCATTTCGGTTATTCTTTTCGTTATTACTGCCTATTTCCCTTATTAAAACCGACAGAAAATGTTGGGGGCCTAAATCAACATGGGGAGAATCAACAATGGGGACAGGACCCTCACAAAAACCCAAAACAGAGGGGAAATCGACACCTCTGAGCTAGCTATGTCGCTCCCGGACGTTACATTATTTCACTTTCGAGTCATTGCGTCATGAAAAGTGAAATCCCCTTTGCTGGAAAACCAGGCATCATGCTTCAGTTGGGCACAGATAAAACCGTGCCGTTCATCTTCACCAACGACAGGACTGGAAGCCTCTGTCGCTATCTTTACTGCCCGTTCCACGCCATAATGTAGTAAAATTTGAAAACAGTAAAAATTTTCCTTCTCCAGAAGAGACTTTCGGATGTCATGAAGTTCAGTTTGACCGTTTTGTGAGGGAAGGCTCGGTGACCAGCTCTCTGTCCCAGCTGAAGAGCTCTGTGCACTTCAGAGCAGCGACGTCGACGTCTGAAACCGATATGGCCGAACCCCATTCTTCGACTCTCCCCGGCAACTCCTAATGCGCTGGACAATCTCAGCTCTGCTTCCGGGGTCATCATCAGCGGCCATCACCTAGAGAACATTCCTTGGCAGGCACCAGTAACCGCTTCTCTGCATGGTTGGTTGGTCTGGCATTTGGTGCGGGACAGACCTCAACAGTTCCAGACATTTTGACATGACATTTTGGAACCTTTGGTGCAATGGCCGTTCTGCGTAGTGCCAAACCGGATCGGTACACAATGCCGCATCAGGTACGTTACGATGACAAACAGCTGTTTTCTAGGAGCGTCAGTGGAAATGTTAGTACGACTGCGTTTTTTCACTGCGTCGATTTTACTTTTTTCTGTTCAACTTGGACCTTCTCATGCATTTTTTTTTGGTCTGCTGGTACTTTCTGTAACATTTTGCGATTTTCTCCAGCATGATCCCTTGCCAGACTATTTGGGTGCCCTCTTTTTCCCAGTTGTTCATCACCTCAGCGACATTGGGCTTAAATACGAACTTCAAAAACTCTTCCGTTTTCGTTTTCTCACTTACGATTTGTTTGTTTCCATAAATCGTCAATTGTACACAGTTCATTAAGTCTCTGTTTGCCGTTAGCTGATTCCTCGCAAATGAGCTTGGCTGACCCAGTGCAAAATGTCCAGTTTTGCTTCGCTCCGATGCCGTCTTGACACGCACAGGAACACATGTGGGCGTCAAAAATCTCTCACCGGCGAATCAAGTGCATCCGTCTCCGCCGTACGCCAGTTCACACCTGGATCTCTTCAGCAGTATTTTTTATCTTCAGTCAAATGCTCATTCAGTCGGTTAACCTGCGCATTAGTAGATGCCCCAGCCACTTTCGCATTGGTGAGGGTTTCTAAAACTTCCTTTATCGGAATTGCTGGAACTGGTCTAGCGATTCCGACCAGCGGATTATATCTAATCCGCTGGTCGGAACTGCATGAAATCTGGCACAAATCATCACGATATTTTAGTTGACCAGCGTGACGGTTTAATGACGATATTTGGAGTAGGATTTGAGTTACTCAGGTTATCGAGGATTTGAACGCCTTTGTTTCGACGCCTCGGCCATCAGCGTAATGCAGCGCACTGCCAGAGCTGGGAGGCGTTCACCGTCCCCCGTCCGGCAACATCAGCGTAATGCAGCGCACTGCCAGAGTTGGGAGGCGTTCACCGTCTCCCGTCGGGCAACATCAGCGTAATGCAGCATACTGCCAGAGCTGGGAGGCGTTCACCGTCTCCCGTCCGGCAACATCAGAGTAATGCAGCATACTGCCAGAGCTGGGAGGCGTTCACCGTTTCCCGTCCGGCAACATCAGCGTAATGCAGCGCACTGCCAGAGCTGGGAGGCGTTCACCGTCTCCCGTCCAGCAACATCAGCGTAATGCAGCGCACTGCCAGAGTTGGGAGGCGTTCACCGTCTCCCGTCCAGCAACATTAACGTAATGCAGCGTACTGCCAGAGCTGGGAGGCGTTCACCGTTTCCCGTCGGGCAACATCATCGTAATGCAACATACTGCCAGAGCTGGGAGGCGTTCACCGTCTCCCGTCGGGCAACATCAGCGTAATGCAGCATACTGCCAGAGCTGGGAGGCGTTCACCGTCTCCCGTCGGGCAACATCAGCGTAATGCAGCATACTGCCAGAGCTGGGAGGCGTTCACCGTCTCCCGTCCGGCAACATCAGCGTAATGCAGCATACTGCCAGAGCTGGGAGGCGTTCACCGTCTCCCGTCCAGCAACATTCGCGGAATGCTCGAAGTCTCCATGCGGGGCACAATAAATCCAACACTGATCCCGGACCACGGCTGACCGATACGGCCAGAAGTACCGCCCCAGCCGAGTCTAAGCTGTGAAAGGGCAGAATTTGCTGGAAGAAGCGCATTCCGAGATGATATGCCTTTATCTTTCGAGCACCGCTGCGAATGACGTCAAAGGCCGTTCAAAATTGCATTCCTGACTGCTGCTGAGCCCGCGGGGCCGGACGTCTGCAGTGATGAAAGAACCGGTGCGATTGCGCAAAACCAAGCCTTATAAGCCGGCAACAATGACCAATAATGGAATAAACGCTTAGCAACGCACCGTGACTGTCATCGGCGACTGGATGACGACAAAAAAGGATCGATCCGACTGGGGATGAGTCCGTGCTAAGCATGGCTTGTCGCACCGAGTCAGAAAATTCAGTAGCAACGGAAAGCCAGGGTTGCATCACAAGCATTTTCTGCATCGTATCTGTTTTCCACACTGTTCTGGACCAGGAGTTTATACCATAGGCAAAAACTGCACGGACTCCATTTACACATCATTAAAATAAGAAACAGACTCACGTGAAAAACATGGAAATGAACCACCATCATGATAGGAGAGTTTTCAAAGTCAGCAGGGCCAGGCATGTTTGGGTAGTTTTTCATGCTAACGGGTTCGCCATGGGAAATGAGCCAATATCTGAAGTCATGCTGCGAGCACATTTGTTACCGTATGAGCATTAAATTTGGCAGAAGTGTAGTCATAGATGTCTGGTCACTCACCTGGTCACGCGCACCAGCATTTTCCGCGGCATTTCTGGGTCCAGCGCAGCGATCACCTGGCATATCTTACGCTTCAGAGCGAGGTCAGATGTTGCATACCAGCCTCCCTGATACACGTTCTGTTTGATGATGTCCCATACATTCTCAGCAGGACGTAGCTGAGGCATACAGACGTTATTGTTGTCACGCGTCACATACGGCACTCTGTCCTCTTCCAGCAACTCGAGGGTTTTCTTGGCATAACGAGCGCTGGCCAAATCTGGCCAAAACAGCACATTCCTGTGGGGATGGTTCTCATTCAAAAATGGGAGCACATCTCTTACGTACTTCACACGGTACACGTTACCATCAACATTACCCCTACTCGGTATGATAACCGGACGTGTCACACCCCTTGGAAAGATGGCGAACCACACGAGAAGTTGACGGGGAACTTGCTTGCTGGCCTTATTTGTACTTGTGCTGGACAGTTTCCATCAGGCCCATCATAGTATCCGAGCTTCTGCTGGCTTATGGCTTCCGTGGTAGGTAAAGTAACTTGCGTCGTCCATGACGATATCGCATTGTTCTCAATTTGACTTGCGTCCACGCGACAGTTTCCGGATGCGGGTCTTTTGGGTGACCCGAGGTGCCTTCTTGCTTTTTCGGTAATGAACTCTGTTTTCTGCCAAAATTTCTCTTACGTGAGCTCTCGAGATTCGAAACCTACCAGCCAAAACGCGCTGTGACATCCCTCATTTTCCAACTGCAGCTCGAATCAGCACGCGCTGTCTTTTCATGCTCATTTTGGTTGGTTGGTGGTGACTGCCAGCATGAGAAGTATTTCCACGACTCCTGAGGGTTGCCAGTGTTCTGTTAACAGTCGCTCGCGGGATCCCAAGGGTTCACAATGCCTCCAAATAAATTATCTGAGCCGTCCCGGGTTCTCTTGGGCAAGTATCGCGACAGTCTCACGGGCACATTGCTTTGACACTGGCTCCAGGACTGCAAATAAACTGCAATTCCTCACAATTTTGGATGGTTTTGAAACCAGCAATGGGTAGAATGCACGTGCCAAATGCCAGTGGTGAGACCCGTAATGTCCAAGGAATAAACATACTTAAAAATGTCCCATTTCTCAGTGCCCATGCGTTACACCACAGGGCTAATGCTAAAATTCGTACGGCCGCTGCCAAGTTCGTGCGGCCAAAGCCCTATGGGCTGCTTTACACATGCAGTCAGCTAATCTTTTCCGCCTTTGCCATGCAAACAAGATATACGATTTTCGCCGGAACGCGTCCTCCATAGGTCGCCGTGTTAAACCGATTAGTTTCGAAACTCGCCGCTTCGGCGCTGACGGCAGATGTCCAGCGGCTGACCGTATCGAAGACCCGTAAAACGCGCATTTTAAGGAAAACAATCTCCCATAATTTGCACAATCAAAATGTATCTAACATTAATTCTGAGCGAACATATTTCCCTATTTTTACTGCCCACGTTACTGAAGACGGCTTGTGCTGGTTAAAGTCACAAGGTCATGGTGTCGAAAACTAAAAAAGGGAAGATCTCGAGTGAGAAAAGCATTGTTTGGATCCAGAGACGGAACTCTGGAGAAAATGATGGGGGAGGCAAGTGCTAATTTCGACGAATGCTGATGTTTCTGAGACCATTATTTCCACGCATCACCTTAAACCTAATTAAAACGATAAAAAGATGGAATATGAAATAAAACCTAATAAGTTAAAACTCTCAACTTATTAGGAGCGGGGCCGACCCCACAAAAAACAAAGCTCCAGTCATGGCTGGATCATTAAAATTTCAATGTGTCAGTTGTTGCGATAAGGATTCATTTGTCACAAGTTGCAGGACACCTAACGGAGCCGTATCGTGAACTCCCAAAAATACCTAAGGTTATATATAGCTTGGTGACCGTTGCCCGGACCGGGATGAAATGGGCACAGTTTGCTTCGGAGCATCAGATAACCGACTGAGGTCAGATTAACATCAGAGAATGACTGATGGGGGCGTTGCTCCGCGGCCCATCTGCCATGGTCGTGCCCCCAGCTGTCAGATCCCGACTATCCGACGCCGAGGGTGGTCTATGTCAATCGTTGTGCTTGGACAGCATCGCTGCAGAGGGAGGGAGTTCAGCTACATTGGCTAAATAGCAGCAAGATGCAAAAAAGGTTAATGGAGAACAGAGTTAAGCCGTGCGCTACTGAACGGGCAAGGTGTATCCCACTGCCGCTGTTTGATTGCTGGATGTGGCGGGAGAATCGTCGTTCAAACTCACCTGTCAGGCATCCCCCGCCTCGGCAGGCCGTCCCCAGAGGCCGAACACCAATAGAAAACGAGGCAGATCACGTGCCGGCCACATGACCGAACGCGTCCCAGGCCACACCGTGCGGAAGAATCCTATACGGATTGCAATTCTATATTGATTCCACATTACGCAACAAACCGATGTGTTCAGCCGGTTCATGGCTGTGATCAAAATACGTAGACAAACGAGGCCTGTCTCAACTGCCCACGTCTCATTATTCTGAACTGTCATTATTGCGGCCACGTCGGTGAGCCCACCTTGATGCTTACCGACATGGCCGCAGGAGTCCCCTAATTTTCTTCACAGAACTTTACCAGTGGATTGTGGCTAGCCACGAGTATAAGTAAAACCTGCCATTTCCGGTACATTTGAAGATCACAAAGTACATAAGCAATTGAGCTTAAAAGTGGTTTCTGAGTAGAAACCATTTCAGAAAAAGAAAACTCAACACACAATGTGTTCGATGACTCGGGGTAAAACATGCTACGGTTGCGGTCGCCTGCATAGTTTCAGCCATGTACTGCATAATTCAGATCCATCATACTTACATCTTTTGGGACAGCCTCGGAGAGTCGGAATAAAAATGAACCAAGTTGTGATCACTAACGCATAGTAGTCCTCAGTGGATAGTACCACTGTGTTTGAACCATCCGTATCGGTAAAAATGGATACATTTTCCTCCAGGACAACATTTTAGTGTTTTGGGAACGGTCTGGGCGAAACGTCGGAAGAGCTATTGTCGGTATTGCCTACATGGGCTGCGACCTGACAGCAGCACGGGCAGCGCAGATGGCTGGCGCACACAAGCCGGCTCAGAATCTGATGGCCGAAGGTTACAGTTTGGAACTTGGGCACGGAGTCAGCCAGCACCAAGTCGGCAGTGTTGAAGCCACCCACTGTGGTGCTGCGGTAGTTTCCTTAACTCGCCCCCGACTAAGGGGGGGGGCGGTTGACCGCTCCCGCTGAGGTTTTTCTATGATTGCGAGAGAACGAACAAACGCAGCGCCACGAAACCTCGTATACCTTTTGCTTGATCGCTTTTATACCTTGTGTCAAAGTTTTGACCTCAGATCAAGTCGGGTGTCTGACCTAGGTCAGGTAAAACGGACTTGGGTCCAAAAAGTTTAGCGCCCTGTGACTGTTTTTGGAAAACAAGATATCACAATAATACTTTCAGGGATTAGAGATCTTGACATATGCAAGAAATCTGCTATCTCAGATTTTCGGAATTCCCTGGGCCATTGACCAAAGGTCGAGCCCATTTTTAAGACATATGGTCTTTTTTGGAAATTGGCGGAATTTTTCATAACATTTTTGGTGTGGAGTGATACAGACATCTAGCTGCCGTCAATGGACAAGGTATCAATGACTTCCAACCATTGATCTGAGGTCAGGTCACAAATAACTGTTGTGAACCAAAATGTTCCACCGTCAAAATCAGCGATGAATTACACAGAACGGGTAGAAAATGGCAGAGCTGACTTGCACAGACGCAATTAATACCAAGAACCTCAAAGTCCGAAAAAAAATTGCATGTTTTGGATATAAACAGGCTATAAACAGACTATCGCGAATAAAGCCCCGCCAATTGTATAGATTGGTAACTAACAAATTTTTTCCAAAATTTAAGCACGAGAAACCATGACAAGAACCACTAAGATCAATAAAATTTGCATGGATAGGCTTAAGTTGCGAAAATAAAGGAGCGCTAAAATTAGTTCCCGTTAATTTCTTACTACGTACGGCTGCGGCGCCCACCGACAGCCGGCGTGAAAATTGGCGTGACTTCAACTCAACGTTTCGGCGTATATATTGAACAAATCTGGGAAATTAGACATGTATCACCATCTGCGAACCTTTATCTGTGCGCTGGTGCCTTTATCTATGCGTTATTAGTCACAGCCCTTGAGATTCAGGCCGTTTCTCGGTCTCATGCAGTCGGCTATGAGAAAACATATCTAGGACGTAAATGGCTTACATATTATCCAAAATTAAAGATGAGATCAGTTTCGAGCTGTACTTGTCACGACATTTCCAACGGTGTGCTTATTTTTATTGCACGACCAACCGTTCGTGAGTTAGAGGGGCTTTCAACCGCCTCCCCCCAGTCGGGCGTGATCGCCGCCGACCCACGGTTGAGCGTGGGTTAAGCAGTAAAAGTGGCCCATTTACCCGACGGTTTGTTCTGTACAAAAAGACGGCTAGGATACCGGTTTGATTCAAGCGGGGTGAAACGTTTTCCTGTCAGTATGACACACCCTGCCGGTTAGCTCCCGGCAGCACCACTAATTGTCATCACGAGGCATGTTGGTTGAAATAACACTCCGATAAAGTGTTAGTTAGAAGACAGCACGTCTCCGGTTCTTTCAGTCACGTGCCACTCCATCAGTGGAAATTGTTTCGAAAACTGCTGTAGCAAAGGTCAGCCCGGTCAGTCCCATATACTCATATACTCAGTTTTTGCCCTCCCCCATTATCTTCTCACCTAATTTCGATTACTTTTTCCGATTGTTATGAAAATAACGTAGAACAAACTTGTTTTCCGCCAGTCACAGGGTTACACCGCAGCACTATGTAAACCAGCACTGAAGAGCACAGCGAACTGAACGGTACGCGTTGTGCACCCTTCGCATATTGTGCAGCGTGCAGGCCCGGAGAACGATGCTTCCTCATAACGCCTGTTAATGAAAATATCCTTATTTTCGGCAACCTTCCCGCCGATGCAAGAAACGCCCAGTGAAGCTGATATAGATATTTCATACGCTGTAGGCCAGTTCCTACGCTGAAAATATTTGCGGAAAGAATGATCGCTTTCATTTATTACTAGCTGAAAGGTAACATGGTATTTACTACGTGGATGCTATGTTAACTGAAATTTGGTTGGGAGCTGACTGAGGTAGATCGTTTTCAGCTCCATTGTTCATTAACACCATTTTCTTTTAGCTGAGAGGTGGTACGTAGGTATCCATTGCTCGTCAAAGTTAGCTTAAAAACTTCCCGACTAGTTCAGGGCCTCATTAGGGTTTTGGGACAGAAACAGCCAGAAATGCACTGGACCGGAATGCTCCATGACGACAATGTCCCATAATCCGTACGTTTCTGTTGTGTACTATATTTTATACTTCATAATTCTACGAAAACGTACAATTCGGGGTGTCGATGGTTCCACGTCACACCAATTTTGGAACCACTAACTGCAAAATGTTGGTGTGGCATGCCACAAAGTTGGTGGGGGCCACACCCGTCCCACCATATTCTCCACCCATGTGTCTTGAAAGGTGACCCCTTTTTTAATTTTTTTTTTGAAAACGCGTAGGGGCATGGCCTAGTCTGATGCATTTTTGTACACTGAATCAAAACATCACCTCTAAAATTCGATTTCCGGAAAAATTTTGCTCGCCCCGGCACCATAATTTTTTTGACATCACACGAAATTTCCGTGTTTGGGATCCTAGACGTCATATGACATTCGTGAAGCAGATAATTGATATTGAGGATTAAAAATCAACTTTTTGTCTTGCTTCCCACGTAAACCGTACCGCACTACCGTATTTAGTACTCCTGCAGTATTGCTCAGAAGATGATAGGGACGGACCTCTCACGGACTAGATGGCGCTAGCGTCGCGCGCTGCAGTCATGGGCTATGGTCATGGGCGGTACTGTGCCAGCGTCTGTTTATTTCGTGCTTTGCATACTGTGAGAAGGAAAATCATGTGAACCTGATTTACGCCCACCACTGATGGCGAACAATGTACCTAAACGTTCACTGGAATGACAGTTCACGTTTCTTTCCACGCAGTAAGAACGCTTATTTCAAACAGCACCGGTAAAAAACGCGAAGTAGCTGCATACCAAGTAGACAGTGCAGTTACCAGCGTGTTGTCTCGGCCCCGTCGCACAAGTCACTGCAACATCCAGTGCAGTGCAGCTGCACGAAGCTCTTTCCACTTTCGCTTTACCGCTTCCCACAAGTCCTCCGGCTCAGGACGTCGAACCGGAAACTGGGGCTCCTCCTCCAGCTCCCGAACCATCAGTCCCCAGACATTTTCATTGGGGCTGAGGTCCGTACACTTGGACGACCAAGGAATGGTTTGAATCTGAAGACAGCAGCAGAGATTGTAAGGAAGCAGCCTACCTGTGTCGTTGGCGACAAGTTACGCTTTCACATCACTCCGGTTCCACATCACAAGAGGTCTTTTCATGTTAAAACAGACCCTGAAAAGTGAGGTTGTTCCAAAACGTTTTTGGTGCTCATCTGTGTAACCATACCACTATGGTGCGGATAAAAGTCAAACGACACACTGCGAATGGCTGCATTGTCCAAACATTCCTGAATCCAATCAAACAAAAATCTACGTTTTTGTGCTGTGTGCATATGACTGTATCATTTTAATACTTGGAAGCCATCTCGCGATATGTCCTGGGCCGGGATTTCGCGCTCGCGGACGCTCATTGCTCATGCAACCGCAAACACAGAGAATGTCACCTGGAGAAGAAAAGAATCAATCCAGCAGCCTCTGGGGCATACCACCAGCTGCAACTTGGTGGGATGGGGCGCCAATTGCCATAGTATGTGAAATGGCCTCGAATCACGCCAAAAGCCAATGTTTGAATGGTTCGGAAAATCCTACATCTTGTCCTTTCAAGACGAGTTTCACATTTCAAGTCATCCAAATACGTCTGTGTATTGAAATAGGGCAAAGATGATGCTAGGTCATAATTTTTTAAACACTGAAATGAATGCTATTTTTAAGTATGCCTAGTGTGACACAACAAACACCACAATATATAATAACATTAATAAAAACCTAATCTCTTATTTTCTTCGGAACCTGAAAAATTCAAATGTATGTAAAAACTACAGGATGTCCAAATGACGAAACACCCTCATATCTTAACTACGGATTTGTACTAATGATGCTTTGCACGCGATATGACACGGGATTACTGGCCGACATGTGGCACAGTAGAAAATATGATTGACGATGCATCATGTATACAGTTCATCAGACGTCACTTTGAGTGCAATGTAATTTAATTTAATAAAATTAGCAATCTAATGAGTTGTAACTTTGTGTGTAACGAGAGCAAGCTGACGCCGTCCTAAAAAGCGTTATAATATGGCTTTCACCCACGATGACCTGAGTGTTGTCGTAGGCAGCCACCACAGATGTTTCGTGGCGTTGCAGAAACCATTTCCGTCATCGGCAATTTAACGGCACTAATGCACCCATGAGATCCAGCATTGTCTGGAGAACGTGAAAACCACAAGGCATCTCGCTTATAGTGCTATTTTGACATGACACTGAATGATTTCGACAATTTTGATTCAAACACAAAGTGAAGGCATTATGGACCAAGGGACAATCAACATTAGAGGATGCCGCACTGTTTGGCTTTGAAGATACACGGCAAAGAAAATCGTGGAGGCGCCAGGGTGGAGGGTTCATTGTTGGCCCAAAACACCATGGCCCTGTGATAAGGCTGTCGAAGACCAGCGGATGCCCAGTCACGCGCAACAAGACTGGATGAGTACCTGGGAAATTTTCACTCACCTCGCCCAAAGCACCGTCTTGCTCAACAGTCGTTACGTTCTTCATTCCGCAAACACTCCCTCGACCGGAGTCCTACCTCCCCGCCTTCCTGATCTTTTTCACCACTTCTACACCGTTTTGCGTGATACCCCGACCTCCAAAGCAGCTCTCCTCACGGAAAACCCCTGATCCATAAGAGCAATTAGCTGCCTTTTTTAACGTCGGTGAAAGCCACGCTTCCAGAGTGCAATCCACGAGCGTATGGTTTGTAAGTGCTTCGAGTAAGCCCACTGGACGGGTATCTCCAGAGGCGCGTTCATGAGGGGAAGGCCATCTCTGACATGGTTAGTTGGGAGGCAACAGCACAATGCATGCATATATACTTACATTTGGACATACATTGGTATGCACATATGTATGACTTGGATTTCTTTACATAAAATTCTCTTTCCACCAAAACCACAATGAGCCCACCCCTTAGTCCGAACTGGGTGTGCTCTTGAGCATCTGTTGATACTTGCAGCAGAGGCACCACCAGTCACTTAAATGTCCCAATGCAAATTACGCTGATGGTCTTCAGCAGAAAAGTTTTTGGTAATGTGGTGACCCGTCTAATAAATATTTATCCTTTGGATTCATAGAAGCGTCCTATGATAGCGTCCTAAGCACAGCTGCCCATTGCCAGGCTGACCCACTCGTTGATTATCCGTCTGGTAGGGAGGAAAGCACCTGTTCTTATCATCCGTCGATCTCGCCCTCTGACCTTTCAGATTCGGAGGGGAAATGGGGTCGGCACCGCCTGATCACGGCTGTTCCGCTGGACTGCTGGGAATGCGGTACAGTCTACTAGTTACGGCCTCGGCGCGGGATGGGACCTTATTTTGACACCAACAGTGCAATATTCATTTCAGGTCGCTGTGATGTATGAGGTCGCTTTCACCGAGATCTGAGGTGTACAGTGTTCTGTCAGCTCGTGTCGACGCTAGACGCCCCAGAGCTCGTCACGCTGGCTCAGTATGTGGTTCCGTATGCGAATCTGAGTGCCCCCCACTCACTGTCGTCCAAGACAGCGCCGCGAGGAACGCGCAGATGGCCCACCCGGAGAGTAACGTGATGGGGATGCCGAACGATAATGTCCAGTAGGTCAGGGCCGAGGCCGCTGACCTGATAAGGTCAGCAAGACAGCGTCCAGCCAGCAGCCAAGTGCGGTATTTTAAGGACCCTGAAATCAACCGCGGTTATATATAAAGCTACCGGAATCTCGTGGTCGTGCGGGCAGCGCCCAAGTAGGTGATGTAGAGCTGCCCTACTTGCAGCGGCTGACCGGTAATCAGATGGAGTAGCTGGTGCACTCGCCGCTAAGGACTGGCGTACCGTGCCACACCCAGTTAACGGAGCGGGCGGTCAAGTTGACCACTGAGGCGGCCGCCGCCGTGGTCGGCGCTGCCCGCCAAGATGGCATAGCTCGAGATAAAAGAGCGTTTGGTGAGCACCAGAAGAGCATATTGCAGTGACTCGTGCGACGGGGCCGAGACAGTACGCTGGTAACTGCACTGTCTACTTGATGCGTCGCTGTTTCGTACTTTTTTGGCGTATGCTGTTTGAAATAAGCGCTCTGTGTGAAAATAAACCATAGCTGTCATTCCTGTGATCGTTGACTTACATTGCTGGCCAATGCAGCTTTGGCGAGACCCGTATTTTGGTAGGTTGAGGATTGCGCCTAGGTTGGTAGGCTGCGCCTATCCGTACGATGGTAAGTTCAAGCCATGTTCACCTGTTTTTCCTTCTCAAAATATGTAAAGAACGAAATAAACAGGTGCTGGCACAGTACCGGAAATGACCATAGCTTCTCTCGGCCGCAGCGAGCGCGACGCTAGCGCCATCTGGTCCGTGGGAGGTCCGTCCCTACCAACTTCTAAGCAATATTGCAGGACTACTAAATATGATAGCGCGGTGCAGTTTACGTGGGAAGGAATACAAAGAGTTGATTTTTAATCTTCAATATCAATAATTCTAAACTATCATCTAAACTAAGCTATCGTTCAAAACTATCTGCCTCACAAATATCATATGACGTTCAGGATTCCAAACACGTAAATTTTGTGTTATGTCAAAAAGTTTTTGGTGCCAGGGAGAGCAAAATTTCTTTCGAAAATGGAGTTTTAAAGGTCATATTTTGATTCAGCGTATGAAAATACATTAATATAGACCACGCCCTACTGCGCTTTCAGAAAAGGTTGAAAAGTGGGCCACCCTAGTGTCCATCAGCGTAGCGCCTGTGTGCCAGCTTCCATCACCAGCAGCGACTACGGGCAAAATCGCTGAGGTGGGGGCCGGGGCCGGCAGACGAAACCAGGCAAATTCACGCACATCGTTGCCAAGGGGACTGATCGGAGTCAGGTCATCCACGAGACTGACAGCGGCCGACAACGTCCCCAAACGGTGCCAGCAGCCATCCATCGACATGGTGGGGAAGAAAGATGCAGCTGTTTTCTGGACGCGAGTACGCCATCTCCGAGTACGCCATGAAACGGACCATGCACACCTTGGCAGGCTGTCCTATCTGCTGGGCGGTGGTCTCTTTCAGGAAACGGCCGGGTCCCTCCCTTACGAAAACTGTACTGCGACACCAGAAACGTATACTGATGTGGAGTAAGCAATCAGCACTTAGATGCGCGGTAAGCATTGATGTATGTACCGGAGTGTTCCTCTAAAAACAAAAATGTTCCTTTCGCGTGTGCGCTAGACGTGCAATGAAACCTATAACGATGATATGGCACAATATGGAAGGCTAAGATCGCAAGCAAAAGGATAAAAACTGACTGCGAGCGAGGCCATAAGCTGAGTGAGTCTTACCACATCTGGCACAAAAAGTCGAACTGAGCAGCCTGATCCGACCATAATGTGACAGATTAACCACTTCGCAAACAACAGGGTACGACGTTTTTTTTAATGGTGTTGCATTTGCGTTCACAATGCGCTAGGCCTTTTTTGACCTCAAGGTCTTTTGCTCACATCACGTCCCTGAGACAATGCAACGGGAATGTTGGCTTCCCTATTAAATATTTTTTCTTTTCTTTAAAATCACCCAGGAAAAACAGCGAACAATGCCATGGACGCGAGAGTGGTTTACGGTTGCCATTTGTCGGTTGCAAAATATTGAAATAGATCAGTGCAATTCCATTTGCGTTGCGAAATGGATAAAGGGAAACCTAGACCTGTCAAGCCAAATTCTAACAAAACTTGAAGAGAAACGCAGTTGGCCGCCCTAGTCATGCACCCCGCAGTGCGTCTCAGTGGCAGATGTCATGACCGGCGGGGGAACGTGCCAGACTCGGTTCCAGTAACAGGTGAGTAGTGGGTACTTTCGGCCTGCCCGGTCGGAGACGACATTTAAGGACTCTGCTCAGAGATGGAGAGCAGTGCTGGTACTCAGTTATGCTAGCATCTGAGGCGTCCTTCATCGACTCAGCTTACACGTTTGGCCCTCGATCGTCATTCTCTGCTGCTTCCCAAAATTCCTCAGACAAGAGGCAAACCAACGCGTTACACGGTTGGTTTGGGGTCAACATTGAAGCATTGGATTGCACGCAAACATGTACATCCGTTTAACACCAGCATTACCCTCACTCATAAGTAAAAGATACTTGCAAGTCATACTCCTGCATAACAACGGCACACTATGAGCTGCGAAAATGTTCCGCTGCCCGCAGGGCTCGACTCCGCCCTTCCTGATTCACAACTGTAATCACTGGCCACTCGGTCACGACCAGCAGTGAGCAGCTGTCTGGAATGGGATCACGTAGTAAACTGCACGTACCGCCAGGCTGCACATTAGGGTGGATCGAAAACATATTTTTTGTCGCAAATCAACTTCTTAGGGGTCAAAACGCGTGCGCGTGGATCTGAAAACACGGAAAATAAGGAGTAAAAAGATATTAAAAATATTCTAGAAAGGGCGCACGAAGCGTCTTTGAAGTGAGTTTCGCCGTTCCCGAGCATTAAAGTCTCCATTGGTTTAGCATTACGCAGAGCAAGATAGCACCTCGGTCACCATCCACCGTAGCTCTGCGTAGCTTTGCGGGCCTTTTAGTGTCTGTAGTTTACGGATAGGTGATGAGCATGGATTTGAGCAAATAACAGGAGACTTCCAGGTAAGATAAAGTGGTAGTCAGACAGTAGCCCTTACGAGCTAAGACCGCGCACCAGTGAGCCTCACGACCTGCGATAGATGTGGACTACAGAGTCCGAGTCGAATTCGTGGGCTTCCCACACATATCGTTGCCCACGTTGCTCATCTCTGAGGACGCTCTTGGAAACCTTGATCGGTGCCGGTAAACGATACCTCGCAGCGAAGCGCTTTGTTGTCATCAGAGAGCGGTCGAATCAGACAGACACGTCAGAAGAGTAGCGCGCTGGTCCCTGGACTGTGGCGTGGTGACCAGAGATTTAGTACTCGGGTGTGTTCCGTCAGCATTTGGATCGCACGGGGTGACATTCTGTGACATTCTGTGACAGTGACATTCTGAACTGAGCTAAAATGAGTAATCCAGGACCATCAACAAGACAGAGGACGAAACACCCTCTGATGCAAACAGGCCCGGACGCTCGTCCCATAAACCAGCTACCGTGGAAAAGAGAAGTGGATGCCTTTTACGTGAAGACACGGAGTGAAACGACAACGCCTTCTGGAAAGACGCGGACAAAACGAGAAATAGCAAAAGCAGTCAAGGACGCCATAGTAGACATCTGGGACAAAGCCAGTCTTATTACGTGGATACCAGTGGACGACGGAGAGGCGTCCCAAATGGGTGATACGTCGGCTAAGACCGAGAGAGAGATGTCAAATGTTATTTCGGAGAACAGGATAACTCAGAACGTAGAAAGACTGGCCATAACGGGGAGAACCTCATGAAATGGTCTTCGAAACGCGAACGGGGCAAGGGTCGAAAGTTCGTGAATATACAGCGAGAGTACGATGGCTTATTTGGCATCATGTGGTGCCGATGCGATCTTGCTGATGTCCCCTGTGGCATGTGCCCAGCTTCTAAAAGGGTGCAAGCTCAAGAAGTAGCTTTCCTCAAAGACCAGCGAGGAGAGAAAAAGCTCCACATAGGCGGCGTTGACCGGAAGACAACTGAGGAAAATGTCCGAAGGCAGAAGAGAAGGGGGAAAAGAATGAAACTAGCGGGAGAGACAGAAGAGGGACAGGCAGCACGATGCTGAAGAAAGGCAACTGACCGAAGGGGATGCAGATGACAACGATGATAGCAGTGAAAAGTGTCAGACGGGTGATACGGAGGCAGCTGATGCAAGCCGCTCTTATTCACCTAGTTCCGATGATGACGCGGACGATGTCGCCGTACAGAACCGACATCAGCTTCCGAATTTTTCGCGGATGTGTCATCGGTACGGTATCTCTGATCGCTCCACGGCTTGCTTGCTGAACGCAGCTTTGGTTGATTATGGGATAATCACAGAGCACAACAAGGCTGAGCTGACAGACCGCAGCAAAATCCAGCGGCAGAGAGACAAATGGGGTAAAGAAGAGGTGGTTGAAAGCTCATTGCAAAACCGACGTGACCGCTTAGCAGGATTCTATTACGACGGTAGGGAGGACAAGACGCTGCAGAAAGTTGGTAAGAAATTGACGTTTGCCAAAGAACTGCACGAGATAGTGGTTGCTGAGTCCGGCCATCGGTATGTCGATCACGTGTCTCCAAATAGCGGAAGTGCTGCAGATATCGCGAAGGAGTTGCTGGACGTGATATGGGACAACGATGCGCATCCAGTGGTGCTTGGATCAGACGGCATAGCGGTAAATATCGGCCGCAACAGTGGTGTGAACAGGCGAATCGAACTGGGTTTAGGCCGTCCGCTCCAGCAAGCTATATGCGGCATCCACATCAACGAACTGACGCTGAGACATGTGTTCAAGGATGCTGATGGTGGAACGAGTGGTCCAGCATCCTTCCACGGACCAGCTGGCAAAGCCTTTCAGAGAGATCTGACCACACTGCCTTTGGCTAAGTTTGAGCCATCGCTAGTTCCTTCAATTCCGGTAGAAGTTCGAAATGAGATGAGCAAAGATCAGCAATACCTGCATGACATGAGTAGGGCCGTCCAGGCAGGACCAGAAGGTGTTACCCAGTGTTTGTTTGCCTTAGAACCAGGGGCCATCCATCAAGCCCGCTGGGTTACACTTGCAAATAGAGTACTCAGACTGTACCTGTCCACAGAGGCTCCAGCACCAGCGCTTGTACGGCAAGTACATTTTATACTAAACCAGTACGGCCCCGGATGGTTCAGGTACAGACTTCATTCAAATATCAGCGACGGATTGAAGAACCTGTTCTTTCTGATATCGCTGTCAAGAAAGCTGCCGGAGAGAGACCGTAACATCACGCAAAAGGTGCTTCAGCGCAACTGGTTCTGGGCCCACAGTGAGCATGTCCTGATCGCCATGCTGGCCGACGATCAGCAGGAGAACAGGATGCTGGCGGCAGAGCGCATAAGGAGATGTCGAACCAGAAGATGCCAGGACCAGGATCCAGATGGCATACGCCAGTTCGTTATCCCTGACATCAGCTTCCATACCGAGGAGTACCACCACATGATTGACTGGCAAGGTACAACGGAGCCACCTTTGGTCATGGAAATGTCAGACGAGACCATCGCGGCTGTTGTGGAAGCACCAATGGACTTCAGTGTTTTTCCCTGCCACTCCCAAGGGGTCGAACGATGGGTGAAAGAAGTCACACAAACGGCAGAGAAGAAGGCGGGACACAGTGGACGTCATGCACTGATACTGGCAAAAGCCCGGTCCAGGACTGATCTGCCAGTGATGGACACGAGGAGGGACTTCTATGACGGGCTTCGAGTGACAAGTGACCGCTGAGGCTGGTTTATTAGTGTCAGTGGAGTTTGTTGTGGAATGTTATTCATCACAAATAAATAGTCCTGGTTTAACGCTGTGTCTGGGATGGCGTTTCATGAATGGTGAAGATAATAATGATGATGATGATGACGATGATGATGATGGTGATGACGATGACAATTATGATATGTTTCGATGGTTGCCGACATGACGCAAACAGCGTTTGTTCGGTGCATGCGCTAAACGCCGGAAATTATCACTCACAGGATTCACATAGACTTATGAAGGATTACCTTCTTGTGCAAAATGTTTAAAGCAATGGAAACTTCAACGCCTGGAAGGCGTATTCCTGGTCCCAAAAATGCTTCGTGCGCCCTATCTAAAATATTTTAAATATTTTTTTGGTCCTCATTTTTCTTGTTTTCACATTCACGCGCACGCGTTTTGACCCCTAAGAAGTTGATTTATTTTTTTCGGCCCACCCTACTGCACATATCACTAGGCCTGAATGACAAAGGGGTACACCTCGGCACCTGCGTCCCGCCCACACCAGGCCGAAGCTATTGACATGCAAATAGCCATATATGTCGACTGCCACGCACCACGTGCTTCTGCCCGCCAGTTTTCAACATCCAAGCGGTAGTAATTTTATCGCAGTGAAGGAGGGGTATTAATATCGGACACCCCACGCCTCACGTGCAAACTTCATCCCGTTGCGACCTGAATCCATCGAAACTGATTTTTCAGCTGCCCGCCCACCTTTCCAGGCCAACACCCCATCAAACTGCGCCGTCTGGGTCCCGGAAATTGGCCCATAAGAAATACAGGGGTGTACATGTTGCTCGCGCACTGCACGTGACGCTCTACCACGCCCATCCTGTGATGTCGTAGGATCACCCTAGTGCTGGGCTATCTACCCACCACATTTCAAACGCTATGTCACTGCTGACGGCACGCGGAGATCCCCGAATCCAAATCGAAACACGTGCCTGCAGATCCCCCTTGGATCGCACGTGGGTGCCGACCACAAAAGGGAGTACCCGCAAGTGGGACTCATGTCGTCACCAGGTCTTGAGAACACTGCACCCGCCATTTGATCTGTACCTGTGATGAACTGAATTCTACAGACGTCCGGCTCGCGCAAAGTGGCGTGCTACACGCCACTTCGCCACGAATCGCTTCGAAATTTACACCACAATCTGTCCGCCGAGTCAGCGCATCCGATGGTGCCCCTTGTGTCGCGATCGGCTGTCGCGTTCGGGCGCCAGACGCTCCAAAACTTGAACACTCCCCCCCACACACACAAACACAAACCTCGATTTGAACTTTTCCAAACGACCGTCATGTGTGGAATCTCTCGCTAAGAGTGTGCTAAGCACGTTTTTGCCTCTTTCGATGCTGAGTAATACTGCTTCTCTGACCGCCGGTGAAGAGTGTCAACTTTGGCATCTGATGAAGATTTAATGAAGTCCGAGGCAGACGCCCAGCTTCATTCCCGCAACAGCCAACAATGACTCGTTTAGTTCCAAAACGTGTAAATGACCTACCCGAATAAGCAGTGATACCAGCAGCCTGTCACAGACGCCGTAGGGCGCTGCTAATGGCAATTCAGTACATGTAACGTCATACAAATATCAGGGCACGTATCATGAGTAGTGACGTCATGAGTCCCTGAGTGGTCTGGCGAATGTTTGACAAAATATTTTGTGAACCAGGCGAACTGGGAATAGTCTACGGCAAAGGTACAACCTATGTCTAAAAAACAGATGTGATGTCATAGGTACGCGTATTATGACGTCTTAGGCGTTCACGAATAGCAACATCAACGTCAAAGTTCCTGGTGTCCATTTTAAGGCTAGGCTAGTTAGGTCAGCTCAGTTCGGGTTAGGTTAGATAAAGTTAGGACTTCAGGCTGCGCTGTACAGTGTCGCCAGCGACTGTCGCTGTTAGATATTACACTCCTGCTCCGGAACGATATCAGATGTGTATAATATCGTCGCATTCCCTCCATTCCGACCACCATCGCCACACAAGCACACACGCATGCTCGCATGTACGCGCTCACGTACGCACGCACTGCTGTCCACTGAGAGAAACAGAGCATACAGCACGGAATATCCGTAAATCAATAACGCATGAAAGGAGTTGTACAATTACACATACCTATATATATATGTATGTATGTATGTATGTATGTATGTATGTATGTACTTGTATACTTTAGGAGAAGGTTTGATTAAATATGACAGCGAAGTTAGTTGTTATTATTCTCTTCCGTAAGCCTTTTATTCTTCGTACAACCTTCCACTCTTTTTCCGCCAGGCAAAAAGCAGTCCTCCAGAATCATGAAACGTTTCATTCGTTTCCCATGAACATCGCCAGGATCCACCTGACTGTGACTGTGCGCATCGGCCAAACAGTACCTACATTGGTCATACTACCACGGCCCTTGGGAGGAGGACGTCAATGCATCTACAACACGGCGGACCTACGAAACATCTCAGAGACGCCCACCATGTCGCCTTCACCATAGAAACCCTTCTGAACCAGACGACCATACTCACTCGCTGTTCAGAAAAACATAAATATCAAATACTGGAACCTGCATACATCAGAGACTGCGATCCTTTTATCAACAGAAAAGTCAACGACACGGGTACCCTCTCTCTGTTTCATGGACCCCCAATTGGAGTCGGGGTCTGAGAGGCTGTTCAGATTTATAACGTCATGTTTTTCTATGTAGTCAACCGGAAGTGCCCGTATTTTTAGGAAGCATACGATTTCAAATAGTTTGCCAAGACACTGTTAAATTAATTTCGTGTCATTTCAATAGAAACCAACGATCGCAATAAGGAACGATCCTCACCCAGTAATTCCTCGTCTTTATGATATTTTAAGCACGTTGTTAGTTAGATGTCACATGTACGTGTAATGTGTTGATTGTTTGCCTGACGATGTTCATGGGAAATGAACGAAACGTTGTATGATTCTAGAGGACTGCTTTTTCGCCTAGAGGGAAAAGAGCGGAAACTTGTACGAAGAACAGAAAGCTTACGGAAGAAAATAATAACAACTAATTCGCTGCCATATTTAATCAAACTTGCGTATATATATATATATATATATATATATATATATATATATATGTACGTATGTATGTGTATTATAACAATGTTGTGTGTTCACTGAGAACGACAGCTTAATTGGCATTACTGACCTTTTTTATAGCCCGCACAGTTTTTTTGTTAATGGGTCCTGCTCGCTTACGATGGTTACAATATTCGGAACGTGAAGAATGGAAGCTGGCACATATTTAATATTTTTCAACGTTGATGTTTAAACTGCCTCACCATATCTTTGAGAATGTTCTTATGTAGGACAAAACGTCTAAAAATACTAAAGATGTGCTAACTTTCATTTTCTATGTTGTAAATACTGGAACCATCGTACGCAAGCATGACTGAGAAACAAAAAAGACTATACGAAAGATTGAAAACTTCTCCAAAAAAGCCATCAGCGCCTATCAAGCTGTCGTTTTTAATGAACACTGTTCCAAGAACAATCCCACTTCAAAATATTCGAATATATATATATATATATATATATATATATACAAAAACATATGAGATAAGTAAACGATAATTTCCTCTTATTTCCTCAATCGCTCTGTTAACCGAGCAAATCTGTCCAGTCTGTTATGCTATTTGCGTACTGTTTCACTTTTCCACATGGTGTTTTACATGGTGTTCACTTTTTACATGGTGTTTTGTATGGCTGGCTTGGAAGTAAAGACACAATGAACAATGCCATTTCGGTTCATTTGAAACCATACGGTTCAGTTTTGAAGTTGAGCTGTTACTTTCGGCAGGAGTAGGAGTTTTATAAAATGCGTAGCACGTTACGCTGAGCCCTTCAGCAATATTTTACACTTTTCGGTAATGCATGCTTTAGATTTGCGACAAGTGTGCCCAAAAAAGTCCCCCTTTTGTTTCTGGTGCCTTTTCTGAAAACAGGAATAAAACAACAGGTAGGGTATGAAAATGCTCTATCTTGAATATTACTTCATAAGACTCAGACCTTCTGGAAAGCACCACAAACACTACCCCTAGAGCGCATGCTCTAGATGTCCTCCGTACGGTGTGAGCACAGCTCGGCTCGTTTTAGCGCTTTTCACTACCGGCGAGTGCACGTTTCGGGTGTGATCCGCCCGAACTTTTTCCGGATCTCTTTTTAGGTCATCAGGACGGTCGGGCGATTCGCTTTTGTCTTCATCTTGAGGCGTCCCCATGGCAAGAAGTGAGGAGGATCACTTCTTGGCATGCCACTTCTTCTTCTTCATCGGATGCGCGCCTCCGTCGGATGTTACGTCCACATCGAGATCAGGGCCCCCAAGGTCTTTTCAAGCCACACATGACACGCTGTTGAGGTGTGCGGCGCTGCTCATGCTGCTGTAGCCATTGGGGCCAGAGTATAACACAGACCGGATATCCGTGCGGATATTGATTTGGACTGGATAACAGGCTACAATGGGTAATTTTTTTAAATAATTTACGGATACGGATCGGATATGGAATGCCCTTTCAGTGATTTTTTGTCGGAAAACTTGTACCGCAGATATAAACATCACAACATGGTAGTATGAAAGCTTAACTTTTGCAATTGCAGACGAGGTACCGATTAGCTGTAACTATTAGATAGAGCAAAAGTTTCACGACTGCAGGGAAAAGGAACTGCAGGCGAAAGCAATGAAATGAAAGGAATGTGACACATGGTACGTAAACAATCATGAACAAGACACTCATGATGTAGTACAATGCAATACAATGGACAGAGCAAGAACTGAATTGAAACTGAATTGTCCTGTTAGAAATTTGATAATGCATTACGCACTATTATGGTAATAAACGTGTAGCATTTTACAAGCGAAATACCAATATGAATACCAAAAAAAGAATGTGTAATTTTCATTCAACTCATGTATCCTGAAATGTTATTGCGATGCAAACTAAATAATAGTTTCTCGTAATGGATCAAGCTTATTGCAGCAGTGTCTACTTTAGCAGCAGCTGGGATGTTCACCATGTATATATACATATTTATGTATGTATATATATATATATATATATATATATATATATATACAAATACATGAAGAGAAACCACACTTCGGAATCGTAAATTATGTGTTAGAAACTAACTGTTTCGAGCCATCTCGGCTTCTTATCAAAGTTTTACAAATACACAGCCTGAATGTGACTGTGTATTTGTAAAGCTTTGATAACGAGCAGAGATGACTCCCAACAATTTCTATTTAATACATAATTTAAGACTCCAAAGTGTGGTTTCTCTTTAAATATCAATACCAAACGAAGTGCTTGTGCTTCCAATGTGTATATATGTATGATTTATGAATGTGCAACGTGCATGTGAACCAAGCTGGTGTTTAGACTGCACATCTAGAAGACAATGCCAGTTAGAAAAAGAGGTTAAGCATCAAAAACACCTTAGTCAGACTGGCGACATCAATTTAGTTTCTTATTTAATGACGTCTAAGCGCAATATTGATGTCCACTGCTCCACTTTACTTAACCCAAACAGCTGATATGGACCACACGAAATTGCATGTCAACACATGAGACGTTTTTTACCCAATATTTAAGCAAACATACCTACAAAACCATGTCTGATATATTAATGCATCCAAGGATGATTTGTAGCCCTAACCTTAATCCACTGCCACAGCCAAAATGTTTATTATTTGTGGTCTACTATCAATCATCAAAAACTGCATCAATTTGAAGCAAACGTTCCAGGTTACTTACATTTCCCTCGGTTTAGAACTTGACAAAACTTTGCAGAACTTTCCCTTCAATGCAGCGATGTGCCTTGTTAAATGTGTACCAAGGTATAAAAAGAATACTCTAAAGGTTAAAAACAATTTGAGTTATGATAGCACATAAACGAACCTGAACTACTCACTTTAAAATGGTTGAACAAATGATGAAGTTGCCATATTTGGTAGCGGATGATCATGACACACATAAAATTATTTGCATCGCCAATCACACTGTTGCCGTTGTTGTTTTGCGGGAATGAGTAAATCAAGTGGTTCATTATAATAATAGTGTATTCATCATAATATATTTTTGTAATAATATATCACTTAATATTCATTATATATATAATATTCATTATAATAATGTAATATTCATTATGAAATAGTGCACTAGACACGTTATGTTCAACATTGGCGGGGTGAATGATTTTACGAGGAATGCTGATGGCTGATTGGCTGATGACTGACACTCATTTTTTCTGCGCAGTGTGCCGTTTGTATGATCCCATTCTGGGTATGTTGAAGGAATAAGTGCAACGGCTTTTGTTTATAGCTAAGGTGTCAACTTCATATAGCATGTACAAGCGTCCTTTTCCTTTACGGATTTCGGCCACACATTTGATGCAAACTTTGTTAACATGCTTTTTTTGCTCCCTAAAATTCTGATTAATTTTAATATACGTAGGTCTCTCTCAAAGTCGTACATGACATCCAAACTTTGTTATTTCTGCATTAAAACATAAAGAGAAAGAAGTTTAGGATGGCATTTACTCTAATCTAATTTATTAATCTCAGTGCTTTGTCAGTGCAATTCGACCCTCGCAACTGGCAATGCTAGGCATGGCCACCGTCGACCGCAACGCGCAATGCTGTTTTGACAGTTTCCTTCAGCTTTGGGAGACTTCTTACCAGGCATCTTCCATTTTGTGCTTGATTCGTTTCTTAGCTGTGCAGCACCTGTGCCTCTCGACAATCAGTATGCACTTCAGCCTTCCTAACCGGCCAACAACTCTCGTTTTATCGAATTTGAGATGCTGCTCGTGGATTACCAGTCAGTTTCAGGCGATGCTGCTCGTGGATTACCAGAGTCAGTTTCAGGCGATGCTGCTCGTGGATTACCAGAGTCAGTTTCAGACGATGCTGCTCGTGGATTACCAGAGTCAGTTTCAGGCGATGCTGCTCGTGGATTACCAGAGTCAGTTTCAGAAGCCAGGGGATACTTGTACTTCCGCTTAAAAGCGTCAGGGCAATTTTTTTGTAGTGACCGGTGCCCAACTCGAACCAAAAGATAATGTTTCTTTTCAGGCATTATTCTCAAGCATCCTCATGCTTATCCATACATCGTTTTTAATCCTGGCAAGAACCTCATTTCACGCACATCATCGGACATAGCACTTCTGTGAACCATGAGTGGTCGGGCGATATTGCCTGTGCAACGCCCACCCCAACATGACCTTGTCAAATAAGGATATGACCTCGTCGATTATTCCCCCGGGGGTAAAATATGACGCTGGCTTCGGCATTTTCATTTTTGACTTGGTCTGCAGAAGAGGCGTCGGATCAGAAGTAAAAAATGTATCACTGTGCCTCAGAATCCGATGGCATCTTCACGAGTCCTATCATCGGCCTGCCACAGTTGGTCTTGTATCGAGCATTCTGACTTTCAGTACTTGTCTCATCCTCCTTCCTTCTCTTTCTCTTTTTTCAATACCTCAACGATCTATTCCTGCGAAATGCTTCAAAAACACTAATTCCAGACCAGGGTTTGAGTCCAAAACAATAAGTCTGATTCAGAGTCTGAGTCCGCACGAAGTGAGCCTGAACCTGAGTCCAATAAGCTTCTCTCAGATCCAGTTATTCCGAGTCCGGAACAAAAAACCCTGAATCTGAGTCCCAGTCACGCAAAAAAAATATACCTAGTTTGAGCCCGAGACAAGAAATCCTGAGTAAAACGCACGAGTAGGGCGAATTCCGGGTCATTAACCGTTTTTTTTTATTGAGATATCATTTAGCATTTTATTTAATTTCATTTCATCGTTTCATTAGATTACCGTCCATCCCCGTTCTTTCATTGTTGTCGTGATGTGAGTTTTCAGCGGAAGTTTCCAATGTGCATCTAGAAAATATTAAACATCCTGTTCAAAGACAGCTGTGACCAATTTAGTGGTAAAGACTGAAGAGAACTTCAATGGTACACTGGACTGGCACAATGGTACACACGCGAACCACGGTCCTTCTACGCTCCGGATCCCGAAACAACGCATCGAGAACATCCTTAGTCTCCAGGTGTGGTTTCGAACTGTTTATAAATGAAGACCGATAATGCATATTTCATCCTTCTTAGCACAAAAAGTCACTCTCGATCAACGTCAACTTTATCATTCTGACTGACACTCTTGATTCTCGTCCAGCAAAATGCAGAACGGTTCTGGGCGTCCGTGGCGTCAAGAACTCGGAACCCCGGATCTCCTCGACTGCCTGAGCTGAGAGCAGCTCACATCCTCAGTTATTCGTCAATGCAATACAATCCGGATCCCCCTTTTCGAAATTCGCTCCCACTTCCGGTCCAGACACATGCTTTCCCCCATCTCAGGTACTGCATGTTTGTATGGGGTGGCGCCGCGGACTTCCATCTCCGGCGCGGCCAGCTCGTCATCAACCTGACTGCCAGGCTGGCATCCGGACTGCACCGCTACCACCACATTTTGCCTGCAATCGAAGCACTAGAATGACCCACCATCCGCGGCACCCGAAAACGGGAACCGCCATCAAGACTTCACCATTGTACACCGCGCACTACGTGTACGAGATGCCCCCACTGCGTTTCGTCAAATGTTGAACGTGTGTGCCGCGGTACCTGCGAGGCAGACGCGAACGATTGTTGCTGACTCGGTGCTGCACCTGCCGGGTGTCCGGCTGTAGGCAGCGACTCTTTCCCCTTACAGAGCCACAGTGCCAGGGAACAGTTGGCCAACGCAATGTGCAGCACGCGTGTGCCACTTCTTGGGAGTTCGTGTGTGCGGGGGCGGGGACTGCTGTTTGTAATTCTTTTCTTTTTTTCGTCAACTTTTTTCTTCCTTTTTTACGTATATGACTAGAATTTTAAATCCCACCCTGTTGAAGGGTTGCCAGTAAATGTCTATGACTACATTGCCTCAGAATCCATTGACTTCGCTCAGTATCTGATCCTAGTCCAGATGTGTAGCTGCGTCCCACTGGATACCACGAGATCCCACTAGATACACTGCCAACCATAACGGAGTATTTTTAGTGGGAACGAAGGGAGGAATTCGCTTCCCATTTTTCGATTCCAGAACAACCGGAGAAGTATCTGATCACTGGGTTTCAATCAACGCGTCTTACAGATAGGCTGGTACAAAGTACTGAACTTCGGCCAACTGAACCTCTGGAGGCCGTGGTCATACCCAGACACGGGGCATGTGTGGGAAGAAAGAAAAGGAATGCGCGGCATATGATCGTGCTTATTGGCTCCCTGGGTCGACGGTGGGGTCGGGCATACAGTAGTCGAGCTATCGGCCAGCCCCGAGAACCTCCGCGTCGATATGAACTGGATCCAGCGACGCCCAAACCGACAATGGGACGCCTCTCGGATGTGCAGAGACATTTCGTCATGAAGGCTTCGGCCGGTTTGTTACGTTTTAGAAGTATGGAACGATCTTTCGACGGATGGTATGAAACATCCATGACATTCATCTTATTAAATGAAACGTCAGGCTAGTTTTGTACCAAGTGACAAGAAGGACTGTGCTGCGTAAACATTAAACATTCTTATTTTGTTGCCAGAAACAAAGCTGATGCTGTATTTACATATGGAACACGATGCCCAAAAATATTCTGCTGAGCCAACCCAGGCCTAGGTTGTGCAGCGAAAATAATCACCTTCATTACCTACATATATTTTTTAACCAGTTTTCCATAGCTTCTTGTTTCAAGAGGTCGAACTCGAGCTATTGCGCAGATAGCCTGGACCCCACAATGTCAATGTCATGTTGTGTCGCAACCATGAATTTCGGAGCCTTCAGTACCGCCAAATATATGATTGCCTATGAGCTATAAGAATACCTAGAATAACTTATATTAGCCATGTATAAGTTATATATAATGACCTGTGATAATGCCTATATAAGGCATAATACTGTCCATACGCACTATAAGCTAATATGAGTTAACCAATGCTGGCTTCCAACTGGTACTAGCATTTCGAGGCATGCCAGGCATGAACACTTATCTTTCTTGCTGAAATCTGACAAAAACAAAAAGCTTGTCATATCACCGCCAGGCATGGGAACGAAACCAGGCCTCTGGCTTTGAAGCTGAATCCGAAGCCATAACAGGGACACAAAGCCGGAATCGACGCCAAAATCGGTGGAGTTCAAGCTCGCAACTGCAAGCCGAAGTCGAAGTCAGTGGCTTCGGATTTGTAAAACTCGAAGCCAATGCCAAGGCTAGTGACTCAGAACTTCGCAAATGGGACGCGGAAGCCGAAACCAGTGACTGCGAATTTTGCAAACGCAACGCCAAAGGCAAAGACTTAAAACCATCAAGCCAAAGCCGGTTCATGTGTTCAGAGTTGTTTCGCGAAGTCAAAACCATTGTCGTCTGCATGCAAAAAGGGCATGACATAAGTTGCGGAAATGTCATCACTTCGTACTTGTTAGTCCTGAAAACCGAAGAGGCTAGCTGGCTAAAATGCTTTTTTCTCTTCCGAAACTTGAGTCTGGCAGCAAACAGTAACTACATGTCAAACGCGCTTTTGCCGTAAAGTGACACTTCAGCTGTATCAAAATTCTACCGTCAACCAGTATCAAATTAGCTATATTCATTTCAGGCCGAAGTCGAAGCCAACCGCTAACTATGCCACGAAGCCGGAACCGCAGCCGAAACCAGCCGTTGGAAATGACGAATCGCCGAGGCCGAAGTCGGAGCCAATGTAGGGAAAATGTGGCATCGCGAAGCCGAAGTTAAGGTCGAAGCCGGCTTCGTCCCCATGCCTGATCACCGCTTTCATTGGCAAATTCAAAAACATGACATAGGACCAATTGCTTCAAAAGCAATTACTACCGAAGTCATAGTATTAATTGCTTCAAAGTGAAAAAATTAAAAACGCTGCTTCAGAGTAGTAACAGACGGATTTCCTGAGCGGGCCAGGTGACATTATTTTGCACGTCTTCTATTTAACCTTGCCTTCAGCAGCCGTGGTCGCGGCGCACCAAGCGCACGGCAGGCTTGATTACGTCTATTTCCAGATTATTTAGTTGATATCTAGTTCTCTGCTATAAGCAGAAACCATTAACAAAACCATTCATTTCTTTATTACATAGTGGCGTCCAGAAATGTGGTTACTCTATCAATTTCATATATTTAGACACAAGCACGAGTTCCCGAGTGCAAGCTAAGTAGCGCTGACGACATTATACAAAGGTAACTAAAGTAACAGCGTCAATGAGTTTATCCATGCGCAAATCGTCTTCTGTCCAGTCTGAAAACATCCAGGGTCCCGCTATGCCGCTTAGCTGCAAGAAGACGTTGTACTCGTATATCCATCCCTCAATAGTAGCCTGTTTCTGAAACCCAACTTTCGTACAATATCTGCGTAGGTAACAGAACTGCTCAGTTTCGTATAATCCAGTTTCTATATGCCAGAAGGTATGATAGTCGGACACGATCAAGAAAAACATACATTCTGCACAGGCATTATATGCAAGCTGGCAAATAAGCGAAATATTTATGCAATCTTCGGCAATGTCTAACCAAAAAACAAAATATTGCTGAAACAAATTACAGTGCATGCCTACATCGTATGTCGTACAGGGGTGCGGTGCGCGGGGGGGGGAGTAGTGTAGTTGTTACCGTGTTCGCATTGTGACCAAAAGGTCCTCGATTACAGTCTAGGTAGTAGCGATGTTTCGCCGTCTCTCTGACAACCGGCGTGAGAATCGACACAAAATGACCCTTGTAGTCGAAGAAAGCGTCGACAGCGCACTAATATGTTCCACAGTGATGTGAGATTAAGATGGAAATTTAGGAGAAAATTGGAAAAAATCGGCTGAAGCTGCATAAAAATGCAGGACAATGAGCTTTATCAGATTTGAGGTGCACATTATGGAAGAATGCGTGCATCATGACTGGGCCATCCAATTGACCACATGGGTATGGTCTGTGGATGACCGCCCGTTCAGCTGCAGCTGGACCAGTTACCCTTATCTGCTCATTCAGGCCCAACATACCTTATCATTTATCAACATTTGCAGGTTCAAAGGTTTGACGGTGCTGTGATGTCGGGAGGCAATAACGAAGGAATTGTCAGTACTAAAACTGAGGCACCGCTGAACACTTTGAATTGAGAACCATCTTCCTTTCAGTTAAAAACGCAATACAATAAATAGCCTTCTATTAACAGCCCTATGCAATGCGAATTCAGCGGTAGATTTCACTGAACACGAGAGAACTACTAACAGAAAACTGAGTAAAAAGTACATGAAAACATGGGTAATCTTTACTAACTAACACCTCGGCAAGAATTCAAGGTTTAAGGAAAGACTTTACGGCGCAAACGCAAATGTTCGTGACGTGACAGAGGTCCAAGCATAAGTTCCCTGGGCCCACTGAAATAATTTTTCTCCTCAATGTAGTGACGCCATTGTTGCGAAACTGGGTGAAAGATCGTATAACAAAAGATCGCAAGCCGAGGATCGTAAGGTAAAAGATAGTGTCAGATAACTATCAAAGGACAAATGTTGTGCCGATGGCGCAGTATAGTGTAGGGGGGCGCGCAAATTCTAAATGCGGGGTCGGCCGCCCTGGGTGGCGCCAGGGCCGGTCCGTGCCGGCGCCCGGCGAGCGTCGGTGACTGTCGGGTCACCTTGACCGGCGTGGCGCCAATCCGGACATGTGCGGTCCGGATTGGTCGAGACTGATGCCACGTGATGAGCAGTCGAGGTCGGGCCGCCGGGTCGCCGGGAAGGAGAGGTCGGGAAACTGGGTTCGGGCGGCGCGGGCGTAATGTGCTCTGGAGACGACTGAAATAGAGCTGTATATGAGAAGACTATATACAAGTCTATGTGTTATAAAGAAGACCACGCTTACAAGAGGATACTAGGATATTACTAGGATACTATTTTTACTAAGTGGACCATCACAACTAGAATTCAAGATTTTTAGAAAGATTCTACGGAGCAAACGCAAATGCTCGTGACGTCACAGAAGCCCAAGAGTAAGCTCCGTGGGTCCACTGAAATAATTTTTCTCCTCAGTGTAGTGACACCATTGTTGGATAACTAGATGAAAGGTCGTATGACAAAAGGTCGCAAGCAAAGGATGGTAAGGTAAAAGACAGTGTGAGATAAATATCGAAGGACAATTGTTACGCCGAAGGCGCGGTATAGGATACCAGAGGCCGCAGACCGATAAGAGTCGGTCGGATTTGGTTCCGTCCAACAAAGAGGTTAGGTCGCGCGGAGCGCGGTAGTAGATTATATCTAAACAAGGCCTATGTAGATATAGTATTAGGTACCTTTTATTATTATTACCTTATAAATTAATTAGTATGGTACCTTATCGCCTAATAAACCATGTAATCATTAGGTTGCAGACTTATAACCTAATTATTAAGTTACATTTAAATAGGACCTAGTTCGATATAACCTAATATCACGCTTTCTGCGCAGTGGCGCAGCCAAGAGGGACCAAAGGGGCCATGGTTCCCCTAAGAGGGCTCCCCGGCGAGCGGGGGGCCCCCCTGGGGCCGAAGGTTCCAATTGTTTTGATGCTGTTAGGCGCCTTAGGCCGTCCGAAACAGACAATCAAAACAAAATAAGAATATTTTAACATGCGGGGAGGTCATGAAAGGGGGTCTTTTTGTGCCCCCACCTGTTTTTCTTGAAAATCTCAAGAGCAGATCAGAGCTGGCTGCTGCTAGTTTGTTACACTTATGACAATTGAATAATTCGCCAACTGACGCAGAAAAATCGCAAATGGGATGGAAATTTTTGAAGTTTCAAGCATCTGAATTCAAGCAAACATAACGAGAACAACGGTTGTCGCTGACACATGGCAACTTTGTGAAAGGACTAGAGTTCTACCTAATATTACCGTTTGAACACAATCACGCGACGTCATTCAGGCATAACTGATGGATGTACTAAGACCAAAGCCAGGGTCAATAAGGGCCAAGGTCATCAAAAATCAAGATCAAGCAGCTTGTGACCTGGTCCAGATTTGCTTTGCAATATGTAGGTTTGTATGAAACGTGCATTCAAAGAGCCTAATAAAGACACGTGTGCGCACGCTGATACGCTCACATATACCAGGGTCAGTGAAGGTCAAAGTCATCAAGGGTCAAGGTCAAGTATCTTGTGGCCTGGCCCCGATTTGCTTTGCGACATGTCGATTTGTATGAAATGTGCCTTCAAAGACGCTAATAAAAACACATATGCGCACATGGATAAGCTTATATATACCAGGGTCATTACGGGTCAACGTCATCAAAGGTCAACGTCAACTATTTTGTAACCTGGTCCAGATTTGCTTAGCAATACGTCGATCTGTGTGAAATATGCATTCAAAGACCATACTAAAAACACGTTTGGCACACTGATACATATATATACATGCAACACATACATACATAAATATAAACGCTGGAAGTGATCAAATGTACCGATGTTGGCTACCTTCACTGAAAACACGCCAAGTGCAGCGCCCTTATTTACTCAAGCTATCCCGTGTTGCTCAAAATCTCATCTGCAAAAGATGAAAAAATGACGCCACAGGTCAGTGATCTGATCTGACATGACCTCGACCCGACATCCTCAGTCAAGACTCCAAAGGAATGGAAATTGTCGTATTTCACGTTTTAAAGCTCAAACAAACGCCCTTGTCCCGATTCGTTCGAAAATTCGTACCGAATGGCCTGCACTGGCCGAGAAAGTGTCCAAAGTTGGCCTTTTCGACCCCATCTGAATTTGCAGATATTAATCTAGGGTCATGAAAATTGCACACTATGTAAATCGTTATAGCCCCGCCCTGTCTATAAGCTTCATACCTCTAACTCTTTGCGTTTCCGAGATCGGAGGGGGGCGCTTTCTGGCTCCCTTTAACTACGCGTTAGTGAGAAACCCACTTCCACTGCGCGGGTTAAGCATTAAAAAAGGCTTACAATCCTACAACACGTACTCCCAATATAAAAGCGGGCTCTGTGTGCTATGAAGAGAGGCCCGTGGTCTGAATAAGTGTTAAGGGACCCTGCTAGCTTGTAAGAGAGTTCACTGCTTCTCTGTGGAGGGTCCCCTGTCGGCCTATACAGGACCCCTGTCGGCCTCTGGAGGGACTTCCTTTCGGTCTGTGAGAAGGCCCTGACCCTCCAGAGGCCGACAGGAACCCTTTATAGGCGGTTAGGGGCCCTCTACAGATAGGCAGTGCCCCCTATCCGCTACACGCTAGCAAGGGCCCCTACACGTTCGTTCAGGGCCCCTGCTTGCCTGTAAAGATATTTTTGCCGACCTGAAAGAACACCTGCCAGGTCGGCAGGAACGTCGTAACAGTCAAGCAGAAACCTCTGTACACTCCAGCGGGGCCCCCCAACAAGCCGTCAGCGATTTTAACCACATGGGGCCCCAATGATTACGAGGGCCAGGCGCGAATCCAAGGGGGGATGGGGGCGATCGTCCCCCCTGTTGTCTGAGAAGGGGATCTTCTCATACTCAAAAGGGGCCCGTATGAGGTTCGCGGGGTCTTTGTATGAACCTCACGGGCTCTTAATGCAGTTTGGGGGCCTCCAGGAGGTTTAGACAACCCTTGAGACGACCCTTTAGACTCTTGAGGCTCCCAAAGGGTCCCTGAGACTACAAAAGGATCCCAACAAGGTAGTGCCTCTGAGACCACCTGCAGGGTCATAGGGCCCCTGAGACGTACAAGATGAGGACTGAGTCACTCGGGCGGCAAAGGGGCCCCTAGAATGTCAGGGGCCCCGGATGGACTTCATGGGCCTGTGTGAAAACCTGACAGTTTCTGATATAATCAGAGGGCCTCCGGGAGGGTTAATGGGGCCCTGAGACGGTAAGATGGCCCTAAGATGAATAGAAGGGCCCACGAAACTCAGCAAGGGCTCTTGGGACTGCAAGAGGGGTTCCAACACGGCAAAGGGTTCATGAGACAGGGAGGCCCCTAAGATGTCAAGAACTTAACAAGGTGTCTAGCACGGCATCAAGATCCTAGCCAGCCAGAGAGACCCTCTGAATGGGGTTCATGGGTGACCTCTACCTCGACAGGCCCCAAATGGGCTACACTGGTCTTTTGATACCCTGAGGGGTTCCTGATGCAGTAAAGGGCCCCAGGAAATTCTGGTGGATCTTGAGACAGCAAGATAACCCCTAGGCGTCACATGGCCCCTGGGACCGACAAAAAGGTCTGAGGGCTCCTGCGAGACAAAGACGACAAGAGGATCTCTAAGATGGTATGGGGACCCTGGACGGCCACAAGGCCCCTAATTTGTGTTAGGTGGACTTCCGGCACGGGAAAGGTCCTCCTGACACTGACAGTGAGATCCCTGGGAGCGCCAACAAAGGCCCCTGTTACGGCTAGAAGGGCCCTAAGACTGCCAGATACACTCCACGTAACAGAGGAAGATCCCTGATACCGCCATGGAGACCAGCGGAGTACAAACTCTTTTGGAGCATAAAATGTCACGCATTTATGTGAAACACATGGACTAACTAGGTGCTTTGCAAGCATATGTGGCCAGCAGGGGCGGATCCAGCGGCTAATCGTTGACCACGGGAGGGGTGGAAGGGGACTGGCCGTGGGTTCAGAGTGTACTTCAGCGGCCGAGTATGGATGGTAAACCATCAACCGCGGGGGAGGGAACGCTGGGCAACTTCAAATTCCTGTTGATTAAGAATACCCATATCTCTTGGGGGGGGGGGGGCAATGACCATTTTGGGGTACAATTTTTTTTAGTATAAATTTTTTGGTGTTCCCTGACACCAGAAAACCACAGTTTTTCCGACACTGCACATGACAATGCACAGGGACCCTGAAATTGCCGAAAGTTTTTTTTTGTAACTGCCAGAGGACCCCTTAGTGGGCACCAGAGACGAAAAGAGGGGCACGTAGGACAACAAAGCGGCCCCTGAAACCAATAAACTTTGAGATGTACAGAAGCTCCTGAGACGGCCAAAGGACCTAGCGGATTGCCAGAGGCGTTTTCGTCACAGGAGAGACTTATAGAGCTTTTGTTATTGCCTGATGGCCCTCTCAGACGGCAAAAATGTTTCACGAACGACAAAAGGGAATACGAGGTGACTTAAGCGTCCCTGAAACTACCAGATGAATCCCTGAAACTATCCGAGGTGCCCCTGAAACCGTCAGACGAGAGCATGGGACGTCTCGAGGGACACGTGAAACTGTAAAAGAAACCTGAGACCAGTGGAGGGCCCTGACACGCAGACGGCCCGAGGACGAGGGAACCTAACCTAAGCTGTCAAAAAAGTCTCCAGAAACTACGGGGGGATGTGTGGCAGACAGTCTCCTGGACCAGATACAAATGAGGCATTTCAAATGGAGGGAGTAACGGAGCCGCCTAAAATCTCTCAGTTTTTGTCATATTCCGGCCACTTTGTACGGAAACAAAACGGAAAATTTTCTAAAATAAGGTGAATCTCGAATTTTTCGGTTACTTTATATGGTTGACAACGCAAAATTACATCAAACATTTCCCCCTGGACTCGCGCGAATAAACGTTTTTTTCATATCTGAAAGGCAAAAATGGGGGGACCGGACGGGAAGGGGCCCCGACGTTAATCATTGCCCTCCCCCCGGCTTCGTGACATCCTGGGTCCGCTCCTAACGAGGGCCCCATTTGATTACGAGGGTTCCCTTGATCCGACTCGCCCCCCCAGGCGGAAACCTGGTTACGCCACAGTCCGCGCGACCTAATCTCTTTGTTGGACAGAGCTGAGTCCGGTCGCACCCCCTCATCGGCCTGCGACCTCTAGTATCCTATACACCGCTCCGACGCAGGGTTGCGCCTTCGGCGCATTATTTGTCTTTTGATATTTATCTCCTACAATCTTCTGTCGTACGGTACTGTAACACGCTCAGCATACCACCCTTTCCATATATGACCTAATAACGTGCTTCGCGCAACCTGACGTCTTTCTTGAACAGAACCAAATCCAGCTGCACCCTTTATCGGCCTGAGACCTGGAGTATTCCATGCCGCGCCTTCGGCGCAACTTCTCAGTCCTTTATTTCGATGTTAATCTCATACGATCTTTTGCCTTACGACCTTTCGCTTACGAACTTTTGCCATACGATCTTTCGCCCAGTTACCCAACGACAGTGGCCCTAACCTGCAGAGAAAAATGATTTCATTGAACTCAAGGAACATGTATCTCCATTTCCGTGACGTCATGAACATTTGCGTTTGCGCGTAGTCTTTCCAGAAATCTTGAATTCTAGCCATGGTGGTACACTTAACGAAGATTGCCGAAAACATTATGATGAACACATGAATGCCACTGATACACTTTGCGTGGTTAAAACTACTATATATCCTAATAGAATACCATTTCAAAGTATAGGAGGTTGGTGTCTGTAACCTTGAGCAGCCCCTCTTTGATGTACTGATTCGAACATTTTACCACGCCTTAAATCTTCTGGTTCCACTCATCATGATCGTCTCCTTCCAGCATTCCTGCCCATGGGCGTACGTGCATCTAAAAAACGTGGAGGGGGGCAAAAACGCTTTCCGCATAGGGCTTACCGGAAATGTCTCAATAACAGGGACCATGGCACCTCGTGTTCCTATGTGCATGTTCCTGCCACTCCACACATCACATGCTTCTCAACAAACGCCCCAAAGTTCAAGATGACTAAAAACAAATACAACAAAAAACAAATACCCTTGCAATCCTCAACGTCATCACTTCACATAGCACGGACTTTCCTGACATCATTTGAGTGTCACATTCACACTCGCATTCCAGATTTCTTGGAATGCGATGACACCTCGTCAGTCCCCCGGACTTCGGGTGCTTCCGGTCACGAGGAGGTTCAACGCGCCGTCAAATTCGTCGCACCCTTGGCGGGACTAAAATACTGCAAAGGTGATCCTACTGACATTGCTGTCAGATTCCATTAGACCAGTCCCTCAGATCGTAGCTTTAAAAAGCTTTAGAAACCTCGGTACGACCGGCGAAAACCTCTGGAAATCCATACGCATCCTCTATTTTGTGCTGCAGGCAATCCCATCCTCCGGGATCATGTGACCGATTGCCACTAAGCCTTCACCAAACGACTAGCTGCATGCAGTTAACTTTCATTTTCAGCACCTGGTGATTTCAGGTCGCCCTTCACCCTATTCCCGGAGGGCTAGAGGGTATGGCCGATTCCCGGCAGGGGGGGACTCGGTCCCCCTGAGATCTCGAGAACTACACACCCGATTTCATCACAACAAACGGCAATCGATTTGCCATGACGTAAACTATACTTTTAAAAAGAAGTTCTCAAAATTCTGAAAGCAGTGGATACGGGGGGGGGACAAAAATATCAAAATAGGGGTACTCTTGGACCTCCTATAACTCAGTTGTTTATGGACCAACTTTGATGACATTAGTATGAATCGAGAGATTATGGATGGGACTTTTACCATCAGTACACATATTTGAAATTTTGAGAAAATTCATAAGAGTTCACAGGGTTTCGAAAATAGGACTAGTTTTTCAACAACTGAATGAACAAAAAAAGGGAAAGGCACTTTTTTGGCTTCTGCTAGTCATGTTATGCTAAATAAGTACAAATTGTATTACAATGTTTGAATAATGTTGGCATAGGCGGTGCTAGAGACATGAAAAAGGGGGAACTGTCATGGCCACGTGCTCTTCAGATCAGATTGTGACCTTTGACCTTAAATGACCTCCAGTGACCTTGAAGTCACTTGGAATGATCCGTGTGCATTTAATATTACATGTAAACGTCTTTAAGCATTTGAATTCACTCTATTTCAAAAATTCCACTTTACGGGCATTGTGATATAGGATACGAGCAGTGACGTTTTAGGTCATAGTTCCATGACCCGACCTGATATCAAGCTGAAACTGGGTACACAAGTAGAGAGTTTTCTTCTACGTCATAGGCATTCTGACTTTGGTATTTGAAAAAATAGCGCCGAAATTATTACTATAAAACCAAATATCAACTTTTGACCTTGACTTCACCTTGCAAAGTAACCTCAGATAAACAAAATTGTATTTGCATGTTTCCCAGCTATTTATCTATATGCCCATATAAAGTTGTAAGTTGTACCTTAAAAATTCTATTTTTGGCAATCATTTTCCTTTCACCCTCAACAGGGCCAAAATGGTCTGAGGTGCCTCCCAAAAACGTTGCCTGACTCCGCCCCTAAGCAAAATAGAATTTGGAAATTTTGTCACAGTACTTAGAAAGAATACCTAGGAAATGTCACCAAGTTTCGTGAAGCTGCGTCAAAAACCCTGGAATTGACTAGGAAAAAACCCTAGGGGGCCGGATTCAGCCCCCTGCCGGAAATAGGGTTAGACTTTAGACACAACGAAAATCCTCGTTTATGGCTGCAGGCAATCCAGTGCTGCGGGTCTGTCGGACTGATCGCCATCAAACTTGTGTTATTCGACATGTCATGCGTTTTACTTTTTTACAGCATTTGGCGATCTCAGGTCAAATTATTGACCTTTACGCGTAATAAAAACACATTTTGGCCGCAGGCTATCCCATTCTATGAGCCTATGGGACCGATTTCCACTAAAGTTTTGCCAGTCGACGGGGCATATGCGACTTGCTTTATCCGTCAGAGCTTGATGACCTCACGTCCCTTACCTCTAAACATAATAGAAAAGCAGCAAACCTTCACCAATCGACGAGTCATACGCGATTTACGTGTCTTCCCTAAATATGGCGACCACAGATAAGGCTGCTTTTAGAGGTCACTGACTACGTGCATTAGGTCGCCATATTTTGGGAAGAAGAGAACACATATGGTTGAAAACTGATAGCACGCCATTAGTTCTGGACTTCGATCAAGGACAGTACGAAACTTCGCACGTCAATCGACAACTGGCGCAAGAACTCGTCTGAACACCTCCGTATTTCACCGTAGATACAATGTTCTTATAGTATGCATTACACTTAATTAATTTTCTAGACTGTTATATCACATTACACAGTCTGCATTAGGCCATGATGAGAGCAGACGCTCCGACTATAAAAGGCTTCTTATCGTAATCCAGTTCAGACGCTCTGCTGTCACTCTCCGGTGCTGTACTAACAAACCGTCGGTGTCATTGCACGCCAGCATTTTCTGCTTCTAGAACTCCCAATATATTTTTGTTTGTTTAATTGTTATATTGTATGCATTCCCAGCGGTAAAAATATTGACTGATGACTACAGTCTTTCCACTAAATAATAATAAAGTCACCAATCTGTTTTCTCCGTTCAGTAAGGGAGTTTCACTAAGAAGGGTGTGTTTTACGTTGGAGTAAGAAAACCTTTAGAAAACCCCAAAAAAAGTGTTGTCGTTTTTCGCAAATGACTGGAGGGAGGAAACAAAACTGAGGGGTCCCACAATCTAAATTCCCCCGAATATGAGTTTCTGAAGGAATGTAGAACACTGTTTTGACGTACGGTAGTTTTTCATTTGTGCTTAAAAATACAAACGCATCGTCACGAAATTCTGTGTACATTTTGAATGATCACTTTTACATCTTGCGTCGAAGTTTCGGCCTCAGAAGAGTCAGTTGTCTGTCTGCAATGCTTTCTTGGTTGGGTCATTGACCTCAGGCCAGGCCCATTTTCAAGACACGTCGTTTTCTCGGAAATTGACTTTTCCACATTTTGAGTGTAAGTTGATACAGACATCCAATGACTGCCATTGGGCATACCGAGCGTCATACAGACATATGAATGACCTCCAACCATAGACTTGAGATAAAGTCACCAGTAACTGTTATGAGCCAAAATGCACCGTCGTCAAAATAAGCGACGAATGACTTCGAACGAATAGGAAATGGCAGAATTGGTTCCTGCAGTTGCGAATGGGGCCACGAAGCCCAAAAAAATGTAAAAAAATGTACAAAAAATGCGCAGATTGATAGCTATTGAACTGTTTGAAAATTTAAACATGGAAAGCCTACACAAGAGCAATTAGAATCAAGGCACACCATCTGACAAAGTTTATATCTCTAAAATAAACGAAAGCTAAAATCAGTTCCCGTCCATTTCATCCGTTTTCGACACCGGCACACGTTGTGCAGTGGCGCAAATATCGCTGTGTCTTTAGCTCAACGTTTCCGCGTATATATGAAGAAATCAAAGAAAGTAGACAAGTATCAGCATCCGCAGACTTTGTCTATTTGTTGGTGCCTTTGCCAAAACTTTGTCAATTCCCGACATCCAGACTCTTTCTCGGTTTCATGTAGTCGGCTGTCATAAAACGTATATGCGCCGTAAATGGCTTACGTATTATCCAAAACTAAATTACTTTTATCCTGCAATCAACCGCTCGCGAGTTAGAGGGTGAGAAACGGTCAATCGCCCCAGTCGGACAAGCATGGCACCAACTGGCAGTCGGGCGTATGTTAAGGAGAGGGGAGGGCCCCTGTTGTTTCCAGAAACTGGCAAAACATTGGGGAAAGATTTTCAACTGCGCTAGGCCGTCGTTAAGGGTCTCTCTGAAAATAAGAGCATCAAGAGCTCACTCAGAGAGTTGAGATCCCACAAAAAATCTAATGGGCCCTCTAGATAAATTCAAGACGGAGCCTTTCCCGCGGTCTAAGATCTCTCCTTCAGTTCATCTTGAGGACCCATTGCAGTTTTTCATGAAACCCTGGAGATATTTACAGCACCTTTGGTATTTTCAGAGAGACCACAAGTCTTTGCATGTCCGACTACAAATTTCTTTCTTGAATGTGGGCCTCCTGGAGATATGGAAGACCCTGTCACAAGTTTAAGGGACCCACAGACATTTCAATGGACCCTCTTGATGAATCCAGGATTGTTTGTTTCCTTGAGTTGTGTGTTTGCTTGAGTGCCTTTCCTTGAATTCATTTTAAGCGTCCATTAGAGTTTTTGTGTAGGGCCGTGAAAGTTTTGGGAGTGCCCTTGATATTTTAAGAGAGTTCCTGGAGCATTTCTTGTCCACTTCATCACTTCCTAAATATATGAGGTGACTCTGAAAATATCAAAGGTCTTCAAGGAAATTTAAGGAAAGCGTCTCGAATCTCACGCAGGTCCCCTCCTTTTTTCCTAGTCCATTGAAGTCTGTGTGGGCTCTCAGTCTTTTCTTAATGTTCTAGGGAGACACGTAAGACATACTCTCATTTGGTTAAAAGCTCCTATTTTGAATGCTTCAGGAACCCTCCGAAATACCAACGGGCCTCTCAAGAGTTCGAAGATCTCACAAAACCCCTAATGAGCCCTCGATAGGAATTCGCCGAGGGTTCCTTGGATTTTAGGGGCCCCTCCTTGGGTTCATCTAAAGGCAAATAAGTTTCTCTGTGGGGCCTTCGGCCTTTTTAGAGAACCCTTGTAATGTTTCATGATATGATAAGCATTTCCTCGTCCGGTGCATCCTTTCCTGAATGTTTGAGGTGCCCTCTGAAAATATTAACCCGCCCCCGACTGGGTGGGGGCAGTTGATGGCCGCCCCCCTGAGGTTTTTCTGGGATTGCGAAAGAACGAAGAAACACAGAGCCACAAAACTTTGTGTACCTTTTGCTTCATCATTTTTACACCTTGTGTCAAAGTTACGACCTCAGGTCAGGTCAGGTACCTGACTTAGGTCAGGTAAAACGGACCTATGTCCAAAAGAGTTTAGCGTCCTGTAACTTTTTCGCAAAACAAGATATCACAATAACACTTTCAGGGATTAGTGATCTTGATAGATACAACAAATCAGCTATCTTAGATTTTTCGGAATTTTCGGGGTATGAAATAGGGGGAACTGTCATGGTTATGTGCTCCTCAGATCAACTTGTGACCTTCGACCTTAAATAACCTCAAGTGACCTTGGGGTCACTTGGAATGATCTCGTGTGCATTTAAAATTATCTGTAAACGTCTTCAGTCATTTGAATTCATTCTATTTCCAAAATTCCGTTTTATGGCTATTGCGATATAGGATACGCGCACTGACATTTTAGGTCATAGTTGCGTGACCCGACCTGATATCAAGCTGAAACTTTATACACAAGTAGAGGTCACCATTCTACGTCACACATATTCCGGGTTTGGCATTTGAAAAAACAGTGCCGAAATTATTGCAATCAAACCAAATTTTGACTTTTGACCCTGACCTTACCTCGTAAAGTGACCTCAGATGAACAAAATTATATCTACACACTGCCCAACTATTTAGCTATACATCCATATAAAGTTTTAAGTTCTACCTTAAGAACGCTGTTTTCGGCAGACATTTTCCTGTTACCCTCGACATGGCCAAAAATGGCCTCAGGTGCCTCCCAAAAACGTTACCTGGTTCCGCCCCTGAGCAAAATAGAATATTGAAATTTGGTCACAGCACGTACAAAGAATAGTTAGAAAAAGCCACCGAGTTTCGTGAGGCTGTGTTAAAAAGCCTGGAATTGGCAAGCAAAAAACCCGAGGAGGGCGGATTCAGACCCCCTGCCAGGAATAGGGTTAAGGCAAGGTCGTCGGAATTTACAGGAAAGCTGTCGTCCACACCCCCTTAACCATATTCCCGTACCCACAGCGCAAGGGCATATTCCCGTTTGGGGAGGGAGCCTTATCCGCCTCCCCCGAGATTTCGAAAAATACCCGCCCGATGTAATCGCAGCGCAAGCCGTTACGCTGTGAAGGGATGAATTGGAAATCATCGCAAGGCATGCCCCTACCGCAGCGCGGAGGCACGCAATTCATTGGGGGCTCGCGGTCTCACAGACACATGAGGCACAGCACTAGTGCAGCGTCAAACTGCATTTACGGCCGCCTCGCGTCGTATGCTTCCGAGGCAGCGGGTCGGGACGGGGCGGGGATAAGGCGCAGCGTGGAGCGTCTTTGCGGGCGTGTTCCCTGTTGATGAATGCGGAACAAAATGAATACATGATTCCAGTTTGATCAAGCATTCATTTTTATGAGCGTTGTTATAACACGCAGATCATGTATGATATTAATTCCACATTTCCCGATATTTCTGGCCAGGAGCTGCCTCAGCTTCCTCTGATGACGAGCCGCCATTAAAACAATTTCTTCAGCGATTGAAGAGGACTTAAGGAGCTGTGTGTCGTCAGCGGAGGAAACCAGCCTGCAGTGGTCCGCCAACCAACGAATGTCATTGGACAACACGTCCTTGCATAACGGAACACCAGAGGGCCGACTGGCGACTATCCTGACCAGGACTATGACATATTCTGGTCAGGACTGACATATGACATGGCAAAGGACAGTGTGTCCTTTATCGGTTTAGCGGCGAATTGGTTTTTTTATTTCTTATCGGTTGGAGAACAGTCTTTGAACCAGTTTATACGGGATATACGATCATATTCCAGTTTAGTCAGAGAGATCTCTCGATCGACGTGGGCGAATGCTTGGAAAAGATCGAGCCTTAACCCTATTTCCGGAGGGCTAGACGGTATGGCCGATTCCCGGCAGGGGGGGCGGATTCGGCCCCCCCTGAGATCTCGAGAACTACTTATCCGATTTCATCGCAACAAACGACAATCGATTTGCCGTGACGTAAACTACATTTTTATAAAAAGAAATTTTCAAAATTTTGAAATTTATGGATACAGGGGGGCAAAAATGTCAAAATGGGGGGTACTTTTTGACTTCTTATAACTCCGTTGTTTATGGACCGATTTCGATGAAACTGGCATGAAACGAGAGATTATGGATAGGGCTTTTCCATGCGTATGCAAATTTGAGATTTTGAGAAAATTCATGGGCGTTCACAGGGTTTCAAAAATAGAAGGATTAGTTTTCTAATAACGGAATGAACAAAAGAGGCCAAAACACTTTTTTAGCTTCTGCTAGTCATGTTATGCTAAAGAAGTACAAATCGCATTACAATGTTTGTATAATGTTAGCATAGGCGGTGCCAGGGACATAAAAAAGGGGGAACTGTCATGGTCACACGTTCTTCAGATCAACTTGTGACCTTTGACCTTAAATGACCTCCAGTGACCTTGGGGTTACCTGGAATGATGTCGTGTGCATTCAATATTATCTGTAAACGTTTTTAATCGATTAAATTCACTCTATTCCAAAAAATTCATTTTTTGGCTTTTGCGATATAGGGTACGAGCACTGACATTTTAGATCATAGCTCCGTGACCCGACCTGATATCAAGCTGAAACTTGGTACACAAGTAGAGGGCATCTTTCTACGTCATATATATCCCGGGTTTGGCATTTGAAAAAACGGCGCCGAAATTATTGTGAAAAAACAAATTTTGACTTTTGACCTTGACCTGACCTTGTAAAGTGACCTCAGATAAACAAAATTACATATGCACATTGCCCAACTATTTAGCTATACATTCATACAAAGTTTTAAGTTCTATCTTAAAAACTCTGTTTTTGGCAGACATTTTCCTTTTACCCTCAACATGGCCAAAAATGACCTGAGGTGCCTCCCAAAAACGTTGCCTGGCTCCGCCCCTGAGCAAAATAGAATTTCGAAATTTTGTCACGGCTCGTAGAAGGAATAGCTAGGAAAAGTCACCAAGTTTCGTGAAGCTGCGTTAAAAAGCCTGGAATTGGCAAGCAAAAAACCCGAGGGGGGGCGGATTCCGCCCCCCCTGCCGGGAATAGGGTTAACTTACGGCTGTTAGCATCCCAGAATACAAATTTCCGGCGACGCGGCGGTCGATATCGATAACGTCATCCTGCACTGAATCAAACCAGTGGCATGCGTGCTGTGTGTTTCATAGCGTGTGACGATTCGTGACGTAGTCAAGAAACTCGGAACGCATATTTTCCCTGTAAGGCGCTAACTAAGTTAAGGATTGATCGGCTCGTAGTTCCGTTGACGAGACAGTGGGTCTTCCTTATGCGTATCGGTAGCCTGTTCCCAGACGTCCGGCGTGTAGCCGGTTAATGATAGCGTGTTTGACAACATGCAGGATACGTGAGCCAGACGGCGCGGGGCACATCCTTGGCGTGACCAGGTACACATTGTCGGTGCAGACAGTTTCTGAGCTGCACGTACTCAGCAGGGTAACCATGAGCTCCTGCAGGGCAGCAAGCTGAGCGCAAAAGTGCCGCTGACCATCCTGGGTAAGCGGAAAGACAGAGGTGCTCCTCGTTAGCCCGCTATCGATATCTGTTGCCCAACATTGACGAAATGTGTGGAACCTATCGGCTACGTCTGGGCGAAGCAAGACTGTGGACTTCGCCTGGTTGCTGGCGAAGGTTCATCTTGTGATTTTGCTTCATCTTTACTCGGATGACGCAGTGAAGACTAACGCACGTAATGCTGCTTAAAATGTTCTCAATCGGTTGGTGAATTCGTGCCGCAGGCTGCTGTAGTGTTTGGAGGACTCGTCCCGAGTTTCAGGTGTTTCGTTGGCGTCGGTCTGCGTCAAGCTACACCTGAGCGTCCGTAGCTCGTCACTGCTGGCCAGCTAAGGACAGTCAGGAGACGGAAGCTGACGGCATTCATCGACAGTGAGCGTTGACGTGCATATGCAGGATATTGAGGAAATAGTGATCTCGCTGGCGGATGTGACGAGCATCGGACCCCATTTAGCCATCGGTAGATCAAGGCTGATGTAACTGAAGTGTGTGCTCTTTGTTAACCTTACATAACCTTCGTTAGCCTCCAGAGCGGGCTGGTTCAGTTTTCGGGAACGGCACGACTGGAACAATCAAATCATGTTCACTGATGTGGCGTGGTATTCCTGTTGTATGATCATTGAAATACTGGGACGTTGGTAACAATGTGATCGACGAGAGATGGAGTCACGGATTTGAATAAGGCGTAAGCCAGTAGTATTCGATATTCTTAAACAAAACCGCCTAACCAGACAAACAGGACAACACAACAAAAAGAAATCAAAATATTTTTCGCAGCACTTACTTTTAATTTACAATAATATAATTGTAATAATTATATAATTATAATAATAATTAAATTTACAATTCTTTCTGGTAGAAAATAACTATGACATACCAAATGGGCAAGTCTTCGGATAATGTGCTTTATGAATTAACTATCGTGAAATTGGCCAACATTTGAGGCCAGCGGCTTTCTTTTGAACCTGACAGCACCAGATGCATGACTGGATCAGATTTCACACCTGTCTGGGTTTGACTAGGATGCATGCACTATTTTATTACTTCATTCAACATGGGAATTGCAGAACATGCTTTGATTCCGCCAACCTCCGCAGGCTAGAAACAGATCACAGGAGTGCCGTCAGATGTATTTGGTGACAATGTGGTGTGATGCGATGCGTTAACGGACAGCTTCAAAAGATAGCGCGAGTATACACCATAGTGGCAGACGACAGGGTAACGGATGAAAGTGATGGATATCATCTGATCCGTGAGTCGGGCGTATCGCCCACGCCACGGAAAAGGTCGCCGGAGAACGGACGAAACGAACCAGCACGACCTCACGATCATGCCTTCATTTTTATAACCGGTGTTATAACACGCAAATCATACAGGACGAACCATCGGAGCAGTGCGACAGTGACCGGAACCGCATCGCCCCAGAGGCGCTCACAAGGACAGAGACAGTCGCTAAAAGCCGGCGGCAGACATTTACGAAGCGATGCAGACACCGCTCCAGCACAGACATCCACTCAACCTCGTCCCCAACCGATGGCCGTCTCAAGACTTGGAAAGGAACACCGCCAGAACACCCTCTACAGGTCGACGTTTTGTACAATGGCAGCCTGCGCGCGGCGCCATCTCAGCTGACACCTCCGAATACGCCGACGCGCTCCAAAGTCCCGTCTCCACGGGCCGCAGGCGCGCTCGAAGCCGGCTGTTGGCGTCCGTTCTGCACTGGTCACGTGTCGGTCACATGCCAGCCATCAGCTGCCGTGCGGTTTCACTCGTCGCTCGACTGGTCCATGTTGTAGTTGACGGTGCGCGCCCGTCCGGCGGCCCGCCGCGCCAGCGGCACGTACGCAGTCGAGCCGTCCGAGTCTGAGTCAGAGGCGGCCGCCCGCTTACCTCGGCGCCCCTGTCGGAACGCGCCAGCACTGTTACAGCCAGACCGGCGACAGCAGCACCACAACAGGGGGCTACACAGGCTGGCGTCTCCCAGCTATACGGAGTGGGCGTCTCCAGCGGCGGCGGTCACATCACGCCGGACATCAGCGAGAACCCGTGAAGCCGCGTCGCGCGGCGCGCAGTCAGCAGTGGCCAGCGCATGGGAGGGACGGACTGGCAGCCTGCTGACGAGCGCAGCCGGCAGAATGAGCCATCCAGACTAAATAAACTCACCCCACGGCTGCAAACAACGGCCCAATATCGTATCGGCCGCCCCACCGAGCCGAACTGAATGTGACAGATACTCCTGCACATGGCCAGGCCGGCGGCACCAGGCACCGGCAGTCGAACCCGACAGAAACATAGATGCAACCCTCGTTCGTACCACGAAAGGCAAACGGAACGTTCACGAGACAGTACCAATCCCCCTCTGGCGTAAACAAAAAAAAAGAAGAAAAAAGCACAACCGAGAGAAGCGGATCAACAGTCCCGAACAGCCACGCTACCTGTGGCGTACAACATGAACAGAACAAGACCGAGAGAGGAATGTGCCTGACAAAGAACACGGCTAGTGGTGGCGTGTGCCAGACAAATAACAAGACCGACATTGGCATGTGCCAGATAAAGAACAGTCAACAAGCATGTACCACACACAGGACAAGGTCAACAGTGCCGTTTGCCACGTACCACAGATAACGGTTGTACATGTAAGCAGATCACTGTTCGTGCGTCGTTGGCACGCGGCAGAGGAGAGGCCACGTCGTCCCGTGACGCAGGGGGAGCGGGAGGGAGGGGGATGACGGGCCGTCGCGGCGCGCGGATACCGCCTGTCGACAGCCGGGACGGGCGGCGCTATCGCCGACCCACTGGGCCGCGTGTGACTGGCACAATCGGCTCCGGCAGGACGCTTAATGGCATGTCAGAGAGATAACATGGCCGTGATGAGGGTTCCACCGGCCGTCAGCCGGCCACGGCACCAGACCACAGCATACGTCAGCCGGCCACGGCACCAGACCACAGCATACATCAGACGGCCACGGAACCAAATGGGTTCCGTTGCACATGAGTTTCGTGCATACATCATGATGCATGAATCGTGTATTGAAATACTGAAGTACTGAAATATTATACTGAGTGCATATATGCATTAGATTCAATATTCATATGATATGATTTATGTAAGCACGATTCATGCATCCATTGCGAGTTTCAATACAAAAAGATCATGAACACTATGACATATACCTGACAATGTCGTGTCCTGATCTCACTGGTGAAAGGAATGCTAAGACTGTCAGTTCGATGCTCCAGTTGGCTCCACAAAAATACTGGGCTGAAGACTAGTCATACATTTTTGAAATTCTTGCGAAATCTCCCCTCGTATCGCTAAATTGGAGTGTCAGAGCTAAGAAGGTTCTGCAAAATGTGAAAACGCTATTCCAATATCGGAACGGCAAAGAACTGAGACTTTCCTCCCTTCAGAGTTTTTCCTAATCTCATTTTCCATCTGGTCAAAATCGCCGGTTAAACGCAACTGGCTTCAAGGGCGTGAGTGCAACCTATTTCGCTCTATTTCGTACACCGTGCAAAAGGGCAGTGTAGTGTCTGAACCCAACACCGCCTGGGGGTGTCAAACAGGGCAGCTCCCTCGGTTTTTCGTCAATAACTTCTTCACCGTTAGAGTCAGCCCAACCAAACTGTCCGTACCTGTTTGTCAATCAATTTCAAATATTCCGACATCAAAACCATTTCCGTGCTAGGTCAGGCCATGGGGGTATGACGTCATAAACGAACCAATGTATTGTGTTTTCGCCTCTTGGGGCGGTGGCGCGAACATGCGTCGTTTTTTTTTTTATAATATTCGCAAATATCACGCCTGGATTATTTGGATTAACATAGGACACGGCCTCTGAAAGAATACGTAACCATGACACGTTAACGTTAGAGGCCATGCTAGGTCACATGAATGAGGACAGTGGGACTGACTTGCTTTGTGGGTGATAGAAGAGGTTGCCGCTAACCTTCCCCAACTTTCAAGCCAGAGAAGCAAACCTATACGCGCCTCTTAGTAAGGTTCACCAAATGCAACGTGAGGTCATGCCGGGTCACGCCAAAGGCTGATGTCCAAGCGAAATGAAATACAACATTGTGCGTGACAGATCGTTCAGCAGCAGCAGACAGCAATTGTTCCGAGTCAGAGGATGACAAGTGACTATCTGTCCTGACCTGACTTGATATTGACCCTATAAGGAGTAGACAGAGCAGATTTGATTATCATGAGATATTTGACTTTTGCACCACACACAGTTAAGCATTCCCATGAATAACTATGGCTCTTTGTCAGGAAGAGCAATGCAACCTTATCTGACCTCACCTGGAATAACCTTGACCGGATGAGAAGCAGGTAATGCAAAACTGATCACCAGAAGGTTTCACTTCCGTCCCTTTTGTCACATGGATCAAAACGGCTGGGAGTAAGTACCAGTCCTTAGCATGTAAACTAAGACAAATATTTCGCGTGACCTAGGCTGACCTTGACCAGACGTTTTTTTTATTTTGGCAGGCTTCCGATGCCGAGGATCGCGACCTTTTGTTTGATACCCAGCTGAAGTTTCTAAGACCAGTGTCGCCGATGACATGATGTGCGAGCCGGTATCAATTTTCCTGACGTCGTGTTGTGCGTTTTGCGTGGCCTGTGACGTCACCAGTCACGTGACCAGGGCTTACATAGCATTTTCTATATCGCAAGACTCAGGGCTATTGATTGGTGGTAGACCGGTTCAGATTCGACGTCTGGATCCTGAGATTCTAGGGGGTGCCCTTTTTGACACCCCAGGCGGTCACAGGCATAAAAACACGCCAGGCGGTGCCGGGTTAATGCGCCAGCACGGGCCATCCGCCCACTTCCACGGGCAGTTTTTGCACGATGCGATTCCCAATCGATTTTCTGCCGCACGCACTCCTTTCGTCACGTTGCGACCCGGTGTTGGCCAGACCGACACTGGGAAATGGACCGAATCGATCGCAAGGCAAGCCTAAGACAGACAAATGATTATGCAATGATCACTGCAAACACATCTGTCTCACTGAGCGCATTCCGAAAATGCAACATTCTGGAAAAAGAGACGCAAACACTGGAAGACAAAAGAACACAACTCTACATAATTTAGTGCGACACAAGATAGCTGGTAACAGCATCAAACCAGGCGTCCAAAGGCCACGCCTCGCACTGGCGTCGGTTCCCAGTTCACGACGAAATTATCAACAGTGGTGTCACATCTTCCCAATTCCCTTCCATTCCGCGGCCACGGCAAGCCGATGCTGCGTGCTGCATACCTGTATACCACAAATGGACGGGCACACCCCTGGAGACCGTGCCACACCTCTGCGGCCGCCGGAGCCGTACCGCCGCCCATCATCAGGCACACCGCGCACCGGAGTCGCGGCCTGCGCCCAGCGAGCCGGCGCCGCGCCGCCGACGCCAGCCAGGAGCAATCGGCAGGCATTGGGGCGCGGCCGCGCCCAGCCGCCAGCCGCCGCACACCGGCACCGGCCGACCTTTCCAAACTCAATCAGAATCCACAATCTCGATCTCATTCGGGCGGCGGCCGGTTTTCCATTGGCGGGCCGAGGGGGAAGCCTTGGACGCTGCCATACATGTTCTATCGCGAGTCACGGGCCATTCATCGCCCACGAAAAAAACGAGCGGCCGACCAGCGCCCTGTGGCTGCAGAGTGAATTGAAACGGCCCGGAGGCCGAGCCGGAAACAAGTCGTTCGGAGGAGCCCCCCCCCCACCTAGCCAGTGAGGCAAGAGGTGTGGAGGAGAAATGAGACGCCAGGCCGCAATCTGCCTCTCTCGGAGGAAGAAGTCAACATCGGAAGAAGCCTTGCAGGCCATGAGCTGACCAAACACACTGGGAATGTAGCTGTTTATGTACATTTTAACGTTTGGGCACATGATGCGGAACCGTTACAATGCCGGTACACTGCAATGGCGCGCGCAGTACGAGGGGTATTACGAGCGGTTAGCGTCCCAACGCGGCAATCAGATGCCGTCCTCAAACTCGGCACAGCGACATTAACCAAGGCTGCAAACGGGCCGGAATAAGCAGGAATCACACGACGAGGAAATGACAACGACGACGGAAACGTCAATTTTGCTTGCAGTCTTTGCTTTAACCTTGGTCGCTCACACCAGTCACGAGGGTTGAGTTGCCACCGAACCCTCTACACCGCACCAGTGCATCACAATAGGATGCAGATGTCGGAGTGTCTCCCGCCGACGGCCAGCCGTGTCAAAAGCCGTCAGCGGCGTCAGCCTAGCTAGAAACAGTCCACTTCCCGTCTGCCTGACGACACCAATTAACGCTTGACAATCAGGGTCCAGTTTCTGAATGTCACTGCGCTGTCCTCAGCCGTCTGACGACCCGTAAGTCAGGTGACGACCAAAAGTCACTGAGAGTCAGGGTCCACCGTCTGATAGTCGGAGGGCGCTATAAGGGCCGCCGGGGTCCGCCGTCTGGCAGTCAGAGAGTGCTGCATGAGGGCCAGGGTCCGCCGTCTGACTGTCAGAGTCTGCCATCTGAGAGTTCGGGTCAGCCGTCTGACAGTCAGGGACCGCAGACTGACAGTCAGGGGTCGCCGTTTGGCGATCCGCATTCACCGTGAGTCAGGGCAGGCCGTCTAACAGCCAGGGACCGACGTAGAGACCTTCGCGGACAGGAGTTTTTTAACCGTACCCACATGCCATCCGCCATTCAAAAATTGTACACATTATCAATGCATTTCATATCTTTTACCCGAACCCACCCGTACCCGTCAATAATCAACATCACTAAACAATTTTATCCACATTTTACCCGTTGTCTGGATGACTGTTCTAAATATCACTTGGTATTGTCACAGTCCAAGCAGCTGTACAGCATGACGCACAATGGAAAAGGGACAGACAGTTAGGCATTTCACTCTTAGAATCATAACTCAATTCCTTTTTACAGCCGCCTTTTTAGAAATCTGGAAGCCTATCCGGCCCTGAAAGCTAGATATGAAAATCTGCACCTGTCCTACATAAGTTTCCCACACGGAGAGCCGGCACAAGTCTGCAGCCCAAATTTACCTAAAACTGAAGACAGGACAAAAAATTCCGCATGCTTTTTATATGTGAACTACTTTTAATTCCTACAAAAGATGTGCGTATTGCATTTGGGTGATAAAGCTATTTTCCGAAGATATGCATACATCCATATGGTATCAGACAATGTAAATAATTAACACCAAAATTATAAGCTTCTCTATTTGGATACTATGTCTCTAATCATACCTTACTATGATTACATACACAACACATCAGAATCCTGGCACAACTGCTATGCGTATCTTACTGAGCTCAATTCATCTTAACCGGGCAATCCACTGAACGTGCAAACAAATAATAATTCAGGAAACCAGCATCATCCATGTGGGATCTGGAAATCATCATCATCCATGGATTGATCTGTTTTCGTTTTGTTTCGGATATCACGAGCATATGGCTAATTCTTCCTTACCTTATTACAACAGTCATGCTCAGTTAAGCACTACAGTACCTAAATGGTCCTTATCACTGATCTTAACTATTTAACTTCTCTGTAATTCAACAATCTCTGGGAATCCGGTGAAAGTCCAAGCAAAGCAAAACAAAGCAAAGCAAAGCAGGAAACCAACAGGACCCATGGTGAATCTGGAAACCAGCCTCATCCATGGATATATTTGTTCTCGATTTTCTTGTCGGATATTATGAACCATAGGCCAATTATATCTTACTTCAATGAACAATCATTCCCAGTCAAACACTACAGTATATTTAGCTAAAGCTAATTCTATTTTACCTTATTATAACAATCATGTTCAGTCCAGCACTACAGTATATTTGTCATCCCTGTGAGTCATCTGTACAAGTATCGGTGGCCAGATTCGTGCACACCACAATAGTCTCAAACAGGCGTCAGGCGTATGTATGAGGCCTCAGTCATCAGTATCTACTAAAGCTGCAACTTCCCAACCTGAGCTCTAACACATGTACCACACAATCTGTCTGCTTGCGCAATGAATCGTATGCGCCATAACGATCACTGTACGAAGCAAGTTTCGCCCATTTTTCAGTACGCCGAAACTGTTAAAAATGAAGGCTGATAATAATGTTCATTAAATGCCACAAGTCCAATGCATTCGGCAGAAGCATAGCTAACTCTTATCACATCAACTCTGTTGTCTTTTAGATCCTTCTCTTCACTTTCCTAACAATTTTCGATGTGCACTTAGTCTCGTTTATCCTGTACTGTGTGCGCCAGCAGTGTCTTTCACCCCTGGGTGAAACGGCCAGGATGCATTCTTCCATGGTTTGGACATAAATTTTTGGGTCTGGCTTGAGGAAAGTCTGGTTTTGCAAGCGACGAGTGCCACGTATGACTTCTACCAGGCGCATTTGAGTCAATTTCTCCCCATGAAATTTTTCATCCACGCAAGACGTATTTAGCCCGTCTTTAAGGAAGTCTGAAATTGAAGATGTCAGCATTGCAGGCAAGCAGGTAATATGCTGAGCCGTAATGTGTTTTGAATCTCATGTGTTTTGAAAACGACTCATTCCTGCTTCAATATATTATTACTGAAACGTCCACCAGGCATTAAAATGGAACTTTGGCATTCTCTTTAGGCAATGCTGCTGAATTAATACATGTTGTGCCCTTGTAACACATATGCTACACGGTTCCATCCTTAGAGTTAAAATTAAAAGAAAAAGGCTCAAACAGACATGTTCGTTCCGCTTTTCACCACGATGCTTTTTCTGATATTGACCGAAAAATGACTGTCACCGGCTCTGTTTGGCGATCTATTCAAAATGTCATCGGCAGTACGAAATGCGACGCGCGCAATACTCCAGGCGTCTCGGCAGACACACTCAACAGCTTTTCCGTCGGCGTCGGCCCGAGGGTGGCCGCCAACGTCGCCGCCCTGGGCTGCCCTGAAATATCATGCCGCCTCTCGCGCGTCGGCGCTTGCACCTTCACCGTGTCACCTGTCTCCTGCGGCGAGCTCCGGAAGATGATTTTTGGCATGTGGAGTTCATCTGCCGGACATGACGGAATCGGCATGGGTGTGTTCAAGGCCTCATTCGATGCAGTCGGTGGTATCATTCTCCATATTGCTAATTCATCTCAGATTTCAGCAGAATTCCTCGATATCTGGAAACACTCTATTGCTATCCCTATTCTCAAGTCTAGATCCCTGTTTGATCCATTTTCGTTCCGGCCGATCTCAGTCATACTCGCATCGCCAAAATTGTCGAGAAAATTGCCCAAATTCAGCTGTTCCGATACTTTTCAGCTAACCACCTTTTCTCAAGCAGCAAACACGGAATTCGGCCCGGTCACTCCACTGAAACGGCCCTCATTTCTGTCACTGATCGCATATCATCAGACAGTGGCAAAATTTCTCTGCTGTGCCTCCTGGACCTCAGCAAATACTTTGATGTTATTGATCACTCAAAATAACTTCCGAAACTTGCTCAGTATGGCGTTGATACTTCTTGGTTTTCTGCCTACCTCAGCGGTCACATCCAGAGTGTCAGCTTCACTGACTCTTCTGGAAGGCAGCACACCCCTAGAAAGCTGCCTAACAACATGGGTGTGTTTCATGGCTTATCTCTGGGCCCTCTTTTTAACAGCATATTTGCGAATGATGTCAGCCTTTTCATCGAAAACGCTGACATCATTCTGTACGCAGACGACACACAAGTGCTCGTCAACAAAAAAGTCTTCTCTTCCGGACCTTATCTTGCTCATGGAAAGCATCCTTTGCACGTTGAACCTCTGGCTTCACGCGAATCCTTTAAAAATGAACACGAGCAAAACTCAGCTGATGCTCCTTGGTGGCCAACAAAACCTGCGCAGCAGCCCTCTCTTTACTGTCAGGTTCAGAAAAGCACTGCTATCCTCTGTTACCACTGCGAAAAGTCTCGACTTGATTTTCGACCGCTCTCTTTCTCGGCAGCCATATGTATCGGCCATCACGAACTGCTGTACGGGCTTGCTGTTGGGCCTTGAATACCGGCGAAATGACCTCCCGCGCCGGACGCTGCGCACTGTCGTCCCAGCCTCGGTGCTCCCCACATTCGGTATTGCCTTGTTTAAGGCCCTTGCTAAAAAAACCTGTCTCGGTTATCAAAAATAATAAACGTTGCAGCAAGCCATTTTTGGACGCTAAAAATTTGCCCACGTATCCGACCGACTGCCGAGCCTCGGCTCTCCGCGGGCGACATGTTGATACCAAGAACTCTGACACTTTGAGCCCATCAAATGCTCTTCGGTGGCGAGCCCGCGCACTTGGCTTCGCGCTTCATCAGAAAAAGTGAAACCCACGCTCGCCATAGCCGGTGAGACGACCATTTCCGCCTCTCTCGCCCGCGTACAGAGGCGGACAAGCGGACGTTTTCTTACCGCGTCTGTGCTAGCCTCAACCTACCTCATCCTAACTCGCTTTCTCTTTTTGCTTCTCAATTCAAAGCTATTGTCCTTTCCCATCTCAGGTCCACTGCCACGTAACCAACCTTCGCTTTGCTTTTTCCGCTGCCAATGACGTGATGGATGACTAAGTGCATGTTTTAACTGTGTAAACTTCCTAGTTTTTGACTCAGAGACTTAATACCCAAGACATGTGTTTTATCATTGTCGACGTCCCTACGACGTATGATACAAATACAAATACAAATGTTATGCAGTGATACATTTATGATGTTAAACACGCAAAGAACATCAGTGCAACAGTTGTCCTGCCGAGTAGAAAATGAACATTTTCTCTTCAGAAGCATAAAGGCATATTATATGAAATGCCGTATACTACAGAGTTGCTAGTGGTGCAATCATTTTGGCTGGATTATTTGCCTGTACGTGTTCCCCTGTGCTTGTATAAACGAAGAACATCAGTGCAACAGTTGTGTTGCAGTTCAGAAAATGAATATTTTCCCTTAAGAAACATAGAAGCATATTACTTGACATGCTGCATACCATAACGTTTCCCGTGGTGCAATCATTCTGGCTTGACTGTTTGCTTGTACGTGTTACCGCAATTCTACTCTGCATACCTGGAAAGAATCTGAAGTCCTCCAGCGACTCTGTTAGAGTGACTCTGTCAAAGCCCGAACGGCAGGTGACACACGCCAACCACAACCTGCGGGTTGTGGACTCAAACTATCAGAGTATGACTACAGTAGACAGCACATCTGCTATTATTATACATCAAGTGAATACAAGCAGAATTAAGAGGGTGAATGGTTCTTTGTCAAAAACAATGCTTTCTGGTTCAGTCTACAATCTTTATTTTCTGTCCATACGCTTACCCGTGAAAACCTAGCTGCTTACCCGTTAAGCACCCGCTGCCAGTTATCTTACATGACTGTAGCCGTGCCCGCGGGTTGACCTAACGGGTGAGTCAGTTGAAGGCCTCTAGTCCGCCGCGTGACGGCCGGGAGGTCGCTGTCTGACAGCCAGGGGTCACCGCCAGATGATCAGAGGCTGCTGTCTCACGGTCACCGCTGGTCAGGACAGTGACGTGAAAGTCTGGGCTGGCTATCAGAAGTCAGAAGTGACTGTCAGGGTGCAGATGTGAAATTTTAAAGCCACAGAATCCCCCGGGAAATGCAAAGGAACGTTCGCGCACCCTTCATAATGACCTGTACAATCATGTGTGCGAGAGAAGCGAGAAAGCAGGCTTTTTTTAGGCCTGACCTGCCTCTCTGCAGATCACCAAAACTGGTTCCCAGAGTAGTGTGGGCTCCCCCTTGTACCACGAGCAGCCCGCCACCTGTGCAATCGAGGCCACGCGGTATGTCCCGATAACCGAACAAAGGCTGCGACGGTATCAACACCTGTCGCGTGGACGCACCAAGTGGCTGGACTATCCGGGCTCTGCACCCCATACGGTTCAGCTGGCCGGGCCGGCGCCGCCGGAGGCCGTTACCGCCGATGTGGGGTCGGCCTCAGCGCCGAGTCCGAGCAGTGCTCCGTGCGGCCATGCCGCTGCCGCCGGCACCGGCCGACGGCCGCAAACACCAGCCATGTTGCCGCGCCGGCCCCGTCTGTTTGCACAGTGAAATGAGCGCAGCCGGGGCGACAGTGGCGGCGCGCCCTCACCAGCCGGCGTCCAGGACAGCCCGCCTCCCGTCCGGGTCCGTCCCGATCCGGCGCCGGCAGCCGGCCCCGCACTCAGCTCACCTTGGGCTTGGCAACCACGAACTCGTCCTCCGAGTCGGAATCAGAGTCGGACGCTTTCTTTTTGGTCGGCGCCTTCTTGGTCGGCGCCTTCTTGGCGGCGGGCTTCTTGACGGCGGGTTTCTTAGCTGCCGCCGCAGCCGGCTTATTGGCCACGGCGGCCGGCTTCGGTTTGGGTTTCGCTGAAAAGTGTAAGCCGGATGAATCTGGAGACGTCATGGTCGTCACGCACATTAGGTCGGCATGCAATGAAGGCATTTCGCCACCTTCCGGTTAGTTTAAGCACTGTTTCGTTGAAATCCGTCCCGCAGATAGGCGGATTTCGGGGCGGGGGGGGGGGGGGAGCATCAGTTTCAAGTCCAATACGCCACACGAAAATAAGGTGAAATCGGATAATCCGTGTATGATCAAAGAGGCGCGGCCAGCGGGGACGCATGGCGTTCCTGGTCCTCTCTTCAATCCGACATGCCCTTTCACTAAGCGCGACCGCCGAAAATGTCACACGCCAATGGGCCGATCTGACCGTTCTCGTTCTTAAACAGCAGCAAGGAACAAAAATCAGTCAAACTTGTGTCGTTCTGATTTTTAAGGACATGCATGACCAACACACGAAAATATAAAAAAGTGGTCACAATACGTAACATCTTACTGAACACTTAAGTTGTCGACATAACTGTGCGACAACTTCCAGAAAACATGCAAAAACAAAAGCTGTCATGTTTCTGCACCAGATACCTGGCCATGAGTCATCCTTAACCCTTGCCTTACCATGGGTTGGAGGTAAGGGACTTAAGATCTCGAGAACTAGAACTCCGAAAGAAAAAGCAAAAACATCAGTAGGTCTTGGCAAAGCTAAAAGAACACATTTTTTTCCAAGCAGGTCAATATTTAGCTCACCAGAGGTCATCATACCTCAAGTTACGTTTTAATATTTTTAGCACACACCTTCCATGGTCGAGTTTTGTGCGTGGTTCCAAAGGGGTTATGACTAAAAAAGAGAACGCAATTTACCTATCTGGTGCAGAAAAGAGCACTCTGGGTCACATCTCGCCAATTCAGAAGCTGAAAATGAGCGGGAATGCTGCATTTTGTAAGACCATCTTTCTTACCGAATATATCGAAACGTGTCCTGGGTGAAACACACTGCAAATGTATCTGGCACACATAAATTTTGCAATCATGATTTTACGGGGAAAGAAGGTCGAAACAGGTCTAACTTTTATCGGCTATAAATCGAGTTTTCTCGTGTCTGTCGTATTATACGCCACATAACCAATGATCCGATACGAAACAACATAAAACCATATGACACTGATTTCTGGAATATTCCCTGCATCTCCACAGCCCAGAAGTCTTCCACGTAAGTCGCCGGGACACCGGGCACAGTGTATTTCAAAGAGTCAAATCAGGTCGCCCTGGGTCAAACGAGGCAAATAAAGTTCGCATCATCTGGCGCATTCAAAGCCCATATGACATTGGACAAACCTTCCATGAATATAAACCGATCAGCTTCATTCGCCTGCAGGTACGAAAACTCGGTAGAAAACGGGACCTGAATCCAGGTCACGCGTCAAGAGGTAACGTCAGTGATGTAAAGGACGTGCAAGGCATCAAGCCGTATATTCAAAATTTAAAACCGCTGAACCAGACCCACAATCTCAACAACGGACGTAAAAAAACAAGATTATCTGAGTTAAGGTGGCCTTGATATTTTCGAAAATGAAATGAGGCAACAGAATAGCGGCATCTGTCAGGTTCCGTCGCTACTGCCACATGATACGGCAGACTGATGTCACATGACATCAATACTGTCACATGATACGGCACTTTTCAGACATGGCATATCATCTGAGCTTGACAGACACACTACACCGAATATGCGATGCAAATATTTTATGTTGATATCGACATCAACATTGACGCAGAAGTCGAGTTTAGTTTAACCTTTAGTTAAAAATACCGAAACACTATATGAACAATACTGCATACACTAACGACACATCCTCCTGACCTTTCACGACACCAACATTTTCTTCTTGCCATCAAAATGGGTAAAAATGATCACTGGCAAGGTGAGCCAAGCCTGACTGTGCTCACACGCACCATTAGGCAACTACTGATAGAAATCCGACGGTGAGGACGGTTTGTCGTACCCTCTGCATTCGTGGGCCAAGGTTCCCATCCTACCAGACAGAAAGTGATATTAATTTTACCGTCATCGGAACGCAGCTCCGTTTTTTAGAGCGCTGATCTTCCTGTCGTGGCAGGACGCGTCCGATTCGCCTAGGTGCTCAATACTTGGCCCCTGGCTCTGCTGGCAACCGACCAAAGCCAGGTCATACTATCATATGGTCTTGTTGCACCCTTGATGGCGTGTTCAGCTTTCGCCACAAAACCACCGGTTAAGTGGACTGCTCGATCACGTGAAGTGGTCGGAGTCTACGAATCAAGCTGTTTAGCGTGGGCTCCGATTCCTCATACCACCGCATCAATCACTCGGGTCGATTTTTAACAATCGAATTCCCTTTCTGTACTCTGAATTAATCTGTACCGGCTGTGTATTACGTTGAAATAGCGCGCAAAAAAACCTGTGAATAGCGTTTATCCAAAAATACAGATGTAGGAGCCCTGTGGCATAGTTTTGGTCATCACAAAAGTAATAATTAGTGGATACAAAAAATCGTCACCCAATCCCCAGTGTGAAAAATGTGCAAGCACCACAGCATGCAAAACTAACCACATCTCACATGCTCTGCAAAGTTTCGACAATAATATTATGGGAAACAGTTCTCTGGCATAATTTATGCCTCCTACAGTATTTAGCTCCAACTAGTTATGGACAGGTCAATTAAAACCCAATTTTTACCCGCCTGAAACCACCAGGTGAGAACATCTTGGCAACCTTTGTCATATCTCCAGTGTGTGACACATTTTCAGCAATAAAAGCGTAACGAAGACTGATAGTTGTGTTTAAGCTTCCATTGACCTGAACTTGATCTCAAGAGCAAAGCAATCGCTGACTACTACAATTTATCAATTTATAAGCACCAGGTCGCTAGAAAAGCATGGTTTGCGCGCCTTAATGCTGTACATGAAACTACAACGATCACACCGGAGATGGAAATCGATGACGTGCTTCCTTTCCCTGTGACCTGAGAGGTCACTTGGTAACATGAAGGAATCAAATCCCGTATCATATGAGTCAGAAAGAAATGTGCTACATGCTCGTTTTAATTTCTTTGCTCATTCGTGATTAGGAGAGACGATATGGCGGGAGGTGGCAACAACCTCCTTGTCCGGGGCGTAGGCGAAAATCCTTACCTCTGGCGAGAGTTAACATTATATTAATAGTCAGGATTAAAAATATGTAGTATCAATGCCATCTTTTGATACAGCAATCTAAATTTCCACCAAACGTAACCAGACGTCAACGAATGTCAAGAAGTCAAAGAAGACAATGGCCTGGGCTTTTACTGTTTACATGCTGTTTATGTTATTAGTTTTTCTGTATCTGCAACGTTGGTTGCTACAACTACACTCGCATAGAAAGAAGCATAAATTAACACTGTGCGAGACCGACGAATCACTAATGCTGACCTCAACTGAGTTCACAAGTGATCTACCAGGTTTCAGTTTGGGTTTTGTGTCATTCTCAATACGTTTCCATCAAGCCACTGTCAAAGCGAACGGCAGACACCTAAGTACCGACTATCATTCAGGTTGTGACACCACATGATCTCACCCACGGCGGCCTGATCGACTGCTCCAAAACCCATGAGTTACTGCTCAATACCCATCATTTAAGTCAAAAAAAAAAAAACGCGAAAAACATCTACAAACAAAAACAAAACTTTTGAGAAAAACACTCTTGGCAAGGCGAAATGGGGGGTTTATCCATGCTTCCAGTTCATCGCAATATACCTGACACTCAACAGTTCTTTATGATCGAGGCAGAGGACTTTGGCTCCAAGGTTGACATGCTAACTTTTCTTTGCATCGATATTACCCATGTTGAGGAAACGTTTTTACGTCTAAGCATGGTTCCATAAATTGGTTTACAACGCATGCTGATGCATGTTAGGATGTGGTAGTATTTTTTCTTGTGTACGGAAAAGGAACTACGAAATAAGCATGTAATAAATTTCATATTACCAGACAATGGCAATATATCTTTTTTACGTCTGTGTACGCTGTTTTTTGTTGTACTTCGCGCGCGAGTTTGCTAGCACGTTACCGTTTTTCATTGCATCTCGTTACATCAAAAACGCAATCTTCGCTTTTTATGCTGACATGAAAAGGAGCCCCCACACGGACAATATTAACCTTCGCCAGACGAGGGGGGATGCCACTTCCTGAGCCGTGTTTCGGAGACCACGACAATACGGAGCACGAAAGCGCCGTGAACTTTGGCATAGCTAACGATACATTCATTGCACGTGTTTAGAAAAAGAGTGACCCCAGGTCATTCAAGTATCACGTCACCAATCCATGACACCATTACTGAAGGCTTGCGAGCGACTTTTGTGCCGTTTGTGCCGTTTTGTGCTGTTTTAGGGCAATAGGAATGCACAAACGGCAGATGACGCGCATGAGATCGGTTTAGAATGGCAGTCCACATACGAAAAGGTCACTTGAGATAAGCCAATGACCTTTTCAGGCCATAGGAGGTCCAGACCCTAATGACCTTTTCGACCTTAGTGCATTCCTGCACAAGTTTTTGGCACCGGATATGGTAAAGGAGACGATCTGAGACTTACTGGGCCCCAAAGTATAGTTCTTAAGTCCGAAAAATAGACCTATAGTTGCGAAGCATCAAGTCTGACCTGACCCACGTAACTGGTTGACCCGAATGAGTCGAACGGGATACCTTTGGATTCTTTGGGCACACAGCTATCGATTGTTTTCTGACCCGACGCGCTAGCTCATTTAGGCGCCAAATGGCGAGGGGGTGCCTACCAACCCCCTCGTCGCCGAGGCGAATGAAAATTCCTCCCGTAGGCATGGGTTAAAATCCTCGTCCGAAGTACAGGGAATGTTACAGGGAATGTGATCGGTAGCTCAGTTCCACGGAGCAATGGTCTCCCTGTCCTAGCAAGACGGGTTCGAGTCGCCCCGGCACTCGGAACGTGGCCCGCGGGCACGTTGGCAACTGGCCAACACAGTGTACAGGTAACTACCACAAAGTCATGTCGCACCATTAACCCTGTTTCTGGCAGGGGGACTGAATCCGCCCCGTCGGGTTTTTGCTTGCCAATTCCAAGGTTTTTGACGAAACTTTTAGGAAACTGGTCGCTTTTCCTACCTATTCTTTCTGTCTACTGTACAAAAATTTCGCAATTTTATTTTGCTCAGGGGCGGATTTTGGGCCACGTTTTTGGGAGATACCTAAGGCCATTTTCGGCCCTGTTGAGGGTTACGGAAAAACTGCTGCCAAAAATAGCGTTTTTAAGATGGAACTTAAAATTTTATACGGGCTATAGGTACATAGTTGGACAAGTACACAACTTTCATTTTGTTAGTCTGAGATCTTTTTACAAGGTTAGGTCGAGGTCAAAAGTCATGACCTGGTTTTGTAATAGTAATTTTGGCGTAATTTTTGCAAATGGCAAACCCCGAATACGTATGACATATATCGGTGCCCCTACGTCAGTACGCGTATCCTATGTAAACAACAGCCGCAAAATGGAATTTAAAATTGAGAGTGAATTCAGTGATTGGAAACGTTTTCACATAGTATATAACGCACTCAAGATCATTTCATGCGACTCTAAGGTCACTGGAGGTCATTTAGGGTCAAAGGTCGTAAGCTGACCTGATGAACATATGGCCATGACAGTTCCTTTTTTTGTGTCCCTGGTACCGCCTATGCAAACATTACACAAAAAATGAAATGCGATTTCTACTTCTTCAGCACACCATGACTAATACAAGTTTAAATAAGTGTTTTTAACTTCTCCATTAATTCGGTTTTTGAAACACTTATCCTCCCATTTCCGAAATCCCGTGAAAATCCTGTGAACGCCTATGAAATTTCTCAACATTTCAAATGCATGGACCAATGGTAAAATCCCCATTCATAATCTTTCGATTCATGTCAATTTTATTAAAATCAGTGCATAAACAACAGAATTAAAACAAATCCCCAAAAGTCCCCATTTTGAATTTTTTGCCCCCTATATCCACCTCATTCGCGATTCTGTTTTTTTATAGAAATGTAGTTTACATCCTGTCAAATCGACTGCCGTTTGCTGCCACGAAATCGGATGCGTAGTTTTCGACAGCTCTGGGAGGGGGCGAAGCCCCCCCCCTCCTACCGGACTCGGCCATACCGTCTAGCTCTCGAGACTACGATTAAGTGTCACGTTAAACTTTCGCCAAGAAATCCGCCGTTACTTAGAGCTGCTCGATCGGGTGCACGGGTTGGAGTTTACGCAACAAGCTATTCTTAGGACGGATTCCGATCCCTAATATTAGCCCAGCAACCACTGAAATGAAAGAAAAAAAGATATATATATATATATATATATATATATATATATATGTGTGTGTATTTGTGTGTGTGTGTTTTATCTTGGCCAGCTCTTCAGAAACAGATTCAGTTATTTCGAAAGCTCTCGCTGATCACGTTTTAAGCACTTATCTGGCAGTCTACAAATTGTATACAAGCATACAAAATGTAAACGAACTATACTGTGACGTCACTCACTAATGATCATCATATACTACCGCTCTGCGTAAGTTTATTGACCAGCGCCCGCTGGTGTCGTCATTTCACATGCAGCAACATCTGGTCGCGCGGAGTCATTAATGAAACCATTTACATATATGTCACCAAAGACTTCTGAGACATAGCGTACACTACAGACCGAATTTGAAGGTTACAAATTACCTTACCAAAGCATAGCTAGTAAGTTAACAACAAGTTAACAACAAATTAGCAAGCATAGTCAGCTAACAGTCCCTGAAAGTTTCACGCCATTAGCTTAAGAGGACATGTTCCACATTAAACACGTGATTTAAACTGACAGATATCAGTTCAAATCACGTGTTTATGTGGAACATGCTCTCTAAAGCTAATGACATGAAACTTTCAGAGATGGTGTACAGATGTTCAAAGCTCCCTTACTTAAAATGGACAGGCCTCTGTGTATTCATTCCAAAGCAACATGCGTAAAAAAACTCCCGGAGTGGTGCAACCCCGCACTGGCCGAGTGAAGTGCATCTCTTGTCGACAAACCTTTATGCTGCTACGTAGGCTGAATTTATTCGGATTTCAAAAAGTTTAATGAGCAATGTGGCCGTGTCCCACCCGAGGTCACCTCAAGATTTCCGGCGCATTCACTAGCCGGTAACAGCTATCACGACAGAACTTCTGTTTATTAACTGACGCCATCCGAATGTGCCACTGTGCAGCAGTCCTCATTCAACAGCCTCGAGGCGTTAACAAGCATGTTACTAGTGGGGGGGGGAGGGGGGGCGCTTTTTCTCCGTCTTTTATTTTTACTATTTTTTGTCACAGCTTTCAAATGGTATAAAACAGCGGTCACAAATCTTCAATACTTTGCCTCAACAATACAGCTACCTCTTGGAAATACAAGATGATGAGGTCGTCGTAGGTAAGATCACACCAACCAGAGATGTGGTTAACAGGCGATGCGTTTATTTTCAAATACGTCCTTTTCCCGCAACATGGCTTGCAAGAAACACATCACGGATAGCATGAAGGTGAAGTTGGTTGGTTGGTTATTGGGGCTTAGGGGCGCACCGACTGCAGGGTCATTCGGCGCCCATAGCATGAAGGTGAAAGATACGGCCATGTGAATCATATGAAACCTCAGGTGACGTCACAACAGTCATCATGAGGGTGATGTTCTCGAGATAAACAGGGGTGCGGGTGGGGACATGTGGACGAAAAATGTTCCTAGCAGTAACTGGAATGTGGCGAAATACTTCAGCCATTGCCGGGTTAATGGCTTTGTGAACGACTCCAGGCACAGGCGGCCACGCTAACCGAAGTGGTTTAACTGCGCCCCCAATGGCGGGACCAGTAGTGCAGCACAGCGCCACGTCAGCGGCCGCCATTCGACATGACCTGTCGATCACAGCTGCCACAGTCCGCAGACGCTGACCCCGACGGACGACGTCTCACGGCAATCGTCAACCCCTGTGACCAGATGACGCCGGAGGCCGCTATAGCCGGCGATCGAACAGCCGAAACAATCGGAATCCCTCACTAGTTAAACGCCGGGCTGGTGCAGCAGGGGCCAAATACCCAGCAACAGAGAGCACCTCCATCGTCGCCGTGACTGGGGCTCCAGGGCACTACAATTACGTGGTCCTACGGCGTCCGCAAAGGGCGTCTCCAATACATGTACTGACTCATTCAAGCTTTCTCTTGAAGGCTTCGTCACGAAGTGACTGGCTGCTTCCATCCAAGAAGTGCTCCATTTACCAGCTGCCAACTTCGGGCGGCAGCCGAGTGGCGGGCCAGCCAGTCGGCGTCCCGGTCGGGTCGGTCAACCCTACCAGCAGATCGTGTCAGCGCCACCAAACGTCCGGGTCAGTCACTGACTGTCCGTGCCACCGCCACCGACTGTCCGTACCACCACCACCAACAGCCCATGGCACTGCTATCAGCTGTATGCATCACCGCCTCCAACTGCCCCGTCAGCGCTATAGGCTTTCCGTGTCATCGCCACCAACGTTCCGTGTCACCGCTATCGGCTCAGGACGTGTCAACGCTCCGGACAATTGCGCGCCAGTCGCAGCTGCGTGCTCTTCACTGGTGCCTGCAGCGGTTCGAGCAGCCCAGAGCCCGGGCGTTCGATTGTCCAGGATGGTGTATCGGTCCACGGAGCGACACGCATCGATGCTTATCCCGAGCCCAGTTTTTTCGGCGGCTTGGTTGTCACTATCACCATAGCCATCATGAGTTCATCGTCGTTTACCATCGCCGGTAAGTGGGTTGATTATGGAAATGGAATGGGGCACAGACTACTTAAAAAGCGCACTCAGCCAAACTTCACCTATTTAAAAGAATGCTCCACTTTGGCCGACTTTCCATAAATAGACTTGGTCTTTAAAATGTCCCTGATGTCGATCTCGATGCCATTTTCTCCAGAACGTACAGATACCTCATAAAATGTAATCAGTCAAAAACTACGTTCTGATGTCATGCGCCGAGACGACGCAATACGAGGTTGCATCGGCCGAAGAACGAAAACGTGCGTTTGCCGGCGCCAGTTCATGACGCCATACAACAGCTGCAAATACGACACGACCGAACAGGAGAAACGCAGAAACCGTGGGAAATCTCTCTCATCCTCCGCAAGAGGCGAGTTCTCAGACACAGTATCTAGAACAGAAAGGCTCCTTCAATTACAGGCTACAATTTAGTTATCTCAGACACAGTATCTAGTACAGAATGGCTGCTTCGATTAGAGGCTACAATTTAGTTATCTCAGTTCACAAATGTTAATATGAAACATCTTCTTTAATCTGCGACTTACTAGTTTTTCCTCTTTGATTCTTTTTCCGGCATAACTTTCGAATAATAAAACCAGCGACCCCAACTTTTCAGCACCCGTTCTTGAACAAAGCAACCAGCTTTTGACAAGAGAGCTTCCTGAGTTAACATACGCCGGAGCCTATCACATCATAAGCTGAATCACTGATACCATTTTCAGCCTGTTCTTTTGACGTAATACAAAGTCCTGCAAAAATACAACTATTCACGTGTGCCGAGTAACGATGCTGGTTTGAGTCAAATTCCCTGATGAAGAACAAACGAAGGAATATTAAAGACTTCACAGCAGGACGCAATCAAGGATGCAACGTTTCGTGTCACCGACTACATAACGGCGTCTGCTTGCTGCGCTTGTTCACTTTGAATACACATCCTCCATGTTCAAGCATGCCAATCAGCGCGATTTTTAGCCACAGGTAAAGCTCAACGAAATAAGAGAACTCTTGGCGCGCTGGCTATTGCCCACCAGAGAAAACACTTGCATCATAGAGCGCCAGTGCGCAGAGTACTACCAGTGTTGAATTATCACAAATACCGGTGCGTTAAAGCCACGCAACAGCATCAAACATGATGTAATATTCAGCCCGACTTCACATCACATTGCTGAAAAAATATCACAATGCTATCAACGCCCCCTCTCAGAACATACTTAAGATCCGAGAAACAGCATCATATCCTTTCGATTCCGCTTACACATATGAAGACGGCAGTCGTTACACGATTGTGCTGAGGGAGCTGATGACAAACGATTGACTTGTCAAACTTTTTCCCGTCGATCAGCATGATTCGCAGCCGCTCAAAGAATCAGCCCAATGCACTTCTCCATTCCTTATCCTTACCCTTGCCTATATGACTACATGACTATACACCTTAGGCTTATCCGCGTTGTCGGCTACTCGAGCCTTGATGGGAGGGGAAATCGCAGGTGGGGGCCGTGCCAGCCGACCGGTGTGGCCGGACGGGCCAGTGGCCGATGGCGTTCAATGAGGCCACGGTAACCTCACGGAGCTTACCGTACACGGTAAGCTCACGCATGGGTCAACGCACTACCAGCGCTCAAGTTCCTCGTCGACAGACTGACCTTTCCACTTGAAGCCTGGCTCATTTCCGTACCGCCAGCAGCTGCTCACCCCCTTCCCCCCCCCCCCGCCCGAGGATACGATCTCTGACTGCTAACCGCCGACTGCACAGAACTAGGTGCCCGGATATGTCCATTAAAAAGACTTCCCCTTGCTAAGAGGCCTGAAGACTGTGCACTCTACCACGAGATGGCGGTTCCGCTAACTTTCCTCTTACTGGGATGAACTTCAGCGGGTTTCCAAAAGTCATGGACTCAGTAACGACCCATACACTAACTTTTGTCCGCTGCCGAACGGAATGAATCTGAATATTCGCTTGATGACGGTCGACTCAGAGATATGATCCATGCCAGTGGTTCACATGCGCAAAGGTTAGGAAACGACGAATTAATCCGCGATGAAACGACACACAATGCCATATCCCTAGATCATGTCAACAGAAACCAATCCGTCCGTTCTGTACGAATATAGATTTGTGAGTCATGTGATGTCATGATAGACTGCAACATCATCGACGACATGATAATGACGCAACACATGCTTCCAAAAACTGTCAAGAGAAAACGCCACCCAAAACCTACGCAGTGGGACAATTCCATCCAATCATTTCACAAATCATTAACCTTTGCCGGACCGGGGGAGGGGTCATGACGGCCCCCGCCGGTTTTCTGAGACTTACAAAAAAAAAACAAATGAAGAAATAGCAAAATAAGAAAAGGCACAGTGACACAAAACTTGGAGCACCTTTTCATACATCATTTTTACACCGTTTAAATTTTTACACCCAGGGTCACCTCACGTCACTGACTTGGGAAAGGTCAAGCAAGCGTAAGTCAAGTAAGAGAAAGGTCAAGTAAGTGGTAAGTCATGTTCCGAAAAATGAAACTGGCAAAATATTTTGTGGATTGTGTCAACATAGACATTTATATTTACACATACATACGAATATATATATATAGGAATTTGTATAAGAATAATATGCAAGAATATATAAGAATGCACAATACCAACTGCTTCTATGCATTTTTCTACGCAGTTGGTACTGCCCAGATACTTTGATTTTTTGGTCATCCAAATAAAACCTTTGCCGTCACGTAAATAGCATCCCGACAAATATCAGGCTTTTGCATAGTGGCCGTGCCCGCCGCCTGGTATCTGAATGCCCTACGTGAAAAATGTTTCGGGGCACGGGTTTCATGACGTGAAAGGGATATCACATGATGCGATGTTATAGAATTCTATGCTGTACCGTGCCTGATCATTGATAATGTGGCAGATGTAACGACAAACACCAGAAACGTCCGACGTACAGGCGTCAATACTTTGACCTAGGTTTACCCTGTTTGACTTTGACCCGCGCCCGACTGGGGGTCGGTTGACCGCCCCCCCCCCTGTAACTCTCGAACGGTTAGTTGCGCGATAAAAATAAGCGCAACGTTGGAGAGTTCGTGACGAGAAGAGCTCGACTTTGTCTCACTTAATTTTGGATAATATGTAATCCATGTCTGTCCTATATTTGTTTTCTCATCGCCTCTTGCATGAGACCGAGAAACAGCCTGGATCTCGAGGGCTGTGACTAAAAGTCTAGATAAGGGCACCAGCGGACAGGTAAAAGTCCGCAGATGCCGATACACGCCTAATTTCCCTGATCTGTTTCATATGTACGCGGAAACGTTGAGTTTAAGACACGGCGATTTTCGCACTGCTGCATGGCGGACGCCATAGACGAACGCGGTATGAAATTTACGGGAACTAACATAAGCGCTCTTTTATTTTCGCTAAGTACGCCTTTTTAAGTGTTGTTTCTCGATCCTACTGATTCTTGTGATGATTTCTCGTACTTAAATGTTGAAAAAATGTTCTGTAGCTGTCAGTCTACATCGCTGGTGGAGCTTATTCACGAGATCCTGTTTATTTCCAAAATTTGCAATTTTTGGGACTTTTTGAACTTTTCAGTATTATTCGCAGCTGTGCGAGTCAGTTCTGCCATTTTCTACCCTACCTGAGCCCTTCATCGCTGATTATGGTGGCAGTGAATATTGACTCATAACAGTTATTCGTGACCTGACGGCACGCCAGAGGTCAGAGGCCAATGACACTTCGCCAACTGACGGAAGCTGGACGTCTGGATCCTCCCACGGCCAAATTGTTAAAATTTCCGAAAAATCCGAGATCGCAGATTTGCTGCATTTACCAAAATCTCTAATCCTTGAATAAAGTTTTACTACATGTTTTGCAAAAAAGCTACCGGGCGATAAACTTTTCTGGACATAGGCCCACTTGACCTGACTTACGTCAGACACCTTACTTAACCTGCGGTCAAAAATTTAACACAAGATGTAAAAATTATCAAACACCAAGTTTCAAGTACATGTACAAGTTCAAGTACAAGTTTCAAGTTCAAGTTTCAAGTACACCAAGTTTCGTGGCGCTGCCTTTGTTCGTTCTCTCGCAATCTCGGAAAAGCCTCAGGAGGTGGTCAACCCACCGGTCGGGGGAGGGTTACTATGATGGTTGCAGACCATCTGCGTGCCATACGCATTTGAAATGTATTCCAGCCAAGATGCATACTTATAAGAAAAGATATTCCTGCCCTTACAAGAAGACGATTTTTGCTTTCATTTCCCACTTTCTCGGAAGCGGAAACTTGAAAATGCCTTGAAATGATCACATTTGGCCCACCAGAGCCCATTTTCTGCCCAACCTAGATAAAATAGGCTTTCTTTTTACTGTTAAACCCCTTCTGAGCCATGTAGAAGCACTGGCTATCAAAATTTTCCGCAAAAAATATCAAGAGGGCAATTTGGCCTTAATGATTTTATTACAAAAAAATCTACGTACTTTCTTCTAGCTTCGCCAAGGGCTTTCAAAGTTTTTTTTACTTTTTGTGGGACCCCCAACCCCCAAATTCTCGAGATCTTGGTGGGTTTTCATGGGCTCCCTTCCCCCAAGCGGCGAATGTGGATCATAAGGCCGGCCCGGGAGGGTCAATATTTGCTAGCTGGCGTTCAATACATTACACCACTTCATCCGTCACACATGTTCATTGTAACCGCCGAAAAAATGATGCGGAAATTACACCCAGGACATATTACCGATGACATATTACCCATGTCTACGACGGCGTTAGAGGGAAAGAGCCTAGGGACAAATGCTTCGCCACCATCGCCATCAGGCGAATGGTGGCGAACAGATCCACTGTTGTGTTTACCACTTGATGCTTTGTATCGCAACCGACTAAAGTTCGTTGTTTCGACGTTTCCCATCGGCATAGTTCGAACAGTCCGACTCAACCAGTCCAAAAATTAACGACAATTAACCGAGACGACTTAACCGTCCGACTAAATGCGCCCGCCAGTTGGAATGTACAGCTGACCTATGTTGCACGCTGCACCATGCCTGTCAATGCCGCAATGCCCCCAACCAATCAGATACGAGTTTCAGTGGTGATGGCTAACGTGGACACTGAATCTGACAGCTGTTATGTCGAGGATTTTCTGTTCATCGGATATTTCAGAAGTAGAAATGTGAGCCTTCATGTCCGATTGTACCCCAACTGGGCGGCAAACCAGCCTACAGCTTTGTCTCTTGTGCAGAGGTGTCCCTATCAAGATCTGGTGAGATAAAATATAAAGTCGTTGAAAAGCAGACCGTTCGATGCAAAATTTTCCACTAAAATGAGGAAAAGGACACAAGGTTTTACGCTCTCAAGCTCCGTTAGATCTCTAAAGGCTCACCAAGCCGGCCTCCGCATAAACCTACGCCGGGAAGGGGAGGGGGTCATGAGACCCCAAGATCTCGAGAACTACAGATGCGAAAGGAAAGGTAAAACCACCACGAAAAAGTCTTCACGGAACTAGAAGACGGCATCTTTATACTTTTTGAAATAACGTCAACATAAGGCCACTAGAGGACGTCTTAGGTCATATTACCCTGTTGATATTTTTGGAAGAAAGCTTTGATAACCAAGGCTTCTATGAGGCTGAAAGCATACTTAAAACTATGTACAGTAAAAAGAATGCCTGATTTATCTATCGCATATTTATTCGTCGCATCTCCGAGGCGAAAAAAACACCTGAGGCCAAATCTGACCACCTCAAGGAAGGCAGAGAATGAAGGCAAAAATCGTCTTTTTGTAAGAGTCGGAATGTCATTGTTTTCTGAATGTATAGGCACCTGTCTTGGTTGAAATACGCAGCAAACATGTCCGGCACGCATATGAAGTCTGCAACTATCATATTAAAGCCAAACAAGGTTAACCTATGCTACGATACTAAGGCAGTCCACACTGTATAGAAAAAAAGGCATGGACGTAATTCTTAACATTAAAAGCCATACAAAAGGTGCTAATATTAAAAAATCATAATATTTCAAGACCTCAAATCGGGTCAGCCCGGGTCAAATGAGATTGGGACACACTTGGTAAATAAGCTCTGATCACCTATTAGTGGTTCCAACAGGAATATAACTGTCGATTAACATCCAATACAGAAAACAAAAGACTGCTCCGCTGTGGTCTGAAAATACGGTATGAAACGCGACTTGACCCCAGGTCACGGAACAGGGAATACAATTACGTGTGCAAATTACCTGAGAAGTACCAGGGTGTATATCAAAGCTTCAAAACCGCTCAACCACAATCTCAAGAGTAAACGTAAAAAAGCCCGAAAGCTCAACTGGCCTACGGTCAATGAGCTGGACATTTCTGAAAAGTTCCAGGCATCAGAATGATTCCATTTGTCATGTCCTATGAACACGGAAAGTTTCACTTCAATCGATACATTCCACAGAATGTTACGCGACCTTCACCTTTGGGAACAAGGCCTTACTTGACCTTTCCCAGATCAACGACCTCAGGCGACCCTGAACTAAACAACTGACATAAGGTGTACTAATGATGCATTAAACGGGACCCCAAGTTCCTGACCTTTATGCCTTTTCGCTTTTGGCTAGCCTCAGAAAACCGGAAGGGGATGGGGAGGGCTCTCATGAACTCTGGGCCGGCGAGATTATGGACTGAAATCACCCTGAAAAGTAATCCAAAGCCAGGCACAAATGCGAAAGGTAGGATTTCACGACAAAAGGCATTCTCTATTGCCCGAATGAATCCTAGAAGCAAAATCATCGCGCCACCAGCCTTCAGTCCCACCTCCGGAGGGCAGCGCACCAGCGCCAGGTTCGTCCGAGTCGCGGTCGACGTCGTTCCGGGACATCATCGAGTCGAACATGTCCGACGCAGACTCTGCGGACAAAACACAGGTCAAGCACGGCAGACCACTCTCGCCGCTGACGGGCTTTCCGAACCGTGAGCAGCACCCACATCTTGGCCGTACACCGCTCCTAACACAGCTGGGTTTTCCCAATAAAAACAGTCTAATTCGATTAATACATGACTGCCCCGCCTGGGCACGCAAGCGGTCAATTCGTAGTTCTGACGACGTGACATCTCAAGTCGTTTTAAAGCTCAAGCCCAGCTACTGTGATAGGTACAAGATGACGGACCCAATGCCGGAAATCAAACGGGGCATGTGAATGATGTACGAGTGAGTCGTCACGAAACATACATTTTCAAGAGTATGGTCTTGAAGATTTGCCACTCTCAGGACTTCTAGCCGGTCGCAAGTGGATGACAGAATCGCCAGTCACACAAATCTCACGATTCGACAAAATAGTGAAATAGTGCAGGCCAGTTGACAGAAGCGGGAATGTTTCTGTTGCACGCGCCAGCCCACTCTTATGATACAACGATGAAGAAACCTTACGAGAAATATTCTTCTTTCCACCGCCTACAGATGACCAGAAGCGCTCCCACGCTAATCCAACTCGACGCCAAGCACCGCACCGTGTTTTTCACCGTGTCCTACGTTTTTTTCTTTTTTAGTTATAACCCCGGACATTTTTCAGAAGCCATTACGATGGGTTCATATTAAAGAAAGTATGTCTCATCTTTCTGATTTCCCAAAAAGCCATTCCAGCGGATACTCAACCCTAACCCCTCAAGCTATGATTTATGACAGCAATGAAAAGCACATTTGGGCCATCGACAATGATAACTGACTTACATGGTTTAAATTTTTCAATCCGCGATATCGATAGCTATTCGGGTGCGAATACAGCACTAAGGGGCGGCGGCAAAAGCAACCAATTAGCGGACTGGAAACGATCGGTACGTGATACAAGGAACTGCGCACCCAAGACACAACAAGATCGCAGAATGCTCACATGCTGATGTAGTGACCTTGAGTTACGAACGACTACTGATAGCCTCAACCAGGGGCGTAACCTTGAATACATTTGGTATGGAGTTTTCCATACCAAATGGTATGGAGCTTTCCATACCAAAGGAAATTATTGGTGCGGAATTCCATACCAATATCTTCACCGGTTCATGTGTTTTCTTGCTTTATGAAATAAAGTACTGTAATTACGTTATCAGTGCCGAAGTTCACGGTTTGATGAATTTATTCTTCCACACTTAAATCTGTTATAATTATACACCCATGATCTCGGTGGTCCTTGTTTCAAGGAACTCTGATTCTTCCTCATTTCTTCGCTCCAGGCAGGGGCGCAATTTCTTGGGGGTGATACAAAATGCTTGGGGGTGCTAGGAAAAATGGCTAAACCTACACCCAAAATACACAGAAACGGAATTCTCCTCGGATTTGACCCACTTCACTTATTTCAGCGCAGGCGCCGGTACCGAACGCGGGGTGGAATTAACTGAAGCCAATTTTGGCGTTCCTTTATTATGACGACAGAAGCTTTGCCAAATGATATGTCTTGATGCAAGCGATTTTAGTGATAGTTTCCCGTGCTGAAATTTGGAAACAATTCAATAATTATCGATCCACAAAACTGGCGGAATCCTATTCGCGAAAGCCTGCAACGCTGTGAGCCGTCACTTTCTAGCCGCTCCAAGTCATTCATCGCCGATTTTGATGACGATGTATTTTGGCCCATAACAGATACTGGTGACCTAACTTCAGGTCAAAGGTTGGAGGCCAATGACACTTTGCCTAATGACGTTCACTGGATGTCTGCATCAACTCACTCAAAATGTTATAAAAAAATGCAAATTTCCCAAAAACGACGATATGTCTTCAAAATGGCTCGTTCTTTGGTCAATGATCCGAGTTTCCTAAAAATCTGGGATAACAGTTTTGTTGAACCTATAAAGACCTCCAATTCCAGAAAACTGAATCGCAATGTCATGTTTTCCGAAAAAGTTACAGGGCTTTTTGGACATAGTCATTTTTGGACATAGATTCACTTGACTTAACCTAGGTCAGAGACCTGACTCGACCTGTGGTAAACATCTTGATGCAATATGCAAAAAGGATCAGGCAAAAGGTGCACAAAATTTCAGGTACTGCGTTCGTTCGTTTCCTCGCAATCTTGGAAACAACTCAAAGAGGGGAGGGACGGCCAAACGCCCCCCCCCCAACCCAGTCGGAGTCGGGTTAATATCAGAGTCCGAATAAGTACTTGGAACGCCATATGCCAGGAGACGAAAATCGGTCGTTTTACAGCTTTTGCTAACCTGCAGGCGCCAGTGAGGTTAGCTGATAGTTCTGCACATAATGAAAAGTTAGCTAAAACCACATACTTTCATTTGAACCCTGTTTTGTCAATATCGGCGCAATAGATCAGCAGACGCCGTGGGGATGGGGGGGAAGAAGGGGTGATTGGTGGGGTCGCCCAGCCAGCGCAGCGCGACTTAAACCACCATCTCCCATATTTCGCTCAAGAATTGGTACTGAGGGTTATCTGGTGCGTGGAATCTGACTGGTACAATATCCTCTTTAGCTGACCTACGGGCCATGAGACATGTTCCCAGACGTTTTTAGAACTTAATGTAACTTTGGTATGTCCTGAGCACTGTAGCGCCAAGAATTATACATAAAATATTGTCAACCCATATATTTTCAAGAACAAGAAGATTCGCAAACACAAATACAACACAAAATTCACGTAGGTCAACATGGAAGACTTCGCGACCTAGGTCAAAGGTCACCGTCCCACCTTTGCACAGTTTCTGTTTTTAGTTTTTTTATTCCGCGGACAATACATTTGATATATTGTCTTTCCACCACAAAAATAATATCGGAAGGTACGACTGTTCAAATGACCTTCCCAGCCTCAGACCATCGCCCTTTTCGTTCATTCTGACATTTGGACGTCATCGAAGGGACACCGAGGCGAGTCCACCACACCCTCTCAGGTTGGGCTCAAAACTGGTGTATAGGGTAGTGCTTATATGGTATAGGGTAGTGCCCCAATTTCGATTCCTGGGTTTATAAAGCCATGAGATCAGGTCATGACCTGATGTGACCCATATGCTGACTAACCTCGAGCTATTCCAGGATATAATCAATACAGGTATCATTTGAAAATATTTGTCATGTTGAATATATGCATGACATAGATATCCACTTTTCGGCATGTTTTCATATGTTTTATTCCTCGCCAGTGTACGGCATTTCTACAACTTCGATGACGCATGAGAGGTAACCACTAGGCCGGATCATTCAAAGGATTCAGATCAATAGTGAAATTATCATGGGCTATATCATTACCAATCTGCATGATTTTTTTGGAATTTTTGAACTGGCATTTGGAGGTAGCCGTCGGCTTCTTTTTCAGGGCACCTTGGGATATTTTTAATCAAAATCTTAAATCACAGCATGAAGAAATCCTCAGAATATCATTTTCGGATTCTCTGTGTGCTGTTTGGTGACACGTGTAATCTGTGTGGTTTATCATGTAAACTGGAACTGTTTCTCTACATTCCCTCTGAGGATTTCAAGGCAGACGCGCGCAGCGCCATCTATTGAACGGAAGAGCAACGTATCTCCTGTGACCTCTACCTCGTGAGTACCCAACGATCGAAACTGGGGCCCATCACAACCCCATACGCAATTTAGAGCAAAACCTGGGATGGTGTGGTGAACTCGCCTTCGTGTTCTTTCGGTGAGGTCCGAATGCGAAAATGAGTGAAGAGGGCGATGTTACGAGCAATGGGAAGGCCTTTGGACACGCGTACTCTCGGATACCATTTCTGTTATGGAACGACAACACAGCAAGCGTATTAGCCGCGGAACAAAAACTGAGGAACGGAAAGTATGCAAAAGGTGAAACGGTGACCTTTGAGCTACATAGGTCGCAAGGTCACTTCTCCAAATTGACCTAGGCGAATTTTCTTCTTGTATTTGTATTATACGAATCTTCGTGATCTTGAAAATATATCGGTTGGCAATATTTTGTGTATTTTCCTTGGCGTTACGGCATTCAGAACATACCAATCTTATAACCAGTTCTTACAACGTTCGAGACATATCTCGTGACCCGAAGGTAAGACAGCTGATATTGTGCCACGCGGATTCCACGCAGCTGATACCTACTGATACCAATTTTTAGTGAAATCTGAGACATGAGGGTGTTAAATCGTCCTGTTGGTGCTGCGCTGGGTGGGAGACTACGCCGAATCGGCCACCACACAAATCTCTGGCAAAATCCACAGCATGGAAACAGAGTTAATGTCTGGGCCATTAATATTCTTCAGATTTGGCGTTATCTTTGTTATTCAGTCCATGTCATCGTTTAAATTACACTGAAGCTCGCTTAAAACCATGACGTGTCATGCATTTCTCGTCACGACACAGCCTGTTCAGGGTAAATGATCCTGGGACACAAGCATTCTTTTATCCTTTTGACTTAGGCTGGACAATGGAATATGACATATAAAGCACCGTATTATCAGTAACTTTGAGACAGAACACTTGCTGTACACTCAATCTTAAGCCCAAACACTGCATGGTCTGAAATGAAAGTTACGCTGAGGCAAATCAGAGCCCTTCCCAACGGCGTCGTTTTGCAGGCAGTCCTATGTAACAATGCAAATTCAAATAAAACATTTCTTCATTCCTTCTTTAAACATTTCTTCTTTCTCTAAAAAGATTCCTTCCAAAAATCTCGAGAACTAACCATCCGATTTCGTCGCAACAAACAGCAATCGATTCGCCACGACGTAACGTACATTTTTTTTGTAAAACGGAATATTGAAAATCTTGTCAGGAGTGGATACAGGGGACAAAAAGGTCAATAACAGTTCTTTTTACATGTTTAACTCCGATGTTAATGGCAAGATTTCGATGCAAATGGGATGAATCTCGAGCCAATCAATGGGATTTCTCCTCAGGCCCATACGTTTAGAATTTTGGGAAAAAATGGCGACCGCTAAAAGGGGTTGGAAAACTGGGAGTGGCAACATTTCTGTGAATTTGAAAACATAATTCACATACCGTTCAATCTTTTTAGGCTTTCACTCGCCATTGTATAATTCAGAAGTACAAACTATATTACAATGATTGTACAATGCTGGCACGGGCGGAGCCAGGGACATAAGAAAGCAGGAATTGCCATGGTGACATGTTCATCAGGTGAACTTACGACATTTGACCTTAATGACCTCGTTTGAAAACGTTCCTTATCATCTGAATCGACGATATTTTCAAAACTCCTGTTTTTAATCAGGTATAGGGTACACTGGGTACGTGCGCAGTCATAACTCCACAACCCGACCTAATATTGGCCTGAAACTTCGAAAAAAGAATAAGAGATTACTATGCTGGCGTCTACGTATTCCGGATTTTTTTTTATTAAAAAGGCATCGTCAAGAATATCTGCATAATACCAGACTTTCCGTTTTGACCTGGCCTGACCTTGTCGACTGACCTAAGGCCAACAAAAATATCTGTGTATGTTTTCCCCGTTATTTACTTATACACAAAGTTTTATGCTATATCAAACAAACACTTTGTTTGGTAACCATTATTCTTTTACCATCCACAGTGCCAAAAACGGCTTGACATCCTCCCAAAAACGTGGCTATCCCTCGGTAAAATAAAATTATGAAAATTAACATAACACGCACAAGCAATCAATACGTAAAATTACCCAGTTTCGTGAAAATCCTTCAAAAACCCGGAAGTGGCGAACAAAGGGAAGGGGTGGGCTTCTGAAGCCCTCCTCATACGGGACAACCATCTTTCCATGTCGTTCGTGATTTCTTATGAATTCCTCAGAAGCTATCAACAACTGTACCTCGGATCGAGCTGAAAACTGCGCAAAGCGATTTCAAGGATCATTTATCACCACAGACAAGCTTATGACAAAATCTTATAGATAAGGGTGTTGGGATCCGGTCGATCTACGATGATGCAGTTAAAAATGACAGTCTGAATCTATGCATTACTGTCTGGGCGCAGAACAAGAATACACTTCTCATCAGATCAAGGATACTTGGTAATCCACTTTTACTATACAAGCAAACACGTGTGGCTCCGACAGTGTTAACGTACTTAAGGCGTATGTTTGCACAAACTACTGCACTTGCTTGTGAAGCAAAACTGAGGCCCGTGAAGTTGGGAAACATGTGTGCCATATGACAGCTTCCACATTTTAACTGACCCAAGAGGCCGGCAACAGCATAATATCTATTTATGGTCAGTACTCAAACGACCTAAAACGTACCAGAGTTACCACCCGTCAAATCTAAGTCTTGTAAGTCGAGTCAAATAGCGCCGGATCAAGGCCTTCATATGAAACTGGAGCTCCGCTATCAAACCCACCATCTGCGCGGTCATAACTCAGCAGCAGGAGCAGCGCAGAAACAGCAGCTGACTCAGCCGTGAGTGACGTGGGCCGCTCTTCAGCTACACTCCGATCTGCCCTCGTCGGTCTCCAGAGCACAAAGACGCCGACCTGCCCTCGTCCGTCTTCAGAGCACAAAGATGCCGACCTGCCCTCGCCGGTCTCCAGGGCATAAAGAAGCCAAAGTATCCGTGCCCGTCTCCAGAGTACAAAGACGCCGACCTGCCTTCACTGGTCTCCAGGGCACACAGACTCCGGCCAACCATCGCCAATCTCAAGAGCACACAGATTCAGACCTGCCACTGTTAGTACAATGAATCATTTGGCACGTATATCTGGATCAGTCATACGCAAAATGAAAAAAATGTGACAGTATATTAAAATCTGAATCAGGCCACAAGCTGGTTGACCCTGACCTTTGTCTTGGTACATCCATCACTCATGCCCAAATGGCGTTGCGTGACTGTGCTCAAACGGTAATCTTAGGTAGAATGTTGGTCCTTTCACAAAGTTCCCATGTCAGCGACAACCGTCGTTTTCGTTATGCTTGCCTGGCTTCAAATGCTTCAGACTTCAAAAAAAATCCGGCCGATTTCCGATTTTTCTGCCTCATTCGACGAGTTATTCCATTGCCATAAATGTCAGAGTAGCAGCAACCAGCTCCAATCCGTTCTCAAGATATTCAAGAAAAACAGGTGGAGGGCACAAAAAGACCCCTTCCATTAAGCGTGTTAAGCTACGGCAAAAGCCACTACTTTGTGAACTATTTTCTAACTTCGACTATCTTTTTTGTGCGTCAAAGGCTTACAATATCTGGGTTTTAAGACGCAAATGAGGGTTATCTGCTATTCTGTTCTAGGATTCGGCCGCTGAACCACAGCGACCACGTAGTAACTTATGCCAAAAACTGGAAACGGGCGTTAAAGATGGTACGAATACGTCACAGACAATGGTGATTACGTCTACAACAGTGTCATCAAATCCATTCAACAGGTAATGTTTTCGGACGTGACCTGAGCCGCGGTCACACATAGCCCATGTCTAAACCAAACACCTGACAGAACGTCATTACGGGCGTCAATAACAACCACACAGCGTCATGCATTACAGGATTATTCAGAGCAGCATCCAAGAAGGGACCAGCCATAGATCATTCAAACAATGCCGCAACTCATGCCAAACATATATGCCGCCACTCCAGACAGTCTGCCTGTATGCACAAGAGACAAGGAATCGCGGAAGCAAGGGCCTATCTGCAAGCAATTCATGCATTTTTGCTTTTTACTCACATCCCCCGCTGAGAGAAATGCTGGCCCTGTCATCATTCCTCTGTTTGCAACAGGAGACCAAGCCAAAAATGTTTACATGTCTTAAACTGAGGGAAGAGTCACGATATGCGTAAAAGAAACCACGTATATGACCAGGATTCGCGAATACCGCCATCGCTTTGCTAACGCCATCTGTGGAGAAAATGTGTATGTTGGCAGCTACCTTCGACTGACGAATACTACACTAAGAAGCCATAGTCAGATAATATAAAAGGAATGAGTGGACACACGAATGTGTAAAACATGTACCAGTATGGCTTTCAGATCCCACAGCTCCTTTGTCGAGACAACTAAAAAATTCACTTTTATTTTTATTCAATTTATTTTACTTATTTTTTTAGCAGACTCTTCCCGGAAAAAGTATTAAGAATCAAAGAAATCCTGAATTTGGTTTCAAGACATTCAACTGTATTAAAAAATACCCAGCTTTTAAGATACTGTGGGAATGTTTGCCCGTTACTATTATGAAAGTAACATTTTGTGAACAGTAAAAAAAACAACACACGGAGTTAACGAATAAAAACCGCACTTATCCATTCTTCTGATGTCGATTACGTTGACAAAGCTTTCATTGTTGTGCACCAAAAGTTCATGCTCTGCTTGGCTTCTGGTCAAGCCATGGGGTCACGAGCTCAGCGGTATGAATGATATCAAACTCAAAAAAGTCACTTGGAATGATCTCCTATGCATTTAATATTATCTGAGAACGTTTCCAATCATTTTAATTCACTCCATTTCTGAAATTCCATTTTACGACTGCTGTGATACAGCTCAACATTTTAGGTCATAGCTCCGTGACTCGACCTGATATGAAGTTGAAACCTGGTACACACGTAGAGGACACCCGTCAACGTTATATATGTTCCAAGTTTGGCATGAAAAAAATAGCGACAAAATGTTTGCTATGAAACCAAATTTTGACTATTGACCTTGACCTGAACTTGTGATGCAACCTCAGATGAACAAAATTGTATTTGTACGTTGCCCAGCTACTTACCTACACGTCCATACCACGTTTTAAGTTCTACCTCAAAAACACTATTTTTGGCAGTTATTTTCCTTTTGCCCTCAACTGGGCCAAAAATGGCCTGAGGTGCCTCCTAAAAACGTTGCCTGGCTCCGCCAATGAGTAAATTACAATTATAAAATTTTCTTAAATTACGCAGAAAGAATAGCTAGGAAAAGTGACCAAGTTTCGTGAAGCTGCGTTAAAAACCCTGGAATAAGCAACTAAAAACCCTGGGGGGGGGGAGGTTTAGCCCCCATCCGGGAATAGGGTTAAGGCTTACACACTGAGTAGGTTCCAAATATTTTCTGGGTGTTAAGAACGTTGATGAAGGAAGCGTTATTCAACAGATATCTCTGAAATGCAATCAAACAAGTAACCAAGCAGGAATTCAGAACTCTGGTTTACGTCGACTATGACTGCGTCGTACCGTCGTACCGTCGATTACATCGAGTATGACTGCGTTCGCTCGCTTCGCTCTCCCACTCCGTCAGAATTCGGCCAAACATTGCAGTAATCACATCCGAAAAATTTACATGGTGTCGGTCCACCCAGCACGTCTGCTCACGGGGTGGCATCGTGGACCGAGTTACTCGTCCACCGGTGGACGTCAGTTTCTGAAGCGCCAGGCGACTAGACGACAGGATCCAATTTCGCCTTTTTCCGCTACCCTGTTACATCGCCGTGAGCGGGTGCGCCGTGGTAACCGGACCCTGAACACTAATGACCTAAGCTATAACAGGAGCTGCAGTCGGTGCAACCCGACATACACCGTGACGCACACAGCAAAGGCCCGGCCCGGCCCCAGCCAAAGTTTTCCATACTACATACCGAACAGAACCAAAGTGTATCAGATCCAGATTCGACTAGAACTGGAATATTACACCAAAATTTGGTAGCGCTTAGCTGTAGGCACCTGTGGTGTGGTTCTGGCGACAAAGTAAAAAAAAATTGCGCTATGTTTCCAAACCTTGAAGAACGAGGAAATCCGCCATACAGCGTCATAGGACCGATATCAAACGGTTCGAAAATTGCGTTGTTTTTAAGTAATTTGCCTTGTGTCTTACTGGAATATCTCTTCCTTTACCCGTTCTTGTTATGATTTAATTATGAAAAGGTTTGGCACAGTTTACTTTGACAGCAGATGACCCAGAAGCAAGGTGACATTTATAATCTGTATGATCTCCGACAGCTGTAGGTAAGGTAGGGTAAGGTAGGGCACAGCCGCAGGCTGGATGGCAATGCATGGTACATGCTTGGCTAGTAGAGATATACAAAGGTGCACCCCCATTAAAGCTGAGCAATCTGTTGTTCTAGTATTTGGATATTTGGATGATTCTATTTGATTCTCATATCCAAATATTCAGAAAATCTAAGTACGGTATTGCAATGTTACCCACAAAAATTCCGACACTGATAACATAAGCGGATTGATGATTATGCTAGCACACCTTTGCAACATGTCAGCACAAGATACTTCCATTAAAAAACAAGACTGCATTGTCAACAGGAAATCGAGATTTGTACAACCCATGATATTTATCAAAAGGAAGTATTAATCAACCTGTACTCTGTATGCAGGGTGTCACCTGACGGTCACCAAAATTGTCTGACTTCTCTTCTGTATCACAGTGCATTCTGGTCTGACGCATCAAACATGTGCCCTCAAGTGCCACAGCTGCCCCATGCCCTTTTCTGCCATCGATTTCCCATATCATGTAACAAATCCATGTCATTACACATACAGGTATCTTACAGCTATGCTCACCACATGAGGCAAATGCTGTAGGATTCTGAAAAGGTTAGAAATTTGTAGCTGGGCATCAGGATAAAGTGTCCTTGGTATCTATGCTCAGTCATATGCTTGCACATTAATATTATTCAGCTACTGGGGTAGGATTTTCACGATTCCAATGTTTCTGATTATTTTGATAATGATTTCAATATTTGAATATATGTGGAGTTTGAATATTGTCGGATATTTTGTTTGGAATCTTATTGTTCAGAAACAGCCCACATTCTCAAATGTTATTTATAGCAAATATATTTCTTTATGTCAGTTATAAGTGATTTTATCACGGAATATGTACAAATATATCAAGTATGTATTCAGTCATTTTTACTTTAGAACGCACACAGTTTGAGAATGGTACAAGGCAGTCTGAGATCACATTCAGTGCTCTCATTGCCCTGGGGAGCCAGTCTTGCCTTTGTTGCTTTCAATATTGTTTACTTTAAAACTGGCTTAGTTGCTCCTTCCACTCGAGCCACTCTGACATTCCTACCCCTAGGAGCAATGGGAGAAAAAATGGATTTTAAATTGCAAAAATGGTAGAAAAATAGGCAAGCAGGTCTTTTATATTATGCCAGCAATATTCTCATGTGGCTTTTTTATTGTAAAACCCAGCTTTTGGTTGCAAGCGTTTGGTTCATTTATTTACTTTAGCCAATGGTAAAGCAAAAACCTTATGCAACAACCTGGCAGTTTAATTTTTAGCTAATGTGTCCCCTCTTCAGACCAATAACAAGCCAGATTGTGGAGTACCTCTTTGGAGTAATGGCACTTCAGTCTAGAATGTCAACTCTCCTGGCATTAATTACCACCTTTTCCCGAAGCACAAATAAGAAACAGCTTGATGATAGCATACCTGCTGCTGCTGTACTTTTGCTCTGGTTACCGCAGCATCACAATTGAATGGTGGTCCAAATCCTTCCTGAGCTTGTAATTTATCATAAAGGTATTTATGTGATGGTCATCTCATGTTATTGTGCATCCTGGTGTGGCATGATTTCTGTTCTAGTCATTATTTATTGTTTTTTATTATACATATACATATACATATATATATATATATATATTCGTTTTAGTATCCTGTTTGATGCTGGATCGCCCAAAGGACGTTCAATACAACAATCAGTGAAAATGTTTTCTATCTCAACTGATCTGAAAAAGAGTCGGCGGCAACGGGATTCGAGCCCACGTCTGGCCCATCGCGCCATGCACTGACAACAGCCAGTGAAAATATTCACACTGTTTTCTATCTCAACTGACCTGAAAAAGAGTCGGCGGCAACGGGATTCGAACCCATGTCTGACCCATTGCGCCATGTGCATGGCGTAACTTTTTGCTTAATAGCTCGAAAACGAACCCCACGGCGCACACTTTTGAATCCGGAAACTGAAAGAAAAATGTTTAAGCTTCATTTCTATTTGCTTTTTATCTGGATACACGTTGCATCGTTAAAGGGCCGTGGGCCCGAAAAAAGGCATTTTAACATGGGACTCTGGTCTAACTGTAAAATGTGCGCCGTTCATACCATAAGACTGGGGACCCTCCGGTCCGGCCTTCCACGTCGCCCGAACTGCCCAATCGGGAGAAAAGGTACGCCGTCGCTGGCTCGCACTTCACGACTCGCCGCACCGGGCTGTCACGTCCCGAGCGCGAAACGCGCTCTGTCACGTCATCAGAACGACTTACGAGCTGTCACGTCATAGTCCAGTGGACCCATCACGTCGCCTGTGTGTGCAGAGCAGTGAGGTAACCAGAGGGTCGCCTGGATCGCATATCGTGGCCCTGTAAAATCACAGACCGGACACGCGCAATGCCGCTAGTTCTATCGGGTCTTCAGCAGCTGGATTTTCGAAGTTTTTTCTCGGTTATGCTTAAAGCTATCTCCAGACCAGCAGACTTTTCTGTTGTGTCATGAAAGTGTTATGCTAGTGCACCTGACCACCATGTTATTCACACGATAACCAATAGCCTTATTCTAACGATCAACTGGTCGCTATTCGTTCTAAAGCAGCATGCCATGGTCGCAAAACTGGAAGGACTCAACCCGGCTAAAAACTTGTTTTATAATGACTAAAAACTGCTCTCACTGCATCTGAATGATCGTCGTGATGTGATCGTTCGTAAATTCAAAATAGGTACCATGGACTGCTGCAAAACGTTTGAAATCAAGGAAATCGCCGGAATCAATAATGCCTGAAAACAGCCTATTTCGAACTCTCGCCACATTCTCCTAGTCCTTTTCACTACAAAGTCAAGTAATGAAGCGTGCCCAATGCTGTGACCAGGTATAACTGGTAAAACGTGGACGGAGGACGGCCCACGAATCTGGCACGGGCCCTTCGCCAGTGCCAGCGATGGCGACAAGACACTTAGTTTTCATACAGCTCGCGCCAGCTATCTTTTCCACAAGACAAGTATACGAGAAAATTGTCCGCAAAGCGTACGTGGCAGTCACGACGTTTTGTATGGCGAAATCTGGTGCTCCACTGTGGCAGGTCGTCACAAATTTAAGATGTAGCTGGAACCAGACATGTGCCTTGATCCCCGACCTGGACTCGGTTTGCACACGACATTTCGACAACCATTGGTATTGCATTTTGGATCAGATCTGGATATTTAAAAACTGCATAAACAGATCCCAGTTCCTAGCGAGTTTTCGACGAAAATAATGGCTGAGTTTAAAATCACATCTGGGTATTCTGACGTTCAGCAATGGAGCTATATCGGAAAAACCTCTGGTAGGCGGCAGCACCGTCGAAGTGGACACTGCATTACGCTAGTGTCCGGCAATGTGTATTTGTGGAATCTGGTAGAATCTTTCGAGTAAAAATAACGCGTTGTTGCGAGCATGACATCATCTTGAAGCTTCTTGAAGTGTGGAAGCGTGTTTTGTGAAGCTTTAAGGGTAATAACATGTCTGTTGTGCCGCAATGGGTCACTATTGTGTAGTAAAAATGGTTGCAACAACACAGGAGACCACTGCTTTCCCAAATCAGAGAAGCTAACGAAGCTGTGGATCAGCGTTTGCCACGGACCTGGCCAGCCTTACGAGCTGAGGGTCGGCCCTAGGGCCAGGGGAGGGCTAGGGTAGGCTCATCCCAAATCCGCAGGATTCGGGCCGGGTCTGGGCCCAATCATTCCCAACAGTGATAACAAACGCCGAGTTTCTGGATCTAACTAGCTAAATTGTGCCTAACGTGGACGTTAATTACAACTTTGAGTCACTGTATAGCACACACATCCACCCTTCAGACTTTCTGCATGCCTATTTTGACACTGAAAGACCTGAGGTCTTCATACATATTAAATCGATGACGCCTGGGCAGGGACAGAGTTTCCCGTCCGCGGGCTAGGGTTGGGCTAGGGATTGCCATTTTGGGACCGCGGAAGCTGTCATATTCAAAAGCGTTTCACGAACACTTTTAAATCACAGCTCATGATCATGCTCAGGGGCGCAACCAGGATGTCGTGAAGGGGGGGCGGGCTCTGTTTTTTTTTTCAATACGGTCCCCTACGCAGTCGAAAGAGGGCCGCAGCTAAAAACATAACAATGCTTAGGGGCTTCGGCTTCCCAGAATACTGACCGGGGGAGGTGGTTCTGTACAATTTTTCTTTTTTGCCATCTAAAGCATTCCAAAAAATTCAAACGCGCCACCTAACTTGAGAACATTTTTCGTGCTGATGCCGAACAGTGGCTGAAATATGACAAAAACGGCGGGAATTCAGGCAGCTACGTCCCTTCCTCTTTTTCAAATTTCATGCCAGTATCTGGCAGCTTTTAGATCCTTGGTCAAGGATGGTCCAGGAGCGCCTCTGCTCCGTTGTAGTATTCGGAGACTTTTCTGTCAGCTCAGATTAGCTAAGGTCAGGTTGCCTCTGACAGTTGCCAGGGCACTTTTGATGGTCTTGAGCCGTCTGCCGTGTCAGGACCCTCAGTGACCTCAGGCTCCTTTACCGCTTCACGTGTTCCGCACGTCTCAGGCGCTCAACTGGCAGTCGGCAGTTTCAGAGATGCTCTGGCCATCCCGGGGTCCCTCCTGTCGTCCCTGAGACATTTTTGTTGTCCAAGGAGTTCTTCCCCTCAAGCAGCAACAAAGGCCCTCTATATGTCTACATCTGCCGTGACAGAGGCGCTTCTGGCGCGGCAGTCTTGTAGGTCCTTTGGTCGTTTCAGGAGCTGTCTGGACGTCTCAGGATTTAGTAGTTTCAGGAGCCCCTCTGATCGTGTCATGGGCTCCTACTGCTACAGACTGCTACTTAGCAGTCTAAGAAGCTTCTTTCTAGCAATCTTCGTTGACACCCTGTTGTCTTGGGTGCCTTCTTGTCGTTTCTGAAGAACATTTTTGCCGCAGGAACCCTTCCAAAGTTACAAGAGTTTTTAGCGATCTCAGGGCCATTGGCCAGAATCATGGGCCATCTGAACGCAACCTTCTAAAACAAGTCTTTGGGTGGAAACTGACACCTAATGAGGTTCGTTTTTTTTCCTCGCGAAATCTTTTGCTCGCAAAGCTTTCACGTCGCATGGATTTACAATCTGAGGCATCAAAATAACTGGGAGTACAAAACTGAGCATTGTTTTAACCTCTGTTTTTGCGATAGATGTGCAATTTCACAGGTGTTTAATACAGCCTTTATAATGAAAAAGCAAAGAACATTTACTGACAGCTTCTTGCCAAAATTTTAGTACATAGAGCTGCCATCGATACAATGATAGCATAGTCCTGGTCTCTTAAAATTTGCGGGGTAAAAACGGGGTATTTTGACACCCTAAGGCCTAAAAGAACCCAAGGAAATTCAAGACTATTATTCATTTGCAGACGATCGTCAGATAAAACGGATGGCTACGTCTTTTTGGCCAACCAATCTCACTATCTTTACAAAAATTTAATCTTGCGTTAACCCAAAGTAACTAGACAGCATTTAATTAGGTTTCGTGTTCGAGTTTAATCGACATTTTCACCTCCTGGTTTTTTACTTGTGTTTACGAAGAGGTTTACCCACTTAACAAACTGAAACAAAACATCGACATAGAATTTTGTACGACACTGCAAACTTCATTTATACGTAGGTGGTGCTCGGAATAGCTGGAAACAGTACAATTATCCCAAATTTTTGCAAAGTCTTCTTCGGTGTCTCCTTAAACGAGACGGCAAATGAACGCAGACACCAGATACCCTACAGCTTATGCCATTACTCACCCAGAAATAATTTTTCAAACTCGTTCAATTCTTCACGTCAAAGTGATGCGTCACACTGCCAAATCTGGGGTAAGTTTCATGTAATTCTAAGCCTTATTTCCACTGAAACTGGGCAATATGCATCAACTTGTCCCATCCACGTAACTCGCGACCTTCTCGGGGTAGACAATAAGTCGTCACGTTTTACCTGACAGCAAATGTTGATTACAATACGGCGCAAAATAAACTGCAACTCGTCAATCGTCTGGAAGGCGGGCTACGTGTTTGCCGAGATGTCGGCAAAGTTACGAGGTGCCCGTGAAAGGTATACCAGGTTCGACTGTGTCTTCCACCATGCAGAAATTACGTTTCTAGGTTTCCATTCTCATGAGTTGGCAAAAAAAGGAAACGGTGTGCTGGACAGGTTCCTTAGCCAAATGCTACAGTAGTTAATATTTCAGCAATTAGCTTTTCAAAAGATTTTTAAACTTCTTTACGCCAGGAGTGAATGCTGACCATAGCGATGACAAAGACCTTAGATCTGACAATATTTGTGCTGTATTGCACTAACTTAGCTCGTCATAAAAATACCAAATTCTTCAGGGCCACAAATGGAGGTTCAAATTCCGTAATTATTCTTTCTGGATATGTTAAATGAGCAATCCTGAAGTTCCACATATGAAATGTTCAAACCTCCTTGAACGAGTGACAGCTTTTGTGACAGTGAAGGCAGTCATACGGAATACTTTCCCAGTGAGCAAAATGTAGATCTTTAAACTGGGTACTTACCCACAATCTTGTTCCAGCATTTTGTACTAGGTAAATCGCAATTTGGTGCATCTATAAAAATTGGACATAAGTTTTCAGAATGTGGCTTTTCAGTAGTCATCCTAACTTGGTCAACAACAGCTCTTTCAAAAATATACCAGCAAATCCTGTGCAGTGATTCCAGAACAAGTCAAGATTTCTCATTTAGTGTTACACCACATTCTGTTTCAAGGGACAGAATGGGTTCAATCCAGTTGCATGCCTGACGCGACAACATCCAGGCTAGTTTCACATCCTTCACGTAGTTTGCACACTGGAATTTCCAAGTTTCACAACTGAATATTGGTCCAGCATTACAAGTGTTAGCGTAGGTAGAAGAGGATGCATCTGACATAGCACGTTTGCAGTATGAATTAGGTTCCAAATTCAGATATTGGCCGCCCTGTACAGAACCATTCAACTAGTTCCGAGTGCCAAAGCCTTCATATCAAGACTCCTTTAACAAGATTTTACACAAGTGGTATGTGATTGTCATATCTGGTGTCCATCACTCTTTTCAAATTACCATTGTCTGAATTTTACAGCAGTGTAGTGCAGAATCTTCTGTTTCAAAAACGGAATTCTTAATTGTTAAGCCTCAAATTTCAGAAGGACCTATGGTTAAGTATCTTTTTTCAACTACAAATGTTCCATCATCAAGAGCATATGTGTAGGCGGGAGCGATAATTCTTTAGGTAGGTCAAGTTAAACAAGGCTAAACAATTAGTACATTCATTCACCGTTATTACGCCGTGGATTTCTTTTGGACAGGAGGGACTGTTTCGGCTGGTTTTCACCTCGCGTGACATGTTGTAAATACCTCGCGACACCCTACGAAAAAAGTAGCTTTAGAACACTGCCTGAACGTCTCCGGTGGTCTGAAACGGGAGGATCTTCCAATTTGGGGCAAATTTGAGGCTGCCCCGAGTGACACAGCCAGGATTTTGCGACTGGGGAAGAGGGCTAACCGCTAAACTGGGCCCTGTCTAGACTGAAATAGAGCCTTTCCAGATATGAGATGGACATTTCTGGAACCTGAGATGGGCCCCCTGAACCGCGACGGGGTGGAGTGAGGGGTGGGCTATAACTCCTGGAGCCCCCGGCAGCCCCAGACATCTCGTCGACACTCATGTCACGGTTCGGATACTGGTCAGAACCACATGCTTCTGAAAATTGGGAAGACCTGCACACTTTTGACTTTCGAATCATTTGGTTCCAGCTGTCACCTATGGCTCTAAGTCCACAATAAACTTCAACAAATTTTAAGGCGCAAGGCCTCCTATTGCCACTGAGAACCCGTACACCGATTCTCGAGACGCTACGGTGATGGGGGTATGGCTGGCCTCATGACCAAGCGAGACTTTGTAAATGTATAAAGGGCACTGCGTGTGGACGGGTCAACGTCGGCCACGCGTGCCATGTGTACAAAACGCGCGGTCTCCAACCCTCACACCCGAGCAGTCGCGAGTGGTGCCGGTACGCTGCACCTTCCACGCGTCCCACTGGCCGCCACCCAGCACCATTTGCCGTGCCGGGCCGCCGTCGCTTGGGACCGCCTGCCTCTGGCAGTTTCTCATGCTCCCTCGCGCCACGCATGTCTTCCCGTTTTAAAACAAAACAATGGCTGTGACAACAGGCTTGAACAGTGTGCCCGTTTTTGTGCATCTGTACTGCATGGGCGCAGAAAATCCAACAAGACGACGCTCCTTCAAAAACCAACATGAGCATGAACGTGAACCCAATATTATATTTCACTGTTGTAATAAAGGTTTCAAAAACAGACTAACAAAATTTCGTGCATAACTCGGCATTCAGCAACCAATATAAACCCAATGCACTAACACTCCACATGCAGCCATCCCAACGCCGTTATCACTGCCAAGGCCTTGGCTAGCACTACTTTTGGACCATTTCCGTTGTCCACATGTTTTTACTAACATCTGGCGACGAAACGTCGAACTGCTTTCGAGCGTTTCGATCCCACTGGATCTCGGATCTTTCCACGACGGATTTTCGACAAAACTGGTATGTAGAATTTAGATCCCACCTAGACTTTTCCATTCACACCAAACCGATGGAGAAATTGCATGGTTATTTGACAGGGATGCTGCCTTCGCAACATTTATGCAACATAGACGTTTTAACTACGCACAATGTAGTTTAACTCCCACTGTTCTTCTACTTTTCGAATTCAAGACATTCCACCACAAAACCAGAAATGATGTACACCACTGATCGACAAGCCACCGAACTCACATCACTCAATCAAATGAAGCTAATTTTTGGTAATTTGGATGCTACTCTAATGCACCAACTGAATGTCTGCAGAGGCAAGTTTACAGAAGCTTTATATGAGTCAGAATGCATCCAAGTCACCAACCACACCCGGCCCCAACCACAGAGGCAGTGGCTAGCTTTTTCGCTGGTTAGTAGTTCAGAAGCACACAATACGAATACATGACATACATAAAAACACCAGTTAAAACGAAACTGTCATTATGATCTGTTACCGAAATAAATATATGCAGATATAGTCTTCAAAGGCGGACATTCTAGTTCAATTTCAGAATCACTTGGTGTTAGAAAACTTGAGCAGTTCAAAATGACCTATTTTAGGACGAAATATGCAGATGGCTTCAGAAGAACTGCTCGTCCCGCTCGGCATATGAATGATAAAGTGCTCATCTTAAGATAGCACCCACCTCACAGTGCTTTAAGCGCATTTAAGTCTTCCGGGAGGCAACATAATTCCAATAGAAAGTGAATTTGCGGCTCCCTCGTCAATCCAAGCCTAACGGCTTCCACTGACATCGGCAGCACTGAAACGCGTTAAAAGACAGATAAGCCTGAGCGGGCCAGCTTAACGTAACCGGACACGGAAGAGCCTGTCGTAGGCGGCAGATGGTAGTTTCTTACCGTTTTCCCGCCTTCCGTCTGCCGCTGACTTCTTGGGGGACGCCTCGAATTCAGAGTCCGTATCACTCACGACTACCACAGGCGCTGGCTTCGCTTTTGGCTTGTTTGCCCTGCAAACAAAAACAGGCCAGACCTTTAGACGAAGTAGACTGAGGCTGGCGCAAAACGGCAACATCCACGGCGCAGAAATGTTTATACGATAAGAATCACAGATAGCTGATTTCTGATGACACCAAGCAAACGCGTGCACAAAGTCAGCGAAATCCCCTGAACTGCTGCATTACCATGGACATCGGAATCGGCAAATATGCCCACAAGAACAAAACATTTCTTAGGCAGTTTCGTCGCTCTCACTTTCCTTTCCACTGGACACTGTCATTCTCGCTTGGATTTTAACTGCACACGGCCACTGTCCTTTTGTTTCACCTGAACACCGTCATCCTCATGGACACCAACAGTCTTCGTTGGATTTAAATTGAACACGGCCATTCTCACATGGATTCCCAATGATCACCACAGCCCTCCTCTCTCTCTCCCTCTCTCTCTCTCTCTCTCTCTCTCTCTCTCTCTCTCTCTCTCTCTCTCTCTCTCTCTCTCTCTCTCTCTCTCTCTCTCTCTCTCTCTCTCTCTCTCTCTCTCTCGCTATGACGTCAACTGGACAAGGTCGCTCTCACTTTAGTTTCAAGTGGACAGGTGACCAGTTTATGGGCACAGGACGCCCTTCGCCAGATTAGGTTGTCAACTTGTGCAACATTGATTCTCGATGGGCCGGGAGTTCATGAGAACCCCTCCGGTTCTGGGGAGATAGGAAACGGAGAAGCGCGGAGATACAGGACTAAGGGCAATTCTGCACACGTCCTTTCTACATCCGGTATCAATTTCTACGCTCGGAGCCACCTCGGGCCAATAATCTAGGACAAGTCTGGGTGATCTGGGCTTTATGGCGCATCGACTGCGTAGTCATATCGCGCCCCTAACAAATGCGCAACTGTGCAGAGTCAAGAAACTCATATCTTCTAGGATGTGTTCATGACAACAGGACATGCCGGGAGAAGAAAGGAAACAAGAGACTGGTCACCGAAACTAGTGAACACAGGCTATCTGCCACAGCTAGATGGGCGAATAGATGACAGAGAAGTCAATGTCCGCAAGATATTGGCAGATTTGTGTGACATAGAGCGAACCATCGCCAAGTAAGTCGAGCAAGTGAGAGCCTCAGGATGACGGCCAAAGCGACGCATTCGTTCCACGTCGAATTCACGACAGGAAACAAGCACGTGACGCACGGTCAGAGAGCTGCCGTATCCAAGGCAGCGGGGTTTCTCCCCCCCCCCCCACAGAGTGAGCCAAATAAGTAACCGACTTCAGCGTTACCTCTCCCCGATTTCCACGAGCAAGACGCCCACAGCTCGAGACGAGGCTTTAGTGTCTTCAGCTTGTTTGCACCAGCTACGTCCCAACTACGCTGTCATTTACTCCACACACAAGCCGAGAATACGCCGTATAAATCGCTGGCGGGGAGCGGAAATGATCCTGTGTGAGGAATCCACGTGGCTCGTTTTGCAGCCACGTCAACCAACTCATTACCAATCACGCCCACGTGACCCGGGATCCAGCAAAAGATGACTGTCCTCCCAGTCCGATCACACGGTGTAAGACGAAGTAAAATATCCTGTAAAATGGGATGGGGGCAGGGACGAAGCCAGGGGTGGGCCATGGGGGCCACGTCTCTCCCCCTCTGAACCAAGCGGTCTATACTGGATATATGGCGATTTCGCACGAATACGGAATAGCGGTCGTATATCTGTTGCAAAAGCAAACATTACCTATTTTCCTGTGCGTTAAATATGAGGTAAATTACATAAAACTGCTGCCTTTCCTGTACATTTTGTCATAAGCCAAAGGCATATGGCAAAATTTGACATTTTCCCCCCAAAGAAAATCCTCCCCCCATTCTGGCCACGTGCCCGGATGGCGGGGGCTGGGTGGGGTTGAACTCTCCCAGTGCCAATAGGCTACTAGGGGAGTCGGAAAAAATCGCATGTAAAAGGCCATCGCTGACCTCATTAAAACAGAACGCTTTCAGGATCGCCACGAATTCCGAAATATGGCCTTGACACAAACGAGTGTGTGTCGAGGCCACTCAAAAACACGCATCCCACTCCGAACTCGGCTTTCGAATCGTCTGTGGACATAGTGGTACACAAATGACAGAATCCAATTCGTTCCGGTGCTCGGAACCGAAATTCATCTGACGTCACTTCTTTCCTGGTCGTTGTAACAGGTCTAGTGCTGGCGGGGCCAGCTCCCAGGGAGGGGTTGAAAGACAGTCTAGGCGGGTGATGCCAGACGTTGTAAAGCCGCTCTGTTCAAAACGCGCCCGCAGCCTGACACCGAGAGGAGCTGAGCGCGACGCCGGACCGTCGCCAAACACTGCAACGGTACGGCGTGCCTGATACGTCGGGCGACCAGGAAAATGTCGCAACTTGCACGCGTAGCGAAGGCTCAACATTTCACATCTCAACGCCAGCGGCAGCTCATGGGCCTCGGCCAGAATGCTGACAGTTGGCGACGTTCGAAATGCACCGGAGACTATCCGCAGTGCAATATGGTGCACTGTCTCCAGAGTGCGTTTGTCTGGGGCGCATGCGCTGTTACAAACGACACAACCGTAGTCAATCTTGGATGTAATCAAGGAACGGTACAAAAGCAGGAATGTTTGCCTGTTTGCTCCAAAAGATGTTCTGGAAACATATTTTAAAATGTTGAGAGCCTTAAAACACTTTTCACGCAGTGTTTTAAAACGTTGCTTGTAGGTCAAATGGTACTCCAGTTGCAACCCAAGAAAACGGATGACTGGCTGCATTGGAATCGGCTTGCCATACAGACAGATGGCCATATCTGGGCAGCGACGCTGACGGTAACAGAAATGAGCGGCGGCAGTCTTTGCTGTAGAGACACAGAGCCCGTTCACGCGACTCCGTTCCTCAAAACGAGCAACGGCCAACTGCAGCTGTCATCTCATGGGTGGCGTAATAGATATCCAAGCACAGACTGTTAACTCATCAACAAAGAGCGATCGGCCGACTGACTGCGGAACTTCACCACCGATATCATTTATCGTGATAGCGAATAGGGCTACACTCAAAACACCGCCCTGGGACACTCCATTCTCCCGCAGATACCTGTCGGAAAGCTCATTAACGAGTTACCGACGCCAACACGAAAAAAACGGCCCCCTAAAGTTTTGTAGGAAACTGCCCATAAAACCGCAAGCACCGTACCTGAAACCTTTTCGAGAATACTATGTCTCCATGAAGTAGCAAACGCCTTCTTAATGCCAAACAAGACAGCACCAACATGACGACGTTCCTTAAAAACGACGCAAATCACCAAGTCCAATGTTACATGACGATCCACCGCACTGCGATTCTTTCTAAAACCACACCGAGGATTCGTTAAAATGCCATTTGCTTCTCAGAACCAACACAATGTAACCTTAATCATTTGCTCGATTAATTCGCACAGCGTAGAGGTAGAAATAAAACGTAAAAATGGTAGAAACAAAACGGAGAAATGGGCCTATAGTCTATTGGGTTGAACCCTTCTTAGTTGATTTAAAAACTAAGACCACTGTGGCTTCTCGCCACGACGCTTGGAATATGGTCCAGAGAGCGTTAAAGGTGGACAAGAGCACCTCTAGGGCATGTTCGGGCATGCGCTTCAGCATCTCTTTGTGCACACCGCCCGGACCTTTTGACACACTTCGTCAACTGCCAACGGCCGATCTCAATTCAGCCATGGTAAAAGACGGACTATAGTGCAGCTCCTCAGAAGTGGAAAATTCTACCGGGCGCGCATCACACCTCGCTCTGTGGCGTGCACACCTTGGGTACTTGTTCACAGCTCGACATCGCTCCGACAGAGCACGGCTGATCTACAGCCTATGTTAACTTTGTGACAGCTGCTGACTCTTCTTGAGTTCAAGACACTCTGGGACGTGTTTCGGCCAAAACACAGTTCTATAAATTCCGAAAGAACACGACTACACCAGCAGAAAAATATGACATTTTCCCTTCATTTTCAACACCGTCTGAAATGACTAACTCTAACCTAAGTGCCCTGTTGTTGCAAAGCGCAAGTAAATGAGGTCTTCTATTTACGGCCGATCGTTTTGGAACAATGTGTAAAGCCTAAACACCGAAATTTCAGCCGGGCGACGGTACGAAGACACACACGATTGGTAAATTTCGAAAGCAAGACGGTACAAAAGCAAGGTCTGTAGGTATTTTTACAATGTTTCTACTACGACTGCGAAAACAGCAAACGACGGCTACTTTTCCGTTGTGGTCTGAGAGATCGCCAGGTGACCTGAATGAATCAAATCAAATATCATGCGATTCAGAAAGAAACGTGCTATGCGCTCGTTTCTATTTTGTCGCTCTATCTCAATCAGGAACGAAATCGGCAGAGGGACCGCATCTCTCCACTCGTCCAGCGAATAGGTACGAACCTTTACGTCAGGCTCTGGTTAAACACAGCCTCTATCAACGTCGCACTACCAGCGACGCTGATGCCAGCGACGACTACCAGCGACCCACGACTGCCTACCGACCTCCACAGCGCTGCATAAACGATCAAGAGCCCAGCAATCACAGACAGAGCCCAGGCCGGGAGCGCCGGGACGTCCGCTGCCGGGACGGCGCCGGCCGGAACACCGGCCGTCCGCGAGATGCGGGCGCCCGCCAGCGGGCGGCCGTGCTCCGACCCGCACCGGGTCGGCGTCGTGACGGCGGCCGCCGCCTCCGTCGGTCCCCTGCAGACACGGCCGCCGGCCAGCGTCGCAGCCGGCGCCGCAGGACCGCACGCCGTCGCACGAGACGAGCCACCGGGCAGAACGACCCCACGGCAGCACGCCTCGACGCGCGCCGTCTCCACAGACCACGCAAAGGTCAAAACCGACGGCAGCAGGATTAACCCATTGTTCGAATCACCTCTGAATAACGAATGGTGACACGTGAAGGCGCAGTCTGCTCTCTCCGTGCTCCAGTGTAAACTTTTGTTGAAACTTCAGAAAAATTACGGCTAGTCCTAGAGCAAAACTATTTCTCGAACACAAGCAAATACCCGCGACCTCGGTTACCATCCAGATTACGAGTAGAGTGTAAAGCATCAGCTTTATCAGAACAACCTACAGCATTAAATACCTTGATCATCACTCGCAAGCAGCCCTCATCCGTTTGTTAATGACAATGGAACAGTGGCACCCAATCGATGCTTTCCATCAGCACGGCTTAAGCACGACAGACCAGTGCGCTGGGCGAACTATCAACGCCCGCCATTTCGTGAACACATGATCGGGGTGCAGTTCTGTAGTCAACAATCGCTACCGCAACGCTAGTCGCACGATGCTGCTCTCTCGGGAGATGGTCGTCTCTGCCGGTACCTGGCGGCTCGGTTCAGCCGGGCCGAGTCGCCCCCCCCCCCCCCCGACTGCGACAGCGGCGGCGGCGGCTCGCAGAGCACTGGGCCGCCCTCCAAACAGGCAGCCAGCTGCGGCTCAGCGGCATCAGGCCGGCCCACTGTCCGAACGGCGCCGGCAGCCAATCACTCACAGACCCGGAATACGATCGCTCTGTGCCGAGACCGTGAGGGTGAGACCGAGGCACGCAGAGGGTGAGCCGACATTCGGTCCGAGAGCTCACATTCCGACTTCCCTCAAGCGTGAGTCTTTTGTGGATTTGGCCTTCTGTTTCTCATGCTGGCAGGATCTTTACGAATAAAGTACAAACAAGTTGCATTACTGTTTATACCCACATTAGCATGCCAGTAAATTACTTCGTAGAAACGATTCAACAAAACTGCTGATCTGTTTTCCTTACAGCTGTTCACATCCCGAACTTAAATATTAATCCGACCCAAATATAGATTGATGGGGCTTAGATAATATGAAAACAATGAGCAATAAATAATGGATACTGCAGTTTACTGGAAATATATAAAAGAATACAAAGAATACACACGATACATCTGGCACGCCCGTCGAAACCAAAGCGACCAGACAGTATAACGTATCTATAATTTTCAGACTCAAATCACATCAAAACGCACGAGACCTCACCCCAACCGAAACTCCAGTTGTTGCATGCGGAAGCAAATGTATTCGCTTTACCAGCAGCAGGTTGCTGGGCAACGTAGTGGCGTTGCGACCAGCCAGACATGAATACAGACGAACTGGCGGGCCGGTACGCCAGCGACTGACACACGTCCGGACCAACTATGTTTGTCGCATCACGCCAATTCGGCTGGCCTTCATTGGGCAAGGCGTAGCAAAGCACTCACCTGTTGGGGCATTTTACACCTTCATGTCCCATACTTGGATCTGCTTCGGTGTCAGGGGTTGCTGTATTTGTATATTGCCCAACTGTTTAGCTATACATCCATATAACGTTTTAAGTTCTATCCTAAAAACACCATTTTTGACAGTCATTTTCATTTTACCCTCAACAGGACCAAAAATTGCCTGGGGTGCCTCCCAAAAACGTTGCCTGGCTCCGCTCCTGAGCAAAATAGAATTTCGCAATTCTGTCACAGTACGTAGAAAGCATAGCTGGGAAAATCCACCAAGTTTCGTGAAACTGCGTCAAAAACCCTGGAATTGGCTGGCAAAAAACCCGAGGGGGGATTCAGCCCTCCCATGCCGGAAGGGTTAAACCAGCGCGATACTCTTAGCGAGGCCTGAAAACAATATTTTTGCCACTTCTGATTCACCTTCCTTTCCAGCCTTGCGTAAACACGGCCTAATCTATAGAGGTGGCCAGACGCAGTGTGAGGCTTTCTTTGGCTATGGGCCTTTTTATCGTTCCATCTAGCCCATCGCAGGCATTTTTCCCCAGAAAGTTACAAAAGAATGAAAATGAAAAACCACAAGGGATTTCCAAATCTCGATATGATGAGACTATAGGGAGGGTTGCCCTTTCTACCCTGAGCCGCAAAACCATCTAGTGACAGAATGTCCCACCTTCATGCAATACACCACAAAAGGGATAAAACTTGCATTGCACGAAATCCAAGTCAAGCCCTCGTACTTGATCTTAATACTGAATCAGACATACTCCAACAATTATTTATCCACATGACATCTATTGGGTACTGCGTGCGCTTCAAGTACCATTTCTCACAAGAAATTCCACCGACGTCATGTAAAACACTTCTGGCAATGGCAATAGCTTCCGTGGCAGTGAACACACATTTTGGCGAGATCCAGACACAATTTCCTCCGCAAATATCTCTCTCACTGGCAGCGAGCATTCCATTGGCCGAATGATGGGTGCCTTTATCAACAAGACAACAAATTTTAACCCCAAAGCAGTGTCTTTTGATATGGGGAGTTCGTATACCCCGTCGACCAGTGATCTTGGTGTTTTCTTAACGCAATGGCGTACATTGGACTTTTGTAGATTGTTAGCGTATCAGCATTGCATGCGTATTATGACGATCACAGTGGCCGTTTTCACAACGGTGAGTTTCGATTGCTGTCTCACAGGTGACCCGACATGATTTCTCAAATTTGGAAATTTAACACTAAATTATGTCGAACCAACCTGGAAGGTTAAATGCACAAACACTTCCATCGATTAGAGTGCTACGGCGGGTCCAAAAATTATCGTTCTCGCTGTAAGGACTAAGCGAGTACGGGCTAACTCGGGTCACATTTAACTTCGTCGTGGTAAAGACGACTTTTTTTGCATTGGAATCTTTGACCGATAACGCTTCTGAAGCACACAAGCGATCTTTACTCTGACGCAGTTACGTGTTTCCCGCCTGGGACGCCCCTTGTATATTATAGGTAAACAAAGTCTCACGCTGGTAACGAAAAAGACGCGAAAATAGAGGAAATGAAGACAAACCTCACCAATTCTATTTCTTAACCCTATTCCCGGCAGGAGGGGATGAATTCGACCCCCTCGGGTTTTTTGCTTGCCAATTCCAGGCTTTTTGACGCAGCTTCACGAAACTTGGTGACTTTTCCTAGCTATCCTTTCTACGTGTCGTGACAAAATGTCAGAATTCTATTTTGATCAGGGGCGGAGCCAGGTAACGTTTTTGGGAGGTACCTCAGGCCATTTTGGCCATGTTGAGGGGAAAAGGAAAATGTCTGCCAAAAACAGAGTTTTTAAGATAGAACTTAAAACTTTATACGAATGAATAACCAAATAGTTGGGCAATGTGCAAATACAATTTCGTTCGTCTGAGATTACTTTACAATGTCAGGTCAAGGTCAAAAGTTAAAATTTGTTTTTTTGCAACAATTTTTGCGCTGTTTTTTTTCAAATCCCAAACCCGGAATATATAAGACGTAAAAAGGTGCTCTACTTGTGTATCAAGTTTCAGCTTGATATCAGGTCGGGTCACGGAGATATGACCTAAAATGTCAGTGCGCGTACCCTATATCGCAATAGCCATAAAATGAAATTTTTCAAATAGAGTGAATTCAAATGATTGAAAACCTTTACAGATAATATTAAATGCATACGAGATCATTCCAAGTGACTCAAAGGTCACTGAAGGTCATTTTAGGTCAAAGGTCACAAGGTGATCTGAAGAACGTGTGACCATGACAGTTCCCCTTTTTCATGTCCCTGGCACCGCCTATGCTAACATTATACGAACATTGTAATGCGGTTTGTACTTCTTTAGCATAACATGACTAGCAGAAGCCAAAAGTGTTTTTCCCTTTTTTGTTCATTCAGTTGTTAAAAACTAGTCCTCCTATTTTTGAAACCCTGTGAACGCCCATGAATTTTCCCAAAATTTCAAATGTGTGTATCAATGGTAAAAGTCCTATCCATAATCTCTCGATTCATGCCAGTTTCATCGAAATCGGTCCATAAAGAACGGAGTTGTAAGAAGTCCAAAAATACCCCCGTTTTGACATTTTTGCCCCCCCCCTGTACCCACACTTTTCAAAATTTTGAAATTTCCTTTTATAAAAATGTAGTTCACGTCATGGCCAATCGATTGCCGTTTGCTGCAATGAAATCGGATGTGTAGTTCTCGAGATCTCAGGGGTGGCCGAATCCGTCCCCCCCCCCTGCCGGGAATCGACCATACCGTCTAGCCCTCCGGGAATAGGGTTAAACACACCGTAAATTGATCGGGCATTTATTCTAGTCCAAAAAATCTGAAGTTTCGCTTAACCTGAGGAGAAGCTAGGCCATGTAACATTCGGTCACGATACCAATTTTACTAATATTACTAAATGCTAAATCTGACGTTGTATTGGGATTTCTTAAACACTGCCAACCAAAAGCTCCAAGGTTTCTGAAGCAGTAACTCCCGCGCTACTTAACAGAGAGAAGAAATATTTTGCCAGGTTAGGTCAAGCGCTGGGCGCCTGTGGCAACACCGACTCATTGGAAAACCACGGTTTTGCACAGAAACACCGAATATGTTACGGCGGTTTTGAGGAAATTAAGACAACATACAATAAAACAACTGGTGAGTTCGTAAAATTACCTCAGCTCATAAAGAAAGCTAGACCGAGCAAAGGCTAACCATTCGCAAATTATATGCAATTCCCTAGCTGAGATTTGTGTTGGTTATGCAGAGGTGAACGGAAAGAGAAAGAGACACTGCCCAGAGTATACCAGTGCCCGTCTTGATTAAGCCTCGCCCGGCGGGGGTTTTAGGACCCCGCTGCGGTCATTCTTGAAAAACGTTTTCATGACGGGAGACAGAGGGCTGATTTTTGCTGTAGCTGAGTTTTACACATTTATACGCCTTGAGTTAAATTTTCAGAATTCTCATGCAATAGGTCGTGACCTGTGACTTGTTAAGCCACGTCGCTCGTGTTTTTAACCAAATAGAACAACGCATCTCATCTGTTGGAAAATGGATAATGCAATGCTGTGTTACAGGTTTCTTTCGTAAATGTTGGTGTCAACGACCTAATTTTAGGACAGGGGAAGGGGTAGGTCATCGAGGTCAAGCTAAGTGAAACGTGCATATCAAACTTTGACGCCAAAAGCCATTGAAGTTCGGTAAACGGGATAAGTGATACCTACGCTTGCAAAAATGCTATATCACGATGCACCACGTCAATATCATTTTGACGAACATCGTTTGCCGTACTGCAAAGCCAATTTGTATGTTAAGTTCACGCTGGGTCAGAGACATTAAAAAAATTCGAAAATTCCTAATTCGGTTGCGACCCTACAGTGACCTTGAGAGATTACCGCGGCCAACACAATGATTTGATGGGATGGTGCATGTACCCGCCTGCACGTGCACACTAAATTTGGTGGCTCTAGCTCGAGCGGTTTTGGAGAAGATGCGATTTCTGTAACGCGACATGAGCGCCCCTAGCGGCCATCTTGGGAACTAAGGTTGCAACTCAATTAAGGTGGCAACGAAGGTGGCAACCCAAACAGGCAACCCTTCCAGCTCGAGGAGAACTGTACCAGGTTTGGCACGCGTGTCGTTCCTCGTTTGGCCTGTGTGCCCAGACAACCCCGAGCGAGGGTTAGCCTTATGGAAGGCTTGTTGGGCTTTCTTGTGTTGTTATGTAGCACCAAGATGTAAAGTTTCTGAGCTATCGGGGCCGTCTTCAGATGTGTACTGCTAGTGCAAACAGTAGTATATTTTTGAAAAAGCGTCCCTGAGCGTGCGGCCACAGATACAAGAGCTCCGTACAGAGTCGAGAGCAAACACATGTTAACAAACTAAGGTTGTTACTTTAGAACTACAGTGCTGGACTTTGTTGGTAAGCTGATAACACAGCTCCTCCAGATGTGGCACCATTCTAAGCCTCCGTTTCGGTTTAAATGCTCTCTCGGCCTTCTCGGTTGGGCCTTAATTGGAAGACAGTTTGAGCTTTATCAGTTTACACTCTACGAAAGCACTGTTCCAGCCTAGGATGTCCACGTTTGTGGACATGTCCTCCCGGGACGACGCAGCGTGCTCAGCAACCACAGACGCTCTCAGGTCGCCTTTAACGAGAGCGCTTTTAAGCCCTTTGATCCTCGTTAAAAGCATTTGCATCTGTGACCGTACGCTCAATTGCCCTGTTCACAATGCACAGCTTGCATTTGGTTACCTACGTAACCAGCAGACGCGATGCCAAGAATGTCGTACAGAAAAATGGAGGACGGTGATAAAACATTTACTTCTGAAAGCTGCGCATGGTAAATAAGCAGATTATGCATAAATTTAGGTTTTCCAGCAAGACTACCATCGAAAACTTATTTACTTACACTTTCCCTGCAAACTTTGTCTACTTCGGCCTCTGCGTAATTCCCCTGGCCATCTTCACCGAAGGCTGCCAGATCGGCCAAACTACTCCCTGGACACCTGGGTGGCTAAAATGTTTCTATCGATTACGCATGACACGATGGAAAACCTGCCAGCGCAGCGTCTTTCCGTGGACCTTGGCGCGCTGACACAAAGGTACACTTAAGAAAGGTCACCGTCAGTACATGGCTATGAATAACTCACATTACAATAACCGGTGGTGTCTAATCCACGGCACAATTACCGCCCGGGGTCCAATCCACACCACACGTATCACCGATCAAAAGCTGGCAGCGTCGAAATACGAGTACGAACCCACACCTTGCGATTACGAACACGAGTCTCTATCCACTGCGCTAACGAGGGGGCCTCACCACAAGTTTGTTCGTTTGCCTGTAAGGACAGACACGAAGTCTTAGAATCATATGTCCAGAGTCTTGCGCCAAGTTGCCAGCCTCGTCCGCCTGCTCTCTCCGAAAAGGCCGTAAATGACGTCTGTCAAGCTAGCAGATTTATGTCAATCTGTAGATCGATATTCGGAACCCTTGCGATCTCGCTGAAAACTGACACACTGATAGAAATCAGCTTAAGCATCTCAAAACTCCAAAAGCTAAGATTGACATGTGAAACTTTTTGGAATATCAGAAGTCGAAGTTCAAGGTCATTTAAGCGGGCCACTTGGATCGACCTGAGATGCCCTAAGAACACAAAAGCTAACGCGGACATTTGCAACTTTTTGAGTTACCACAGGTCAAACTTATACCATTATGTAGATTGATATTCAGGACCCTTACGATCTGACTGAACACCGGCACGCTGACAGAACTTGGTTCAGGCATCTCAAAACTCCACAAGCTAAGGTGGACACTGAAGATTTTTTGAAATGTCAGAGGTGAAAGTCCAAGGTGATTTAAGTGCACCACTTAGATAAAAGTTAAAAATCTGTAGATTAATAAAGGGTGGTCCAAGCATTCTAAAACCACAAAATGTTACTTTGTGTGTACTTACAACTTCCAACTTTGTGCGTTCTCAACAGGACTAATGAGACTTTTTCTTTTCATAACTGTAATACTATTCTGCACTAATTAGCAACAAATATCCCAAAACGTGTCCACGATCGGGCCCAGAAGCTCATAAACTCAACTTTTTTCCATATCACAACAGAGGAAAGACCAAAATGAGCTTCCATAATTATAAGCTTGGGCATATGGTCCCAAATACGGCCTTGAAAATTTGATTAATCTTGTCGGGAATCTGCACCATTTAGTGAGGTTGAGGAGTCACCTCTATGACAGGTGTTTTACGACATGGCTCGTTTTAAATGAACAGAGCAAAAACTGAGAACAAGAGATAAACAAGAGATGAATAACTTCACAGAATTCGTGCTAAATTTATATGAAGTGGGCTAAACCATGTAAGACGTAACCTGGCAATGACTGAGCGTGCTTTGCCCCTTCACCGTCTACTTCGTTAGCCACAGTTAACCGTGAATGAAATAGTTAAATTTCCCGCCCCACTGATGACTAATTAGTTATTTAGTAATTAGTGATTTTGTTATTAATCCCCTCAAAATACAGCACACATAAGCGTATATTGCATTTCGAATAATATTTCGAATTTTATTTACCCCATTTTTATTAAAAAAAAATGGTTAAAAAGTATTTTCAACAAAAAACAAAATACATATGTGCTGGCTTCAAGTGAATTTGCTTATCAGTGCGATACGTTACTCAACACAATGTTTTATTAGCGTAGGTAAAAGCCGTAGATCGCATTACGTGACTCCAATTTTGCCATCACCTGACAATGTTCCCCATCAGACCACCGAGCGGAAATAACATTGCGATCACTGTTCCAAGCCAAGCAACTTATGATTCGTCATCCGTGATCAGTCACATAGCTGGACAGAGCGCTGGTCTCCCCGTCCTGGCAAGACACATTCAAGTCGCCCAGGCACTCGATATTTGGCCCGTGGCTTAACTGGCAAATGGCCAACACAGGATAAAGGTGAGTACCACACGGCTGTGCAGCACCCTTGGTGATACGTTAAACTTTCACCACATAATCAGCCGTTACCTGGAATTGCTCGATCGAACGCAAGGGCCGGAGCCTATTAAGCAAGCTAATCTTAGCACGGCTACTATCCTTAACTTCACCACCGGTGAAGTTAAGGATTATAAATTTGGTCCGCCGCCAGCGCCGGGCCAAATTTACAAAATGAGAAAGAAACCATATCGAGCTACTGAACGTGTTATCCACACCCCACGCAGGTACTGCAAGACGTAAATAGTCAGCGGAGAGCACGCGTGTTCCTATCTGGGTTTTTCTTCAACGCAATGCATCATGTGGGAATTATGTTCGTCAAACGGCAATGTGATGAGCACCAGTATCATGCAGCAGTAGACAAAACACATTTCATACAATAGAAGTGACCAGAAGATCATGGTCTAAACCCAACCTCGAAAGTTACAAGGACGACGGTATTTTTACGCCAACAACGAAATAAGTACGATATGCGACGCCACTGCCTGAAAGGCTTCACATTCAGTTACTTTCCGCGCGAACATACGGACGAAGCAGCACAGCGGCGAAGACAGCCTGAGTACATCACGACAGAGCCAAGGGACCACGACCAGACGGTCTGCCCCGACCACGTTAAGATGTGGAGACCAGAGGAAGGTCTGAACCGACCATGGTGAAGGGACCATGACCAGACGGTCTGAACCGACCACATCAGAGCGAAGGGACCAGGGCCGATGGTTTGAACTGACCATGTCAGGGCGAAGGGACCAAGACCAGACGGTCTGAACGCACCTCACCAGAGAGAAGGGACCAAAAACAAGACCTGGACCGATGAAAGCGAACGTAAGGCAAAAACATACGGAAAAAAGGTGGCAAAAGTAAATTAACTTTTCCGACGCACGATGAGGACCATATGCCGAAATACGGTAGGCAATGATCTCATTTCGGTGGTGCTGACAGAAACATGGCCGTAACGGCAGCCGCGTGAGTATCGGCCTGTGGTTACGGGAGGGAGGGAGGTCAGGAATTCTTAATCCGCGCCCGACTGGCAGTCGACGCCATACACGCCCCACTGGGAGGGAGGGGGAGTTCCGACCGCCCCTTTTAACTCGCGAACGGTTGGCCGCACAATAAAAATAAGCATACCGTTGGCAAGATCGTGACGTGAAGAGCTCGACACGGGCCCCATTTTCATTTCTGGGTAATTTGCAAGCCATTTAAGCCATACATATGTTTTGCCGTAGCCGACTACATCAAACCGAAAAACGGCCTGGATCTCGAGGAATTAATACAATCTAAGTAAAGCACAGGATGAGATTAATACATCCATAGTAAATGCACCAACGAAGAGAGAAAATCCGCAGGTGCCGATACACGTCTACTTTCTCTTATTTGTTTAACATCTACGCGGAAACGTTGAGCCGAAGACACAGCGATATTCGTGCTACTGCACCGCGGGTGCCGGTGCTGAAGGCGTGGTGCAATTAACGTAATGGAATTAATTTTACCGTACTATTTTGGCGACACATGCCTCGCCAAGTAGTGTGTACCGATGCTAGTGGTTCTTGTGGTGGGTTTGCGTGCTCAAATTTTGACACAAGTCAGAATTACTAATCTTCAGAATTGGGAGAGCTCTATTCGCGAGAGCCTGTTTATTTCAAAAACATGTAATTTCCGAAACTGTTTGAACATCGTGGCATCATTATAGTTTTATGTTCGAGTGTTACAAAGTTCAGAGTCTGTGGCCGAGACTAAGTCGAGGACACAATCTGTGAATTTTGTGGCGCAAGACCACAACACCATTTACTGTATGACTGTAGCACGTGACACATGAAAAAAAAACAAGCCTGACAACTGAAAATAATTTATCACAGCTTATTGTAACGATTCTGACGTTATTTCAGTACCAGGCGATTCAGGCACTTTGTTCTGCCAGTGCCGTCTTCATATGGCTTATTCAGGATGATTACTAAGACATGAGTGAAAGGTCATTCTTTGAGTCAATGTTTCCTTCTTTAAAAGACGACAGAAACAGCTAAAAAAGAAGAAGTCAAAAACTTCGTAATTTTAGCTTTAAAGCTTTAAATTTAGGTGAAATGGAGTTATGCTATTTGGACACTTCACTATTCGACTTGTCATGTGCCGTACTGACTAGGGGGTGTCATCAGTGCTATCGGCCATAGGACAGTTTTTTTTTGCTAGCAACGACCCGGGAGTGACGTCACTGGGAAAGAGTCGCTGGGAGTCGAGCGTAAACAATCCAGCGACCACTGACAACCGTTGATTGTGCTGTGAAACGGCGGGTCCGGTTGCGTCGCACTTTCTGCGCTCTTAAAGTGCTTTTTGCCTGCCTATTGTAAAGAAGTTGTTGCAACAAGTGTTTTTTTTTTATTTAAGCCAATTCTGGTATCACACCACGTGACGGCAGTAAGCGATGAGGCAGTTTGGGATGCTCAAAAGCCAAATGCCCATTTGAAATAATTGGATTTCGAAGTGACTGGACCCTCATGTTGACGTTCCTAATACCTTATGTACCAAAATATTTTCACTTTTACTGGTTTGTGGCTGAGACCTGGCAGTGGCCATGGCCTTAAATTGGGACTGGCAGCAGAGGGCAGGCGTGATTTTCGTGGTGCCTTATGACTTACCATGACCTGCTAATGTTGAGATGTTTCAGTGACATTTCATAACAACATTACAGGCTTCTGGCTGTGGCCATACCTCCTGCATCTAAGCGTTGGCAGCTTATGTATTTTTGTATCCTTTATTTCATATATGAACTGACGAGCAAAGATGCCAACTAATTGTGCTGTATTTACCTTTTCGTTGTGGGTTGGTGCTAATGTACATGCCGAGAGCTTAGCTTGTCCTTGCTTTGATTTCCAAAAGAGGAAGGCGCTAGGGCACTGTGGGTGCACAAGTGTGTTAGAGGAGAGAAGTCTAACATAGCTGATGCAGCAGTTTGCTTGGAATATTTTGTTGAGGAAAATTGTGGCCCATTATGTCTTGTGAAGAAGAGTGGTTGCCATTATTATGCATGTCAAGGTATTAGATTTGTGGCCAAGGGTGGATCCAGAGCACTGGTTTTGCCAGTCCGGGGGGCCAGATTCCAAAAAGGTGTACTGATTAAAAAAAAAACATTGGATTCTGTCTTATTTTACCTCAAAGACTGTTGCAAAACAAACTTTTCTTCATAAAAGCTGCCTAGATTTTTCTCAGATTTCAGATCTGCATCAACTTGCCAGGTTTTTCTGTTGGGGGGAGGGGGGAATGGCTCTGTTGCCTCCCTAGATGCATTATTATTTGTGGCACTACTTGGGTAGCAACTAACATTTTTGTTTGGATGTGTTAGTGCTAGCTTTGCCATTAGTTTATTGCCAGGTTGGGAAAGGTTTGCTATTCTCTTGGTATGACAGGCTTTTGGTGCTAATTTGCAAGTAGATATCACCTGTTAATCTCAGTAGGTACAGCACACTAAGAACAACAATTAATTGCATAGATATTCATGTGACCTGTGCCAAAAAGCAAAATTAGTCAAAATAATGCATCAGTGATGCCAGTGGAAATCCATTTTAATTTCATAAGCATCTGAGTTGTCTGCAGTTTTTCATTCTGAAGACAATAGTCCCCAGTCATTCAGGTCAGTCAGTTGGGCATTCAGTCAGCAGTCTTGACAGTATTTGTTTTTCACAGTCTCACAGCAACATATATTTCTACCAGTGTTTGCTGAGTGCTCATGACACCAGGTGATACGAATGTCTGGCTGGTTTACTTTTTGTTGGTTATTTTGTGCATGCTGTTCTTTTACCAGTTTATTTCATTGGTGTTTTATATAAATCATTGGAAGGTCACTAGTCTTAGTATTAATTGTGCACAGTCTTTCACTACATCTGGACCATGTAATGCTAGATCTATGAATATGAAGTGAGTTGTTGTAATTACAGGTAACATCCAGTTAATTTATCATATATGGAAGATGACACATTTTGTTAGATATGCTTGATTTACAAAAACAGTAAAGCATGGAAGATGCGGTGTGACTCCTGAGGTTCCCTTCTTCCACGTCACCTGACTTGTTTTCATGTCACTTTGCTCAGTTGGATTGTATGTAATGACATCTGGATTGTTTAGCTGCCAATGACATGCCAGACAGATCCAATGCAAAAAGTTTGAAGCTGGTTGCAGCCTGCATTAGAGGTATCATAAATAAATGGGCAGTTAATTGATGCGTGCCATAATCATGCAAAAAATGTCATTGAAATTTGTAAATACGACAACGCGTAATAATAACGTGTAGTTTTGTACATGTAACTACATGTATGTCATCTCGGACGATTGTAACTATATTTGTAACTACATGTGCGCCCGGCCGCTCCGGTCTCTCCGTACCGGACAGCACGTCCTCATGCAGGACCTCAAGGTGGGTCTGTGGGAACGGTCGGGGACCGTCATGGGCATTGGCTAGCGACGAAATTACCTGGCACGTATGCCCAGCTAGCGCATATACTGGCGCAACAGCCGGTGTCTCCGGCCTCCGCAACCGTTGGTGACCGTCTTGCAAGGTGGCGGCAGAGATTGAGACAATGGCGGCGGCAGCTGTCTCGATTTCGGCGGCCGCCACGGCGGCGACGGCGGCATTAAGGGCGGTGGCAGCCGCGACGTTGGATATGGCGACTGCGGCGGCCTTCGCGTCAACGGCGTTGCGTGCGGCAGCGACCGCATGGGCGCTAGAACTCCGGCAGTGCTGCCCGCGAGGCGGGCTGCGGACTGGGCTCGGGCTCCGAGGACGCCAGCGGCCGCAGAAACTCTCGGTTAACTGGTCTGCGCCAGTGTATCGTTACGTATGAAAGGTAAGACAGCGGAGCGTCGCTAGGCGCGCGTCGCTAGTCAGGCCAAGCAGTGATGATCGGTTTCGTGGGCGTGTCTGCATCGTTATTGGCTGTTGCTTTGTTCTGTTTGTGATGGTGTGTATGATCGGTGTGTGGGCTGGGCTCCTCCACGTCTTAGGATGAAATGTTTTGTAGCCATGACTGCGCTGGGCTCGGACGCCGGCGCCTACGGCCCGCTGACACGGCGGGCCTTCGCGGCCGACCGGTTGACCGTATCTATCCTTGTGCGGTGGTTGTACCATCGCACCTGACGTGCGCTTGTCGGGAGGAACCGAATACAGTCTCAAGAGAGAGCCCAGCTTTGAGAGGTGTCCCGGTCTGCCGCGGTGCTCGGAAAAGTGTCCCGGCCTGCCACTGCACTCGGAGACACGTCATGGCCGTATTGGGAAGTGTTGAAATATATCACCGTACTTCACGCCAATTTACTGTCATTATTAAAATAAAAAATGGTGCCAATGGTTCTCTGGGGTGCATTTAAGTCAGAGCCCGTGCTGAGCAGTGCTTGTACAGACTGTCATGCACCAGACCGCGTTATGCCAACCTAACTGTATAATTCGGAGGCGAAAATTTAACGTGAGAGTGTGACCCGCACGATCGCGCGGTACTCAGCGTCTCCTATGGGTCGCTTGGAGGGTTAAGTGGCCTCCAGGAGAAAAAGTGAGGGCCGAGATGATTCGAACCCACCTGGCCATGGTGGGCAGCGGCAACAGACGCTGAGCCAACTGAGCACCGACACGGCAATCACATAATATATGTACCTTTCTTAAGGATTATTATTTCATTTTCATAAAAACATGGCATACCGCATGATACTGTGTCCTTTAAAATCAGGGTGAAGATGAAGCACAAGCGTCCGACGGCCGAGATCTAAGCTGCTTATTCAATGCCCATGGCGGGCGCCGACGAAGTCACTCCCAGTGACGTCACACAGCGGCTTGAGCAGAGTGTAAACAAATCGCTTGGTGACCATACCTCCTATAGAGGGCCTTGCTACTGATCACGATCTGCAGTTTGTGGTCACCGCCCACAAACTAATCTGTTAGTGACTTTTTCGTCATAACACGTGAAGCGATGGCGAACGATCTTCAGTTCTGAACTAATATAGTTTTGTGGTCAAGGGCTACAAAATTCAGTTTGTGGCGGAGACGAAGTCGAGGCCACAATGTGTCAATTCTGTAGCGCGAGACTTCAAAACGATTTAGTGTATGGCTGTAGCTCATGACACATGAAAATCTAACCTGACGATTGAAAACACATTTTACCACAACCTGTTATAACAATTCTGCAATTATTCAACTATCCAGGCGATTAAGGTTTTCCATGGTGCCAGTGCCGTTTTCCCATTTCTCATTTAGGATGTTTACCCAGGCATCATGAGTGAAAGGCCATTCTTTGATTTGGTCAGTGTTTCTTTTTTTGGAGATAGAGAGAGAGAATAACAGTGGAAAAACAATAAAAAAAACAGCCAAAGAAGGGGCCAAAGCTATATTTCAGACACAAAGTCATGCAGGACGAAAGAAATAGCAGAAAACGATGTAAAAAGGTTCGCATCTTTTCTACATAGTGAAGAACAAAATAGGCCTCCACATCAGATCGATGTCATCCTGTTGAGTGCCTATCGATGCAAATACATACGAGACCTGAAGAACAGAAATGGCGAATAGTGTGAGCCGACGACATAAAGTGCGTCATTTATTCCATCAAAAGGCATCAGAAAGAGCAAGGCTACAATGACTGGAAGATCACGTCTTCACCAGCATTTTCACTGGTACAGGATGTACTGAACAAAAAGCTGACAATTTCAAAATCATCAGGCAAAGGAGACCGGCCTAACAGGGCCATGCCGGTGCTCAGTGACGATGAAGCTAAATTCTGGGAATGAAACGCGTTTAGCTTCCATCACCCTTTAGCGCTGCTCCGTATATTGTTTTGCTACTTCACCATACTTTCTGGCCTCCGTGACCGGAATGAGCACCACAATGCTGTGGGGACATGTGGAGTTGAAGACAGGAGCAGACGGCCAGCATCTCGAGTACAGCAAACGCCTCACCAAGACGCGCCAGGGATCGAACTCTGGGAGGGCTTTTAAACCCAGAATTTTCCCACTGGAAGATAAAACAAAATGCCACGTGGAAGCAATCAAGCTATGTGCTTCTAAAGACCTTCTAAAGACCAACGAATCCTGATTCTTACCCGAAGTTCTACTTGGCAGCAACAACAGCTCCGTGAAAAGTGGCAACTGGTACAAGAGCTCTCCGCTGAGAGCACATTGCCCCAGGAATATACTCAGGTCCGCAGCGAAAATCGCCCAAACTGAGGACAGAAAAGCTGCCAATCGCAGCGCCCGAAGGACGGCCATCAAGGGCCTTCCTGACGGTGGCCGTCCTGCGAGTTACGTCACGGAGCTTACAGGCCATAAATCCTTCAGCAGCCTCGCTAGCTACTCTGAAGCATACGACACCGTACAGCGTAAGATGGCACAGTCACTGAGAGTGTGGCCCTCTCCGCCCAGCCAGCTGGCCACGCCGTTCCCAGGGCTGACGGGAGCGTCGCTCCAGACGCGGCCGACGACAGCGCGCAGCGTGGGGTGTCGTGCACAGTTACCAGCGCGGCGACCTTGCAAAGCCTCAGTCGTGGTGCAGTGGTCGACAAGGAGTTCCATGACTGCGCTTTTCATATCAACTTCAACATGCAATGAGATGGTGAACGGAGTTATTTTAGCCACGTTTTTGCCGTTAATGGACTTGTGTATGTATTTCCAAATGTTGAAACACATGCTTACTCCGCGTGTCTTTAGTCGAACTGTATGAACTGTAATCAAGACTTAACGGGAGGGAACGGGGCTTCCCCACTCCCAGAAAAAGTACAGATGCCTGGAGAAAGACTGCTGTGACGCGAAAATTCGCTTACCGAGTCAGTGGCCTCTAAAGAAATTCACTGAGTCCCGAAGCCAATGACAAGTTGGTAAATGGAGTCATGTGATCTGGGCGCTTTGCTGCTGCATTTGTCACGTGACATAATGATCGCGGCCACCGTCCAAAAACAAATCGGTCAGGAGCTTTATCGTTATAACACGTGATGCAATGGCAAACGATCGTCAGTCACACACTAATCGCAGCTGTGACAACCAGTTCTGCCATTTTCTATCTGCCTGAAGTTGTTCATTGCCGGTTTTAGCGGCACTGCATTTTGGCCCATAACAGTTATTGGTGATCTGACCTCAGGTCAACGTTTAGGAGTCATCGATACTTTTCCCAATGACGGTCAATGGATGTCTGCATCACCTCCGAATCAAAATGTTGTAAACAACTCTCAATTTCCATAAAAACGACATGTCTTGAAAACAGGCTTGACCTTGGGTCAGTGGTCCGGAAGTTTCCACAAAATCCGAAAGCGCAGATTCGTTACGTCTTTCAAGTTCAAATCCCTGAAAGTGGTATCGCGATATCATGTTCTCCACAAAAGTCACACGGCACTCAACTTTTCTGACCACGGAACCATCTGGCCTGGCCTAGGTCAGACACCTGACTCGACCTAAGGCAAAAACTTCGACACAAGATGTAAAAAAATCAAATAAAATGTACACATAGTTTCGCGGCGTTGCGTTCCTTCGTTCTCTCTCAATCTTGGCAAAACCTCAGGGGGAGGGGGGCCAGCCCCCTCAGTCGGGGCCGGGTTTTTACGGAAGCGCTCGCCACTCATATCCCGGCTCGGCCTCCACTCGGAGCAGCACTCATATTCCGCCCCCGCCTCCACGAGGACCAGCACTCAGTTACAGCACAGCCGACACAGCACACAGCAGTGTGCGACAGTCTGCCACCACCGGAGAGCAGGCCAGTCTTTCAGTCCCACAGACGCTCAGTCTGCCACCACCAAAATACCAGGCAAGTCCCTCAGTCCGACAGACGTTGCGGCGGTCTGCCCAGTTGCAGACTGAAGCGGGAGTACAGACTAGTTTACTACCCACAGCGCGCCAGCGTGGGTTTCATCAGACTTCCTGCACCAATCTCGCCAGAAGCCCACACCGGGTGCAGGAAGGCTGTTCCCTGCCCTCTGCCTGCGAACCGACAAAGCCACCTTGGGTGACCGCCACGCGGAGGCCCATTGGAGACGGGGTCGTCCCAGGCTCATGGTCGGGCCGCCACAGAGCTCGCCCGAGCTGTGGCTGCCCGACGGCTGGCAGCCGGTGCTTGTTACGGGCGTCTGCGGCCCAGCAGAGAAACGCCGCTGTCCTCGACTGGGAGCGGGGCGGCCAGACGCCAGACAGACCGCACCAGCACCAGCGCAAACAGCTGCCCGGCAAACGGGCGCGCACGTTTTCGTCGTTAGCGTGAGTCTCGCCTGTGTCGGCCACCTGTCGGACGATAACTGCCGGGACCTGTCTGCTGGGAAGAACTGCAGTACAAGCTTGCAAGACGAAGAGGCACCTCGAGACTACCTCTATTTAACCAATGCTGGTCTAGTTCGCTGAATATAACCTTTTCCCCGCTTCCTACGTTTTCGCAACCCTGGCTCCCTCCTCAACGCTTGGCACCCACTCACGTTCAACATGTGGACGAGTGCCGGGAAAACCTCTCATATCCGGACTGACGCCACCATTACGCAACGCGACAGCTGCAAGTTGGCATTCACCTCCGCGAACCTAACCGATGTCTCTATGGCCTCGATCACACCTCAGACACCAGACAAAAACGAAGACGCGTAAGCTGGCGAAAAGGACTTCTGACGCGAGTCACGCAACGACCATATTTCAAAAGAAGACGACATGATTTCAAATATACTATTTTCGTTGCCGTTGCCATTCTCCACGTTTTATGTCTTCTTCAGATTTGGATTCCAAAAAGCATCGCCTCCGCGCAAATACGTCACTGGCATACCACGTGGCGTCACATGTAGATAGAAGCGATGAAGGAGCTCAGACAAAAAGGCGCACACTGCCTCAAATTAGCTTTGTCCAGAAATGGCAATCGATCGCACCTCTGAATACAGTGCCATGGTTCAGAAACTGGCTCACCCTGACGCGACTATTCGGCGGATATCGACGAATCTCTTACAAAAAGTTACTCTATCAGAGGCAGAGGCGTATGCAAAATATCATGTCAGAACGCCGAGCAGTACCCACGGAAACATTCAACAATCGGTAACTCGGTGGTCTTACTGCCATGATAATGTGACCCACTTGGGAAAACCACTGGCATGGGTACAAACGTCGGGTTACGCTGTGACAACAGTAAACGAACTACCACGGACAGCTTACAAAACCCGATCGACGCATGGACTGAGGTGTGGTAGAAACTTCCGTGGGTAACAAAGGACAGGAAGGCAGTAAAAAAGAGTGGGAACCGGCATCTTGAGTTGTTTTGCACATTATCTACCTAAAGGTAACGTCAAAACCTCCGCAACCAATAGTATGCGTTTTAACACACGCACTGGAAGGAGGTCTTTTCGTGCCCCCGCCCCCCCCTTGTTTTTCCCGAATATCTCGAGAAAGGATCGGAGCTGGTTGCTGCTACTTTGTGACATTTATGACAATTGAATAAATCGTCGATTGACGCAGAAAAATAAAAAGTCCGACGGAAATTTTTGAAGTTTTAAGCATCTGAAGTCAATCAAACATAACGAAATCAACGGTTGTCGCTGACAAATGGAAACTTTGTGAACGAACCAGCGTTCTACCTAAGATTACCGTTTGAACACAGTCACGCGACGTCCTTCAGGCAAAGTGACGGATGTACCAAGACCAATACATGTGTCAGGGTCAATAAGGGTCAAGGTCATGAAAGGTCAAGGTCAAACAGCTCATGACCTGATCCAGATTTGCTTTGCAACATGTTGATTTGTATGAAATACGCATTCAAACACCCTAATAAAAACACGTGTGCGCACACTGATACGCTTACATACGCCTACATACTGGGGTCCTTTGCTGAAGAGTGGGTTTGCCTTCCCCGGTCAGGGGAGCCGCTTTAGGCGAATGCCAGGGGGCTCTTCGTGTGCCACAAAAAATAGGAGGTCCTGGGAGTCCTAGGACCTCCCTGGCTACGTTACTGCTTCAATTGCTCGTACATAGGGTGGCATGCGGGCACTTAGTCACCAACGACACCATCTTGTTCTGATCCTGTTTTGGTCCAGAGCCTGTCTATGTTTCTGCCTTGCTTGATCTGTCTTTCTCCATTCTATCTAGACACAGCTTTTATACCGTTTCTGAAGTTCCGAAATAGGAGGGTGCCTGAAACCCAACACCATCAAACAATTTCATTTTCATCTATGCACAAAATGAACTGGTTTGGATCGTGATCGTCGAAAACACGCAAAATGCGACATGTAAACCTTTTATACGACTTCATTTGCATGGACCTTAAAAACTAGGACCAATTACTTTTACAGACGTGTACAGAACTGATCAAAGAACTTAGTGGCGCAGCGGCATAAGCGATGAAAGTTTGAAACCGGAAAACGCCATCAACATGTCGTATTTTAAGACTCGGCTGCCAAAAATTTGCATGCGAAAGGCGGCCATTTTCGCAGGGGCAAAAAGGTATGCTTGCTCCCCACGTACATGGATGGGGGACACTTTGCCCCCGCTGCCCCCCGCCCCCTCCCCGCTTCCGCCACCACTGCACCAACCCACTCAATATATCAGAATTCTAGATGCCAGCTCCATACAGAACCTTAACTCAGACTTGTTCAGGCCACACAAAGCGAGAAGTTTGTAAAAGACAGTTGGTCAATACTAGCTGTCCAAACTTACTTTTCAGGTTTATCTCCGAGACGGGCAAACACACACTACCGATAGAAACGCCGCAAGAAGCCAATAAGCTCGTAAGGCGCGGGCTCAAGAGCACTATAGCACAAGCCGATTCCCGGAGCTTGTCCTAAGTGCAGTCGGTAGCTCAAGTGTCGCCACTTTTACCGGGTTCCGGCCCACGCCTAGGATTATCCGTCTGACGCCCGGCATCGGCGCCAGTGTCACGCCAGACGCCGGCCTCCGTGCACGACGTATCAGTTGACCTACTGGGGGTTCGTGTGCATACGTGTCCCGTGCCGTACGTGTCCCGTACCACCTCCACGTCTTCCGCACCGAGCACGGACGATCGTACGCAACAGTGCAGCACGAACAAGGGAAAACAGCCTGTCAGAACAACGACCAAGAGAAAATAGTCTGTCCCAGCAGTGGTCAGACAAAGCAGTCTTTCAAAAGTGACGGCACGGAGTACAATCGATCACAGCAATGACGGCAGAGGACATAACCTGTCACAGCCAGTGGTGGAGCAGAATACAGTCCGTCCCCATAGTGAAGGAGCGGAGTATAGCCGGTCTCAGCGTGACGGAGCGGAGTACAGTCTTTCCCAGCAGTGACGGAGCGGAACACAGCCGATCTCAGCAGTGACGGTCGGGCGTCAGTGCAGCCATGTGTTAGACGGACTTTCCAGACGTCCACACATGTACACGATTACTGACCCAATCCTGCGAGCTCTCGACATCCGACGAGCACGGCAGCACGCGAAGCAGAGGTCCAACCAGCTGCTGCATTACAGAGAAACTTCTAGGGCCTTGCAATTGAGGGAAATTTTCCAATGCGTATGGCACCCCAGTTTTGCACATTTAGCGTGCGTAACTCTTAACTTAATGTATTTCCAAGAAAGGGCACCTCCTGTTCCGGCGAATCAGTCAACGATTTTTTTCCACAGAATTCCACTAGGTCCTTCCCCGTGAGAGGTCGGGAATGTACGCAACTACTAAATACTCGACGTCTCCTGTACAATGACGTGTCTTGGACTACAATACAACATGTACAGTGCTAAAATAATGCACCACATGTTCAGTGCTGAAACAATACTTGTTTTCCAAGGCTCTCAATTAATGCCCTATTCAGAGGAACTCAACATTCGGGAGTGGAAAATAATGCAGAACAGGAGTAAGAAAGAAAAATTATTGTTGTCTGGGTGCCATTTTGCACCCGAAACTGATAATTTTAGGAGTCTGGGCGGCAGTCTCAGAAAAACCTCATGGGGGAGGGCAACCACCCTCATCGTCCGGCGAGGGTCGACCTAATTTTATGCCGGAAACAATCAAATGCAAAAAGACTGCAAACTGAACGACCGAAAAGTAACGTTGAACAATATTCATCAAACGTAAGGTATCCATTTCGGTATATGTTTCATGTCGGCACTCTTTCAGTTTTTCAATTAATTTTCTACTCCTCCTGGTGAACGTCCTTTGGACTTGCCCCATTCCCCGGCCATTCCTTCCACTAAGATACGGCTACCATCTACTGTGCAGATAGAGAGCGAGGCATACTGCTACCCAGTTGATGGAGCAGCTAATCAAAGGCCGGCTTCAGTTGGAGTGATATTACTTTATGTATCAGGTGCATTCGAACGTGGCAGGTTTAGCAGACCTAAAAGCCAAAACTTGGGCTCTGAGGGGGAAAATTAGGGTAAGTTTAACGGGTATCCTCTACATCGTACGTCACCCCTACTTGGATGCGTAAGGACGGCTTCCGGGCAACAGTGCAACGTGTGCGAAGAACAGAGACAATGCGGTAGCACGGACCTTGTTCTAAAACCAAATCATGGAACATCATTTTGTGTGGGTTCACACTTCCAGACTGCACCCTTTAACTCGCGACAGCTTAAACATAATGAAATGTGTTTGACCATCAACACCTCTTCCACGAAATTTGGTACCATTAAGACCTAAATCCGTGCTTAGCACGATTTTGCTTCCATGCCGTTTCACAGTCACGAAATCGGATCAAACTTTAAACATGTGTCAGTGGAAAAAGACGATAAAAGCTGCCAAGTACACTAATGTTAATTGCTAGTTCGCTGGGTGAGCATACATCACACATCTGAGCGATGGCAAGTCAAAAACCATTGTTTTGAGCGCCACCTGTACGCGTAAAAAAACAATGTGCAGAATAACGGGAAGAAAACTATCCCAATTTAGAGCCGAGGCCAAATTACCTCAGCCTCTAATGAGATTTGCTGTTGGGAGTCAGATGTTGGGTGTCGACAGATTCCGGTCGCGTGGCAGCGATTATAAATACTTTTCTTAATTTCCCAAGAACGTTTCATACAAGTCTTTAGCAAACACACATTTGATTTCGGTGGCTTTTGGAAAAACGCAAAATTTTTGCCAGTTATGGGGCACAAAGGAAAACGATACGATGATAAATCCTTTGGTCGATTCTGGACCAAAACTAGGTTTCCTAATCAAGCACACATTATGTAACGTCGTAGATAGATTACACTACATCGGTCATGTAAATTTAACAGCCACGCAATGTTACCAGCAGCCATTGTTAGCAGAACAGCTGCCTCAGCCAACAGAACCAAATCCGTCCTCAATCACCTTGAAGTAGTCGGAGGCAGAAAAAGACGCCCAATTTGTGGGCTCTCTAAAAATTCAGGCATCAACTCACGTGCTTTATCTCCGATTTAAGACTAACTTCCTGTACTTGAACGCGAGAATTCAATGACCAGAACTTCTATCAACGGCTTTATATATCACAAACTACGGAACAGCTTAGACGCTCTTCAGTCAAAATTCGAGGAACGCAATCTGGCAGACCAACCGACGGTAGTGCCTGCAAAAAATACGTAGCATTGGCTTAAGATTTTCCAACAGGCTGTATCATCTGTCACTCGGCCTTCCTGTCGTAAAAACAGCGCATCTCCGGGAAACTCCACACCTCGACAGCAGTTTGCGTTCACGGCCAAGTGGCCTCAACGGTGCCCAGCACGTTCCCACAAGCAGGAGGACCGAACCGTCAGGTCTGGCAGCGTGCACGGGACCCAATCTATGGCGCGTTGTGCTGCGCCACTGTCAGGGCCGCGGCCGGCGCGGTACAACTCCCACGAAGCCGGCCGACCGAGCTCCGGCAGACGACAAATTGGTCTGATTATCTCGCGCGCCATCTGGTGCGCAGTCGGTGCCGGCAACGATCGCGCTAATGTTCACTGTCGGCCGGCCAATCAGCGCCCGCCTCTTCCCGAGCCCAGCCGGCGCCCGGTCCGCCAGCACCGCCCTACTCGGTCCAGCTGAAATCGTCCGTCGGCAGGGGCGGCCGGCAGCCCGTCACTGCCAGCTGGACGGGGCCTGATCGTCACGGCAACAGCGCCAGCATCCGGTCCGAGCACCGCACTGAGCGGCACAGGCCACCCCGGAACAGAACCCCAGTGTCGGCTGACGCCGGGCAGCGACAACCCAGTCCAGTCCAACGAGCGCTCCAATCAGGAACCCCAAGGCACTGCACCGCCTCGTCCCCTTCTCGTGCCCCAGCACTGCCAATACGCTGGCTGTGCGTGGCTCAGTGTCAGCGTACTCTTCGCCGATTGCAGCTGTTTGTGTGCACAACTTAGCGGCATTTCGGATGGAGATAGACGCACCAATGGCCTAGCTGTGTGCCAGATACCATAATAATGGTTTACGAGGTGCGCATACCTATCGCATGGCTTTGGGTCCCTTCACAGAAGCGCTGTGTACTCACTGCTGGACCTGGTCGATTTGACGGCGGCGTTGTCTGGCGCTGTGCACTCTCACTGTTTGGGCCTGGTCGGTTTGACGGCAGCGTTGTCTGGCGCTGTGTACTCACTGCTGGACCTGGTCGATTTACGGCGGCGTTGTCTGGCGCTGTGTACTCACTGCTGGACCTGGTCGGTTTGACGGCAGCGTTGTCTGGCGCTGTGTACTTACTGTTTGGGCCTGGTCGGTTTGACGGCGGCGTTGTCTGGCGCTGTGTACTCACTGCTGGACCTGGTCGATTTGACGGCGGCGTTGTCTGGCGCTGCGTACTCACTGTTTGGGCCTGGTCGGTTTGACGGCGGACGTATCCAGGTCAGAGTCCACGGCCGGCAGGTGCTCTGCCTCACGCACAGCTTCGTTATCGAATAGCTCCTCCTCGCTGTCCGAAGAGGACGCCGCCTCCTCCTCGTCGCTGTTGTCGAACCGATACGTGGCCTTGGCCGCTGCAATAGCGTAGCATGACCGTTAGTTCTCCATTCTGCACGCAACTGTCCGCTGAGCGCCAAAAAATATAATTTTTTTAGTTCACAGGCTCCAATATGTCATCGCGTAGTAAAATCCACCAATTCTCCTTCATATCGGATGGTTCTGTATATATGTCCCAGGCTTCCCCTGGATTCCATTTTCAGTGAACCGAATCCACTCAATGGCATGCATCAGGGGCTGAATCCAGACCCAAATCAAATATGGCTTCCATAAATGACACAAATCCATTTTTGAACAAGCCTATTGCGTTACATTACTTAAGAATAAGAATCCAAGACAATCAGTCTGAATCCGGACTACAGTCTAGCAAATTTGGATAGAATACACATATGCCATGATTTGTGGTTTGAGTATCACATGATACCTCCCCGGCCAGTGAAATGCTATCCTCAAAAAATAAAAAAGAAATAAACAAAAATAAAATTAATATTGAAAAATAAATAAACGAAATACTCTGTCATGACGGAGCAAAGTCGTTTAAAAAACAAATTGCTGCTAAAAATGAAACTTTCGAGCAGGGGAGTTCAAACAGCAATAACACATCCGGACTAAATATGAGTTCGTAAAGGCATTTCTACTCAGTTGACGATCAGTCATTTCGGAGTAGATGTGAGTAAATGGGTGTGATGTTATAAAAAACCCAAATATTTAGGCACGCGTTGATATCCCTTCGTCAGTGGGATCACTGATCCCATGGATGAATCAGTCGTCTTATGATAAAACCAAACCATATACGAGTTCCCACTTGTACTCCGAAACAACTTAACCGTATCCGAACTCACAATTTTTTGGCTTCAAACCCGTGTGAATCGATTTCATCTTTCCAGAACTCGAACTCGGGCTCAAACTCAAGCAAGTAACTCAGGTTCAGACTCAAACGACGATTAACCAAGTCAGAACCAGACCTGGCCCAAAAAAATAAGTCCATGCCGAATTGCACTAACATTTCGAAACATCAAACTTTGAAATGGCAAAAAGACATGGCTTAAACCACGTTGATATGAGCCCAAGTCAACCCAAGTATCACCATGGACTCTGTGTACCTTAGTGTGCAAGCAGTTTTCGTATTTATGGAGATAATTATTGGGGCATAAATTACGGGTGCACTGGCTTCTTCGTTCACACTATGCAAGGTTTGAAACTGTGAAAAGTTCAAATATTGCACGGTCATAACTGAAGCAATGAATCCCCTGTAAAAAGCCCAGGATACATGCAATACAATTTTACCTGGCCTGGCAGACAGCAGACAAGACCAGCAGCACACAAGCAGCGGGCAGGAGACAGACACGCGACAGAAGACAAGCGGCAGACAGGAGACCAACGGCAGACAGGAAACAGGAAAAAGACAGAAGACCATCGGCAGACAGGAGACCAGCAGCAGACAGTAGACAGCCAGCAAACAGGAGACAGTCAGCAAACAGGAGACCAGCAGCAGACAGGAGACAGACAGCAAACAGGAGACCAGCAGCAGACAGGAGACAGATGGCCGACGGGAGACCAGCAGCAGGCAGGGACCAGCGGTGGACTGGAGAGCCTGGGCCGGCACGTTACTCACCAGCGGCGCGGCGACCTCCCTGACGCACACGCGGCTGCACATCGACGTCAGCCTCCACTTCAGAGCCGGAGCCGTCCACGTTCTCGTCCTCAGAGTCCGTCTCCCACGGGTTCTTGCCCTTCTTTTTCGGAGACGACTTGTTGAAGTTGAGCTTGGACTGCTTCATGCCGTCCTTAGCTGGAGGCCGAAGGAACTTCAGCATAAGGTTCACCTGGTAATGAATGGATCCGCCACCACGCCACAGAGCACAAGAAAGACAAATGATTATTATCGCAGCGGCGTGGTTAACGGCGGGCCTCATTTCTGATCGAGGCGCTCTAACACGAGCGGCTCTCTGCCCACACCTGATGAGAGTTCCGGGAAGAGCTTCAGAAACTCCATGCAAGGCCGTACACTGCATTCAAATGTCATCAACATCAAGAAACCAAGAGTTCCGTTCCAGGAGTATTCGGCATATGCAGCGCACTGCAACGTTCCGTGCCGCAGATTTTCCCCTCTCTGCGGCGCTACGACCGCCTGCGGGCTAGAAAGCTTCGGACACAATAGCTTTTAAGGTATGCCAAGCCACACGACAAGACACTGCGCTTAGCCAAACATCCAATCCGCACAGCTCACCTTTCGACTCTTTGTGTTCCTTTTTAGGCTTCTTGGTCACGCCATCATCCTGTGAGCCTTCGTCGGACCTCTGCCCCACAAAAGACGCGCACATTAACAACTTTTCCTCTCTTCATTCACCGGACCAACATCCATACTTTTGCTCGAGTTCGATGACGGTTCGCTGGTACAAGGCAGCTACCGCGCGTGATAACATCCACGTCACAATGCCGCAGGCAGGGACGTAGCCAAGGGGGCCATGGGGGCCATGCCCCCTCTCCCCTGAGCCAAGCAGTCTACACTAGATATATAGCGATTTCGCACGAATGTAGAAAAGTGATCATATATATGTTGCAAATGCAAACATTATATGTATTCCTGTGGGTTATGAGGTCAGTTTCATAAAATTGCTGCTTTTTCGCATAAATTTCGTCATGTGCCTCTGGCATATGACAAAATTCGACATTTGGTCCCCCTGACGGCAATCCTGGCTACGTGTCTGGCCGCAAGTGCCACACCCACACCATCACCCGGCAATGACTGGGTATTTCGCCGCCTTCCACCGACTGGCGGGGGGAGGGGCGTTCAAGGTCCCCGTCTATCTCGAGAACCAATCGTCCGATTCGGCTGATTCACACGCTAATCGATAGCGTCGAATCTTGCGATCCTGTGATATCTATTTTTTTATTACTTTTCGGTCAGTGATGACGTTACAGGTCAGGTCGAACACGAAAAACTGACCATGTTCTCCAGAGTCACCTAATCACTGTGAAAAGTCGACCGAAACCAAAGATGGCCAGGCAATATGTTTCTGGGAACTTAATCTCAAATTCTACATCCTACCTGATCCAGGTCATAGACGGTCAAGGCCACAGGTTAGGTCAACGATGACCTCCGTTATAACGTGTCATGCAATACATGTTCTAAAGCCTATCTGACACAGATTCTAAAAGTGAAACACTTTCTCAAAGAGCCTGGGGCACAATAAAGCCTTTACATGGCCCCAATCATCGCGCACGTAAAACATTGCAACATTTTGTGGTTTCAAACTTAAGGTAGCACGACCACGCTAGTGACCTCCATGACACCTCTTGATGACCCTACAATGCTGCGTACAGTCCAATGTCCCATGCTGCGCAATCCCATGGAATACTGCACAACGTTGCAGAAGCCGATATCTTCACACCGGTCATCCAGAATGTCAAACAGACGCCGCCAGGGTACATGCTAGGATGAAATCTGCATAAAACCACCAAATGTCAAACTGTGCAAAAATACTGCAACGTTGCAAGAATAGCCTAGCCGACCGTATCCAAAAACCAGTTTATTCGACATTTTTTCACAAATGTACCTCCACTGGAGCCGGAAAATAAAAATTTCAAACCTGAACAAGGCTGACCTAGCATGAGATCACAAGAGCTCCATAATGAAGTATCAGGAAAATACGGCGGTTTTGTGACGTCCATAAGACGTGGCCTGAGATGACCTCGTTTCCGGATTCCAGTCAGTTTATGGACAACTGACGTGAGTAAAGGTACTGCAAGTCTCAGGACGCTGCGTTTATTCGTCCGGGAGATATCCAAGAAATGCGCCGGGGGGGGGGACGTTAATGGCTCTCCCCAGCCAATGACGGGTGGAGAAACTTATGTTTTTACATCATAAGTGTGGCCAACCAGCATTCGCATACTTCTATACCAGCTTTAAGCAGATGCATGACGCACCTCATCTTAAGAGTTATCACGCAAACGGCAGACCACATCGGCTCGTATTCGTAAGATAACAATGATGTTGAAACTTCTATGAACTGATCTACTATTCAGGCACCGCACAGACAGCGTGCATTCACAACAATAAAAAATCTATGGCACATATCACCGATGTGTGTTGCTCGGTCACGTGGATGGCTAGCGGACGACATGCACCCCTGGAAACCGGGACCCCGGCCAGGTCAACTATTCGTGTGTCGTCCGGATCCCATCACACGCCCGGCAAACTTGCAGCCGGTACTAATCAGCTGCCATCACCGTCGTAACTGGGAGTTAATTTCGCTTAAGCCCAAAAGCCATTCTGAAGCAGTATACCACGATGAGAAATGACCGATTCTTATCGCTGCTGGTAGCGAAATTAATCACATCCTGAAGAGACCATTTCCACCCAGCGGACGCCGTAGGTCTCCTTTGGCAGGCCACGACAGTGATCCTCGACAGAGCCGCTCAGGGCTGGCGACAGACTGTCCCCTTTGATCATCCAGAAGAGCGGTTCTCGACAGAGCCACCCAAGCGGATACGGTGTCAAATAAATTATACGAAGACATGCCATCTTTCCGTACGTGCTAGTAATGGTCCCGTTATGAACTCTGATGCAACACTGTGCGAAATGTGTCAAACACGCCGCGTCCCGGAGGCCGTGGCTCACTTGATTCAGCTCTGTATAGCTCACTACGCTCCGGCGTCAACAACTAACAAGAGCATGCAATGTCGAAGTTTCATCAACGTTTATTACGGCGGGAGGCAGTCTCACACTACATGGGACATTACGCAGTAGCCATTGGCTTGTAGATACAGAACTGAGGTCGTTTGTGTTAAATGGAACGCGTCCTTGCAGCGGAAGACAACTTCACGTGCCGGCAGAACAACATGTGCGGACCCAACTGAAAATCATAAATCAGAGGCGTTTATTCAAGGACTTATTTTGTACGTTTTTTGCAGTCACATCTCTCGGCCCGTTTATGTGTGTCGAGTTGCATTTGCGTCATTTCTTAAATGGAAATTTTCCATCTTAATTGTGCTTTGGACAAAAAAGGTCGAATTGCAGAATCCAGAATTTGACATCAATTTCAAATACTTTTCTCAATAGTCTACAATTAAGGCTTTCTTGGCCACCTCTTCAAATCTATGTGACACAAGACTTATGCCGGTTGTATGATTAGCAACTGATGTCAGTAGCAAGCATTGACCAGCGACCCTTAGCAGAAAAAACAATACGAAATCACGCAGCCTTGATCCCACGCTCTGACATGATCACTCGTGCCACGGGTAAAATATTTCGCCGGATAACGGGATCACAATAAAATACGTCATACAAGAAAGGCCCACCGATAATCAATGAATAGCCGCTGTCGACTGCCACACTTCATAACCAATGTTCCACAATGTTCTGAAATTTAACATCTAACCAAAAAAGCTACTAAACTTAGGTCTGAGTTGTCATTTTAAACCCAAATACTCGCACCAAAAGAAAAAGGCAGAGACAGAAATATTATAACAGATATGCAGGCTTCATAGTACGGATAAAATTATCGTGAACCCTGACGTCCAAGAACTTCCGCAAGCAGAGAGCATCGAGAGCACAAAATGTCCATCTGGTGTAGGAAGTCGCCTCATCACGCCAAAACTGCGAAACGCGGCCCGACAACTGAACGACAACACACACATGTGATCCGTCGCGTTGATAAGTCGTCCATCTTCGTCATCCTTAACAAAGAACACTACAAATCTAAGGTGACAGACGTGCTTCAGGACAGCTCTGAGTTTGAAAGCTGAAGGAATCCGATAGAAGATCAAAAAGGCATCTTTACTTGCTAATCGATTCAGCCAACGCCCAGATACGAGGGTTGAAATTCCCACGAATCACGGGTGACTTTAACCCAGGATACTTTTACGGTAACACCAAAACGCACATGGCCAGAAATCCAACAGGACCTATTATATCCCAGATACAGAGACCACCATACGCCATGGTCAAGTCTCTTAACACAATGACTGCGCCGAACATCCCGAAAACGTATTCAATAAAGTCGCCGGATGAGTTCATTCAGATTTTAAAAGTAAAGGAGAGGCGTGGACTGATCGCATTCTGAGACACCCATAGCCTTTTCACCAACGTTCCAATCCACCAGACGAATGATATGATCCTGGATTAAGTCTATCAACATCCAACTATATTTCAGCCCAAAGTTTCAACAGGGCTGCTTGTTGACATGCTCAGGATGTGCACTAAGAAGGCCCCCTTCCGATACTCTGAAGGCAATCTTTATTATCAGGCTGGTGAGGTTGCGATAGGTTCACAACTTGGAGTGCAGTTCGCAGAAAGGTACATGAGCTATGCTGAGCAAACGGCCTTAAATGACAACAAAACTAAACCCTGCACCTATTGTCACAACATCGTTGACATCTTTGTCCACATCAAAGATGACGAAACGCTTCAGACAATGAAAATGAAACTAGAACAAATGTCATGTCTTACTTTCACCGTCAAAAACAGCAACAACAACAGACTCCCATTCCTGGGCAAAGACATCCACGTCCCTGAAGGACCATTCACCACCAAGGTCTACAGAAAAGCCACCATCAGCGGGCATTGTTTGAATGGACGCAGTGAACGTCCTGACCGCAACAAGAGAAGCGTTACCAAAGCTTGTCCATCGCGCCTTCAAGCATTGCTCTTCTTGGCAACTCGTTCACCAAGAGCTGCAGAGTCCGGAAAATACTGGTAATAACAACTACGCCCCCGCAGACATCGACAACGAAATCAAACTCAAGCTCAACCAGCTGTACTTAGCAGAGAATATCACTGATAACGAACAGAACCCAAATGCCAAGCCTTCAGTCCTTCCTACGAAAACCAGATGTCACCATCGTACAAGACAGATGAGAAGGCCATTCGAACCATCATCACCAAACACTGGCTCAACACAGCACTTCCGACTCAGCTCGTCACGTCCACTCAGCAGACAAAATTCAACCGACCAATTTTTACAGAAGCCCCAAGGTGTCTGCTACGGTGATGAAAAACAACCTTTCCAGGCGCAAGTCGCTTGTGAAGAAAACCAATGTAGTGTACCAATTTAAATGCAAAACCGGTGACTGTGCACATCGGCCAAATAGTACTTACAATGGCTATACTACCACGACCCCAGGAAGGATGGCAATGCATCTACAACACGGCGGACCTAAGAAACATCTCAGAGACGCTCACCATGTCACCATCATCACGGAAACCCTCCTGAACCAGGCGACCATACTCACTCACTGTTCAGAAAAACATAACTTGCAAATGCTGGAAGCTGTATACATCAGAGGCTGCGATCCTCTTATCAACAGAAAAGTCAACGACAGGGGTACCCCTCTCTGTTTGATGGACCCCAATAAGAGCCAGGGTCTGAGAGGGTGTTCAGATTTGTAACGTTATGTTTTTCTACGTAATCAACCGAAAGTTCCCGAATTTTTAGGTAGCATACGTTTTCAAATAGCTTGCCCAAAACACTGTTGAGTTAACTTCGTGCCATTCCATTAGAAACCAACGATCGCGATATGAAATAACCTTTACCCAGTCATGCCTTGTCTTTATGATATTCCAATCACGTTATTAGTCGGACATGTCAGATGTATGTGTAATGTGTTGAATGTCTTCATGACGATGTTCATGGGAAATGAAAGAAACGTTCCATGACTTTGGAGGACTGCTTTTCTGCTTAGAGGAAGAGGAACGGAAGCTTGTACGAACGGAAAGACGAACGGAAACCCTACGGAAGAAAATAATAACTAACTTCGATTTCATATTTGAACAAATTTGCATTACTGAGAATCTGCTCCCAAGGTGTATGTAAACATATATATATATATATATATATATATATATATATATATATATATATAATCTGAATGCGTGCGTGCGTGCGTGCGTGCGTGCGTGTGCGTGTGTGTGCGTGTATGTCTATTATAAAAAATACTTAATTAGTAACGTTACTAACACGCGCGTCGGAAGGGGGGTCTTTTTGTGGCCCCCACCATCACCTGTTTTTCTTGAATATCTCGAGAATGGATCGGAGCTGGTTGCTGCCACTTTGTGACATTTATGGCAATTGAATAAATCGTCGATTGACGCAGAAAAAAATCGCAAATCGACCAAAAATCTTCAGAATTTAAGCAACTGAAGTCAAGCAAACATAACGAAAATGAAGGCTGCCGATGACAAATGAGAACTTTGTGAAAGAACCAGCGTTCTCCCTAAGATTACCGTTTGAACACAATCACGCGACGTCATTCGGGCATAAGTGATGGAAGTACCAAGACCAAGAACCAGGGTCAATACGGGTCAAGGTCATCAAAAGTCAAGGTCAAACGGCTTGTGACGTGATCCAGCGTTGCTTCAAGATGTTGCTTTTCAACATCTTGGTTTGTATGAAATACGCATTCAAAGACCCTAATAAAAACACGTGTTCAAGATGTTGCTTTTCAGCATCTTGGTTTGTATAAAATACGCATTCAAAGACCCTAATAAAAACACGTGTGCGCACACTGATACGCTTACATATACCTACCAGGGTCAGTAAAGGTGAAGCCCATTAAAGGTCAAGGTCAAATATCTTGTGACCTGGCCCGGATTTACTTTGCGACATGTCGATCTGTATGAAATATGCACTCAAGGACCCTAATGTGTGCGCACATACACGTGTGCGCACATGGATATGATCATATATATACCAGGATCATTTCAGGTCAAGGCCATCAAAGGTCAAGGGCAGCTTTTTTGTGACCTGGTCCAGATTTGCTCTGCAATATGTCTATTTGTATGAAATATGCATTCAAAGACCCCACTAAAGACAAGTTTGGGACATTGATAATCACATGTACATACATATATACATATATATGCATACATAAATATAAACACTAGAAGCGACCAAATGTGCCGGTGTTGGCTACCTTCACCCAAAATACGCCAAAAGATACGTGCTGAGCCCTTATTTACAATCAAGGTATCCCGATATTGCTGGAGATCTGATCTGCAAAAGATGAAGAAATGACGAAATAGGTCAATGACCTGACATAATAAACCCTAATAAAAACATGACCTGACATGACCTAGACCCAAAATCCTCAGTCAAGACGCCGAATAAATGGAAATTTTCGTATTCCACGTTTTGACGGCCAAACAAACACCCTTTTCCCGTTTCGTTCAAAAAGTTGTACGGAATGGCCTGTACGAGCCGACAAAGTGCCAAAAGTTGACCTTTTCCACCTCATTTGACCTTGAAGATATTGACCTAGGGTCGCCAAAAACTGCATACAATGTAAATCGTTACAGCCTCAACCTGCCCATAAAATTTCATGTCTCAAGCTCTTTCCGCTGCCGAGATCGGAGGGGGTACTTTTGGACCGCCCTTCCAGTGCGCGTTAGCGCGAAACCCTCTTCCACTGCGGGAGTTAATACATAAAGCCATGAATAATACCGTTAATTTAACAATTAATAACCTACAAGAAAATCAATAATAATTGTCCATTATTGAATTTAGTGCTTCCTTACGCTTCGCAGATGAAGGGATGCCGAAAACGTGATCAGCGTTTTTTATGAACTCAAAAATGCAAGAGGCAAACCAACCACAGTGGAACACCTAGTGTGGCAATTATTCCTTTCACGCACATATCAGTACGCACCAACGCAAAGAACACTAATGCATGGCGGTGGTGAGGAGGACTAGGCTATAATGACGCCTCACAGAAGTTCCGTTCCATGATCAGAACTTCGCCCGTTTTGTCTGCCTCCCCCGCCACCCCTTTCGTGCACATATCTCTTTATGTGCTCCCGTTCTTCTCCTGAAGACTTTTGTCCTTTCCCGCTCACCCTCGCCATCTTTTCCGTCCACGGCGCTTTATCGCATTGCCACTTCGTCTACGGCGTATCGTTTATCGTATGTACACACTAGCAGAAAAGCTATCGGCGTCGAAAATCGATTCATTCCGCATCCCACCGAGGCCCAAGACTGGAGTAGTTTTAGGGCAGGCAGCACCGTGTGTGGAAAACGGACTCGCCAATTTAAAACTGAGACTGGTCTAGCCAGTCGGGAAAAGCCGAGTTAAAGAACCCCAAAAGTTTGCAGATAACTGTATCCTATAACTGAACCCAACCCTGCTTCGAAAATGCTTCCAAGGGCGTCTTTAGATTAACTTGCGACCACAAGGATCAAAGTATGTCCTTGCAGCGCCGTATGCCACACGAAGACAATAGGTCGTTTACCTTTTAAGACAATAGGTCGTTTACCTTTTTTTTGCTTTACTGAACACGCCACTGACATTTCTGTCACTTTTGCATAAATGAAAAGCTAGTTCAGGTCACAAACTTTCGTTTCAGACCTGTTTCGCCGAAATCATTCCTGTAGGTCGGCAAATCTCGGGAGGGGGGAGGGGCAGAATCAGCTCCCCGCTTTCTCTCTATTCGCATGAAAACAGGGTTAATATGACCACGGGTGGAACAACCTCCGGACTATTGGTGATTGGTGTTGCACCAAATTATTGGTGTCCACCACGGTAACGTACCTATCACACCATTACATCACGCGAAATCAAGAAGCTAACAAAGTGACTGTCTCCGGAATTACTGTATCACCAGCATGTTCCAGGTCACATGGTGCCGGAGGCCAATCACGCCCTTACCTTGGAGATCGCTCATACGCCAGGCCGCCCTCACTCTGCGTCTCTCCAGTGACCGGAGCTGCCACCGTTATTCCCCGGATCATTTCACCTTTACAAAGGCTACTACCGTTATTCCCATCGGATCACCTCACGTTTACCAGAGCCATCCTCGTTATCTCCATCAGATCATCTTACTTTTACCGGAGCCATCCCCGTTATTTCCATCGGATCGTCGCACGTCTACCGGAGCCATCCCCGTTTTCTCCATGGGATCGTCTCAATGGCAGTCGATAACAATTGTCTTATGATCGGGGGACGCAGGTGATATGATGATCGAGAAACGCCGGTGACCTCTGGGCTCTTGCGAATGTTTCAACAGACAGCCACCAGTTGCCCAGGAGCGTGCGGTTCAATATTCAGCTATTCAGTTCAATATTCAACTATAACCACACAGTAGTTCTCAAACTACTGTGTGGCCCGACACACGGTCGTCACGCAAGTCACGGCACTGCTGTGCCCGGCACGGCGGCGGCACATCATCTGGCCCCGCTGGCGCACGAGATGTCGTGCACGGCAAATGTTCCACGCTCTCGGAGGATGTCTTGGCCCGGGACAACGGGCCGACCATTTACTGGATGGCACGGCCGGCAGGTACGGAGTCGGTCCCGGTGGATCATCCCCAGGTGCGACAACGAGCCAATTCAATCCAGGAAAACACTCATGGGTATTTTGGCTGGGCCGGGCCCGTCCCAGGCTCGCAATCTTCGCCACTTCTCTGTTGAGCGGCTAACATTAGCGGATACACGTAACCGGTGCACGCTCACACATAGGCGTTGGTAGCAGATAATTTTCAGTCTAGCCAGCGCAGACTGCACTGATTACTGACACTGTCTTGCCTGAAAACTGCCTCCCTTTTTAATCAAAGTGCCCTATTGCTCCAAAATATCACTATGGTTTTTATTTCTAAAATATCACTATGACTTATTTGACGACAGAAGCGCAAGGAAACATCAGTTTTTGGTGCTAACGGCACTTTGGGACCAAGACGTAATTATTATAGTCAGTCAGGTACGTCAGCTACGATCTTACAAGACCCTGGTGTCTAACGTCTTATACGCATCGAAAGGAGTAAAAGAGCATTTCATCACTTTTCGACGCTCTGTCGTACACATTTCACGACAAAGGTGGACTATTTGAATACATTCACCTCAAATCGCAAAGTTTGAGTCTGCATCGGGACCCCTCATCACTCTTCCAATGTCTCTACTCGCAAGTGGACTCATTTCCTACGGGCAAACAGGGACCCGGCCCCTGTGCAACGAGCTCGGATCTCCTCTCCCCGCCCTTTACGTTGCTGAAGTAAGATTCGTCTATACCTTGCGTTCGATACAGATCAGGGACGGCGGAAGCGGAGCGGAGAGGCTGCAGGCCGGCTCAGTAGCTGCCTCCCCCCGCAATTTGGAAAATTTAGCACCAGTCCTACAGCGAATCGGCTAAACACCACTTTTACACCCAACGCCTTTCTGAAACCGTTTGCCGTATATAATGAAGCTTAGAGTGAACGAACACGACATACGCGCTGACAGTCATATGCATTATTTCTGACCATCGTGATCCGCACAAACTCCCCAAATCACACCTGAAATAACTCTCCACCTTACCAAAAGCTTATGCGCCCAGCCAATGCAGAGAAAGGAAGAGCAACGACAGGACTCTTCTGTACACCCTCGTGTTCGCCTGCGTATTAACAACATCCATGGACTACATATCAACAGGTTATTACGCGTTCTGGAGCACACTCAGTTTTTGTTAACCCGCGTATTAACAACACCCATGGACTACATATCAGCGGGTTATTAGGCATCCTTGAGCACACCCAGCGTCGTCCAGAGCACAACCAGTATTGCCACTGAATAACTTGGCTAAGCAAAATTTTTTTTTTTTTATTTAATTCGGTCTGGTCGGACTTCATGCGAGGAACCTAGTCGTGAAACCCTTTCCATAATAGTATTTTCAAAGCAGTCTTTTCCTTTTTGTTCTCACTAAAAATACACGTGAAACTGAGCCTATTCCGTGCCAAGTATGCATATTCCAGACCTGTGTGATTTGTACAAACTGCCGCCCGGTGAGCTGAAGCGATTTTTCGATATTTAACAAGACTAGTGGCCCCAGATCAGATGGCTGAGAAACGCATGATAAAATGCGCCAATTATGTAAACTTGCAGTAATAATTGCTGTAAACTTGCAGTAAAGAATCATTACGAACAATGTATTATGTTTTTGTTGGTTATAGTTCTTATATTTATTTCCTTCTGTGGAATCCTTGGTTTGCGTTTTTGGGGTTTCAACTGAAAGTGGCAATTTTACATTTCTGTTGAAGAACCCGGAATCTTATCCTGCGCTCGGACATAAAGTAATAAATCTAACAAATGAAAAAGTGATGGAATCTCTGCTTTGCGTTTTGTATGCTCCAACTGCAAACGGCAATTTTAAATCATTTCTGGTGAAGAATTCCGGAGCTGTATTCTGCGCTCAGACACCAAATAGAATTCGGAAGGTTTTACACTCATTTACCACGTTCTGATTTCCACAAGTACCAAAACTATGTCATTTTCTGCTTCGGGCGCAAAAGTATGTCACCAATAACTGCAAAACATCCAACCCTAAAATGGCCGATAGCCAGCTAAGCTGTTCGTGTAAGTCGCTAATGCGTCAATCACGGCACGTAAAGCGTGAGTGGGGGTGGGTGAAACACTGGGAAAGAGCTGCTGCGTTGGGATGTGATTTTCATCGTAATTCCCGATTTTTCTTGCATGCCTCCATTTGCAGTAAAGTTTGAAAGCATTGCAGGCATTAGGAGCCCAATGCACATATTGTGGCAACGTGGCTACCAGCTCTATCCTACAATGACTTACCATCGTGATCTTGTGTGTGGGGGGTAGGTTTGGTGGCTGATTCTTAATTAGATTCTTCCTTTTTATGTAAGGAGCTAGAACTGACGCCCAAGGCTATGACCAAATCAGCTCTGGATAACGAGGCTTCCTGCATCTTCATTTCTTGTCATTTACATCAATGGGGATGAAGTTCAGTCTGCATCCTGAAGCTGGTTTATTGTGTTTTTTTGGACGTCATTGTTTTTTTTTTTTAGAAAGACTGGAACAGTCATTTTTTAATGCAAGGGTTTAAGATATTGTGATTTATAGGCACGGATAATGAAATTCTATTCCGGATCGCACATTTTTGTCCGGAACATAAATCTACTGATGTTACTTTCCATAAAAGAAAATGACAAAATGTCCAACCCTGTTCATGGGTTCATAATGATGTGCATTAGAGCCCCGTCGTCTACTGCACTACATTGATCTGGAGGGCCAAGCGACATCCTGCCATTCGTGCTCCTCCCAGCCAGCGCTAAGGTCAGCCCATCTGCGCAGTTCCCCAGGGCTTCCGTTCGAAGCGGCAGCTCGCATGCGGAAGGAGTGGGCGCGCGGCGGCGCGCGGCGGCCGTCCGGCCCACGCGGAAGTGGGCCGGGCCGGACCGGGCCGCCGCTGCGGGACGGGGCCGCGGCTGCGCTGCTGCAGCCCGTTACCGGTCCGACAGCGGCCGTCCCACGGCACGCCTCTCCCGCCGACGGCGACCGACGCCGCGGGCCGACGCCGACTCGACCCAGTCGGCAACGAGCCATTCATCCTGGTGGGTGCTCAACAGCAAACTAATGTTGTCCTTTCGAGACTATTCGCGGAGCAACGACGGTTCCGCGGACAAAGAAAACTTAATAACATGGCTCAATGTTTTTAGCTTTGCAGGCCGATTCGACAAACAAAACCGTAATCCGTTCTCGACGACGTAAATGGGCGCTCTGAAACCCATCTGCAGACGAGACCGCAATATCGAACGATAACACGACATACAGCCTACAATGTGCATCATGGGGCCCAACGACGATGCTGACGACGCACTGAGCGCTCGTCAGTTGTTGTGCCCGACGCTCCGAGAGGCGGAGGGGGATCTTACCCTCTTCCGGCCGCGGCCGCCGCCTTCCTTCTTGGTCTGCGCCGCCTCTAGCCGTTTCTTGACGTCCGGATTGATGACCGGGGCCACGCGGCGTGCTGTCGGCGACGGCAGGTATTCCACCACGGCTGTCTGCAAACCACCAGAGATTCAGCACAGATCAGGCCAGAGACGACGCCGGGGAGGGCGGCCGGATGGCCCGGGGCGGTTAACAACCAGCACAGCGCAGCCAGGGATGGCCTGACAGTGAATTTATGTATGTATGTATGTATGTATGCCTGTAGTGAAATCGTAGGGTTATCCACTGCTTCAATGGCTATTAATCCCTGAGTCACAAGTAAATGAATAAAGCATGCCGCCATTTACACTACACATACCACTCATGCGCATACGGACGACAGCAGACGGGCCGACACCCCCCGTCTCGAAGTGTCGACCCGTCTGCTCCGGTCTTCCGGGCGAACAGCGCTGTGCGACCGCGGAGAACGAGACAGGACCATCTGCTCTACGTGTCCCGCTCGAGGACCGGCGGCTCGGAGGCACGGCGCACAGGGACGGTATCATGAAACTAACCGGTCTCATCTCACGACAAACACCAGTCTCCGCACTCACGCGCAAAACACGTTACAAACACGTCGCGCGCGTGCAAACCTGCAACGGCCCATACCAACCGCGCAGGAAACACATTCAGTGCACCAACACCAAAGCACACCGGGCACGCAGTAAACACAACAGACAACTGAATCCTGCACCAAACAACGCCAAGTCTGTCAGTCGGAAGCTTAGCTGATGAAGCGTTGCCACCGTTCTCCGCAATGGCAAGGAGGGTTCGAGCAACAGGAGACACTGGCTACCGTGCAACCGTCTCTTTGGTGTCGGCATGTTAACCTACTTTGATTACTTAAAAATGAACGGAAACGAGTGCTCCTGATTCCATACGTAACCTAAGTCGTTCCTCCGACGGAAAATACATAGCCACCACTTTCCGTCCAAGCTTTTCAAACGTTGGAAAACAACTGAAGATAAAACATCTTCCACGCATACGAAACGAAACGTCGGAAGGTCAAGCTAAAGGGTATTATTAAAAATATGATAAACATTGGAGGAGGTTTCAGTGAAACAAATGCAAAAACTTTCAAATGCACCTGACACTCCATTCTCAAACAGACTCTTCATTTTCACAATTCATGCTTGAGCTTGGCAACATTCCCTGGTGTGCTGTTCAAAACTGCAATCACCATGCTTATCTTCAACAACGGTGGTCTACACACATCTCACCAACTACTGGGTGGAAAGCATTATTTCCTTTCCGCCAAAAATATAACAAAAAACTCATTCAGCAGGCTTACGCCAAGTTTGCAGTTGAATGACATAATTCGCCATCACCAATATCGTTTCCAAATTAACCGGTACACATATAAGCCAATACTGCTCCTCCAAGATGACTTAACCAAGGTTTTTGAAAATGGCCGGCAAGCGATCAGGAAGCATCCTGATTTACGAAAAGCTCTTGACAGCGTAATCATAACATTTCTCCCGAAAAGAGGCTCACATCATATTGTTAAGAACCTATTACATGGGGCTCCCCAACGATCCGCTTGTACCTCCCACGTCACAGAGGAAGTTCTCAGCGTAGTCTGTTCAGCAGCGCGTATTAAACGGCCAGATATAAACGGCTCAGTAACAACGTGAAAAATAACCCTCAATGCCAGCACCTACGACTGCATAATTCCGTGACAGAGGCATTTACAAATACCCAGGCGACATCATCGAGGCCAGGGTGGCAGCCACAGAGTCCAAGTGACTGAAGGAAAAGGCTTCTAGATACCCGATCGTTAAGATCAATCGGATAGGGAAGACAGGGAAAGGGAGCGTGCTCGTTTTAATCAAGCACAGGGGAGAAAGGGGAGCGTGCTCGTTGTAATCAGACACGTAGGAAAAAGGAGGCCGAGAAAATAGCCCCGGGACCGTGGCGCAAGTCGTTCCAATCAACTCGCCACAGGAGAGGCAGGGGCGGAGCGGACAGGAGCGTCTCTTACCTAACAGAGTCCAGACCTAAACTGACCTGCCGCCCCGAACCGCCCATGACCTCTCCTCAGTCGCAAACCACCAGCCAATCAAACAGCGGCACGCACGCCACGGCGCACACAACCCGAAAACTATTTTCTACAATATTCCACCTCGGCCGAGGCCATATAGGCTTGTCCTGAGACGGCCTCCATCCTACGACTTCTGACTGACTATGGTACTGCGCAGGGAGTTAGCTCACCATGCCACTGTTCCGATGAGAAGTGGACGCGAAACGCACCACAAATGCCGCCACAGTTCAGCACGGCCGCAGCAATACGATTAAAAGTAAGAATACGACATTTTGCATTTATATTTTTCAAATACGAAGGAATGTGCGACTTCCGGCAAGTACTCCATTACGCAGAAGTGACCATGAGTGTGCCTCATGTCAAGGTTCATATCAAGGTTGCATACTTAGGTACCACTTCATAACATACGCGTAACAAACAAATGTCTCTTGTATGCCGATGGTAAAGCCATTATCTTTACAAAATTAGATGGCGCACAACTTCAAATTCTTCTGAACGAGGTACTTCTCTTGATGACTGAATGGCCTCGTACAAATTTCCTCCAGCTAAGCATAATAAAACTTTTGCATAACAATATTCCATTCCAGATTTCAATCTCGATGTACTGATTTGTCGCATCACTGTCGTATCAATGAAAAATATGAAATGAGATCCTTCGGTATCATTAATTAATATCTGAAGTTTGCAACACATCTGACCAACATTTCTTGCAATGTTTGCAGAAATACGGGCACAACGGCCAGAAGTTGGCGTAATACTGACAGTAAGGATGACTTGTCATCTTTAGAACTCAATCATTCTTACCAACATTAAGTATTGATGCCTCGTGTGGGGAATCAACTATCCAACCAAGCTTCATAAGCCTGTCTTCCACAAAAAAGAGCTAACCGTACGTTTGAGTTTGTTTTGTCTCCTCCATGCTCAGATCCAATCTTTAACACGCTAGCCGGTGGACATCTGAGGATTTCGCGCACTGGTGGGGGCGCATATTCTGCCCCCCCCCCCCCCACATTACCCGATCTACTAAACGGGTTGCAACGAAACGAAATGTTGTGAGGAAGAAGTATGCGTAATGGTCTTATAAACCTTTGAAACTAAAGATCTTAGCCAGGAATATCGGGACCAAATGAAATACAACATTATACAAGCAACACGCTTCCTTTCACCACATCCACTGAGCCAATCACATCCAAATATTGTGGTACCTTAGTCCATACGACGAATTTCATACCGTAAGGCGAAATTGACCTGGGTCAGGTCGACCGAGATCAATCATGGTCAGTATTTCAAAATGCTTCTTTTTCTTAAAAAAATACTGGGCTGTTATTACGTGCGACACTCTCATATCCATATACCAAGTGATGTACTTAGGTCATCTGAGGCCATACAAGGCCAACCGAAGCCAACAAAATAATCTAATTGAGGCCATTTGGGCTTCTCTAAAAACAGGAAAGAAAGCTGCATTCTCACTAAACGACCTTGGGTGACCTCAGGCTTCAACATGATGTAAAAGCCACCACCAATTTTCAGTAAAACCCTCTTAGCAAAATGTCGCATTCTCATACTCAACCTCGGTTGACCTCAATTGTACTAACCTAGGTCTCTTGCGCTTCGAGGAAATGCATTAATTTTGCAGACTAACTGTCCACATAGGTTCGGTGACATCAGATATATCGTTCTGCCAGGGAAAAAATGTTTTATGTTCATCATCTGAATTCGGCTGACCTCGAATGACCGTACACAGGCTATAAGTTTATCACAAAGGATAGTTCTACAGTGTGTTGTAGCTGGCTGTCCAGCACAGCCTTTTCCACACGATACTTAGTGTCCGTCCTACGACCCGAAACGAGTGCGGTCGTCCGCCGCCGACGATGTATCGGCCGCCCGACCGGCCTCCTCAGTTCGCCCGACAAAAGTCACGGACCGATTTTAGAATTCCAAACCGCAAAACGTGCGCTAGGAGCTCAGCAGGCAAGACGAGGTTTTAGCGCTCTCGCGTTGTTGCCGTCAAACTTACCAGCAAAGAAAAAGCGATTTTGGTGGACAACTCTGGTCCCACCCCTACCCCATCTGTGCACGTATTAAGGTTTACGAAATCTTGGAACTAGCAGACTTCACAAAATCGCCGTTGCTGATATCAAAACGCAACTTTTTTACCACCCACTAGCTTCGTCTTTGACTTCCATGTATGAGATAAAACGCAGTAATGAATATAACGCTAGTTTAACAGATCATTTCGAACAGTCTTATCGAACCGAGACTGCAGATGTTCTTCAGCTTATCGGGTCCCAAACTATGAAATGACAGCAAAGTAACTAAATCTGCTGTCCTTAGTGATGTCCCGGTGCCCAAAATTATCAAGAAATGTCATTCAAAGGAAATCTCTAGACTCCTAAGCTATGCACTACACCATGAACTTACTCGTTCTTGTACTCTTTCTCTCCTACGTTTCCACGCATTTCAAACGAGGCGTCATTTATGCTCGCTTTCGTTGAGTAACGCACTTATGCGTACTTGCGCGTGCGCACGTGCGTATCTCCTGCGAATATTTGTACTGTCACGTATAATCCGGGATGCAAGTGCTTTTACGTGTCTGCGTTGTGAATACGGTCTATGGGCGGTGTTCTAAGTGCAAATGCACCGACCACGATGAAGACTCTTGTTTGAATTAATAGGACGCCGCTATGCGTTGATAGCGATTCTCCGGCCTGCTTCCTGTCCCCGGGTGGTGCTCTTTTCCTCCTGTGGCAGATGGCCACAACCGAGGCGCCCTGGTTTGTTCCAAGGCTATGGACAGACCACGGTGATGGCAACGCTATCGTTGAGTAACGTATTAATGAGCTGCCACTAAGTTCTGCTTATGCGGGCTGGACCAGCAATTTAGAGCTTTCCCTGCGTGCCCACTGCGGAAGGTCTCACTCGAGTAATCCTGGTTTGGCCACTTGCTTACTACAGGTGTTCAAGGAATATTCTTCGTCGCGAGCGTGTGCGGGGGCAGGGGCCATGCGTTTCGCTTCGCATCAGTGAGTTCCTCGAATGTGTGCTGAGCATGCATTACGCTTTCCTATTAACCCGGCGCCGCCTGGCGTGTTCTTATACCCGCGACCGCTTGGAGGTGTCAAAAAGGGCACCCCTTGTTTTCTCAGGATCTAACCGTCGGATGTGAACCGGTCTACCACCAGTCGATAGCCCTGAGTCTTGCGATTCAGAAAATACTGGTCACATGACTGATGATGTTACAGGCCATGCAAAATGCTTAACACGACGTCAGAAAAACTGACACGGGTTCGCACATCATATCACCGGCAATACTGATCTTAGAGCTTCCAACTGGGTATCAAACGAAAGGTCACGATCTCCTACATCAGAAGTACGCCAAAACGTAACAAAAAACGTCGGGTCAAGGCCAGCATACGTCACGTGAACAACCGCTTTGATCTACGTGACAAGAAGCACAGAAGTGAAGCCTTGTACTGATCATTTTACATTACCCGTTTTTCATCCAGTCAAGGTCATTATAGGTCAGGTCAGATAAGGTTGCATTACTCTTCCCGGCAAAAATAATAATTACTCGCTGGGATTCTTAGCTGCGTAAGTACAGAACTGAAATGACATCTTGTGGCAATTAAATCTGCTCGTCTGCTCCTTATCGGGTCAAGGCCAGGTCCAGGTCAGGCCATTTTTCATATTCTGACGAGGAACAATTGCACTCTGCTCTTACTGCACGATCTTTCACATGCACTGCTGCATTTCATTCATTTTGACACGAACGTATGAGGTGACCTGACATGACCTCACGTTGAATTTGGTGAACCTTGCTAAGAGGCGCATATAGATTTGCTTCTCTGGTTTGAAGGATGGGGAAGGCTAGCGGCAACCTCTTCTATCATCCACAATGCAAATCAGTCCAATTGTCATCATTCATGTGACCTAGCATGACCTCTAATGTTGACGTGTCATGGTTACGCATCCTTTCGGAGGCCGTGTCCTCTGTAAATCCAAATAATCAATGCTCCATATTCGCGGATATTATAAAAAACGACGCATGTTCGCGCCACCGCCCCAAGAGACGAAAACATATACAAGGGTTCACTTATGACGCCATATAACCTGACCTAGCATGGAAATGGTTTTGGTGTATTATATGTATGTGTACGTTTATGTATGTGTCTTATAGCATGCAGCATTGATTGGTGAACAGATGCTGGACGTTTGTTACGGCTGGCTTTAACGGTTCAGAAGCCATTCACAAAAAAACGAGGGGTGCCCTACTTGACGACCCCCACCAGGCGGTTCCAGCTTAACCCTATTCCCGGAGGGCTAGACGGTATGGCCGATTCCCGGCAGGGGGGGCGGATTCGGCCCCCCCCTGAGATCTCGAGAACTACTTATCCGATTTCATCGCAACAAACGGCAATCGATTTGCCGTCACGTGAACTACATTTTTATAAAAAGAAATTTTCAAAATTTTGAAATTTGTGGATACAGGGGGGCAAAAATGTCAAAATGGGGGGTACTTTTTGACTTCTTATAACTCCGTTGTTTATCGACTGATTTCGATGAAACTGGCATCAATCGAGAGATTATGGATAGGGCTTTTACCACGGGTATGCAAATTTGAAATTTTGAGAAAATTCATGGGCGTTCACAGGGTTTCAAAAATAGGGGATTAGTTTTCTAATAACGAAATGAACAAAAGAGGCCAAAACACTTTTTTAGCTTCTGCTAGTCATGTTATGCTAAAGAAGTACAAATCGCATTACAATGTTTGTATAATGTTAGCATAGGCGGTGCCAGGGACATAAAAAAGGGGGAACTGTCATGGTCACACGTTTCTCAGATCAACTTGTGACCTTTGACCTTAAATGACCTCCAGTGACCTTGGGGTCACCTGGAATGATGTCGTGTGCATTCAGTATTATCTGTAAACGTTTTTAATCGATTAAATTCACTCTATTCCAAAAAATTCATTTTTTGGCTTTTGCGATATAGGGTACGTGCACTGACATTTTTGGGTCATAGCTCCGTGACCTGATCTGATATCAAGCTGAAACTTGGTACACAAGTAGAGGGCATCTTTCTACGTCATATATATTCCGGGTTCGGCATTTGAAAAAACGGCGCCGAAATTATTGCGAAAAAACAAATTTCGACTTTTGACCTTGACCTGACCTTGTTAAGTGACCTCAGATAAACAAAATTACATATGCACATTGCCCAACTATTTAGCTATATATTCATATAAAGTTTGAAGTTCTATCTTAAAAACTCTGTTTTTGGCAGACATTTTCCTTTTACCCTCAACATGGCCAAAAATGACCTGAGGTGCCTTCCAAAAACGTTGCCTGGCTCCGCCCCTGAGCAAAATAGAATTTCGAAATTTTGTCACGGCGCGTAGAAGGAATAGCTAGGAAAAGTCACCAAGTTTCGTGAAGCTGCGTCAAAAAGCCTGGAATTGGCAAGCAAAAAACCCGAGGGGGGGGCGGATTCCGCCCCCCCCTGCCGGGAATAGGGTTAAGGTCTACATTAGACCAGCCTTGTGGTGGCTCACCGCAGAAAATCAGACCTGCGTAGTCTTGGCGGGCTGCCTCAGCGGTCGTTTCCTGATGGACTGGACGGAAGCTGACAATTTTGGTTTACGAACATCGCAATGTAGTTCTCCTCCATTGGCATTCATACATCGTTACATATTGGGGAAGGGAAGCTATCAAAAGCACCAAACGGCCGGGTGCCAGTCTCTGTCGACCAACTGGTTCAAGGCTGAGAACAACCGACGGATGTTCAACAAAGCGCGCGTGCAGTGCGACGCTCGAGTGCCTATTCCTAATCCTCACGAGGTACAGGATTCGCTTCGGCCGCGGCATCCATTTCGCAGTGTGGAGCACTCCCGCGAACCAAAGGGGGACACGTCAAGCTGTCAAGTACGGATAACGCAATTAGTGTCGAGGTATGAAGCAGCCGGATGGGTTGCCAGATGTGCGCACCGGCATGCCAAGCACTTGTTTACTCCGGCGGGCGAGACGGAGCCGACTGGTGCCGGCGGTGGCGTACTGCTGGCCCAAGCCTGCACGTCACTCGTCCGCCTTCTGACATTCCAAGCCGGTCCAGGTTCCAAGGAAAATTACTCCGACTTAAAGCAGCAAAAAGCAAACAAACAAACAAACAAACAACACAAAACAAACATTGCTTTTCTCCCATTTTACAGCTCCACCTACCGATTAAACTGTACCATACTGAGCTGCGGCGAGCACGTGCACGGCCCACTCCTTTCCCAGGTGTGCGCGACACTTTGACAGGACACCTGACAGCGTAGTGCGTTTATCAATGGGTTGGTTGGGCATCACCTGTCATCCACCTTCGCATATAATCCATTTGATGATGCGCAGCAATCGTCCACAGGGCGCAACAGAATGACGTATAGTGAATTTTTATCACGTGCTCCATATCGAGCTGTTCACCAACAGCTTCCTGGTTTCACGGAAAAAGAAAAACGACGATGAGACATGACCAAAGCCAAACCTCTCCTTGAAAATACAATTTTATTCTACACAAGAACAGCAATGTCGCCCACAATGACTCCGGTGTGTGATACCGCCAAGGCTAGGACGATTTGGTGATATCCGTCAGGATATCTTTCTTTCAGGTAAATTGCCACATGCATCAACCGCTTTAAAGAAACTTTGTCTGACCGGCAAAATAGTATCGTTGCAATGAATGTAATTCCAATAAAGGATAAGATTCGTTTCACGAATCTGACACAGCAAAGGTGAACACGTTTTAATGTTCGCCACGTCGAAAGGATACCTCTGCTCTGGTAGCTCTGGGTACGACGCACAAAGCCCGGGGTTTTTGCCAACACGACTACATCCGTCTACCGAGGAGCGCGCCAATAACCTTCGATCGCTTTCCTGCTGTGACCAGGCAAAGGATGGATGACATGACGAGGCTCTGGATGGAGTTAGGTCCCTCTGCTACAGGTCTGTATCGTGACCAGCAGCTCTAGACGTCCCGTCAACATGCTCACTACAATGAGCCCATCCATCCAAGTCCATGGTGCAGCACCTCACGCTGCCACGGATAGCAGGAGCGATGTCATGTCACGCTGAACGGGTACAGCAACGCACTGCAACGGAGCCAAATTACGACAATGCCGACGCGACTGCCGAAGGATGACCGCCTGACCTGGAATTAATCTGCACGCGAGGCTGAGCATAGTCAGACCTGAACTAACTAAACTACCATCACACTAACTAAACTACCATCACCATCACCGTGACAAACCTGAATCCAAAACGGCACGCAGGAAGGGTTGGACGGCACGGCAACTGATGCGTTCAGCGGGTGGAGATTCCAAGGACCGGTTACGACGTGACAAAACAAGTGCCGAACAACCTGCTGTCGCAGGCCACCGGACGACCCGCAACACGCCATGCAATGCGTGCCCTATTACAGTGCACCCCGCTATTCGCGGCTTCGCCATTCGCAGGTTCGCGTATTCGCAGATTTTTGGGGGAAATTAATAAAAATCACAGGACATCTGCATTTCCATGGCGGAAGCTGTTCCAAACGGTTCACAGTGCTTTTATTGCACATTTGCGGCGAAAATACTGTTCTACATGCTGCTCTGCAAGCCTATGCTGTTCAGCTGCTATATGTGTGTGCTGCGCAGCACAGGACACATGATTCCACAGTATAAATAAATCTCTCACTCTTTCTACACAATAAGAGCTCGCCCATGATTGGCTCAAAGGGTTAGCGTCACTTACACGTGCCGTTTCTCCCTGTCATATTGACCGGACAGAGACCGGGCCCAATCATAGCCCTACGAGATTTTGTCTGCGTTTGCCATATGACTGACTTGCGGCATTTACTGGTCACGTAGAGTCTGTTGGTAACTGGAATAAATTAACCCGGCAATGATCCCATTGTCTTTCTCAAGAATCAATGGTCCGATTCGACTAATTGAAATGTCAATCGACATCGCCGATTCTTGCGGTCCAGTGACATACATTTTTTACTTTTAGTTCACTGATGACGCCATATGTCAGGCCAAACACGAAAATGTGGCTATTTTCTACAGACCACCCTAAAAACAATGACAGCCAGAGATGAACTTAACAGTGCGTGGCAATATGTTCTTCGCAGATTAATCTGATATTCTTAGTGTCACCTGGCCCGAGGTCACAAAAGGTCCAGGTCACAGGTTGGATAAAATTTGGCCTTCGTTATAGCCGTCGTGCAATGCATGATTCCTGGTCCATTTGACATGGTAATCCTAAAAAAGACTTTCAAAGAGCTTTGGCCACAAAAACCTTGAAATGACCCAAATTACCGTACACATGCAACATTACAACATTCTGTGGTTTCAAACTCGGGAGTACTACAAGCACGCTAGTGACCTCCATCTGACAGCTGTGGATGACCCAAAAAGTCAATTTGTTCCATTCTGCACATTTCCACCAAATGCTGCAAATTACAAAAGCCGATATTTCCACCCCAGTCACCCAGGATGTCAAACAGGAGCCACTAGTTTACTCGCTGGGCTGGGATCTGCATAAAACTACCAAACATCGAACTACGAGAAAATACTACAAAGTTGAAAAAAAATTTCGTGCAGGATGTACGGCCAGTTTGGTGCAAGAAAAGCCGATAACCTATATGTCCGTATCCAACAACCATTTTATTCTACTCATTTCCTGAAATGAATCCTCACTGGCGCCGCAAAATAAAAATGTAAATCTGACCATGGATGAACCAGCGTAAGGTCAGAGGAGCAGTACATAACCCCGCCAATAGCGGGGTCTACTGTATCTATGAACTGCTATACCCTGCATGTTTATGAACAGCATATCGGTGCAACACCATGCTTGATTACTTTATTGAACGCGTGATGACCACATATTAAATGAGACCCTCACCGATTTTATGGACAATCATCAAAAAGACTTACGAGAGAGGCTAGAAAGCCAAATCAAAAGCCTTGCTCACAAGGCAGACTGTGACGTATCATGCCATCATTTGGCGTTGCGAGACGCTGTTACCCAGTTTACATGCATAGCGAAACTCCCGAGTTCACCACGATAAAGATGAAAACGGTATAAGGAATCACGTAAATGGGCATCTGCAGCGATAAAACACTCGTTTAACCACAGAAAATCTTCCATTCCTTGATCGGACTTCGGTGTAAGTCAGAGGAGGTTCCTAATTACAAATTTGGATTTCCTCAGAAATCTGGTTAAAGTCATGGATGACGTTTATGATAAACGCATTTTGTCTGGATGTGGCTTCCAACGTCCCAGACCACTTTTAACCTTCAGATGCACGGGCATGCCTGCGCGTGCGTCCACAGCCGTGGTCCACGAAATATGGTGGAATGAGGACAAAGCGTATGCCTTTCACGTTTTCAAGATTCGTTCCACGATTCTGCGCAAATCCTACCACAGAAAAAGACTATCCAACACCAATTCATCCGCCGCGCCGAACCTGCCAACTTAGTCAGCAATCAGCTCCGACATATCTATCAGTTTCGATGGACACGGATGCGTTTTCTTTCAGTCTAGGCCTGGCGGCGATCAAGTCAACGGTAGCGTTTGCCGTGACCTTTGCGAGGGAATTCGTAATAGAAACGTTTACGTTTGTTTTTTCCGATCTATCGGCCACTCTTTAGCAAGTGGCCAGGAGGGCCCCCGCCCCAATCCACTAGGACACATAGAACCTTACGTTAACTCCCAGGGAAATAGGCCACAGACAAGTGAAAATATCAAGAGGTTGCATTCCTTGCTAGATAAAGGGGAAAACATGAGAAACGATTACTCTGCCACGAAATCGCCAGTTACTGGACTGTATCAATTAACAAGACGTTAAGTAGTGTTAGTTCTTAGCTAAGACTACTTTACGTCTTGTTAATTGATACAGTCCAATAACTGGCGACTAAATGATACAGTCCGTACTGTAACTGATACTGTAATTGATACAGTCCAATACTGGCAATAGCGTGGGGTTATCTACTATACCAATCCCAAAGCCTATATCTTAACCCTATTCCAGGAGGGCTAGACGGTATGGCCGATTCCCGGCAAGGGGGGCGGATTCGGCCCCGCCCTGAAATCTCGAGAACTACGCATACGATTTCATCACAACAAATGGCAATCGATTTGTCATAACGCAAACCACACTTTAATAAAGAAGTTTTCAAAATTTTGAAAAGGTGTGAATACACGGGACAAGGCGGTATTTTTTTACTTCTTATATCTCCGTTGTTTATGGACCGATTTCGACCAAATTGGCAAGAATCGAGAGATTTCGGGTGGGACATTTGTACTTTGAATTATATATATATATGTATATATATTAAACATATTATACATTTGAAGTTCTGAGAAAAAATCCAAGGCGTTCACAGGGTTTCAAGAAAAGGACGATTACTTTTTCAACAACTGAATGAACAAAAAGATAAAAGCACTTTTTTGGCTTCTGCTAGTCATGTTATGCTGAAGACGTAAAAACCGTATTACAATGTTTGTATACTTTTAGCAGTGGCGGTGCCAGAGACATGAAGAAGAGGAACTGTCATGGTCACATGTTCCTCACATCAACTTATGACCTTTGACCTTAAATGGCCTCCAGTGGCCTTGGAGTCACTTGGAATGACCTCGTGTTTATTTAATATTATCTGTAAACGTTTTCAATAACTTGAATTCACTCTATTTCTCAAACGTAATTTTACGGCTGTTGAGATATAGGGTACGCGCACTGACATTTTTGATCATAGCTCGGTGACCCCACCTGATATCAGGCTGAAACTTGGCACACAAGACGAGGGCACCCTTCTACGCCACATAAATTCCGGGTTTGACAATTAAAAAAAGCGGCGCCGAAATTATTACTATAAAACCAAATTCTGACTTCTGGCCTTGGCCTGACCTTGTAAAGTGACCTCAGATGAGCAAAATTGTTTTTATGTGTTACCCAACTATTTAGCTATATATCCATATAGTTTTAAGTTCTACCTTAAAAACGCTATTTTTTGGCAGTCATTTTCCTTTTAACCTAAATGGGGTAAAAAATGGCCTGAGGTGCCTCCCAAAAACGTTCCCTGGCTCCACCCCTGAGAAGGAATTGCGAAATTTTGTCACAATACGCAGAAAGAATAGCTAGGAAAAGTCACCAAGTTTGTGAAGCTGCGTCAAAAACCCCGGAATTGCCCAACAAAAAAACCGCGGGGAGGGGGGGGCGGATCCAGCCCCCCTGCCGGGAAAAGGGTTATGTGTGAATATTAACCAAGGAGCTTCCTGGTGATGGGCCGGGCACTGTCGGGTCAAATTAATGTTACGTCGGTCTGTGACACAAGCCCACCAGAACCACGCAGTCTGCTGTTTAGTGGGCCACCACAACGCCGGTCCAATGAGATAGTGGCCTGAATAACAAACTGTGCCGTACATAACACCCATTGGACAACTCACAATCTCACTCCCAAGTTCATCTCCTCTTCTCCACCCTCGCATACACACACCATAAATATACATTCCTTAACGCATGCAATGTGACACTGACCAGACCACGAGAACTCGAATGGGACCTTCCGCGGCGTCTGCACAGAGCAAAAATCACACCTAATCGTCCCACCCGGCTAAGCAGAACCCACTGATAATTCCTCGTTCACTTTCCTGAACAGTAGGGATGCTATCACTGAGTTCAGTCAAAAACCACCGTACAAACCAGGATGCCTCGGCTGTGACCGTTTACCATGAGTAGGCAAAAGCACCTCCCCTGGACAGAATGCAGACCGGAAGCTCGACATCTAACACGAAGCGGTGTGCATAATTAAGTCAAACAACAGCCATCGTCGTAGTGCGTATCACGTAAGTTGCGGCATTTCCCACTCATTCATGCTGACGTACACAAACACTCAAAAGCTCACAAAGACAACAATGAATGGCATTCAGGCTCCCACCCATCCACAGGCAAGTACACTGTCCGGTACATCAGCGTATGTTCATGGAAACGATGTTCAGGCGTTTCAAGGAAACTTGTTCAAAAAAAAAAAAAACATCCGATAAGTGAAGTTTCGGTTGAATGAATTTACCCATTACTGCAAGAGGAAATAAATAAATGCCCGACAATACGCTAGCCGCCACGGCACAGCCGGGGCTGTTCAGCGTACAGAACTCTACCTAGTTTTAAGACAGCGTACATTAGTTTTAACTCAAGGGTGCACATGAATCCGCCAAGGCGGGGCGCCACACCAGTACCCCAGTTTGATTTGCCGGCAAATGGACAGCACTCGGAGACGATCCCCGGCGATGAACCGCATCCCCCGGGAGACTGCTGACAAAGCCTGACAGCTCCGAACCAGAGCCTCCGTTATCGCGGGCGCAGCCATCAAACTGGAGCCTCGTCGCCAACGAAACACGTCCCATCACCGTCAGACGCGTCGACCGAGAGAAACGACGGCCGCCAGCACTCGGCACTAAGCTGAGCCTTGTCAGTGGTCCCAGCAGTGTCCCCTGATGTTGTGTCAGTGGTCCTTATACTGTTTCCTGACACCGTGCTAACGGTCCCAACACTGCCCCAACACTGTTCCTAACGTCGTGGCACTGGTCCCAACACTGTCTCTGAGGTCCCAACAGCAGTGCCCCTGACGTAGTGTCAATGGTCCCAACAATGTCTCCTAACTCCGTGTCAATGATCTCAACAGTGTCCCTTGGCGTCGTATCAATGGACCCGACACTGCTCTGACGCCGTGTGAGTGGTCTCCAGAATGTGCTGATCCTGTGTGGATGGTCCCGTGACTTTCCGGGCCCTACAGCAAACGAGTGACGCAGAAACTGGCTTGAGACGTGGTCCACTGTGCCTGCCGCTTGTGCTGACCACGCGGCGGCGGCAACTCTCCACGAGGCTCCACTCGGACCACAGCTCTGATCGCCGGCCCTGTCCGTCTGCCGCCGGCCGCCACTGATGGCGATCTCGTTCCAGCTGGGTCAGCGCAGTCACATCCGGCAGGCTCGTGCCTGACGGCGCCGGCGTGGCAATGGTCGTCACTCAGTCCTGCTCCCAGTGACGGCCGCCACACTCAGTCCTACTTCCAGTGACGGCCGCCACACCCAGTCCTGCTCCCAGTGACAGCCGCCACGCTCAGTCCTGTTCCCAGTGACGTCCGCCACACTCAGTCCTGCTCCCAGTGACGGCCGCCACACTCAGTCCTGCTCCCAGTGACGGCCGCCACACTCAGTCTTGCTCTCAGTGAATGCTCGACTCCAGCACCATCCGTACATACATTTTCCGACACAGAGCCGAAGCGGGACTCTCTGGTCCCGTCCATCTGCTATTGCAAAGCTGGCCTGCCCACTATCGACGGTCCAGGCTACACACCGTCGTAGGTGGCTGACAGCCCATCTGCATCTGCATCATGCTCGCATTAACCCGCGCACGACCGTCGGTCCGTCCCGAACATCGGCGACTGGGGGGGGGGGGCAGTTCACTGCCCCCCTCTAACTCACGAACGGTTGGTCGCACGATAAAAATAAGCATACCGTTGGAAAGCCTGTGACGAGTAGAGCTCGAAACTGGTCTCATTTTTAGTTTTAGATAATATCTAAGCCAATTTAGGCCCTATATATGTTTTCTCATAGCCGACTGCATGAGACCGAGAAATGGCCTGAATCTCAAGGGCTGTGACCAATAACGGATCGGTAAAGGCACCAGCGCACAAGTAAATGTCCGCGGATGCCGATACACGTCTAATTTCCCCAGATTTGTTCAATATATACGCCGAAACGTTGAGTTAAAGACACCGTAATTCTCCCGTCAGCCGTTAGTGTGCGCCGCGGCCGTATGCGGTACCAAATTGACGGGAACTAATTTTAGCGTTCCTTTATTTTCGCGAAAAAAGGCAATCTATGCCAATTTTATTGATCTTTGTGGTTCTTGTCATGGTTTCTCATGTTTAAATTTTGGAAAAATTGATTAGTTGCCAATCTACAAAGTTGTCGGAGCTTTATTCGCGAGAGCCTGTTTATGTCCAAAATATGCTACTTTTTCAAACTTTTTGATGTTCCTGGTATTACTTACGTCTGTGCAAGCTGATTCTGCCATTTTCTACCCATTCTGAGTAATTCATCGTCGATTTTGACGGTGGTACACTTTGGCCCACTACAGTTATTCGTGACCTGACCTCAGGTCAATGGCTGGAAGTCAGTGATACTTTGCCCAATGACGGTAACTAGATGTCTGCTTCACTCCACACTAAAAATGTTATGGAATATTCCGTCAATTTCCGAAAAAAACGGCGATATGTCTTAAAAATGGGCTTGACCTTAGGTCAATGACCCGGAAAATTCCGAAAAATCTGAGATAGCAGATTTGTTGCATCTATCACGATCATTAATCCCTGAAAGTATTATTGAGATATCTTATTTTGCGAAAAAGTTAGAGGGCGTTAAACTTTTTTTGACATAGGTCTGTTTGACCTGACCTAGGTCAGCTACCTGACGTGACCTGAGGTCAAAATTTTGACACGAGACGTAAAATTGATGGAGCAAAAGGTACACAAAGTTTCGTGGCCCTGTGTTCGTTGGTTCTCTCGCAGTCCCAGAAAAACCTCAGGGGGGGCAGTCAACTGCCCCCCCCCCCAGTCGGGGACGGGTTAAACTATCCATCACCCGCACAGTTCACCGACATGCACCAACAATGAAGTGTCTCGAATGTTCATAGCGCTCACATCGGCAGCGGGAGTGGTTCCGTTCAGGGTTTCCCCACCTCTGATTTGGCAGCCGCTCGATAAACTGAAGTGGATATCCGAAGGCGCATTTGGGACGCCACTAGAGGGTCTTGACTAATGGCATGCCCATCGTGAAATCAACGGAGCGAAACCTTCACTCGCTGCAACGCTTCAAACCGTCGGACCCGTCATCAAACTGAACGTAATTAAGGCTGGTCGTTGTGCGTAGAGCTCCAAGCGTAATTAACCAAAATGCATCAGTGTAACTACCGTAAATCACAAAAATCACTAAAAATCACCAACTAACGCATGCTACGGAAAAACGAGCGGCTTTTCATGAACTGGTCTAAGCAGCAATGTACATATGTGGTACAGTGATTCTCAAAGCATCAATCGCAAAACGATAAATTGTTCCATCTGAATCAGAATTATTCGCGATTCTAATATCCGTGGGCGCAGTTTGTTGGCCAGCAATAAACGCCAACCGGCATATGCACGGTAAGATCGCGCAATGAAATGTTTGATACGACACGTGGTAATACAAGCCCTTCTGTAGCAGAAAACTCATACCTTGGTACGGCAGCATCAACAGAATTCGAAACCATACCCATTTCATGTTTACCCTCTTGGAAGAGCGTCAGGTACTGGAGCTCCTTGCTAATACGCATGCTGGTGGTGGGCAAGAAAATATGCTAACCTCCCACTTCTTCGTCCAGAGCTTCCGAAATATTGTAGGAATAACAGACCCTTTGACCCAAATATTACGGATTATTATTATTATATATACAGACCCAAATATTAATGATGTACATAAACCATGTTTCCCTTCAGGTCGGTCCGACCGATCCCAACACGACTTTGAACTGAGTTGCTTTCCAGGATGAAGCAACTTTTACCCTGAAAAGCAAGTGTCCTATGTAACAGAGGGCAACGAAGGTCAGATATTGGAAATGAAGCATTTCGTAAAGAAGACATGAATGAAGTTCGTAGGGGCTATGACCATATTGAACGCAGAGGCCCTAAAACGCAGGCAAACTAGATCAGATCGGTTGGGTCACCCAATTCAGATCGGGTAGGTCCCCCATTTTGTCTTCTTTCTAAACCTACACAAATGGCATTCACCAGATTTCGCTCAGACGCATTTTTGTTGACCTCAGCTGAGCTCATATTACCACTTCACCTCTGGGTCTGCAGCATTTCCATGCGAGCGGGTGGGCCAACCAGTAATGACGCTGACCGCTTTCCCGGAGCAGTGCACTACCTAACATCGACCTCATATGCTCACTTACGACTATATGACTTTATCTTATCCAATAACAACCCGCCACATTGTGCTACGCTTCATTTTGACAACATGCGGCATTTCCAAATATTGGCGCTGACCTCGACTGACCCGATCTAGGTTAACCTAGCCTTTGTGGTTTGTAAGTTCATCATACGGGATATGTTGCCACAAAAGGGCAACATATGACATATTCCGTGATCGATTCAGCAGATCTGGAGAGAGGAAAGCGTCCACGTCAAGAACATAGTCCACGTTTGACCTCAACCTACTTGAACTAATGGACTAATTATTCAGAATCCGAGGGCTGTATGATCGTCACTCACTACTTCCCCATAAAACTGCGCCGTATTTGGTTCAAGAGTTCTGCAGACCGAAGAGAACGGATAACACGCACTGCTCCCCCACCCCTCCTTCCACGGCGCGCGTAACTATCAGGGGGCCACCAGCGCGTGTGATATGATGCGTCCGCTGTGTCCCTCCAGCTCCACTCGGCCGACCGCTGGGCCTGCAGCATTTCCGTGCGGGAGGGCGGGCGAGCCAGAAGTGACGCTAACCGATTTACTGGAGTAGTGCACTGCCTATTAACATCCGGGCGCCATCCACTGTCATCGTCCGGTATCGTAAACGGCCCATATGTCGGGCTAAATGATATCCAGTTACCACCGAACGGCTCCCTTAACCGTTCAATCGGCGGCAAGGCATGCCAGCAGTTTTTCTTTACGATGACGGACGACCCACCATGGATGACAAACGCCGTAATATTACTGGCCAGGTAGGTGACAAGATAAAAAGAAGGGACATCAGAAAAGCGCTTCACAAAAGGAGTGCGGACTTCAGGCGCAGGAAACAGGGCCGGAGGGTCACCAAAACCGCATTGCTTACATATTTTCTCAATCTTTTTCTGTTTCTCTGCAAGAAAAGTATTAACCTTCGTCGGTCGGGGGTTTATGAGAAGCCCCTGCCTCCGGTTTTCTGAGACTACACAAAAGCGAAAAGGCGTAGAGATACGAAATTTGGTGTACTTTTTCACATGTCATTTTTAAACACTGTCAGTTTTTAAATCTAGGGCGACCTCAGGTGATTGACCGAGGGCAAGTCAAGTGAGACCATGCTCCAAAAATGGAAATGCCTGAACATTTTTGCGAAATGCATCAACTGACATAAAACTGGGCATAATGAAAGAACATGACAAATAAAACAATTCTGCAGTCTCCAATTTTCCGAAAATTTCCTTTTCATTGACTTTACGTCAGCTAAACTTTCAGCCTTTTTACGCTTGTGATAAGGATTACGGTGCTGGTTCGGCGGTTCTGACGCTTGGATATGCACCCCCGTACTCTCACGAAATTTGCGCACGAAACTGTATCCCTTGGCCCGTGACCTGGGGCCACGTCACGTTTCACACCGAGTTTTCAGACCAGCAATCGAGTACAATTTTTTCGTTTACAGCCTTGGAATGTTTATTGGTAGTCATATGTGGTTCGGAAACAGTAATATGTGTTAATAACTTATTTCCAAGGGTGACCAAATCCCATATGACCCAGGTTGACCTGATTCGACATTTTGAAATATTCTGTTTGCATTTAGTGATGATGATATGAGCTTAGGGGTGCGCCGACTGCTATGTCATATGGCTTCCATTTGTATTTGATCCGTACAGACTCTGTATGGCCACAAATGGTGCGAACCATACTCAAGCCTTATTTCTATACAGTTTATACAGCCCCAATACTCTTAATTTTGGTCGTCAAAAAACCCCTACACATCGCTACGATGACATCCCGTTAAATATTAGTCGTTGACAGTGCGACCGCGTCCGCGGCCCAGTGTCTGTGTGACTTGGGTGAAAAAAGTGTTTTGAGGCATGGGTTTTACGAGGTAGGAAAGGTACTGTATGAGCCAATGTTGTAGGATTTGAAGCTATGTCGTTCCTGATCAAAAGAAGTGCGGCAGACGATAATACAAATACTAGAAACTCTCGATTTATATGCGTCAAACATTTGATCTAGGCTGTACTTGCTTCACTTTAACATGACAATTGCAAGCTTTCTGACTGGTGAAAAGATGTCAGCTGAGGCATGCACCCTAAACATTTTCGGCATAATCTAGCCAACACACAATCTTTTGCACTGAGAAAAAAACGCGACTCATGCCCTTACAAAACGGCGAACTTTTCCTTCGCTTTCATTCTCGTGTGAAATGCCCATATTTAATTTGGAATGCTCTCGCACTGCACCAGATAGGTGAATCAGGCCTTATTTTTCACGTCCAACCTATTTGGAGACACGTAAACGAAATGACTCAGTTTTTCGCCAAAAAGGTCAAGGGTAATTTGACCTAAGATGACCTTTGGCGACCTCAACAATGAACTGACTAGACTTAATCTGGGTGTTTTCTGCTAGTTTTGCCAAGGGCTTTCCAACAGTGTTTTTACTTTTTCTGTGCAGCTTAGAGGTCTCGAGATTTTAGGGGTTCTCATGACCGCCGTCCCAGCTAAGTTGGATTCGGAGGCTGGTCCAGCGTGGGTTAAAGGCGGGCAGACTTTCCCACTGAAGGAGCCATCGTATTGTCACTGATAACACAGTCATAAAGAAGACACAAAACGGAACAAAAGGGAAAATGAACGCGGAAAGTAACACACAACAGATGGATAGATAAAGGTCCTTGTTCAGGCGAAACGAGGGAGCAATCGAAGAGAGCGACTGAACGCAGTCCTACAGGCGGCGGCAGTTTGCAATCGGAAGGCGTGTGTGCTTGCTTGCTTGCTTGCTTGCTTGGGCTCCAAGGATTTCTTATTGACCGCTGCGAGCAACGGGACAAATTCAGCACCAAATCTCTCGCCAGTGAATTCTTCTTTGCTAAGGGTATGTTACAATGAGATACATATATCCTGTTGCATTTTTGAGCGAGATCAATACGCACAAATTGTTTATGACGCAGTAGTACAATAGTAAAAGGCATGCGTACGTGGGTATTTGGCGCTTTTGTTTTTCAAAAGTTCAAATAATGTTGCGACCAATCATCATGTGGTAAATTCAAACATGCCTTTGGGTATCAAGAATGTTGATCCAAGACGCGTAATTCATGAGATGTCTACGAACTGCATTCAAGCAAATGTTCCGAATTCTGGTTTTCAACGAGAACTGAGTTCGCCCGCCATACTCGCTCAATCCGTTTGAGTTAAGGAATGGGGACTGCTTTTTAATCTGATTCGTTCGGAAGCTTGTTTTTGGCAGCAACGGGCTTTGTGGCGCCCATAATCTACTAACCTACGAGTTTGCATGTAAAATGCCTCATATGCGCAGAGACACATCTCAGGTCTCCGTTGGTAGATTACAGACAATCGCTCACCATGTGATAGTTCGTTCCATTGTCCTTCCATGAAACAAGTAACTTATGCGTACGTCGTGCTACTATTTGCGATATGCGTTATGCGTACCTACGAATTATTTCGCAAAACACCAGGTGTTCTGAATGCAGTTGGCTGATCAATGTCTGTTTCTCTTCTGCATGCCTTTCAGCCCGTTTATTTTACAAATCGAAGGACGGATTAAATCACCTTGGAATTATGCAGGGAGTCACAGCGTACCTCTTACGTAGCATGCCTCGTCTGTATACAAGAAAAATACCAGCTCAAGTTTTCCGTATCATCCCTAAAAACTGCAAATCCACTCTGCAATAGATCAAAAGATGAATCCACAAAGTTAGGGCTCAGGTAATAGTGGAAGGTCAAGGCTCCGTCGCAGGAACAGAAATTCACAACAGTGGTTCAGGAACCAGCTTTGAGGGGAAAATGCTCTTCGCCACACGTCAACCAAGCATCTTTAATTTTTTTTTTTTTGTACGGTTTCTGAGTTAGGACGCACAATCTCTTGGGCTCCAGTGTTCACGTCTTGAGTGAAATCTCGCATCGCGTCAGACGCTAGTAATCAGATCTATCAGTCCATCCATCAGATCTATGTCTATCATATGTAATATTTAGTTATATTATCCCGGTAAAGGTAATCTATGAAAGCCAACAAACAAAAGTCCACCATAATTGAAAAGTAGCGTCATCTTGCCTTCAAATCAGAGGCACCAAGTCCTATATGTATCTTAAAGTTCTAAGAGGAAAAGGCCGATCTGCCACAATTCTAGCATTGTCAAAATTTTACAATTAACTCCGTTACACCCTTTCTCTACTCCGCTGTTCATTACAACGCACTTCTAAACCTGATCTTTTTGCAGGTTGTGGTCTTCAACGTGCGCGCCAGGAGCTTAATTTTAAAAAGCACGTGCGGTGTGCACCTAAAAAATTCGCGCTTGACATGCACTAAAAAAAAACGATTACAACATTCACGTACGATTCCAACCGATTCAAGTCAATAAACCATCACAGCTCTCTACGGTCCATGCTGTGAAGACCATAGATTACTAATGCCTATACTTCGTCAGGCTTCTACACGTTTAGAATGGGTGCAATATCACCACGATGTCAGTGCACCCTAAGCTAGGATAATTAATCAATCCACGTTTTACGGATCCCCCATATTGTCCGCATTTTAAGGATCAAAAATGACCAAGACTTCTAGGTGCATATGACTAGACGAGAAAGAGTTAACAGCAACAACTCAGTCTCAGGCTGCCGTCATTACACAAACTTTGACCATGCTAGGATGACGACATGTCCATTAGTTACGCCATTTTGGTAAGGCTCACTCAGTGGTCTTGAGTTTAAATACCACAGTGATACATTGCGCATGGGTCGTTTTTTTGCGGGAGGGGGCAATGAGATCAGTTCTTAATTTTAGATGGAAGGAGTCTCTTTTCGACTCAGGCCATTTACATCAGCCACAGCTTTGGCAAAAAAAAAAAACAGGTAACGCTGTTTTTCCCATTTTCTGTTTAGCTTGAACGAAATGAAGTGATAGTTAGGATCACAATCTATGCTAAGCCGAGCTTGCTGCTGAACCCTGGCTCCCTATGTGTTCTGAAATATGAAGAAATTCTGCCCCACGCGCCGAAACAGATAGCACTGGTATTTGTCCTATTTGGTAGGTTCTATTTGTTAAACAATATAGTATAATGCTAACTTATGTTATTCGTACGAACGCTTTCGGTTTTTAATGTAATGTCATATCTAACCTACGTAATCTGGAAACACCAGCAAACGGAGAACTTCCTATGCGTTCGGTGCAACGAGATTCACGAGCACTGCTAATGAAGGTTTAACCAGCGACTCAATGGGGGAGGGGGACAGTCAGCCATCGCTACGTTTTACTTCGGCACTTAACTCCGAAACCAAATGGCGCAGTGTCATCGGCGTCGCCCCACGATACATCAATTCTGCATATTTTAGTGGAATTTTGTGTCGAGGTCATTTCTGATCACGTGAAAATGACGTCATAAAGACCATGGTGTTTTAAAACTTGCCCGTTTCTTTAGTCTGCTTCATCTTTATCGTTATACTGGTTTTGCAAGATGGCCGACAGCATGTCATGAGAGACCAAGGCAGATCGCAAGTGGCCTCACTCAAGATCACCAAAATCAAAGTTGTACCTGTGCAATTTTAAATCCTTAATTTACGTTGTAAAACCACTTGTGACTGCCATTCCAATACTGTCTGGTGCAAATACAAATACTGGGCTTTTGATGGAGTTTCATAACATCTGCGCCTCTTGTGCAACATAACGCCGCGTATTAAAAATTAACGTGTGCATGACCTAGCACCGCATGACTTAGGTCGACCTGCTCCACTATTTTCTTCAGACACATGTGTACTGGCGGCCTATATATATCTACTCACCTCTGTCGGCCTTAACCCTATTCCCGGCAGGGGGGGGGCTGAATCCGCCCCCCCCCCGGATTTTTTGCTCGCCAATTCCAGGCTTTTTAACGCAGCTTCACGAAACTTCGTTACTTTTCCTAGCTATTCTGTCTACGCGCTGTGACACAATTTCACAATTCTACTTTGCTCAGGAGCGGAGCCAGGCAACGTTTTTGGGAGGCACCTCAGGCCATTTTTGGCCATGTTGAGGGTAAAAGAAAAATGTCTGCCAAAAACGGAGTTTTTCAGATAGAACTTAAAACTTTATATGGATCTATAGCTAAATAGTTAGGCAACGTGCATACAAAATTTTGTTTATCTGAAGTCACCTTGCAAGGTCAGGTCAAGGTCAAAAGTTAAAATTTGTGTTTTTTGCAATAATTTCGGCGCCATTTTTTCAAATGTCAAACCCGGACTATACATGACGTAGAAGGGTGCCCTCTACTTGTGTACCAAGTTTCAGTTTGATATCAGGTCGGGTCACGGAGCTATGACCTAAAATGTCAGTGCGCGTACCCTATATCGCAATAGCCATAAAATGAAATTTTTGGAATAGAGTGAATTCAAATGATTGAAAACGTTCAGAGATAATATTAAAAGCACATGAGATCATTCCAGGTGACCCCAAGGTCACTGGAGGTCATTTAAGGTCAAAGGGCACAAGTGGATCTGAAGAACGTGTGACCATGACAGTTCCCCCTTTTTCATGTCCCTGACACCGCCTAGCTAACATTATGCAAACATTATAATGCGATTTTTACTTCTTTAGCATAGCATGACTAGCAGAAGCCAAAAAAGTGTATTTGCCTTTTTTGTTCATTCAGTTGTTGGAAAACTAATCCTCCTATTTTTGAAACCCTGTGAACGCCCATGAATTTTCTCAAAATTTCAGATTTGCGGACCCATGGTAAAAGCCCTGTCCATAATTTCTCGATTCATGCCAGTTTCATTGAAATCGGTCCATAAACAACGGAGTTATAAGAAGTCCAAAAGTACTCCCTATTTTGACATATTTGCCCCTCTGTATCCACAAATTTCAAAATTTTGAAAGTTTCTTTTCATAAAAATGTAGTTCACGTGACGGCAAATCGATTACCGTTTGTTGCGATAAAATCGGACCAGTAGTTCTCGAGATCTCAGGGGGGGGCCGAATCCGCCCCCTTGCCGGGAATCGACCATACCGTCTAGCACTCCGGGAATAGGGTTAAGAGTTCGGTGATTTCATTCGTTGCACAAACAAAAAAACGAACAGAAACAAAGACAAAACAAAACAAAATGACATTGAAGTCGGTCAACACAATGACCCTTGATGTGACCTGCGGAATGACAGATGACCTTGAGGTCGACGAATGCTATATGCCCGAGTATGCATTACCGGCGACGACGAACTGTCGTTTAAATCAGCCACATCGGCCCAATGAGGTAAGGCCGCAGACCCGTATTGCCGGCAAAGCCGTTACCAACCACCATAAACGGGACTTGACGATACCGAGAAACTGGCCCGTTGCACGCCCGACCGTACTGATTGCCTGCACTATCACCTGTCAGCGAATTACAGGGTTCAGCGATCGGACATTTCCCAGCAGTCCGAAGAGTTAGTCGTCCTGAAGACAACCATCTACCTGTAGGTCGCACTTCCCAGGCGCTGCACATAAACGCAATGGAGGCTTAAACACGATGTAACACAGTGTTCACCGACACTCTAGAATTCCTCCGTTCCGTGTTTGTCAATACTTTTAAATCCGCTTAAAACGAATCCGCTTACAACGAAATCCGTGGCGAAATAATTGGCTGGTCCCCTCGAAATTCACTGTAAAAAGTCGGATATAACGAATTAGGCTATAACGAAAATCCATTTTTCATATAAGTTTGAGTTTTGGCGAGATTTAGGACAACTTTGGCCAGGGCGAAAACCCCGATCTTCTGGACAGCACGAACCAGAATAAGACTAATTCAATACACTCTAGTTCATTACCCGAAATCTCTGAGCCAGAAGCCCCTCACCAAAGATGAGGGTACCTTTTTCGATGCGGATATATTCGCTTCCGGTCTGCAGGAAATTCGTCATTAGCATGCCCCGTGAACCTCAAAATAACGCACACTGATGGGATGAAGACAGTTTGCCACATTCCTATCTGCTGATCTACTCCACCGATTGCATCAAACTTTATGGACAGGAAGTTTGCATAGAGAACTTACATTCTTCAGAAAATGAATAACCTAGGTCACGTCTCTCCAGGTCAAACGAATGAACTGTCCAATTAGTAGCTTCTCTCCTTTCCCCAAAACTACACAACCGATGGCAACACAACCTTGTAAAGTACTGGTCCATACCATGGCCTTATATCCAGCGATCCGAGGTTGACCTCAGTCAGGTCAAACGAAGTAACTCTAAGTCATCATTTGAAAATGTTGCATTTAGCCGAAATCGATCATAATACGAACTAATGGCTTGTTAGTAAGTTGGATATCCTTGTACGTAGGTTAGGTGATTTACTTCGGCCAACTGAGGTTATCCAGAGTCACCTGAGGTCAACAAAATACACCCGCACAATATGCAATTGAGATCATTAGCCGCATATGGAGAAGAAAATAAATAAGTTTCGATTTACGCTAACAGAACTTGGATACCTCACTTGACCTAACCTAGCTTCCTTGTGTTGCGAGATAATTTTCCTTGTGGTACACTAAGAACTGTCGTTTTGTTACACAACGTCCTGGTTGAACTCCAGTGACCTAACCCAGGCTACTTGTGTCTTTGAATTGCAAAAAAAAATGTTTTACAGGCTAATTCCCTACAATGTTTTGCAACTGACTGTCCGGCAGAACCTATTTCACACACAAAATAATACATTTCCTTTGCCTCGACTCGCGTGCGGTCGTCCACTGCCCACGGAAGATCAGCGGCGCGACCGGCCTCTCGGCTCCCCCGCGCTGTCGTGCCAAAAACTACCGAACGACGCTGAAATTTAGAAGGGCGAAAAATCAGAAGTTCAGCAAGACCAAGACAATTCCCTCTCCCTTCTTTCACTGCCGCGGATGTTATGCGCAGGGAAACATGAGGGATGGACAGTTTCTCCCCACCCACCATGGTGAAACTGTATCTCCAGATCGGCAGCGTCGGCAGTGTGGTCGGCAGGCTCAGCAGCATGCTTGGTAGGACAAGGATAAGACGAGCAGACCGGAGCGCACGCACCCAACTTTTTTGCTGATCGTGTGCTCGTTCCACGATGACTGCACCGAGCAACAAAAGATGTAAGGCAAGGCAAGAGAAAGTTAAGGTGCGAAAGATATCTGAGAAAGCGGATCCTGCGGTCAAAAGGAATATTGTTGGATATTTCAGGACTCAGATCTCAACACTGTCAACGATTCTTATGAGCATGGATGACATCAAAAGAAAACTCTTGTTATTTGCTTTTTTATGTCTTGATAATCCATATCGTTTGGTTTAAATATAAATGCTATTTTGTGTCTTCGGCTGTAACAGAGTTTGCTTAACACAAATTTTTACGACAGACCCAAAAATTCGTTATAAGCGGATTTAACTGCACTAGAAATTTTTAGTTCTAATGATATTCTTTGAATCCCACGGCTCCAGAACACTACAGGCTGGCTCTGGGGTCAGCTGAGACCAGGTCGCCTGTATCCATGGGTTTTGGCCTTGGCTGGTGCCTAATCCATCAGCGTGTCATGTGCATCTATTGAGTTCGGCATTGTTTTCTGTATATTCGTAATTTGAAACGTCAGTGCACTGAAAAGTGCTACCAACAATAAATCTCGTAGAACTGCATCAGCCTTACATCAAAAAGTTCTGGGATGCGCAAGGCGGCCGCTGGTTCTCTGACTGCTGAACAGCGCATTGTGCGAACATCTCTTAAACGTGCAGCGAAGCCTGATTAGTCGAAATGTGACTGTACCACATTTGGTAACCATATCCGTCTCTACGCCGTTTAAAAAGGGCGTTGCGCTCCCACTATCTCTCTATCTATTTGAGCTACTCTGCGACCTGCTCTCGAAGAAACCTTGCGACTCTCACTTGCTGCGTGGAACTGTAACATGGAAGCTCTCTCGTTACGGGTCTGTGACTAGGCTGAAGACTGTGCGAGTGCCACAAGACGCAATACAGTGTGGACGAGTGAGCAAAAACCTGTTGTCAACTGAATGAACATCAAATGAAGGATATGGACTCTGGCACAAGGGAGGACGCAGACATCACTAGAAAAAAAAAAAAAAAACGAACGCTTTACACATGTTTTGACGCATTCTTCATCCCCAGAGTGCATACAGGCAGATTTACCCAAGAAAAAAGAGAATACCCACCGGTAATTCTAAGGCCTAGAAATTCATTATCAAAGCCCAAAGCCGAAACGCCTCGCATGTTACTATACGCAAACCGTATGTTTACCTAACCTACTGCTGGTGACCTCCGACGGCACGCGATCAGCTAAATGCCAAATTCCATAATCGGTATATTTATGTGCCATACTGATTGTCCTAGCTATTAAATGTTCGTTTTACCTTATCTGGCCTTCAATCACATGCCAAAAATCTCCTTTTGAAGTAAGCAAATTACGTCTCCAGACCAGACATATCCAATGAATCCACGCCGGACCGCGTATTGGACTGAAACCTTCAGAGACCAAGGTCGGTTAGCCAAGTCGCAAATACGCCCAATTATGAATAACTTATAACACACCTGGTAAAAACACAATTCTGCACACAACTTTCGACAAGAAAAAATCGCATTTCTTGGTGACCTGGTCTCAACCATTCACAATGCTTCCGAACGGAACATGCTCGGGGCGAAATGGGCCCAGCAAGGAGCTCTCTGATCTGAACAAACAGCTGAAGTTAGTCTTTTCGCAACAACGGTATACGACTGACGGGAGTCAGAAGCTAAGGAAAGGTTGACCTATGACCTTCCTGTCATCACAGTACACTTCGCCTGCAATCCTTTACGTACAGTTGCACTGAGGCATCATCCAGGGCCCTGACGAGGGTCCTATTGAGAGACCCACAGGTTGCGTTTCGAAACAGATTTCAAATGGCGTGGGGATCTAGTATACCAAGTGAGATAAGCAGGAGAGCGGTCTACTGGTCATCAGTCTGCTGCCGATGCCTGAAGACCGGATCGCAATGGCACTGGTGGTGGGCCACGTATGAAGCCAGTGCTCAGCGTGCCCACCAGCAGCCGGTACCGACAGGCGGAGACCCGCCGCCCCGTGGAGCCCGTCTCTAGGAAACGGTACGCCGTCCACCGCTACCCCGCACAGTGCACGGCCCGAATGACGGGCAGGCTGAAACCGGTGTCCCTCATGGCTCCGTCATCAAAACGGATCACTGTTAACACGATCAGGTTGACAGCCGACCGAGCCACCCCAAACCGAGGGACAACAAACGATACCAGGGAGCATATACTACTGAATTACGAACACGGCGACTTACCTGGCACAGCGATTTTAATATAGCCTACGCAAAATCTACAAGCGTTGCAGATTTCACGTAGATTTATGTAGATTTTTGTAGACTGCCCGTGCAGGCACAGTAACAGTTCTGTTACTGTGTCAATACCGACACACATAGCAACAGACCGCTGAGGGCGATACAGGGCTGACCCTAAGACCCTATATAAGACTGCTGATACAGGGCGACCCTAGCAAAAAAAAGCGAAGCGGTTCAGCGGGCAGTGGCGACAAGGGAGGCCCGGGACTAGTAATCCACTCCGGACGGGCCCATCAACCAGCACGGGGCAGGGACCGCTCACCTTCCTGGAGGCCCCCGCCACCTTGCCCTTGGCCTTGGCCTTCTTGGAGCCGGCCTCCTCGTCCTCGCGCTCGCGCTGCTCCTGGGCGTCCAACTGGCGACAGATTTTCGGATCAGACGCCCGACGGCTGTCAGTCTGAACATCACTGGCTTGTCCGACAAGACACGGGGGTCTGTCCGCACCATAACAATTGCAGGCCTTTCCCGTACAGACAGCACACGTGACGAGCGTCCCATCTTATAACGAAGTGGCATGTCATACCAACGAGGTCCACTTCATAACAGACAAGTCTACCAAACACAGGAAGCCAGCTTGATTCCGAAACGGCGGTAAAACAAAGGAAGTCGATGTGTGTTATCCGAATAACGGACAGGTCTGTCACACAAAGGAAGTTTATTTTATTAGGCACACGTAAGTCCAACCAGAAAGCCGTGCGATCATTATCAGGTATGTCAAAAGTCCCAGCAAGTCCGTCGATAACTCATACATACATGGCGCCCGCGAACATATGCAACGATCAATCGGCCAATTACTGCAAGAATCGGACAGTTACTGGCGGACCTTGTATAGGACGAACACGACAAAACAGCAGCAGGCTGTCTCCAACTCATATAATGCCCATTAAAAGGCTCTACATTACACGAAACAGTCGTCCCACAGGAGAGGAGCGGCGTCCCACTGTCGTCCCGAGGCAAGCACGATTGTATGCAGAAGTGTCGAAACAAAGCCCGCCGACAGCGCGACATCAAAACGAAGTCCACCAGCCGGTTAACAGGCACTCAGTGGTGCGCCAGCACGACAAATTGGCGCGCCGTTGGCGTCGGTACAGGACAGCAGGCTCTCTCTCTCTCTCTCTGTCTCTCTGTCTCTGTCTCTGTCTCTGTCTCTGTTCTCTGTCTCTGTCTCTCTCTCTGTCTCTGTCTCTCTCTCTCTCTCTCTCTCTCTCTCTCTCTGATGAAACACCACAGACACAATACTAGCCGGCACGGAAACGGGCCCTGTGTATGTTATCTCCTGCGCACGACAACCGGCGAAACAAGCTCCTATTTCGGCAGCGGCTTCTTTGAAACGACGCAAAACACAGATGTGCTCTAATGGAAATAGTTATCGCATACCACCAGAGCACGACGTCATATGGACCATCCTTCCGACGCCCAACAATTATAACGTTGGAGCCCTGCTAACAACCGAGAAAGAAAAACTGTACAGGTACGCTTGAGCAATACTGAACAGAGAAAAAAAAACACTTCAAAAACTACACAAACGTAACATAAACATGAAAATATACACGGACATCAGAAAGGTACCACATCACTGTGACCGCCTCAAGTTATAGTGGTTGGTATTACCTGGTTCAAGGACGAATGCTGGGGGCCGTTTCGAAATCGAACATTCCCAAGATCTGGCACACGGACCCGTTCAACCTGCCTCCATCCCCCCCCCCGCCTCGTACGCCACTCACCGTGCTGTTTCGTACTGCAGAGGATGGGAAGACAAAGGGTCAAACGTACCTCAGTGACCAAGCGGTCCAGGTCCTCCCGCCAAAGATCGGACGGCTGCTTGGATTTCAGCGTCTTCAGTTCCTGTAGCTTCTCGTCCCGCTTCTTGAGCAGCTCGTCCTTCTTCTCCTTTGTGAGCATCCACATGTTCATGCCGAGCAGGTAGTCATAGTCGGGCCCGCTGCCGGCTGACGCTCCCTCTGCGAGTCCTGCGAGTCCTGGCGAGTCCCGACCGGTCCGGGTCACACCGCTGACGGACAGTGGCTCCAGTCGGGGGCGCACGACTCTGGGCCAACGCCCGGCAAGGACCCATCAGTTCGCCAACAACGGAGTGCTGACACCACTGCGGAACAGCCGCTTCTGCCACGTTGTTCCATATATCGGGAGGTCTTTTCGGCCCCGCACCTACCGTTGGCTGGTCCCAGCGTGATTATTTTCTTAACAGAGCACCTCGTTCAACTGCCGGTGAACTCAAACAGCTTTACCCCAAAGCAGCGTGAGCCACCCTGGCGACTTTGAAACCAGTCTGCCCCGACACCTAGAGCGGAATACAGCCTCTGGTGACAAAGTACTTAACCCTATTCCGGGACCTTGACTTTGGAGGTAAATCCCACTGGGGGGAGCTTATTCGGCCCCTTGATATATCGGAAAATAAACCACCGATTTTGCTGTGAAATGGCCCAAATGAATTCTTGGGGTCTTATCTGCACCTGAACGAGCTTCAAAAAAGCTTCCGTAGCGGTGGCAAGAACCATAAAAAGGAGTTTATGACATCTTTATTGATCGTCCTCAGACCGGGCCTTACTGGTCAAAAGTTCTCAAAAGGCATTGGCGATAACACTCAGGAGCCTCCATTACAGATCCAAGGTGAACAACTTTTGACATATGTACTTGCCAATGGCGCATAAAGGGACCAATACAAGGGAGGACAATGTACACATTTCTTTTGTACTTTTACGAATAGTCGTTTGAGAGGACATGTGACGAGCCGAGATGACCTATTACATTTTTTTCGAACGCAAAAGACAAATGGCCTTTCAATGGCGCTGCCAGGAGCCACGAATGGGGGGGCGCATCTTGACTGCTTATGCGTGTGAGTGTGAGAGTGTAGCGGTGCGCACGTTGCGTCTGCATACGCCTGAGGTCTCAGAGGCGGACATTATGTTGATATGACGGTGCACATTACAGTATACCTCAATGACATAACCAAGACCCCCACAAAGGAGGCAATATTCGTTTTCTCCCTGCCTTGTGTTTTTGCAAACTGATAGGGTCTAACACGTGATGAAAATTGTGGTGGTAGCTCAGCTGGTAGATCACCGCTCTCCATTCTGGCATGGAGGGTTGGAATCGCCTTGGTGCTGTTACTGCTCCCGCAGGTCACTTGGCAACTGATCCCTAGAGAGCGGCACTGGCTACAGGGCGACCGTGTCGTGTCACGTGTCATGTCACCACGTTAGGCTGTAGCTTTAAAATTATACCATTGACCTGGAATTGTGCGACCGGATGTAAGGACCAGAATCCGTGCAATAAGCACTGCTTAGCGCGGACTCTGGCCCCACATCACCCAGCAAACTATTGGGATTCAATTAACAATAACACAAAAAGGACAGCTGGTGTGACCTAACATGCATTTTCATCAAGCCAGCGAGTGCCCATGACGGTGCCAGGAGACTGACAGGGGAAGGTGACGTGTTTTGCTTTTCTCCGCATTATCTCTCACAAGCTGGTATTGTGGTACTGACCACAACCTATGGGCCCCAAATAAGGCTCCACTAGATCAGACTCGGTCAATATGCTCTATACCTCATATGTCAAAAAGCAAACGTTTGACATAAAAGTTACAGAACGGTTCACAGACGTCCTTGGAATCCCATTACATGGAAGTTAGGTTCGCGACATGGTCTACTGAATCACCAGTTTTGTTACCTGGATCAGTCCCTGCTGTCATAAGACTATCTTCGCGTAACAAGAAAAAAAACAGACCCGTCATTGCCGTGACGAAGGTGGTTAGTTATTCTTCCAAAAGCAATGCCTTCGTTGGCTCCTTTTGCTCTCCTCGGTCCGCTAATATCGCCATAGATCTTAAAGGAGTCATCAGGCACGAAATGAATAGCCGCACTGCACAGACTGCTTACCTTATTCCTCTGGCATTGAACAGAGAACATCGACAGCTCAAAACTACGAAACAAGCCTTTTTGCATCTCAAAAACCTTCTTCCGCTCGCCTCTAGTGAGGTTACAAAATCAAATGTGTTGTCGATGTTTGCAAAAAGGAATGTTAGGAAGTCCCTACGTTTCATGACTTTAGCTCAGGCCGTCCACGAATGGCAAGCAAAACATCACAAGCGGGCTTATTAACACTCGCCAGTGTGCGTCGCTTGGCCATCCTCGACGGCACGGGAGGGAGCTAAAATTCCCTCCCTACCCTTTGCAAAACTGAAGCGATAGAGCAACGCAACAGAGACGAGCGTGTAGCTTGGTCTTTCAGCTATACGACGATACCCAGTTTGACTCTTTTAGTCCAAACAGCCACTTTACCGGGGCCTCAAATGAGACCATGTCAGCGGATCATGGTTTCCATTGGACATTATGGAATGTAACATACAGGGCGCTTTGAATTGTCTCAAAACGACTCTTACCGATGAATAAGGCCTCAAACTAATGTTTCTATGCAAATCGGCGTTTCCAGTTATATCATGATCCTCCCTGCCCTGCTCTGATCCGACCCTGACTCTCCGCTGTCCGGGTCATATCGCGTCCCAACCACTTCCGCCTGTTGTCGCGGGGACGACAAGTCGCTATTATCCGGACCAGTGTTGAAAAAACTGACGTTTTCTTTGGTACCGAAAATACCAAATAATTTGTACTCCAACACACATGTTCTACTCTTTTACCACCCTACCACTACTTTTTCATAATTAGTTGGGAAACTCATAGCCTCAGGTCGATTTCTCCCGGCAGTGCCCAGTCACCACTTTCTGGCTCTGAGTGCAATATTTCGCACTACCTCCCGCGCTTCAGTAACTGTCTAAACGGATGACGCTTAAGGAAATCACAAGAAGGGAATCTTGCTGTTGAGGGATAACGTAAATGCCTACCATTTTAGGTATAATCTGTTGTCGTGATATGTATTAATGTCGTGGCATTATTAACACAATGCGACAGCCCTCCCCCCAAAAAATAAGACTTATAGTAAATAAACAAATGACAGTGGAAAAATGAAAGCCGCGATGTTTGGGAGCGATCTTCCCGTTTGTTGTGGTGCACGACACGTCTGAGTTACGATATTTTTACTCCTGTTTTTTTTTTTAAGGAGAACCGCTGCTCTACCACGTAAAAACTTATTCGGTGAACTATCATGCAACGTTTCTTTTCCCCATGACAAACCGCATCCACCTATACCTACTCCAGACAGCATTTAACCATGACCGGTCGTCACTGGATAATTCCGTCTGTTGTCGGGCGCGGCGCCCGCCACGACTTGACTGAGTAACATAACGCAAATGAGTTGTTAACGTGTCGCTCACTGAATAAGAAAACCCTAGCTCTGTCAGCTGCGTCTGCATTGTTCCAGGTCTCGGGCCAACCTAGCCAGTTGTTTTTCTAACTGAGCGTATCGCGACCCTGAAAATCAGAGCGCGGGGACAGTCGATGGGTCATTTGAACTCGAATACGTACAACCAGGGCTCCTGAATAATGCGAAGGACGGACTCAATTTTCCCAGGAAATATGTCGCATTTTTCGCAAATCGACTAATCGCCGCAGTCTCGACATGTTACCGACCAATCGTTATCGGGTGGGTCTTCATTCACAAAAACAGGACTTCACAGTTTAATCAGGTTGGTTGTCTCTGGAGCTGGCAGGACACCTCAGGAAGAAATCTAGAACGCAGGACTGACAACTATCAGGACTGAATAGGACTGACGTGTTAGTCAAAGTATTTATATACGAGGAAGTATGCTAGATCACCCAAAAACAGAAAACAAAGAGACAATTAGTTATTTCGATGAATGTAATTACCTTTTACCTGTTGATGTGTCCTTACCTTGTGATGAGCAGTCCATATGTATGTTAACACCAATATGTTAACACAAAACTAGACCCTATATTTCTCATACAAACGCATGACAACATTTTATACCTCCAAGGAAAAACTGTATTCCGAGACCAGGAGCAAAGACCAAGTTTCTAACACTGATCCAGACTCAAACTGAGGACTTCTCATAACGCGAGCATGATAACCATTATATTACGCCGCCCTCTCCCGGCGACATGCTTTCATATACTCAATGACATCAAGACCTTTAAAAACTTCATAGATTAAGATGATAGATCACATTTAGGCAACATAAGTGTACAAACTGGTCTGCACACAATGCTGGGTATTCGTCCTGTTTAAGCCAATGAGCTTTTCGTCTTCACCATTCCAATTGCCTGCCCACAGTTTAGCTGGATGTTTGCTTCACCACAAAGGTCTTAAAGTGCCATGGGATGAGATGGGAGAAAACGACATTTATTCCAGCGATATCTGCCGGGCTGGAATTTAGCGGGGTGCATCAGGTCCTAGCCTTCGACAGCTATTCCACGCCGTTCCCACCTCGGACTCGTCCTCAGTCTGCTGCTGCTGCAGCGTCTTCCACGCCTTCACCGGATCCGAGTCGTAGCCGCGCTTGGCCAGCTCGGCGATCATGTCCTTCTTCTTTTTGTTCTCGATCGTCAGCTTACCGTCGCACTTCTCCAGAATGAACCTGCCGAGGAAGCGGTCCGACCGTCAGCGATGCCCCATTCCCAGCGACTGAGGGGACTCTGGGCGCCACGTTTGGTCGCACACCGTCCCCGACATCCACCGACTGAGACCACATCGTTCTCGAGATCCACCACCTGACACTACACCGTCCCCGACATCCACTACCGGAGACCACACCGTCCCCGTGGTCCACCAACTGAGACCACACCATCCCCGAGATCCACCACCTGAAACTACACCGTCCCCGACATCCACCGACTGAGACCACATCATTTCCGAGATCCACCACCTGACACAGCATCGTCCCCGAGACCCACCAGCTGACGCTACACCGTCCCCGACATCCACCGACTGAGACCACACTGCCTCCGAGATCCACCACCTGACACAACATCGTCCCCGAGATCTACCATCTGAGCCTGCACCATTCCCGAAACCTGCATTTTGTAAACGCAGATGCATCTTCCAGTCATCCTGATTTCACACTACACTTGGTCACCGTGGAAATGCAGCACTGGTTATGCCGTGGGACGTTTACACAGTCTTTTATTGGAAACAATGACTCTATTACGGCTTCACGTATGGCATACAATGCTTGGTGAACTGCGGTTGGATCAGGCAAGGCTACACCACGTCATGTACGCATGGTCGAAATGCTGGGTTTTCTGTAAGAAACACTGAGTGCAAATGGGTGACACGTGTTTACAGCCACTGCTCAAGGGTAAAACGTAGAAAAAATCGAAGCGATTTTTGGCCTGGCCTCGGGTCATATTCGCGTCTTGTGCATTTTACACCATCTGCCAACGTCTGCTTGTGAGTCTGAGGCTCTAAACGTTTCACGACATGCGCTTCATACAACATGGAGACACGGACGAGAACCTGAAGTACATAACAAACACATGGTAGGTATAAAAAAATAAAATCCACAAGGAAGAGAAAAATGTGCTTCACATTTTGCGGGCCGATCTAACTTCATTTTCTCTAATTGTCAAAAGCCTTAGGGGTTATCGACAACCCGGGAGCGTGGTTGACGATTTCTTTGCTGGAAGGGATGGTGCCATTACCATCAGATAACGTAAAGCCATCATGTTGAGCCTCCCCTCAGAAATATGACATACATTTCCTTTGCTCACCATATGTTGGCTTTGTCGGGTCCAAGCGGCATGACTCCTTATCAGCAATATTCAAATCAGCATAATTAAACCAACAACATTCAGTTATAGCTATATACGAGTTTATTTCAGGAATCAGACCTGTGTTCAAATGTCGAAAAGAGGTACACATATATCTCTTGTGCAATTCTACCACATTACTTCCATTTTCGCGCATCTAGTTTGCAAGGCCACCCGAAAATCGCCGGCGGCGCCCTTGGGTCTGGACCTGTGGTACTTAACCTAACGTACCGGTACTCCCAACGGCTACCAGTGACGGGTTTTGGGAGTACCAGGACTTCTCTGTTTAGGAAGCACACGATTCATGAAACGCCGACATGGTAACGCAACGTATGGCCCTGGCCACCTTCAGAAATCCGGCGATTTCCGCCGCGAGGCCTCGCATTCTGCCCGTGCTACTGATCGGACGTGTACATACCGCTTGCTATAACTAGTTACGTATTCCTTTCCCAGCAGTTGGCATCCATTGGCATGTTACTAGTATATAAGTGTGTTCGTGGATCATTACGTTGTTGATCAGTTCAGTTTCCTTGTGTAGCATTTAGAGAAGTGTATCTAGGATTTTCGGAAGGGGTACGCCATACGTGTATTCATGACCAATTTCATTCCTAAAAGTCAGAAGTAACTTTTGACTCACCCAAGGCAAGAGTCATGACCCAATAATACGGCTCCAAATACGGCAGCACAGGCCAATGTGTGATGGTTCACACGAAGTGTAGTCCGCGTAATGTTCGTAAATGGTGCTGACATGCTGAGGGGCGGGCGGCAGAGCTGCCACTTTTGACCCCGTAGACCCGCAGTCGGTGTGCTTTTGGAGCCAGTTGGGTTTTTTTGCAGGCTTTGCCAGCTGGAATGCGGGTTCCGCGAGTTCTGACAGGTCCAGATGTTAAATTTTTCCCAAAATGCAGGATTTCAGATAGTTTTTCTAGATGTCCGCAGAAAACTACAACACCTGTGAGCCATACGTCACACAAAACGAAAATAACTCGAATGAAGCATATAATATGCCGTGCTGAACTGAGCATTGCCGCTGCAGTTAGGTAAGGGAAAATTGGCCTTAAGCTGATAATATCCGAAACAAAAACGAGTTAATTCATTCTATATTTCGGCCACGGGTCTTCCTCCACTTTTTTCCAAACAGACCACACAACGGCAATAACGATTACAAAAACTAATCATGTCCGTGTAGGAAACGTGTATCTATCACGATGACACACCATAATATAACGATGAATTATCGACTTATCATCCTGAGGAAGGCCCGCCGCACAAAGGTAAAACAAATTAATTTATATTGAATTTTTGGGTATTACGGGCTGAAGTATATTTGTACCTTACCTAACTGAAATGGCCCATAGTAACACAATGTTTGGCAATACAGCATTCATGAGACTTACGTCACACTGGTGTTTTACGTTTGCACAGTAGAGGCATAAACCTAAGTACGAGACTAAGACTAAGTACAAGACCAGAATACATAACAATACGCAATGTTTTGATTAAATGCAAAAGTTACTTATTACTGCCTGGCAAATCTTATTAACGCTCGCACGAGTGGCCGGTCAGATATGACGCGCTCGGGTGGAGGTGGGGGTGGGGTCAACCCGACCTCCCCAAATATCTAAGAAATTAACGGGCTAGAGCCACCGAAGTTGCAGGGTGCATTCTGCCCTCAACACTCTCTTGTTTACAAGTTTAATGTTCCCAGAGTGAGGCCTTGCAGACCAAATGAGATCACAGAGTACCAGACTTGGCGCGGGCCGCCAGACTTGCGCTTGTAAAGCGAAAACATTTGGTCACTGCACCAAAATGTATGAGCCATTTTTGCAGGGCACGCAAAACTGCAACAGGTGGTGTATAATTTGGGGACGGTTAAGTTAATACTCATGTTTAAATTAGTCCTTCTGCTCAACTTAAGCCATACGGCCATAATGCCAAGAAGTTTCATTCATGTTTCGTGGACTCTCAGTGTGAATTCTGGTGCTGATTCGAATTTGGCACCCAAAATTACCTCATTTGTAAAATGTCTGACACCAAGGCCAACCAGGGTCATCTGAGGTAAACCTACGTTAAGGACCTAAAGTGACCTCGAAAAAGTGAACATCGCGAAAATGCACACCAGAGAACCAACAACCGTCATCAGGCACAATTTTACTGATGCATCTGGTATTTGGCACTGGTAAAACGCGAGCACTGCACGGAATGTTCGATCAAAGGCAAAACCTATCTGAACCGTTTCTAGTTGACATCTATTTATCCTAACGTGGATCACACCCATGTAATAATGGGTGCTGAAGTCGAAATAAGCGCCAAAAACATCCCAGAAATTAGATTTGTGCCGAATAAAGATGTACCGAAATGAATAAAGACAATATCAAGACAAAGATTTCAAATAACCTAGAAGAGATCAAAACCATCGGAATGTGTGTTCGGTTATCACTGACATTCTTCTGTGACATTTCATCCTTGAATTAGGTATTGAACAAGAAACTGACGACGTTTCATTATCTGGCCCCTACAGAGGACGGGTAAACGTTAGCACATATTTAGTCACCTGCCTTGACCCGATGTCCACCTGAAACATATCAAGTGTGGTTTTTTCAAGGAAAAACCACACTTGTTCGTCCGCGCTCGAATGGGAAGGGAGGCTGACAGCCCCTCGAGGTTTTCCCAACGCTGCGAGAGAACGAATAAACGCAGCACCACGACATTTCGAGTACCTTTCCCTTTGTTCTTTCCACATTCTGAGTCAAAGTTTTGACTTTTGGTCTGATCGGATATTCTGACCTAGGTCAGGTCACGTGAAGCTATGTCCAAAAAAGTTAAGCTCCCTGCAGCTTAAAAAAACGATATCAAAACGAAACTTTACGGGATTTGAGACCCTAACAGGCGGGACAAATCCGCTCTATCAGATTTTTCCGGAAGTCTGCGGGTTATTGGCCAAAGGTCAAACCCAATTTCCACGCATCCCGTCGATTTATTTGGAAACTGACAAAAGTTTCCGAAACATTTCGAGGCTGAGATGATGCATATATCTAATGATCGCCATTCGGCAAAGTACCACTGGCCTCCGTTCATTCACCTGAGGTCAGATCACGAATAACTGTTATGAGCCAAGATGTGGTGCTGTCAAAATCGGCGATGAATGGTTCAGAACAGACAGAACATGGCAGAACTCGCTCTCACGGCTGCTAGATACTAACAAGTTCAGAGAATTTCAAGAAGCTGCATGTTTTGGACATGAACATGTTTTCGCAAATAAAGCTCCGCCAATTGTGCAGACTGGCAACTAATGAATTGTTCCAAAAATCGAACATGGACAACCTTAACACGAACCAACAGCATCACGAAACACCGCTTGGGAAGGCAATTTCACCATTACAGAGAAACGCTAAAATTAGTGCCCGTTAATTTCATCCCGCGTTCGCCATCGGTGCACGCGGTGCAATGCTGTGAGAAAACCCCTCTCTTTAAACCAACGTTTCCACGTAAATATTTCAGAAATATGAGAAATTAGGCGTACACCAGCATACGCGGGCCGTCAAGCCCCGCGTTCGCCTGGATTCATCAACTGTTACTAGCAGACCTGGGGGGCGATGATGACTTGAAGGAGGAGCTGATCGACCTAGTCAAGGCGTGAAGACAATGTTACAGGACCTTTCGGTGTCTCACTTCTGGCTACCGGAGTTGCAACAAGTAACAGGAGAGCTTCACGAAACTGAGCAAAGTCGCGCTCCAGGTCTCGCTGCCATTTCCCGCCACATGTCTTTGTGTATCTGCTTCATCAGCCCTCGCGTAGATCAAGGCGAAGCCGAAATGTCGCTTTGATCATGGGCCGCATTAAGCCTGGCCCCGAAAACAAAGCCACGCATTGAGGTTTCGGTCCAACCAAAGCAAAAGCATAAATCCCACTAACAGACGGAAATGAGCATGCGTAAAACTGCCAGATATGAACGCTGCACTTGTGCAGCAAACCACAATTAGCGCACCTTGGCGAAATTAGCGACAATGTCCTCGCTCCACTCAAAGTGAACTCTTGGTGCTGCAGATATGGTACGATGTGCTGCGGAAAACAACAAAAGTAAGAAGCAGAATATGAAGGTGCGTTTCTTTATTCAATTTTGGATACTATGGTGCTTGTGCATGGGCGGTGGAGGGGGGGTCCACGTGGGCTGGCCTATGTCCAGAGGGTATCAGGTTCGAAAAAGGTTACAAATCATTGGTGTAGATGATCCAGCCGGAACTTTCGCCGGCGGCGTTCGGACGCAGTAACAGAGACCGGATACCACTCTTCACCTGAGGGCCTCTCTCCGAGCTTTCAGCAACTTTTACCCGTGGAGCCGCATGAAAGAGCAGGCTGCACACGCTGCCAGCCACACCGCGAACTTCGCAGAGTTAAACATGATGCATCGCGCAAATGCCTTCCGGTGGTTTGCGGAGGTTATTAGAACTCTGAAGCAGCCTTCAGTGTGTCAGCGAATACCAGCGACCATGCGGGACAACCTTCAAGCTGGACCTACGGTATAATGGAACAAGGGAAGCGATACGGGGTCCATGGTAACGATACCCTGGCAGACAACCAGTCTGACAAGGCGGGGATGGGGCTGCAAAGGAAGCCCAGCCTGACTGTGTGTCGCCATACCATTCCTGCCGACTTCAGGCCCCAATATGATCCTGATTCGGAACAGAGGGGTAAACTGCAGCCTCTGCCACGAGGCTTCCACAGCATTCGTCTGAACATGTCCTGTCACGGACACCCAGCCAGAGTACCGTCCCAGCGCCGACCCCGGACAACACCGGAAACTGCACAGAGCAGCTGCCGACATCAGAATACAGACGGCCCGTTAGAATTTGCCAGCCTGACGAACAGATCGAGCGAGCCCAGTCAGAAGACATACCACCGCCAACCAGGCCGGAATAACAGGCTTCCACGCCACAGAACAGGTGCACTACCGTCCGAGACACAAGCCTAGACCTTCACCTGGAGTCGCTGCAAAACCGGACCAGTCAAATCAGGACAAAAACACAACTCATATCCTTTACATGGAGCCGCAGACGTAATTCATATGCTTCACATGGAGTCTCATATACAACTCAGTCCCGCCATATGAACTTGCGGGAAATTAGGTCCACTTGCACTATTCGGCGCGTAACCGAATGACCGAATGGCGAAATTACCCGAACTTGCGTCCACTGGTGCTTTGACTCGCCGAAAGAATTTCCCATGACTTTCATAATGTACAGCAAAACAAACATTCTTTTTTGGTTTTGTTAATAACAATTACAATGAAAATTAATTTTGCCACATTCATATGCACAACGATGACACAACAATCCCTGAAAACATGGAATCCTTCAATATCACAATTTGACTTTTTTCGACTTCCATAAACACCTTTTGCCGAACGGCCAAAATATTTTTTTTTTTTTTCGTTTCGGCCCCCAAAAATTTAACCCCCCCCCCTGGCTTTTTCCGGCCTTCGCCTCCCCTTTAAAAATTTTCCCCCTTCCTTTTTTTTTTTCCCTTTTTTTCTTTTTTTCCCAATCCACCAAAAAAAAAAGAAGGCCCCCCTAATTTTAATAATATAAAAAAAAAAAAAAAAAAACAAAAAAAAAAACAAAAAACATTCGCATGCAGTTGCGGGCAAAACCCCGACCTTTCATAAGGAATTGCCGGCACGACTAGGATACGTCACGGAAAGTTTCCAGCCGGGCGCGAGAGGTAGCCGTCACCTGCCGTAGACACACCACTCAGTGTCGTAAATGTCACACAGCCGACACCTGCCGACGACGCCCACTGCCAAACTGTCCAACAGCCGTCACCTTACGACGACATACCACCTAGTGCCGTAACTGCCAAAGTTGCCGGCGGCACCGCCAGCTAAGCCGCTTCCAGGTCGGAGCCATTTCCGAGCGTCCAGTTTACGAGCCGACGGCGAAAATCCGCTCCCAGCGCTAGTCTACGAAATGACCGTCCGACGCTCGGGGGACAAGCTGGCACCGTCTCCACACCCAACACTGACCTCCCTACTGAACAATCGACCGCAACACGCTAATCGCCACCGTCCATCGTCCGTCCGTCCACAAACCGTCCACAAACTGCACTGACCAGTGCCCACATGGAAGGTACTGACCTAACGTCAACCACGCGCACACAAACCTTCACGAATAACAGCAACTCCTTAACCCGGCACTGTCTGGGAGTGTCAAAAAGGTATCAATCAATACCACATATTTTGACGCCTAAAACCATTTTCATGCTAGGTCAGGTCATAGACATATAACGTCATATGTGAACCTTTGCAGGCATGTTTCCGCCTCTTCGGGCGATGGCGCGAACATCCTTTGTTTTTTGATAATATTCGCGACTAGTTTGTACGGACTGTTTACATTTACATAGAACATGGTCCCCGAAGGGACATACAGCCGTGACACGTCAACGCTAGAGGTCATGGTAGGTCACATGCATTATGACAATTGGGCTGATTTGCATTGTGCGTAATGCAAGTGGTTGCCGCTGACCTCCATCGTCCAAGTCAGACAAGTAAATATCATGCGCCTCATAGCAAGCCTCACTAAATGCAACGTGAGGTCATGTCAGGTCACCTCCTAGGCCGATGTCAAAACGAATGAAATACACGCTGACCGTGGACGACCGTTCAGTAGCAGCGGTGAACAACTATTATTCTTGGTCAGAAAAAAATGACTTTCTGGCCTGACGAGGCTTGACCTTGACCCGACAAGCAGCAGACAGAGCAGATTTAGTTATCACGAGATGTTATTTCAGTTCTGTAATTACGCAGTAAAGAGTCCCAGCAGCTAATTATTGCTCTATGTCAGGAAGAGTAATGCAACCTTATCTGACCGGACCTTTAGTGATCTTGACCGGAAGAGAAGCAGGTAATCCGAAAATGATCATCAGAAGGTTTCATTTGTTTTTTATCACGTGAATCAAAACGGCTGCGAGTTACTACCGATCTTTGGCATATAAAGTAAAACCAATATTTCACCTGACCTAGGCTGACCATGACACGGCATTTTTGTTACATTTTGGCATGTTTCTAATACAGGAGATCGTGGCCTTACGTCTGATGTCCAAATGAAGGATCTAATACCAGTTTTGCCGATGATATGATGTACGAACCGATGTCAGTTTTTCCGACGTCGTTTTATGCGTTTTGCGTGACCCATGACGTCATCAATCACGTGACCAGGACTTACATGGTATTTCCTGAGTCTTAAAATTCAGGTCTACTGATTGGTGGTTGACCGATTCCGATCGAGCAGTTACATCCAGAAATAGCAGAGGGGTGCCCTTTTTGATACTTCTATGCGGTCGCGGGTATAAAAACACGGCAGGCGGCGTCGGGTTAATAAAAAGGTAAGGACAAGACACGCGAATAAATTTAAGCCCGATTCCCCTACTTGTCCCACGTACATTGGTTAGCGCACTTGCTACACATTTAACCCTATTCCCGGAGGACTAGCGTTATGGCCGATTCCCAGCAGAGCGGGGGATTCGCCCCCCCCCCCGACATCTCGAGAACTACTCGTCCGATTTCATCGCAAAAAAACGGCAATCGATTTCCCATGACGGAAAATGCATTTCTATAAAAAGACGTTTTCAAAATTTTGAAACGGGTGGATATAGGAGGCAAAAGTCAAAATGGGGGATATTTTGGACTTCTTATAACTCCGTTGTTTATGGACCGACTTTGATGAAATTGGCATGAATCGAGAGACTATGAATGGGAGTTTTACCATTGGTAAAAACATTTGAAATTTTGAGAAAATTCATAGGCGTTCATAGGGTTTCAAAAATAGAAGGATTAGTTCCTCACCAACTGAATGAACAAAAAACGTAAAAGCGCTTTTTTGGCTTCTTCTTGTCATTTCATGCTGAAGAAGTACAAATCATATTACAGTGTTTGTATAATGTTAGCATAGGCGGTACCAGGGACATGAAAAGGGGGGACTGTCATGGTCACATGTTCTTCCGGTCAACTCATGACCTTTGACCCTAAATGACCTCCGATGACCTTAGAATCATTTGAAATGATTCCCATCATTTGAATTCACTCTATTTCTGAAATTTCATTTTACGGCGGATACGCGCACGACATTTTAGGTCACAGCTCCGTGACCCGACCTATATCGAGCTGAGACTTGATAAACAAGTAGAGAGCACGCTTCTACGTCATACATATTCCGGGTTTGGCATTTGAAAAAAGCACCAAAATATTTGCTACAAAACCGAATTTTGACTTTTGATCTTGACCTGGCCTTGTAAAGTGACTTCAGATGAACAAAATTATATCTGTATGTTGCTCACTATTTGCCTATACATCCATATAGTTTTAAGTTCTATCTTAAAAACGCTACTTTTGACAGTCATTTTCCTTTTACCCTCAACAGGGCCAAAAATGGTCTGAGGTGCCTCCCAAAGCGTTGCCTTGTTCCGCCCCTGAGCAAAACAGAACTACAAAATCTTGTCACAGTACGTAGAAAGAATAGCTAGGAAAAGTCACCAAGTTTCGTGAAGCTGCGTCAAAAATCCCGGAACTGGCAAACAAAAAACCCCAAGGGGGCGGATTCAGTCGCCCTGCCGGGAATAGGGTTAAACTTTTTCACGTGGCGGATTTCACTTGGAATCCTGGCGGGGGGCCGACTCGCCCCTCCCCCTCCGATCTATCGATCTACTGAACCGATTCTGACAACATAGGTAAACGAGCGTTTGTGATCTGACCTAACTTTCCATCAGACAGTAAGGATTTCGGCACGGTCTCAGTTGCTTTCCTCCCGCTAGAAATGCTAAAAATGCCTCTCGCCTTTTCGTGGTCCGAGAGACGGAGGTAGGCGCCGGTAAGACGGCGTGCTGGCGGCGAGCAGGTCCGCTGACGGTCGGCCTGAAATCACCGATGACGGCTGCCCGGCCTCGCTCCCAGCCGCTGACGGCTGCCTGACTGCGCTCAGCCGGCTGGAGCTCACCTGGCCTGGTTTGAGAGTCGCGACGATTCGGCTCCCAGAAGACCCTCCAGGTGAGCCTTGCGCTTGCCGTAGTACTCCAGCCGGAGCGTGTAGAACTCCCGCAGGATAGCGTCCACCGTCTCGTACCTGGCCAAGCAGGCGATGACGTCACCGGTCAGCCCTTCCGTCGTGTGTGACGCCGTGGCATAGAACCGCGGCATAAGCGGTGAATCGACCGGTTCGATCGGTGCTGTGCAGCGCCTCTGACGCGGAGAAACACCCACAGCGATCATGGGATCAGAGAGACAACATATCCTTTTTGTTTATGTTTATTGGTGTTTTCGGACGCGCCGACCATTGAGGTCATTTTGCGTCCAGTGCTACGACAACATTTCTTTCTGAGTATGCGTGCGTATAACGGCCTGATGTTATAAAACGTCCAAATATTTTTTTCACGGCTTGATACGCCTTCATCAGCAGGATAAGTGATCAGAAATCATGATACATCCTACATTAAAGGAGTTGATGTTAATAAAAGACCAAATATTTCGGCAAAGCCTGACTTGCCCTAGGACCAGCTGTCACTAGGGAACCACGGCCTGTGAACGGCGCTTAAGCAACCAACAGCTTACAGTAAATGACAAGCCCTAGACCAGTCACGAGCCTTGTCGTTGCCCACGAGCAGCGCACAGCTACGTCAGCGCAGCATCTACGGCCGGCTGAAACCCACGGCCTGGCAGACACCAGGCTAAAGCTCCTGCGCAGCACTGCCAGGCCCGGCTCTGCTGAGCAGTTCGGTCACGACGTCGCCGAGGCACGAGTCTCGATGCCGTGGTGCCGGCGGCGCCGGCGGCACTCGGCCTGGCGCCGCCGGAGTCAGTTATTTCCGGCTGCAGAGTAGTTGGGCTTAAGATGCAGTTCATGGGCTTGATGTTCAACATGGGAGGTGTAACTAATTCAGCATTTATGGGAATGTTCCATCTGGATCACGTGTGTTGAACTGAAGCAGCCAAGTTGTAGCTTGCTCTACCAAAAACTGATTTCCGGCATACATGATGTCTAAAAACTAAATTTAGCCCTAGCGATGAGGCCAACTCTACCCCACGGTATTTCTCTGTGCATTTCTGGGACTGCACAGAGTAGCTCCAAGATGCTTTAGGTACCTAAATTTTACTCAATTTCGCTGATTTGATGCCTATTCCAGTACTGGGTCATAGCAGGTCATGTACATATGACTTCATCTTCAAAGACAAGTTCTCTGATGTCGCAATTTTTCGTACAAACTAACGCATTGCTTGTCCAACAAGTGGTCAAAACTTGTAGTTAACCTATACAAATTTTACACGAAATCTAACCTGACCAGAAACGTTCTTGAAAAACCTGTGACCTTATGCAACATTTCGCAGGTCAAGTAGCCCACTGGCCTGTTTCACCTTTTTGACATTATGAACAATTCAAACATTATAGAGGCAACACAAATAGTATGCACAACTTTTTTGGTTTTGAAAGTCACGAGAGGTCACATACATCCCTTTACAAAAAAATATCAAGTTTCCTTCACTATTCGCTACCGAACTGCCAACCATTCACAAATCGATGAGCAGCCCAACATATGATGTCCATCTGACCTGACTTACGGTCATTTGACATAGCTGTATGCTAGACATACGGTATGCTAGAGGCACAATAAAAGCATTGCACAACATTCACACATCAACGATGAGCAAATGTAGCCGATTCACCGGAGAAGACAAAATAATCATTTTGGCTGTGTCGACCCAGCTTCACCCGGAATACAGGATGAACACAACAGATATATCGAAATCCATTAGCCTGTATCATAGACGCACGAGCCATCACATGGCGTTCGCCCGAGCATTCTAGCTCTCTTCGCTTCCTGACCCAACGACTGGGGGGAAGGGGCGAAGTGGCTCACTCTCTTAGGTTGCTTAAGTAAAAATGTTCTACAGCACGAGGGTTAGGTAGTTTTAAAACGATATCCCGTGATTTCCTTGGGTTTTATTTATTCGTGTCCTACCGTCAGCTGGGGCGTGACGACACGAGTGGACGCAGGCTAATCAAGGTTAGCACAATACTCGTTTTACGTCACAGTCAATGAGTGACGTCAGTAGACAGCTTCTGACTCATCAAATTTTATGCTTCTTGGTATTCTAAAAAAATGAGTGCTGACCACAGGATTTTTCAACACACATTTTTCTGATCAAAATAATCTACTGCAAAATACCCATGTAGAACATCACCGGCAGTTCTCATGGTTTTAATCTGTACTTGGAAGCAGTTGATTTGGTCTACCCTTCAAACATGCCTGTAAGATAATTCCAATTAAAAAAATGTCCAGAACGCGAAGCAGGGATAGGGCACATATACAGCACGACTCACTTCCTGAGGACGCCCATGTGGTCGAACAGCACCATCGAGGTAGTAGTGAAGGATGTCTGCAACTTGAACACGCTGTGTAGGCCCTTCTCCTCGGCTTCGATCAGCTTGTCCTCGGGCATCGAGACGATGAACTTGACCGTCGTGTCGGTCGTGTACTCCTTGAAGTCCCTGTGTGGAGACAGAACAGTAAGTGGTGCGTCTGCAGCAGCCGTCCCGTCACGCAGAGTGCAGCACATCATGCGGCCCGAGCGCACGCCGCATAACGAATACACAGCCACGACATCAGCCACCGCTGCAAACAGCCCTCCTCACTGGACAACCCGGAGGACGCCATAAAAATACAACTGGAGGAGCAATTGTCTTGAGATGTTGGGCCACAAAACCTCTTATTGGACAGGCGTGAGAACAGCGTGCATACAAGAAAGACAAAATGCTTTGAGGCGGATTTAATAATAGCACCCAGTTGCTGTCGCGGACCAGGTTTTTTTCTTTTGAGACGACAGCTCCGAGCAATAATGCTTACACTCAAGGGAACCAAGAAATGGCATCCTAGTCTGAAGAGAATGAGACGTAGTGACAGACAGTGACTGCCCTAGGGAGAGGGAGAGAGAGGGGGAGGGAGAGAGAGAGAGAGAGAGAGAGAGAGAGAGAGAGAGAGAGAGAGAGAGAGAGAGAGAGAGAGAGAGAGAGAGAGAGAGAGAGAGAGAGAGAGAGAGAGAGAGAGAGAGAGAGAGAGAGAGAGAGAGAGAGAGAGAGAGAGAGAGAGAGAGAGACAGAGACAGAGACAGAGACAGAGACAGAGACAGAGACAGAGACAGAGACAGAGACAGAGACAGAGACAGAGACAGAGACAGAGACAGAGACAGAGACAGAGACAGAGACAGAGACAGAGACAGAGGGAGACAGAGGGAGACAGAGACAGAGACAGAGGGAGACAGAGGGAGACAGAGGGAGACAGAGGGAGACAGAGGGTAAGAGCTGCTGGCCAGACCACGCTCGTCGCCTCGCCGCCCTGTACGGACTGGACGTTGTGCAGCATTGCCCGTATCGCAGGCGGCCGCAGACGATCTCAGCCGGCGCCGGGACGCACGACGAACTGGCGCCCGACACACGCTCGGCAGTGTCCGTTTCGAGGCCACGAGGTAATGAAACGCAGCTGATCGCCTGAACAGGACTTCACGGGCCAACTACTCAAAATCGTGCCGTCGGCTAACGGCCAACTGTCAGCGTCAAACACACACCACTAGCTCGCTGAATATCGCCACTGGCAGTCATTAGCTTGATTAGCAAGATTCACAGCTTGCCACCCAACGCACGCAAGCTGCGGTGAGCCCAACTAGGTCCTTTGGCTCTTCATCCGGTCGTAACGCTCCATTCCTTCTGCACTCATTTCGTCAGATTATCGCTCTGCACGACAAAGCTCAAATGGGCCATGTATTTGCTTTCCTATGTAGGAAGCGAATGCTTTTACAAAGGATTACTTGCTTACCGACATAATTCAATCTAGCGATTTGGCAACATCCCTTCCAAAGGTAAACCAAGGCCACCCCTGCCGCAGACGGCGAACCGCAGCATTGATCACAGCCCTCTGATGGTGTGTTTACAAAGGCAGCACGACTCGGCCATCTGGCCAGACAGCCGGCCGCCCATTTCGGCCGTGTTTGTGCAGGACACCGGGGTCTGCGTCACTTCCGCAGAAAATTCCGGCACTAATGGCACACCGCAGCGACGTCTTCAACACGCAGCTAGTCTAACCGACAGACCATCCATTACCGGCGGGGGGTCTGCCGTCCAAACAGCCGGCGGCCAGTCTGCAGCAGGTCCCGGGCAAAGCGCACGGCAGACAGTCTCAGCGGACCCAGTCTCAGAGCGGCGGGACGGACCGCGTCAGTCCAGGTCCCTTCCCCTCACAGCCGGAGCAGACCCAGTCTCAGGGCGGCGGGACGGACCGCGTCAGTCCAGGTCCCTTCCCCTCACAGCCGGAGCAGACCCAGTCTCAGGGCGGCGGGACGGACCGCGTCAGTCCAGGTCCCTTCCCCTCCTGGCGAACTCACAGTCTGAGCGCCTCAGAGCGCCGGAACGGACCACGTCAGGGAGTCTGTGCTTCTGGACGTGCTCCCCCGCCCCCTCCAGGCCGCAGACGAGTGAGCGGACAGAGCCTGAGGGCGGGGCGGCGGCAGCATTGCTGAGAGTTATTGGGTCGGAGCGTCGCTCGGCTGACGGCGCCGGCCCAGCCCGGGGACGGGCCCGGCAGCGACAGCCCAGACTGGCACAAATGCCGTCCTGCCGGCCCGACCGCGTCACCGGGTACACGCCGTCACCGCGGGCCGCACTCACACTGCGCCGCCGAACAGCACCACCATGAGCACGATCGGACGACCCGGACTCATCACGCGGGGGACGGCAGGACAAGCAGGTCTCCTCGGACAGCACAAGAGCTTCTCCGCCCGCCGCAGCCAGTGGTGGAACGGTCACTTCAACAGGACTCGCATACTCGACCTCCACTAGTCACGCTACTGGCGCAGAGTTAGAGAGCGGGACGCGTCCAATTTTCCATCCCTCCGCCCTTCCCCGGCCGCTCCAGCATGTAGAAAATGACGATATACCCCGCAAGTGCCGGCTAACACCTACTTGTCCAGTAATCCCCTCATGTCACCCACATAGCACGCCTTCCGCCCATATTGATCGACAGAAACCGCTCAACTCAGAATCCCTAACCGTATCGTTCAAATGTGTACCGCAGCCACCTTTTCTTCTCTGTCGCTAAGACATCATAAACTCCAACTGGTCAATTCTGCCAAATGTTGCTTGTATCTTGCTTGCGCCACCTCCCCACATGGTGACAGATTCGTCTGACGTTGGCCTGTTTGGCCAGTTTTCATGCCGGGCCCGATTCACCTCCCCCGCCGATAGTCTTACAGTGCCAAGACCAAACTATGGTGCGACTTTTCCTAACTTTTCTTTTCATACATGAGACCAAAATATGAATATTGTACATGATCCAGAACCAGCTCCATGAGCGGTTGCTCGAAAGCATGTTAGAACTGTTTACGCTTTTGTTATGATCATGCTTGCAAGTTCGACTGGTTGTGCTAAATAGCCAGTTTTCACTGTTACTGTATCATACTTCTAGACAATGCTCAGAAAAACAAATGCTGAAAGCGCAACAAGCGACATTTTTCGGAACAACCGACTAAATGTCTGAACAATCTACCATGGTCAAGCACTGCCCAGTTTATGATCCTTTTACACCATCGCTCACGAATTTAGTTACCGATGCTGTGCGCCAATATCTGACACCAATATGACTACAGTGCAGTGTATTTATGATAAATGAGTATCTATTTGGGACTCGGGGCGCATAAGAACCACCGACTGCGGGCGCGTAAGGTATCAAGGGGGAGAGCGGCAACGCAACGCCTAACTGAACTAGTTTTTCGTCCTGGCAACGCTATGTGGTTCAATATGCATCGGGTTTTCAATGTCACTATGAAAACACATTCATCTGTAAAAAAAGAACAAAGTTCATGAGCAGAGTCAAGTGCAGGAAACTGGGTGGTTATAACTTCACTATATGTATGTGTAATGGTAGTTTATATCATGTTTCTCTGTCCCACAATGGTACTCATGCAACAAAGGTAGTAAGGCCAAAAATGCAACGACATGACCAGATCCAGGGAAAATCAATGAGAGAGCCAGCAATAAGAACCAAGCTTCGAATCTCCAGAAAAGCATATTGACCGTATCACCTAACAAGCAATTGAAACTAAGACATACTTCCGTGCCCTACCACTTTCAGCTACGACGTTCGTGAATGTGGTAACACTTCTTTGGATGTTACACTCAACCCTCATTTGCTTTCGGTGCCGACACCTTTCCAATGAACTAGTTAAAACAATGTCAATATTCATTTAAAAACATTCCTGCCGCTCTTGACAATGCCACGGAGATTTACCGACATTTTTTGCATTCATACCTGTACCTTAAGCCCGCCCAAAAATACTTTTTCTCAAAAATTTTGCGCACAGGAGACTTCCCGTTCAATGACCCTTTAGAAAATCTGTGGTGCAAGATTCAGTCTAAAAATGGCAAAATCCATGGAGCATAAGCAATTTAAAGAGAGGCATGTTAGTCCGTTTCTTGCACTAAAATTTCCATTTATACACCGTAGCGGATTAGAAAGACAAAACCGCACTTTTTCAACTAGATTTTCTCAACAGAAAATGAGTCAATATAAAAATTCATGGTACGCGCCACCAAAAATACGTTACCGATCACCCTGTTGACAACATCCATGGTCATTACGTGCCACGGAACCTGAGTACGAATCAGGGTAAGGGAATGTTTTTATCATTTTCATTTTGTGGCACATATCCACCCAAACATGATGTTACATGCTGCAAGTGAACGTTTTCAACAAACCCCTCCGCAAAAAAACGTCGGTATGCTGGAAGGTGGCTGGAACCAACGACTTTTTTAACATGCCAAGCCTGACCAGAGGCATAGGAGCGTCCAGAAAAGGGGGGAGGGGCAGAAACATTTTTTCCACATGGCCCATGTGAAATCTCCCAACAGTGGGGGGCATGGTCCCCGTCTCCCTTCTACGCCCATGAGCCTGATACCTACTGCCCGTGCAGGGCTTATTCATATTTACTCAGGCATTAGCCACTATTAACGACACTTGCAAGGATTTGGGAACCTTTAGCTACTTGCAATGAAGAATGATAGCAGCAGGGATTAACCCGCGCACGACCGCGCACGACCGTGGGCGGCGATCACGCCCGACTGGGGGGAGGCTGACCGCCCCCCCCCCCCTGTAACTCACGAACGGTTGGTCGCACGATAAAACAAGCACACCGCTGGAAAGCTCGTGACAAAGAGAGTTCGAAACTGGCTTCATTTTTAGTTTTGGATAGTACGTAAGCAATTTACGTCCCATATATGTTTTCTCATAGCCGACTACATGAGACCGAAAACAGCCTGAATCTCAAGGGCTGTGACTAATGACGCGTAGGTAAAGGCACCAACGCACAGGTAAAGGTTCGCAGATGCCGATACACGTCTAATTTGTCAGACCTGTTCAATATATACACCGAAACGTTGAGTTAAAGACACGGTAATTTTCACGCCGGTCCTCGGCGGGCGCTCCAGCCTTACGCAGTAGGAAATTAACGGGAATTAATTTTAGCGCTCTTTTATTTTCGGGACATCAGCCTATCCATGTACATTTTATTGATGCCAGTGGTTCTTGTGATGGTTTCCCATGCTTAAATTTTGGAAAAATTCATTAGTTACCAATCTACACAACTGGTGGAGCTTTATTCGCGATAGTCTGTTTATTTCCAAAACACGCAATTTTTTTAACTTTTTGAGTTTCTTGGTATTACTTGCGTCTGTGCAAGCCAGTTCAGCCATTTTCTAACCATTCTGAGTAATTCATCGCTGATTTTGACGGTGGTACAATTTGGCTCACAACAGTTATTCGTGACCTGACAGGTCAATGGCTGGAAGTCATTGATACGTTGCCCATTGATGGTAACTAGATGTCTGCATCACTCCACACTAGAAATGTTATGGAAATTCCGCCAATTTCCGAAAAAAAACGACGATATGTCTTAAAGATGAGCTTGACCTTAGGTCAATGACCCAGAAAATTCCAAAAAATCTGAGATGGCAGATTTGTTGCATCTATGAAGATCTCTAATTCCTGAAAGTATTATTGTGATATCTTGTTTTGCGAAAAAGTTACAGGGCGTCAAACGTTTCTGGACATAGGTCCGTTTTATCTGACCTAGATCAGACACCTGACTTGACCTGCGGTCAAAACCTTGACAACGGGTGTAAAAATGGCCAAGCAAAATGTAAACGAAGTTTCGTGGCTCTGCGTTTATTCGTTCTCTCGCAATCCTAGAAAACCCCCAGGGGCCGTCAACTGCCCCCCGTCGGGGGCGGGTTAAAAAGCATCGTATCAGTGACATGTTCTGGTAATATTTCTTTAGTTATTAAGCTGCATGATTGTAGGCATTCATGACCGTTGCATAATATACGTTACGTTTCATAGTCCTGCGTCTTACTTGTAGTTTGCTCCTGCTATGACAACCTATATTTTGCTTAATAAACGTGCAACGTAGCAAAGCAGAAAACGACCATCGAGAGAGCCATGTCAGACGCCATGGCTTAGGACTGTTTCTACGAAGCCCAAAATTTTGCGCTGGTTTCCTTTTCCTGCTTCCGGCTCGGTGAACATTTAATAATTCCTGCCCTTTTCGGTCTTGATGTTGTAATCTGTCCGGCGAATGTTCTACACTCGTGGTCATGACCGAAACATGGTCAGGACTGATCACCTCGACGGTGAGCGTTCCCAAGCCATCCAGCAAAAGGTTCAAGAAGCCTGCTAAACAAACAAGATCCGAATCGAGCATGTGGATGCCTGGTACGCCGGGTAACATTTCCGGGGCGCAGTTGCCAACCAAAGGCAAGATTTGAAAGATTTCTCTGCCTTCCGAGCATCTGGCCCCTACAAGGAAGAGTCTCGAGCGATATCTGCACTGGTGTTTTTTTTTCTTTTTTTTTGATGTGGCCGAATACTGGCGACGAGATGGTATACCAATGCGCTCGAAATGGACATCTGTGTCACGAATCACTCGCCTTTACCGAAGTTACAATAAACTGAAATCCCTTCAAAGTCGTTCTACAGAGACGAAGAACAAGCGTCAAAAATTCGACGAAAATCTAGGTAACAATTTTTATTTTTTTTTATTAATTTTTATTTTTAATAGGAAACAATTTTTGACATCGCGACACTTGATACCGAAGAAACAATAACGAAAGATCGCCTGTGCACTAGTGACGCCAAAAAGGAAGACAAGATTCTAAAAGATCAGAGGTCGTCTAGGAAGCAACATATGCATCGCACGGAGAGATTTACTGTGGAGAACAATGGAAAAGGAGAGAAGGGAAAGTAGAAGATACGCCGCTGCACTTTCAACAGAAACCTCCTCTTCGGATGAGGGCGCGTCGAATGTAATGATCCATCACAGCATGTCCCAAAGGAGTGTCAAAGTTACGACGAACCGGAAGATGAAGAATTTAAGCCGGGCAGTCGTGAAAGCTACCGCCAGTTAGCATCTTATGTCCAGATAAATGTTTCGAACGGTGTCCTCCGTCATCAAGGGGTAACGTCACTTCCAGATCGTTCTGGAATGTCGAACTCGGCTGTATCTACCTTTACGATAGCTTTGCTGAAGTCGGGAGGAACGGAGCTAAACAAGTTTCGGCCTAGTAAAGCAATCTCAAGACGATCACGCCCGAAAAATCGGGAGGCGATGGCACAGGAAGCACAGCGTAAATCTGTAGAGATACGGTCGTTGCATGGTGCCCTGTACTGGGATGGGCAGCTTGTAAAAACAAACTCAAGAGAACAGAAAGAGAGACTAGCAGTTTTATATTCTGATTTGGAAGAGTAAAATGAGGGAAAACTGTAGTGTCCCTGAAACTGAAGACTAGCTTGCCAAACCCAGGCGACAGTTTCGGCTAATCTGTTGGAAGGATGGCATCTAAGGTCATCTATAACAGCACTGGTATTCGACACCACTCCAGGCAACACAGGTCGAATTCGCGGAGCCGTAACTCGGCTGCAGGAAGAACTTAACAGGCGTCTATTCTGGTCCGCCTGCAGATACCATGCGCCGGCGAGCGACAGAATATAACAATGCGCAGTTTTCACCAGGAGCATAGCCGTCAACTTCTCATTTCGTGCCTGAAAATCCAAGTACTCTATGAGTTCAGATAAATGTTACGGCTCCGTTGAACGGTAATGCGGGTTTTCGCCCCAACGGCTTTTTCCACTTCGCGCTGGCTCGGACGTCCTGCCATCCCACCTTATACGACATTCCTGCTTGAGAATATTGCTGAACATTTGCCAATTTCATGATAACAGAAATGTTGATGTCGTGCACGAGATGAAAAGCTGCTCACAAATGTGCTTTCCTTTTTTGATTCCTGGACGTAATAACTGGTGATGCTTGGAGGTCGGTCTTCGGAAATACGGCCGGGCCTATAGCAAGAAAAAGCCGACGCTTCAAGGCAGTCTGGAGCAAGCTGGATCGGCCCTTGCCTTACAAACAGCTGAAAGCTGAAAGCTGAACTGAATTTGGTGCACAGAAAGCGAAGAGCGGCCAAGGAAATAAAAAAAAATCTGTCAAGAGAGGAGTGACTCTACTGACTCTCTGACTGACTTTGTCCTAGAAACGACTATCGTGAACTGACGATGGCGTAGCTGGGCTATGACGATGGATACAAAACGCGCGCGTCTGAAGCTCACCACCACGTAAGGTGGATGGCTTCGGTGCTATACGCCTTCAAGAGGCTTGCATGGAGCGAGAAAACGGGATACAGCTCAGAAAACATACGGCTCCTGGAGATTTTCAGCAAGTTGGCTGCAGTCGTGTGTGTGCCTTACTGGCTTAACCCTATTCCCGGAGGGCTAGACGGTATGGTCGATTCCCGGCAGGGGGGGCAGATTCGGCCCCCCCCCTGAGATCTCGAGAACTACTTGTCCGATTTCATCGCAACAAACGGCAATCGATTTGCCGTCACGTGAACTACATTTTTATAAAAAGAAATTTTCAAAATTTTGAAATTTGTGGATACCGGGGGCAAAAAGGTCAAAATGGGGGGTTACTTTTGGACTTCTTATAACTCCGTTGTTTATCGACCAATTCCGATAAAACTGGCATCAATCGAGAGATTATGGATAAGGTTTTTATCATGGGTCCGCAAATGCGAAATTTTGAGAAAATTCATGGACGTTCACAGGGTTTCAAAAATAGGACGATTAGTTCTCTAACAACTGAATGAACAAAAGAGGCAAACACCCTTTTTTGGCTTCTGCTAGTCATGTTATACTAAAGAAGTACAAATCGCATTACAATGTTTGTATAATTTTAGCATAGGCGGTGCCAGGGACATGAAAAAGGGGGAACTGTCACGATCACACGTTTCTCAGATCAACTTGTGACCTTTGGCCTAAAATGACCTCCAGTGACCTTGGGGTCACTTGGAATGATCTCGTGTGCATTTAATATTATCTGTCAACGTTTTCAATCACTTGAATTCACTCTGTTTCAAAAATTTCATTTTATGGCTATTGAGATATAGGGTACGCGCACTGACATTTTAGGTCATATCTCCGTGACCCGACCTGATATCAAGCTGAAACTTGGTACACAAGTAGAGGGAACCCTTCTACGTCATATATATTCCGGGTTTGGCATTTGAAGAAATGGCGCCGAAATTATAGCGAAAAAACAAATTTTGACTTTTGACCTTGACCTGACCTTGTAAAATGACCTCAGATAAACAAAATTATATCTGCACATTGCCCAACTATTTAGCTATACATCCATATAAAGTTTTAAGTTCTAGCTTTAAAACTCTGTTTTTGGCAGACATTTTCCTTTTACCCTCAACATGGCCAAAAATGGCATGAGGTGCCTCCTAAAAACGTTGCCTGGCTCCGCCCCTGAGGAAAATAGAATTTTGAAATTTTGTCACAGCACGTAGAAAGAATAGCTAGGAAAAGTCACCAAGGTTGGTGAAGCTGCGTTAAAAAGCCTGGAATTGGCAAGCAAAAAACCCGATGGGGGGGGCGGATTCCGCCCCCCCCCCTGCCGGGAATAGGGTTAAGGTCTTAAATGTGGCGGAAGCTTCTGGGAATGATGTCTGCCTCCATCACACACTCACAGAATACACTCAGAGAACGGGGTGTGATGAGGTTGCTGTGACGGCTCAGCGGGCATTGTCAAGGCATCTCTGGTACCTCAAAGAAGTCACAGTACTGTGCCTATGCAGTGATGAACTGTCACCAGAGGTGAAGACGGACGTGGCAAGAAAGGTCAGCCGCACGGAACGACCACCGCGTTTCAAGCTGGGAGTGCCAGTATTCACAAAAACAACAGAAACTGTGCAGCTCAAAGACTTCGTCCGGCTGAGGTCATGGACGGTCCTCGAGGTCCTCAGGGCCGATCCTGCTTGGTTATAGGGCAACCCGAGTGAGTGGGCTGACCATCCTGCATTCCTCGAGTTCCAACAGTTTGCCCGAAACACCAAATATGTAAAAGATCCTGCTGAGCGTTCGATACAGTGCGTTCAGGACTCTGCAGAGCTAACAGCCGACGAGAAGCTGCAGGATCTCTTCCAAACAGTACGGTGGTACAGTGGAGTACCACCGTAAGATGTGCCCATCCCTCTAGAAGAGCGCTATGTTGCACATTTCTGGACAAAATACATGGCGTTTCCAATATCTACAAACTTCGTGGTCGCAACTTATAACAGATGAACAAGTCACAGCAGCAGCTGCTAAAGGTTCGACACCTTCGGGATCCGAACCCACAACTCCAAATATTTCCCAGCAAAACGAAAAAAGTAATAATAGTAACACGATATATAGCACCTTCTTTTTTTGTAAAACACATTAAGGAGGTCCCTAACAACCTTTTTTGTCGAGAAAGTTTCCTTGAGAAAATTATAACGTTAGCTTTCTGTTCAGCATGTTTAGGCAATGGAGACTTCAACGCCAAAATGGTGCAAACATGCCCTATTTACAACGCTGCTGCTCTATGGGTTTTACTTCTTTCGGACCGAATCTTTCACAAGTTTTCTAAAGCTTCAAAAAATGGGACACCATCTTTCCGCAAAATATTTGAGAAAGCGTTTTTCTTTGGGTCGGTCTAATGTGCATTTGGTGCTAAGATTCGTTGGAACAAAGGACAACTTCCGGGGTCTTTGGATCCATGTCGCTTCCCCCCCCCCCCCCCACATTTGGTTTTAAAATGTCCAGGAATGCGGCTATGTAGTTATGGTATGCGGCATTCTTCTCAGAATCCAAGAAACACAAGGAAGTCTTGCAGCACTAATCTGACCCCCACTTTGACAGCTAGACAGCTAGTCTAACACCCTGACCGATATGTCCCTTGTTCGGTCCGGCTAATAACGACATTCCACCATCCTCGTGACAACCGGCGTGACATACTGCGACGCGTTATCACCCTGGCAGTGGACAGCGTCGACAATATTCCCACAGAAGGTCAATAGCGCCACTGCGGCCGCGTCAGGCTCAGCTCCGGGGACCGCCGCCGTGACCCTAATAGTCTGGTGCACTCAGCCTGCCGGAATCTTCACTGTCCGTCCCATCCCCACAGGCCCTGCAGTGGTTTTCCTCTTCTCAGAACTCGCCAATGTCCGTCCCATCCCCTCGGACAAGCCCAGCAGTGGCTTCTCTCTCTGACCACTCGACACGCAGCTCGCCCAGCGGGAAACCGCGCCGAGGTGAGACGTCGCGTTAACGAGACGGAGCGAGCCTTCGTAATTTCCTGCGCGGCAACTCTACTCTCCAGGCAACGCCAGAGCCGTGTTTTGATAATGAAGTTCCCTGTTGTCTGCGCGGATCACCAGTCACCAAAGCTCCCTCGGAGCACGCAAACTCTTGTTCTATCCCATTGTAGGGCGGGCGCCGCAGTTCATTATGTAAATACGTTACGTAGTCTGCCTCTCAGCGTCGGAGGCGATGTGTAATAAAAACCACAACCACAACAGGAGTCACAGGAGGTACAGGCTGGTACGCGATGATATGCAACAGAACCCGCAAGGTATTATGCATATATCAGCACCAGGTGATACGGCAAGGAGGAAATTGCAATGTCAGGTCGCAGGTATTGTTGGACAGAAAAAACAGAACATACCAGGAAACAATTATACACGCATGGTAAAAAGCACCAGCATGAGAAGAAAAGTGGGTCCCCGAGCGGACATGAACGACCTGGCCCAACGACCTGGACCTCGAACATATCAAATGGCCGCAAACCCAGCATCGCACCCAAACACGTGGAATCCAACAGAAAACGTCGTCCAAATCCGTTAGCAATGTCAGCACATTCCGACGTCAGCTGGTTACAGTACCTAACCCACTGCGGTCAGTACGTGTGGATACCAATCCAAACAGACCCAGTGTCTTGGACAAACGTCCAAATGGGCGGTCTCCTGGACCACCGTCCACACAGGCCCAGTCTCTTGTACCACAGTCCGAACAGGTCCGGTCTCCTGGACCACCGTCCACACAGGCCCGGTCTCTAATACCACCGTCCGAACAGACCCGGTCTCTAATACCACCGTCCGAACAGACCCGGTCTCTAATACCGCCGTCCACACAGGCCCGGTCTCTAATACCACCGTCCGAACAGGCCCGGTCTCTAATACCACCGTCCGAACAAGTCCGGTCTCTAATACCACCGTCCGAACAGGTCCGGTCTCTAATACCACCGTCCGAACAGGCCCGGTCTCTAATACCACCGTCCGAACAGGTCCGGTCTCTAATACCACCGTCCGAACAGACCCGGTCTCTAATACCACCGTCCGAACAGGTCCGGTCTCTAATACCACCGTCCGAACAGGTCCGGTCTCTAATACCACCGTCCGAACAGACCCGGTCTCTAATACCACCGTCCGAACAGGTCCGGTCTCTAATACTACCGTCCGAACAGACCCGGTCTCTTGTGGCACCGTCCGAACAGACCCGGTCTCTTGTGGCACCGTCCGAACAGGTCCGGTCACCTGAAACACCGTCCAAACGGACCCCGTCTCCTGGACGACACGGCACCAGGCAGCCAGGCCTCAGCACTACTCACGAGATGAGCGGCACTCCCTTCTCCGGGTTGAGCAGCGAGCTGAGGAATTCCTTGTAGGGCTGGGTCCACGTCTTGACGGGCAGCTCGGTGATCTCCACCTGGGTGGGTGACAAGACCGAGATCTCGCCGCTGATCAGGTAGTGTTGCGGACCCACCTCCAGCACCTCGCCGCGGAAGTTCTTGAACCACGGTTTCTGTCGGCAGAGGTGGTCGGTGCCAAGCTCGGCAGCACACCAAAGACTCGACCGACGCCACAACCAAACACTGGGAGCCGGATACTGGACACACAACACACAACAGCCAAACCGAACAATGGACAGTTGCAACTCCGTTTTAATTTCCGTTAACTGACAAATGATTCCTAACAAGTGGATTAACTTGGGATTAAGGTCATCACAGAGAAAGTGGAGCCATAACATATGGACAAAACAGAATGCGCAAACAATACACATATAAAATGACGTAGGTAGGGACACTGAAATACAGCGCAAATCACGCGAAAAGAAGGCCGTCAAATCAAGAGGCGCAGGGGACGTCAGGAGTTTCACACAGTGAATATTCAGCACTTATATCCAATCTGCGTCCATCCAACAATGGACAATGGAAATGGACAACAATGGACCGTGCAATGGACGACGGAAACAGGGCACTGAACAACGGACGTCGGAAAACGAATGCCGGAACACCGGAGAATGAAAACCGGATACCGGACAATGGATACCGGAGACCGGACAATGGATACCAGACCCCGGTAATGGACACTGGACACCGGATAACAAATGGCAGACACCTGACAATGAATACCGTACACCGGACAATGTACAGCGGACAATCAGTAGATACTGGATAACGGATAAAGGATAATGGATACAGATCAATGGTCACTGGACAACAACCGCCACACATCAGACTAATGATACCGGACAATGGGCATTGGGCAACAGGTATCGGACAACGGAAACCGTGAAAGCAGCAGCAGACACCGGACAAAGGACAAAGAATACCGGACAAACGGAGATGGCTACGAGCGCACAGCGTTGTACGGGGCACGCAAAAAAAAGCCGACTACTGCAGCATGTCGACATAGAGGGAGACAGCGGTAAAGACGGTAACAAGGTTGCGCCGACATAAAAGGCGGCGGGGAAAATAAGAGCACGTAAGGCCGCGCCAATCAGGTGGCAGAGGACGGCACTGCGATGAAAGGACCAGGAGAAGGCACGAGTGGCGGGCCGTCCAGGCGCGACACGGCCATTTGGCCAGAAATGGAGCATAAGAGACGGCAGTATTTCACAGACTCGGAGGCTGCTCAGGCGCTCTCGCAAAACTGAACAAAAGGCCAAGGTTTCTCATGTCCTGCTTGGAACACTGTCCAGGCTCTGTCTGATCTGATCTGATCTGATCGTGTCTCCTTTGATTTTGCCGTACAATATCAGTGACGTCAATGTGGCGGTAATTCTCTGCGATTACACGGCACTCAAGCAACCACAAACCGCACAACGTAACGACCTCGTAATGACCTTCATCAGAATCCACATTCACATCTATACCCATACGCACACCCTCTCCCCTCCCTCCACACACACCGTGTGTGACACAAGGCTACCATTTTCGGCTGCGGCCGGAGACAATGAAACCGCCGACGTCTCAAGCTGATGCTGATCCCATTCGCGGCAGGTGGCGGCTTACTGTGAACGCGCCCTGTCCTTACGGTCCGCCAGTAAGCAGAGCGCTAAACCGTGTAAAAAGGACTGCGCTCCAGGTCCGAGCGGTCGCACCGGCGGGCCGACAATGGGGAACAGGCGGCCAGCGGGCAGCGGCGGCTGCTCATCAGTGGGCCGGTCTGCCAGTCCGTCTGCCCGCAAGCAGCCGACCGGTCGGCCGACAGCAAGCCAGCGGCCGTATCCGTGCCGATGAGTTCCCAGATCCCGGATCCCGCCGCGCCTGACGACAGCCCCGGTGCAGATCACAGGCGCGCGTATCACAGGCTTCTCCGGAAACGACAGCGGCCGAAATTGAGATACCGCGGGTGCAATCAAAGCTGAGGCGCGTCTCCCGAGCTGTACGGGCTAGATCTGTTGCCGAGGCTGGCCGGCGGGGATCCCCCGGCCCTGGTGGTCGTTTGGCCCGTGCCTCCCACGCGGACCGGCGTACCCCCCCCCCCCCTCCCCAGCACGACCCGCTCCGTCCCTCACAGGCCGGCAAATGCGTGTATGTGTAGCGGGGGATCTCCTGCGTGTGTGTGTTTGGGGGCGGACATCTCAAACACACCTCGACCAAATCCAGCCTATCATCGCCCACCCCAATGCGGTGGTCATTCTTCGATCACGGACTTTCCCTAATTACCCGGTGATGGACGAACAGACAATAACGGACCTCGCATCGTTCCTTTCCGAACACTCCTCTCGCCAGCCGTCCATTCTGGCAGTCGCCACAGCGCCGCCGGAGGTGGGAGGCGACGGGCAGTCCCTTCTCCGCACATCAGGGCAGCCGCCGCACGGCTCGCGTTCTACGGAATCATCAATCGCAGCCTGTTTGGGCGCCGCGTCCCCGCCGTCCGGAGATAACGACCGCCTGCTCGGCAGGGGGGCACCGCAAAAACGGCGCCACACGGCCCGCGGCGGCCGCCAGGCCCAGCCGGTCAACAGTCGACCAGCAGCCGACGGTCCCAACCTGTGGAGCGGCGCCGCCGACACACAGACACGGCACACAGCCACCACAACGAACAGACAGAGCCACCACTGTCAGCAGACACGGCCGTCGGCCGGATCCAGCTACTGGGAGCGGCGGCACGTCGACCAGTGGAGTGAGGGTAGAGTCGGCCGCCGCTGTTCCCACTCAACGGTCACACGTAGTTGTAAAGAGGGGCACAGACACCGCCGGAAAAGGGGGAAGACACAGGGACATGCAGTTGCAGACACGATGTCAGATAGCAGCAGACGCAGATGCAGACGCGGCGACAGGGCAGCGGATAGTGGGCAATTTTCAACGGGAAAATCTCGCACTAGGTCGATGACTGAGTTTCACAACCTTCCGCCAGCGCCCGCTGTCTTTTCACTTGGCAGCGAGGTAATCTGCCCCATTAGACGACCACCCAGATGACAGTGTAACCTTGTGTCGGCCTGTCACGGCAAATCGATAACTGTGCGTCAAACATTCACATGACAGTGAACGTGTCCAACTGTGCCCAGTTCAATGCGTACGAAGGACAAGACCGTTGCGGGTACACAAGCCTCCATCTGGGTGGCAGTAAGCCAGTGTCCGGATCTGACAGCACGGCAGTACGGGCGGCGCAAGGGGTTCGCCATGTACGGCCAGTCTCAGTGTCCGAATGACTAAATTAAAACACCCGTGTGTTGCCCGTCCTGCGTGTTCTTCCTTGCCTTAGCCCTTTGCTTCTGCCGTATAATGGCGTCCGGAGTTGGGGTGTACATCCCAGGACTGCAGTGTCGGCTGTCGCCGGCTAACGACGCACCTCTTTGAGTGTCACAATCGCTCACCATCGGATGGGGTTCCCCTCCGTCCAGCATGCGGCGGATATTGGCGATGATCTCTCGCGGGTTGTAGTTGGGGATCTTGGTCATCCAGCCGGTGCCGATACCGTCGGCTCCGTTCACCAGCACCATTGGGATCACCGGGATGTACCACTCCGGTTCGATGCGGATGTTGTCGTCCAGCTGGGCATTCAGCAGAGGCGTGTCCACGGCCGGAAACAGTGACTTGGTCACTGGGCTGGGGGCCGAGCCACCAGGTCAGACTACAGTCAACGCTGACCGCCAGACACGGTGGCTGAACAACCGACGGGATCAGTCAGAAACAGAGGCCACACAACTGACAATGCCCGTCACCCATGGCGCCCACACAACTGACAGTGTCCGTCCGGCAAAACCGCCAAAAAATTGACAGTATCCATCCGACAGAGCGCCCAAACAACTGGCAGAGTCTGTCCGACATTGCGGCCAAAAAAAAACTGAAACTGTGAGTTCGACATGGCGGACAAAGAACTGATAAGATCAGTCCGACATAACGCTTAACAAAGCCAGTTGGCGTATCGGGGCAATCAAAATGAACGTTTCACATTATGACGAGATTTCCTTTGGTCGGTCTGGCGGCGCTATATCGGCTGTCCAAACTCATACAACTGTGAATTTCATGATGGCAATTACTTTTAAGGAAACCTACATTTTGCGTTTAATGCTGCACCTCTCCTACCTACCCAAACTAACCACAACTGACGAACTTCTCAGTTCCAACCCACTGGCAGTGGTAAACTGAAACATTCTCTCGTCAAATGAAGTCGCCGCAATAACGTTGGATCGCTAAACGTACTAAGTATCTTACAAAACTACCACACGACATCACGGTTGATTGCTGGAGTCCGACGAGTACAGGGGACTCAAGCAGTATACCACTTCCGAACTAGTGTCACGCAAGTGGTACCACAACGAATGGACAACGACCGAATAATGCGGTTCGTAAAATAATACGGCCTGCGTCCGAACGGGTCCACGCTGTGAAATGGACCATGCAGCAGGACGCTAATGGCGTTACGGCGGACGACGTCATGCCAAAGACACAAGTTAACACGCTCTGAATTGCGGGTATGTCGCTACTGGAAAATGATCCTCCATCTTCTTACAGACCCAGTGCTTTCCGCCCGTAAAAAGCACAAGATTCTGGAAACGGGCAGGAATGCTGCTCAGAAAAGCCACACATGAGACATTACTTTATCCAACATGCAATTCGGCCACCAGCGAATGCAATGAGCATTTCTGTCGGGCACGTTTTGTGCCTGAAGTGATTGCCTGGTGCCATCTCGGTCGCGGACAGGCCAGACCGCCTGAGAGCGCCTTCACGTCCGAGTCGTCCAGCTGACCTCCTCTGGGACCTCTCGCAGCCAGCGGTCACATCAGCACGGCCGCGGCCAATATCACGCCAGCCTACCATCAGTGGAACGTACAGGCCAGGGACGTTTCACGGGCCGGTACTGCATCTTCTTCAGCCAACCGGCGACCACTTGCTTTAACATTTCATTGGTTCATGTCGCGTGCTCAAGAATAATGGGCATGCAAACATACGCCTCGATTTGGGGCGTACAAACATACGCCCAAAATCAAGGGTTGTGTACAAACTGCTTCAGCAAACAGCCAAATGGCCGTTGCTGGCCTTACACGGAGTCAGATGAGACCAGCACGATCTCATCTTCGACAATCGCTGCCTTCCTGGTAAGTTCCCTGCAGTTCATGTTCGTAGTTATGGATACACACGGCACTGCCAACGTCGCCTGAAGCTGTCTTAAAACGCGACTTCACTAAAACCTACCCTATGAACTTTCCGAAAAGCGCTGTTCTGGTAAGGGTACTGAACATTCGACGTCGCTGGCTTTCGCAAGTTACAGCGAAAAAGTGATGGGCACGCAAATGTTCCAATGAAATCGTAGGTCAAATATAATTTCGGCATGTCGTAAATTTAACCCTCACGTTAAAATGATCTTTCCTCTCCAACCATTTTTGTAACAGTCTTTTACACATGACTCCTAAAGATTTCCTCTCCGATGAGGAATACCACCATTCCCGACAGATGATCGTCACTCCGCGGTAGAGTCCCAACAGCGCGCGCTACCACCTGCCAGGCTGATTCGCTCAGACCGTGGCCTATCCCAACCGTCAACGGTTCAGGAGTGCGACTCAGGTCCGCGCCACGAGCGGGCTCAGGGCACGCCCCGAATCCATTTGGAACCGCTTTAAAACATTGTTGGCCGACTTCTTTGCGCTCTCCAAAATGACGCAACCTGGTCAGACTTCGGATCGGTATTTCAGCGGAGATGAATGATGGCGTCATACAGCTACGTCGGAGCACGTCGACCAAGACTCCCCACATAAAAATCGAGGTGAGTTTGGGGGAGGGGTGGGGAAAGACCTTTACATGCTTGGATGTATGTTTGTCTTTTTTCACAAGTCAATCTCCCTTGAACATAAAGGTACTGTTTCGAAATAAGCATACGGCCAAATGACCATTTCGGTAAATGTCATAAATTTCAACACGGCTGGTGGTTCCCTGTCGCGCAAAGTTTTCACAAGTCGAAAGACTAGCCGACAACCAGGCCAGCCTTTCAAAACATAGGTCACTTCAAGGCGATTTTCTTTCATACATTCCCAGCGTCGCTGGCCGCAGTCAGTGGCACTGCGTCCAGCGCAGTGGGCGCTTTGAGCGCTCGTGGCCGGCCGGCGTCTGGCGTCCGTCCACCGCCGCCCTCCCGGCGCCACCGCGACCGCCTCCGCCGTCCATAAACAAAGCCGGCACGACAGTCGAGTCACCTCCGAAAACCTCCCCGATCATCACAAGTCACTTCACTTGATCCCGTCCCAAATATAAACAAAGCTCCTGGAGGCGGACCAAGACGTTTTGAATTATTCAGAAGTCTTTGGCAGTTCGATATATGGCTGAAACATTGGTTTCATCGCTCCCAGAGAAATATTGCCCCCAGGGGAGGGCCGTATTTTTCACAAGAATGGGGTTGTGGCCTATATGGCATCTTTCCCGCGCTCTCCTAAAATATTATTAGACGGGCAAATGCTGTGGAACCCATCGACAAGTCACAAAGAAAATTCCGCCCTCGATAACCCGTAACAGCTCACCGACAAACGGCACAGCAGCCAGCACTCCCACAGACGAGCATCTTAACGCGTAAAACGAAACGTCAGGGCACAATGTAGCCTATTTCAAATAAACGCAATTCATTCAGACAGAACGAGCGAACGCACGGGACGAACGCAATCAATGAAAACCAGACGAGTGCGTGCTCGCCTGTTTGAATGTATTACAGGGATAAATATTCGACACGCCTCCTCGATCAAGAATCGCTGCATTGTCATGACGTATTTCTCAGGCTCCCTGGAACTTATCGAGCCGAAGTCAATGCTCATATGATCCCGGGCTCAAAAGTTGTAAATCTGACAACTATTGTACGCACCTCATAAATTAAGATCACAGTGACATAGTCACCATTTCATGACAAGTGGGTGGCGTTGGGATCAGAGTCCAGACCAAGGCGAGCTCAATGACGTAATGCCATGGCATATTACGGCATACTGTTTCCTGAAATGTGATGCGGTGCCCCTTAATTGACTACAAGCCCAGAGGTAAAGCAATAGTTATGATTTACTGACAGAAATAAATTCACACTTTAAACCATCGTATCATAATGAAAAAGCGTCATTCTATGACGAGTACGTGACTAATCACGTATAGCCAAGGATAACGCACCGTATCATATGTATTATATCATAAAAAGCACTACTGCATGACTAAGCTAGTTTTTCCATGGAGCACGCCGCTCGATATTCAGTCCTGTCGCCTGAACGTCACGTAGTCATTACGTGGTGCAATTTGTCTCCTATTACTATTGACCGTTGCTATGGAGATCAAGATCAAGCTTTATAGATGAAACCAATCCATTATTTTTCCACGGAATGTGCGTTTCGGAAGCAGGCATGGCTGGTGAAATCAGACGAACGCCGCGTTTTGATTTACTGTCTGGTGCTCATACTGAGGTACTTTTAGGAAGTAGGGAATCTGTCAACACAAAGCGTATGAAGTATGGAGCGGAACTTTTTCTTCAATTTTTAGAAGGAAGAGGTCAGCACAGTGGGCGGCGATGGTGTCTCTCGATCGAGGCAGGTTTTCGATGGATGTTCCATTCAGCTGGAAGTATACAACGTGCTCTTTGCGTCATTACAACAAATGATGCCATTCAAAGATGTTTTAAGGCATGTCAGGGGAAACATGATGTAACAAAATAAATAATGCGCGGTTCCTCAATGCGGCGGAATAGTCACAGCTGTGATGCCACTACAGCCCTCAGGGGCAGACCTCGGTTGGCAATGACACCCTCTGCTTCGCTTCGGGCGACAGCTCCTATCTTGGTGTGCTCCTTCGGGCTATAGTGGCGTCGCAACGGTCGATATTCCGCCCTATCACCCTTGGAACCGTGCATTATTCATATACGATATCATACGACATACATCATAATGAAAAGCACCATCGCACAAAGGATGGGTGACTTATCATGTACATGCCATGAATGAGCCTGGCGAGTTTTCATGTGACGTCAGCTTTCATGTGACCGAGATGATAGTCTTTATATTTAGGTACCGTATTGTAACATTCGTTCACACACTTCAGTCAGTCCTTAGTGATCACGAAGCCATTCCATTCGGCCTCGCGGATGTGGTTTCCAGTCTTTCCAGGAATATCGTTTCCGGAAAGAGAAACGCCTAGGCAAATTAACACGTCATACAGTGCCAAACAGAGTTTTAGTTTCTGAAATATTTACGCAGACATCGAAACAAACCTAAAAGGAAGCCATAATCCGCTTATCAGATTCCCTTAACCCTATTTCGGCTCCTAAAATTTAGAGCTTTACCTAGCTGAGGACGGGCTTATTCGGCCTCTTTGATATCTGCGGAACTGACCGTCCGACTCTGCTGCGAGACGGCTCAAACGAATCCTTGCGACCTTATCCACAATTCTGCGAGCTTTGAAACAAAAAACTTCAAAGACTTCTGTGTCAGGAGCCACAGAAGGAAAAGGGGACATTTATGACATATTTACTGGTCACCATTGGATCAGACACTGTTAGTACAAGGTTCTCAAGAGTGGAGGGAAATGAAATCCAACATGTAACGTATATTTAAGATAGGCGTATTTTCACGCCCTTACCAATGGCACGCCAAGGGACAAAGGAGAATAACGCATACACTCTTCTAATATTTATTGCAACTGAGGTATATGAAGTTCCTGTCCAGGGAACTTAGCACGAAGTTTTTCTGCGCGCCTTTTCCTGAATGGCTTTTGTTTACTTTGGGTCCTAAACGAAAAATAAAGTGCGAAGCAAAAGACGTAATGTTGTATAGCAACTTGGAACTTCCTGCATTCACTATCAATGCGATGTTTTACAATGTCCTTGCATATATGCAAATGTTTTTGTATTCGTAATATTCCATTACAACACAAAATGAAAGACATAGTTCCATTATACACATACATAATACATATTTCAAGATATTCAATATATATTACACGCTTACGTAATACATATTTCAAGATATTCAACGCATGTCATATTTCCACGTAAATGAAATCCAATATTTTGAAAAGGTATCAGAACCCAAGAGTCTGGTGGCAGTGCTCCGACTGAAAGCAGCCGTTTCCTCTATTTGTCACTGTTGTCGTTTACCGTCACACTGGAGCAGTTCGTAAATACTATTTGGCCAACACCAACACCAGCGCACATTCCAGGGATAGTCTGTCATCTCTGGTGAACCTTCCGCTGCATCAGTAGTATCCACTCTTGGTCCCTGAACTTCAAATGACGCCTCATTCAGATCCTAAACTGTCATCCTCTTCCGGACACTAATATCCGCGCCAGCGTACTGACGCAGCATCGCAACGTTCTTGTGGCCAGTCAGCTGATTGCAGTATTCAGCTGGACCGCCAAGTCTAATATCCTTTTTGTTGTTTTTCTAAGGCTGTGATAAGTCTTCAATATCGGCCACTTTGCACTTGGTTTTCAACAGTTTCTCCCGGCTGTTCACTCCACGTGGGGCCTTGCCGCTCGGAGAGAACCAGACTGTTTGGTCAAGAATCGCCTTGTGGTTGATGGCAAGAAAAAGAACCGACTGACAGCTTGTCATGGACTTAGGCCGCCGTTAACGAGACTCCTTATACACATGTACCGGACGTCTTCCTAGTTTCTCTAGAATTAGAGAAAGTCTTGGGGGCAAATGCTGCTGAAAAAGAGGCTGCTGAGCCATCCCAGCCTTCGTCATCCTCTTACTGATTTGTAAATATTCATTGCCATTTTCATCAATCTTGAGACAAACATCTCCTCTCCGCACCTGCCTGGCTTCATCGCGACTTGTCTTCAGCAGCCGTGATCCTGGCCACGTAGTCCAGAAAGAAGAGTGAGTAGACACCACATCGTTCTGGCTAGAGACACCGGCGATTCGCAACCCCCTTGTCCTGACTTTCTGACTTCCACAGCGTGTCGTCTTCCTCGAAAGTACGTGGATCTGCATTAATTGGACGATTGCCTTTACCCAGCTGTTTCAGGTATTTCGCCTTCGCAGCCTCAGTTTTTCCTCGCTCCCAGAAACATGCCGCTCTCTTAGAGACACTAGCCATATCCGTGTTCAGATGTCTCCACACAAGTTATGAATGCTCGAAATTTCGTATCCCTCTCCATTTTCTCTTTTCATCCACATCATATATCCCGAGTACTGTATGGAAGGTATTCGGCTTGATCTACGATATCAGTAATGGCTTCTCCAAATGCACCTTAACTTCAGGCCATTTTTTTCTCGGCCAACTGTTTGTTTTCTTGATGTGGCCTCATTTTTGGTTTTGTCTTGTCCACGGTATCATCTGTTCTGTTAAAACAAGGCTTAGGACGGGATTCTATGAAATGTTTATCTATTTTGTTAAAATAAGGCTTAGGACAGGAATCCACCAAATGTTTACTCGGTTACTTCATTCAAACATGTAGGAGACAGTTTCTTGCACGATGGCAGGCACACATCATATTCTAGATCTTGGTTAATGACGCACTATCTGGCATCTCGTTACCCTAGTGCCAGAAATTGTGTCAATGACCTTGATCTAGAGCATTCCGTTTTCTTGGCACCGTGGAAGAATTTATGGTATTTTTGGACGTTGCTGTCTCAATGGACCTGAAGTCAGGCATAGTGATCTTTTCTATGTTGTGGAACGCAAAAAAAAATAATGTGCAATGACAGAGCCAGGAAAGAAGAATGGGTGGATTGCGCCTTGACTATTCGCACTACATGGGGAAGAGTTTGCATCGGTGCATATGTCGAGGCTGCTTACGTCAGAAGTCTGAGAGTCTAACATGATGACATGGTGCATACATTACAGCATGCATCAATGGCATAGCTAAGAACTCGACACGGAGTGAAATGTTTGATACGTTCTTGTCAGGATGATTTTTACCAGCTGATAGTGTTGAACCGGGCTCAGAGCAATTTTTGTGGCCCAACATTCATTTTTGTAAGTATAGTGTTGAACCGGGTTCAGAGCAATTATTGTGGTCCAACATTCATTTTTGTAAGTATTATTCATTCTTACAAGTATCCGCTACCAACGATGGTGTCATGGGTCCGAACAGGGTGGGTAAAATATTTTCCTTCTACATTTGTCACTCTTATGAACCATGTTATGAACGTTACCGTGGTGTCAGGCGCGATATATGAGCACATAGTATGGTTCCCCTGGATCCGTCCCTGCTGTCACGCCGCCGCCTTTACATGCTAAAATAAACAAAAATCGGATACAGCATAAAAACTACTTTTACATCCGCCAATGATACAATAAAGTCGACTACGTGCTTTTCCAAAAGTTACGTTCTAGTGTCCACTTTTTGCTGCCCCGGATCCAACACTGTGGTCATACAATGTTCGCAAGGCATAAAACCTGCAGGCACATCTGCACAAGTTGGTTGCCCAATTCCCATAACATTGAAGAGAACACAATGAATGCGCCCCTTCGAAAGTCGAGAAAAAACGGCTCAACATGTCCTCCGAAAACCCCTCCTGAGCCCGCCTCCGATGAAGTTATCAACTCATTTTTTCAAATCATATGCGAAGAGGAAAGTCACACAAAGCCACAAAGTTTCATGATTCCAACTCAAACCGCTCAGAAACTGAAAGGCGAAAACCTCCGAGGGGGGCGAGCTTACTAAGCCTAAGCCCGGAACGGCCAAGAGTCCGTACCTAAGCGGTGCCCGTTTACTCAAAACAAGACACTGGATGCAGGACCTCGCCGTTTCGTGGCCGTATGATGCGGAGGCATGACTGGGCTAGCATATGTTGCCCGATCGGGTATCACAATCACCAGCCGCCCTACACCAGCCGCTTCACTGAGGCCATGGTGTGTGTGTGTGTGTTTTCAAGAATCGACATTCTCTTCCTAGCAGATTTTAGTTCATTCTTCGCCCAAAGGGTAAGACTAAAGCAACTACCAATGGTGAATAGCGAAAACTACATAAAATAAACACATATATACAGCTGGAGGCAGAATCCTATCATATCAAACAGAAGCCAATGATGAGGCTATGGAAAAAATGTGTGCAAGGTAATCGTGGGTTAAGCAGAAAATGTTTTCAGATTTCGAGGCAAAAAGTCGTAGTGGTTAAGGTAGATAGTGTGTGACAGAGAAAGTGTGCGTGACAGCGAAAGAGAGGAGTGGGGGAATGAGTGAGTAAGAGAAAGACAAGGGGGGAGGGAGGGAGGGAGGGGGAGGGGGGGGGAGGGAGAGAGAGAGAGAGAGAGAGAGAGAGAGAGAGAGAGAGAGAGAGAGAGAGAGAGAGAGAGAGAGAGAGAGAGAGACAGACAGACAGACAGACAGACAGACAGACAGACAGACAGACAGACAGACAGACAGACAGACAGACAGACAGACAGACAGACAGACAGACAGACAGACAGACAGAATCTTCCGAGAACGATCAACACTGTCCTCCCTGAATACGTGGAAAAGATCGCCTAGCAGCAGCAGAGCAAGAGGACACGCCTAAAATGCATGCTGCTAACGAGACGTAATTAAAACACGCGGACCGAGAGACAAGACTCTCTGCTTCGCAGGTGGTTGCTAACTGTGGACTATGATGGTTTCTAGGCCCAAAATCACGAAGCGAAATATCTCTGCTGCAAACTGGAGCTCGTCAGGGTGATATCGAGATGCCAAGCGCACCCAGACACCAGTAAAATCTTACGAGGATCAAACTAAGCAGCAAGAGCCTCGAACAAGTCAAACTCACAACTGCAGGGGTGACTAAAAGCACACGTCCAACCGTATGTTTCATGAATATTTTTCAAAGTACCGCAGGACACTAGACGTATTTCCGCTTGCCCCTGCACCTTCGTGATTTGCAACGCAATGGTTTCGAAGAAAATATACCGTGCGCAAACCGGACAGGGTGAACATTCCAGACAGCTCTCTTCAACGCTCCACACGCCCACCTCAGCATGGTGAAGATGTAACGCGGGCTGGCCGCATCCTTGCCACCCTGGAGCCGCGTGCCGAACTGTCCCACAGGCAGCAGCAGGTTGATGTTGTTACTGCCCACGAAGTTCTGCGCCATGTTAACGATCGTCGAGGCGAGCGCAGCCTCGCCATGATGGTAGGCCGACATCTCGGCCACGGAGCCCACCAGCTGGGCCACCTTGATCTCCCGCTTGTCGTTCCGCTTCAGGCACGTGAACAGCACCTGCGAGGGCACGGGACAGACGTGTGAACGTCGCTCCAAACGCTGCCAGACCCGCCCAATCAGAGAGCAACAGGTGCTGAGGCACTGACGGACAGAGGGACAGAGGGCGAGGACGAGATGGCCGTGTCCGCCCGCACTCAGAGCACCCCGTTCTCCGGGTGGGCCAACAAACAAGCGCCGGCGTCAACAGCGATTGAGATTCGCGACATGGAGCATCACCATTCTGGACTGGGCTTAAGGTCGGCTTCGCAGGACCCGCTCGATACCTGGACAGACCGTCCGAACATGGAGCTGGTCACTACCTGAAGTACAGCTGTAACCGCGCAGACAATAATGCGGCCAGATCCAACGAGTACGGTGCAAAAGGACACCTGCTCACTTTTGGAAATGAATACATCCCAACAATGTCAGCACATTTCGCAATCCTAGTGTTGCGATTCCTGTGTAATCGTTCACAGAGCATTGGTACTTATGCATCCACTAAATGTGCACTGGTATAACCAAAAAAGACCTATCACGTATGGCTTCTCCGCCAATGACAATAAAACACCAACAGAAAGGATCTATGTCTGCATACTTACACAGACAAGCACGCCGTCACTTTGCAACCACTATCTGTCCACATTTCAGCCACTTATTTTGCCTCCCTTCATGCTCATCACCTTCGTCTCGCTTGGAAGTACTTGGAGCAATGTGCAGCAGCAATGTGCATATGGGACGTGCCAAAAATCAAGAATAGGGATTGATGGTACTTCAGGACAGCTCAAATTCACGGGTCCCTTGCAGCTGAGAATGACGTAGTGAGGGAAAGTTATATCACGAACAGATCGGAACAGCTGTACATATTGGGTTGCATGCAATAAACAACTGTGAAAACTCCTTTGCCTCTGTATTTTCAACTGGCCTTAAATTGCGTTCATAACAGGCTGTACGCACCAATATTTTCTACATGTGTACCGAAACAATGCGTGGTACGGACGTCAATCAAATGCAAAAAAAAAACATTCCCAGAGACGTAACATTTCTTTCTCCCCATATCCTAAGCAATGCCATGATGATATAGCTCTTTTCCCACGACATCCAACTTCTTAAAAATATATGTACTTCACCGAGGTGAAACCTCCGGAAGCCTTTTACCTCAGTTCATGAAACGGAAACACGAGCGATACAAACATTATTTTTCAAACGCTGCATTCTATTTAAATGACATGCACAACATACTGAGGTCGTTCCAATGGAAAACATTTGAGTGACATCAAGCAACTACGTCTGCAACCGACAAATACTGCTTACCTAACACCGGCCAAACGTCGAACTGAGAGCGAGCAGAGACCGGCAGCAGGCCAGCTCCTGTTCACCAACACTGGTCAGACTTCACGGCCACCTCCCGCTTACCTTACGCTGTCCGGGCTTCAGGCCGTCCACCAGTGACGGGATGGAGCGCTCGTTGTCCAGGTTGGAGAAGAGCACCAACTCCTTGTTGACAAAGTCGGTGTAGTTGACCACGCGCGTCTCCTTCTCGTACAAGTAGAGCTCCGCCAGGCCCAGCTCGCGGCGACGCTTGCACTCCTCCATCCAGTTGGTCAGCCATTCCTTCCGCTGGTCGACACACTTCTTGCTGAAGGCCTGTCAGCAGCCCGGTCCAGACAAACAGTTAGCTGAGGCCGGACAGAGTCGACGGTGCCACTGGTTAGCTTTGCCGTCAGGACGACTCGGGGACAACAGTCCGAGAGGCGGGAGCCTCAGATGGTCTCGATTCTAGAAATCATCCATAAATTATTTGGAAACGTGGCCGCCTCAAGACTCCTTGCCTTAAAAAAAAAAACATCGACGTACGCACTGCATCGGTTCAGTTCATAGAAACCGACAAAATGTGTCAAGAGCAATCAATCGAGCAACGGCGAAGCATCACCTAGACCAACAGCACGACATCGGCAGCAGATCTGTACAAAATGGTGGGGGAGAGAGGGAGAGGAAGAAGTGAGGAGAGAGGTGTAAGAAAAGGTCACACTGTCGCTCTCACATACAGAAGCGACACAACGAGCGACAGTGTACCGATGACAACGGGCAGAAAGGAAGAGGTACTGTTAACAGACGCTACACGGCAGCAGGTGTCGGCCGTCAGAGTCCGTCAAATTACGGCAGCGGGGGTCGGCCGTCAGAGGGTCGGTCACTGTACGGCAGCGGGGGTCGACCGTCAGAGGGTCGGTCACTGTAGCAGCAGGGGTCGGCCGTCAGAGGGTCGGTCACTGTACGGCAGCAGGGGACGGCCGTCAGAGGGTCGGTCACTACGGCAGCAGCGGTCGGCCGTCAGAGGGTCGGTCACTGTACGGCAGCAGGGGACGGCCGTCAGAGGGTCGGTCACTGTACGGCAGCGGGGGTCGGCCGTCAGAGGGTCGGTCACTGTAGCAGCAGGGGACGGTCGTCAGAGGGTCGGTCACTGTACGGCAGCGGGGGTCGACCGTCAGAGGGTCGGTCACTGTAGCAGCAGGGGTCGGCCGTCAGAGGGTCGGTCACTGTACGGCAGCAGGGGACGGCCGTCAGAGGGTCGGTCACAGTACGGCAGCAGGGGACGGCCGTCAGAGGGTCGGTCACTACGGCAGCAGCGGTCGGCCGTCAGAGGGTCGGTCACTGTACGGCAGCAGGGGACGGCCGTCAGAGGGTCGGTCACTGTACGGCAGCGGGGGTCGACCGTCAGAGGGTCGGTCACTGTACGGCAGCACGGGACGGCCGTCAGAGGGTCGGTCACTGTACGGCAGCAGGGGTCGGCCGTCAGAGGGTCGGTCACTGTACGGCAGCAGGGGACGGCCGTCAGAGGGTTGGCCACTGTACGGCAGCAGGGGACGGCTGTCAGAGGGTCGGTCACTGTGCGGCAGCAGGGGGCGGCCGTCAGAGGGTCGGCCACTGTACGGCAGCGGGTGTCGACCGTCAGAGGGTCGGTCACTGTATGGCAGCAGGGGCCCAATGCTGCTGGACACCGGATGGGGGAGTGGGTGTCGGGAAGGCGGTTGCCGGTCGGCGCTCACCATGTTAATGGCACGGTCGGCAGGGTCACCCTCATAGCGGAACTTGATCCGATGCCGCATCATGTCCGAGAAGTACTCCTTGGCCTCCTTGGCGGTGGACGTACCCAGACCTGGAGAAAGCAAAGCAAAAGTCTGTCAGAGTGCGTGGTGGATCAGAAACTAGAACAATGCGTTGCAATGTTGGAATATGTTATGTTTTTGGTGCTGAAGAACACCAGAAATATGTGCTAAAGAAATGTTATACTCCAAAAGTCTGGTCCTGTGTCTCCATCAAAATGCTGCATTTTAGCCATGCTGACAAATTTCTAACTCTGGAAGCAAATGACTCTATCTCCATTCAGTACGAAGCACGTGTGATGTCATAGTTGACTTACACCATCAACACCAAATGAAATCGGCATTCCCTTCGCAAAATCTTGTCCTACAAAGCAAAAAATATACCCTGACACCAAGAACAAAAAAAAGTCAAATCCTGCTGCGCGGCACTATAAACGAACAAGGCTTCACAAAATGAAGGATGTGTCCACCCCTTTTTTCACATGTTCGAACGAAACAACCATTCCAAAAACTGCAATATGGCATGGGGACCTTGAATTTCACATCTGTCGTGAAAGGTCAGAATGCTCTTTTTTTCTAGGAAGAAAAAGTAACTGCAATGTTTGAGGATATAGGCATCTTGAGGTCGTGATGAAGACCAAAACTCACGTTCAATCCAAAGTTAGGACTAAAGCAGATCAAAGCATGCGTTTCGGAGACAAAACTATGGATGAGTTATGCAAAGAAATAGGGACTCTTCAGCACGTAACTGAGGATTAGTCACCGTACCTGAACAGCCAGCACAATTATGTATGTCACGTCAGAATCTGTCGGCGTTCTGGGAGCCATGGACCGCTGGCCGCTGGCAGTCAGCGGCCGTCATCACAGTCGTCATGTAATTCAGCCATCTACCTTTGTAGTATTTGATCTTGTACGTGTGCCAGTTGCTCTTGTTCTGCTTCCACTCCTCAAACTCGGGCACCGAGAAGAAGCTGACCTCCTCCTTGCCCTTGCTGGCCTTGACAATGGGCGTGATGAACTGCTCCAGGAAAGGCTGGCGCAGCAGTGTCGGCCAGTTGTGGTGGAAGAAGTTGATCAGCAGGCCCTTGATGTGGGAGCCGTCCTGAGCAAATCAGGGACAAAGTTATGCAGTCCGCTCTACTCAGACCTAATCCATTTTCCGCAAGAGTTATCTGAAGTTAGGGACAAATACTGGCGAGGCCTTTCCACCAATGAACGCGTCCCGACCAACAACCATGCTTGTGCGTTGACTACGCCGATAACATCCACCCAACGGATGGCCTTTCATAAACGAAAGCGAAAACGAAAAACGGATCAACTGCGGCATTGCCTTCCTATCGGCCCCTATTTCAACGTGGCGTTTACGTCTCTTCAGCCGGCAACGGAAATCACCACTGCACACGGTGTGTGCAGAAGAACTTATACTTGCCTGGTCCTGATCAGTCATGATCATCAGCTTTCCATAGCGCAGTGTTTTCAGGTCCTCGGCGTTGTCATATTTTTTCTTGTACTGCAGCCCCATGATCTTGATGACATTATTGATCTCTTGGTTCTCCAGAATCTGACGGTGGCCGTACCAAAATGTGACCAGAGTCCCCATGACCATGGTAAATTATGTCATTCCATCTTTGCAGTGAAAAAGGAATGAGTTTTATGTATACTCGGGGCTCAATGATTTTCATGCGATAAGAAATGACTTCTAGCACCATGCAAAGCATGTTCTTCTGAGAGTATGCCTTGGCCAATGTCTGGCAATGGCTGCTTTCATCAAGGAAAGTTAATAACGCTAAACATGGATTGTTTGTTTCACTTTCTGGCATGCTCTGGTCATTGTTTTTTTACTCACAGGAAAAATCATAAAAATTTGTAAAAGTCAATTGTTTTCAAAATATAAGACATTGATTTGATAAAAACATCGTTGTGCTTATACTTGTTAAGGAATACTGCACAATGCCAGCTTCTGAGTTATCTTTCAACATGGTCCCTGCTTTTACCATAATGCCAGTAGTCAAATATATCATCTGAAAACACACGCAAATGACGAACCAGCTGAGCATTCATTGCGCCACGAGCCCTATCGCTGCTTGTGGCGTCAATCACTATCCACTGGCGTGTCCAGTTTTGTAGGCCGATATCTATACCGACCAACTTTCTGACCTAACCCCTTAATTCGCCGGCAAGAAGCATCCGTCCGTCGCAATTTTCGACTCATTCGCTGCTTTGAAAAGGGCCACTGAATACAAACTGGAACGACCGAGAACGGACTCTTCTAAAAAAAGACATGAGGCATGACAAAGCCCAGTTGCATGGCAAAGGTCAACAACCAGTCTGGTTCAAAATCAATGGATGATGTAACGCAATGTCGTATACGAATTGCGCAGTTTTTTTTCATTCTTAGGACAGAGATGAAGTTCATCGGTTACAACACGCCTCACCAGGCAAATCGCCATTCCACGGTGCCCCTTCAGCCAGGTGATACAAACTCTACCAGAGGCAACGGACCCATTACCATTATCCGACAAACCCAGAAATTTCACTGGCATTTTTGGCACCAATAACCCTTACCATTAAACTGTATTGGACTCCAAGCGATGAGGATACCATTCTCCATCGCTTGGTCTAGGTGTTCTTGAATATTCTGCACACTATTTTCCGTTAAAATCCAGCCAAAAAACAATTGCTCAGAAAGCAGACTAATGCCGCCTCGCAGGAAATGCCCCTCCGCTGACACGAAAAGTGCCGGACGGGCAGCGGACAGCCGCCGCCGCCGTAGTCGGCTCACCTGTTTGTGGGAGGCCTCACGCACGTTCAGCAGCTTGCCCTTGAGCGGGAACACGCCGTATCTGTCCCGGCCAACGACGCCCAGGCCGCTGACGGCCAGCGTTTTGGCCGAGTCGCCCTCTGTCAGGATCAGCGTACAGTCCTGAGAGTAGCGCGTGCCGGCGTCGTTGGCGTCCTCCAGCTTGGGGATTCCTGCGACGGTCGGAGATGAGGCGGTGACAGGTGATTTTCGCGGTAGTAACTGCTGACGGGGCTCAGGAGTACATCTGGTTCAATTCTAAGATTAATTCAATGGACGACTGAGCAAAAATAAATTCTAATTCTGCTTTTGATCCTGTTTCTCAAGTTAAAGGTTATCATATTAAACATTTACTTATAAATAATTCAAAGCCGCTGCAGAAACCTTTCTATATATATATATATATATATATATATATATATATATATATGTATATATATATATATATATATATATATACAGACATATGAACAGATGTATATATTTAAATAAGTCTGCCATTCAATGTTTATTCTTTTAACGGGCACTTTTTAACGACAGACTTGTTCACGAGACCATTCGATTCGAAGGCGTATCTCCATTTGCCCTTGGCTTATCCAACACATCCAAAGAGCAGTAGCGCTAGGTCTAGCAACGAGGTTACAGCGGGTGTGCACGACAGGGGCAGATTATGAGTGACACAAAGCGGATTTAAGGGTAGGTTAGCAGAAAGAGAGTACCCGGCATCGCTGGTTCACGAGGAACTACAGGTAGACAAAACTGGTAGAAAAACACCCTTGGAGGGGGGACCAGGGGAATCGACAGAGTAAGGAACACAAAGGTGTACAGTGAGTACGGCCGTCGGTCTACTAAGTTTAGTGAGTACGGCTCAGGTACATAACCACATAACTAGGCAGGTGGTAGGGCTGGACGGTAGGCATAGGTAGAAGCGTGGTACTTTGGAAGAGCTGCTGCTCTAGCACACTTTGTCTTTTGGTTGGTTGGCCTGAACTTTCACCTCCTGCCTACATAAACATTCTTGTTTTTATCATTTCGCTTCTGTTCCCTCTTTTTTCTCACAAGCATTCTGTTTTTTGTTCTTTTAATGCAGGAGATGAATGCTAGTTCACAGCGACAGCATTTTCGTTCCATGTAGATTTTAAACAAATTTGGATTTCCACCTACTCATAGATACACTTTTCCAGCGCTCAGCTAGATCAGGAATTTGATTAATGGATTCAGCTACCTTCCATTAATAGTGTTATACTCTGCAGAATGACTGCATGGCCCATTCCTTTGTCTCAGCATTCATGCTTGGCACTGACTGGATGCCACAGACATTCCATTCGAGGCTGTGACTAATGTACTGGTGGACCTTAATTTCGAAAATGATAGTTTCGATCTTCATCAGACAGTTCCAAAAAAGTGAGACACCTAACATATGCAGTTTATTTTATTATTTCGCCAAGAAGCCGTAAGTGGCTGAAATATAACTGTGTTGTTTGGTTTAAACCACCAGGTGGCTTAAATTAATTTGGACAAGACAGTTTAAACTATGTTTAGACTCGTTTATACCAGATGCTGGCTGAAATCTGCTAACCCTGGGACCGACCCGTCCAGACATCAGCTGACGGACCGACCCTGGTGGACGTCAGCTGACGGACCGACCTTGGTGGACGTCGGCTGACGGACCGACCCTGGTGGACGTTAGCTGACGAACCGACCCCGGTGGACGTCAGCTGACGGACCGACCCCGGTGGATGTCAGCTGACGGACCGACCCCGGTGGACGTCAGCTGACGGACCGACCCCAGTGGACGTCAGCTGCCGCACTCACCTCGGATCTTGTTCTGCTTCTTGGCATTACACTTGGTGTTGAGCTGGGACTGAGCCTTGAACCTGGCCCACGCCATCACCGACTCGACGATGCCGCATTTGTTCACCTGGTGCCAGAGCCAAGAACTGGTGAGTTGCCATCACACCAGCAATACTACAGGATATCTGACGGCCGGCGACCATACTACGCAATCCACTTTATATCGGATGCATGTCACGCCACGCCAGCAGGGCACGTCTGGGCACACCTCTATTTCCGCAGTTCAAACTCAATGACAATCCGAGAGCGGGTTTAGGGCTTTATACACTCCGAATGACATTCAGGGTTAAGCCCATGGGAGGAGAGATGCCAAGCAAAGTACGTTTCCACTGGTCCGACCATGACATTGAATCTTCGTATGGTAAAGAAAGGTACAACAGCACAAGACAACGCGTATCACAGCCGAAAAAAAATCGAACAACAAACGTTTGTTCAGCACCGGGCTTCCCAGCGTTTCCCCAAGACAAACTGGCAATTCTTTAGTAACAAGAAGCAAAACGCGACGGCAGACGACCACGTACCTGTGTGATGAACTTGTCGGACAGCGTGCATTTGGAACCGAAGCTTTTGGTCTGCAGAATCATGTTCTCCTTGGTCTGCGAGTCGAACGCCGGGTTGACGATCAGGCAGTTGATGAACACCCACATGTGGTTCTTGATCTGGAATGGCTTGACCTGAATGCCACCCTTGTTTTTCTTCTTGATGGTGTCGATCAGCTGTTTGATGAGCATATCGACCACGTGGTCGACGTGCCGGCCGCCCTGTTCCGACCACGTGATTCATCAGTGAGCGCCGACGCCGAAGCACAGCGGAAACGCCGCGCAAAAGCCACACACGACTCGTCCACGGCCAGCCCGGGTGACATCATTGGCCAAATTGTGAAACCCAAATCGGCTGCGATGCTCACGTTACAGACGCACGTACGACTCTCAGTTCAGTATTCGTTCCACCACCCACAATGGCAATGAGGCCTGGAGTGAAGTCTGCTCGGCTTCATGTCCGAACGTACAGACAAATACACTGCACCATCAGAACACGACAAAGAAGTGATCAATCGGACCAGATTCCTGGAATAAAGCTTGTCTGCAATGTCTGTCATTTTTGCGGTCGTAAACATCACGTCTGGCTACCCAGCACTTTTAAATCCCACAATACTAGTGGCGCCAGAAGCAGGACATCTCCATCGGGAATTAACCTTCGTCGTTGCGATGCTGTTCACGAAGGAGATCTGCTGGAAGCCCTTATCGGAGATGGCGATAGCCACCTCCCAGCGCGGGCCGCAGTTCTCGTAGACGCACTTGATCTGGTTACCAGTGTCATCCACCTTGTCTTTAATGTAGAGATCCACGTAATCCTTGAAGTTCTTCACCTGACAACAAAATACAACAGATGTTACGAACGGAGAAGCTCCGCATTCACAAATGCTCCGGGTAACCACAACAGTTACCAGGCTGCAGAACTATCAACAGCACGCAACACGCTGCGCATATAAAACAGAATTCACCACATCTTACCATGATGATCGCGCGTAAATAAAATAACTGCGTAGCGGGAAAACGGCGTCTGTGCCGAGAAACCACCACTTCCAATCGGGCGGGACCATTAGGCGGCACACGGAGGGAGGAGCCTGCGACACACAGGCGGGAGAGAAACCTGCGGCACGCAGACGGGAGTGGAACCTGCGGCACACAGAACGCAGAGAAACCCGCGGCGCACAGACGGGAGAGGAACCAGCGGCACACGGACGGGAAAAGAACCTGCGGCAAACAGACAGGAGAGAAGCCCGTAATACACACACGGGGAAGCAGCCTGGGGCACACAGACAGGATGGGAACCTGCGGCAGAGAGACGGGGGAGGATCCCGCCGCAGATGAGACAGAATGCGCGACAGACAGTCCGTGCAGACTGTATGGCAGACAGAACAGACTGTACAATAGAGACGAAACACACTGTTTAGCACACGGATGGAGTACGATGTGCTGTCGACAGATAAGACACCCTGAACCAGAGATAGTCAATCCCGCACTGTGGCATCCGACCCACCGGCAGCCGTTTGCCGTTGAGGAAGACCTTGACGCCGCGCGTGCTGGCCGCCACGTCGTAGGCGCGCCGTGACAGCAGCGCCACTATGTCCTTGTCCAGACAAGTCATCTTGAACTTGGGCAGGTCGGGGCTAAACGTCACCTGCAATGAATCAGGGGACATGCAGAACATAAAGCGCCACTGGAGTTCCAGCACTTATCGCATGCATGAGTGGCAGGCATCAGAATGTCAGTTGTTACATTTGCTTCATGACGGCTTCGTCCCACACCCAGGAAGTGGAGTTCCAAATAGTCGAGCCCCCTCACGGAACGAGACTATTTGGACTCGCATACCCTGGAAACAGACTCCAAAATAGTCAGACAGGCTGCAAATATTTGTTGTAAGAGCAAATCTGAATCTTCCATGCATGAAAAAATGAAGCTCACACACTTTCACATATCATTGTGAAGGAAGCAATTCCATGGTTACCATTAGCTTAAAATTTCATGAAATCCAAAAATGGTGTTGCAAATGCAGCTGATAACTTTATACCTTGGTAAAGTCACTGCCACTGAAGTCTTTGATTTTTGGCTCTGACGTCTTGGACATGTTGTTTGCCCACGTCTGCTTGAAAGACCGCTTGTAGTCCTTGCTGGCCGTCTCGACTACGAACTTGGTGGAGAAAATGTTGCACAGTTTCGCACCATAGCCGTTTCTGCCTCCAGTCACCTTTAAACATTAAAAAGACGTAAGACGTTGGCAAGTCGCCACAATGGAACAGCCAGCCCACCATTCCGCCGTTACCTCAAGAAAAAGACAACCACGAAGATCGCCCATGAAGATCTTAACATGACTTGAGCATTGGCACGATTATGGAGGACTGGTGAGTAGTGACAAAAACCTAGTTAATACTGGAAAACATTCAAAACAGCAGTTTGAAAACTCATCTGCAAGTGGCAAGATGCTGACTGGCATGTGACGACTGTACAGTCAAACCCAACTGGAGACACCTACCTTCTGTTCCTCATCATTGAAGTTGGAGGATGTGAGCAAGTGGCCGAAGATCATCGTCGGCACGTACATGTTTTCATCCTTGTGCGTGACGACAGGGATGCCTTTACCGTTGTTGAAGACCGATATTGTGTTGTTTTCACTGTAGCATACGCGGCGATCACGGAGTGCTATACACACACTACGTACCAATGGAAAAATACAAAATATACTTCAGAAGTCAAAAACAGAAGCTATTGCCAATAAAAGCAGAAATTGTTTGAAATGGAACAGTCAAGGGAAATGGAGCCATCAACAGATTTCTTATACCAAAGATGGTGCCATTAAAACAAATGTTGCATCAATGACTAATGACTGCTGGTGACTCAACATCAGTCAGTTATAGATGTTAGTCGAGTTTACTTCCGCCTATATCTGCGGCTCGATATTTACCAGCCGCCTGTTTCCCCAAGAGCGCGCGCCGGCACAGGTAAGACATGACGCACGATGGCTGAGCGGTACAGACCACTCAGCCCAGCAACACGACGTCCAGTCGGCCGCCGCCGCCGCCCTACTCACGCGTCAATGTCCACCTTGATGGTGTCCATGTTCGGGTCGCGCTGCTTGTTGTCGGCGGCGTTTACCAACACTTCGTCAAAGATCTTGAACAGTCCCGGCACGTAGGTGATCTCACGCTGCACCATGCCGTCCTCCTCGTCGTAGACGTACATGGTCTCTTGCAGCGGCTCCACGGAGCCGATGTATGTGTCCGGTCGCAACAGGATGTGCTCCAGTTGGCTCTTCTTCTGGTAGATTCGCTCCACAGAGAGCCTCTTGGCCTTGGCAGCCGCCGTCTCCCCACCGGCGCCATTGGCGACGCCGTTGGCGCTCGCTGCCATGTTGCTAAACATTTGCTGCCGGCAAAAATACACAGAATGCAAGACAATGATGTTACTTCTTGAAAACAGGCCTTGCTGACCACAACCTTAACAAAACAAACAAAACAGTCAGTTTTCAACAGGCCACTGAAATTTCTGAGAGCAAGCAGTCAGTAGCCTCCAATTTTACAATAGCCTCAGAAGTCAACTTTAATGTTGAATGCATTAGCAGTCCATTATATGAACTATCCTCTCCATTAGTGTGATTGTGTTGACTGAGTAACAGCAAAATCCACAAACATCCTGGGGTGCTCTCTTCTCTGACTGAGAGATTATTGTATGATATTAATGGTTCAAAGTAGAAATCATTCCAATCAGAAGGACATAACCTACAAACATTTGCTCTGTTTCACTGCTAGATCTGCATTAAGACAGACAGTGGTTATCACTGCCCTCAACTGACAAGTAGCTGAAAATCATAGTCTGGCATGGGTTCATACAATGCCGTCAACAAAAATGATGTGAGCAATGTCATAGTGCCGCAGTTCGAGAACAATCCCAGCATCAATACCAATATGGACACAAAGCAAACTGAATAGTAAGCCAAACTCCCATCTTTCATTCCACAACTGTTAATATTTGCAATCTTTGCAAAGATCTTTGCACTCAATGCATCACACCAATCATCCACTATAACCATACTGCCAGAGCTGGCAACATCAAACAAAAATAAAAGAGCTGTTAATTTTCTGCTCAGAAAGTTCCCTCTACAGTGAATGGAAACTAGCTTTTACATTTGCAGGGGCTGGGGTTCATGAAAATGAACTACTTTTTTTAAGATAACCCAAAAAGGGGAGCAGGAGCAGAGGCAAAATTTTGGGCATGCATCCACGCATCCTACATATTGTGTTAACTGTTTAACTTGGGGTCACCTGAGGTCAGGGATGTCATTTTTCAAAATCCTTTGTGGGTATATTTGGGTACAAAGGTTCTTGTATTGGCAGGGCCTTTGCAGCCCAAGACCAATGAAACCCAAAAATTCCTTGGAATTCAGGCACTACTTTCATGTTCCAAAATTCAGGATTTTCCATTTTGGGGGGATAAAAATGCTTGACAGCATAAAAGAAGTTGGTTCCTTTTGGATGCATCCATGGTTGCATTTCTGAGCTGTGTTTTTTTTAGTCATGAATAGTGGATGCCCACACATATATGTCTACATGCCTCCTTTATATATATATATATATATATATATATATATATATATATATGTTAGGGTCCTTTTCCTGTTGTAGAAAGGTCCAAGTTGTGCTTTTGGGGTCATAAACTGTTTTTGGCTTATGGGTGCATAGACCATGTTTGAGGGTGCACAAATCTGGTTTGTGCATGCATGAGCACCCACACCTTTGCCCCAGGAAACTAACCTAGGCAGGCCAAAAAGGATGATGTTCAATAGATAAATAACTGAATAAATACAGAAATTACCATGACATTTTGTGAAATGCATAAAATGCCTATAAAACTTGCTTCAATGAATTCACATGATGGATGCAACAATTCTGCTGCCTTCTATCCCTTGATATCCTATCTTCTTGCCAGAAATTTCAAGATAACTGACCTTTGGCATTTTAGGAAGGCATGACCTTAGGACCTTAGACTGTTTAGTTCCCATTGATGTTTCTAAATGCCCTCATGATTTGCAGCCATAATATCTATTCCTGTCCACCTAGCCAAATAGGATAGCCATCACTGAGTATCTATTAACTGACATTTTGAATTTACTCACTACAACTGATAGTGTGATCACCATGCTTGTCTAGAAGTAGGGCCAGCCTAGCTGTGAACTGTTTACATTCAACATTATGTCAGAAAAAAATTCAAAGTTTACTTTCAGAAAGAATGTTATGTTACAATTATCCCAGATTTTGTGCGAAAGGCAGCTGATGTAGAAAGTATTCAAGCATCAAAACATTTTCCTGACAACTGATACACAAGCTGGAACTGCTAACTGACAAAGGAATACTGAGTTAGAGCAGCCCCTGCATGCTGGACAAGGTGAGATAAAAAGGGCACACAAATTATGAAACCCTGCCAGTGCTCTGAGCTGTATTCCTCCTGACACATGGCTACAGACAAGGACTGCTACGAATTTCCAACTGCTTTTCATCACTTACACATGTACAACCCCACCATAGTAGATGTCAAATGTGTCAGACCCCAGTCTGACTAAAATTAAACTTCATACACTTGAAAAAAAATATGGACAGAAGCACCAAACATGAAACATCTTGAACAGCTTTTCCTGAACTGTGATGGGAACAGACTGGCAGATTGACTCATTGGCAGATCAACAAACAAAATCAGATGGTAGTTCTCTGGCAAAATAAACACAATAAGGAACAGACTGAGGAAAGGTACATGCAACCAAGATGAGGACAAGGCCAAGATAGACTAATACTGGGCCATGGCAAGACACAATCATCTAGGCTATGGTAATATGAGCACCAAATAGTCTGTGTCTAGCCAAAGCCAATCAATCCAATTTAATGAAATCGTAACAGAATCCAAGAACAGGGTGCCAGGGTTATGGGGAAGAGGCATATGAACATACCTATCAAATATACACAAACCAGCTCTGGCTATGCCTAGACCTAAAGCATAGTAGCTTAAAACTACAATCTTCGAGAGACAAGGCCAATATCTAGCAAATTCGATTCCTATCTCATCACAACAGACCTTACGCCACAAAACACCTAATGACAGTACCAGCCTGACGCCTTCTCAGAAAGCGGGCGTTTCAAACAGTGTTTTTGTATTACCTTTAGGGGGCCTCCAGAAGCCATAAGTGACCAAAAATGACTTCTTGAACTCAGAAATCGTAAAGGTGAATGCAGATTTCTGTGTCTTTCGCCACCACCTATTATCAACTATATACTCCTTAGCACAACGGTCTACCAAACTCCCGCGCGTCAAATACCGAACGACAACGGTCGCCGGTCCGATGACCGCTAGCCCGATATTACCGCCCCCTGTGCAAGGGTTATAACAAATTTTGCCATATTCCAAAATAAGACGAGCATACATCGTTCTTGGCATTTTTTTCTAGTGAAAGGATAACAGATATAATAAATTCACACCGCCATAGGTACACATTATTTTCGGCTGAGTGAAAATGGGCAATTCTAAAGCATGATATTGCATTTATTGAAGTGACTGTGAGTATACAAAATGGAGTGAAATATGCCTTTCTAGCGCGGATGATACAAGGACAAAACAAGTTACAATCGTTTCACCATGGATTACCTACTACTGGATTGGAAACTTCGCCATTTTTCTATTGTATTTTTTTATTTTTTATTGTGTATTCGGCGACAGCGCGCCGCGACCGCCATCTAGCGCCGAGAATATCGTTAGCGAGGAATACTTTCGGCCTCTCGTAACAACTGCTGCTTAATGGCATCGTAATTTCTCGTTTTCAGCTGGTGCTCAAGATATCGGGTACTCAGGTACGTACCATAGAACCTTCTGTGGCTGTTAGTAAAAGCACAGTCTGCCGCGAGAAGGCCGCCACATCGGACTGCGTCTCCATTTTTAACCACCAGAAGGAGATTCCAACAGACGGCAGAAAGTGAACGCCACGGCCTGTCGGGCAGAGCAAACTGGTATCTTGTTTCGGTTCAGTGGACTCAGCCAGCGGATTCGGGCAGGTGGACTCAGCCGCCAAGACTGGGACGGTCGGACTTGGCAAAGCGAATGAACTCGACCGAGTGGACCGCCACCCGGCCGGCTGACTCCTGCTCGAGAACACTTTCCGCCTATTTCACTGCCGTGTGGGGCGCGACGACACCTTCAGGCGTTCGTTTCTGGCCGAGCCGGTTGGTGCCTCTGCCGTTCATGGCGGTTGTGCGCACGCACAGAACGTGGAGCTGCCTGCGGATAAATCGGGCGATTATTCCCCGCAAACGGCCAGTTTCGCATAGCCTAGCATCCACCTCCTGGTACTGGGAAGTATCTTCGATACAAAGCATAAGCTTTTGTCCGATGCCATGGTTGTTTAATGCACTCAGCGACTGCGTTTGAGTGATCTCGTAGGCCGCCGCCACAGCCCGGAACAGCGGCTCAGAAAGAGCCTTAAGGCTGCCGACGTCAGCAGAGGTGAGGCCGGTGTAACTCTTCAGTCCCAACAGCGTCTCTCTGCTGCGCTGGACAACCCTGTCCGGGCTGAGGAGGGCACTGGTGCACTGCTCACAGGAGTGGTTCTGGCCCTCCTTATGGGCCAGCCAACCAGCGACATACTTCAGTACGTTCTCGGTGACGCAGTCTACCATAATGGGACTGACTGAAGTGATATCACGCGCAAACTGCACGACGATTTCAGGCATTGGGCGGTGAGGTCGAGATTCGGCAGACGTGGCGACGGCCAACAATCTATCAACAATCAACAAAACAATGTCTGCATCTGGTTCACAGTTTGCGTCGTCAGGTGACCGCAGCATGCTGTTCATGCTGCTTTTCCGGTAGGCTTGACGGAACTGAGTCGGGTCGGGATGGTCGTTTTGGCCATTGACCTGACGAATGGTGCCAAAGAAATTTTCCAGTGAATCCTGATTGAGTCGCCGAGTACAGAGGAATTTAAGGATGTCCACTGTCGCGTGGACAGCAGCTGAGAACGCGCACCTGTTGCGGCACGGGTCCGCCGCTCCGCTGTTGTTCAGGATATCCAGAGTATCGTTGAGACGTAGGACGGCGTCAGCGGTACCCCGGCACTCCTCGGGCAGCAGACCTACGTAAATGAAGAGCGTCAGTAAAAGGCCTATGTACAGCAAACAGTGTCCTTGATGGAGTGTGGATGCGTGAACAGTAACGCCGTGTTCCTCTCCAGTCCCTGTTCGTGCAAGGGTCCATGGGTTAGAGCAGCAAGAATTGGTCAGCAACAATGGCAGGTGTTATATGCTTCGCAGGTCAGACATGTGGCAGGACAAACAGCATGCAGGAGCACTGGTGCACGGTTAAGGGCACGAAAATAGCCTGTAATATTTTGAAAGATTAAGCAATGTGACTGCAGCTATTACAAAACTGAAGAGCTATTAAAAGCAACAAGGATTTACATTCACAACCTTATCCCTGTTGCACAAAGAACATGTCATACATGAAGTGTAACGAGCCATTCTCGACAATAGAACCATGCGAGAAGGCGCCTCACAGTAGCAAGCGGATATCAAACCGCGGCGCGAAGCCAGAACTATCTTCCCCGAGCCGGCGCGACACGTGTCCACCACGTGCCCATTGCCCGAAAACGTTTGCAGCGCTGCTCGGCTCCTCGATCACAACATTCCTGTCAATAGATGGTGCCAGTGTCGCCGCTGTCGCGATTCTGCGGCGAGTTTCCAATCCAGTAGTATAATCCATTTGGCAGCGTGGTTCGTATTTCGTCTTGCGCGGTTCCCGGCTGCATCGTTACGGAAGGCTGGAGCAGTAGCGGACCATCTTGGAAGATTGTAGTGTTTTTCTGGAGTTAGCGAGACAATTTGTATAGGTTTTTCAAGCTACCGCTTCAAGAGCACACAATAATGGTATGTGGGTTTTGCATTGGAGAATGCCGGGATTTGTACCAAGGGACGGCAGGCCTCCCGCTTCTCATAACTCCAGAAATTCAGGTAGTTACCAAGCCTATGGACATCGAGAGATGTGCAGCTAAAGAACAGGCTAATGGCAGGCATTTGGTGCCTTGCCACCATCACCACTGTCTCAGAATAATCTTTTGAAGTGATTCAGCCACCCTCCACCCCAACAACTAGCACGAGTTTGAAGCTCGTGGCATCTCCCTGAGATGCATCAGTGCAAACTTTTAAGCACTGAAAATTGACAAGTGTGCCATGAAATATGACATCACTCAGAAACCTGTCAAAACATGACAGTCTGATGAGGGTAACAAAGCACTAAATGCTTGCAATTAACGTGTTTTTAATTGTGCATGATTTGGTACCCATACGGCTTGGTAACTGCATGGATTTCTGGAGTTATGAGAAATGGGAGGCCTGTGCCTAAAACACCAGGACAGGTCTGGCTTGTGTTGATTTTTTATATGGGGACTGTCATGTTTAAATAGTTTAAAATAGTTCATAAATTACAAAAATAAAAGAAAATGATTTAAATGTCAGACTCCAACTTTCAAATTTCTTAATGAATGCCTTGCTAGGGTGTTTTATACTCATGGTCTGTGACAAGCAGTGCATTCAGCACAGAATGTTAATAGCACATGATCATGCAATTCTGGACTAATGGCTGGGCGCCGAATGACCCTGCAGTCGGTGCGCCCCTAAGCCCCAATAACCAACCAACCAATCTGGACTAATGGCATTGTGGAGGGGATGTTTAGCATTCCCACATCAATGGGCCAGTTGCCAAGTGACCTGTGGGAGAAATAGTGAGCACAGAGATAACTCAAATACACCATGCCAGGGTGTGGAGTAGTGGCAGCCTTCCGAACGGGCTGTTGATGCGCTGACACCACGGTTTGTCTAGTTCAGCCCAAAAGTCACTGCAGATCACATTTCCACATTATTTCATGATGTTAGAGATAGCAGTTGAAGCATTTTTGTCACCATTCAGATGAACTTTAGCTATGATTTTTCACCCTAAAAATGATAAAAACCACTTAAGTCCTGAAGGTAAGCATAATATCCACATCCTGGCAATGGTTGCAAAATGAGCATTGTATGGCATTCACCCTGGCAGCTGGTGGACAACTCAGATTCTGTATAAGTGCACAATGTCAACTCAGCTGCTTTTACTACATTACAGAATCATAAATAGGAGCATTCTAACTAGGGAATATTTGTCCAGGAGAGGCATTATAGGGAGCCCCATGGTGTCTCAAATAAAGCAGATGATTTGAAGCACTTCTTTTTTGACTGCATAGATGTAAAGCTAGTTTGGGATGAAATACTGAGATAGCGTAAACAAAAGTTTTTGGCTTTAAAATATATTTGCCAGGTACCGATCAGTGTTACTAGGTTCTCCTGCCTTTCCTCAGACAGGAATCTAAAAATGTTGCTGACTTAACAAAACTAACAGTGTAAATGAACCATGGCTGGAAGATATGAAAGCAATTGTTATAAATTATGTCCAGGCAGAACTGCTTATCACAATGTAACAAAGAAAAGAAATCAAATAGAATTGGGTCTAGAGTTGTAAATGAATAAATTCAGTATAGATTCAGTGCTGAGAAGTATTTCGTTTTGGCCAGTGTCTTGGAACATTGTTTGAGTTTCCAAATGACCCTGTTTACATGATCAGGTAGAGAGTAAATTAGTTGACCTGTAGACATATCTGAGTGTTTAATTTTTCAGATATCATAATCCATCATCAGAATCAGAATGTCAGAAGTACAAGCAAACATGCACTGGAAAGAGTATTATGTAACACACACATTGTTGGTGAAGAACTATAATTTTTTGAGTGAAGAATGAACATGAATTTAACCAGATAAGAAGCTTTGAAAAAGTTGCAGAATTTTGCTCTTGATTTGGATCTGTTTTTTTGTCTCTTATGAGCATGACTTAAAAAAAAACAGTGAGCCTTCTGGTTTCTGTACAGGGTTATACAGAAGTGCTGTCTGCAAGGTACTGTCACAGAAGTCTTGAATGACATGCTGTTCCACTGTGGAAATTTGGTACTCCTTGCCAAAGACACATAGTAATGTGATGTGATAAGGTCCTTGTTACATCTGGATAAGCCCCAATGTTATGGAACCTGCAGTGTTGGTTTCAGCATTAAAATCTATATACTACATTGGTGCATTTCAATTTGTCATGCATAGCATGTAGATGATTTTTCATAACTAAGTGAGTAACTTTTGGGTTACTGTAATAATGAATAAGTAGACAAATTAGAAATGTAATAAATAAAAAGTAGAGTAATACATAGACAAAATTTACTTTCTTCTTCTGTATTTTTAATGTTGCTATTAATGATGTCCTTAAAAACACATTCATCTGTCCTGTATCTAGAGGTCATTTGGTTTGCATAGTAAATTTGGGTGTCACTGGTTACATTTGTGGTCATTTCTGTACATTGTTTCTTACATTGTGCCATGAAGTCTGACATTTTTTTTGTTAATAATTTGATTTGAATGGCCATTATTGATGAGTATCTGTTTTATACCACCCAGTTCTTTAGATAAGAGTTGACAGATTGAGCAAGTGAGTCTTAAATGTTCTAAGAAACAGCCTTAGGGTGCTTTATCAGTAGCTGTATGGACATTCACTCTGTGCTTTTATGCAGATGCCTCTAGCAGTTGGTTTATGATATACAGAAGTCATGAATGAATTTGAAATAACATCAACATGAACATCTAGGGAAGGAAGCCTGTTGTTCATGCTTTCTTCCATTGTGAATGTTAACACAGACCTTTTTTCTGGCTTTGATATCAGGGTGTTTAATTGTTCAGTACTATGTACATCAAGAAATATGTCATCCACATAGCAGCAATAGTTACTTTGCATGGGATCAGATTCATTGAGGACTTGGTTCTCTGCAATGCCCATGTACATGTTGGCAAATAATGGTCCTAAAGGGGAACCTGTGACCACACAATTTGTCTGCTGATACACCAAACCATCAGGGACAGAAAGGGAACATCCAAGGTGCATGCACTAAGTAGTTTTTCCAAAATAGTACGTGAGAGGTTAGGCTGGGTTGAAGAAAGATGGTTGTATATGTTTTGAATTATCATTTGAATGGTTCCCTCTGCAGTACATGACTAAATGGACTCAACGTCGAAAGAGGCAAGTTTACATGGTGTTCATAAACTTTCAAAATGTCCAAGAATGCATTGGACATTTCAGGCTGTAACTGGCAAGAACATATGGGGAAATTAAGCCATTTAGTTGCTTTGTAAATGACATGTAGGCACCGGCGTTTGTGAAATGATTGATGGCATGGATTCCCATCCTGACGTATCTCAACCCTACTGTGAGCATAGCCGTAATGAAATTCACTGCTAATTCTTGCAGTGTACACCGTCAATCACAGTGTTAGCGCTGTCCATGGGTCAGTCGCTTTGACCCTCAAGGCATTTCTTGGATCGCTTGTCAGTCTTTCAAACTTGTTGTGGTCAGATAGAATGGGGTTGATCTTGGCCATCTACTCTTCTTTGTCAAGTATTATGAAAACAGCAGACTGATCGGCTCGTGGAATGACCGTGTCTTCATTTTCCCGAAGCTGCTTGCAGCTAACTTAAAGTTCCTTGTCAACAGCCTGCTCTTCTTGTGGTCCCTTACCCGTGCACTTTTTCCCAAGAGCCTTGTGTCCTCTCACCCGTGTACGTTTTCCCAAGAGCCTTTTCTTGAAAACAGTGGAGAGAATTGATGGGGAATGTAACCAAAGTGAGAGCAAAATTTATTAAAAAACCAAGTGACCTCCAGACTTATTTGCTATAAAATCCAAACATGGCTGCAAGATAGATCAATGTGTTTTAACACGCACACTGGAAGGGGTCTTTTTGTGCTCCCCCCACCTATTTTTCTTGGATATTTTGAGAACGGATCGGAGCTGGTCGCTGCTACTTGGTGACATTTATGGCAGTTGAATAACTTGTCGATTGACGCAGAAAAATCGGAAATCGGCCGGAAATTTTCGAAGTTTTAAGCATTTGAAGTCAGGCATACATAACGAAAACGACGGCTGTCGCTGACAAATGGGACTTTGTGAAAGAACCAGCGTTCTATGCAAGATTACCGTTTGAACACAATCACGCGACGTCATTTGGGCATAAGTGATGGACGTACCAAGACCAAAGCCAGGGTCAACAAGGGTCAAGGTCATCAAAGGTCAAGGCCAACCATCTTGTGACCTGGTCCAGATTTGCCTTGCATCATGTCGGTTTGTATAGAATGTACATTCAAAGATCCTGGTAAAAACACGTGAACGTGCACTGACACTGACACTGATACACTGACACATGCTAGGGTCACTTAATGTCAAGGTCATCAAAGGTCATAGCCAAATATCTTGTGACCTGGCCCGGATTTGCTTTGTGACAAGTCGATTTGTATGAAATATGCATTGAAAGACCCTAATAAAAACACGTGTGCACATATGGATACACTTATACATACCAGGGTCACTTCAGGCCAAGGCCATCAAAGGTCAAGGGTAACTATTTTATTACTTGGTCCAGATTTGCTGTGTATTGTGTTGCTTTGTATGAAATATGCATTCAAAGGCCCTACTAAAAGCACGTTAGGCACTTTGATACATGTATACACGTATATACATATGCATACATATAGAAATATAAATGCTGGAAGTGATTAAATGCACCGATGTTAGCTACCTTCACTGAAAATACGCCAAAAGATACGTGTAGCGCCCTTATTTACAGCCAAGCTAACCTGTATTGCTCGAAATCTGATCTGCAACAGATGAAAAATGACGACATAGGTCCGTGACCTGACATGACCTCGACCCGAAATCCCCAGTCATGACGCGAGAGGAATGGAAATTGTCGTATTCCACGTTTTAACGGCCAAACAAACACGTTTTTCCCGTTTCGTTCCAAAAGTCGTAAGGAATGGCCTGTTAGGACTGAGAAAATGTCCAAAGTTGACCTTTTCCACCCATTTGACCTTGAAGACCCAGGGTCATGAAATTTGCGCACAATGTGAATCGTTATGGCCCTACCCTGTCCACAGAATTTCATGTTTCTAGCTTATTGTTTCCGAGATCGGAGGGGGGCACTTTTGTGCCCCCCCCCTCCCAGTGCGGGTTTGCACGAAACCACCTTCCACTGCGCAGGTTAAAGGACATCATTGATAGCAACATTGAATGTGCGGAACGCGATAACAAACTTCGCCTTGTATTATTTATTACAGTACCTCAAAAGTTAGTAGCTGAGACGTGAAAAATAACTCATCTTTTAACCGTGGCAAATTGAAACATTGTACAGAAACCAGGAGGCTCATGATTTTCGAGGCCATGTTCATCAGAAGCCATAACCCAGACCCAAATTCACAGCAAAATTCCGTGCCCATTTTGAAACTTTCTGCTTAGCCAGATTTCTTGTTTATCCTTCATACTGCAAGTTACAGCTCTTTAATAGTCACATGTGTACATCGCGTGATATTCGTTTTCCAGCGTGCTTGTACTTGTGACATGGTGATCCTGACAATGGGTTATGATATCCGAAACATTTAGCATTGATATATGTTTTTATACCGATTTATTTACTCTATGCAGTCATGCAAAAAGTGTCATTCGGAAACACATGACACACGAATTTTTTTTTAAATTTTATTAATAAAAATAACACAAAAAATGTTCCAAGAAACTAGCCAAAACGAAATACTTCTTGGTCTTTAACAAAATATATCTTAATGGAAAGCTGTTGCCAAATCACACTAAGATATATGTGTGTATATATATATATATATATATATATATACTTATATGTATGTATCGTTAAAAACGGCCGCATATTCCGCATTTACTAGCTTCTTGATGTATCGTTAAATTCCTCATGCCTTTCTTTTATCAAATTCGTCTAGATTACATGTCAGGTGTACAAAATTATTCATGTATGTATGTACTAACATTTCGAGACACTTTCTCGTCTTAAGAGTGGTGAAAGTTGGCACAAGTGACTATTTGAAAATTATTTGCGGTGCACCAGGCTTAGGTGTAAAGTAAGCCATCAGCAGGGAAATAAGCAGGTGAATAATATGACTAATGGAAGCGTTGGATTCAAGGCCTAACGCCCTGCTCCCATCAGGTCTAAAGTGATACGAGAATTTAGTTGTTTGTTTCGGGCTGGCTAGTTTTCATGATTATACACTTTCCCATATCTGAAGCCGTCTCACGCCATGACATGTTCGTAATATGGTGGCATTGTTTGTCAGCTGTTGTCGCGTTATCGTCTCGTCGTGTTCTTGTCTCACGAGTTGTAGTGACGCGCCGTCACGTAGGTGCATAGTGAGTCGTCTGGAGAGCGTTGTTGTTGTAACACCAATGTAGTGTAGGCGAAGTTTGTGGCCTTCGTATTCACAGGTAGACGACTGAGACAAAACGACTAAGAGAAAACGACAAAACGACTGAGACAAACATTTCAAGACGAATCGAGCTTAAAATTCAAATATGAGTTAAGTGTTCGCAATGTCATTTCTTTCCTTGATATCTGTGTTAACGGACGCGGACAAAATTTCGAGACAACCGTTCACTGAAAGACAGTTGGGCATATAAGAACCGTCCGTTATCTGAAAAGACAAGGGACGGCGCTTAATTGTAGTCAGCGAATGTTCCAAACGTTATAAGACTAGCGTCATTCAGGCTTTTGTGAGATTTGCCTTTAAACACTGTTCGAGCGGGACTAACCTGCACTCTGCATTAATATGAGTTAGGCAAATTCTAGTGAACAGGCTTCTCTAATGCACACAGTGAAACAGTAATACAAGGACACATGGACAATTACTTCACCGAACCGAACAGCATGACCAATCGGCCCAGATTGCACTCTTCTGCTGAAACCAAATGACACCCTCCTACAAACAAGACGAAAAGGCTCAGTGAAATCATACCCAGATATGTTTAGCCAAAACAGGACGAAGAACTGCAATTAATCATTTATTACGAAAACAGCGGGACTTAAGATTTCCTCGTCAAAAACAACCAAACACGATCAGACAAGCTTAAAAACACCAATGTACTGTACCGATTTACTTATGAATACGAAGGTTGCTAATTTCGCCGAGTTCACTACATTGGTGTTACAACGACGCTCTTCAGACGACTAACTATGCACCTACGTGACGGCGCGCCACTACAACTCGTGAGACAAGAACACGACGAGACGATAACGCGATAACAACTGACGGACAATACTACCGTACTATAAACATGCTATAGCGTGAGATGGCTTCACATATGAAAAAGTGTAAATGTTCATGAAAACTCGCCAGCCCTAAACAAACGATTAAATTCTTGTATCAGCTTAGAGCTACCGTGAGCAGGACGTTCGCTCTTGAATCTAACATTTCGATTGGTCATCTTATCCACTTATTTATTTCGCTAGTGACGGCGTATGTTACATGTAAACCTGGTACACCGCGAATAATATTCATATTGTTATTTGTGCCAACTTTTCATCACTCTGAAGATGAGATAAGTGTCTCGAAGCGTTACAGTGTAAATAAATGAATAATTTTGTACATCTGACATGTGATCTCGACGAAAGGCCCAAGGACTTGAACGATACGTCAAGAAACTAGTTAATGCGAAACATGCGGTCGTTTTTAACGAAGCATTATCAAAGAAAACATACTGGCACAAGAGATATATATATATATATATATATATATATGTATGTATTGTGCCAGTATATATGTATATATATATGTATATATGATATTTATATATATATATATATATATATATATATATATGTATTGTGCCAGTATATATGTATATATATATGTATATATGATATATATTTATATATGGCATCCAAGTGGTTCTGAACTGAATCATAGCTGAATCTGTTCATTTATGACTCTGGGCCCAATTACAATTGATTCATGCTGAAAAATGCGTTCAGTCTGAATCAGGATTGACTTTAGGGGCGCAGCCAGAATTTTCTTAAGGGGTGGGGGGCGAAGCTTAGGGTGGACTGACATTGTAGGAAAGCCGCCTACTGTAAAGACGATGTGCAGTGGTTTTGCAAAAAAAATGCGAGCCTGAGGAAGGCCCGCCTGCCCCCCCCCCCCTCCTGGCTGCAGTGATTGATTCCCCGCTGCAAAAGGCCGAAAGTGAAACAATTCACTTTAAGGAAATCAACCACGAGCATGATCCTCTGCGGTTCCGGAGAAATGCAGTTAATTTATGCAGTGGCGGCTCGTCATTAGAGGAAACTGAGGCAGTTCCTCAGCAGAAATATCGTCAGATGTGGAACTGAAATCATCCATAATCTTTGTGTAATAATAATGTTTACAAAATTGAATCCTTGATTAAGATGGAATAATGTGCTCAATTTGTGCCGCATTCATGAACATAGCAGGGAACATGGCCACAAAGTCGCCCGACGCCGCGCCGCATTCCCATCTCGCTCCCCCCCCCTCCCAACCACACTGAGCAAGGCGGCTGGAGAAGCAGCCAGCCCACCGGCCTCAGCCAATCCTAGAATCCGATGTAATATAGCGCCCCTGGTGAGCGTCCGCGGAACTGCACGTCGGCCGCCGTCAGAGCAGTTGGCAGCCCCTGTGAGGCGAGACAGTACTGCTGGCCGCCGCAGTCGCTGCGCCACCGTCGAACTCACCGTTAAAGGATGTTCGGCTGCGCGAGTTGGCTCACGAGTGGAGAAATGAATGTGTTTGTGGGGTAATTATTGATTAAAATATTATATACTTATATTTCTTATAAATTCAGAACGCTTGACATGTTTTCGAACTACGCACAAATGAATAATATGAGTGTATGCTCTAGCATTGACGATCATTTATCCGCCTTTGAAACGGGACAGACCTTTCCACCAAGGGCAATGGACGCGAGTGTATCCTGATTATTTTCGCTGCGCAGATTCGAGTGGATGCCTAGTTTGCCCTAGCTTTCCTTGCAGATACAGACAAAACACCGACAGTGATGCGTCATATACCGTTTCTTTTCTTTTGTGTTCGTCGATTTGAACAGCGTCGGATATCATTTACGGCTCAATAGCTACACAGCAAATATAAGAAAGGCAGCCAGGTATAAGACACTGGTGCTACACTCGCACTGTGCCTCAAGTGTTTGTTAGACCACAAGCGTCCACTGAAGTTATGTCATCTTAGGTAAGAAAGGATAAGTTCAGCTTGCATTATATTATATTGACAATGACTTATGCATTGCTGTTCATGAAATTGACCCAAATGATGTTAAGCATCAGAGCCCAAGCTCCACTTAGCTTGCTGGGTAGACTAGGTACATTATCACATAGGTAGATGTACGGTAGACATGGTAAACACGCTCGACTAACTCGGCCACCAGTTATGGTACTGGGTTACCAATTTGAGGCATGGTATTTTGACGTACTATTCAGCTGCGATGTATGCCGATGTTCTGTAGGGCAATGTTTTGTAAGGTGCCACAGTGTTTACGCAATATGTGGTCTGCCTTCCGGGAGCTGCTTTTATACATGCCACCGATTGGATGAAGCAGTCAGAACCTGCAGGCAGCAGCAGGCTCAGATGCTCTGTCCTGAAAGATGGCGCATGTTCCTCATTTCAGCACTCTTAAATGTAAGGTAGATTCATTGAAAAACACGTGTGGTACATGCTCATTTCAGTTTAGTCTGAATGCAACAACAGAATTTTTGCACTGATGCCGGTGACAGGAAATCGGTGAATAGGCTTCAAGGTCAGTGAGTTAAATCAAGCTAGGCAGGTTTAGGCAAGATCACGCTGAATCAGATCAATTTCTAAATACATGGCATAGAACACTCCAGAAGACAAAGTTCAATAAGCAATGTTTTGGCACACACCTTGTGGTACTGAACTAAGGTTATGTCACAGCTGGCACTGGAATGATCATTGTCCCTAGGCTAGACTTGGTCACAAGATGTGCAGAGTATAGCTGGTTGTGTTCTGTGGACGGGATTCTGTTGCTGGTGATAAATAATTTCTAATTACACATCTCCACTGCCGTATTGCAGCAAGCCTGTGGATCAATGCATGCCACACTTCCGAAGGGACACATGGACAATGATGAGGGCTTTTTCATGCATGGGCATTTATTCATGGTAGTGCAATACAAAGAAACGACTAGAACGGTCTACCGCGCGCAGGAAAAGATCATGCACAATACCGCAATATGCTTCATTATGCGTTGTTACAATTTTCAGCCACAGCGTTAATCTAGATCAGCCCACAGCCGCGCTCGTGCGTTCACTGCGGAGTTTCCGACGCACTGCCCACGCCACCCATTCCACCCTCCCAGTACATCCGTCTCTCCACACTGCCACACTTTCATCATGGTGAAGCGCGCCCACCAAGAAAACCCGCCAGGCACCCACCGAGCCCAGCACAGTGTTAGTGCCGACTGACTGCTTTGTCACCAGTATTGCATTCTGTTTTGTGTGTTTCTGCTTGGCTACAAATTTCATGCTATGAAACCATTGGCTCTCGGATCGAAAATTCATTCCTACATGGTACCATGTTTCTGTCTGATTCATTTGTTTTATCGCGATAAGCAGTTCTGCCTGTGCGTAATTTGTTATCATCACTTTCATATATTCCAGCCGTGGCTCATTTATCTCACCGTTGAAATTACTGGGCACATTGTGTACGCAACCAGCTTGTGGCTTAGGTGGGAGACATCAGGTCCGTTTTGTTTTAAATAAGGGCATATCATCTCTTTGTCATATCGTGCAGCAGGGAACGTGTGTATGATCTATTTCATGTGACTGTTTTCTGTGAATAAACTGCCGGCGGAATTTGGAAGATGTTGAAAAATAAAAGGCTCAAAGATGATGATGCTGACTAATTGGAACGTATCAGAACCAGGGACTACTTTTGTGTTGCAGACTGTCGGCAAGAATAATAAGATGATGCAGCACATCAACTACCGCATCCGAGTAATGCTACAAGACTCTCGCACATTCATCGGCGTATTCAAAGGCAAGCATTGAATAAGGATTGCCGCTAGCTGGAAGTCTTTTAGTTTATTCGCCATTTTTTTTAAGTTTGCCGTGTTCAGTTGCTAAAATTCAGATCATGGCGTATATTTGAAATATATGAATGCTTTCATCATAACCAGTGGAATTAAACAGCAAAGTGATCAGTATAAGTAACCAGTAAAGAACATCTGAAGACCAGTAAGTTATGTCTCGCATGTGTGGCCGGTTTTCAGCTACCACATAACACCTGCCCCGTTTGCGCTGACATGTCAGACTCTGTTCGTGCCTCGTCCCTCCACTAAGCCGATTCGTGGTTGGCAGCGTTCGACAAGCACATGAACCTGATCCTCTGCGACTGCGAGGAGTTCCGCAAACTGAAGGCCAAGGCCGGCAAGCCGGGCGAGCGCGAGGAGAAGCGCGTGCTGGGCATGGTGCTGCTGCGGGGCGAGAACATCGTGTCGGTGACGGTGGAGGGGCCGCCGCCGGCCGAGGAGCGCGGCCCGCGCGTGCCGGCGGCCGGCGCCGCCCCGGGCCCGGGCGCCGGCCGCGCCGCCGGCCGCGGAGTCAGCGCCGCCCCCACCGGCCCGGCGGCCGGCCTGCAGGGACCAGTGCGCGGTGTCGGAGGCCCCTCCCAGCAGATGATGGTGCCGCAGGGCCGCGGCATGCCTCCCATGCGCGGCCCGATGGGCCCCACGCTAGGCGGACCGCCGCGCCCGATGATGGGTGGTGAGTTTGTGGTCCGGAATGTAGGACTGGCCCTAGTTCTGTGGCCCGGTCGCCCGGCTCGTTCTCGGCAAACTGCGCCTCCCCTCACGGGAAATTACGCCTGAGTGATTCATTTAGATTGAATGTTCCACCTTTAGCGGTTATTCCACCTTCATCTTTTACTTATATTATATTTATATTCATCTGGTTTTGTTTTGAGTTAAGCAGTAGAACTTGAAAATTTAAAATGTCTCCTTACGCGTATGATGCTTCAGAGCTTTAAAGCTGCGATGTCCAGTTGTTTTCTGCGATTTCCACTGGATGACGGTCCCAGCTGCAAATTTCACATGACGCTTTAAGCAACTCAAGTGGGGATATGGGATTACGTCATACAGTACAGTCGGCGCCAGCCAGGAAACATTAAGGACATGGGAGATTGCTAGTTTCCATGACTGCCGTAGGCTTCGCCGCCTGATGATATTAGCCGCTACATACCGACTGTTCAGAAAGTTCTTATCTTCATGCAGCTCTGGGTATGATAACAATTATGGGTGCTGATATGTCTGGTGTATTGTATGCGGTAAATCCGGGATTCAGGCTCGATGTATCGGAACCGTTTCCAGGAAACGAGGAGAACGTGAATGGGCTATTTTTGGTCAACTGTAAAAGATGGCCGTGTTAGGACAGTCTTTCATTATGTGGTTTCTGATAATCAGATGTCCAGAGAGTAAACGTGACCTTGTCTGCACAGGGAACATCATGTATATTTGGTCGATAAATATGATATATTTACTCACGCGCCGTAGAAAGTGAAATATTCAGTTGTAACTCACAACAGTAAAACCTTTTGGAGTGGTTTGGGGGTGCCCCCTCACGGAGTATCTTGGTGGCCACAAATAGTTGTCCACTCCACTGGCCCCATGTGAAGTTCACAATTTTGGGGGATGCACATGCATATGCTCATGTGCCTTAATCCCGTTGGAATGCAGGCTATCCCCGCTCTGTATTCCTCTCTGCTGACGTGGGCGTATCATTGCGCCATCTGGGAAGGTCGTGTCCCGCCAGAGTAAAGCGGTGCCGAGGTGACGCAGCACTTACCCTTGTCAGTCTGGGCTGCCTTCAGGAACTAATTTGGTCACTTACCAAGTGATCTTAGTGCGTCAAGACATCATTGGGAAGCAAAGGCGATTTTTCGGGATATATAAACGGAAATGCAACCTTGCTGCAAGTCGCAGAAAGGAAGCACATGGTAACCTTGTAAGTGATTTTGGTCAGTTCATGAACGCAGCCTTGGCGTCGGACGCAAAACGAACATAACCTGCATTTCGCGGGGATCCCGGCACATGTCTGATGCCCAGTCGTCACGGGGGTGCCCAAGCAGCCACAAATGAGCACATAACTGCATCCATTGTGACCCAGTACCGTCTTGAGCCTGGCTTCTTGTTTCCACCATCATACGTTATTTGTATGAAGTGCTGTTTGTTTTCGTTGCCGCTCGATCCTGAGCGGCTGTTGTCAGGTTCGTGCGGTCATCATCATGTATGTAGTCATCATCAGTATGTACGGTCATGATCATGAAAACAGTTGCAAGTATAAGCCTTTCCCATTGTTCATTTTTTTTTTTTTTAATTTTCTTTGCCAACAAAGCGCAGCGTGGTATTTGTTCGGTGCTGGTTGCGCTGCCTGTCGGCGGTGAGCTGGGTACTGACCGGCTGTCTGGTGTTGCAGGTATGGGCGGGCCGCCGCAGATGGGTCGCGGCGGTCCCGGTCCGATGGGACCGATGCGGGGACCTCCTCCGGGCATGATGCGGGGCGGTCCTCACCAGGGTCGGCCGTTCTAGGCGGGTCTGCCGCAGCCATCGCCGCCGTCACGGCTCCAGGGCCGGCCGCCGCGCGGCGTCACCCCTCCGGTATGACGTCACACGGCACCGCCGCCGTCAGTCGGCCGCTGCGCCGGTATTGTCATCCTGTGCTCAGGCGTTGCAAGCCACTGGTTTATCTTATCTCGCAGTGGCGCTCCTGTATAGGTGGTTCGAAGGATTGATGCCGTGTGCTGAGGTCGGAGGGCGTGAGCGGTTTCGTTCTAGTTCGTACCGGGAGCTGAAGCGTCGTCCAAAATGTCGGCATCATCTTTGATACTTTCACAGCATTGGCGTCATGAAACAATACACTGTAAGAATAACGAGTTTTTTTCGGAGGTTGTCGTTGATGGGCGAGCAGATTAAAATCAGTTTGCAAAGGTGACAACCAGTTCAGGCGTCTGTTTACTGCTGGCAGACTGAAGTCGGGCGTTTTCTTCACAGGTCACCCAGGTTTTATTGATTATTCACATCGGCAATATGAATTTTCACGGCTTTTGTAAACCATGGCTTGGTTTATAATGGGCCAATGCCATGTTTAGTTTTGTCATGTGGTAGTGTGCAATATTATCGTATTGATATGACTTGCCTGGTAACTAAAGGCTTGGCTAGTGAAACAGCAACAGAGCAGTTCTGGTCTCAGAAAAAAGCAGCCCATTGGAGTCGGTGCTCTTCTTGAGGACGTTGTTTCTTGCACTTTATGATCGCCACTGTCGCCAAAATGTTGTAAGATTCGTGTTGTAAGCCATTCCGTATGTTCATCGCCCCTGCCAAAATGCTCACAAAAAAAATGCTGCGAAATGGCTTTTTGTAGCATCTTGGATATCACATAATGGCTTGGCACCCGTAAAAATGGACTGACTCGGGGAATGGGAATTTCCGGCGCTGCGGGCCACTGTGCGGCCTTTCTCTGGCCGTCTGGTCAGTCGTGTGCGGTCTTCCAGGCGCGGCGGTGAGGCGGTAGTCGGCGGTCCGACGCCGCGCTCTGGACGCTGCCTCTTATCGCTAGGTGGCAGGAGGAGTCTGTTCCTTCACGCCCCGTTCTAAAACACTTCGGCAAACCAGTGGGCCTGCCGGCTGTCTAAGAAGACGCCTGGCAGGTTGTAATTGCGCTATTTCTGCTGGTGACTGAGCTGAAAACTGTGTTGAATGTCCGTGAATAGGAACTACGGATTTTGCTCTTCCCCTGTAAAGAACTGAAGGGGGCGGGGCGATTTACTCCATCCAAGCGGCAGACCATAGTCGAATAGGTATCTCGATTCCCCGAGGTCAGAAATTAGCCTCGACTCCTGCTTCTGATCCCGGTAGTTTAAAGGCATCATAGCTTCAAGATGGACTGAAGAAAGAGGTAGTATTGGGTAGCTCTCTAATGATCGTCGTCCGTGTGAGACTGATATCCACGATCTACAGGAGCCTTGACGTAACGAACTGCTTCCCGAGCACTTGAAGCCTGTGGTGTTGGATTGTTTCTTCCCGTCACCTAGGATCGGGTGACCAGGAGTGATCTTCGCCTGAAAACCGTCGTCTGATCTTCCAAAAATCGGAACGCTCAGACACGTAGTCACTGCACAAGAACGAGCGGCGCGCACGCAACAAGAATCATTTCACCGCGTTTCGACACCTCTGATACAAGGCTCGAGAGGCAGGTGTACATAGTCTGGCCAACGTACGCCGTGCGTCGTCTCGGTGACGCATGGCCTCGGTGATTTCCGCGTTACCCCGTAGCCAGGGACAGCTGGACCGCCGCCGGGTGACGGTGACGAGCGGGCAGTGTTGGTCGACAGCAGCGTTCCAGTTCGTCATGAAGGCAGCCACCTTGTGATCGGATGTGCTGGCGGTGTAGACGGACTGCCAGTCCGCCAGGAGGAGGCTCAAACAGAATGCTGGCCGGCCTATGCGGTGCCATGGCTGTTCTGTTACTCTGGTTGGCTGTATCCGTCGTACCCGCGCACAAATGGCCAGAATGATCGGTGAATGGCCGGCAATGGGCTCCCTCCAGTACGGTGACGGGGGAATGCCGTTTATGACTGTTGGTTATCAGGCCCAGCAATGATGGGATTGTATGCAGGTGGGTATGCTTGCCAACCAGTTGAAGAAGCCTGAGATCAGTCAAAACAGTGGAAAAACCGTTGGTCACAATATTGGGACAACTACTGTCGACGTCAAGCCCTATGCCTCCTAATTTTTCTCGATAATTTCAGCAATTATGGCTGCACGCTGATGATACTTTCCGTGCCGCCAGTTCAGTTTTACCGCCGATTCCCGGAAAATGTCCTATCAAAATCGTGCGGAAACTGAAGATTGGAGAAAATTTTTCTTGGTTTCGAAAATTCGTCCTCCTGGGGATTCCCAGATAGAGGTTTTAAAACCTACCAACATGATGGCACGTCATACGCGCCAACCAGCGGCTGGGCTGACACGAGAACACATGCCCGACTGGTTGCCAGAGGCATAGGTGCACATAACAGGGAGAAGACATTGTATCCGACCCTGTCCTTTAGGTCATCTTTCGGAATCATAGCAACACATGTCTCAGCGCAGATGTCCTGTATGGGTTTACTACCTTGAGCCCACATCTCCAATGTATTGTCTTGGGGGTTAAGTGTTCTGCATGGGATGTCCACGTGAGTCTCAAATGGGAAATTTACATGGTATTCCCAGATGGAACCCACACCGATCAGTGGTCCTGCACAATTCTGGCTGCCCATACGGGTCTCCCATCTAGGACTCATTTGCTTGAGTGGTGTAGCACACACGGGCACTTGTAAAGGACCAAGTTACAGCTGCTTGCTGGGTCCATCGAGAAATTCCCGGCCAAAATTCAGTTTTGTTGGCGTCGCGCCGCCCACCTGATGTTTGAACCCAATTCACCGCAACCGTGACTGTCATGTCCGCTGCAGGCACTGAAGGTACATAAGGGCAAAGGAGAGATGCCCTTTTCAGCGCGTCAAAACTAAGATAGCACAACGGTACTATTAGAAAAAAAAAACAGTTCAATGGGGCTGCTGCGCCCTCACAGTTTCCTATCGCTCCGCAGCCGCCAGCGTCGGAAACATAAACATTCTGACCACTTCCGGGGTTCGGTCCGGAGCTTCTCTGCATTTATAACTCACCTGTGCAGGCTTTCGATACTACTGAAGGTGAAAATAGCCTTGGGTTCGATGAAAAATTGCTGATTTTGTGTTCCGCGCGATAACATGACTTTAATAAGAAAACATTTACAATGGTCAGTTGTCTTTCTTCCGAAAGCTTTTTTCATGACGTTCATCTTCTGCATTAAATGTCAATGAAATTTACAAAAAAATTTGCAAATTTTCTTGTTGTCCCAAGCCCCCAGAAACCCAAACTCCTGGTCACATTTTCCTCATTAGCGGTTTGAAGCGCTGTTACGTCATTTCCCTTTTGCTTGTCCGTCTTTCTGTTTAGACGACTCTTAAGCCTCCAAACAAAGCTTCCGGCTATCCCCATCCCTCGCAGCTTTCGACCCGGGGGTACTTTGCTTAACTTGGGCGAATTTTCGTAAAAAAAAAAAAATTAGCGATTTTTCTATTAAGTAAAACTTCTGAGACACGAAAATAAAGTTGTCTGAACCAGAGAAGTTTTTGGTTCGGGAATTGCCGACGGATACTGCCCCATAACATTGATGCATCTATCCGGCTGGGGGGGGGACAGGCGCCACACCTCAGAAATGCACCGCAGGGGCACCCATTGGGATTCCAGATGTCGCCATTTTTGTCCAAAAAAGTAAAAAAATCCCTGTTTTTGAAGTCTGAAAACAAAGCGGCCAAAATGGGGCGGTTTTGGGGTTTAGAAGGGGGGTTTGGGGTTGGCCAGTTCTCGTCTACAAAAACCTGGTGCCTGAGCGCATCCATAAAAAATCCATCCCTACTGGTGTTGATTATTAGAATCTGAAATCTGACGTTTCCAAGATTTCTCAAATTCCGAAGTGGAAATCAGTTCAGCATAGCACTTATTTCTCGGAAAAAATTGTGCAGCATATTGTAAGCCAACTGACAAAAAAAATGTACAAAACGAAGCGTTTCTTAGCGTTCCAGTTATAAACTCAATTCCAGGCATGGCACAAAACTGCCATTTTGATAGTTAATACCATGGTTGGCTAGACTTCTGCACCTTGCGTACCTTATTTCATTCCACACATTAAATGCTCATATCCTTATTGCATACATCTGAAGTGAAACAAGGCTGCTGCTGGTCAGACCAATCATTATGGACTTCTGAATAAAAACTGGAATGCATCACATTGGTTACAGTTTTAATGTTGTGATTATATCCAAGCAGAACACAATATACTGTGCCACCATTTCCCAGAGCAAAGGAACAGAACAGACTAGACGTTCTTCCATATTTTATGGATCGCAGATGACCCATAAATGCAGTTTTATGAAACTGCTCAACCAGCTTCTAGGTCCATTTCTCATGTCTCTAGGTCTCATGCACTGCCCACAGGCGCAATGTTCAATTTTGAGATTACTGGGACCACCCATGCACCCCAGACATATACGTGCAACATGAGCCCCGTTTCCATGACAGGATTGGATAATAAGTCAGATTTCCCTCGGGAGAGAAACCGGGATTACAGGTGGCGTTCCCACCAGTGTACACAGTAAATCCGGATTACATTCAAAATTTCCGATCCGGATTACTTCGGGAAAAAAACAGTCACATGAGTGTTTTTTTTTTGGAAAATGATTGTGGGTGCCCAAAACGCATATGGGGACCGGAGGGCGGGGGTCGTGACTGGGGTTTATGCCGAAAGGTCACAGAAATGAATTTAAAAAGGCCTTATTACAGGTAGATTACAGGACTATGGTTATGGACATAAATTATGGATGACTTTATGGTGGCATCATCCTTAAAGGGAATATATCTGGTTTTTGCAGTATCCCAAAAACACACTCGGGGGAATATTCAACATTGGTTATGAATTATCATGTAAATGAAAAGTGCATTTTAGTCATCTTTGACCAATATTTCAAGATTGGTTATGAATTATCATGTAAATGAAAAGTACATTTTAGTAATCTTTGACCGATATTTCACGCATTTTAGTTATTGTATTTATCGACAATGCTATAGCGAAATACGGTAACACAATGTTAAAGAAAGGAACCAGTCAGCGAGCGGAAAATACGTAGGTGAACCTTGGACGCACCCAATACAGCATATACAGCACTCTGTCTTGCTGTAATAACAGAATAAAAGGTAGCGACGACTGTTTTGACGAACAACACTAACGTATTTGGACCTATTCACGTAATGCATATCTGCGGGAGAAATTCGTGGAACTGCAGCGGTACTTGCCTGAATCCAGAAAAAAATTCAGCATATATTCTGAAATGATGGCCGACTTCGTAATCTCGGCGTTCGTCAACTGCTGTCAACCTCGACATCGCTAAGGCTAACGATACGCTATCACGTTTGACTGGTGATTTTAGTGGTGAAAAGAAAATGGGATAAGTAGATTAAACCTGGGCTGGCAGCTTGCGTACTTACCCCAGCAAAATATGAACAAACGAGAACGAGTTGGCAAGAATGAATGGTACCTACCTTTCGATTCATAAATACGGCTCCAACAATCGTACATGTACAGTTGAAAATCAAGATTTGAGTAGATATATTCCCTTTAATGGACCGCCTTGCTCCGCGACTCGGCTCGACAGTTTTACTTGGAGGGTGGTAGGGAAAGCAATTGGTGAGCGACGATGGAGTAAATAAGTCCCGATTATTGCTGATAAAGTTGATTTTAGGTGTTCAACATTATGGGCCTGAGAATATAACGGTATTTCAAGATTTAAACATACTTTAAGTTGTGGGTGCCCAGCTCGTGTTGTGGGTGCCCATTTCCATTTTGTGGGTGCCAGGGCACCCACAGAGATAGGAAACCACACCCTTGCTTAGCCGCCACAATTGACGGCTAATCCCGGATTAGCGGCAATTATGGCGCGTATGTGACATTTCCTTTGAGAGCGTACGGAAATTTATTCCATGGTGCAGTACCGAATGGACGGAATTGCTGTCAGGGACTGGTGTTGAGTTGAGATTTTAGAACTTCGTGATGCTTTTTTCTTGTTTCTTTTTTTGTCAACAAGCCGCCAACAGACAAGAAACTGATTTCGGTGCTATCTCCCCCTTCGCAGCGCACCAAAACAAATGCTGCGCATAATGCTGCCGTATGTTTCTAATGCCCAGGTAATCCGGATTTCCTCGCGAAATCTTTTTCAATCCGGACTTGCAAATCCAAACCGGTTTCTTAAAAGAAGTGTTTCCATGACCTCAGAAATCGGTATGTGAATGGGAATCCGGATTTGCTAGCGCCATGGAAACGAGGTTATTATCATCATGGAAGTCCCACAACTATTTCATGGCACTGGAAACCAGAAACTGGTCTAATAACTTGCAGGTGACCCACAGCTATTTCACAGTACCTGCAAACTGCAAACTGGCATTCATGTTGTGCACTTGGTTCAATCACACCTTTTCCCCATGACGTTGGCTTGTAAGGACACTGCATTTCAGAATATATGCCGGCTTATTGTTATACTCTGTTTCCCTCCCACCCTTTAACTTACATATTTATTCACACAAAATGGCTAGATTTTCAGCCGAATGTGTCATTTATCATGTTATGCCACACGGACTTCCCTTTAAATGCTGTCAGTCATGTTTTGCTTGATAGCCCAGGAAGATGTGCGACATTTGTTGTTACGTGGCTGCCCCTCACCCTGAAGAGCTGCTAGATTGTGAAAAAATTGCTAGCAGTGACCATTTTTTAAGAATGGTATTTAACACAAACTGAATACTGGGCAGACTACACAAGATGCACCGTGCATGTAAAAAATGAATAATGATCCATTTTAGTTTTGGAAGCGACCGCGCCTAATGTTTTAAATGTGAGCTTCTTTATCCGGAAGCAAAAGCGTAAGTGCGAGACGAACAAGTGCAGAGAGTGGAAGAGGGACGGGGAGAAGGGCATTTGTTTATTGGATATCATGAAAGTACCCATGCATTCCGCCTTATGACCAGGGCTACAGGCCTTAACAATGTGAAGACATGTTGATTTCATCCTACCTGCTTCCTTCAACCATGATTGCTTTACATCTTTATAAAAAACGAGTAATTCGTATAGTCCTGGCGGTTTGCGGACCGAAAGCAGGCGTTTTTTTTCTTGAATCGAAATTTTCTTGGACAGACTTAAATCCTTGGATAATCTGGGGCACTCGCATGGCTTCCTCCTCGGAACTTGGTCAGGAATTGGTTTTAATTTTTCCGAAAATAACAACATTAGTCCCTATTCTGCTGTCGCTGGCATTGTCCTCTAAACCATCTGGAAAGTCCCGATCAAGCTGTCCACCTGACGCTGCACCAGCTGTGCTGCTCAGTGAACTACCGGGTCCCTGGCATGAGTGTACCGTTTACAGGGCGCAACGGCAGTGCTGATTCTGGCAACTATACCAAATGAAATGTCCTGGCCAAGCTCTCCATCCGGGTGATACGTAACTGCGTTAATACTGGCTGTGCTTGTGCTGTTTACTTGAGCCTAAGGTTTCCCACGCTCTGCCTCCACAAAGTCGTCGTCGGCAAAGGTGTGACAATGGAAGGGAAACATCCCCGTTACCTTTGCGTTGAAGGCGTTAATAGTCGTCAGAGCCCGTAGACACCGCAGCACAAAGACAAATTTCACAGAATACTTGTGAGGCTTGGTGCAAAATCAGCAAGGTCAGAATATCTCTCGCAACCTGAGGTTGATAACGGTAAAATATAAAAATGAGAACAGAATCGAAGTAAAGTTTATCTTTGTCTTACATACAAACGCCAACATTGAATATAATGTCTACAAGACGCATCTTCAATTTTTTGTACAGTTGCAACCTGAACGAAGGCTTCAGAAACATACATATGATAATCTGGGTGTAGGACAAACCAAAGAAATCATTAATAAGCGTTATTGTAGTAGGAGAGTTGAATGAGTGGTGGGGCAGGTCTCGTTACTTGTTTGACACAGTCCAGATTTTTAACTTTTTTGAAAAGCTTTCCATCTGGTTGTGCATGGGTGCAGCCACGATTTTCTTTTTAAGGGGGAAAGGGACCCGGAGCTCGGTGTTAACTGAAATCATAGGAAAACTGCCTGCTGGGAAGGTAGTTTCTTTATCTGGTGAACTGTCTTGTTAAGTTTTTGTTAGCGGTTAGTCAAGCAGCAAAATTATTGCAAAAATGCAGTGGTTTTGCAGTTTTGCAAAACCACTGCAAAAATTCAAAAGCCAGTTTTGCAATGGTTTTCGCAAAAATGTGGGCCAAGGGGGCGGCTCCCACCCCCCCCCCCTTGGCTACGCTGGTGTGGCTTTGTAGTAGTACTGAATCAGGGATGTCGATTTGTATTCTTTTCAGAGGGCCTTGGCCCACCCAACGCTGATTTAGGCCCACCCAATGTTGATTTGGGCCCCCCAATATTTTCTGTCGATTTTTAAGGGAAATAAGTAACAACAGCAAAACGAACGGCTGCAATGGATCAGAGATAGTCAGAAAGTAAAGAATAAAGTTTAAAGCGATGTACCTAGTTATCTTGCTATCTTGTATCGATATGTGTACTTGTATACATGGGGGTAAATGCAGTTTTGACTTGATAAATAGTAACAAGAAAACTTATAAATTTCGGTTGGTCAAAATAAAGTGGCTAAATCCGTTGAGAAACCCACATTTGGGGTACGTTTGGTTGCCGGGCCCTCGGCTGAGATCCCGCCCCCCCCCCCCAGTCATTTACAGAAATCGATGCTATGCAATCCATGCTAGACAGCGAGCACTGCTCTGCTGCTTTGTCTTATGCAACAGATCATGGTGCACTCAGCCGTCCGTATTCCCTACGTAAAGAGCTCGTTGTCCTCGAATAGTACTTACAGTCCGACACCCTAATACAGCTGACTGGTAGCCACTGGGCCTGTTACAGTTTCTTACTGTGCCCCTAAAGTGGACGCCGGGAATGTATAGCGGCAGACTGGACGGGCGCCCAGCCGACCTGAGCTGCTAGAGGCGAGCCCTGTTGAGCTGATAGTCGTCTGTACCGCCGGCTGTACATACGGCCGGGCCAGATCTGGCCCTCGGTCGTGACGTCACGCGTCGCCTGAGGCGACCTGTCGTCCGGTTGGGCGCTGTCGTCCGTCTGTTTACCCTGGCTCGGCGGCGGCGCCGTGCCCGCGGCCACCTCTGCATCGGGGCCGCTCCAGTACCAGGCCAGTTCTAAAATCTCCAGCCGTCCGATAGATTGACGCTCAAGACATCAGAGCAGCGACAAGAGAACATTTCTTGGAGGGAAAGAGGGCTTGCAATGGCTAGTCTTGGACAAACTGAGATGGACGATGACCGGGCAGGCAGCGTCACCCGGCGCAGAGTGAGCGTCGCAGCACACACATGGAACGGTCCGGGACACGGCCTCCAAAATAAAAAAGACAAAGAAAACAAAATAGGCAGCAAAATCAGCTCGACGAGTCACCAGGAGAGCAGTCGTACTTCTGGCAGAGCTGTGTTCCGGGTCGGTGCTGGCAGCCTCGTTACCAGCCTGCAGGCCGCCGGACGGAAACGAACACCACGCGACGGTCGTCCGCGTTTGGCACTGTCTCTGATCAAGGTGGCGCATCAACTGGAATAACAACCTGTGTGCATGTGTACATGCTGTATGCGGGCATGTATTCACAATCACGCCCTTCCTGAATCTGAAGGATACTGCGCTACGGTAGAGGACAAGTTTGGTTATTACAGAGTCAGGTCGAAATTTTTATTGTGCTGGACAGGGGGTACGCAGATACATCAGGCACTCATGCCAGAGTTTCATGCGCAATTCTCGCGGTTCAGGTTTCGTTTGCAGACGGTAGTGCCCTGAACACGGCGGCAATAAAACCAGAAGCAGACATGGGGTCTTCCAAGCTTCACCGCGCTGCTCCTCCAGTCATCCTGGAGCCCAGAGAAAACATTTTCCGACGCATATGCGATGGGTTCAGGCGCAACATGTGTATTCACTTTAATATCCACTCGTCTCATGGTCTGCCTCCTCTATGCAATGCGCATGGCTAGTTCTGTTCCATAGGGTCCCATCTGATCGTCTTCGTTCTCGTTAGTTCCATTGCTCTGAAACAGCGAACGCCACCAGACGAGTTCACCAGACCAGTTGCCGTTACGGCTTTTGCTACGTTATCTCGGCACTCGGACCGGACCTGTCCATGCATCGTTCCAGGCCGTCATGAATCAGGCATGCCAAGCCTCTTTCACACCCCGCGAAAAATGGTGGGCCGCTCGCTTATTGTCCACACATCTCGTACCGTGAGTCATTAGATGCCTGGTTTTGTCCAATAATTTAAAATGAAGACCGTAGAGTGATCCCCTAAATGTTCCCACCAATGAATCCCAATGTTGAATGTTTTCGAAAAGTTACGATAGGTCATGCGGCAAGCTCATGCATGTGGCTGCTCGAATATTTTCTTCTTTTGTTTTTTACCTTTTCTTTATGAGTGAAGTAAGCCTCGAAAAATCGTGGTCGACATGTGTGGCTGAGTACATAACACTGCATTGCACGACGTTCCGAGTTTCCCAGTTTTCCTCTGGAGTGGTTCCGTCTGCTTGGTTTTACGCTGGCGTCGTCGTCAGGACGTTGTACGGTAACTATCGGCGGCGGCAGCCAGCCGGCGCGGGCGTCGCTCCGGCCGGCCGCCTCTCTTCAGGTCACCACCCCCGACTGGGAACTACCGCGTCACCCGGCCACCCTGACGTTGACCTGCCGCACAACGGTCGGCTTTGCGCACGGACCGCACGCACATCCATCTGCGTGGCTCTGTCGGTGGCTCCCAAACCTGGCGGGCCGCCGGCGACCGCCGCCGCTGAGCGCGGCCCGGCGCGGCGGCCGTCGGCCCCTCCGTCACGGTGATCGGTACTCGCGACGCCCACGCCGGACTGCCACTTCTTCACCGCTGCACGATCGTGCACGCATGGCGGGCTCTGCAGGTTGAGAGCCGCTGTCGGCCTGTCCTATCCCAGGGTGAAGCGGGTGCGGGTGCGTGGTCGGTTGGCGGCCGGTGACCCCGTCACACCGCCGCCTCGGCTCGGCCAGTCGGCCCGCCGACCGCCACGCGCCCCTCGGTCATTCAACCGGCCGTCCTATTGATTTGCAACAGCGTGCAACAAGGGCACCGGTGACGTCACGGTGGTCGGCGCCCGCCGCCGGCCGGGCGCGGCGGCAGCGGGCGTCACGTCATGAAACAGCCAACGGAACACCACTGAGCACGGACGGAGCACATCAGAGATCACCTAAACGCGACAGAGCAAAGCTGAGAGCACCTGAACACAGCCGAGTGCAATAGCAACGTAGAAGAGAGCAACCCGAACACATACCAGCACAACCGAGAATACCAGAACGCGACCGAGCACAACCGAAGCAAACAGGGAAGAACAGAACACGACCAGCGCATAGCAAAGGTCATTAGAAAACGGCCGAGCAAAACCGGAGTGTAAAAGAGAACACCTTAACATGACCGAGTACAGCAGGAAAGCGAAGGAATCGCCGCCGAGAAAATGTCTTGTTAAACAATGTACCAAAAAAACCTGCGGTAACAATACTTGTACATATTCACATGTTGTCTTTTTGTCGCCTATAGTGAAGTGATCAGAAGGGAAACTGCATTTACAAAAACATTGATGTATTTCATCTAAAATTATTGACGTTCCGATCACATTGTTCATCAGAATAAGGCTTTCCCGCATGTTTTAGCAGTTCAGATTAAATCCTCATCGCATGCTTAGAGAAACACTGGTATCCTCGCGGAATGACAAGTTACATTTAAGTAACGTCTACACCACACGATTTTTTTGTCCCTCGTGTGTTTGTCGTATTTCAAAGCAATAAAAAGATCGCGTGTTTTATGGCTCTCGAGTGTTAAATTGTACCATCTTCTGATTTACTTAACGCTACTCCCGTCCTGAGGTTTTATTCTCCCCCCCCCCTTTCCCCTCGAGATGTCCAGATTATCCGACCGATTTGGCCGCAATATACGGCGATCAGTTCACTACGACGTAAACCACATTTTTATAAAAAGAAATCTTAAAAATCGTGCAAGGCGTCAAAACAGGAAACAGAGGGGTGTTTTTCCTTATTATATTCCAAGGTTTATTGACCGATTTTAATTTCATTCTTATGCTGTATTTGCTATTTATTTTTGCGCTATTTCCGCTTTTTGTCGTTTTGCTATTTAACGTTATTTATTTTATTCTATTTGCTCTAATGCTATTTCTACCGATTTTAATGATAGATTAACATGAATCGAGAACTTATCGATGGGACTTTCATTATGGTCCATACGTTTAGAATTTTGGGGAAGTTCGTAGGCGTTCGCAGGACTTGGAAAATGGGAGGAATATTTTTTGGGACACTGAATTAGCATAAAAGTTTAAGATAATTTTCAAGCGTTTCCTAGCCATTCTATGCTTGAGCAGGACAGATCTTATTATAAATAATTTTGGCGTAGGCACCGCCACGGAATGAAAAAGGGGAACTGCCACAGCCACATGCTCATCATGTCAGCTTACGATCTTTAATCCCAAATGGCCTCAGATGACCTTAAAATGACATAGAATGGCCTGGATCTCATTTCATAGTGTCTGAAAACGTTTCCAAACATCAAAATCGGCTTTATTTCCAAAAGTCCGGTTTATGGCTGTCGTGATATAGGGTAAGCACGCGGATATTTTAATTCATACTTCTTTGATTCGATCCGATATCAACCTGAAACGTGAAACACAACTAGAGGACACTATGCTGAGCGACATGTTGTCAGATTTCATGTTTTAGAAATGAGCTTGAAAAATGTTTGCATGGAACTACATTTTAACTTTTGACCTTCAACTGGCCTTGGAAAGTAACCTCAGGCCAACAAAAATATTGTTGTATGTTCGCCCGGTTGTTTATATATGTAACCAAATAAAGTTTTAAGTTCTATCTAAAAAAACTCTGTTTTGCCAGCCATTCTCCTTTCACATTCAACAGTGCCAAAAATGGCCTGAGGCTGCTCCAAAAAAACGAAGGTAGGATTATGAATTTTTTTGCCCCTCTTTTTTGCTTTTTGCTGCCTTTCGGGATTTTTGGCATATATTATATAGATAGGAAAAGTGACCAGGTTTTACAAAGCTCCTCCCAAAACCCTGGAAGTGGCAAACAAAAACCTGGAGGGAGCTTCTGGAGTTCCCCCCTAACGAAAACAGGGTGAGGAGTAGCTTTCCCGTCCGCAAGGACACCAGTGTTTCTTTATACATGCGATAAGGATTTAATCTGAACTGCTGAAATTACACAAGAAATCCTGTTCTGAAGATGAACACTGTGCTCGTAACGTTTATAATTCGAAATGCAATATAGTAGCATTTTTTGCAAATGTAATTTACCTTCTGGGCAACAGCTAGGCAGTTTATAAAATGTGCCAAAAGATTCATAACCGCGGAGATTCTAGTGGCTTTCAACAAAATACATTTGAATGAAGACATACTGCTGAAGAATACAAATGTACACACACACACACATATATATATATATATATATATATATATATATATATATATACACATATATAAAAAAACATTTAGCGTAGTGGCTTGTTCATAGCACCCTTCCAAAACCATAGCAAAACCGGAATATCATGCATGAATACAACCTTAGAACGCGTGAACTGGACCAAATATGTCCGTAAAATATATCACAGACGGCAGATTATCCTCAGAGGCGTGCCACAGAAACATGAGAAGTCATCACTGACAGAATGATGTTACTCTATGGGAAAGTGGTACGGACTCGACCGCGGCGAGTTGTCGTTGGGGTCGACGGGTCAAAGGGTCGGACCGGCGTCAGTTTGCATCGAAGCCGGAAGGCGAGATCGTGCGCCATTTGGCTGAACTATTACTCCGCTGATGACGGCTACGAGTTTCGCACCGATTAATCTGCCATCAGGCATCGTCGGTGACTTCCTTACTGAACAGCAGCTTGCCACATCACGCAGCCGACCGTGACAGGACCCTGTCAGACGTCTGGGCAGCTGACTGCTTCTGGAAGCTGTTGGCAGTGACAGAACCGTATCAGGCATCTAGACAGCTACCTGCTTCAGGACGCAGCTGGCTTGCTTCAGGATGCAGCTGACAGTGATAGATTGCATGGAAAGTGGCACGTGGTCGGATCGCAGGTAGCTACAGACAGGGCCACAAGGTTCTCGAGACGCCAGAGCCGACGACCCTGCCGATAAGCCTTCCGCCATCGGGCGGCCAAGCTTTACACCGCCGCGCCGCCTTCAGCGCCACCGCTTCAGATGACCTCCGGACGGTCCGGTCTACTTTTCTCCCCACGTACAACCAACGTTCCGGTTCACCCCTCTCCTGCAGCACATTCAGGTCACGGAGATATGACGTCATAAGTGAGCCCTTGCATACATGTTTTCGCCGCTTGGGGCGGTGACGCGAACATGCTTCGTTATTTTTGATAATATTCGCAGATATAATGCACAGATTATTTGGATTCACTTTAGACACCGCCCCCAAAAGGAAATAGAGGAGAGTGGGGTAAGATTAACTACTTTTTGCCTCGGCGACCTTACGGGCAGTAATGACCACGGTAACATTTTTGGCATTTGTACTAACAGCTGGTCCTTTGCGCATGTCAATGCACTGCAACTTTTTGCATAACACTCATGCTTGTATTGGAAAAATGTCGCAAAAAAACACGGTACATCTAGCTCAACTTGCTCCATGGGTGGGATAAATTGAGTCACTTATTGGGGCACGTCGAGCATGAAGGTTGAAGTGAGCATGAAGAAAAAAATACTTCTTTGAAAAAGCCTGTATTTTTCCAACCTCCCACCCTCTTGCTGGGCTAGAGGTAATGCAGCACGGACTCCAAACCCTTAAGTCTCCAGGCTTTGGCAAGTGACGCAGCTTCTAGCGTTCGGCTGCTGAGATGGTGCCTCTTTTTCAACATTCTGAGTCAGTCTTCTCCAAATTTTCCGTTCTTGTCCAGCTGTCCTGGACGCTGACGTTGTTTCGTGCTGCACATTCAAACTCTGACAACCAGCCACTTCTTAATGGCTGCATCAAAAGTCTTATGAGTAGTAGAGGTGGCTTGATAACCTACACTACCTCGTCTTTTGGCTATGAACCACGTCAATGTCATTCTTTGATTCCACGCTTTTTCCCGCTGCACGCATGCACACACTCTGTGACAGCTCTAGAGCCGCCTCTTCGATGGTAACCATGCCAGTGCCCCTCACCCTTCTTCGAACGTAAACCCATATTATGGATAGGCAGGTATCTGGAAAAGGATAACCGAAGTGCACAACAACAAGAACAGGAAGAATGTCCTTTTCCAAGGACGCTGGATAAGAGGTGGATGAATAAGGGCCCCCGGTCTGAAAACCTTGCGGAGATATATGATTGTGCCCACCCAAACAAAACTTTGAAAACTCCAGAGATCGCGGAGCGGCGCAAAAAAATGGAGAAAAATAAACGCATAAGCGTCACGCTTCGCATTAATGCTGAGATAAAAGTGTGACCAATGGCTCACTGGTGTTCTCCAGATATACCTATGTGGATATTTCTGGACAGGTACATAAATACATATCTGGGGGATCGCTGGATATGACCATGGATCACAGCTCTTCATGTCAAATAAGAGGGGAGAGGGGACTTGAAAGTCCAGGGCCCCAGCTGACCCGTATCATTTTTTATTTTTAAGCCTTTCTTGCATACCATTGACTTTCATAGGGATAGGGCCTCAATGTCGCCACAAGGGGCCTACGCCTCTTGAGAGGTCCACACCCTTTGAGGGGCGAATAAGAAATTGCTTGCCTCTCTCCATCCCTAAATACGATCCGCTGCCAATGCCCCGCTGCAATGGCTAACCCCAGCGCCATGGGCAGTCCCCCCCCCCCCCGGATGGTTTGGTACTGAATTGACCAGAATTTCGTTGGTCCGGCCCAGGACTGGCTGCCCCTGTTGGAAGGGCATTACTTTTACATGCCAAAATATAGTTAACTTAGTCAAATATCTTGTAAACAAATAGCTTTCAGCTCAAGAGCCACGTGGGGTGAGCTGAGTCATGGCTCATTTTACCTCAGGCAGAAATGGCTCATCTTTCCCAGGCGTGGCCATTGGTCAGCACTGACGCACGGGTCGACAATCAGCGGCACGCTGCGGATACAAACCAGCTCATCTTTAAGGAATGCCTGCGTAAGTTACTGGGAAACAAGGCATATTTCGTATACTGCTAACTACGGAGACAGCACACATCAATCATATCATTCGGATGTTATTTTTAGATGCTAAAAAATAATTTCATCCGTAGCCACCTAGTTCATGTCCCAACAGTGCCAATGCTACGCATGAGAGACTCCTGCATCGCCCTCGGCAGACAGATAGTAGACCGAGCCAGATGACGTTATAGGAGCCGAAAAACAGGGAGTGGCCCAACTTATCCCGTGACTCATCTTACCCCGCTCTCCCCAACAACCGAGACACGTCACGATAGAAGCGACACGTCAACAATAGAGGCCATGCTAAGTCGCATGCATGATAATGATTTGACTGCTTTGCGCTTTGGGTGATAGAAGTGATCGCCGCTGACCTTGCCCATCGTTTAAGCCGGACGAGCAAATCTATATCCGCCTCTTCGCAACGTTCACCAAATGCAACGCTAAGTCACGTCAGGTCACTTCATAGATTGATGTCAAAACGAAATAAAGTAGAAGATTGTCTGTGGAAGATCGCTCAGCAGCAGAAGAGAGCAATAATTGCTTCTAATTAGAAAATTAAAAATAATCCTCTGTCCTGATTCGACTTCAGCTTGACGCGATAAAGAGTAGGCAGGACAAGTTGAATTATCATGAGCTGTCACTTCAGTTCTGTACTTGATGCAGTTAGGAATCCCAGCGAGTAATTAATAATGAAAAAGGAAGAGTAATGCAACCTTATCTGACCTAACTCAAAATGACCTTGGCTGGAAGAAAAGCAGGTAATCAAAAATGACCACCAGAAGGTTTCAGTTCCGTCGTTTTGCCACGTGGATCAAAACGGCAGCGAATATGTAGTGATCCTTGTGATGTAAAGTAAGAGCAATATTTCACCTGATCTAGGCCGACCATGACCCGACGATGTTTTACAGATTGACATGTGTTTGACGCAGAAGGTCGTGACCTTTCATTTGATACCCAGTTGAAGGCTCTAAGACCAACACTGCCGATGATGTGATGTACGAATCGGTGTCGGTTTTTTTGACGTGTTATGCATTTTTGCCGAACCTGTGTCGTCATTAGTCAGGTGACCAGGGCTTACATACCATTTTCTGAATCGCAAGACTCGGAGCTATCGATTGGTGGTAATGCCTTAGCCACGGAGACGATGGACATGTGTTCGACTTTCATTTGTCAGAGATGGTACCCCAGCCGTGCCAGAGAAAATCACCGTTGACTGGAGATGTAATGTTAATATTCAAGCAAAAGAAACAGTAATAAATGAAAACAATGAAACCTTATTACAACGGAATCCTGGCGTAGTTTTGAGTAGTTGTAGCGTTGTAGTAAAGCCAAGCTGCATGTCGGGGCTGCTAATGACGGCTGATTCGGACTGAAACGTTCTTCTGAGTAACGGATTGAACTGGATTCGTAAAACTTTCAAACCGTCATAACGTTCTAACATTTTATCATAATATATTTGTAGATCATTTCAGTCGTGGGCAGTCTGCCTCGCACGGTGCCGAGGTCTTCAAATTATCTACCGAAGACCACTGAGGTTTACCGATTCTTGAACTTAGGATCGGTGGGCGCACCTTTAAAAAGAATACGAACTGTGAGATAACATGAAACCAAGGGCTTCACTTTTGTAAATGGACTGGGTAATCTCAGCACAGTTGGGGTGCTTATTAAAGTGTCTCCAGTTAACTTAAAAAAGAGAAATATTGGGGATGTTCAGTCAGCATTAAGGTTATTGGATGACACCAAACAATACATCATGGCTGCACACTTCTATGTCCATGCATTAAATGCATTAAATGCTTCTCGAATATTGGTTTTCATGCGTTCTTGGAGACAGCATGAACACACCTGGCTTTGTACAGAAATTCGATAAAAGTGGCAGTAAAGAAGCGTGATCAAAAGTTCAGCTTTTTCCTGTATTGTTATGCTCAGGGTGTTCTTACAAGGCACTCTATGGCATTGCAAATGGCAGAGGCTATGGCGCAGTTTGTCACAGTCGGGATGCACCGAGGGACATGGGTGCATCAGGAATAAAAAAAGAGCCCGACAGAATGGTAGGTGTTTTCCATGCACACGATGGACTTGATGACATTTATGGCCTTGGCAAAGTGAGCATGAGTCCATTTGCTTTGAAAACTTCATGAAAAGATCTGTACTGTCCGGTTGTCCGTAACGACTGGCTAATGTATTGACAGAAGAACAAAGGCATACACAGCCTGGTTTTAAATATCTTAACAGCCTTATTTAAATATCTTAATACCATATTACATAGGTGCACGATCACGCCATTACACAAACACGAGCACCGCCGCAGTTTTTTTTCTACGCTGTCGATCCGTGTAACCTCATCGAAACGTTGTATTACGAAACGGTTACAAAATATAGTCCGCAGTCACATTGGTTACATCGACAATGTCGGACGTAAGGAGCACTGTAACACTAGCAGGGGTGCATCCGCAGCACTTTTTTTGATCATGGAGATAACGTGGCATGCGTAGCTAGTCGTCGGTCTTGACCTCACATTTTCAGTGACCTGTATCTCGTGACCTTTTGGCCGAATACGACTTCATATTCCCAAAAATCGACATCAGGGTCCAAAACAGCCACACACACCATTTTTGAGCGACACCTGTAGTGTCGTTCTGCGGGTGTGGTAACTCACCTTGGTGATCTGTGCAGGAATTGCCCTTCGGTGATTTCCGAATGTCAAAATGAACAAGAAAAGGCCATGGTCTGTACCATGGAAAGGCCTTTTTGACACTCGTGCCCTCGGATATTGTTTTTGTTGTGGAAAGACAGCATACCAAGCATATTATCAGCGGAATAAATATTTAAGAACGGAAATTATGAGAAAGTAACACGGTGGCCTTTTATCCAGGTCAGGAGGTAACTTTTTCCAAATTCCCGATTTCCAGGTAAATTTTCGTCTTGCATGCGTATTGTTCGAATAGTTATGATCTTCAAAACATCTAAGTTGATAATATTTCGTGCATTTTTCTTCCCACTTCGGTGCGAAGAACGTACCAATGTTATGTTTGGTTCTGAAAACGCTTCTGGCATACTTGGTGCCTGGTATGTCACAGAAAAAGCTGATGTGCCAGGCGGGTTCCATGCACTGGATAACCCCTGGCAACAATTTTTGGCAAAATCTGAAACACGAGGGTATAAGTCGTGCTGCACTGGGTGGGAGACCCCACCAGCTTACGTCTTTATGTGTCTGCATTTAAACTCGCAATACATTAATGTGCAAGTTCTTTTGTCGAAGTAAGCATTCCGGGAGTAATGTTTCGCTCTATGTTGTCCGTTTTTTTCTGTCTATGGCCATACGCTCACGGGTGTTCACACGGCGGCACACTCGGCACAGACGTACGGCAGGTTCATATAACGCGAGTGGTGTGCAAACTGGCAATTGCTTCGATGCATAAGGAGTAAACATAGGAGAACAACAATTCAAAGCATTATTCCAGATTTCAAAAGAACGCAGTGGGCTTGCTATAGAATAACAGGCCTCGCTCGTCTTGCGCTTTACAAGGCGTCTTTCTTGTTTGAAAGATGAGGGACAATGGTTTTGATTAATACGATGTTTTTGCTATTTGTTTTCATTTCATTACATGTATTATTTTAGTTCATATTTTTATTGCCTAATATTTGATTAGGGTAAAAACATCGACGTGGAAAAAATAGACCTTTCGTGAATGATGAACCGACTGCTCCATGAAGGTAAGTGTGTGTTGTTAGACACAAGCGCACACAGGATGGCCTCAGATCTGTCGTGCCCTAGCGGCAGAAAATACTTAGTAAAAGTAAGAATAGTCAGGGTAGATATAATCATATGCTATAATGTATGCCATAAAATAATCTTTGATGGTTTTATCCCAAGATAACATCAAATGGAACTGGAAGACCCATATACACCAATAATTCGTCTCGTAAAACTGGGTTTCCTATAGTCTGGTTCACAGGACCTAGTGATCTCACATCCGCGATCGGAGAGATGAGGCCCAGATTTTCCAGTGACCAAAGCTCGGTGGAATGTGAGCTCAACACACGTGACGGCTCCCGTCAGCCGTCCGTCCGGTTACGCCGCACGGTCGGCCTGCCGCCAGGCTGCCTGACGCCGCCGTCCGACGCAGGAGCGCCTGCGCCCTGAGGTCCCACCGGCGGCCAGCGCAGCCTTCTGACCAGGGCGCCTGGGCCCTGAGGTCCCACCGGCGGCCAGCGCAGCCCTCTGACCAGGGCGCCTGGGCCCTGAGGTCCCACCGGCGGCCAGCGCAGCCCTCTGACCAGGGCGCCTGGGCCCTGAGGTCCCACCGGCGGCCAGCGCAGCCTTCTGACCAGGGCGCCTGGGCCCTGAGGTCCCACCGGCGGCCAGCGCAGCCCTCTGACCAGGGCGCCTGGGCCCTGAGGTCCCACCGGCGGCCAGCGCAGCCTTTCCAGGGCGCCTGGGCCCTGAGGTCCCACCGGCGGCCAGCGCAGCCTTCTGACCAGGGCGCCTGGGCCCTGAGGTCCCACCGGCGGCCAGCGCAGCCCTTCTGACCAGGGCGCCTGGGCCCTGAGGTCCCACCGGCGGCCAGCGCAGCCTTCTGACCAGGGCGCCTGGGCCCTGAGGTCCCACCGGCGGCCAGCGCAGCCCTCTGACCAGGGCGCCTGGGCCCTGAGGTCCCACCGGCGGCCAGCGCAGCCCTCTGACCAGGGCGCCTGGGCCCTGAGGTCCCACCGGCGGCCAGCGCAGCCTTCTGACCAGGGCGCCTGGGCCCTGAGGTCCCACCGGCGGCCAGCGCAGCCTTTTGACCAGGGCGCCTGGGCCCTGAGGTCCCACCGGCGGCCAGCGCAGCCCTCTGACCAGGGCGCCTGGGCCCTGAGGTCCCACCGGCGGCCAGCGCAGCCTTCTGACCAGGGCGCCTGGGCCCTGAGGTCCCACCGGCGGCCAGCGCAGCCCTCTGACCAGGGCGCCTGGGCCCTGAGGTCCCACCGGCGGCCAGCGCAGCCCTCTGACCAGGGCGCCTGTCCGTGACTCGGAAAGAGAGCGATCGCAGACTCTGCGAGGCTGTCATCGGCCGCCGGAGACAACCGGCAGATTGACCAAGCCACCACACCTTCGCATGTCTGCTTAATGTCTCACAGACGCATAACACGCCTGCGTAACGCAACATATACGCACACAGGAGCATGTCTGCGTAATGCAACATAAACGCGCACACAAACACGTCTGCCTAAAGCAACATAAACGCACACGCAAACAAGTCTACTGAACGCTACTCATACCAGGGACGTGGCCGGGGGGGGGGGCATGGGGGCCATGCTCCCTCCTGGGCCGAGCGGTCTGCACTAGAGATATAGCGGTTCCGCAGGACTGCGGAACGGCGACCATATGCAAGTTCCAAAAACAAACGTTTTACGTACTCCAGCGGTTTAAGTACGAGGTCAGTTACGTAAAATTGCTGCTTTTTCCAGTAAGCTTCGTCATGTGCCAGTGGTATATAACAAAATTTGACATTTGGCCCCCACTCAAGGAAAATCCTGGCCACGTGCCTGACCCATACGCCTACCCAAACACGCCTGTCATCACAACAAATATGTACACATCAGCACGCCTGCGTAATGCCACGCTTACGCCCATACAAACGCATTTGCCTTATCCGACGCATGCGTGTAATGGCTGGACATTCTGTCAGCCAGCTAAGCTCAGTATAAAACGAGTCGGTTCAGCCAGGCGACGATAGTGATGAGGTATTGGGATATGCTGCTGAGTTTGGGTTCCTACAGAAACATTTAGTATGAGAGGTGAATTAAACGAGAAGCAGCTCCAAGTGGCCTAATAGCCTGTATGCACACCGATACTTCTGAGACTCAGGGTTACCGTCACGTCCGCCAAGGATCCAACGCTACCGGCACGCCCATCAGAATCAAGCGTTGCCATCACGTCCACCACGGATTCGGAATTAAGGGCACGCCCATCACGGATCAGGCGTTACCGGTACGTCCGTCACGGATCAGGCGTTGCCGGTTCGGCCATCACGGATCAAGCGTTACCGGTACGGCCGTCACGGATCAGGCGTTACCGGTACGTCCGTCACGGATCAGGCGTTGCCGGTACGGCCGTCACAGATCCAGCGTGACCGTCGCGGCCGCCGCGGATGCAGAGCTATTGACGCATCCGCCACGGACCGGGGACGACGGCGCGTCACGGCCGCTGGTGGCCGGCGGGAGCGGCCGTGCTGTTCGGCTGGCAGACCGGCCGTGCCGCTCCGGGCCGGCTGTGCTCGGCCGAGGCCGGTTTGCGGCGTTGCGACCGGGCCGGTCCGCTGGCCGGTCCGCTGTGCGGCCCGTGAGTCGGACTGGTCGCGGCTCTGCCTGCAGGCTGGCCGTTGTTGCTATGGTTGATTTTGCTGGGCCCATGTTGGTCGGTTGGTCTGATTAGTCTGATCCACCTTTGCTAGATCTACCACGTCTTCACTAGACCAGTGTTGGCCCGGTCCTGGTTTGTCTGGCACGTCTCCTCTAGGTCCATGCTGGTCTGGTCCTCATGAGTATGTTGCGTCCTCACCAGGGCCATGCTGGTCTGGTTCTCATTAATGTGGTGCGTCTTTGCTACGTTTATGATGGTTTGGTTCTCATTAGTCTGGGTTGTCTTTTCTAGGTCCATGCTGGTCTGGTCCTCTTTAGTATGGTACGTCTTCGCCAGGTCCATGCTAGCTTGGTCCTCATTAGTCTGGTACGTCTTCCTCGGGTCCATGCCTGCCTGACGTTGTTATTCTGGACAGTGTTTGTTTCTGACGTGTTGATGCATTTTATTTTCGTTGTCACTCTGTTTAGAGCACTGTTGGAGCTGGTCTGGCCGCTGCAAGTCCGCAACACTCTGCGTCAGTTGATGCTGTTCTGAGGCGGACAGCCGGTGCTGTCTGGCCCCTTGGACCAGCAAGTAGTGTATCGCCCTGTGCACGAGTGACAGACGCTTCTCGGCAGGCCTTGACCCGTCACAGTAGAAAGCCATTACCGGCTGGCCTCGCCCAGCTGGCCTCCTGCTGGCGCTGTCGGTGGTGACGTGTTTCATCTCCAGATCACGGCAGTCTGCACCTCCTGGATGGTGCATCGGGTTTGGCAGGCGGACCCATCCCTGTCTGCCGAGTTGTCCGTGTTGGACGGCGGCGGCCGCAAGTGGTACCAGCATCGTCCTCATGCTTCCGTATTCCGGGATCAAGCGTACGTAGTGAACTCGGCGAACCAGGTCTAGGCCGTCCAATCGCGAACCGTGCACTCGAGCGAAGTCGTCATTTAAACGGATGAGGGTCTCCGAGCATCAAACCACTGATTTCATTCCTCGGTGACGGCAGTCATTGACAAGCAGTTACGGTCTAGTGTTATGCTGTGAGTTTTCTGGACAGTTTGGTTTCTTGACCTCTTGAAAGCACTTTAAACAGATTATAATATCAGATTCTACGGGACATTCCAAACCCAATGGATAGCATGGCACGTAGTGGTCGCATTACATGGCATGGCATGGCATGTCGCTGTACGTGTCCACGTCGCCATGTTGGACAGCCAGACACACTGGCTCAATTTAGTCTCAAAATTAAAATTGAACCCCCTCGAAGTGTTCAAGACCACAGTTTTGTCTTTGTCTGTGTCTTTCAAAATTCAACGCTGCAGCTGACGGTTTCATGTCGTAAGACAACCAAAACTTATTAAAACATCCCTCCAGTCTTTTTCTGAAGGAGACCGTTTATTCATGACCCTCTGGTTTTTCCAGATAACATGAACAGCCGGTGGCTGCACAAAACTGCTTATTCCGCAACCACATCATCTTGTCATCAGACTTGTAATGGAAACAGAATCGATTATGATTCCCCGACTCTTTTTGTGAATCAAAATCAGAGGCGATCCTCCATTTGACAATCGTGAACCAGAATCAAGATCAGAATCATTTTCGGGCCAGGAATCAGAATCGAATGGATTCCCCAGAGTTGCTGATAATTGATTCCCTGGATCGGTTCGCAAATGCTGTTTCATTTGATGTATGCTTTGTTTACATCATGAATGACCATTTGTTATCAATGTTTACAACAATATTCACGGTACATATCATCACTGAGAGCAGGACTAAATGAGTGTGAAATGGAAATACTGTTTATGTACAATGGAAAATGAAATATTTCATTTACCGTTGTAACTGTGTACATTCTACACCCTTAACTAATGCTTAGGCAATGAGTGCATATAATCTCAGTGCTTAAGCAATGAGTGCCTGGAAACTCTAACGCTAACTTATGTTAACAATTTTCCACCCACATTCTTGCGAAAAAAGGGAATCTATGCCCAATCCCAACTCTCAATCCACATTTCGTGTATTGGTTTTCAGTCTTGTGGCTTCCATTGTTGCCTCTATTTATTTTACTATTCTGTACCCATTTTACTACATTTTAACTACTGAACAATATAAACAGTAGGTCTTAGGACAACACAAGACCCAGGACTTGGCTGCTGCATTTGACAACAACAAAAAATGCGTGAGCAGAGTTTTTGTGCTTCGCATAGAACTGAAATGCGAATCACGCGAATCGAATCAATGCACTGCAGTTGAAATAATCTTTGAATCAGAATGGAATCGATTCTCTGTTTTTCGTTGCGGATCAGAATCAGAATGAGAATCGCCTTCTTGGGCGGTGGATTAGAATCGAATATATTCCCGATATCGTGAATCGTTTACGAGTTTGCCTGCCGCTACTGCAAACAAGTGAGATACAAACTGCCGCTGGAGGAAGAGTGCGGTGCTGGGTGCCACGTCAGATGTGCCGTTGCCATTATATAGCAGAGCTGACTTCAGACGTCACAACGCGTTTCCATGCCCACCATCGTGTGAATCGTGCTTCTGCTTCCATTGGCATATGATAATTCCGGGATGGCGCTTCTTGTGGGTGTTTTTTTTTTTAAATTAATGGCTTCTTATTACTTTTTGGGCGTTTTTTTTCCATAACATCAAACACGTTTCGAGTGTATTCACCGAATGGCTCCGTTTTCAAAACACCTGATCGTTTGGTTTTCAAATTTATGGTTTGCGATCAACCGTCTCAAATTCGTTAAATTTCGATTGCCGTCAACTACCATCAACCTACAAAGTGTCCCTTGACAATGCGAATCCCAGAGGCGTCTTTGGCATAGTGAATAACATACGCAATTCATAACAGCTAAATAGACTAGTCATCATAATGACTGTAATAGTTAATACGTCCACCAACCTGAGAGCTATGTCCGATTTGGTAAATATAGAAATTCCCTGTAATGCTGTTAATCATCTATAAATAGGTGGTGTCTTCTAACGTAGCTGCCTTAAAACCTTTTTTTCCCAAGCCATTCATGTGACGGGTGTAGGGCAATGGTGTTCGCACTAGGCGCAATTAACGTCTAAAGGCACCCCCTCCCCCCGCGCCATTGCCGCATAAAGTATCATACCCCGGTCAGTTGCGCCCTTTTCAAGGCTCTGGAAAATGATGCGTCGCGGCAATATCCTCGCTGTAAGCACTCAGCGACAGGACCATAAACATAGCAAAATAGTCCCTCTTGACTTAATAATGTGTTTTGTGCATATACCGGTGGACATACGGAAAGGCTATGCCACAAATGCCTTTTCGCTTGAGCAGGCGTAATACGTCTCGTTTTCCCGCTGGTGCAATATCGTGTCCTTGGCTGTTTCTGTCAATGATGCCCACAGCGATAAATCGTACTTATATTCACACGTTTATCAGTTCCCATGCAGGTTCCTTCGTAAAAAAAGGACGTGTCCCATGGAGACAGGACGTAGATTTCCTGAGATTTATCGGCTGAAGCATCTGGGATCTTTGGATCATCACTTTGTCTAATGACCTCTGTTTTATTGCGAGTTTGTGTGGGTGATCTGAAGATGTCCCAGACTGTACAAGAAGGGAAGCGACGTTCCCTTGCCCCCTACTACTACCTATTTAGACCCCGAACAAGCTTCGGAAATCTCCAGCCACGATCGGCACCGTCGTTTCCAGTACAGGGGCATGCCTTCGTCTCCGACATGGCTACTGTGATAACACTGGGCAGAATCTACGACACGTTCCTTAAATGTGTGTTTGTTGCTGCTTGATTTTGTTAATAACTCAAAGTTCTTACATATTTGCTCTATTAACCCGCGCACGACCGTCGGTGCGTTTCGAACATGGGAGACTGGGGGGGGGGGCAGTTGGCCGCCCCCCTCTAACTCACGAACGGTTGGTCGCACGATAAAAAATAAGCACGCCGTTGGAAAGCTTGTGACGAGTAGAGCTCGAAACTGGTCTCATTTTTAGTTTTAGATAATATCTAAGCAATTTACGCCCTATATATATGTTTTCTCATAGCCGACTGCATGAGACCGAGAAATGGCCTGAATCTCAAGGGCTGTGACTAAAAATGGTTGGGTAAAGGCACCAGCGCACAAGTAAAGGTCCGCGGATGCCGATACACGTCTAATTTCTCAGATTTGTTCAATGTATACACCAAAACGTTGAGTTAAAGAAACGGCATTTCTCGCGGCAGCTGCTAGGCGTGCGCTGCTGCCGTATGCACTAACAAATTGACGGGAACTAATTTAAGCGTTTCTTTATTTTCGCGAAAAAAGACGATCTATGTATATTTTATTGATCTTAGAGGTTCTTGTCATGGTTTTTCATGCCTAAATTTTGGAAAAATTAATTAGGTACCAATGTACAAAATTGGCGGAGCTTTATTCGCGAAAGCCTGTTTATTTCCAAAATATGCTACTTTTTCAAACTTTTTGAGGTTCCTGGTATTACTTACGTCTGTGCAAGCTAGTTCTGCCATTTTCTACACATTCTGAGTAATTCATCGCTGATTTTGACGATGGTACATTTTGGCTCACTACAGTTATTCGTGACCTGACCTCAGGTCAATGGTTGGAAGTCATTGATACTTTGCCCAATGATGGTAACTAGATGTCTGCTCCACTCCACACTAAAAATGTTATGAAATATTCCGTCAATTTCCGAAAAAAAACGACAACATGTATTAAAAATGGGCTTGACCTTAGGTCAATGACCCGGAAAGTTCCGAAAAATCTGAGATAGCAGATTTGTTGCATCTATCGCGTTCATTAATCCCTAAAAGTATTATTGAGATATCTTGTTTTGCGAAAAAGTTAGAGGGCGCTAAACTTTTTTGGACATAGGTCCGTTTGACCTGACCTAGGTCAGGCACCTGACCTGACCTGAGGTCAAAATTTTGACACGAGGCGTAAAATTGATGAAGCAAAAGGTACACAAAGTTTCGTGACTCTGTGTTTGTTGGTTCTCTCGCAATCCCAGAAAAACCTCAGGGGGGGCAGTCAACTGCCCCCCCTCCAGTCGGGGACTGGTTAATGAGTTTGTCAGCATAGAGGTTTCTGTGATTTCATCGCTGACAGGTTCTCCCATATAACCACAGCATTGTCTTGCTATATGGGGCATAACAGTGTTGCGCCTCTGAAAAGTGACGTCGTATGCACCCTTTTGCTTTATGTCAAGGCTGCTGCACCTCGTACAACTTTCCAAGCGGGCCCAGCTAATCAGCAGTCCGCGGCAGAACGGTGGTGTTTCGAATACTGAGATGAGCACTTTCGAATACTCGGATTGAATGTTCAGTTTTTTTCGAATACTCGGATTGAATGTTCAGTTTTTTACGTTGCCGTTATTGGATCCTAAAAAGCACGGCCACAGAATATGACGTAAAAATCAAACCGGTTCACGATGGCAAAAACTGGTTACAAAACTTCTAATTTCCGGCCGACGCCGAGTACCGGGCGGACGCCGGACGGACGCTGCTGAGGAGGACACGGGGCATGATATCAGCCGCTGCGGGCGTTCTGATTCGATGTCAAGCTGCTTTGCGATCCGAATGCAAACCATCAACCCATTACAATGGCAGAGCTTCGAATTTGAGAAGCACAAGACATCAAACTGAATCAGTCAAACATGGGAAAACAACCGTCTTGAATGTGATGGAACTCTCCTCCGTAGCTCTATATTACTGCATCCATGACCAATGTTAGGATTAAATTACCCTCGGGCTTCAGCGTTGTTCGTCACCAAGAAACCGATTTTTTTGCAGTATATTTACTTGCCTTACGATGGGTACGCTGGCTATGACGTAACCGTGTCGTTCATGTGGGTGCGTCTCGCTTTCGCCACAAAATCATGTCGCTAATATAGAATTGCGTTATCAGGTGTGGATCAGAATGTGCGCAACAATTCCTGTTTAGGTCGGGCTCTGATACCACAACACACTAGAAAAACGCTGGTAATAAGTTGATAAAAAGGAATGTCAACCCGCAATAAATGCACTCACATTTACCATTAGATTAATTATTGGTCGATATGCTCTCCAAGATGGTGCTGGTCTCCCTGAAATCAACTTCCGCGTGGACTTACCTACAAAAAGTGTTCAAAAGTGAGTGCTGGCGAGCTTGAAAAGACACTTTCCTCCCACCCAGCTCTGAGCAAAATATTTCGCTGCCGCAGTATATTTCCGCTATATATTTTAATGCAAATGATTTTTAGCATAGGGAACTCCATAGGTGTAAAAGCTCATTGCAAGTATATGCCAATCAGTCCATGGATAGGTGGCCATGCCCCTAAATTCGTCTCAGTAGACAAGATTTCTTGATCAACGTAATTTGGGAGTATTCATTTGTATGTAGTTTTTGGACAATGTAGACGACTTGGATTTAACGCAAACACTTTTATCTTCTTGTTTGTAAATATTATACACGTAAACCGAAATTCTTCTGCCTCTTCTTTCAACTGATGCCCACATTTACACGGGCCATGTAACGGTTAACTCATGTAACGGTTAACTTTGATTCCGACGTAAATGAAGATGGTCTATCCATTTTCAACTACGACTGTGTCCCCCATATAGTCACTGAGAAGAAGTCGATATGCCATGTTGGCCAATTTCTGCATCACATACGACCGCGGCGTTGAGAGACGTCAGAGCTAAGCTCTCACCGCGCACGTCCGTGCCCAGCTGCGGTGCGATTTCGTCAGGCTCTCCGGCCGCGGTGGCGGGGTGTATCCGCGCATACGGCGTCACGGCGGCCGGCCGGACTCTGCGGCCCAGGACTCGGGACTCGTCCGCGGACGACGGCGCCGTCACACAGGACGCAGCGACCCGGGGGTCAGCAGGGCCTGACCCTCCCCCCCCGCCTCCGGCGACAGCTGGCCGCCGATCTTACGGACGGTCAGGCGGCCGACACCAACTTCTGGTGCAGGAAGGTCATGAGGGCGCCGCACGAGGATTTTCGACACGTGGCCGCCCGGGCCATGCGGCGGCGACCCGGCCGGCGGCAGCTAAGAATAGTATCGGGTTCGCTCACACGTGGGGCAGCTCGGCGCGGCGCCGCCGGCTGCCCCAGCCCGACCCGGCCGGACACGTGGCTTCGGCATGACGTCGCTCTCGGGGGGGTGGCCATGGTGAGGCCGAGCCAGCTGTCTCCGGGCGGATCGGGACAACGGTCCCCGGAGGCTCACCAGCGCCCGCCTGTGGGAGTCTCCAGTGGCGGGGCATGAGCCAGGCGTCGGCAGTCGTCGTGACGTCACGGACTACGGGTGCCGGCCAGAGCTGGAGGCAACGCTGCGCACAGCGCAGAGCCGATTCTGTGGCCTACTCGGGTGACCAGGAGGTAGCCCTGGCCTCCTACTCATGTAAACAACAGCCTGCCGAGCTGAACAAGAGCGACCCTGGCGTCCTACTCTGGTTAACAGGGGCCGGCTTCAGCGTCCCACTCTCACGAACATTGAAGCAGTTAGGTATGCGTGCAGTATAGCGTAGGAGCTCTTCATTCCACACTGCTTGAAAAGATGGCAGTCTGTTAAGCCTATGGAACGTTGTGCCAGACAAAAAGATTGCTTCTGCGGGCATGGCGCCGTATTTATGTAAATTATCTAGTGTGACAAAGTTCATGATTTCTAAATTTCTCAAGATTTAGAGACTTATCTAAAAGAACCTTTGTTTCTGGAGATTTTCCAAAGCTAAGAAAGCGAATCCAATTAAACGGATCGGCAGTATTGTTCTTTGTAGGCGAACGGCATTCCATTTCGTAAGCTCTGGCAGTAAGTCAGGCTCAGATTTAGATTCAGCTGATTTGGGATTATCCCTAGTGTGGATTTTCGGATCACGGTAACGAAATTGCAGTGATTGGGAGGACGCATGAAACTGAGGATATGAGCTGCCGACGGAATGAGGGGGTTACAGCAGTGATGAAATGAGATCAAGGAAAACTGATGCAGTGTTAGGGCACACACGGTAACCGCAGGTTGGCGGCTCCACACTGAACTGGAAAGAAAGGTGCAAGAAAGCTTGATGCACTCCTTTTGCCGAAATGGAATGAAATGAAATGAAATGAAATCGTGCTATTTTTGTCCGCAAGCGTCGTGCATGCTAACCAGATGAAAAAAATGCTTCATTTCAGTTTTGCAGCAGGGTTGTGTAACTCACAGACTGTCATTTATTCCAGGGGCTAAGGTGGTCCCGGTCCATTTGGGGTCCCGCGTAACTTGTTTGTCATTTGAAGGTGACTTGGAACAATCAAAGCCACGTATCATTCATGTTTCTTTCTAACAATCACAAGTGTTTCTGTTATTCTGATCTGCATCCCAAATTGGCCAACTTTGAGCTGGGGCCTCCGTCTCTCTGGTTGTGTCTACTGTCTAAGCTTACAATGCATAATGCAATCAACATCATTTCAAAAGCAAAACCTTTGACGTTGCGAAAATAAGATTCCGCCAAATAATAGGTTTCTGCATGGCGGCCCTGCCCGCCGCCCACTGTCTCGGTGGCTTACGTGCAAAAATGCATTAGGGCGCGGATTTCATGATGTAGGGGGAAAATTATACGACTCGATGTTATGGTATTTTATACTGCACCGTGCCCGAACAATGATAAAGTGGCAGGCAATGCCAAAGATGCCAGAAGTGCCTCACGCATACGCGTCAATACAATGACCTCTGTTGACATTGTTTGAGTTTAATACGATAGTTACGGATTTTATATGCGTGCCACACACATATGCGACTTACTCCAGCCAAGAAACACACTTATACATTTAGAAAAATAGGCTTATGCCCTTACAAAAAACGATTCTTTGCGCTCTTTCCTTGAAATGGACAAATTTGGCATCGGGTTCCCTTTTCCTCCCACATAGGTAAGCTAGACTTCGTTTTTACTATTAAACCCTTTTTCAGCCACGTAAACGTCTTGGTTACCAAAGTTTTCTGCCAAAAATGTCAACAGGACAATTTGACTTAAGGATGACCTCTGGTAACCTTGGCACTGACGTTATTTGAAAAAAAACTACCTATTTCCTCCCAATTTTACCAGGGTCTTTCCAACAGCGTTTTAATTTTTCTGTGGGACTTGGAACTCTCGAGATTAGGAGGTTTCATGACCACCCCCCCTCCGGTCCGGCTGACACGGATCCCGAGGCCGGCCCGGCGAGGTTTAATGCCTAGAACAGCCTTCCAGAATGTGTGGTGAGCGTCCCATCCTTAGTCACCTTTAAAAACAAGCCGGGCCAACATCTGATACACAAGTAAGACCAGACGAGACCATCTCACGGAGATATAAGACCAAGGAACATGACGTTCTGGAACAAGACAAATGAATAGCAAGCATATATTGAATAAGGCAATGACAGGCTCGGCCCACAGGTCGTCCGCGGCCTCATTTCCCATTTACCAGAAGTTAAGCCAAAAGATCCATGGATGTTTTGATAGGCTAGCATCAACCATGTTTCTGTACACAACATCCATTTATGTTGTTGTTTTATGACTTGATTTCTTTTTTAGACTTGCTCACTGGCTTCGCCAGAGAATGTAGGAATAGCCACAGAAGCTACAACTCATAGAGGTTTGTGAATGCTTCACTGTTATAAAACGCAAATCAGGTGGAGACTTGTTTGTTCTGTCTCATTTTTGGGTAACCCAACTCGTTGAACTAGTTTATATGGGGGTAGTTTTCTGTTCTTTCGAGCGTGCTGCGACACCATTTATGAATTCAATGTGGAACCATATAGGGTAGGCACCAGCAATGACTGGGTGTTCCCAGGGTAATGCAGAGGTAGGCATCCCAAATCCATTTCGAAGAGTTACATTGCGGCTAGATGATGTATCAACTAATGATCAGCCTGCATAATTTCCTACCAAAATGAAAAATAACACATTTGGATGAAACTATAAGACCAAGATTAAAATCCTCAAACTAAATTATAGCCGCAAGAATTATCGGCCGTTTAATCCTGCAGGACCCCTTCAGTGCGTAACCAAACTTATAGTTTGTCGTCGACTTGCAATCATTGGCATATCCTTTTCCAAGGCTATCTTCACGAAAAGTTTGAATGCCCTCTTTGTGGAGTCATATTGAATTCTGCACATATTTATTGTTTTGTATTTTCTTGTGATATCTTGGTCCGTTAAAAGCTTGTATTTCCTTCATATTCTTGTGTTGTTGTCCTGGTTTATTTGTTTACCCCCCCCCCCCCCCCCACACACATTTCAGTGCATGAGTTACTGAGGCACTATGAAGCATGACCTTGAGAAGCTCTGTAACCTTTGATTCACATGCGCCTGTATACATGACATGAACATTTATGTCCTGGGGCCATGGTAGGCCAGAAGGAATTCTGTCCCAGTTTCCTGCCTGGCTCGTCAGGGCTGTATGCACTGTCGGCCGGTATTCGGCTGTGTTACCGGGAGACCTCTGGCTGACCAGTCATCTGGGCGGCGACATCTCACCCGGCCAGCCTGGTCACCGTGACCTGCGAGCGGGCCCAGCCGGCAGGCAGCGGGGTCACCGGATGACCTCACCGACCTCGAGTGGAGACGTCTCGTCACTCCGGGCACTGGCTGCCTGCTGCTGCTGGCGGTGCCTGCCTGCTGCATGCTGCTGACTGTTGTGTAATAGCGGTTACGAGTTGAAGTGAATAATGTCGCCGTGATCTGTGGCTCAGGTGGTAGCGCGCTGGCCTCCCCGTCCTGGTAAGACAGGCTCGAGTCTCTCCGGTGCTCGACAGCTCAGGTGGTCCACAGGTCAGATGACAAATGGCCAACCTAGGGTCAAGCTGACTACCCCAGAGTCGTGTCGTACCCTTAGCGGCACATTACATTTTCGCCACAAAATCAGCCGTTACCTAGAACTACGAGGTTCAAGCTTTGTTTGCTTGAAGCAAGCTTGAAGCAGAGCTTCAAGCCCATACAACAAGCTCTGTTTAGCACGAGTTCCGATTAACATCATTATCATAACATAATTGCCAATATTTTGTCATTTATTTATCCTTATCAATATCAAAACATTATCATATCATTATCAAACCACTCGCATTCAGTTTATAAGAAAAGAATAACAGAAAATATCCAGTGCAATGTACTAATACAGGTTGTCGAATGATACACCGAAAGTGTATTTTCCTTCTAAGTTCGCAATGGTGATTCCTGACTTGAAACAAAAATGGTTCGCTGAATGCTTTTGTAACAGTAACCCCAGCTACAGCCAGTTTGCAGCCTATTTACATACAAGCAGCTCCCAGCCCGACATCTGGTGGCCAAAATGTAATAGAAAACTCTGATACTCATATCATCATCATAACTAGGGATGCACCGGATCGGGGTTTTTGTGATCCGGCCGGATACCGGATATGCCGGATCGGGGTGCCGATATCCGGCCGGATATCCGGCCGGATACCGGATATTATGTTTACATGTTTTTATTTTCTATTTCTGTTGGAAGAATATAACCGAAAAGACTGAATAAAAAAAGAAAAATATGGGACACTGAAAAAAACAGTGAAAAATGTCGACAGTTTGTGAGTCATCCCCTAGTGCATAAACTAACTGTGAGGTTTCCATGGGTTCCCTTGTAATAAATAAATAGATGAGCAAAGAACACAACAATAGTAGCGGAGCTCACCATCTCCCACTGCAGACAAAGGTGTTGGTGTAGCCACGATTCAGAAATGGGAGGGAAAGAACAAGCTGGCTGCAGTCCATCAAGAACATATAGGGCGAGGGATAAAAATAACTTTTTCTGGCGTTGCAGGACAACTTACGGTTGAAAGTCCTTCTGTTGGATTTCAAAGTGCAAGAAATAGTTTCTCCAATGGGAGCTTCCCATTTGATACCTTAAAAATTAGGGGGACAAATCGCCACTTCTGGAAAACCGCAAGGGGACACGGGCACCCATAGGCAAAGGCTTCAGAATACGCAGAATACCATTACAACGCCTTCGTAGAACTAGAATACCTGACTTGAAAAGCCTTCTTTACGATTACTAAGGCATGCCTCTTGAAGTAACTGGTGGGTAATAAGAAATGAAGAAATGAACACTTTTTAACTGTCGATATTTCTTAAACATTGCAGGTTTCACTACTGGCATTTGGCTCGTGCATGCTAACCACTGTTGGCCTTAAAACTGCGCGAAAATGTGTGAGGAATTTCAATTTATTTGCAGTCAGGAGGCAATATCAAAGCAAGGTGACAGAGAGATTGTCGCGAGACTTGCCCGTGAGAACCCCGGAACGGCCCAAATCATTTATCTGGAGGCACTATGAATCCTTTGGGGTCCACGAGCGACTGTTAACAGAACGCTGGCAACCCCCTAGAGTCGTGGTAATGTTTCCCATATTGGTAGTCACCACCAAACAACCAGACTGAGCATTAACCGGAGCAGTGGAAAGGGTTTCGTACTAACGCGCACTAGGAGGGTCTTAAAGTGCCCCCCTCCTGATCTCGGCAACAGAAAGGGTTAGAAACATGAAACTTTATGGACAGGATGGAGCTATAACGATTGACATTGTGTGCAATTTTCATGACTCTAAGTCGATATCTTCAAGGTCAAATGGGGTGGAAAAGGTCAAGTTTGGACACTTTCTCGGCTCGTACAGGCCATTCCGTGCAACTTTTCGAACGAAACGGGGTGTTTGTTGGGCCGTCAAAATGTGGAATACGACAACTTCCATTCATCTGGGGTCTTAACTGGGGATTTTGGGTCGAGGTCATGCCAGGTCATTGACTTACGGCGTCATGTTTTCATCTTCTACAGATCAGATTTCGAACAACACGGGGCAGTTTAAGAGTAAATGAGGGCGCAACATGTAGCTTTTGGCGCATTTTCAGTGAAGGTAGCCAACATCGGTACATCTGGTCATTCCCAGCGTTTATATTTCCGTATGTATGCATATGTATATATGTATATACATGTGAATATCGATGTGCCAAACGTGTTTTAGTAGGGTGCTTAAATGCTTATTTCACACAAATCGATATGTTGCAGAGCAAATCTGGACCGGGTCACAAAAGTTGCCCTTGACCTTTGATGACCTTGACCTGAAATGACTCTGGTATATATGTATGCGTATCCATGTGCGCACACGTGCCTTTATTAAGGTCTTTGAGTGCATATTCCATACAAATCGACACACCGCAGAACAAATCTGGGGCAGGTTACAAGATATTTGACCTTGACCTTTAACAACTCTGACCTTCACTGACCTTGGTATATGTAAGCGTATCAGTGTGCGCACACGTGTTTTTATTAGGGTCTTCGAATGCATATTTCATACGACATGTTGCAAAGCAAATCTGGATCAGATCACAAACCGTTTGACCTTGAACTTTGATGACCTTGACCGTTATTGACCCTGGCTGTGGTCTTGGCACGTCCATCACTTATGCCCGAATGACATCGTCTGATTGTGTTCAAACGGTAGTCTTAAGTAGAACGCTAGTTCTTTCACAAGGTTCCCATTTGTCAGCGACAACCGTCATTTTCGTTATGTTTGCTTGACTTCAAATGCTTGAAACTTCAAAAATTTCCGGCCGATTTCCGATTTTTTTCTACGTCATTCGACGAGTTATTTCATTGCCGTAAATGTCACAAAGTAACAGCAACCAGCTGCGATCCGTTCTCTAGATATTCAAGAAAAACAGGTGGGGCACAAAAAGACCCCCTTCCATTGCGCGTGTTAAAAGACAGCTACAGCTGATTCGAGATGTAAAAACAACGGGTGTCATAAGGCGTTCTGGCTGGAAGATTTGGAATCTCTAGAACGTACGTGACAAAAAATAAATGGTGACAAGCAAGGTTCAGTACCGAAAGAGCAAGAGGTCACCCCAGGTCATCCAAAACCGAGATGTCGCCCAAAAGACCCGCATCCGGAAACTGTCGCGCGGATCATATGAAATCGGAAAGAATGTGGCATTGCCATGGACGACGAAAGCTACTTTACCTATCTCGAAAGGCATATGCCAGGAAACCTTGGGTACTCTATTGGAGCACGTGGAGACTGTCCAGCAGAAGTACAGCTGAGGCAAGAGAGCAAGTTTCCCCGTAATCTTTTCGTGTGGCCCGCCATCTCTGTACCGTGAGAAGTGTGTGGGAGATGTGCTCATCCCATATTTGGATGAGGACTGTTTCGACAGGGGCAAGTTGATCTGGCCAGACTTGGCCAGCGTTCATCATGCGAAGAAAACGCTCAAGTTGCTGGAGGAGACCAGAGTGCCGTATGTAGTGCGTGACAGCAATCCCCTGTGTTTCCAATGTGCGTCCTACTGAGGACATCTGGGGCATCATTAAGCAGAGGATGTACCAGGGAGACTGGTACGCAACATCCAGAGTCGTCCTAAAGCGCTGGATGAGCCAGGTGATCGCTGCTCTGGATCCAGAGGTGCCGCGTAAAATGCTGGTGCGCGTGCCCAGGCGCGTGCGTGTTGCCGACAGATGAGAGGTGATGGAGATGATCCATTAGGCAAGAACTGACCGCAACGTCGATAACTACATTTCTGCAAAGTTTAATGTTCATACAATAATACATGTGCTTACGGTATGACTTTAAATATTGTGTCATTTCCCAGTGCCCATACGTTATATTTTCCTTTAATGCATTTGTGTCAAAGAATTTGAGAAAGATAAGAAATATCTGGAAAAAGGAAAATAGTAAATCATAAGATGGGCTGCTGACCGCATGCTGGCTATTGTTTCAAAGCTTTAAACTTGAGTCTCATTCTTGCAAAATATGTCCGAACCCTCCCGGACCAATACAGAAAAGTATTGGTTCCAAAATCTCCATACCGACCTGGAACTGCCGGGTACATCGACAATTTAATACAAGCCACCTTTCTCCTGAAACGGTTTTGGACGCAAACATTAGAGCAACGTCTTGATCGTACGCCGGGAGGTTAAGTATCCGGCAATATCCGGCCGGATCACACAAATATCCGGCCGGATACCGGATACCGGATAATCTCTAATATCCGGCCGGATATCCGGCCGGACCGGATATCCGGTGCATCCCTAATCATAACATCACTATCGCGACTAGCCGCCATCAGGTTCGCAGCTTCGGCTCCGTGAACATCACCTCCATCTGGGCCGGAGAGCTCAGGGTGCAGGCCCCCCCCCCCGGCCTTGAACCTTGAGAGTCTGAGCTGCAAAATTCTGAAAGTCGTCATTGTGGTTCTCAATGTTATTACCTACATACACAGTCTCGTATTTTACAATGTGTGCTGTCGGAAAACACTCGATACGGATTGTGGTACACCTTTAACCCTATTCCCGGAGGGCTAGACGGTATGGTCGATTCCCGGCAGGGGGGCGGATTCGGCCCCCCCCTGAGATCTCGAGAACTACTGGTCCGATTTCATCGCAACAAACGGCAATCGATTTGCCGTGACGTGAACTACATTTCTATAAAACGAAATTTTCAAAATTTTGAAATTTGTGGATACAGGGGGGCAAAAATGTCAAAATGGGGGGTACTTTTGGACTTCTTATAACTCCGTTGTTTATCGACCGATTTCAATGAAACTGGCATGAATCGAGAGATTATGGATAGGGCTTTTACCATAGGTGCACAAATCTGAAATTTTGAGAAAATTTATGGGCGTTCAAAGGGTTTCAAAAATAGAAGAATTAGTTTTTTAACAAATGGATGAACAAAAGAGGCAAACACCCTTTTTGGCTTCTGCTAGTCATGTTATACTAAAGAAGTACAAATCGCATTGCAATGCTTGTATAATGTTAGCATAGGCGGTGCCAGGGACTTAAAAAAGGGGGAACTGTCATGGTCACACGTTTCTTAGATCAACTTGTGACATTTGACCTTAAATGACCTCCAGTGACCTTGGGGTCACTTGGAATGATCTCCTATGCATTTAATATTATATTTAAACGTTTTCAATCGTTTGAATTCACTCTATTTAAAAAATTTCATTTTATGGCTATTGCGATATAGGGTACGCGCACTGACACTTTAGGTCATAGCTCTGTGACCCGACCTGATATCAAGCTGAAACTTGGTACACAAGTAGAAGGCACCTTTCTACGTCATATATATTCCGGGTTTGGCACTTGAAAAGACGGCGCCGAAATTATTGCAAAAAACAAATTTTGACTTTTGACCTTGACCTAACCCTGTAAAATGACTTCAGGTAAACAAAATTTTATCTGCACATGGCCCAACTGCTTAGCTATACATCCATATAAAGTTTTAAGTTCTATCGTAGAAACTCTGTTTTTGGCAGACATTTTCCTTTTACCCTCAACAAGGCCGAAAATTGCCTGAGTTGCCTCTCAAAAACGTTGCCTGGCTCCGCTCCTGAGCAAAGTAGAATTGTGAAATTTTGTCACAGCACGTAGAAAGAATAGCTAGGAAAAGTGACCAAGTTTCGTAAAGCTGCGTTAAAACGCCTGGAATTGGGAAGCAAAAAACCCGAGGGGGGGCGGATTCAGCCCCCTCCCTGCGGGGAATAGGGTTAAATGCTTTTTGTCCTGTTTCTCGGGTAACGAACTGATCGTCTTCCGACGAAAGGCATGGTGGACGCGTAAAGCCTTCAGACAATGTTGGGATGGTTTAGCATGCATGTGACGGCAAGCCAGACCAGTGCCTCCGGGTAGCACGTGGGCCTCGCTGTGGCTTGTAATCACGCCTTGTGGGCCCATGATTAGCAGCAATGTGGTTACGTCCAGGGGTGGAACTATTATTTTTCTTTATCAAAAGTGCCTGGTAGTTCCACTCTGTCTTGCCGGGATGTCACTTGTATGCGAACAACGTAACCTCCCCGAAATGTGAATTTCTGAAAGGATTTCGGCCTCTTCCTTTCGGCTGATGGTAAATCTTACAGGGTATATTTTTCAACACCTACTTTAATTTTTCATTAAGGCGTGCGTATATAATGTTACCGGTAGTTCCCCTCAGTACAGGGACGTAGCCAAGGGGTGGCCATGGGGGCCATGCCCCCCCCGAACCAAGTGGTCCTCACTAGATATATGGCGATTTCGCATGAATGCGAAATATAGATCATATATATGTTATGAGGTAAATTGCATAAAATTGCCGTTTTTTCTTACAAATTTCGTCATATGCCAGTGTCATATGACGAAATTTGACATCTGGCCCCCTCCCCCGAGGAAAATCCTGGCTACGTGCCTGCCTCAGTATTTTGCGGCTCATGGTACTCATGGTACCGGAATAGCTCGGTGCCCATGATTAAGGGAGTTTTCCACAGTATACCTGAGTAAAAAGGTCCTTTGATTTTATCAAAAGTCCATATCTTTCGACACAACATGACATGCCTTCTCCAGCTCGATTCACTGATCCGCTAACGAAGGCATATGAATTGACATATTCCACGTTATGGCGCTTTTATTTGTTAAAAAAAGTCAATAAGTTTTTTATTTAAAACACATTCTATGTTTTCAAAAGATGCCGCGTTAGCGTAGAACAAATCACTGAAGTTAATCCTCTAAAAATACTCTTGGGGCGCAGCGCAGATAACGGGTCTGCGTTGCCTGCCTCGGCACCGCTCGGTTTATGGCAGGGGCGCGCCTGTGCGCGCGACGCTGACGTGCTCTGGGCGTTTGCTGATAGGTTAGGGAACCGTCGTATTGGACTAGGTTCACCATACATATCCCCCCAAATGGATGCGGGACTGCACCAGAAGGCCTTGGATGGCGAAAACCGTCGGCAACAATCTTAACTTCTTTCCAGCATGACTTTATTTTACGTCTCTAGCGTGGATTGCCGTCAGCGCAGCTCCTCTTCCTTTTCTTGTGCTCGAATCAAAATCCATGTCCTTGAAGATCCGTAAAATCCATTGATCGATTGAGTGATGATATGGATGCAAACAGATTTATTAGCACATCACTGCGAGTTATTTATGGTACTCACGAACGTGCGTCGTACTGAACATCGTACTGTTCGTCACACAAGCGCGCAGACAGAGGAACGTGCTAAACGGTTCGAATCAGATACAACTGACACTGGATCTCACGATCGCGGAGAAACACCAACGCTGATCTTGAGGTGTCGGATCGAGAGGAGGGGGCACTACGTTCGTCCGGCGACTCCTGCTTCCAGTTCGACTTCGCACAAGTAGCAAGCCGATCTTATGGTTACCGCCAGCGGTGTCGTTTTCTGTTAATGATTGGGGGAGGGCCCAGCCCAGGGCTCGACAACCTATCATCCCCAAATGAGGGCTTCTCAACGCATTTAGCCCACTTTCTTTCGACCAACAGAAATCCATAAGCTTTTTGTTACTATTTATCAAACAAAATATTGCATTTTTCCCCATGCATATAGGTAAACACACACACACACACACACACACACACACACACACACACACACACACACATATATATATATATATATATATATATATATAGGCAGAAGATAGAAAGATAGACAGATACATCGCTTTAGACTTTATTCTCTATTTTCTGCCTATCTCTTATCTATTGCGGCCGTCCTTTTCGCTATTATTGCTCATTTCCATTTAAAACCGCCAGAAAATCTTGGGGGACCCAAACCAACACTGGGGGGTCCAAACCAACATCGGGTGGGCCAGGGCCCTCTCAAAAGAATACAAATCGACACCCCTGGTTACCGCACAAGAGGGAGGGGTATCATGCACGTCCACTAACTGTTGCGCACGATCCCGCTTTACACAAGCACCGCGCCGATCTTGACAGGAACCACATCGCGGTACGGGAGGGGGGGGGACCACGTCCGCCCGTTGACCGATGCCCACAATATATTCAGACGTCAAACCTAATAGCATTTTTGATGACAATAAATCACAGTTTATTGGAAAACCGAAGCCAGTGTGATCATACAGGATGTATATAGCATCTAAATTGTAATTCGAGGTCTGTGGCATGATACCGATGATTCGCACAAGTTCCGGGGACAAAATAATAATACTGACTCCAGCAGTGACCACCAGGAACTGTTCGTTTCCTGACTCAAAGCAAACTGAATGCACAAAGTAGCACCATCACGAATTTGGTTCAGTGCCAAAAACTCGTCGAACAAACAAAGCCGGGGTAAATTGTTATGATGCTACACGCTTTTGTAGACTATTGTACTACGGTATTTACGTATAATGCCACAAGTAGGAGGTGGGCTATTTGTAACTTGCTTATTTCCTGTTTTTTTTTCATAATAACACATGTGGTGCTGCTATGTGCGTGATGATATCTAGATGCGAACGGCAATATCTCCGTTTACTCCTGCCAGATGTTGTAAGAAATTAAAATTAGAACCAGATGTATCACTCCATTCCATAGAAAACTTTAAAGAGAATTTAATTCTTACTATTGAGGTTACCGGGCCGACTATTACTGCGGTTGCCTGATAGGTCTGGATTTAAATCCTGGTAGCGGATTTCATTTTAATCACTTTCCCATTCTTACAGCCTTTAGCGATTACTGCAGCACTGCTGTGATAAAGGCGCTGTACTACATAGGTGATGTGTAACACATGTCTGATGGCGTTTGAGCCCTTAACTGACTAAATAACTTAAATAATGACATCACCTCATTGATGCATCTCACAGCACATCGGAACAGTAAGTACAAAGCTGAGCTAAAATCATGAAACAGAAAAAGTATCACAAAGCATCCTTGTTTATCATCATGAGGCAAAGTCACCATTCATCTGGGCATGGGACCAGGCTAACAATACAATGGTGCATCTCACAGCGCATGGACCATTCGAGTTCAAATCTGGGCTGCCACATAACAAAATGGTATCACACAATACCTCTTCATCAGATGAAGCCACGATGACTTATGCCTAGATCAGGCCTAGCAGTGCAATTGCCCATCGCACAAAGGCTGTAGCTATTTTACAGCAGAAATCCACAAAAATGGGTTTTTGTCGAAAGTGGCAAAAAAGTGGCAAACGCTGTTTTTGGCAGTATGGTTTAAATACCACTCGACCTTACCGCTAACTATCGTCTGCTGGCAAAAACTGCCAATCCTTTGTACAATTATGAGCAGAAAGTTTTTTTCCATACATCCTGTGCAGCAAGGAGTCCATATAGGACAAGCGTCATGACCTTCTATTTTCTTCGATAAATTTACCCCGAACGCACGGGCAGATCCAGACCATGCACGCATGGTGGGGTGAGTATGGGAAATGGGGACAAATCATCATCCCTGTGACCTAACCCACCTCCAAATGTTGATATCCCCTCGGATTTCGGCCACTTTGTTTGGTCAGTTTAAAAAATGACAATGCATACAAACAAATTTGCTTACTAACCTAAACATTTGCAATCTTTTCCGGAAGGAGGGTCCAAAAGACATCTTGGCCCCAGAGGTTCCAAAGACAGGGGGAAACATGGCCCCTATACCCGCCCCTGCCTGAACGTACTGGAAGTGGATGGCGTTGGGATCGAATTTCATGCTAAGCTACACCTCTTGCCATTTTCGGGAAATTTTACCTCACGCCATATGGTGCTGCATAGAACGTAATGATCAAAACGTGGCCAAAGTCTTTAGCGACTGTAAAAATGTTTCTGCGCTTAAATGGCCGTGCCTGACGCATAGACATACATGGATCGACAAGAAAGTGCGTGCTCCGAGCTGGTCAAGACACATGGAAACATAACATGCTGCTCCCATTGTTAAGTCCTAAATCATCAGGAATTATTCGTTTCTATGCCTACGTGGCTAATTTACGATTCGAGGAACCAAATCCGATTACAGGGAACATCTGGGTATGGCTTGGCAGCGGCCCTGTGGCCGGAGCACGCTCCGCTCCCGGGCGACCTACGTCCAGGAATTGTGACGCGATCCTGCAAACCGTTGTTGACGCAAGCCGGCCGCTCCGGCCCCTGCCCAGCATGCGACCGCTGCCAGCCGCCTGCACGGCTGATGCATCGCCCCCGCGGCCTCGCGGCAGCCATCGCAGGCTGGTTGCATTAACAGCCGCCAGGGGCGCTGGCGTCGCGAGGCCAAGCGATTCCGAGAGCCACACGCGTCGAAAATCCTCGTGGCGCGCCGCCACGTGTGGGTTTGCAGCGCCGCTTTCAAGGCCAAATTACGGTGCGGCGGCCGGGTGGGCGCGCTGCAGCTCGCGGAGCGTGGGCCCTCCATGAGTGCCGGCCGGCCGGCGGCGGCCGAAGCGGCGCAGTAAGCGGCCCCGCCCCAGGGTCGTGCCGGCGGCGGCGGCAGCGGGCCGGTCGGTTGGCTGGCGCGGCCCCCGATCGGCTTACGGCCGTGCCAGCAGCCGTCCAGCAGCCTTTTTGTTAATGGAGGTCAAGCCCGACGCTAACGCGGCGCCCCAGCAGCTGGAAAGGCCCACTGCTGGCCTACTCACTTCAGTAGTGCCCAATCGTGGCTTGCTTTTCGCATTCTGCATAGCTTGGTCTGCTTATCGTGGTCTGCATTTTGCCGCCAAGTAAATCAACACATGCCTGCTATCATAAGGCGGGGACACTCAGTGGCAACACTGATCCGAGTTTTTTACATTTTCCTAACAAGCGACCTTAACACGGACAACTCCATGTTGCAAATTTTTGGGATTTATAGGGTTTTCTGGCGCCTAAAACTGTTGACGCTCAATATTCCAGGCGGTCTGAGGACCGCTTGAGCCAATCTAGTCCGAACCTTCACATGCATCAATGAGCTTTAGGCCTCTGAAGTCGTCAAATGCGCGGTTCGTACACGTGAGGCCGTTTTTTTCAAAGAAATTTCGTGGCGGATTCTTCCCAGATAATAGCCCCAAATAACAAACTAATTACATGAACTGTTGCAAACGAAGAAAAATGTGGACTACGATCTACAGCTAAAGAAGCATTCTGTTCGTTTTCGTGCTAGAAGACTCACCCCATTGAGCTTGTTCAAATGTTCAAGCTCTGTCCTCGCCATTGGCGGCGGGGTTAAAGGAAGGGGTGGGGGAGAACGAACTCAGGCCATTTTCAAGTGACTTCGTTATAGTCAACGTCTCGGGGTTAATATAAAACCTAATCAAACTCAATCGACCGCAGACACGAGGTATGAAAGGCGACACATCTAACGTCTTTCAAACATTAAATTTGCCGGTGACGTGGCTGCATTCCCATGAGTTGCGACGTGTTTTTTCCTCAGGTTGAAAACCAGATCCGAGACCAAATGCGGCTGAACCCGGAAGGAAGATGGCGATCAAAGCCGACGTCAAACAGGGGCGGGGATTCAGGTGGCCTGGCGCAGGTTAATTGAATCTTTGGGCTATAACTAAGCACTGTGCGCCGGTTCCGTGGTCTCATTTCGTCTGTCAAGCTAGATTTCAATCTGTTTTTAGCAACAATCTCAGCGTGGTTTCGCCGTGTGCAGGGTAGTGAGGTTTATGGCGTGGTGCGGTGAGTCACACATTCGTGGTGGTTAATTTAGCCGTTCACAGGGAGAATCGAGACCATCTTGGTCAGCCATGCGGCCCGACTTTCGCCACGGGACCATTAAACGAGGAAACCTGCACCAGCACTCTGACTCCAGCCGCTCAGTGTGCGCCGCTTCGTAGCTGGGTAACGGTGACGCCCCCTGCGATGTCCTCTGCCCTGGTCGTCAAAGGAAGGTACTCGGCGGGCCCTGGTCGTCACAGGACAGTACTCGGCGGGTCCCGGCCGGGGACGGAGCAGGAACGAACACTGGAGGTCGCCTGGCCCAGACCGGCCTGGGAGGGAGACGGACGGTGCCAGGCCGACGCGGCGGCCCGGGGACGGTCCGGGACGGCCCGGGACGCAACGCCGCAGAAGCAGCCAACTGCGGTCAACGAACAGAGCAAACCGCACCGCCGGGCCCGGCACCAACGGTCCGGACCGCACCATTCCCGTCCGGACATGGACCATCAAGAACTGAGACCACCGGTCCCGACGTTGACGGGAAAGTCATTGAATCCTCAATGAAGTATTATTACGAATATGATCACATGTTTCGAGGGCTCGAACATCTTGTTTGTATACCACACGGGCCAACAGCTGGCCTGAAGTGAAATTTCATGTGTTTATAAAAGCTGTCTAAAATGGCGTTGGCCATGGGTACATCCGGGAAAGTACAGCAACCGACTGAATCCGGTACGGCAGGCCGACTGCGAACCCAGGCGGCGTCACGCCTGTGGCGCCTTTTCCGTACTGATACGTGAATGAGAATATAATCGGTGTGAACACTCGTGACATCCTTATTATTAGCGTCAGTGACTTATAAAAGGGGCGGAGGCTCCTTTCCAAGGTTTCTCCTGTTCGATGTTCGATCAGTGTGCTTAGAAGCACGTGCGTGTCATTTACATTTCTGTGTTTACGAGAATTCATTTGACCCACATCAGACCCATACTGGCCACAATATGTTCGGGGGGTGGGGGGAGGGGGGAGAGGCACCGTTCGAGTTGGATTATTTGAATGTAAGGTTTCGATAAGGGCTTGGATAAGATCAACCACATTGCGATATGGGTGAGCGTCTTTTGGATGGATGTGGTCTCCATTACGGCGTGAAACACTGGTCGATAGCTGCCGCTGGCCAGTTGCAATGCATCATGAAAGAAATGAATTAATGACACACGACTTCCTTGCGTTTCACGTCCTAGGAACGATTACTTGTGCGAGCTCCGTGAATCTGCCTAGAATAACAAAGACTATTTAGCCAACGAAGTTGCCGGCGTTGCTTCTTTTGGTGACCCTTTTTAGTTCGTTTCGATCCCATGTCATGAGCCAAATTTTATCTTCGTAACTTTTCGTCACCTACATTAGTGAGTGCCTGTGTTATCCGCGTATCTCGTCGTTTTTCTTCTTTTTATAATTTTCGGATTTTTTACTTTCATGCATTAGCATTTTAGGAGTTTTTTTCTACCATCTGTTTATTTCATGTTGTGCAGTGCTCTTTTTTATATCTGACTTCACTTGTTAGTAGGATTCTGACTTCACTTGTTATTAGAACTTTATCTCCGTTGGTGATCTTATGCAATAAATAAATAAAATAGAAAATGACATAAGATTACTCCAAAACGCCGATGAGTCTTTGTCAAAAAAAAGACATGTCAGAATGTTTAACCATGAACAAATAGTGAAAACGATATAGACCAAATTTCATTCAGTCAGCGACTTATCCTCTGCAGACAATTTTCCGTAACATTTTGATAACGTTTATATGAAAATGAAATGCACTAAACAGGACACTTTGGTGGATCTGAAGATGATTATTCAGTGTTCCGAGTGCGCAGAAGGGAAACAGATTGCATTCTTTTAAGGTGAGTGGCCCTTCGTCATTCCAGGCACCTTATCGGCTTGAGGAAATGTGAAATGGAAAGAAATGAGATATAATGCATTACATATTTGTATCCTTAAGCGCATATTAATATGCTCCTTGGCCAGACATGACCAGACATGCCCATTTTGTTTTGATTCTACAGTTCCATTTCTATGCGTTTCCGACATAGAGACAATGGCTAACCTGATATTAATTGTGCTCAATGCGTCACATATGGAAAGATACGATAAGCCAGATTTGTTTTCAGGGACAGACTTGTTTGGCGAGATTCGCGTTAGAACTCGAGACTATAATTTTGGGATACTCTGCCACCTGAATTTATCACCTGATACCACCTGACACCACCTGATACCACCTGAATTTGCCCTTTGAAATGGCATTACATGCAGGGATACTTTTACATGAACCTTTGAAGGGAGAAAAACCAATGGCGTAGGAATTATGCTGAAGCTGAGGGTGCATGATGTACCTCCCTCTCCCTTCGACCAAAACTCCTGGGATTTGGGGCACTTTATGTCTGACTCCTAGTTTTCCCTTTTTTTCTAAGAGTCAGCCATCCTTTTGAACTTCTTGTTCATGTCGGGAGGACATTGCCCCAGCTCAAATGTTGGCAGGGGCATCGGCCATCTATCGCAAGGTCCCCCAGAAATACGAAACTAGGTATGTCTTATCACTGTAGTGTGGGCTGGAAACGCAGGGGTTGTGATCCCACCGCTTGTTGTGCACGTCTATACATATATCAGTATCAGTCGGGGTGACCCAAAAGTAAGGGAACAGCATTAAAGTCGCACAAATCAATTTGTATTGAGCACAGACGAATGTAGGACCCACCATGGAACCAGGAAATGTGGGAATTTTACATTGAATATTAATCCATTCGCACCAAACAACAGCGGGCAAACGATATCAGTTTCTGAGTGGTACAGAGCAAACACGATTATCATTTTCCCTCGACATGCGCTCCAACAGCGTTGCAGGCATATCTTGGTCCTGTTGGTGAACTCCACAGTGACACGTTGAAGATCTCCTTGGAGGTGGATGCTAAAACCGCTTCCTCAGCTGCCTCTGGGTCCTGCGCTGTCATTGGTTTTGTCTTGAAAACCTGGTCCTGGCCTGCAGGCGTGCAGCAGTGAAGGCGTGCAGCGGCAGTTATCGGATTTATTTAAAAGTGCAATTCAATCAACTTGGTTCATTCAGATATGCTGAATTCAGATTGTAAGGTACATGATGGCTAGAAGTAGATAAATTTGGCACTGAAAGAATCTCCCGGATTTTTAGAGCATGACGCAAAATAATTTGTTTTATTTTGAATATATATTTGCACGAGCGGCCTATTTTAAAGTGTGTCTTTGCTTTTGGGACACCCTTTCACCCAAGCATAAAAAATGGGGAGAGGTGGGAAAACGTAGTAAAGAGCATGTGTACCGGAGGCGAAGTCTGAGGGGATCAGGCTTCGTACAATCAGTGACGAGGTCTTTAGAAACAATTTTGATCATGGTGCAAAATTTCACACATTGATCTACGCTCCAGGTTATTTAACCGCGCATCGCCAGGTAAATGGGAAAAAAGCGCTCAGAAGTTCTACGACAACCGTAAGTGCTTATTTCTGCATCAGCAAACATTTTATTAACACTCAGCAGTTCCATGCAATAAGACGTCTTCATTTTGTCCTGCCCCCACCCCAAACCGGATCTTTTACGCCTGGTACAGGGTTCCACGTATGACCCCCTCGAGCCCATGTGCTGACCACGCAGGCAGTCAGCAGAACAGCTGCGAAGCCTTGCTTTTTACGCGTTTCTCTTTAGCGCGCCTGCACTTATCCCTCGCATACTTGTGGCCCAAGTCAATCCAATAACGGGCATATTTTATGGCACAGAATGCCTCCTCGCTTGGGCCATTAATGTGCCTGCCGTGCGAACAACAGGGAGTTCAACGTCTGCGTCAGCAAGCGGTTTCGCGTCGTAGAATTGACATTCATGGCCGAATATTCACGGTCGCATGAATGCAATCAACATAGATTCCGGGTGGGTCGGTTCAGGTTCCAGAACCGACCCGCCCGCCCCGCCGCCGCTGCAACGTTGACGCCAGGCCGGCGACGAGAGGCTTTACGGGCGGTCGTGCTGCCAAACAGGCGTGAATTAAGTTTCGGAAAATATTTGAAGGGGGAAACTCCCAGTGTCCCCCTTCCTCTTTCGAGCAAATCTGAAGTGGTGAACGATAATTCTGAAAGGGTGAAACTCCCCCTTTCTCCTTCAAAAGTATCCCTGATTACATGAATCTTTAAAAGGTAGCTTTTATTATGATGATTGGTGGCCAAATTCATCCGGTAATTTGTCAAAGATTCATCGAATAAGTTCATGCAAGTGGGCAGTTCTCGGCCAAATACGCTTCGTCGCATGACCTTTTCTACTCCTTTACCCTTATACTTCACGACATGAACTTGGCCACCTGCTGGACGCGCCCAAAAATGATTTTGAAATGTTTATGTGTCATATATTACGGATTTATTGGACTTGCAACCATTTTTAAGACGGTTCGGGAGGCAATGGTGTGTCCTCATTTGGTTCAGGCGCCATTGCGGAAGCGAGTTGTTTGTCTAATTGCTGCGATACGTGCAAAAGGTATGGACGACTAGGCCGCGCCGCAGATCTCAGGCTACATGTTACAGCAATCCACCTCACTCATACCGACGGCGGCGAGGCTCCGAAACACGGAACGACGACTGGCGCGAGCTCCGTCAAGCTGACAGCCTCCAACGCTGACTGACAGGAGACGAACGATTGTCCTCAAGTGATCATACAGGACCCTTTTTGCACATGCTCTAGTTCGTCAGACAGATGCGAAATGAATCCAGGTTCAAACACTGCAGATGCGCATTCCAGAACGTTGCGTTAGTTACGCTGAATTAGTGGAAGTGCACCGATCTTTCGATGACATTTTATGAACTTCCGTTTGGTATCACGTTAATCTCTGTATAAAGTCGGTTTCCGATTCTCGCTTAACTTAATTAATATACATAAATATAAGTTAACACCATTATTTACTAACTTCGAATAAATTCCCGCAAAATCATGGATCGGCCGAGGAAGATGCATATTGGTTCCCGTACAGGATGTGCTGCAAATGATTCCCAAGTCTCACTCGCACCCTTAAGGATGAAAACCTCACACTTATCACCACATGTTATTCTCCATGATGGTAAAAAATTCACGATAAAGGTGGAATACTTGTAGTCATTTTCCAGTTAATTACCTAAAAAATGACGTTATCAGTTAGTGAAGATGAGTCGAAGCGTGAGTATGGGACCGCCCAACCGTCGCGGCCTGATCTGGAGCCGGGTCTCCTGCCCGCTACAGCTCGCGGACCGACTCCGCCTTCTGCCCCCTCCCCCGCCCGCCGATCGATGGTGGCAAATCTGGGTCAGTGGGCTGGCGGCCGCGCACCGCGCGTGCGCGTGCGCCTGGCGGGCGGACTGCACCGCTGGACACGCGCCGGTTGCATCACCGTTCGGTGCATTGCACGGCGGCATGCACGGCAGCCAGATGGCCGCCAACTGCCGGCAAATGACTGCGACGCACGGGTGTTCCCCTGCCCCAGCCGAGCCTGCACCGGTCTGCGCTCGGTCGGGCCGGAATGTGACGCAGTCCCAGGCGGCGGCGGAGGAACATTTAGCGTTCCCGGAGCGGCGAAGGCAACGCCTGAATGCGTTGTATCCTGCTACGGCCGCGTGTGCTGCTCAGTGGTCATCTGTGGTTTCCATCTGTCTGTCATATGCTTGTCCTTTCTACAACTCAAATAGTATTACTACGTTTCGATCCTGTTGATAAAGAACACTACAGAATGGTCTTTTTCGTATACAGTTTTTCTCTTTTTGTCCCCGCATTTCCTTCTTCCATCATTCTGTCATCCACATGATCTCTTTCTCTCTTCCTTTCTTTTACATTTTGTCCCTACCTTTCTGCCTCTTTTCGTTCTCCATCCTCTTACTTCCCTTCTCTGTTCACAAGTGAACTAGCCGAAAAAGGCGGAATCGCTGCTTTGCTGCTGTACGGGTGGTCAAGTGGTAGCATATCTTGGCAGCGAGAGGCATGCGCTCATTCATTCAGTCCGTTTGCATGGCCTGCTTTCATTAGCACGAGCGACAGACATTTCTCCTGGCAAAAGGTGGTCCGTGGTGTCACGGGACATGACTAACAGACGTCAATTCTGTACATAATTAAGGGTAAACTGGTACGAGGTTTAAAGTTAATAACTTGTATCATTTAAACGCCTGGATAAACTCAAAACATCTACATTGTCAGCTTGACAATCAACAGAAAAGGTTGCAGAGAAATCGGCCACACAACAATCCGACCACAAAGTGCGACACGCGGCATGCCTGACCTCTTCGTCGGCCCGAGCAAAAATTGTTTGCTTACAAGTGAGGACACACAGGCTCTTGGGCTCAGGTACCAAAAGTCTTGTGTCGAGCTGTGTGTCTCGTCAGGCGTCAATCGGTCGGCTGTCAGTCGTCTGCCCGAGCACAAAGTGGGCGACCCTCCGCGGTCAATTCCGGTGAAAGGTCAACCTTACATCACGTGATTTACGTGGCAGGACAGCACAGCTTGACGTGGATGCTTGGCATGTCACAGCTAAGAGGGTCAAGGCTACGATATTACACGACTCGAGTAACGAAGTATGCTTAGTTAAACCCTTGCTATGTATCACACCACAGTTTGATGTATCACGTCTATAAAGAACCAATCGTATGAATTGCCACCAACCGTACCAAATGTCATTTACTGAAAGGAAACATGCTTGCATTACATAATCAATGGTTCGACGTTCGCTCTCACTGGTGCCATCTTTGGTCGAAAGTCAATTCTGGCCCTTCGCCGCGGCTGGCGTCTCCACGTGCAAAATGCAGACTAACCTCTTGCTTATCGGTTCAGACTTATTGGCCGGACATCAGGAATACGTGGGCTTTTTTCTGAGTAGATGCTATTTATAGGCAGGTCGCGGAATCAGACCGCTATGGCGTGCTATTCGCAGAACTAGCGACCGGCGCGGGGGCGCCCGGCCGGGCACTTGGCCATAGGGATTTGCACCCCAAACGGCATTTCTCGATGGATTACAGAAAAAAACTAGCTCGAATTTTAGATATCTTCTCTGGATCCAGGCACAGTGAACTATTTAGAAGCGAATTGGCAGCTTGTCGAACAGTGGGCTATTATACCGTTCATGTCTTTTTCACCAAACATACCTTGCGATGAAAACTGTGCATGCCTGTGCAAGATGAATTCGAGCAACGTTTGGTCCACGGTGGAGCGCAGACGTTACCGGGCCTTTATTTAAGCGTCGGGTTATCGAATCTTCAAAACTTGCTTATAAAATGTGGATTTGGGCAGAAGAGCGCTGTGAATGGGATTGGGTAATATTATTTTAATGTTTTCAATAATTTCTGTAGAATACTTGGCCGGTTCTTAGTTTTGCGACTCGAACGTTGTCGCGTTTTCCATTGCATTTGCCAATGTCTTGCGTTGCCAGGGATAAACCAAAATGTCTGATGCAATGGAAGAGGAACTTATTGGTGCATTTGATAAGTTGCTAAGCTGGCGTGCAGTTTAAATGCAGACTAACTGGGTACTTACCAACCCGTCATAGGCCAGTAACATACCCTGTTATGTGACTGGCGAGCGTATTGTTCTGTGAATTTTCATCACATGTACGGAACTGCATACCAATGAAAGTAATTTTGCTTCAACGACCAGACATTTCCGAAGTTCTTGAGCCCTTAATCAAATCGACTACTTGTTGGCTGCGCTGGTTTACTCTGTTACCCCCACCCCTTTCTCTCTCTCTCTCTCTCTCTCAGGGGCTCTGTTTACTGTATTGGACAATAATAAATATGACATAAACGCAGCACATTTAAGGTGTATGCTTTGAACGGTTTTCAATTGCGCGTTTCACTCGGTAAAGCCCGTAGACGTTGCAACCCATGCATATTCACAAATGAGCATAACCGCGCCGAACGTAGCGAGCAGGTACGCAATAACACTGGATAAACGATACAATATACAGCGTTCGCCCTTAGCAACACATTCTGTAGCATCCTTGCAGGTACTAGGACAGCTGCGTCATCGGCCCAGCACTCATGAGCCCAACAGCAGGTTCCGCTTTGGCTTCTGGCGTACCAGTCGATGAGGGCTGTACGGGTACCGTTTCGCGTCTTTGCGGAGCGTGGTGTACGCATTCTCCACAAGCTGCTGGTTGAAGCTGTGGAAAAAGGCCTTCGTACTCTCCACCAGCTCGGGCAGATGGAAGCAGAAAATGTGCATGTGTGGAGTGAAGTCCGAGTTCTGACACACTGCCAGAAAGTGGGTCCGTCATTCACCACACAGACTCTCCAGCAACTCACGATCCACCACCCCATACCTGCACATCTCCCGTACTGACCGGATTAGGCCCATGAACTTCCGGCCACACTCCTCCATCGGCAAACCAAGACTGAAGCTGCCAAGCAGTTTTTACCGTTGAGCAAACGCGTTGAGAGGAGAAGATTCTCACTGAAATTTACGCGTCTGCCCAGGATGCGCCGCATTTCTGCTTCCAGGTCCTCCAGTCTGCATTCCTTCACAAGTTACACCTTCATTTTGGGGAATATTCAGTCGAATACCCTCAGAATGAGGTGCATCTCGTCGGCGGCCACACGGTTAATCGGGATCTGGGTCAGCAGTAGTGGTGCTTTCAGGCTCTTTCGGTCGGAAGCCTTGATTTTTGACTTCGTTTTCTCACCTTCGTTCCAACACGGATCATGTCTTACGAGGCTTACTTACGTTATCTAACTTTGCTTTTTGGAAATATCATTACAGATCTCATTTTAAAGCAAACAATTCTTCTTTTCCAGTTCTATCCGACTGTTTTTTACGGCATGTATGTTCTAAACAGCTTAATTAAACCATCAAGGCGCATTTGATTCATTGAGCAGGATTGCTAACAATAAACTGGCTAATGTCATTATGTTCAGCTTCGCAGCTTTCGTCATATCTTTAGGGCTCTTCGAAATGTCAGTAATAGGAAACAACGGGGAGAGGTGGGACATGTAGTGTCCCATTTTATCTGTATGTCAAAACAGAGCACATTTATCACTTGAGAAAAACTCCAGCGCATCATTTGGCTGCTTGACTAATTGTCTACACCTGACGACCATTTCATGTTTCTGAAACACGCATCAGTATTTTTGTTTGTTTTCCCAAGAAACCCTTAAAGTCGGGAGAAATAGAACCCAAGGAGGAGAGGTGGGACTTGCTGAAGGAGAAATGTGATAAAAAAAGGAAATATGTGGTGGCAAGTACATTATCCTCGCAAGTCCGTACTGGGTAGTGTAAGCATACTATTGCCGCCACCATGAGAAAACGACAGCAACAACCAGAAACTGAACGGAAGCATGAACACCTTTAACATCTCCCTCAATAACTAAGTCTTTTTAAGTCATAAAATACCCTCATGTTTGAACGTTAATTCACACGTAATCGCCAATTTAAAAAAAAAACTTTCACCCTCTCTTTCCTACATCAGCAGTGGCTGAAGTGACCGACATAGTACAAAATTCATACGAAAAAGCAGCAATTTTATGTAACTGACCTTATATTTAACCCACAGGAATACATATATTGTCCGCTTCTCCAATATTCTTATGGTCACTATTCCATATTTGTGCGAAGTCGCTATATATCTAACGCAGACCGCTTGGCTCAGGGGGGGGGGGCCATGGCCACCATGTCCCCCCTTGGCTACGTCCCTGACGGAAACGATGTTACTTTTAACTGTACTTCAAATGTGAAGTAATTCTAGGTTGGCAGAATTTCATGTCACATTCTGTGGCTAAGACAGCCTGAAGTTCTGTCATTAATGTCAACGAACAAGTGAACGAACAAGTTTTGAAGAATAGCTGGTTTCTTTTATCAAACTGTACACACACACACACACACATATATATATATATATCTATATATATATATATATATATATACGTATATATAAATGTGTGTGTGCGTACGTGTGCGTGTGCGTTTGCGTGTGCGTGTGCGCGTGCGTATACGTGCATGTGCGCGCGTGCGTGCGTGTGTGTATGTACACGCGCAGTATGGCTATGGTCGAGTCGCCGTGCCGCCGTTTGTTTTGATGGCCGACAGGCGAGTGCCCCGCCCCCAGTGCTGTTTACGTCGGCCCCCGATTGGCCTGCGTTGTTGCGCGCAAGCCGCCAATCGTCAGCTGGCGCACGCCGAACGCCGCCGCCGTGTGCGTGTCGGCCACGATCAGCTGCTGCCGACAGCTGAGTGCGTGTCTGCCGCCTCCAGCCGCCACTTACAGCCGAGTGTGTGTCGCGGACTGCTGCTCAGCTGCTGCCGACAACCGTGTGTCTGCCTGCCGTGGACAACTGCGGCTGACGTCGATGTGCCAGTCTGCCGCAGACAGCTGTTGCCGACGGCCTTGTGTCTGCCGCTGACTGCTACGGCTGACGGTAGACGGCTGTCTGTCTGTCGCAGACAGCTCTGCTGACGGCCGTGAGTCTGCCTGCGGTGGACAACTGTGGCCAGCGACCGCGCCCCGCACTTGACATGGTGCGGATCTGAGACGGCATACCAAATTTCCTAGTGAACCTGCTCGTGTGCGATCTCTGTCTCTCCCCCTGGTCGATCGGCTTATGCAGTAAATTACAGCCTTGATTGTCCTAGTGGTCTGATCACTGCAGGTCATGTTGTTTTTTTTTGTCTTCTCAGTCGTCCGGCAAATGACACTGTTAACTGTTCTAGAATGGTAACTTCCTGAATTGGTACGGATTAAATCACTGAATATGGTTGGGTATGACCAGCAAAACAGTTTCAGTTTATCATGAGTAGGCTGGTTACGTAAAACCGAAGAACGGTTTCAGTTTGCCAAGATTAGTGCAGCTGCAACACATTTGATATTTTGCGACACGAGAAGCTAGAGCAGCACATTCGAAGAAACCAATGGCAGAATATTAACAACAAAACGGCAAACGTTATCGATTATCATCAGTGCAGGCAGAGGCATAAGATCGATGTGACGTTAGGAGTAACAGTTACGACAAAATCAATTTTCCAAGCACACCTACGCTCCAGGAAATGGAGATCATCGTACAGGTTGATAGAGATTCTCTTTCATTCTGTTGTTCATTCATTGGCCTAATCTAGGACTTGCAGCTGGTATGGATATTTTAATTTTGTGATGCGTTAGTGGACTGGGAAATCAGCTACCTATGTTCAACACCGATTTCGCATTGATAAATAGCCACAACCAGTCGAGAATGAGCAACCTTTCAATGGCCGATAAACGAAATAAAATCAATAGAATCATCAGCATGGGCCAACAACTCATTATAAATATCTTCAGTCTGCTCCAATGTCGCAGTATCCTGACCTAAGGCCAACTGCGGGCGTTTTGGCAGGTCTGAACAGACTGGCAACGTCACGTCACAATTCGATTCTCACCGCATCATGCGCTACGTTCCTTTGTCACGATAACGAGTCTTTTCGATAACTGGAACTCAGTCCTTCATATAACTGAGCATCCAAATTAAAACTGGAAAAATATAATTGTGATAAAAGAGGCCTGCAAGCAGGCCTCCTTTTTATGGCACGCAAGGGTTCCCGTGTGCGGCTTCACAGTTCACAGTGGACTCAGTGCAATGTCCCCTAACATCTGTGCAGGCTACCCAGAACGAGTGCACCAAAGGCGATTACAAGACAAATATCGTATGGCAGAATATCGAATAGAAAAATATTGAACACAAGATATCGAACACAAAATACAAAACAAGCCAAACATTAAGAAGGCTAACTATTGACTCGTAGAAACCATGAATGGCAAAATATCGATCAGGAATGAGTATCGGAATAATAGAAATATCACTGAACAAAATATCGAAGATCACAAATACGGCATCAGCGTATTGTGCACCTGAGCCAAATATCGCTTGGCAAGGCACCGCAAAAGAATTAATAACGATCGGGGTAGCTATCGAAATAAAAATGTTGCAAGGCCAATGGCAGCAGAACACTCATGGTAAAGTGTCCCGGTACTAGGGTAAAATGGCGAAATGTAAAAGTGGCGAATGCCTTTCAAGCGAATGACAGATGGCGAACGTTGAATGGCGACATGTAAAAATGGCCACGTGCTAAATGGCGAACGGCAAAATGGAGAATGGCCAAATGGCGACATGTAAAAATGGCAACATGCCAAAATGGCGAACTGCTAAATGGCGAATCGGCAAATAGCAACATGTGAAAAAGGCGACGTGCCAAAATGGTGAACGGCTAAATGGCGAATGGCCAAATGGCGACGTGTAAAAAAGGCGACATGCCACAATGACGACAACCTTAATAGCGAATGGCTAAATGGCAAGGCGTAAAAAAGGCGACATGCCACAACGACGAACGGCTAAAAGGCAACGCGGAGATATTGTAAAAATGGCAAACGAATAAATGGCGAAACGGCCCATAAATGAACAAATGGATACGGCCGCCCCGTTCCAGGTCAAACCTATTTAGTCCGTTGCCAGTTGTCCCCTTGATAATAGTTACTCTCCTCCGGGACCCGAACCCGGTACCACGGGATCCAAGTGTTTGATCTTATCCCCAGGCCATGGGGTAGTTACGTTTGATGCTGCTTGAGACATCCCCTTTTGCTATCTCAGGAAGATCTAACAATGCGGCCAGAAACAAAACCGAATGGCAATCGGTATCACACCGGCCAACTTGTTATTATCCAGCCCCAAAAAAACAAAACAATGGATGTTGGCCTATGTACCACGTGACACGTACGCAGCGAGGCATGGAAAATCCTCAACCATATCCGTCCATTCTCCTTCCCACCCCCCCTCTCTCTCTCTCGTTTTTGCATGTCACGTCCGAGGACCACGGATCTGGAGCTGGATGAGATGGCCGGCTAGTTTGCCAGGCCCCGGTGTGATCGAAAGGCATGCTCTCTCAGGTCGGTCTCCTGCCCACCTGGAAAAGAAACTCCACGACGTGTGCCTTACGTTAGTTAGACATATCATATGGATGTGTAATGCGCCTGAATGTTTCCGTGGTGATGTTCATGGAAAATCAACAGAACGCTGCACGATTTTGGAGGTCTGCAGTTTTTCCTAGAGAAGAAGTAGAGGAAGTTTGTACGAAAAACAGAAAGCTTTAAGGAAGAAAATAATGACAACTAACTTTGCTGTCATATTTAATCAGACTTGCATTAACTAGAATGTGCTTTCAGAGCATACGTGTATCTATCTGTCTGTCTCTTTCTCTCTCTCTCTCTTTATATATATAAATATATATGGTATGTGTTTGTGTTTAACATGTAGCCATTCGCAATCTTGGTATGTCCCTTTTTGACATGTCGCCATTTTGCATTCGCCATTTGGCCAGTCGCCATTTTTATATGTCGTCATTCAGCATTCGCCATCTGGCATTAGCCAAATAAGACATTCGCCATTCTTACGTTTCGTCATTTTGTCCGATCACCCTGAGTCCCTGGCTCCTCACGAAAATTCTCTGAGGGCATCCCGGCAGACATGTTGTCAGGCCTTCTCGTGGATTCAGATGAAATTTCCTAAAGTTATTTTCTGTGTACCTCGAGTTTCTTGGAATGAATATTCCGGAGTAGGCAAATGAATATTTCCTGTGTCATTGATGTCCCAAGGCCTGTTGATGTCGAACGGAAGCTCCACCACAAATCCTGATTATGCCGCTGGTTCTAATGGCGTGGCTGTTAACGGACTGAAATTTTGCGCCACGTTATGTATGGCTTGAGCCCTGGGCAGGCAAACTTCCCCTGTCCTCTTTTGTAGCGTTGTCCGATTTTTTTGTTGGGGGGGAGGTGGCAGGGGCCTGCACAAGATTTCTCCGGGGTAGGGGAAGAAACGGACCAGGAGCCCTCATAACCAATGGGGGTCTCATGAGGTTAAAATCATATCATGGCGTAAAACGACGGCTGATGACGCCAAAAAAAAACAGCGCCTGTAAAGGGTTCCCGTCAGGTCGGCAGGAACGCTTTAACAGGCAATCAGGGGCCCCTTTACATTACAGCGAGGCCCCTTTGCAAGCCGGCGGAGAGCCTCTCTACTGGCCAGCAGGGGCCTTCTTACAGACCGAAAGGAGGTCCCTCCAGAGGCCTTTATGAACCGGCATGGGTCCCTCTTTAGACAAGCAGTAGACCCCCTACAAGTTAACGGGGACCCCCGAACGCTCATTCAGACCAGGGGCCTCTCTTCTTAGCACACAGAGTCCTTTTGTATATTCGTAGTATGTTTTTTTCTAGGTTCGTAAACCTTTAATGCTAAAAATATTCTTCTTTGGCTTTAATTATCTGTTTCGGACAGCGTAAGGGACAACGTAAGCGTAAGGTGCCCTGCGAGCGCCTCACACTATCCAAATCACTGGGGCCAAAGTGCTTTGAGGCTCCCCCACTTGGCCTGGGGGGGGCATGGCTTCTTTGGCCTCCCTTGGCTACGCCACTGGGAGAGGTAATTGGTAACCATTGTCCGCAGGACTCTTCTTCCTATTAACGACGCAAGACAGTGAACTGAAAAAAGCTCGCTCATCTCAAATATGATATCCGTAGAGTATATCGCCGTTCTCTGGCCACGACGCCTGCACGTGACGGCGTCAGCTGACGAACGTGGTCAGAGCTCTCCCCAAATGGATCAATGGAGGATTAATCCGCGGTCTTGAAAGACGGAGTCTTTCACCTCTGCTGTCAGGGAAGCTTTTATTGTCCCACTTCATATGTCGCTGTGCGCAAGATGGCCTTCTCTACCCATTCCTGCACAAGCCTTCTGGTCATTTCGGGACACTCTGTCATTCGATAGTTTGCTTGCTTATATTTACTTCGACCGAATTTTTTCTGATGCATTATTTTGACATTTTGCAATTACAAAATGACATTAACTTGCATTCACTGTTTTTTCCATCTTAGATTTTCCCCTGATATTTTCCTATGTTGGTAAATGTCCGTACTCGATATTTGACCATGTTCGATATTTTGCAAAAGTATTTTCCCGTTCGGGATTTTTCTCCCACGATGTTAATCCTGTTCAGCATTCTGTGTTCAACATTTTGCTTTCAATGTTATTTAGTTCGACATTCCACCGTGCGATATCTTGTTTTGTCACTACCAGACACAACTCTTGGTTGGTTATTGGGGCTAAGGGGCGCACCGACTGCAGGCTCATTCGGCGCCCAAGACACAACTCTTATTAAGCCAACGGCCGGCGGGAGGCAGGGTGGCCGGCACCATGGTGACAATATAGATCAACAGATCTTTAGCAAGAAATCTTTCAACATATTTTTGTTACCTCTCTAGAAGAAGGAAAAAGGCGGAAGTATACAAGTCCGTAATGACATTTTCAATGACCTCTTGACAACGTTTAGCGACGTAAACTCGAGTAAAAGCGTCGTTTGATGTTGTAAAAACACAAACGATATCGGCAACATCTGAAGCGCCTTCATCAGTGGGAGCAATGGAATCCCACTGACCAAGGCGTGTTAGGTTGCCCGGATATGTTATTTTGTCACATCAAAAGACTTTTTTTTGCTCATAAGTAGTACAAAAAAACATAACTGAACAGTGGCAAAGAGCACTAAATCGGAGCTAATGGGTACCGACTCTGGTCAAGGACATGATTATTATGTGGTTAAGTGATTGCGATTGATTATGTAACGATGTTACGGGGTATCAAGTAATTACGTCAGAAAATGACTTATTTTCGTTGTATTTGTGGTCCGGAATGGATAAGCCTTCAACTTAGTAGCCAATGGTAAAAACAACTATCTGGCATTACCAGGCCAGTAGGGTAGCCAGAGGGGGTCAGGTAGCTCAGTTGACCTCACATGGCCAGAGGCTTCCAAAATTGGCTATTATTGCAAATCATTTCTTTAAAAGACAAAATTGTTTAACGTTAAAAGGAATGAACATTCTATTTCCAAAATTTCCAGGTGTGCTTTTTGGTGGGATCCATATTTCTCGATGTTTGCAAAAAATGTTTATAGTGGCGACACCAGCGCAGCCAAAGGGGAGCCGTCCCCCCACCCCCTAGGCCCGCATTTTTCGCGAAAACCATTGCATATCGCCTTCCCAACGGCGGTTTTATGTATGATTTCGGGTCACACTGAGCTCCGGGCCCCTCCGTTAAGAAAATCTTGGTTGTGCCCCTGAGTTGCATTAAACCTTTTTTCTTTTAGCCTTCATCCTCCCGTGCGAAAACCCTGACTACATTACTGCACCAAGATGCACCGAACCTACCTTCTACTTGCCATGTCAACCTCTGTTGCGCTGGAAGAAATTCCTGTAAATATCATACAGGTACTTTTTAATGAAAAATGGCAGCACTGTCGAAAAATAGACGTAAAAAGTTGCCGCCAACCAACGGAACCGTTCATTTGCCAACAATTGCTAAAATCCGTCCGGGAATTCGCATTTGGAGGGGGTTTTAGGTTGTTCGCAGCCAAGCGACGCCTTGGTGTGGACCAATCAGCACCCCTGGGATTTTTTAAACTCCGCCCTGACTCGATCACGCCTGCGCCAAGCAAAGTTTTTTTGGGTATGGAAATGGAAGATTCGGTTATTCGGAACAGAACAGTAATTCAAGCTAGGTTTCATTTCTAGCTCAAGGACCATGATTCTGGGACGATGGATTTCCAGCATTTTTAAAAGTAGTGTTAAGTCCGAGGTAGTGCAAGCGAGACATTAGAGGAAATACCATGGCCTCGCTTCTATGCTGAAGAAGTGCTAACAATTTTTTTTTGCCGGAGACGATACAGCCCTTTCTTTCCAAGGCATCATCATTCCAACGTGGGACGTCGTAACTGACTTCCTAACTCAATATTTCGGCTTAGCTATGACAGCGAAACTGGTTACATAAATAACGCAATGGCAAAACGTAACTCCCAGACATTTTAAAAGCAACCACTGTCATTAAGAGCATTCCATGAACCCTCACCGTACAAGAGGGGTGTTTGTGTGTCACCCCCATGGGTTTTTTTTCTGAGATTGCCGACAAATGGCCAGCGTCATGAGCTTGGAATTTGAAAATGCAGCTTTAACATCTTTTCAGCATCTTTTCGAAGAAAAAAAGGACAATATTTATCGGGCCATGCCAGGTCAGACGGGCTATGACGTCATTCCTGAGGGCTTGCAAGCCGTTTTTCTAGATTAGAGCTGCCTTTTGGCTTCTTTGTCAAGGATCTGACAGGACGTGGGGGCATTTTTTATAAAGGATTGTTTCGGTGCATGCTTGACAAATCCCCGGCATCAGGGAGTCCAGTGACCCTACGTGACCTTACGGTCACTATGAAGCGTTCTTCAGATAATTTTTGGCACAGGTTTCAGTAATGTCAACTGTTTTTTCCCTTTTCATTGACTGACATTCTGTTCCATGATAAAACAACTTTTAGCACTATCAGCGTCATGAAACATTGTAAGGATACCAATGAGACGTGCAATGCGCTCGCTTTTCTTTCTTCACTCCATCTCAATAAGGAGCGAAGTAGGCTAGGGCACCGGCGCAGCCAAAGGTTGGGGGGCGGGGGCGGGGGCCGCCCCCTTCCCTTAGGGAGGGGGCCCGGGCCCACCCGCATTTTTTGTGGAAATCATTGCACATCGTCTTGCCAGCAGTCGGTTTTCGTATGATTACAGTTCACATTGAACTCCCCCCCCCCCTTAAGAAAATCCTGCCTGAGCCCATGGGACTGGGGAATTGGCAACCAGCCCTCTTATCGTTACGCATAGGCGAATGTTTATGTCCAGGAAGTTCTATGTGACCTGAGTTCACTAGGTCATATTCATGAGCTCGCCTGGCCGCCGCCGTTCCCCCTTTCCCTCCGGTCGGTCTATCAGGTCCACCAGTCAGCTGGCCCGCCCCGTCCCCCCCCCCGCCTCGGCCGCTGGGTCCGCTGACCGCGGCGACACGTGGGGCGCGCGCCTTGCAATGTTGCAGGGCGGCGGCGGCGGCGCTGCGTCAGTTGCAGCGCGGTGGCGGGCGGGGCACCACGGCGCGCGGCGGCCGCACTCGGTACCGACGACGCCGCGCAGGGGCAGCGCTGAGACGGCGGCCGAGCCGAGCACGGAGAGCCGGTCCTCGGCCGGACCAGCACCGGCACGGACACCGCCGACCAGGTGAGCCACCACTCGGCCTGAGCGGGCTGGCGTAGCCGAGCCATGGGCGGCGGCGGCGCCATGAGTCTTTGTCTGGGTCTGGCTCGGGCTGCGCGGCGCAGCGGAGCAGCGCAAACAGCGGCAGCCGAGGCGTCGCGTCAGCAGCTGGCGCAACTGCTGGCAACGGTACGGCGTCGCACGGTCGCCGCGCCGGCCTCGGAACGCGCTTGTCGGTGAAGTAGGTCAGGGAGGCGCGTCCAACAGGCAGGAAAAATGGCGGCGCTCGGCACACTCCAGGGCGCGGGCAACACACGCAGGGCCAGTGCACCACGCCGCCAACCAGCCGGCGGAGACGGGGCTCAGCCGGCTATTTCTGATGCAACGAGCCGTTGGCCTGAGAAATAAATCCAGGCTGCCGGGAACTAATACAAGTTGGGCCGGTTTCAGCCGTTCTGAGCAGTGGCCACGGGTAGGTAGGCGATAAGTCAGGATGAACAGGAAAACTACCAACTTGACGTTATTTGAACATGATTCCTGTGATGAAGCATGAAAAGAAATGTAATCAAAATGGGTTTGCCCATGCCAACTTAAAAACGTCCTTACGACGATGGCAATGGCTGTATTTCGATAGTGTCGCGATTATGAAGCGAATAAAAATGGCGTCATCACTGCACGCTACAGTATGTCAGCATGGCCCGTGGTCCAGATCCCCGCGGCGTGAACGGCAGCAGCTGTCTGACTCTGAACCGCCGCCACAGTCGCCCGCCTCCGCCGATCACGGGAGGAATTCCGGACCGGACTTACAATGCAGTAGAGATATTCTAGAATCATATGACAAACATTGACAGAATCAGTTCTTGTTTCAAAAGTTTAATTATTGTTGCGTTAGAACCAATAGACAAGAAATAGAGGGCACCCGTGGGGAATCTTTAGGAAGCTTGGTCCAAAGGAGATTTTATTTTGTCCATCATACTTTGCATTGTTCATGTTTTCCAGGAACATCGTAAACGTACAGGTGGTCTTATCGGATAGATTGGATATTATCTCTATGGATTACAATATGTCTGCGTGGTCAGAAACAACTTATAGTTGGCTTTGATTTTCCTCGACTTCAGAATGCGCTGTTTATTACGTGGCCTGTAGGTTACCGACCTCTGAGTTTTGTGTTTATTCCATATTTTTACGCTGCAGTGGACGACTTTTACCGTTACTGTTGGCTCGGATGTGCAGACGGATCAGGAAAGGTTGGCGTGACTGGCTGCAGACCATGCGTCATAGGCCTGACGGAAGGTCATGACTTCCTGCCGCTGCTCGGCCGATGCCTCCACACATCCGGACACGTGGGAATTGTTCCAGCGATAGGTTCGAAACACGGTCTCTGACGAGGGCAGGTCCTCTGTGTGCCTAGAGGCACGACTGTGGCCGTCACGTCTTCACCTGGAGAGGCAAGGACAGCTCGGTGCTGGGGCCCTCTGGCAGGCAAGGGCAGCCCAGCGATGCGGCCGCCTCACTAGGCTGCTGGTGAGCTGTCGAGCTGTTCACGTGCGGAAGTTTGCACGAGTTTTCGCCAGTGACAACTGAGAACGACAGCTTCGGTTAGGCGTCTGTGTAGGCAGTTGTCGGTGCCTGGGGTTAGGACGTCTGCAAAAGCAGGTCTTGGTAACTGCCACCCGCCAACTCGATGGGCATATTTCCTCTCTTGTCAAAATGGTTTCCCACATTGCATTAAAAAGTTAACGCTGCACAAAGGGCGGGCAATGGGCTTTGCTAAATGGGCTGAGGGTTGCCCACACGTACGTTTTAACCCAGGCACTGTGTATGTTAGTTCGGCATGATCTCTTGTTAAATTAGTACGTAATCTGTGGTTTGCAATCAAGATTGCAATGAAATGATCTCAAATGCTCAAAATGAAATGCTCAAATGCCCAAAATGGAATGAGATGAAACGCTCTCAAAATGAACAAGGCTAAAGACACAGAGAAAATAAACGAAAAGAAAAACTTTATTCAGTAAAATCGTATGCGCAGTCGGCAGGATCTTCACAGAGAGCTGGTTAGGGCATCTTGTATATAGGACACTAGGCTGTTAGGTTTTCACAAAATACGCCCCAATGATTTCAAGACGAGAAAAATAAAGATGGCATGACTTACCTGGGTGCGGTATACCTTTTATAAAAAATATGCGTAAAAGAAGAGGGAAAAAATACTTACGCCGCCGTAAAGACGTCATAAACAGTCCTGTTGAACAGCTTAACAGTTCGTGTTTAATATGAGCAGCCCTGCGAAGCTTCACGCGCTTCATATGATGACAAATGTGTTCTCGGCTCCAGAAAAAATACAGGCCAGTTGCCAATTTGCAATTTAGCTTGCCGAAATGTATGTCACCTGGAAATGTATGCGGAAGTTAAGAACAGACATATGCGTTCGACACCATATGGAGGGTGGCTCACACTAACGGGCGAAGGAGACGCAACTTGTTTAGTGTGTATGATAAAAGTTCAAAATGCAGCCAGCCAGTATGCGGCGCGTTTCATCTGCATGCCTCGGACGTCGTCGGAGGTGCTGGCTTGGCATCGGCCCTGCGTTATCGAGCGGGGAAGCCCTCTCCGCCAGCCGGCCGCCGACTGCGGCTGAGCCAGGCGGATAGTGGTGGCGGCCGCCCGTCCGTCCGTGCGACGGCCACAGGGGACCAGCCGCCGCCAGTGCGTGGCGCCACCGACCTGACGTGCGCCGCGCCCCTCCCCCGTCCCGCCGGCCGGTCTCGGCGGCCGGTTTTGTCGGCCATGCTCGCCGGCCGGGGGACCAATAGCGGCGGCCGGCTCCGCCCCGACAAAAACTGAGCGGCGGGCGGCTGCGGTCGATCGCCGAACCAACCGACTGATGGGACTGGACTGAGAGGTACAGGACCGAGGAGTACTGGACTGACAAGGTCACGACTAAGAGGACAGGCTGTAGGGTCCAGGACTTAGAAAACGAGACTGAGGGAACAGAACCGAATAGACAGACGGGAACGGAATAAGGGACAGGACAAAGGAGATCGGAGACGAAACTGAGGGGTACAGAACAGGATTGAGAAGGGATGGGATTGAGGGGCGGGACTGATATGTAGAAGACTGCGAGGACAGGCCACAGCGACCAATGGAAAGGATTTAAGGGCTGTCGGGAGAAAAAGGAGGGAATAGGCTAGACGAGGCAAATAAGGAGGAAAACGATCAGAGTGTGTGCAAAGAATGAGCATATTATATACCGATGTAGACAGATAATAAGCACAACTCCTAAGGAACCAAATGGCAGTTGATCGTCGGATGTTTAAGAAGTATAACAAGAGGTCAGGCATTTAGTTATAGCTGCCGTGGAAACTGATGCCGTGCGAGAGACAGAGCCAGGACGGACGAAAATGGACGGCCGCCGGCCCATGCCCGCCCCACCGTCAGCCCCGGACCCGGTCTGGCGGCGCCGGCTGTTTTCACTGGCATCCGGCGGGCCGCAGCCTGCACCACTGGCCGCCAGTGTTGCGGCTGGCTGGCGGCGGCGGACGACCCTACTTTGTGAGGCCGGGACGGCCCGCCCACCACAGGCGGACATGACGGGGCCGTCTGCACGCCGCGGACGTGGCCCTCCGCCGTGGGCTCTGCATGGCGGCGATGATATCAACAGGCCTCGGACACCGACAGTCAGGCATCCAGGGCTGCCGGGCGGATACCGATAGTCAGGAGTCCGGAACTGCGGGGCAGATACCGTCAGTAAGGTATCTGGACCCGCCGGGTGGATATTGAAGTCCGGTATAGGGGGTGTTGTGGCTGAGTCGAGCTGCCTCGGCTGTGTCACGGCGAAAGAGGTCACGCTGTTAACAGGGCGGTCTTTTCGTCTTCTTTCAGCCGAGATCGCACGCTCTCCTGACGGTCTGCTGCCAGTCCCTGAGCTAACGCAGCGAAGCGGGAGGGGGAGGGAGGCTATCCGGCCGCGGGTCGTGGTCCGGGAGCATCTTCCTGCAGAGCCCAGGCTGGTCGGTGACGGCGGACAGCAGGCGCGGCAGCAGTCGGGCTTGCTGCCGTGAACCACTGCCAGCGATGACGGGCGAATTTCGCGAGGTCAGCGCGCCGGACCGTCTGCCAGCACTACGGGCGGACAGGCGCCGTCAGAGCACGACTTTCACGCGGACATTCCGCCGGCAGCGGACGCAGACTCCGACTAAAGGAACGAGCTCTTCGGCGGTCATCGAGTGCTATGGCAAAGACACATTCGTCTACAACGGTCCGGCCTGCTGGTGCTCACGCGCCCCCGACCTGAGGCCGCGCCTCCCCAGACAGACGCCACAGCGCCGCCGCTGGCACCACCGCCTGCCGTCCGTGGAACGGGCTGACGTCACCCGACGGCGAGCCGGCGGCGCCGGCCGCGGCGGTCCGCACTGATGCAACGGCCGTCTGCGCTCCTGATATTGTTCATTTAACTGACAAACATCGGACGCAGCCCGCTACACGTGCATGGAAATTTGCATAAAGTAACTCATCAAAAAGTACTTGCGAATCCATTATCACACGATGTGGCTCTCTCCACCCCACCTTCTCATACCCTGTACTGGAACACAACTTTGGGTAAAAGTGACACCCATCAGTATTTGTGTGAAGACTGAGCGATACTCGCAGATATTTACAATAAAACTGATATTGTTTTGAATAAGATGGCGACGCTTTCCATTGCCAGAGGATGTTGGCAGCCAAGTCACTGGGAAGCCCCGGTTTCTAGCTCGGCTCCGCAGAAGGGCGTGCTGTGCTATCTCGCGTCTGCATCGTTGTCCACATTTCCGCGAAGCCAAACCAGTTTGCTATGTTTCAGGAAACGATTCTTTCTGAACAATGATTGTTGCAGATCATTGCGTCATGGACAGCATGCAATGGCATGAAATCCGTTTTTTGGTAATCAGCCCGGATATATCTTGTCAAAATGCCTGTTTTACATGGACAAGATGCGCATAGGGTCGCGTTTCATGGTGGTAGGGCCAGATGTATTTTGCGGCCATATCTCCCATGCAACACCATGGGATTAAAAAGATGTTAAAAATTTGCACAGTCAGTAGAGCCACTGCTCCACGTTTGCTATGGGCCCCTGCACCCATAATTAGAATTCCTGGGTTTCCGCGGACTCATTGTTTAGCCACTTTCCGTTCCGAACTTCGCGGTTGAGCCCTTCGAAGTTATGTTTACAGCTGTAGCTGTTTAGAAGCAGGATTTTTCTTTTGCTTACCGTCCATCTGTCGACTTCTGCAAACAATTACGAAAAAAGTTCCTGGAACATCGTGCAATCTCCGGCTCTCGTAACTATCGAGCACGTTTAGAGAAGCGGAAGGCAAGACGCCATCTGACCGGACAGATGGGAGAGGTAATGGCGACGCTCTGCAGCTGCTCACCGTCCCTGGTCCCGGCCCAACCAGCGCCACCAGCGCCGACGCAGCGCTAACCGGCCGCTGTTGCCTGTTCCAGATGAACGCGCCACTGCCCAAGAAGCGGCTGTACGGCCGGTGCCGACGCCAGCCGAGCGTGGACGAGTCGGACTCGGAGGTGACGCAGGCCACTGACCTGTCGGCCGGCTCGGAGGGCGAGGGTCGCACCTCGCCGACAGCGGCGCCACAGCCCGTCTACCGGTGCCCGCTGTGTCCGGCCACCGGCGCCACCTCGGCCGACATGGTGAGCCACATGCGCCGCCACGAGCAGCCGTCGCCCTCAGCGGCCGTGTCGCCGCCGGCCGCCGACTGGGAGGAGGAGGCCATCAGCGACGACGAGCCGGTGCCTCCCGAGCTGGCCGGCCGAGAGCCGCCGCTCACCTGCAACGTCTGCGGCAAGGAGTTTCCGATCCCGGCGCGGCTGCTGCGCCACCAGCGCATCCACACCGGCGAGAAGCCTTTCCGCTGCGAGTTTTGCGGGAAGACCTTCTCCGTGAAGGAGAATCTGAACGTGCACCGGCGCATCCACACCAAGGAGCGGCCGTATAAGTGCGAGGTGTGCGGCCGCGCCTTTGAACACTCGGGCAAGCTGAACCGGCACCTGCGGATCCACACCGGCGAACGGCCCCACAAGTGCTCCGTGTGCAGCAAGGCCTTCGTCCAGTCCGGGCAGCTGGTGATCCACATGCGCGCGCACACCGGCGAAAAGCCATACGGATGCCAGACTTGTGGTAAGGCCTTCACTTGCAGTAAGCAGCTCAAGGTGCACCGGCGTACGCACACTGGCGAGAAGCCCTACACCTGCAATATTTGCGGAAAGTCTTTTGGCTACAACCATGTGTTGAAGACCCACAAGAACTCGCACTACGGCCAGCGCATGTACAAGTGCACCATCTGCAGCGCCACGTTCCCGCAACGGAAGGCACTCGAGCAGCACCTGACCGAGCACAGCACCAGCGGTAAGGCGGCTCTGGCCGGGAGGCCCAGCCTGGCGGTGGCGGCGGCCGGTGCCCCGTGCCGCTCCCCTTCACCGGAGCGGACGGCGCCGCCGCCGGCCAAGCGGCCGGCCGGTGCCGCGTTCCCGCTGACGCCCTCGTACCTGGCAGCGGTGTCGAGCGCGGCGAGCGCCGCCTCGACGCTGCCAGCGCTGGCCGCGCTGCCGCCCTGGTACGCCTACCCGGGCGCCTCCTACCGGGCGGCGGCGGCGCCGGCCGCGCCCGGCGTGGTGGCGCCACATCCGCTGCGCTACTGCTGGGTGTCGGCGCCGGCGCCGGCGCCCGCGTCCCGCGTCCGTCACGGCAGCACGGGCCTGCCGTCGGGCTCGTCGACGGAGAGCCGGGACTCGCCGCCGGCGGCCGGCTCGCCGTCGCCACCGCCGTCCGTGGCGAGCACGCCCGACCAGAGTCCGCCGCCGCCGCCGGCGCCCCGGCCCCAGCTGCAATCGCTGCACCAGGCGCGGCCCCTGCACCAGCCACACCAGCCGCACCAGGCGCACCAGGACCAGCAGGCGGCTACCGACAGCTTCACCACCAAGGTGACTTTCATCCTGACGAACCTGATCGGTGCCGAGGGCCTGCAGCGGCTCGGCTATCCCGAGTGCAGCATCGGCGAGGTGCTAGAGAGGGCGCTGCTCTTCTGCTCCGAGATGCCTTGCACGGACACCAACGTCAGTCGGCTGATGCAGCTCAAGTGCAACATGCGCACCCTACTGCTCTGGTGCATCCCCGACCAGGAACAATGGCGCACCTACGGCTGGAAGAACAAGTCGATCGAGGAGATCGTCGACCAGTTCTACAGCGAGTGCAGCCGAGATGCGGCGGACCGGCAGCCGGGCGCAGCAGCCAAGGGCGGTGCGGCGTCGGCCGGCGCGCTGGTCGCCTCGCTGCACGTGTTGTAGTGGGCACTTCTCGGACGAGCTGCTCTTATTGCCATACCTGCACAGCTCCATAATGCCAGTGGCCATACGCGGCGCGTCGGGCGTCGGGATGGGGCGCCAGCCGGCGATGCCGGCCGTAGGTGCCCGCAGCACCCTGCTAACCGTCCCGGCAGACACGCTGTACTGGTTGCAGTGGCTGCCGGCAGACGGGTACAGTGACGCCGTTTCTTCCACCGTCTGCCAGCCGACGCGTTTTTCGCGGCCGTAGAGCGGTCACGATTTCCCTCATAGATCTCCCTGTATGTGTGTCGATGTGTTTCTTTGCACTGTGCTGTTTCGGCTGCAGCTGCCCGGCTGGTGGCGCGTTCAGCAGTGAGAGGGTGGCTGGTGGACGGACTGTTGCCGCGTGAGTCTGCGTCGTGACGCGGGCCAGCGGCCGGCCTGGTGCCTGTCGCCGGCCTCTCGCTCAAGGGAGCCATTCGGAAGAAACGGGTTGTCACGCGCGGGTAGGCGACCGCCAACTCTGGGGCGCGCTCGAGCCAGCGGCGGGACCGCGGCCCATCAGATACCGCGGCGGCCGGCATTACCATTTTGTAACCTTACCTTTCATAGACGGTTTGTTCATTGACATGTTTTATCGCACTATAGTGAATACAAATATGAATAGATGCACAGGAGTGTTGACTCCTGGAACCATCGGTCAGGTTTCCAGCCGGAGACTTCCGAGACGCGGTTCCCCGAAGTTGGAGGGTCGGAGGGAACGTTGCGGTTTCCTGTATCTGGATGAGAGCCATGACGCTGCATACCCGAGCCAAATCTGGAGGCTGAACACGCTCCTTTTCGTTCCCAAGGCAGCCGAGGCCGAGTACTCGTAAGAAGTGAATTATACAGGTTCGAATGATTTGAATATTCGGCCAAATAGTAGGATTCAGTGAATGTTGGAATCTTCATTTCATGATCTGAATATTAAGCGAATACTTTTTTGGCCATTTGTACGTCCAAATATTCGAATTCCAATGGAAAGCAGGAGTACTTTTTCGAATTTCGTCGCAAAATTTGAATGTATATGTGAGGGTTGTATAACAATGCGCAACGCCGATTTAGGCATTGCATAACGGCTTTGTGGTTCCCGTACATCAGTATGGTTCAGAACACAACGTGACAGTGCCACTGGGACATATTCGTCCACTATAGCCAAAGTTCTTACAGATAAGATTGCGCCATCTGTCTCCGGGGCGGAGGGGCCCTACTCAGAGTCGTTGATGGCTCCACCTCGCTAGCGAGGGAAAATAACTCCATGGACTTAATATGGGAGTTTTGAAACACCTTTTCGACGCTAAGTTAAGCCATGAGGGAGATTTTTCCCAGAATGAACCTACTTAGGGAAAAGATTATGCAGATAATGATAGGCATTTCCATAGACACAAACAAATTGCGGATTTAACTAACAGATTTCTTTAAATTAAACACAGAATGTCTCCCTGCAGTCAACACAACTACGCCCGTCCCTGTACGGAGAAAGTTGTGCGGTGTGCATCCGTGCTGGGTCTCAAGGCTATGTTATGATGAAAAAGCTGATCTTACGATTTGACCCTCGCCAGTATTCGTTGTTTGGAGTAGTTCGGGAGTACGAAAGCTGCCGGGAGAGGGGATGGCCAGGCACGTAGCCAAGAACGCGGGAAGCGGGGGGAGGGGTCAGGGGAGCCACTGCCTCTCAACTTTTTTAAATTTAATACTGACCGTATAAGAACTGACTGGAAAGAATTGACCCAAACTGCCTTTTTCCCCCTCCCCCAACCGTGGAGGAGTTCCAGCGCCCTTGCACGCAGCCACAAATTGGCCAACGAGGGAGCAGATGCCCAAAAGGGGCACCCGTCGCCCCAAGGGGACCCCTCAGCCCAAGGGGCCTCTACTAAAAAGTATTAAGGTAGCTTCCCATACCCTAAAAAAGGGATCGTGTCATTAGCAGGCGCCACCTATAACACGAGGGTGCCCGCTATGGGTTCAGACACCTCCTGTAACATCGAGAGGGTCTCTATAGCATCAAGGTGCAAGGGCGACAGAACAGGGCGGGAGGGGAGGGCAACTGCTTCCCCATTGCAATGGATCCGGGGTAAAACTATGTTTTTGCCTCCCCCCATTAATTAGCTTGAAGGCCTCGCCATAAGCTGAACAAAAAAGAAAATGGGGACAAGAGAGACGAACACACTAAAAAAACAACAAAAAGACAACATGATCATGCAGACAAACAACTGTAGGCACATGGCGAGCGGGTTCTTTTAACCCGCCCCCGGCTGGGGAAGGGCAGTTGACCACCCCCCCTGAGGTTTTTCTGGGATTGCGAGAGAATGAACAAACACAGAGCCAGGAAACTTTGTGTAGCTTTTGCTTCATCATTATTTACACCTTGTGTCAAAGTTTTGATCTCAGGTCAGGCCAGGCACTTGACCTAGGTCAGGTCAAACGGACCTATGCCCAAAAAAGTTTAGCGCCCTCTAACTTTTTCGCAAAACAAGCTATCACAATAACACTTTCAGGGATTAGTGATCTTGATAGATGCAGCAAAGCTGCTATCTCAGATTTTTCGGAATTTTCCGAGTCATTGACCTAAGGTGAAGCCCATTTTTAAGGCATGTCGTTTTTTCGGGAATTGACGGAATATTTCATAACAATTTAGTGTGGAGTAAAGCACACATCTAGCCAGCGTCATTGGGCAAAGTATCAATGACTTCTAGCCATTGACCTGAGGTCGGGTCACGAATAACTGTAGTGAGCCAAAATGTACCGCCATCAAAATCAGCGAAGAATTACTCAGAATGGGTAGAAAATGGCAGAACTGGCTTGCACAGACGTTAGTAATACCAGGAACTTACAAAAATTGAAAAAAATTGCGTATTTTGGAAACAAACAGGCTCTGGCGATTAAAGCTCCGCCAATTTTGTAGACTGGTAACTAATGAATTTTTCCAAAATTTAAGCATGAAAACCCATCACAAGAACCACCAAGATCAATAAAATTTACATGAATAGGCTTTTTTCGCGAAAATAAAGGAACGCTAAAATAAGTTCCCGTTAATTTCTTAATCCGTACGGTTGCCGTACACGCCGACAGCCGGCGCGGAAATTGTCGTGTCTTTAACTCAACGTTTTGGCGTATATATTGAACAAATCTAAGAAATTAGATGTGTATCGGCATTTGCGGACCTTCACTTGTGCGCTGGTGCCTTTCCTATGCGTTAGTAGTCACAGCCCTTGAGATGCAGGCCATTCCTCGGTCTGATGCAGTCGGCTATGAGGAAACATATATAGGGCGTAAATTGCTTACATATTATCTAAAACTAAAAATGAGACCAGTTTCGAGCTCTACTCGTCACAAGCTTTCCAACGGTGTGTTTATTTTTTTATCGTGCGACCAACCGTTCGTGAGTTAGAGGGGGCGGCCAACGGCCCCCCCCCCCCAGTCGGCCATGATCGTTACCGACCGACGGTCGTGCGCGGGTTAAGGTTCACTTGGTGGGGGGCAGGAGGGTAGGAACATCCAGAAAAGTGGAGAGGCCAGGGACGTTTTTCCCAATCGGCGTAATGTTAAATTTCCCAAAATGGGGGGCATGGCTCCCGTCTTCCCGTTCCTACGGCCATGGTTAGGGGCCGTATGAAGGCCTTAACAGCAGAGGCCTCGTAGAGCAGGAGGGGGTAAAACCGGCCAGTGGGCAATACCGGCCACTTCTTTCTTGATGAGAGTGTAAACAAAGGAAACTCAGGTGACCTTTTTGTGTTATGGAAGAATGCAGACATCACTTCTGGGCTCTTAAACTGTTTTGCGGTTTATGCAGGGGCATCAGTTTCTGTCAATGACTGTGTGGACTGAGCCTTCGGTTCGACAACCTAACCTCCCCTAACCGTGAGTTTCTCAACAGATTTAGCCCACTTTATTTTGATCAATGGAAATTTTTGAGTTTTTTGTAAATATTTTTTCGATAAAAAATTGTGCATATCCCATGTATATAGGTATATATACACACACACACAAACACACACACACACACACATATATATATATATATATATACACATATGGAAGACAGAAAGATAGATACATCACCGTATGCCTTATTTTATGCTTTCTGCCTATCTTTTATCTACTGCGGCCGTTTCTTTCGTTATTTTTGCCCAATTGCCTTTAAAACTGGCAGAAAATATTGGAGGGGCCCAAACCAACAATGAAGGGGCCCAAATCAACATTGGGTGGGCCAGGGCCCCTCGAGAGAATACAAATCTAGGTTTATGGGTGCACAGACCATGTTTGTGGACTGATGCGCACTCACAAAAAGGTTCATGCAACTGTGAATCTGTCTGATTTTCACATGTTGTCCTAATCACACATTTTGCGACGAAATAGCGCTAACATGAAATATTCGAATGATTGATCCAGTAGCGTAGCCGGAGGTCCTAGGAGCCCTGGGACCCCCGAAATTTTTCGAAGGGCCCCTGGCATTGGCCTTAAAGGGGCCCCTGGCCAGGAAAGACAAATCCACTCCTCCGCAAGGGGCCCCCAGGCCCCTGGCAAAGCCTCTCTGGCGGGTAGGGAATGCCCCCTGAAAGGTGCCCCTGAGGAAGGTAAGTGCCCTCCCCCGCCCGGCATATACCTGTCAAAAGGCATACGTGAGGACAGGAAAGGATGCTCTGCAAAGGAGCCGCCAGCCAGCAAAGGTCCTCCTGCCATAGAATGGTGTCTGTAAGTCTGGAAGGGCCCACGAAGGGCCCCCTGGCATTTGCCTAAAGGGACCCCCTGCCTGGGAAAGATAGTTCCACTCTATCACAAAGGGCCCCAGACCCCAGGCAAAGGCCCTTCTGGCAGAAAGCAGGATGCTCCCTTAAAGGTGTCCCTGGGAAAGCTAAGGGGCCCCGGCATATACCTGCTAAAAGGCACACGTGAGGACAGAAAAGGATGCTCTGCAAAGGAGCCGCCGGCCAGCAAAGGTCCTCCTGCCATGGATGGTGTAGGTGTGTCGGGAAGGGAGTCCCAGTGACGTAACGCAAGCCAAAGGACCTAGGGGCCTTACCATCCAAACTCTAGAAATTCTTGGGAGGGAAAGGGAATCCCCTGGGCCGGGCCCCTGGCATGTCCTAAAGGGCCCCAATGTCCACCGACCTGGAAATGTCAGTGGGAATTGGGGCCTTTCCAAGACACCTCTCCTGCCGGGCAGCTCCTGGCAGGAAGGGTATCTCTGCCCTGGAATGGCTGCCGGATACCAGAGCCGAGCATCGTTTTGCGGTACTAAGCGACCATCAAAGCAATTCATTGTAAATGTAGGCAGGTTGGCGCCTGGTAGGTTGCCTGACCATTTAGATCCGGAAAAAGTGTGAGCTCTACCGTTAATGGGGCCCAAGTGGCCAGAGCAGTAAACAGAGATAGACCAGACCAGTTTTCCAAAAGGCTTGGTTACTATGGGAAAGAAGACGGGTTCTTACCAGGTATCCCTAATGTTCTAACCACGGACAGGGACTTCATTTTAAATCCTTTCGAGGGGTTGCGCGCAGCTCCCCTTAATGTTCATTTCAGCCTCCTCCCCCAATGATGACCAGCCCCCCAATCTTGAAGTGGGGTCCACAATGGTATGCCGGGGCCCATGAGCCCTCCGTGGCGTCCTCCGTGGCGTTCGATGTTCCCTCGTTAAATGTATTCAAAATGCCCTTGATATTTTCAGAGGTATATGTTCTGGAAAGGGTGGCCTGGACGACTTATGTTTCATGGGCCCTCCGGAAATATCAAGGACACCCCTAAAACGTTTAGAGACCCACAGAGAATCTCTGATAGACACTTTATATAAATTCAAAGAGAGGCACTCCCGCAAGTCTATCTGAATTCAACTAGAGGACCCACTGAAATATTTGTGGACCTCTTAAACCTATGAGAGGGCCTTTAATACCTTCGGGGGGCCCATATTCTGGAACGCAGTTTTAAGCCAGACGAGGAAGTGTTTTTGGGCTCCCTAAAGATACCACAGGCCCTTTCAAAAAGCTTGAGGGCTCCACGAAAAACTCCAATGAACCCTCGAGATGGATCCAACGAGGACCCTTAAGGCCACGGGGAAAGCCCCGTCTTGAATTTATCTAGAGGGTCCATTACAGTTTTTGTGGACCTTAGCCCTATTCCCGGCAGGGGGGGCGGAATCCGCCCCCCCTCGGGTTTTTTGCTTGCCAATTCCAGGCTTTTTGACGCAGCTCCACGAAACTTGGTGACTTTTCCTAGCTATTCTTTCTACGTGCTGTGACAAAATTTCACAATTTTATTTTGCTCAGGGGCGGAGCCAGGCAACGTTTTTGGGAGGCACCTCATGCCATTTTTGGCCATGTTGAGGGTAAAATGAAAATGTCTGCCAAAAACAGAGTTTTAAAGCTAGAACTTAAAACTTTATATGGGTGTATAGCAAAATAGTTGGGCAATGTGCGGATGTAATTTTGTTTATCTGAGGTCATTTTACAAGGTCAGGTCAAGGTCAAGTCAAAATTTGTTTTTTTCGCAATAATTTCGGTGTCGTTTTTTTAAATGCCAAATCCGGAATATATATGACGTAAAAGGGTGCCTTCTATTTGTGTACCAAGTTTCAGTTTGATATCAGGTCGGGTCACGGAGCTATGACCTAAAATGTCAGTGCGCGTACCCTATATCGCAATAACCATAAAATGAAATTTTTGAAATAGAGTGAATTCAAATGATTGAAAACGTTTCCAGATAATATTAAATGCACACGAGATCATTCCAAGTAACCCCAAGGTCACTGGAGGTCATTTAAGGTCAAAGGTCACAAGTTGATCTGAGAAACGTGTGACCATGACAGTTCCCTCTTTTTCAAGTCCCTGGCACCGCCTATGCTCACATTATACAAACATTGTAATGCGATTTGTACTTATTTAGTATAAAATGACTATCAGAAGCCAAAAAAGGGTGTTTTCCTCTTTTGTTCATTCAGTTGTTAGAAAACTAATCCTCCTATTTTCAAAACCCTGTGAACGCCCATGAATTTTCTCAAAATTTCAGATTTGCGGACCCATGGTAAAAGCCTTATTTATATTCTATCGATTCATGCCAGTTTCATCGAAATCGGTCCAGAAACAAGGGAGTTATAAGAAGTCCAAAAGTACCCCCCATTTTGACATTTTCGCCCCCTCGTATCCACAAATTTTAAAATTTTGAAAATTTCTTTTTATAAAAATGTAGTTCACGTGACGGCAAATCGATTGCCGTTTGTTGCGATGAAATCGGACAAGTAGTTCTCGAGATCTCAGGGGGGGCCGAATCCGCCCCCCCTGCCGGGAATCGGGCATACCGTCTAGCCCTCCGGGAATAGGGTTAAACTCTCTGAGTGGGCCCTTCACCATCGTATTTTGGGAGTAATTCTTGACAATACCCTAGCGTGGTTTAACAATTTTTCTTCGAAGTTTTAGGGGTTTTCTGAAAACATTAAGGGCCCTCTCCTTGATGGCACCACAGCTCGAATGACGCTTTGGATAACTGTATATATATATATATATATATATATATATATATATATATATATATATGTATGTATATATAAGCGTTAGATTGACAATAAGATACGTTTTTTTTGTTTGTCCCTTATATTATATGAACATTGGCAGCGTTCATAATGAACATTCATTGGGAACGAAACGACTTATACGAGCAATCGAAGCCACATCAAAGGAGACCATCAATGCCAAGTCTTCTGTAGTTTTTAACAGTGTATACGTAACGGTCTGCTTCCTAGCTTTACTTATATACATGTATATATATATATATATATATATATATATATATATATATATATATGTGTGTGTCTGTGTGTCTACATATGCATATATACGTTTATACACACACATATATATATATATACACATATATGCATATATAAACAGAAAAGAACCAAGAAACCAGTCTACAAATCTTCTTAGCTCAACTGCCGTCGGTCAAAACAAAGTGCCCTAAATCCGTTGGGAAACTCACATTTGGGGGAGGTTAGGCCGTGAGGCCTCTTGATCCGTCCCCTCCCCCGAATCATTTACACAAAACATCCCTGACCATGGGGCCCCCGCAGTGTTCAAGGGGCCCCACTCAACGTTGGGGGTCCTTCGTCCTCTAGAACCCCGAAAAATCCTGGCAACGCCACTGGTTTGATCCGAATATTCCAATAAAAAATCCATCCGAATTTTCCGTTCTAGCCCATTTCTTCCCATCCTCCAGGAATATCCAGCCATGGCCACCGTAGGGTAAGGGAAGAGGACATTAAAAGGGATCGTACCATGGACGTTGTTCTGAAAGTCTCTACAAATGAGTTATTCGGCTGGAGAACAATAAAATCGGTTTTTGGTGGGTTCAGCTGGTTTCAGTTTCTTGGAGGGCATGCGTCATGCCACTAAACGGCTCTCGGCCCAGCCTTTGGTAAGTTTCTAGTCGACAGTTGTGTGGTGTTAAAATCGCTGACAACCATTTGATAACGAGGCTGAGTAGTGCAACAGTTTGGTGGTTTTAGTCAAATTATGGGGTCACGCAAATGAGACCAAATACTCGACCATCTTTCCATAATCTCAGGCAATTTTGCCTGTCATTACGGCGCGTCGTGCCGTTGCCTGGGATGACAGATGTTTTAAGGGCACATTTATCTGTCACGCTAGGTGACGAAATCCTTCTTCCAAACAATGTCAAACAAAGCCGAACCAAACCAGACACAAGGTAGCGATTCCGAAGACTGGAATGAAACGTCTGCCAACATGAACTATACCATGACGTCCTGAAATTTTACGAATTTAACTGGTAAGCAATTGGTCCTTTCCGGAAATAGGATGGCGAAACAGGCCACGCCGACTGAGCGAAGCGAAGCGAAGAGCAGAGGCACACGCTCTGAGTAACAATAAAGTGCTACCCTGCAACCGCCACTATGCTTATCCAGCTTTTTTAAAACCAGCTCTGATAATGCTGGGTAATTTAAAATTACGCGTTATTACAGCCGCTGGTACTTTTCTGACCCACTATTTTTGCACAGACTGTTCTAGATTGTGTGCGTCTACAATGGGTTGTGGCTGTCTGTAAATGGTGTGGTCTCTGCAACGTGGTAAACTCAACACGTGCTAACTGTTCTAGTAATCATTTCTAGGCAAAATCCATCGACTAATTCTGGGGACTTACGAAGGACACGAGTCCCCTGGGAAGTGCCCAGCCCCGTGTCATAGGCAAAAGTCTGCCGAGCAACAAACCGCTCAATTCGGCTTTTTTATTGTGATATCCATACTTTTATAAACAGTTGAGCCGGCACGCGGGCGAGCCGCCGCCCCGGGCGTGGCAGAGGCGGCGGCCGCCGGCCGTGGCGGCCCCGTATGCGGCTGCGACTGTGGCGGCGGCGGGCGGCGGCGGCGGCGGCGGCTGCGGCTGCGGCTGCGGCGGCGGCTGCGGCGGCGGCGGCGGCCTGGCCGGACCGGGCCGCCAGCGTCTACCAGACTATCACGGCACAGACAACGGGGCTCTCGCGCTACCAATAAAATAACCACCGAAACAAGGACCTGGCACGAGGCCGGTGCTGCTGCCAGCTGGGCGGTCCGGCCGGTGTCAGCCGCGGACGACCGGCTCCACTCCGCCGTGGAAATGCCAATCACAGACTACACCACGCCAGCCAGCCAGGACTCTACTGATCGAACGGACAGCCGCGCGGCGCCTCTGTACACATGAAAGACAAACCAACGAAAAGCAAAACACCAGGGAAACGACTAGCAATCGTAAATAACGGAACCATGACACCGGCCGGCAGCGATGTCTGTCAGCACTGAGACGGCGGGCCTGCCGGCGGTCGCGGCGGCCGCGTAATATCTCTACCGTCGGCCAGCTACCCTAGCAACACACGCGGCCGACGACCGGCCCGCGGAGCCAGACGACCACCGCCACACAACGATAACGAGCCGGCCGGGACGCGACAGAGAGCGGTGAGTGAGACAGAACGCCGGCCGGCCGGCCACCCATGGCAGTGTGTGCGCGCCGCGACAGTCCGCGCGCCGCGCGCCGCGTGCGGGCGGCGCTCACATATTGTAGGCCACGTAGATGGGGTCGAGCTGGTCCTGGAGGAAGCCGTCGCGGAGGTGCATGCGCTGTTTCTCGCCGCGCGAGTTGATGGGCACCACACCGGGGATCGACCACCACCACGACGCCCACGATCAAGTGGTGGTCCTCCAGTACGGCGTCGGTGATGAGCGGCACCAGATCGAGCGCGTCGTCCTCGTTCCCTTCCAGTTCGGCCACCACCACCAGCAGGTTCGTCCAGACGAACACGGCGCTGTGGACCATCCGACAATCACGCGGCGCACCGTCATCGCACTGTCACACGGCGCGCCATCGTCACACCGTCACACGGCCGGCACACAGTTGCACGACACGCCAACGGTCACACCGTCGGACGGCTCGTCACGGCCACAATACCAGATGACACGTCAACGTCACATCGTCAGACGGCACGTCACCATCAGACGGCACGTCACCGTCGGACAGTCAGACGGCACGTCACCGTCAGACCGTCAGACGGCACGTCACCATCAGACGGCACGTCACCGTCGGACCGTCAGACGGCACGTCACCGTCAGACCGCACGTCACCGTCAGACCGTCAGACGGCACGTCACCATCAGACGGCACGTCACCGTCGGACCATCAGACGGCATGTCGCCGTCAGACCGTCAGACGGGCCGGCACACAGAAACAGTTACAATATACAGTGGCGGCGTCAACACCGCGATCGGGATAAAGTGCGCACTACAACCAGCAATCAGTAAAACTGCCCGTCCACCCTTCATGTGTCCTCAAAATCTGCTTTGCTGTACCTGTCACATTGAATTTACCACCATTAGAATGCATTTTTAAACAGCATAGAAAATTGGTAACTGCCGCGGCACTAGTTCGAGTACCTGTAAAACCTCACCCCAACCAAACACGACCAGGATGAGCCACGGCCTCAGCCGACATGACATCGGCGGCGGCGAGCGGCCAGCCAGGGTACGTACCATTCGACCACCTTTTTGTGGCACTTGAGCACGGAAGTTTCTATGTCGATGGGATGATAGCGCATTCCGCGCAGCATCACCGTCTCGTCCAGAGAGCCCACCACGAACACGGCATCGTGCTTCTCTGCGGGACGACAGCGACAGAGCCGCACCGGTCAGAGAACCGTTCCCCACCACACACACACACACACACACACACACACACCATACAGGGTTTGCCACAGCGGCGGTGTATGCCCGAGTCACAGGGTTTGTTACAGCGGCAGTATAAAACGAGTTACATAGTTTGCTACAGTGGCCGCACACACCGAGACTCTGGCTTTGCTACAGCAGCAAGCCAGCCAAGGTAATCTGAATTCAGTTCATTGCCACCGGTAGATTCTCTGGCTGCATCGCAGTGGCTATGAAAGTGTCTGCAGTTGAAAAACGGCACCAATATGGCGCCATGAAGCGCATGAATTAACTCCGGGCACACTTCAATAAGAGGGCCCGGGTCAGGCGCCATAGTCTGGATGACGCCGCCCGTCGACTCGCACACGCGTCAAGCACATACAATGGCTCGACGTCAATATCCCTTCTCAACTCCCACGTGCTTTTCTGTACCTGGGTCCAGTACGTGTCTGCGACGACTGTGTCCGTTTTCTTGGCCGGTGTCTACGTCGGCGGCCGTGTATAAATCTTTTTTTCTTTCGGTGTACACGTCGTCTGGTATGCCTACATGTATCTAAAATATGCTAATCTCAGCGTTTATCTGCCTGTAACTGCCATCTATGTCTAAATGTATCTGTGTCTCCCATCCGTCTGCACATGCCTGTGTCTATCTATATCAGCGTCCCCTGTCCGGGTCTGTATCTGTCCGTGCCGCTGTCTGTGTCTACGTCTGTCCGCGTGTGCACCTGTCTCTGCATCTGTACCTTGTCGATGCCTGTCTGTATCTGTACATGTTTGTGTCTGTATCTGTCTGTTTGTATCTGTACCTATCTGTATCTGTACCCGTCTATCTCCTGCCCGTGCATGTGTGCCTGCAATTGTGCCGTCTGTGTTTGTCTCTGTCTGTCCGTATCTGTACCTGCCTGTGTCTCTGGTCTGTGTCGGCCGGCTCTACCTGTCTGTGCGCCGGTCTGGCGGCGCCCAGTCGGTGACTGACCTCCGTCGGCGGCCACGCTGTCCGTGCGCCGCAGGAAGCCCAGGTAGCCAGTGCGGGCGTACACCTCGCCTGTCGAGCCCGTCACCAGCTGGGCCGTGAAGTGGTCGGACGTGCCGGAGTCGTCGCCGTAGATGGTGAAGTAGCCGGTGGAGGTATGCGGCGACTGCACCCAGATCTGCCGACCACCGGCCACTCTCAGCCACGGCAGCTCAGCGCCGTCACAGAACATCGCGGCACTGCTCTACTGATCCTCCGGCAGAGGCGGCCGGGCCGCTGACCAGCAGCCGCACCGCGATAACGTGCCCCGGCGGGCGGCGCACGCGACAAAACACGGCACGGGCCGCCAGAGAGGTCAGGAGCTCGGCTCAGCCGCCTCACAAGGAGCACCAACCTCGCCCAGGTTGGAGTCGCCGCAGTGGCCCTTGGTCTCCGGGTTGGCGATGATGACCTGGACGCCGGGCAGCAGTTTGCCGGACTCCATCAGACAGAGGCTGTGCGGCGCGCCGCGCTCCACCAGCGTCACGCGGTCGTTCCTCAGGGCGCGCAGGTCCACGAACACCGTGCTGGGATCCGGTGACGAGGCGCCCTGAACCATGGCACGGTCGCAGTCAGCAAACATTCGGAGGCAGACCACGAACGATCTCAACACCACAGCCGGTCCGTCCACACGCCAACTCACATAATCAACCGGGGCCGGGGGCAGATCACCAGACTCGCGCCCAACGCATCATCACACATCGTGTCCGTCCACACGCAACCCAGCACCGGCAGCTGACCGCAGGTATAGCACGAAAATCCTCAGGCGAAATTAGCGGCTCGGTAACCATAACACTGCGACATCACAAAACGTACATTCGACGCAACCCAGGCCACGTCATATCCAACAGCGAAGCAGCTCGGTCTGCCAAGACTGACAGCTTTGCTCTGACAGAAGGCCGCGGCCAGGCCGACCCACCTGCAGGCAGATGGCCACGTTGACGCGGCAGCCGAAACTGGTGCTGACCGCGCGAGGACTGAGCGCCAGGCCGGAGAACAGCTTGCTGAAGGAGGTGCAGAGCGCGATCCGTGGCCGCTCCTCGGCCACCACCACGCAGGTGCGCACACACGCCAGGTTGACGCCCCGCTGCCGCAGCAGCGGGATCGACGACGCCAGGCCTTTGGTGCACAGCTCCATCACGCCTGCAGGCACACACAGAAGGCACAGTCAGCCCGGGCCGGGCAACAGAGGACACAGTCAGCCACGGCCGGACAGCAGAGGACACAGTCAGCCACGGCCGGACAGCAGAGGGCACAGTCAGTCCCGGCCACACAGCAGAGGACACAGCCAGCCACGGCCGGACAGCAGAGGGCACAGTCAGTCCCGGCCACACAGCAGAGGACACAGCCAGCCACGGCCGGACAGCAGAGGGCACAGTCAGTCTCGGCCACACAGCAGAGGACACAGCCAGCCACGGCCGGACAGCAGAGGACACAGTCAGCCACGGCCGGACAGCAGAGGGCACAGTCAGCCACGGCCGGACAGCAGAGGACACAGCCAGCCACGGCCGGACAGCAGAGGACACAGCCAGCCACGGCCGGACAAAAGAAGACAGTCAGTCCCGGTCGGACAGCAGGTGGCACAGTCAACCCCGCCCGGACATCAGAGGACACAGTCAGCCCCGGTCAGACAGGAGAGGACACAGTCAGCCCAGGTCAGACAGCAGTGGCCTTCTGCTGGCTGTGCCCTAAGCCAAAGGGCACAGCCAGCCCCGGCCAGACAGCAGAAGACACAATCACTCCGGCCCCACACAGGAGAGGACACAGTCAGTCACGGCCGGACAGCAGAGGACATAGTAACCCCAACCGGACAGCAGAGAGCAGTCGGCCCCGGCCAGACAGCAGGCACAGTCAGTCACGGTCGGACAGCAGAGGACACAGTCACCCACGGCTGGACAACAGAGGACACAGCCCGGCCCCGCACAGCAGAGGACACAGTCAGTCATGGCCGGAAAGCAGAGAGCAGTCAGCCCCGGCCGGACAGCAGAGCACAAGTCAGCCCCGGCCAGACAGCAGAGGACTGTCAGTAGCTGCACGGATTCTCAATGGGAGCGAAAAGTGGGCTCCTGTCAAAACCACCGGCACAACACTCCACGAGCGGCTTTCCTGGACGCCGCACCGACCCACGGCTCCGCAGTCAGCAGTCCATGGTCCTCGAGTGACCTCGAACGATGAAACAGGCTGGCAACGTTCCCCAGGGCGGGCCTCGGCAGCAGCAGAGGGCGGCCGGCCCGGTGGTCCGGTCCGGTCCGGTCCGGGCCGGCCGGGTGGTCCGGTCCGGTCCGGTCTGGTGCCGGCGGCCCCAGACTCACCGTACGAGCAGAAGGTGTCGCGCACTTTGTGCTGGCTGACTGCGCTTAGCCAGAGCGCCGGGTTGGTCTCCACCTCGGACGGCGGTATCAGAATCGAGTGGTGGCCTGAGTAGATGCTGCCGGACACGCAGACACACACGCACACGGTCAGGGGCCAGGCAGGGCCGAAAACGGCCTGTCTCCGGAATGGAGGACTCCAAAATCCAGGCGGCCCAATGGCACGAGACTTGTCCAAAGCCCAATACAGACATCAGGAACGGCGAAATGGACGTTTCGTGCCATTATGTTTACTCTGCACCACCAAAACAGCGTCTGTGTAAAACATGAAAACCGAGAAGAAAAATCTGAATCGAAGTCATAGCCAGACGACAGACTATTATCCCGCGTCCCCAGGCAGTGGTCTCTGGTAATCCGACGGCGCTCGGCTCACCTGCTGAGACACCAGAGCGCGAAGCCCAGTCCGCAGTACGGGTCCAGACACAGAGCCACGTGCCGAGACGGGTACAGCTCACAGGCCAGCTTCATGGAGCGACAGAGTGACGTGGTGGCCGCGTGCGACATCTTGATACCGGCCAGCATGCCCGTGGTGGAGACGCTGGGGACGGACGGCGACCGGCGCGTCTCAGCCGTGACCCAGACACAGCACAACAGCATCTCAGACAGTGTGACAGGAGCCCAAACTCATCACAGTTCTGACCCGGTCAGGGGCGTGACAGGACCCCACACCCATCACAGCTGTGACCCGGTCACGGGCGTGACAGGACCCCACACCCATCACAGCTGTGACCCGGTCACGGACGTGACAGGACCCCACACCCATCACAGCTGTGACCCGGTCACGGGCGTGACAGGACCCCACACCCATCACAGCTGTGACCCGGTCACGGGCGTGACAGGACCCCACACCCATCACAGCTGTGACCCGGTCACGGGCGTGACAGGACCCCACACCCATCACAGCTGTGACCCACAAAGCACAAAAGTGACCCAGACAAAGCACAACAAAGGTCCAGATACAGCACAACAGGAGCCGATACTCATCACAGCAGTGGTCCAGATGCCGAGTGGCAGGAGCCCACACTTAACACAGCTGCGGCGACCGTGAACTGACATCTTCCATTACCTTCAGAGGACGCATCTCCATCATCTCTTTATCACACTCCACAGCAGGGACACATCAAATGTCCCTCGCCTATCCTAGTCACCGCTGACATCATGTACAGCAGCTGGCGCTACCTGAAGTCGAGGTAGGCCAACATCTCGGCCGTCGGCGCCCGGTACACGGCCACCAGCTTCCGCTTGGGCATGTCGTCCGTGTCCAGCGTGGGAGGCCACGACTTGACGTCCACCACGTTGCTGGCCTCCTTGGAGCGGAGCAGCTTGATCACCGTCTGGTTGGAGAGTATGAGCACGGACTTGCTGACGTCAACCGTCATGCGCACGGTGGGCAGGGTGGTCTGCAGGTTCTGCGGGTGTGGCGGCCGGATGGTGACCGGTACGGCTCCTGCGGCAGATAAGGTCAGACCAGCCCGGTCAGCTCAGTTCAGCACGCCGCCCGGCACGGCAGACGGCCGCCCAACAGACCGGACCAGACCAGACCAGCCCGGTCAGCTTAATTCAGCACGCCGCCCGGCACGGCAGACGGCTGCCAACAGACCGGACCAGACAAGACCAGCCCGGTCAGACCAGTTCGGCACACCGCCGGACACCGCAGACGGCCGCCCAACAGACCAGACCGGACCAGACCAGACCAGTCAGGTCAGCTCAGTTCAGCACGTCGCCCGGTACCGCAGACGGCCGCCCAACAGACCGGACCAGACCAGCCCAACACGCCAGCCCTGCAACTACCACGCCGGCGGCACACCCACCGGCGGGTCATCAACTGGCAGCCGCCGTCCGTCTCACACACTTCAAACGTCTAACAATGATGGCATGACATCCACGTACTTCCCTACTAACTAAACATCTTTCGGAGTAAGTTGTTAAGTTGCCACCGGAAACCAGTTGACACAAACAGATTGACAACGGGAGAACGTTCTAGCTCCACGACATCCAACGGATGACGAGCTTACACACCAAACCGCGTCCACAGCAGGTTCTCGCCGTGCTGCCCAGCCGTGCTGCTGGGCGCCGGCTGCCGGCTCTGACCGTGTGCTCAGTTCGCCGGCAGTCGGCGGTCACTCACCGACGTAGAGGCAGCCGTAGAAGGCGGCGATCAGGTCCAGTCCCGGCGGGTACACCAGCGCCACGTGGTCGCCCGTGTTGACGTGACCCTTCTCCAGCAGGAGGCACCCGACCCGCTCCGCCCTCTGGCGACACACACCAAACGTCAGCAGGTGTCCGACGCAGTCAGCTCACCGCGTCACCGGCCCCTGACCACATAGCACCCCACCCCGCCAACCACGCCAGCACGTGGCACCGACTCCGGAGCCGGCCACTGACCACACACCAACCCTCCCCACCCCAACCAAAGTCAAAACCGGGAGCTGCTTCAGAGAACCAGACCACCGCGTACCCCGCTACTGACAAGAGCCATCCGAACATCTCACTCCATTTCACTGTCTGCAGACAGCCGGCCGGCCACATATCCCATTCCACTGGTGTCACGACCGCCCCGACACAGTGGTCAGCACCAGGGCCTGCGAGGATCCACCACGTCCCCGCCGCACCACAGCGGTCAGCACCAGGTCCTCCGAGGACCCCACCGACGGCTGCAGCCGGCCTCTTACCTTGTGCAGCTGGGCGCAGGTGAGCGTGGAGCTGGGACCACCCTTGGCGTTGAGCAAGGTGAAGAGAGCGTGGTCAGAGGTAGTCTGCGCCCGCCAGCGCAGGATCTCAGAGATGAACTGGTGCTGTGGAGACGGCCCACCAGTGTCAGCTAACGTCCATCTCCACAGACAACCGGAAACATGCGCGCCCACAGCAGACTGGGGCTCTCAAACCAATACGGTAAATGCCAGTGACGAAATATGTCCCAAGCAAAACTGACCCAGTGCAAGGATGTTCATCATCACAAATGGGAGATGGCATGACATACGTAAGCTCGGCTCAGAAGTCGGAACACGGCCGATCGCAGTGCGCAGTCCCAGACCAGGGCCACCGGCCGTCCGGGCAGTGCCCAGTTCCGGACCCCGGTCGGCTGGCGGTCGAGCGGACGGACCTTTTTGCTGGTGTCGTTGTCGTCGTCGGCGGTGCCTAGATCTCGGCCCTGCGCCGTGGCCAGCCGGTTGCCCTGCACGATGTTGCCGAGCATGACGCTGGCGGGGCCGACGTCTGCTGCGGGTCACAGCGCCAGACGCGGTCAGCTGATCGCGCTCATACGCTCAATGACGACCGGGTCACAGTGTCGAGAGTAGAGAGACCGTCTAAACACACACCAGCCACCCCACCAGCCGTAACTCTTGCACTAGCAAAAAAAAAAAACAAAAAACAAAAAACGACACACTGCGCCACGTCAGACGAATGTCGGCGGCTCCAAGAAAGTTTTTTTTTCAAACGCACTGCAGCACATTTACTGACCACTGCCTATATGTCAGTGACAAGGAATATAACATCCCGTACTGTGGTTGACAACTGACAATGACAGCTGACACTGTGTTCCCGATTATGCCACACCTATTTTGGGTCAATTTCTTCCTCAGCAGAACCAATCAACATGTCAACGTTATCAAAAGTTCGTATGGCCACAACCGAACATGAGCTATGGACCGCTACATCCACTGACGAGATTACACGCACAGATGACGGACTGCTGGCAGACAGGGATCCTGATGGACGATGTGTGTGTGTGTGAGTGGTGGGGTGTGGGGGGGGGGGCTAGAGCGCCGCGTCCGTGGGCGGCTCACCTTTGTGCACCTCGCGCGGCTTGGGCAGGTTGGTGACGCACGTGTGCGGGCACATGAGCACATTGGCCGGGTGAAGACTGCCCTCGAGGAAGCGTCGCTTCGTCTCCGACAAATGGATGCCGCCCAGCGGAGTCTTCGGCAGGTAGTTGTGCGGCACCAGACACAGGCAGTAGATGCCGACCTGGTGGATCGAGTCCACCGCCTGCAGCACCCGCGACATCCACTGGAAACTCTGTCAACAGATGGACAACCGGACGTTACAACAGAGCAAGTTGCCCACACACGTGACGAAACACTCTCACGAGGCGCAGTATCACACTGAATCGGCGCTACCGCCACCAGATTCGCTACGAAAAAAGCATGTAGCTCATCATTAGAACAGAGCAGCCGTTGAAGCACATTCTGGGAATGATCATGACAAACGACAACACCTACGCGAGGAAGCCGAGCGCTTCCTTTGTCCCCGACAGCGATAGTCTGAGCTCATGCCAAGCAGCTGACGGGGACACTGTCCAACTTCGGCTACACCGATACCTATTCATTACCAGAGCTACAGACGTCACTGGAGGCACACACGCCCGATCGTGAACACGGCCAAATGGCATTTTGTACAGCATCTGAGGACGCTACAGGACCACTGACCTGTTCTTCGGTGCACTCGGGTCGCTGTTCAGCTACCACGCAGATGCGCTCGTCCCTCAGCACGCGGATACTGAAGACACCGATCCGACCGCGGTAGATGAACTTCATCGGCTCCACCGCCAGGATGGTGGCGATGATGTCGTCAGTGTTGTGTTTGCGTCCCGAGACGGTCATCAGACCGTGCCGGGAGCCACAGACGAACACCAGGCCGCCCTGAAGCAGAGGCATGTTATCAGACCGTGCCGGGAGCCACAGACGAACACCAGGCCGCTCTGAAGCAGAGGCATCTTATCAGACCGTGCCGGGAGCCACAGACGAACACCAGGCCGCCCTGGAGCAGAGGCAGGTTATCAGACGGCGCTGGAAGCCACAAACGCCAGGCCGCCCTGAAGCAGAGGCAGGTTATCAGACCGTGCCGGGAGCCACAGACGAACACCAGGCCGCCCTGAAGCACAGGCATGTTATCAGACCGTGCCAGGAACCACAGAAAAAACACCAGGCTGCCCTGAAGCACAGGCATGTTATCAGACCGTGCCGGGAACCACAGAAAAAACACCAGGCCGCCCTGAAGCAGAGGCATGTTATCAGACGACGCTGGAAGTCACAAACGGCAGGCCACCCTGAAGGCGATGGAGAGTACAAAACAGCACCAGACACGCAAACAACAAACATCGATCGGCACGTTAACCTGCCACAGAAAGGTTCTGCGCACCATTGCGGGGAAAGCAGCATTATTTTGATAAAAGAGAAACGTTGCCTTTTGTGGGCAACAAGAGCTGTCAGCATACCGTTTTAGCATACTGCCCCCATGGTTTCCCGTCCATTCCTTACGTCGTCCTGGTACTGATGAACATGGTCGTTGGTTAGAGACCACGCATTCTTGACCTCTACACAAAACGTTCCAATCCAATCCATCTGAATCTGGCCGCAGCTAGTTATCTTCCGAGACCTACACGAATAGGAATCCAGCACCCATCATCGAACTTTAGTCAACCCCGCCCAGTACCGTCATTTCCAGCCGGAGAGCCGCTCCGGAGCCCTGTCCCCATGCCTGGCGCCGCTGCGCCGCCGCTCACCGGTCCCAGGAAACCCAGCAGGCCGCTGCGCACGTAGTGCTGTTCGCCCAGACTGGTGCCGTCCGCCCGCAGTGGGCGCACGCGGAACGTGTGGTTGGTGAGACCCTGGAGGCCCCAGTAGCTGGAGCCGGTGGCCGTCGAGCAGACGCAGATCTCGCCCACCTCGTCCGTACTGCAGAGCCGCGGCTCGCCCTCGCTGCGGACCACCACGGTGGTGGCTGCGGAGACACAGCAGCGAGTCACGCCACCGACAACCACAGCACCGCCAGCCAGCGGCCACACAGCAGGCTCCGGTGGAGGAAACAAACCGCATCGCAGGCCGTCGCTCACCTCCGGGCAGCACCTGGCCGCAGTCCTGCAGGGTGAGCGAGGTGAGGCTGTTCTCCTGGTCGACTCGGACCACGCCGTGGCTGAGGCCGGCCATGCTCAGCACGCCGCGGCCCGTCGTGTTGGCGCCGCCCTGGCCCGGGCGACGCACGGCCACGGTCAGCGTCTCCGAGCTGCTGGCGCACGGGCAGATGGCGTCCGGCCGCAGCCCCTTTGACTGGAACACGCTGAGGAACTGGTCGCACGAGCTCAGCGACCACGGGTTGGCGCCGTCGGCCACCAGCAGCAGGCGCAGCGACGACAGGTTGATCTCCTTGTGGTCCTTGGTGGCCAGCAGGCCCCAGTGCAGGTCGCGCGACTTGACGATGGCGATGCTCGCTGCGGAAAACAGTCGACATAAGTCACACACAGCAGTGGTGTGGTGAAGCCACAGCGTCATAGCAAAGAGAGCGGTGCAGTGGCACTGACCGTACGAAACCTTTCATAACATAACGGTGAAATATTTCCTAAAGCAGCAACCACAAAACGTCACCAGAACCACTGATGGACGATGATACGAACATTTCTTGAAAAAATCCCTCGCAATCTATCGTGTCGGCGGATACCGAGATTCACTGTTAGAGGCTAACGTGACACCCAAGATTTACAAGGAGCCACTGACCTTTGAACTTGGTGATCATCTGCATCCAACTGGCGGGGTTGACCTTCATCAGCGAGTACGGGATGAAGATCACGTGCATGCCATTGAAGACTGAGCAGAGTGTGGCGTGCCAGAGTCCCACCTGTCCAGACAGCAGTGGACGGGTCAGGTCATACACACACAGCCCCACCTGTCCAGACAGCAGTGGACGGGTCAGGTCATACACACACAGCCCCACCTGTCCAGACAGCAGTGGACGGGTCAGGTCATACACACACAGCCCCACCTGTCCAGACAGCAGTGGACGGGTCAGGTCATACACACACAGTCCCATCTGTCCAGACAGCAGTGGACGGGTCAGGTCATACACACACAGTCCCACCTATCCAGACAGCAGTGGACGGGTCAGGTCATACACACACAGTCCCACCTGTCCAGACAGCAGTGGACGGGTCAGGTCATACACACACAATCCCACCTGTCCAGACAGCAGTGGACAGGTCAGGTCACAGACGGCCAGGTCAGGTCATACACACACAATCCCACCTGTCCAGACAGCAGTGGACAGGTCAGGTCACAGACCGCCAGGTCAGGTCATACACACAATGTCACCTGTCCGGGCAGCAGTGGACGAGTCAGGTCCAGTGTTGGAAACCTGGTTTTTCTTCCTGGTCTCGGGGCACAAATTCTCTTTTGGAGTATAAAATGCCACGCATTTACGCGAGAAACATGGACTAACTAGGTGCTTTGCAAACATGTGGCCAGCAGGGGCGGATCCAGTGGCTCCGTTTGGGGGGGGGGAAGCAAACCAGTTTCCTGGGTCTACATGGTAGATCGCGGAGTCGTTGACGGGGGGGGGGGGAAGTGGCGGAAGGCGACTGGCCGTGGGTTCGGAGTCACTTCAGCGGCCGAGTATGGATGATAAACCATCAACCGAAAGGGGGGGGGGACGCTGGGCAACTTCAAACTCTAGTTGAGTAGGAATACCCATGTCTTGGGGGAAGGGCATATGACCATTTCGGAGTACAAAATTTACCTTGGAGTACAAATTTTTTGGTGCTCCTTGACACCAGAAAACGACACTTTTTCCAACATCGGCCAGGTCACAGGCCGCCGGGTCAGGTCATACACACAGTGTCAACAGACCACCAGGTCAAGTCATACACACACAGTCCCGCCCGTCCGGGAGGCAGTGGGCGCGTCAGGTCACTGACCTCAGGGTCAGGTCATACACACACAGTGCCACCTGTCCGGGCAGCAGTGGACGAGTCAGGTCACAGGCCGTCAGGTCAGGTCACACACATACACACAGTGCCACCTGTCCCTGCGGCAGTGGATGGGGCATGTTACAGACCGCCAGATCAGGTCACACACATACTGCGCCGGTTTCACCGATACACACTGCCTAAACGGATACCAATGATGTACGCCTGCGACATGTACGAAGCGATATCGATACAGGTAAGCGTGGGAGGGCAGTTTCAGTGGAAGACACGAAGGAATGAGCAACAGACTACAACTGACAATGCCTTTTCGGGCTCCGGCCATTACAGAGACTGGCGCAGTAATCAACACACACTGCGGTGCAGCGGAAAGCGGACGGCGTCATGACGACATGAAGACACTAGGATGAGGCCTCTCACCTCCCGTTTGAAGTCGACCACGCACACGCAGATCTCCCCCTCCGTGTAGCCGCAGGCCGAGGTGAGAGTGCGACACTGGGCCAACATAGCGGCCCGGGTCACCGTCACACCCATCACCGAGCCGTCACCGTCAGACGTGTACTGCCGGCACAGAGGACACGTCACCGTCACACCCATCACCGAGCCATCGCCGCCAGACGTCTACTGCCGACAATGTGAGGGGCACATCAACACCACGGACAGGTTACCTCACGTCCAAGACATCGACGTATTCAGCCTTTAATCTTAACGGATATCTACGGACTACTGCGCACCAAATTTTTTTTTCTGTAAACGAAGTCCTACAGCGTGACCGCCAGCTGGTCAAATGATTAAAACGGTACCGCGAACAGCCACCTAATGTTGTCCTCCGGGAACCACAATCAGCTATGCCCAGCTGGCGGCGTGGTGACGTCATGCGCGGACATGCCGAGTTTCGTCGTACGACGCACTACCAGACGCCTGGCTGGCACGGCGAGCTCAGACGGCGGCGGCGGCCGGCCGTACCTCTGTCTAGGTCAGGCCGTGGTCGGCCGTACCTCTATGTAGGCGGGCGTGTCGTCGTTGAGCCGCGGCGGTGGCTGCCACTCCTTGGGCGGCCGCGCCAGGTGTTCGGTGATGAACCAGTGCAGGCGCGGCCAGCCCTTGAACACGGCCACCTCGCCGCTGGCCGTCTTCGGCAGGCCCTTGTGACAGGGCTCGGTGGTGAGGGCCACCTGGACGGCGCAGCTGCCCAGCAGGAAGCCGATCTGCAGCGAGCCCGCGTCCTGCGGCACGGCCGGCGTCACACATCTACACACAAGCACACAAACGCCAACTCACCGAACGGGCCGTGCTCGCCGCAGCCACATAACCGGACTGCCCAACAGAATGCTGAGCTGAGCTATGACTTGACGAAAACATAACAAGCGATTACCAGTCAATATTTCCGTGGCGCCTAAGAGCACGGTCACCGCCACGTTTGGCATGAATGACTATTTTCGCATATTTACCAGGCTCGGAAAATCGCATATTTCGCATTTCGTTACAACGCGCCTAGGGGCGGATGCAAGAGGCCGTTTCGCGCGGCGGGTACTCACTCGCCGGGTGATGGGCACCTCGATGGGCACGGGCACCATGCCGGCGTACAGGCAGCCGTAGAAGGCGCACATGAAGCTGACCGGGTCGCTGTTGGGGTACACTAGCGCCACCCGGTCGCCGGGCTTCAGGCTAGTCTCGCCGCGCGCCTTGTTCAGCAGGGCGAAGGCGATCTTGTGGGCACGGCTGAGCAGCTTGCCGTAGGTCAGCGGCACTGACGGCCGGTTGTTGGCGTCCAGCACGGAGGCGCACGCCGCCTTGAACGTGGCCGAGCCGTACCGCTGCACGGCCGCCTCCAGGTTCCGCGGCAGCCCGGCCGGGATCTGGAGATCGAACCGAGCCGCCGTCTGAGCGGCCGGCACCGCAGAACCGCCACAGCGCGAAATCGTCCCACAAACACAGCTCACAGCCAGCGAAACGGACACCCCGTCACAGCGGCCGGCACCGCCGCACCACCACAGCGCAAAATCGTCCCACAAACACAGCTCACAGCCAGCGAAACGGACGCCGCCGTCAGAACGGCTGGCACCGCCGCACCGCCATAGCACGAAATCGTCCCACACACACAGCCAACAGCCAGCGAAACGGACGCCGCCGTCAGAACGGCTGGCACCGCCGCACCACCACAGCACAAAATCGTCCCACACACACAGCCAACAGCCAGCGAAACGGACGCCGCCGTCAGAACGGCTGGCACCGCCGCACCACCACAGCACAAAATCGTCCCACGAACACAGCCCACAGCCAGCGAAACGGACACCCCGTCACAGCGGCCGGCATCGCCGCACCACCACAGCACGAAATCGTCCCACAAACACAGCTCAACAGCCAGCGAAACGGACACCGCCGTCAGAACGGCCGGCATCGCCGCACCGCCACAGCGCGAAATCGTCCCACACACACAGCCAACAGCCAGCGAAACGGACGTTCGTCCGCCGGCGCCACAAGTGGTCTTGCCGGCGGAACAGAAGCGATCTTAGGACAGAAATTTCTGGTCACTGGTGGTTACGCCGGACGATCAGTGACTGTCTCACAACCGTAATCGCTGGTCGGACCGACTCTCACAGCCGCCAGCGGGCAGCATTTGACCTCCACCCACCTCCAGGTGTTCGCCGACAGCCGGCGTCATGGGACCGCCCTCCGGTTTCGGGGCGGCCGGGTCACGCACACGCGCCGCCATCTCCAGCTCCTCCTCGTCGTCGATATAGAACTCGGGCAGCGGCCTCCGCTTCGGCCGCTTCAGCGTGTTGAGCAGCTGCTGGATCTTGGTGGAGACCTTCCAGCGGGCAGTGGCTGCCGGACGGGCGTGGACCGTTAGAGGGCGGTGGCGGCGGTGGCGATACAATCACGGCGCAAAACCACCGTCGACAAGGCCGACCGGCCGACCGTGCTCTCCCCCCCCCCTCACCCAGCCTCACGCGCCCCGGAGCCGGCGGCAGCGACCAAGCACGACAGGCACCAGCTGACGGCACCGAACACCGCGATCAGTTCTCAATGCGAGGCCTGGTTCGGTTTGGTCGTCTGACGGCCTCCTGAAATCCTGAGGGCGAGTACTTCCCTCGGCGAGGGCTCGCTGCCGCTGGTTCGATCTGTGGCCGTCTGGTGGGCGGAAATGGCCGTACCCTCCCCCCCCTCCATACCACGGCGGCGGCAGCGACCGGCGTTCGCGCCGAGGACTCAAGACCAGCTCAAGCCCAGTGAATCAGCCGAGATATCAGTCCCGTGACGCCAGCTGTTAGCGGGAAGCCTAGAGCGTCCGGCTTCAAGCCAGGCCATCGCGCCCAACCGTCTGCATATCGCGCCACCGGCACCCCACCCAAACCTGGTACAGAACACCACACCCACACAACACGCAGTCATACCGGGCGCCCCACCCAAACCTGGTAACCTGATGCAGACCTGATACAGAACAAAACTCCCAAACAAGACACAGCCATACCGAGCACCAGACCCAAAACTGACAACCTGATACAAACCTGACACATAGCAAGACACACACACACACACACACGACGCCATCATACAAACACGGCAGATCTATGAGCGATATGAAGGCATTCACAGACAGAGATCGCTAACATCCGGCGGTCCGTATTCTGATCCCGCATGAGGCGAAACGTTATAGCGAACGCGGCGGAAACAAAACTTGTATCCAGCACGGTGCAACCCGTGCGTTCAACATGTCAATCCCAACCAGACATCACACACGGTGGCTCGGTGATCACACAGTCACAACAGCACCCTAATCACACGCCGTCAACCGTAGCCATTAATCAGAAACACCAGCGATGGCCTGGATACCAGACCACACGACGGGTCAAGACAACGGGCCGCCAGCAGACGGTCCTGCGGCACTCCCACAGCCAATCAGCGGGCCTGTCTCGAGTCTCGAACAGCCAACCACGTGACATCCGCTCCCAGCCCGACCGCGCTCGTGTTTTCCGCCCGTCCGGCCGATCCGCTTAACTCCCCGGCAGTCGGCCAAAGAAAACAGGGGCGCCCATAGGCCGGCACCGTCGTGCCCCCTCCTGAGCGCAGTCAGGCCGCCAGCCGAGACCCGTACACGCCGTCCTCTCCGGAGCCGAACCCGGCCGAACCCAGCCGGGCCTCTCTGTCCGGCATGCGGCCTGACGCCTCACCGTCCGGGTCGGCGCGGCTCTGGACCCCGCCGCCGGCTCGTGCAGCGTGGGACCCTGGTCCGCCAGACGTCAACACTCACCGGACGGCCGCACCGTTTACCCGCTGCCGGCCGCGCCACGCTGAATCTACAGCACAGGGACCCGGCCACCACTGGGAGGCGGCCGGTGCTCGGACCACCGCGAGACTTCCGTTCACAGCTGCGTCGGTCGACTGTGTGCCGGCCGTTCGGCGCGGTATGACTCCCTGGACGGCCGTGCAGAGGCGCCCGATCCCCCGGCTGGCCCACTGGAATTCATCCGAGCCTGCGCCGCGATGACTCACGCCGGCTGGCCCTGACGGGCCACTTCACGGCGGCGACAGCCCACCGCCCACAGGACGGCCGACAGCACGGCCACTGACCGGCCGACAGTGGGAGCACGGCCACTGACAGGCCGACAGTGGGAACACTGCCACTGACCGGCCGACAGTGACAGCACGGCCACTGACCGGCCGACAGTGACAGCACGGCCACTGACCGGCCGACAGTGGGAGCACTGTCACTGACCGGCCGACAGTGGGAACACTGCCACTGACCGGCCGACAGTGGGAGCACGGCCACTGACCGGCCGACAGTGGGAGCACTGCCACTGACCGGCCGACAGTGACAGCACGGCCACTGACCGGCCAACAGAGCACGGCCACTGACCAGCCGACAGAGAGCACGGCCACTAACCGGCCGACAGTGGGAGCACGGCCACTGACCGGCCCACAGTGAGAGCACGGCCACTGACCGGCCGACAGGGGAGCACGGCCACTGACCGGCCGACAGTGGGAGCACTGCCACTGACCGGCCGACAGTGGAAGCACTGCCACTGGCCGGCCGACAGTGACAGCACGGCCACTGACCGGCCAACAGAGCACGGCCACTGACCAGCCGACAGAGAGCACGGCCACTAACCGGCCGACAGTGGGAGCACTGCCAACTGACTGGCCCACAGTGGGAGCAATGCCACTGATGAGGGAGCAGAACAAGGCGTAGTGGCCGACTGGCGGACGGCGCCCGACGACTCTCTCGACTCCGCTTCGACCATCGGCCCGGCCACGCCGTGCGCCGTCCGCCTGGCTGCGTCACGCTCACAGCCGGGCGGGCGTCACTGGTGGCTGCGGTCCGACCACTTCCGGCGTGCTCGGCGCGGCGGCCGCAGCCGGCCCGGCGCCGGCCGGCTGCGGCCGCCAGCCCGGTCTGATCGGCTATCTTTCTCCGCTGACAGCGCCACGTAATCCCGGCTCGGCTGCAGCCGTCACGTCCGCCGACTACGCCGCCTCCACGCAGTCCTGGTCAGTTTACGCCACATCGGCGCTTCCCCCACAGCCCCGCCCCGTCTGTTGCCGACAATATGGCATCAACAGGAATCCTCGATGACGATTCTTTTCTGAGATTGACATAACGTGTGAAGGCTGTAAGAGCAAGACGACTTCCTTGTGCGCTATATTCCCCATTAACCGGGAGGTGGCCGCCTGATGCGCCCTTGCAGGTCTCGTCAGACATCAGTCCTGCCGACCAGACGGCCGCAGACTGCGAGGCAGACCGTGGCGCGGACTTGTGACGTACCTCCGTGTGCCTCGTCCAGCGCCGCCGTGATGCTGGTGCTGCTGTTGACCCGGACTGAGGCCATGTGCGGAGGCTGGTAGCGCGAGCTGCGGCTGCTGCCCGTGTTGTGGGTCACATCCGGCGGCTCACAGTCTGCGCCCGACAGAATCCTCGGTCAAGAGAGGGGAGCAGCAGACAACTTTCAGTTAACCCAGGGAAGTAACAGTAATTTTCGGTCAGCAGAGAGGAGTAACAGACAATGCTCGGTCAGCAGAGGGAGTAAGGAAGTAACAGACAATTCTCGGCCAGCGCACGGGAGTAACAGACAACTCTCGGTCAGCACAGGGGAGTAATAGACAACTCTCAGTCAGTACAGGGGAGTAACAGACAATTCTCGGTCAGCAGAGGGGAGTAATAGACAACTCTCAGTCAGCACAGGGGAGTAACAGACAATTCTCGGTCATCAGAGGGTGGTAACAGACAATTCTCGGTCAAAAGAGGGGAGTAACAGACAACTCCCGGTCAGCACAGGGGAGTAACAGACAACTCCCGGCCAACACAGAGTAGTAACAGACAACTCTTGGTTAACAGAGGGCGCAATTACACTCCACCATGGCAGAGCAACAGCAGCAGGACTTTACGTCCCGAGAGTGGTACAGCAGGACTGCCAGTCACGAGGTACGGCATGACCCTCAGCAGCGCCACGCACACAGCACGGATAGTATTCTACAGAGGCGCAGCAGGAAAGATCTAAGAGCCAACTATGACTACAGTAACAGGCATCACATTATGTCTGATTCATTTTCAATTCTGACATCAGTTTTAGAAACCTTTTCCTATCGGTGTGCACTCGAAAAGCGAGCTCAGCTGGCTGTGGTATCAGTTATGGAGATTTATACCTGCCAATAAATCCGCTGCTAGCCATTCCCTCCACCTGGTTCTCCTACAACCACGGCAGCAATCACTGAACGACGGAACTGGTACACACGAAAACCAAAACCGGATTTTTGTGTTAGTACAATGGTCTGTTTTTATCCCAGTTCCAATGTCTAGATGGTCTTCAAATAATACAGCACAGGATGCATTAAAGGACAACAACACAACATCGGGCCCGTTCTAAAATCAAAACGACGAACCATCAAAGATCAAGTTGTGTTTTTTGCTTTCCGCCAGCATCCTACGTACGATCCATGACAGTGAAAAACATGCTGGCTTATATGGTTCACGATCAGCACATTAACGCCCAGTGTCCCATGGATAGGACGGCAGGAAGCCATTGTGTCAGTCTTATGCATGGTTCCGTAAAGCCGGAGACGCTGCCACTACGCAGTGAATACGTGGCAGACTAACGTCTCGGAACTTCCACAGGACTGTTGCATTTAAGGAGAATACACCCCCTCAGGCGACTGCAAAGAAACACGATTATTTGCTGTTTCATGAACGTGTCTGGCCCTGAAATATGACGTGCAATGGTTGTTAACTCGGAATAGCAAGGAATAACGAGACACATGCATTTTTCTGCATGATGCCTGTTACGTTCTTGCTGTTAAGGTACTCGCGTTTAGCTGTTGATATCGAGCAGCTGTGGACCATCACTTCGTCTTCGTTGCGAAGATGGCGCGGCAGCGACAATAAATAAGTAAACTAGTCTTACGGGTCCGCATTTGTGAATCTTAACCGACATTCGATTCTATGCCTGACTGACGCGTCGAAAAAGACGCCAGAAAAGGAACAATTCGATCCGGGTGAAGGAATCCCGGACTCTCACGATTGTCTTACTTCCTTATTGACCAATGAGCATTGCCCAACACACTGTTGTCCTTAATACTTAAAATGTTGCCAAGCAGCCTCGCATTTCAATTTGCACCTCCCTCGTGCGAAACCAATGTAACGCAATGAGGTCCAATTGTGTTAAGACTTATATGGTTATATCACACCGCATCAACCAACTCCAATCACCAATGACCACACAATTTCGAACTGCCCAGCCGCTTAAGCCTGCAATTTAGCAAGAGCCTGTGTGCCAGTGTGTGAAAGCAACAAACATAACGTCGGCAATGATGACGCCGAACCGACCAACTGGTCTCAAAACGCTTTGCTACTAATTATGTTTTTCAATATGGGGTAAAGCTTGACAATTTGCTTTTCGGTTATGAGCAAATCAGAGGTGTAAGTCATGCGAAAAATGCCATGACAGCTGAACGGATAGTGCTAGTTTTCTAAAAAAAAAATACTATTAAGCGGTAATGTACTTCAGAAAGCTACACAAAGCGAAGGTACTTGCAACAAAACCCATCTGTTTTCGAGGTAAGAAATACTTTTAGTTTTCGAAGGATATACCTAACAGACTAAATGTTATTTTCCAGCATTTCTTTTCATCGTTTCTCAGCTTTAACTGGTCTGTAGTGCTCAACTCAAGTGCTAACTCAGTTTTGTTGAAAAAGGTCGTATATTCTCTTTAGACAGTATCAAACTCTGGAGACAAAAATAAAGCCAAGCATTCAGGAAGTTAACGCGTGAACTCCTCAAACCCAATCTCGTCCAAATCTGTCATCAAGAACAAATTCCGGAGCTTAGCACGGGCTCTGATCACGTATCAGCCATCGAGGCATTCAGTACGACTGCAAGCGCGTAAAAAAACAAACATTACATGCTTGATGGTTAGTTGACATCAACTGCAAGTTCGCAGGGTAGCCATACATACAACACCGGTCTGGAGCTTTTCAACAGCCTGTGAGTCACTGGCCTACATCCGGCAGTACAGTACTGCAGTGCTGTACATTACGTACGTACATCCAGCACTGTTGTACATTACGTACATGACGCGTCTGCGTCTCCCTGAGCCGTACATTAGTGAGGCGGAAGGACGTTACCCCGAGTACACAGCAAGCAATGCGATTACTTGTTACACAGATGACGCGTTCAGATCCTTCAAATCAAATCCAAACAACACCAACATTCAATAAAACCAACATCGTAACTGTGAATTTCGGACAATTCGTTCCTGAGGCCCAAATTCAGACCACACACCAAACATAATGCCCGCTTATGACACCAAACAAATGTTGAACATGTTGACCTTCTCTTGCTTATTTTTACGACTGACGTCTCAAATGACCGTGTGGGGGATCTCTTCCGTTCCCGGACGGCGAAATGGTACACTGCGGACGTCGCAAGATAAAACAGAAAAAGAGAAGCACATAAACGCCAACGACGCAAACACACAAAACGTAGAAGGTACGAAAAAAACTATGCTGCTGCCAACGACAAAAATAACTAAATATACCAGTAAACATTTTGTTCACCTACAGCTTTTGTGACTAATGCAACCTACTTAACCCTCAAAACATCATCATGTACAGACACTCATCTGCCTGCGTCTGACACAAAATCATCCAGCCACCTCTCGACATGGTAAAAAAAAACCGTTTCTTACCCATGTGTCCGACTGGCAGCAGACAATTTAACCCTTTTTAGCCCTGATTTTCGATCACTGCTGCTTTCATCCTGTTATGTCAAATACATCGCAATAGCATGACCTTAAAACACTACAGGCCGGTGAAAATACGTTAAACAGTTCACTCTGCCAGACATCTGCACATTTAAGCAGAAACCGGAAAACACAAAATGTGTTAACGGCATTATTCAGTATCTTTTAGGCAAACCGCCAAACATGGCTTCTGGCAACCTACCGATGTTACAACTGCTCCCGTTTCAACGTAAGAAAGGTTCCATTTTATGCCGGTCCCCGATGGTCAACTCCCAAATCAGCCACAAGGAGAATGTTCCACACTGGTAGACTTTTGATACTTGGCCGGTCTACACCAAGTGTCGCTGATGACGATTTTAATATCCATTTCTTTTCAGAAAAACATACACGTGTTTCACGAAATGCCATCCACGAAGAACTGTATTCTGTAGTTATCCACTGATATACCGCAACAGTGGTGTGTCCGGGGCGATGAACGCGATCGTTTGTTGGCCTGCGCCCGCTGGTGACGCCACGTAACTGTTGTCAACAGGATGCAGCCCAACATTACACACGGGAAAACCATGCGTCATCGCTATGAACCTCCGGAAGTATAGAGGTTTAAGATAATGTATATTCCGACTTCGCTTCTAAAACTACAGGCTTCAACTTGGCTATCGCAGTTCAAAACACGAGCTGAAATGGAACGTTCCCTTACAAAACAAACAGGCCAGGCCTCCGGATTCCTGAGGCCGAGTCACGGGCGAGGGAAGCGGCGGCGGGGTACTCACAAGACACTAGCGAGAAGGCAGGGTACTCACAGGGCGCCAGCGCAGAGACGGGGGCGGGGTATTCACAGAACACCAGGACGAGGGCAGGATACTCGCACGTCACCAGGACGGGGGCAGGGTACTCACAGGGTGCCAGCGCAGAGGGGGGGGGGGGGGCGGGGTATTCACAGAACACCAGGACGAGGGCAGGATACTCGCACGTCACCAGGACGGGGGCAGGGTACTCACAGGGCGCCAGGGCGGAGGCATGGTACTCACAGGGCGCCAGGGCGGGGGCATGGTACTCACAGGGCGCCAGGGCGGGGGCAGGGTACTCACAGAGTGCCAGGGCGGGGGCAGGGTACTCAAAGGGCGCCAGGGCGGGGGCAGGGTACTCACAGGGCGCCAGGGCGGGTGCAGGGTACTCACAGAAAACCAGGGCGAGGGCAGGGTACTCGCACGTCACCACGACGGGGGCAGGGTACTCACAGGACACCAGGGCGGGGGCAGGGTACTCACAGGACACCAGGGCGAGGGCAGGGTACTCACAGGGCGTCAGGGCGGGGACGGGGGTACTCACAGGACACCAAGGCGAGCTGTTCACAGGTCAGCAGGACGCCAGGGCGGGGTACTCACAGGACACCAGGGCGGGGTACTCACAGGGCGCCAGGTTGTCCATGACCTCGGAGAGCTGCGTCATCTCGTCCCTGAGTCGGGCCCGCCGCCGGTCGTGATCCGACGACTGAGAGCTGCCGCTGAGTCTGGAAGCGGACAGAGGTCAGGAGGTCAGAGGTCAGAGGACGGCCTGTCACACAAGGCAGTCACAGACTACCATCCCGTCACACTCGGACCCTCAGACGGCAGGGACAGTCACGATGCTGATCAGTCCCCACCGGCAGCACATGGAACGGAACTTTTGCCGGCAGCCGAGCGGCAGGATTGGCGGCAGACAATGACTCGCCCTCGTGCTCGATTGACGACTTTCTCCGGCCGCCTCCGCCCTGGCACCGGCTGAGTCGCAGAGTCATCGTCGGCCCTCACACTATCGCTCGCCGTGTGCAAAGACAAATAGTCCGGCGGACACCTGGTGTCCGGGTTCCGTCACCATTTCGTTCCGCCTCACGCTCAACCGTCGAAAACACAGTGTTAAGTGGAATCGGAGACGACACACTCGTGGCTCCGACTACTGCGTGGGACAGCACATCCCCAACTCCCATTACAGCTCCCAGCGACACGCCCTAGTAAAAACGATCTACTGAAAAGGACTACCTCATAACTCGCATAAGCCGCTATATCCTGTGTCTCCTGCACACCGGACATCTACTCCAGCGCGTGGCCACACGCCGGCTGCCACGTGCTCAGCACTGCCGCCGGCTGCCGCGGGCGGCTCGCACCTGTTCTGGGCGGTGGCCGGCGGCGGCGGCGGCGGCGGCTGTGGGCCGGCCGGCGGCGGCGGCGGCTGCCGGGCGCGTCCCTGTGGCGGCGTGTCGCGCGCCGAGCCGACACTGCTGGTGTCGGACGGCGGCGGCCCCTGGTGCCGGGTCCGGTCCACCTCGGGAGTCACCGGCTCGCCCGGCACGGAGCTGTCGTCCTCGTCTGAGCTCGAGTCTGTCCAGACAGGGGCGGCGCGCCGTCACCGATCGCCGCCACCGCTGACACACGCATAAAGACAGCCATGCACAGACACGCGTAAACGGAGATGGGCTGGAAAACAGACACGCTGACTGAGACAAAGGCTGGCACACGAAAATACACGGGAACGGGAGAGCTCATAGGCGGATGCGAAGACGCGATAAGATGGCCGGCATTTGGACACGGAGACATAGCGGTCTCACCGAACAGACAGACAGGCCGACAGACGTACATACCGACAGACGCACTAACGGAAAGACCGACAGACGAACAGACCGACAGACGGACAGACCGACAGACAGATAGACCGACAGACGGACAGACGGACAGACGGATAGACCGACAAACGGACATACCGACAGACGCACTAACGGAAAGACCAACAGACGGATAGACGGGGGACCGACAGACGGATATACCGACGGACGGACAGATCGGCAGACGGAGAGATCGAATAGACGGACAGACGGACAGACTGCCGGCCAGCCGGTGCCGTTCCACAGCTGTCCGCCGGCACTGCTGTGGAACCTGGCCACATCCCGGCGACATGACGCCGGACCGGGCGCCGGCCGACCGTCCGTCCGTCCGTCCGTCCGTCCGTCCGTCCGTCCGGCGCCACGACCGGCCGGGCCAGGCGGCCGCGCGGCCCACCACAGGCACAGAGCGCTGAATGAAGGGTCGGACCGTGTCGGTGGCGCCAGGCCGACCGTGAGTCACCACTGGACTGCCGCGCGGTGTGAGAGCCCTGTTTGGGGCGGCGGCCGGCACCGGACCCGTCCATGTCGCCCGGCACCATCCATACAAACACAGCACACAGACACCACACACACTGCACACACCGGACAACACAGACACCAGACACTACAAGCACCAGACACCACACATGCACTACCGACACCACACAGACACTGCATATACATTGCAGACGCTAGGTACCACAGACGCCAAACACTTTGGATTCCAGACAACACAGACACTATTCATGCACTTCACATAACAGACACTGCAGACGCAAAACACTACAGACGCCGGACACCGCAAAGGCAATACACATACACTGCAGGCACCGGACACTACAGACGCCAGACACTACAGACCAAGGTCAGAAAAGGTGCTGTTTTTATGTTAAAGAACATCAGAAGGCATGTGCTCCAAAAACATTTTATACTCCAAGAGTTTGGTTTTGCGTCTCTATCAAAGAGCGACATTGTAATCATGTTAACAAATTTCTAACTCTGTACGGAAATGACTGCCTCTATTCAGTATGAAGCAAACATGATGTCATAACTGACTTACACCAAGAACGCCAACTTAAAACCAGCATTACTGTTTGCAAAATTTTGTATTCCAAAACAAAAATTATACTCCGACACCAAGAACAAAAACCGAATTTCAAACCCTGCTACTGACACCAGACAGCTCACATGCACTACATATTAACTGCAGACACCACACACCAGACAAAAACTGCACATACACTACAGACACCAGACACTACAGACACTATATATACACTGCGGACACTAGCCACTATAAATACCAGATACCACAGACACCAGACATCACTTAGATACCACACATACATACCGACAACAAAGACAATACACACACACACCACAGACACCAGGCACCAAAGGCGCCAGGCACTACAGATATCAGATACCATAAAGCCACCGCACAGTCACTATAGACACCGCACAGACACCACAGAGGGTCACTCAGACACCACAGACACCGTATACACACCACATAGCCACTACAGACACCTCAGACACCGCAAACACCCCCCGACACCACAAACGCCACAACGGCATCAAAAAACCACAAATGCCACAGCGCGTCACTCACACCACAGCGCGTCACAGACATCACACAAAGATCACAGGGCGTCACAGACACCACAGAACGTCATAGACAACACACAGAGACCACGGAGACTCACAGCCACCATGGAATGTCAGAAGACACCACAGAACGTCACAAAGACCGCGTATGTAGCCAAAATTTTCCTGAAGGGAAGTCAAATTTCGTCACATGCCAGTGGCATGTGACCGAATTTATTGGAAAACGGTGAAATGCTGTGTAACTGACCTCATACCTATGCACAGCAAAAACAAATAACGTTTGTTTCTGCAGCATATATATATTTATATAATCACTATTCTGTATTTCTGCAAAATCGCCAAATTTCTAGTGCACACCGCTTGACTCGGGGAGGGTGTGCATGCCCCTTGACTACGTCCCTGACGACACCACACAGACTTCACACAAACAACGCACAAATACCATAGAGCGCGATGTCGCCCACATCAAACATCAAAGGCCGTCACCACGGAATTGCTGCTACATTCACCTTGCTATTTATTTGTTCCCAAAATACATAAAAATTTCACTGATATACGACTATTATTACGGATAATCGGCCATTGTCCAGGCCACAGGGAGGGAAAGGGCCCACCAATGACCGCTGTACAGGCCACAGTGAGGGGGAGAGTCCAGGCCTCAGTAAGGGGAGAGTCCAGGTCACAGTGAGGGGGAGAGTCCAGACCACACTGAGAGGGAGGGTCGGGACCACAGTGAGGAGAGTCCGGACCACAGTGAGGGGAGATTGAAGGCCACAGTGAGGGGAAGAGTCCAGGCCTCGGTAAGGGGAGAGTCCAGGCCTCAGTGAGGAGAGAGTCCAGACCACAGTGAAGGGGACAGTCCAGGCCATAGTGAGGGGAGAGTCCAGACCACAGTGAAGGGGAGAGTCCAGGCCACAGTGAGGGGGACAGCTCAGGTCACAATGAGGTGGAGAGTCTGGACCACAGTGAGGTGGAGAGTCCGGGCCACTGACCGTTGTCGGAATCCCGCCGGCGGCGCCGCTCGGCCTCCGGACTCCGCGCCATCACCGACTGGCGTTTGGACGGCATCGGCAGCTGCTTCGGCCGGCTCTGCATGGCGGCGATCGCCTGCTGTACCGCCTCCTGCCGCACCTCTGCAACACAGATCACCAGCCGTCAGGTGCCAACATCACCTACATTAACGTGACGTTACTGTCAGCAGGACGTTTCGCTCTGTCGGTGAATACCTTTAATTAACCGGACATAGACAGGTACTGACTACCAAGAACAACGCCATCGCAGGGTTGCCGACAGCACCATCACTACCCTTCTGAAGCACCTCTATACAACTCCACCATCGGCGCCTCACGCGATGCATCCGCCTGAAAGCTTGACGTCGGTAAATCACAGCACTGTAAGCAGAGGCTATGAAGCGGCTCCACTGTGGCGGGAGCAGTTGCGCCCCATCCCGCCAGCACTGCAGTCAGGACGGAGTGGCACCTGAAACCCGGCCGGACCCGCAGGCACAGAGGCGGCGCGACTCACCCGAGTGGTAGCGAGATTCATTCCGTGTGACGCGCCGCTGGGCGCGCCGGCGGGCGCGGCTGCTGGGACTGGCAGCGCCCTCGCCTGTGGGAGCAGAGCAGCGTCAGCAGCGGCCCACAATCCCAGCCTCAAGCAGCCTAATGCAGCCGGTCTGGACACCCCCGTCCCCGCCCCTCTCTCATTCGCACACGCTCCCACTCCGCTGCGGCTGGCGGCCCGCTCGCCTGCGGGAGCAGAGCAGCGTCAGCAGCGGCCCACAATCCCAGCCTCAAGCAGCCTAATGCAGCCGGTCTGGACACCCCGTCCCCGCCCCTCTCTCATTCGCACACGCTCCCACTCCGCTGCAGCTGGCGGCCCGCTCGCGCGGAATGCTATTCAGTCGGCTTCACAAGGCCACGCCAAGCGGCCGCTGGCGGAGCAGCAGCACAGCACAGGACAACACTGACGGGGTATCTCTGGCGGGAAGCAACGCTCCGTGCAATGCGTGCAACACTCAGTGCCACCGCATTCCAGACTGGCGGCCATGAGACAGGCCCGGCCGAGCTCTGAGGTCACGGTCGGGCGTCCGGCGCCGCAGCAGACGCCGGACTGCGCCGTGCGCCGGCCGCGCTCCGGAGCGCAGCCCGCCGGCCGGCTGGGAGCGGCGGCCGGCGGGCCCAGATCGGGCGCGGAACGTGGCGGTCCGGCGGCGGTCCGGCGGTCCGGCCGGCCTGGGAGCGGCGGCCGAGCGTGAGACGGCCGCCGCTCACGGCGCGCCGTCCGGCCGGCGCCGTGTCGACGGCCGCACGCCACGCTCACGGCGCCGCTAAAAGCATGCAGCACACTGCAGGCTGGCCAGCTACACCAAACTCGCGACCAAACGGGCGAAAAAAACCGAGCCGCGGAGCACGAACCGACGACAAAACGGCGCTGACGAGCCGGCCGGACAATGGCCGTCCGCCGCAAACAAAACCAGACCCGGCAGCGGAACAGAAACAGAGGCGCCGACGATAACAAAGGCGGCGGCCAGCGTGCGGCGGCCGTGGCGCGGCGCGCGCCGTCCGCTCTGGCGCCGACCGAGCGGTGAAAGCCGGCGCGGTGACAGCGCCGTGCATCAGGCCAGCGCCGGCCGCAGGGGCCTGGCAGGCCGGCCGGTCCGCGGGGCACACACGAGACACACCGCACCGCCGACACCCGGCCCGCAGGCTCTCCCACCTGGTGCCGGCTTCTGCTGGCGACTCTGACGGGGCAGCGGCACCGGGTGGCCCTCTGTCGGGAGGCGCCACACGGCTGGTTAGCGGTTAGTACCGAGACACGGCACGCGTCGACAGCGCAGCTCAAAACTCGGTCAACGCCGAACGGTGGCGTCGAACGGACGCCCGGCCATCCCGCGTCAACCGCAGGAAAAGCAGAGGCCACCGCCGGCAGGTAAAGCCGTTCAACGACCACCAAAGAGAAGAAACTGCTAACGGCCGGAGAAACCAAGTATCTGGATGACCGAATCGTGATGCACAGCCAACAGACGGTTCGTCCCTCGTCTCGCATCATCGGTACCCACCAGTGTCAACCGTCAACCGCTGATGCCAATCCACCTAGACCAATCCATCTAGACCAATTAATCATACTTTCATACCGGCACGAAGCGCCCCCCGCCGTTTTTTCTGCGTCAAAGCCAGGCCATTCGCGCTACCGCGCTAGTACTTAGTCCGTTTTCAAACACTCTTGTGAAGTTATATGCCAGTTCGGATTTGGCATGTGAGCCCGCCGGGGCCCGTGATGCGGCCGGCCGTGCTGGAGACGGCCGCCCGGCCGGCTTTGCGGCCCCAGACCGGGCGCCGCAGATCCGGACGCCGATCAGGCCGATACGCTGCGTCCGGTGCTCGGCCGCCGGCTGCGGCTGCGGCAGCGGCAGCCTGATCCAGAGGACGGCCATATTTCACCGCGGCGGCCAGAGACGGCGCAAGGACGGACCGGCCGAGCAGAGCTGAGCCGAGCCGGCCCTGCGCAGTCCGCACGGCCACGGTCACACGGCGGCCCACAGCGACTGCATGGGAAACGCTGCGGTGTCCGGCACACGGCGCCCGCAGACATCGTCACCTGCGGCCTTACACCGACAACGCCACTGCTCTGGGGTGAAGGAGACGCAGGCGGCCTGTATTGGCCAGCGCACCGTCATCAAGCTACGTTAACTACTACTACAAGGCACGGCATCACACCACCACCTGCCGGGAGCAGCGACATCGCAGCTGCCTGTACTCGACGGCTGTGACGAAACGCAGTCACGTTTTGGCAGACTGTTTCGGCTCACTGCCCGCCCTTGGGGCCAAGTTATCCCTCAAACATCGGAGGGCGCGACATGACAATAGCACACTTCGGAGCGCGTGGAGGGTCGATACATCACGGCCGTGGCGACCTCGACCCGTGACCGCGGACCAGTCTCGGCCCGGCCGCCGCTGGCTCACACACGGCCGCCGGGCCAGGGCGCACCCGAGCAGACCTGCAACCGGCCATCCGCTGTCGGCGCCGTCCTACGTTGTCAACAAAAGGCGGGCTTTCGGCTCGCACAGTCCACGATCATCCGAGCCACGCAGTCCACGGTCACCAGAGCTGCGCAGTCCATGGCTCTCCAAACAGCGCAGTCCTCCTCTGAGCTATAAAGTCCACAGCTGAGCTGCGCGGTCCGCGGTCCTCTGAGTTGTGCAGCCCGCGGTCCCTCGGCCGGTGACAGGCGCGGTCCTCTGGTCGCACACAATGGTCTTGGGAGCCAGAGGGACCCCGCGACAGAGGGTGGACGCGGCGGTGCAGTCGATCGGGGCGTCCCCCGCCTCTGCAGAGGGCCGGGAGCCGCCAGACAGGCCGGCTCCGGTACACAGGCCGGACAGAGTGGTCCCGGCGTCTCGCACCGGACGGGTTTTTGCAGGCGTGGAGGCGGTATGTGCGAGGCAGTGGTGCACCCCGTGACAGGTGTCAGAGCGCGCCGATAGAGCCGCACGTGCCGCGAGGGCAACCCTGCACGCACGCCGTCCGCAGGTCCAACTCTTGATCACGGAGGACAACGGAGAGCACGCCCTCGCCCACAAAACAGCTGACGGCCACAGCCGTGCCCGGGACCAACTGACATGCAGCCTTCTGTCCGGTCAGACAATCCGATCAGAGGCCCGTCTTCTGTCGGGTTAAACCGTCCAATTAGAGGCCCACTCTATATCATGTCAGAACGTAATCAGAGGCCCGTTTTCTATCAGGTCAGAACATCTGGCCACAATGGTCATCACTACTGTCTGATCTTCTGTACGGTTCGGGCACTTGTCCACAGACCCGCTTCTATCGGGACAGACCATCAGATCGCAAGGCCAACCTCTGCCAGGTCAGACTATCAGACCGCAGGGCTGTCCTCTGTCAGGTCAGACCACCAGACCGCAGGACCGTCCTATCAGGTGGAACGCATTCTGCCGGGCCGCCCGAAATCAACGGAGAATCACACACAACAGGCAGTCACCATGAGGTCCAGATCCATCCACTTCAGGGTCCACATCTTGGCACGCCATCGCTAGGGGAGAAGTCACAGACCTCACACGACAGGTCCCATCACAGGTGTCAGTGGTCTCCAGCTATGGATCACCAACCGTAGAACAAAACTGGGGAATAATTTGCCGCACACCGATAATCTTAAGCATGTAACATGGGACGGGATGAACTTTCGGATGCTTGCGTGATGACGAACAGCCTTCAAACATGGAATTCGTGATGGAACAGGTCTGAGGCGATCGTTTCCAATCTTCGGACGTCAAGTTTCCATCAGCTGCGGCGGCTGCAGGCGGTGCCATCCATCTCTCCGGTTAATCCCGTGTGATAAACGGCCCGGCTCGCCCTACAGTCGACCACTAAATCAGCCCATTCAATCTGCGGATCGGCGCCAAATCAAGCCGACCTCCGACCGCGCAATGGCAGCGCCGCCACAACACCAAACAGGTGTGACAATATTAGCGAACGCCGACAGCCGGCGACAGCAGCTCTGCTCAATAGCACGCCGCTGGCTGACTCATCACATCAGCTCTCCGGCGCCTGACCAGGACCCACCTTCCCCCCCCTCCGACAAAAAAACGCCGCCCGGACCGCAACAGCCATCGCCCCCGGACCCTCCCGCAGCCGGGGACGCGGGGCGGGCAGGGGGTCGCCCGCACGATCAGCTGACGGCGGCCATGTGACGTCACGGCCGGGCCGTTCAACCCGGGGCGGCGCGGCGTGGCGGCCGGCGCGGCGCCTTTGTTTACGCGGCCCGCGCCCGATCTGGCCGTCCGGCGGCCGGCGCTGGGACGCAGCAGCGCCCCTGGGTGCCGGGGAGGCGGCGGTCGCCGTCTCCAGGTACTGACGGCGCGCATCACCTGCCGTGCGCGGACGGCAACGGACCGGGCCGACTGTACAGACGGCACTGGCCGGTTATCAAGTCGGCCACCCAGCGCAGTGCAGCCCGGCTCGTGTTACGACAGTCGCACTGTTCGTGACAGGCCGGGCAGAGAAACAATTCATTACGGCACCGATAGTCGCCTCAAGGCTCCAGCCTAACATACCGAATCGAAAGCGGTCACAATGTCACACACAACGTATCGGTTATGTGACGATCGTCCGGCCAACTGAGGAGCGCAGGGCAGACCAGCCTCGGGTGACTGCAGTACTCGGCAGGCGGGGTCGCGGGTGACTGCAGTACTCGGCCGGCGGGGCCTCGGGTGACTGCATTACTCGGTCGGCGGGGCCTCGGGTGACTGCAGTACTCGGCCGGCGGGGCCTCGGGTGACTGCAGTACTCGGCCGGCGGGGCCGCGGGTGACTGCATTACTCGGTCGGCGGGGCCTCGGGTGACTGCAGTACTCGGCCGGCGGGGCCGCGGGTGACTGCATTACTCGGTCGGCGGGGCCTCGGATGACTGCAGCATTGGGCCCGGCGGGGGCGGGGGCGGGGCCGGCGTGAGTCGGCGCCATTTTTACCCCGGCCGCGTGAAGACAAAGAGCGGCGCAGCTGCGCGGCGGCAGCGCAGGGCAGGACCGGATGGCCGGGAGTCGGCTCAGCTTACCTGACTGGCCGGACAGGTAAGGCGCCAGCAGCTTGCTCCGTTTCTTCTCATAGCCCTTCTGCGTGATGTCACCTGCAAGAAAACACAGCCCGTCACAAACGACCGACGCCCGCGGCACGACACGCGGCGGGAGGTGACGTCACACGCCGATCCTGGTCAGGTGCGCGCCTTAGCCGGAGCCGCCGCTTCATTTGTCATTCATGCACCGTGCGGTTCATGTTTCCTGGGGCATGCGGCGGTCGCGGTCGTTTTCTTCTGCGCGCCGCGTCGCTGCGTGCCGCCGTCACGCACCGCATTTCCAGCCAGACAGATAGCCTAAACTGCGTGTGGGTTCGGCCGCGCGGCCATCCGTCTCGGCCGAGGCCGCGCCCATCCATCGCATCACCGATCGGCCCGCCCAGACGGCACCCAGGGCTCCGTGCCGACCGGGGGGGGGGGGGTCCGGCGCCGCCGGCCCAGCGCTCCTGTCGCACGGTCCACTTGTGTAACAAGGTCTGGCCGGCCCGGGACCGGCCAGGGCCGCGCCACGTGTTGTAACAACAGGGCGCCCCGGGCGACGGGGCGGCTAAGGCTGTTCCCGGTCAGCTCGACCGCCGGCCGGCCCAGACCGCAGCGTCCCCGCTCACCAGCACTGACGGCAGACCAGCGGTCCACCCAGACCGCAGCGTCCCCCTCCCCAGTATGACGGCAGACCAGCGACCGGGCCCGACATTCAGTGGACTCGACTGGCCGAACAGTCGAGAAAGCGTTCTCCGTTTGGCGGCTCCGTCCGACACACGGAAGCCACGACGTGCTGAAGCTGAGTGATGTGGGGCGAGGTACTCGGGTCTGGAACGGGGGGGAGGGGGGCTGCGGCGGCCTGGTCCGGTCTGGCCCGGCTGCGGACGCGTTCCGACTGCCGAGCAGCCGTCACGACCGTCCGGGACACGTGCTCCCCGCCCCCCTACTCCACGACACATGGCACGTCCGGCCTTCTGAAGCCCCAGCGGTAACAAGCCCTCGTCTTGGCGGCCTGAGTCTGCACCGTTTCGAAGGACGGCGCTGCCGAGCAGCGGGCTCCAGCAAAAGCCCGGCCGGCAGCTGGCCGACACTGTGCAGCGGAACACCCGCACCGGCCGGCTCAAACGCTGCTCGGCCGGCTCAAACGCTGCTCGCAGCTCTCAGCGCCGCTGACACCACGCCGCGCCGCGCCTCGCTGCAGCCACGCTGTTTGACCTCACGTAATCCCTACAGTTTGCATATTTTCCTACACGTCATGTCCGGAGACCGAGTGAACCACTGCACGAGATTCCCACACGGCCGCTGTGGACAACCGCCATGGATCCATCAGCCTCACGTCCCACACGCCACCGACCCACCAGCCTCACGTTCTATCAGTCACGGATCCACCAGCCCCACGTTACACCTGTCACGGATCCACCAGCCTAATAATCCGCCCATCACTGATCCACCAGTCTCATGTCCAACCCGTCACCGGCACACCAGTCTCATGTCCAACCCGTCACCGGCACACCAGCCTCATGTCCAATCCGTCACCGGCACACCAGCCTCATGTCCAACCCGTCATGGACACATCAGCCTCATGACCCGCCCATGAAACCACACACAAATCCGACACGCAGCACAACATACTGCTGTACAATCGAAATTCGAAGTCACCGGACCACAGGTGCGACACACTCAGGCTGTACACAAGAGCAAACGATGAGCCGAAAACTGAAAGCTGCAAGGTTAAAATGGAGAACGCGCCTTCTAAAAGTCGAAGTTTGAGGTACCAACATCACTGTTACTGCAGTAGTGTGATCGATTATCATAACTAGGCCAAAAATAATCGCTGGAATGGTGTCAGTCACAAAATGAAACTGCAACAATCCGTACGCAGTTCCGAACAAAAATACGAAGAGGAAGGCGTTAAGTTCGGTGCAAAATAAAAATAAAAAAAACGCGGATTTACCAAGCACACTGGACATTCGCGGGTGAAAAAATGGACATCCACAGGAAAATGTGGAAAAAGCATATGCAGCCAGAGAGGCGAGCAATGATTAACACCGATCACAATATGCAGCCCCGGGCCTCATTTGCAAACCGCCAACTGGCCAACTAGGAAACAGGCAGAAACGTGTGCGTCGCCGTCAGTCCGCGCCGCGGAGCACGCCGGGCCTTACGCTGGCCGTATCAGCCCAGCCGGTACTGGGGCGGCAGACCGGCGCACCGCCGCGGAGAGGGGGCCGCCTGTTGTGCGTGAGCGGCGGCCGGCAGCGGCGTCCGCGGGCCCGCCGACAGACGGCCGCGCCGCCAAATATTTACGGCCGGCCGAGGGTGTGGGCCGGCGCCGCGTCTGCCGCCGAAGGACGCCGCCGCCGGCCGCCGACACGGGGCGTCCCGGCCGGCCGGGCGCGCAACACAAACACCCGGCCCGAGCCAGCCACAACAGCAGCGGACCGGCAACCGGGTCGGCAGGCCGGCCGCACAGCTGGGCGCCAGCCGCCGGCCCGCAGACGGCCGGCGCAGCCCGCCGCCGGAACAGCGAGCCGCCGCCCTGAGCCGCCTGCTCTCGGCCCGGCGGTCAGCCGTGCTCCGCAGCCACTGGCATATCTCTGAAATCTGATCCGCCGCCCGAGACGGACGGACATCGTCCGGCCAACCGCTCCATCCGGCACGTAGCGCACCTGGCTAATGTAGGCCGGCTACGGCCCACGGTAACCTAACATATTAATGACTTCATTTCGTGCCCGACTTCTACGCGGCGGTGTCACGTTTCAGCCGCGCGATACTGATACTGCTCGTCTGTTCCACGAGGACGACCCGACCTCACACCGCCGGTGTGATCTCCAGTTGAACTGAGTCGACGACGGAGCCAAGATCCGGGTGGAAAACCACAGCTGGCCTGCCTCTGATGGACAGATGGGCGATCTCGGCCGTGCCGACCAGTCGGCCGTACAGCCCGGGGCGGTGTGCAGTTTCCGCGGCCGATCGAAGCGCGGCCGTCGCCGTGCCAGTGCGTGCGGACCGGCCGGGCGGCGAGCGTCTCAGCGGCGTGCGGGCCGGCTCTCCGTGACAGCCTCCACCTGAGACCGGCCGCCGGCCGCCAGCCGCTGCCAACGAGGCCAGCCGGCCGCGTGTCAATTAGCAGGACCGAGCCAGGCGGCGCCCACCATTAGGACTGCGTCGTCCGTCAGACGGCCCGCCGAGCCACCAGCCTAACGCCAACTGAACAGCAGGTCCCGCCGGCCTACCGCCAACCGAACAGCAGGTCCCACCGGCCTACCGCCAACCGAATAGCAGGTCCCACCGGCCTACCGCCGACCGAACAGCAGGTCCCACCGGCCTACCGCCAACCGAATAGCAGGTCCCACCGGCCTACCGCCGACCAAACAGCAGGTCCCACCGGCCTACCGCCAACCAAATAGCAGGTCCCACCGGCCTACCGCCAACCGAATAGCAGGTCCCACCGGCCTACCGCCAACCGAACAGCAGGTCCCACCGCCCTGCCGCCGACCAAACAGCACGTCCCACCGGCCTACCGCCGACCAAACAGCACGTCCCACCGGCCTACCGCCGACCAAACAGCAGGTCCCACCGCCCTGCCGCCGACCAAACAGCAAGTCCCACCGGCCTACCGCCGACCAAACAGCGGGTTCCACCGGCCCGCCAGACGAAAGAGCAAATCCCACCGGCCTGGACTGTGGCGGGACACGAAGTCCCTCCGGTATGTAGTTGTTACAGGGCAGAAGGTCCCACAGGATACAGAGCGGCTGCCCGTCCGCAGTACGGCTGGCCTGTGACGGGATAACGGGTCCCATCGGAGACAGGACCACCACGAACCCCTCGCCGCGGTTCACTCACTGCCAGGTGAGGGGCGGTGAATGTGTCGGCGGACAGGCGGGGGCGGGGGGGAGGAGACTGACAGCAGAACACGCAGGATGTTGGACCAGACGGCGGGGACGGGGTGAGTGAGGCCGGTGATTCTGACGAACGGCGATGGAGTCAGCAGAACGACAAAAATATGTCACCCGGCTGGAGGCAGAGCCGAATAGAAGCGTCAGGACGTACAAAAACTTGTTTGGTGAGAAACTGTAGAACATGCAGAGCTCTGCAATACTTTTAACACACCACACGACAGGGTTGCAAACCAATGAATTTCGGTAACGAGCGACGAAGGCTTGCAGTCAGCTGTGCAGTCTGCGGACAGTGTAGCCGTCCGCTCCGCCAGCGAGGTAGTCGAAGTATTCTTGTCAGGACCCGGCGGCCGTCGGCAGCGAGCCGGCCCTTCCGTCCTTTGTTGCACTAGTCGCCTGCATGGCTCGGCCGCCTGTGTATCACTGGGCCGTGGCAAAACAATGGCTTGCAGCGGACACGTTACGGTCTTATCGCCTCCCGCATCACCCGGCGGCGGTCAGAACCGGGCTCTGCTCGGCGGGTCTGTCTCCGGGTCTGTTCAGAGGGTCTGGCCGCGGCTCTCACCAGGTCTGTTCGCCAGGTCCGTGTCCGGCTCCGGCCGGGCCTGTTCAGAGGGTCTGTCTGGAGGTCTGGATGGGTCTGTTCAGAGGGTGTGGCTGCGACTCTGACCGACTGGCGGCCCGGCAGCAAGGCCGACGCTCGGTGGCATGCTAACACGGTCCTGGCGGTACAGACGGCACCAGGGCGAGGGAGGGAGGGTGTCGACACCTCCGCCCAGGTAGACTGGTCGCACTCGCGAAAACCCGCACACCGCACTGACACCCCCGCTTTGTCGACCACAGCCATGTCATCGACGGACGAGCGGCCGTTACCCCTCTAACCTGACACGCAGGAAGCAAAGTGTGCATGGACGAGTTAGCACGCGTTCGTTACAGGCCCACGGGCCCTGGCCGCTCCATGGCCGCCGTGGTGGACCAGTCGGCCGACGGGCCGGAGGCGGTGACGCGCCCTGTGGCCCGCACACGTCGGTCACCCAGGACCGCGGCAGGCTCCCGGCACCAGCGCCAGTCACGGGCTGGCCGGGCCCGCCGTCCACGACCCCTCCCGACCGGCCGGCGCTTCACGCTCCGTTCTGCGCTCCACCGAAACAGGTCCTGCCATATTTGGAGGGCGTCGCCTTCCCCGCTTTCACTGATCCGTGTTGTACAGCCACTCAGGTGACTTTTCTGGAAAAAGAACGGTTCCGCACAGCTGGATTCGATCTGGGATAATGGCCGGCAGCAACAAGTCCAGGTCGGCCCCGCGGCCCAGATCGACGTGCTCGGACACCCTCGATCACCCATTGGCGGCGGCCGAGTTGACCCGGTCACCGGACCGCCGGCTAACCCCCTCACAGGACCGTCGGCTGACCCGTTCACCGGACCGCCAGTTGACCCTCATCGGACTACCAGCTGACCGTCACTGGACTGCCACCACGTTCTCACACAGAGGACAGACAGCACATAGCCAGTGGTCAGTCAGCCTGGTTATGACGCCACGGAGTTCAGCTGAGCATTGGGGAACTGACGCCACAGAGTCCAGCTGAGCAGTGGGGAGCGCTACAGTGTCCAGCAGAGCAGTGGGAACTGACGCTACAGAGTCCAGCTCAGCAGTGGGGAACTGACGTTACAGAGTACAGCTGAGCAGTGGGGAGCTGACGTCACAGAGTACAGCTGAGCAGCGGGGGATGATGTCACAGAGTCCAGCTGAGCAGCGGGGAACGCTACGGTGTCCAGCAGAGCAGTGGGGACCTGAGGTTACAGAGTCCAGCTGAGCAGCGGGGGATGATGTCACAGAGTCTAGCTGAGCGGGGAGCTGACGCTACAGAGTCCAGCAGAGCAGTGGGGAGCTGACGCCCCAAAGTTCACGGTAGCTGTGGCCGGCTGGCGGTGGGCTGGACTAAGCGCCGCGGGCACCGGCTGGTCCGCCGACTGCCGGCTGGTCTGTCTGCCGACTGTCTGTCTAACGGCTCGTCTGCCGACTGCGTCGTTGGTGCGCGCCCCGTCACGCCGCCGTGATCGTCTGATAAAATCAGGAGCACTTGCCCTACAAGCCAACCAGTTTCCTTCCAGGCGAATGCTCGGTTTCGGTGAAGCGGTATCGCTGAGACGGCATGGCGTGCTGGAGGGCTCGAGGCCCGTTCGAGGTTGGCTCTGCCCTATTTGCAGGGAACCGTATGATCAACCACTGGCCTCCTTACGTGTTAGTGTTCCGCAAGGGCCAAACTCTCGTAGGCCTAAAGGGTCAACGAATCCTTTTCCTCGTTAATGGCTAACGTTGCTGCACGATTTGAAAAAAACTGCCCAATTTAATATGCCCTTTCCCGCTACACAAATGTGACAGAGTCCTGCATATCTGGAACATTGGTAGCCATTCGGGCGTGCCTCAAACATTTCACGTACTGCTGGAAATCTCGAGTCTCATTTCGTCTCTAAATATTTGATTTGGACTGCCTCAGGAGGGCAGGCGTCGACGGCGGACCGGCCAGCTCCGATCGTTGTCAGCGATAAAAATACACTCCCGGTGTTTCAACAGCGGCCCGATGAGGTGCGAGCCGGCCGGTGGCCGGAGGCCCGGGGCAGCAGAGGCCCCAGCTCCGGCCCGTCCGCCCGGCCCGTCCCGGCCCCGCCAACACCTGATCGGGCCGGACGGACCCCTCCGGCAGCGGCAGACGGCCACCTGTCGCCAGCGGCGGCCGCCCTCCACCGCAGCACATGTGCGTGTCGTCCGGCGGAGCGTCCGGCGGGGAGTCCGGCGGCGCGTCCGGCCGGCTCCGGTGTCCGCCGGCTGAGGTCGCCGCCTGGCTCGGCGTGAGAACAGAGCGACCGCGGCGCCGGACCGGCCGCCGGCGGCGCACGGCTGCCCGCCCGGCGGACGCCGACCGCCAGCAAAAACGGCCGGCAGGCGGCCGTCACGGCCGGCGGCCGGGCGGCCGGGCGGGGGCGGCGTTACGTATCGGCGCCGCCGCCGACCGCGGGCGGCCGTCCAGCCCGGCCCGACCCGGCCCGGCCCGGCCCCGTCCGAGCCGGCCATCCAGCGTGTGCCAGGTCAGGGCGTGCGGCGGCAGACCCAGCCGTCAGCACCGTCCGACATCCCGCGCCGGCCAGACGGAGCGGCCAGACGGCCCAGCGCCGGCCGCCAGCACGGTACCGCACCGGCCGCTTTACGTCAGTCCCGTAACGATTCTGCCACAGAAGGCAAAACTTCTGTGGAGCCTACAATGATAACTTTTACGGACACTGCAACAACACGAAAAAAATAATCCAGTTACAGAGCCGACCAAACGATGGCCGTCTCATACCTACTGGAAATTACACGATCCGCCGAGCCACCGAAAGCAATGAAGGGAGTCATCGCTTCCACGAGCGGATCCCTTTACACGCAAAAACCAGGAAACGACGAACTAAAACAAAACGAGACCGCAGTATCTTTCACAATATTATTTTAGCAGTATTAAACCGTTTCAGCACGCCATTTGTCACCTGCTGGAGACTAAACCCATGTTGCCGTCTAGGATTAGTTTCAAGTTCGTATTCAGCACCAGAGCCGACAGATCAACAGATCGGGCCGCAGGTGAAGACTGGGCTGCAGGTGATCCGTCCAGACAGCAGACCAAACTGCAGGTGATCAGTCCCAACAGCAGACCAAATTGCAGGTGGTCACACCAAGCAGCAGGTGATCAGACCAGGCAGCAGGTGGTCAGACCAGGTAGCACGAGATCGGAGCAGTCAGCAGGTGACGGTGGTCAGATCTCTGGGTAGGTGAACAAACCGCACGCCCCTGTTGGCGCAGCACATCTGGGCCGACCTGCACACGGTTGCCAGCCAGGCCGATCGGTGCCGGCCCGTGATCAGAGGTCGCGCGCAGCCGCCGGCCCAGTCTCTCAGAGGACCGGGCAGCTGGGAGGTTGGTTCAGCGCCTATCTCCAGGCCTCCTGAAACTCTGGGCAGTCCGGCCACGGCGCGATCCAGGAGCATCCCATACGATGCCAACTGGGCCACATCAGTCCGAGCGGGATGAAGGGCCTTCGCCGTGGATGTTTGCCAGGTGATAAACACCTATCTGTGTCCGTTTTACGGCGGCGAACGGGCTGCGGGCTGGTGTGGAGCCGTGCGGCTCGATCCAGGCCACCGCCCGGCACCCACCTGAGCCGTCCTCCAGCTGAGCCAGCCACTCGTTCAGCTCCTCCAGGTCAATCACCTGGGCCGTGCGCAGGCCGGCACTCATGGCGCCCGAGCGGCGATCACTGGCGCATCACCCTCACACACGCCGGTCACGGGGCCTCGCGCCGCGTCGCGGTCCGACCCGCTCGGCGGCCGCCACACGACTGGCCGTCCGGCGGCAGGCGGCCGGCGGCGAGCGGCGGGAACAGCGGCGGCGGGCGGCGGCGGCGGCGGCACGTGGCGGGAGGCCGTGCGGTCCGCCCGGACGAGCTGTCCTGTCGGAGCCGAAGCCGGAACACGGCCGACACGACGCCGGCGCGCGCGGCCCGCCTGCGGCCGTCAGTAGCGCCCGCCAGCGGCGACACAGCCTCCGTTACACGGGCTGCGCGCACAGGGCGGACCGTCCGGCCGCCAGAGGCGCTGCTGTCGACCGCGGCGCGCACAAACAGCCGGCCGCGCCCCTCGAGGTCAGCTCGGGGTCACAACGGGGGACCGGTCGCCGTCCCGGATATGCGCCGAGCCCCGGAGTCGGCCCAGGAAGCCGGTAATTCACCATTATTTCGCTCGGCCGTGCCATTCTGAGAGATTCCCGAGGAATGAGATTCGGGGCGTAGCGCGGGGACATCAGGTCAAGGGTCCCTGATATATACATATAATACATCATCTAACAGGCACCAAACACTGGGTACCGTGGAGCGCTACATGAAGACGGAGCCGATCACAAGTGAGGAAAGCGTGCCATCAGGAGATAAAGTCAAGATACAAGACCGGCCAGGCCGGGACAAAGATCGTCGACTGTCGCAGACAGGGAGTTAGGCCGGCGCAGCGTATCTGAGGCTGAACGTCCCGGCAGGGCGACAATCTGCCGCCCGGTCACAGCTGCCGGCACCACCCGGCCACTGGTCACCACATTCAGCCGGCGGCGCGGTCACCACCGACCACTGACAGAAACCGTCCGTCCCCTGACAGCCAGTCTACCGGCCTCTGACGGAGGGGGTCCGTCCGTCTGATAGTCAGAGCCCAACTGGCGGCGGGAGTTTGTCTGGCAGTGGGGCCCTGTCTGGCCATGGTGGGAGTCTGTTTGATGGGAGTCTGTCTGCCGGCGGGGGGTCTGTCTGCCGGTGGGTGTCGGTGGGACTGTCGGGTGGTGGGCGTTTGCATGGCGGTGGGAGTATAGTGCTGGCATATATGGCTATAGTATATAATCTGTATGACGTTAGGGGTCTGTCTGGCGGTGGGAATTTGTCAGCGGGAGTCTGTCGGTGGGAGTACGGTGGTAGGAGTCTATATGGCGATGGGAGTCTGTACGGTGATGGGAGTCTGTATGTCGGTAGGAGTCCGTCTATCGGTGGGAATATGGTGGTGGGAGTCTGTCTGTCCGTGGGAGCGCGGCGGCGGGAGACTGTACGGCGGTGGCAGCGGGAAGCCCACTGCAGCGCTGTGGGCCTAAGTGCCGTCTGTCGCGGCCGACCTCCGGACCCATCAGACGGCCAGCTCTGCCAACAACTGAGTCCTCCGAGCCCAGCCGACACGAGCCAGCGCAGGCGACCACCACTGGCCGAGTTCCGTTCAGTCTCGCCGGCACCGTATCAGTGCGGCCGGCAGCGCCACAGCCGCCTCCGGCTGGGCAGGTGCAGCGGCTTCTCGGCTGGGCAGGTGGTGCGGCCGTGCTGCAGCGCACCGGCCGCCGCCGACCGAGTCCAGGGCCTGTTCCCGCGCAGCAGCGAGCCCACACCACCTGGTCAGAGACAGGGAGAGAGAAGGAGAAGGAGAAGGAGAAGGAGAAGGAGAGAGAGAGAGAGAGAGAGAGAGAGAGAGAGAGAGAGAGAGAGAGAGAGAGAGAGAGAGAGAGAGAGAGAGAGAGAGAGAGAGAGAGAGAGAGAGAGAGAGAGAGAGAGAGAGAGAGAGAGAGAGAGAGAGAGGGAGAGGGAGAGGGAGAGGGAGAGGGAGAGAGAGAGAGCGAGCGAGCGAGCGAGCGAGCGAGCGAGAGAGAGAGAGAGAGAGAGAGAGAGAGAGAGAGAGAGAGAGAGAGAGAGAGAGAGACGAGCGCCGCCCGCTGCCTTCTGGACTGGCCATTCAAACCAGACCTGGGAATGGTGTGCGAAGCTGCGCATCACAGACAGCCTGGCTCGGAACGGCACTACAGCAGGCGGAAGTTATCGGCAGCCAATCAACGCTGCCATCCAAGGGACGACGGACTTCACGTTTTCGTACGGCCCGGCTATCTTTTCTCGTCCACATGAGTTTCATTTAACGGACAGCGTCCGGTCTGTCGCACTGCCATCATCATTCCAGGCTTTGATCGATTAACCTTGTCATGAACTGTGTTAATTAAAACAACGAACTCACCACAACAATGTGTCTTGTACCGAATGCAATGCAGAACGAGCAGAATTAACATGAGGAGAAAGTATAACTGATGTATGTTACATGCTACATGCCTCATGGAGTCACGACGGCAAACCCGGAGTACAAGATCACATCCTATCCGAACACGCACAAGAAACGAGACATAATCGCGGGCATCCCGGAGGAGCATGAGATACGAAGGTTGCGCCAGGAGAGTCAAGGGGTACGGCGACAGTTCCACTCCAAGTGAAACTCCAAAGCCGAAAAGAAATCAGAAAGCAAAGCCGCCGAATAGAATCGGATAACATCAAATAAGCAAATACAACAAAGAACAAGGAGAGGTCAACCGACTGCGACTGACGTAACTCACGAGAGAAGCGTGCGTACAAGTAATGCCAGTGAGGGGGGGGGGGGTCAGGGGCATATGCCACACAGCCGGTAAGCCAGTGAACGAGCCAACGACTAGCCTCTAGGTAACTCGTACCGACCGGCATGGTGGTAGAACGAATTGACTGGTCTGGTGGTGCTGGGATGTACCGACTGATCTAATGGTGGGACGAACCGACCGGCAAGGTGGTGGGACGGTGGTGGGTCTGTGGTGGTGGGACGAGCCGACGGACATGGTGGTGGGACGTGTCGACTGGTCTGGCGGTGGGACGTGTCGACTAGTCTGGCGGTGGGACGTGTCGACTGGTCCGGCGGTGGGACGTGTTGACTGGTCTGGCGGTGGGACGTGTCGACTGGTCTGGCGGTGGGACGTGTCCACTGGTCTGGCGGTGGGACGTACCGACTGGCCTGCTGAGTGGACGCACCAGGCCGTTAAGCACGTGGCCGATGCCAGTGGCCGGCTCAGCAGCGGCCGACCGTGCCGAGACCGCTGGAGCCGCCGATCTGTTGGCCGCAGCTCAGACACACAGGTCTGCACCACCACTGCTCTCTGCCGGCTGGCAGGTGGATCTCCACGGCCACCGCTCCTACAGTTCGGGTGCGGCCGGGCCGGCTCGTGCCGCCGCCGCACGTTTGTGCTACACAATGAAATCAGCGCCGGGGGGGCTGGGCGTGTGTGGGGGGGGGGGCGCGAGTACAGCGCCGACACACAGCGCTGGCGTCCCGCCGGGCCTGGCCGGCCAGAGACCTTGGTCTGACTGGGTCCGCCTCTGACCGGACCGGTGTGGACGGCTGCGTCCGCCTCTGACCAGGCCAATGTGGACGGCTGGGTCCGCCTCTGACTGGGCCAGTGTGGACGGCTGCGTCCGCCTCTGACCAGGCCAGTGTGGACGGCCGGGTCCGCATCTGACTGGGCCAGTGTGGACGGCTGCGTCCGCCTCTGACCAGGCCAGTGTGGACGGCTGGGTCCGCCTCTGACCAGACCCGTGCGGACGACAGGGCCCGCTTCTGACTGGTCCAGTGTGGGCAGCTGGACCTGCCTCTTTGTGGACGGCCGGGTCCGCCTCTGACCAGGCCAGTGTGGACGGCTGCGTCCGCCTCTGACCAGGCCAGTGTGGACGGCCGGGTCCGCCTCTGACTGGGCCAGTGTGGACGGCTGCGTCCGCCTCTGACCAGACCAGTGCGGACGACAGGGCCCGCTTCTGACTGGCCCAGTGTGGACAGCTGGACCTGCCTCTTTGTGGACGGCTGGGTCCGCCTCTGACCAGGCCAGTGTGGACGGCTGGATCCACCCCTGACTGGGCCAGTGTGGACGACTGGGTCCACCTCTGACTGGGCCAGTGGGGACGGCTAGGAAACGACGGCTGGGTCCGCCTCTGACCGAACCGGTGTGGACGGCCGTCAGCGGACCGGCCGCCGGCCGCGTCCTCTGTCGGTCCGTCGAGGCGGCGCTGTTTGTCTCCGTCGCCCGTCGGCCAACATCATTACCATTTCCGGCGGCTGGTGGGCCGACAGAGGGCAGTCGGCTCGGCTCCACTGAGCCCCGGGCGGCCGCACCACGCCCGCTCCGGATGTGCCGCTGATGTTCTCCGGCGTCATGCCCGACCGCCACTATGGCATCAGTTGGGCCCTACTCGTGTCCGTTAACCGGCTACTATACGCCGTGTACGTGTCTCCACTGACTGGATGATGTTCAGAGCCACTGCACCGAGTCTCACTGCAGACGGCGACGATGAGATGAAGTATCGTCTTACGCGGCTGCACTCGTGTCACGTACACACTTTACTGACAGTCTAGTACCATTTAACATTTGGTTGAATTTGGAAGAACACTACGACTTACATCGTTCTTTACTCCTTCATTATACCTACTTTCAAAAATCACTGCACCGTAAATTAGACCGACAAAGTTGGACATATCTAGACGGGTCGGTTGAAAAGTTGGAAAACATACTCACACCCATGCTTGACCAGGGTTCATGTATACGTCTGAAATCAGTTCCACGGTAATCTGTCAAGCCTTGAGATGCAAAAGAACCAGATCGTGCCGATGCTTGCAGGTGCTGATCGGTGACTTTTCCGAAGCAAAACCCGCGCTAATCCACCAGAAGACGGTGTACGACCAGCATGCTAGGGCGTCACGCCTCAGAGGAGCCACGTGCCCGGCCGGGCTGGCCACGTGCCGGGCCCGACCCGTACAGACACGTGGCCGTGCGACGCGGCGTAACCAGGCGGGCCGACCGTTTCGCCGGACTCGGCTGTCCGGCCGGGTTCCGGGCCGTCCACACGTCACCGCCGGCTCCGGGACACCGCTGGAAACGCATCACACTCCGAGAACAGATGCGTCACGCGCCGGCCTCACAGCACAATGGATGCATACGGCACGGGCAGGCTGGACGCGCCAGTGACGCACCAGCTCGCCGGACTGATGACGTCAACACCGGCCCCCGGAGGACGACCATGACACGACTCCGGCAGCTGGGCTGAACGGGTCGCGCGCGGCTGACCACGGTGGTCAGTCCCTGGACAGGGCGACCCAAGGACTGGCCACCTGGGTCGGTCTCCAGTGAACCGCTCCGACCAGAAGCTGACCACGGTGGTCAGTCCCTGGACAGGACGACCCAATGACTGGTCATCTGGGTCGGTCTCCAGTACCGCTCCGACCAGAATCTGACCAGGGTGGTCAGTCCCTGGACAGGACGACCCAATGACTGGCCACCTGGGTCGGTCTCGAGTGAACCGCTCCGACCAGAAGCTGACCAGGGTGGTCAGTCCCTGGACAGGGCGACCCAAGGACTGGTCACCTGGGTCGGCCTTGAGTGAACCGCTCCGACCAGAAGCTGATCAAGACGACCAGTCTCTGGACGGAGCGGCCTGCGGCTGGTCTCCCTGGTCAGCCTCAACTGACCGGCCCTGCCAGAAACTGACCAGGGTGCTTTCTGGCGGTCACACCCAGGCGTCCGCACGAAGCTCTTTTGCCTGGTACCATTTGATTAATTACCGGCGATCTGCATTTAACACACTGACCAATGCATTTTAGCGGTCCCGTCACAAATCATTCATCAGCATATCGATCCATCAGATCATTACACAGACACTCAGTGACATCCACCTCTGTTGGCTGAGATAAGCTGGGCGTCAACAGACAGTGCTGGCAAGTCAACGGAACGCCTCGCCGAACAGGAATCCGCAGCCTACGTCAGCTGACGATCGGCCCGTTATCAGCTGACGATCAACTGCGTGTCAGCGGGCCCGCCGGCTGCCGTCAGCTGGCGTGCAGTCGGCGGGCGGGGGCGGCCGTGGTCGCCCGGCTGCTGGCCGCCGCCCGCGAGCCGCACGAGACCGGCGCCGATCTGAGGCGCCGACCGCCGTCTCGTCGGCGCGCTCTCACGGCTGGTCGGCCGGCGTACAGCGGCCGGCGTCCGCCCACGTGGTCCGCGCAGCACTGGGCCAGGCCCGGGTCCCGGGCCAGCGGGACACAACGTCCGACAATTACAGCCCACGCCGACACCACGCCAGCGCCGACCGTCGAAATCCAGAACAACAGCCATCAGCCATTCGGCGACGGTTGTTTGCGGCGAATTGTTTTCCACAAGCTCTCCTTGCTCGATGGGCAATTGGTTAATGACAATTCCCTGCCAAACAGCGGGTAATAATAAACACCGGTGCGAATGAACGTCCCGTTTCGTAACGCTTCCGATGTCATTTAGCAGCACCAACAAAATTTACCCACCATAAGATTCTCTTATGTGTACCACGCTTGCTTAACCGTAGACAGCACATCCCAGCGGCGAAGTCCAAATTCACAATTACAACGTAACACATGACACCTAGCGGCAGGCATGAAACTATAGATCCCAGCCCCTAAAAATAGATGGCGCTACCACCACGCCGAGCCGCTCGCATTCCACACGGCGCCGCATGCTGCATCAACACTCGAAGCACGTACCCCCTTTTTGACCGGACGGCCTTATCCCTTGACCGAGCTGTCTGCGGTGCCCGGTTTAGCCGTCTGGCAGCACGAGGTGACGTGACGTCCGGACGGAGGCGGGAGGCGGCAGACCGGAGTCGGCGACCGGCCGTCCGTCCCGACCGCCGGCCCCGCCGACCTTCGACCGGCCGCAAGGAGACGACCCGACAACCGCTGCAGGATTCCGCGCGGCACGAGTGACGGCACGCCGCCTACTGAGACGGCCCCACAGCGGCCGACGAGGCGATCGGAGTAGGCAGAGCGTCGCTCCGTGCCGGCCGAATTTCTCCCGCAGAGTCACCGGCCCGGCAAACGACCAGTCATCGTCGCGAGATGCCCGGCCAGATGACCCGGAACAGCCGGCCTCCCGCCAGCCACACGACCCGTCCCGGTCGGCCCAAACCGTGCCGAAACTGCGCAGCCCACTGACAACGAGGAGCGCCCTCTGATGAATATTTCATTTCGCGCCCAGAAAAAAACCGTCCGGCCAAGCACGTATGGCGGCGACGGAAGCCGTCCCGCGCGAGGTGTAGCAAGCAGCACGCCCGGCGCGGCCGACTGCCGGGCGCCGTGCCTGCGGCGGGGGCGGCGGCCTTGGAGCGGTAATCGCACCGCGTCACATCACTGCTCCGGAACACCGGCGGCCGCTCTTCGCCACTGCTCTGTGAGCCGCAGACCGACGCCCCAGTCAGCGGCACACAGCCAGCGGCACAGCCACGGCCCCGCCGCCCGGAAACACTCCACTGCGGCGGCCCGGCGGCCTCCTCCCGAGCGCCGGGCGACTGCGGCCATCGCGATCACCTGTCAACCGATAGCTGCCGCCGCCAGCTGGCCGACCCATCGGTCCGGTCCAGCCAGCTCACCAGCAATTCAATCGCCGCCGGTTCACAGTCGATACAGACACGACCCGAAAAGTTATGTTTCTGCCAGGTCAGACCGAGAGGCTATAGCCACCGCGGCGTCAGTGCACGGACCCGGGCTACCGAGTGATTACTGGTCTACACACCAGCCTCCCACCACCACCCGGCCTACCGACTGACGACTGGTCTACTGACTCATGACTGGTCAAGAGACCACCCTTCCATCACCGCCCGGGCTACCGAATGACGGCTGGTCTACCGACTGACGACAGGTCTGCCGACTGATGTCTGGTCTGCAGACCACCCTCCAATCACCGCCCGCGTTACCGACTGACGACTGGTCTACTGACTCATGACTGGTCAAGAGACCACCCTTTCATCACCGCCCGCGTTACCGACTGATGACTGGCCTATCGACTGACGACTGGTCTACAGACTCATGACTGGTCTACCGACCACTCTCCCACCGCCGCCGAGCTACCGACTGATGTCTGGTCTGCACACCAACCTCCAATCACCGCCCGGGTTACCGACTGATGACTGGCCTATCAACTGATGACTGGTCTACAGACTCATGACTGGTCTACCGACCACTCTCCCACCGCCGCCGAGCTACCGACTGATGGCTGGTCTACCGACTGATGGCTGGTCTGCAGACTGATGACAAGTCCACCGACCGATGGCTGAACCACAGACTGGCGACTGGTCTACCGACCACTCTCCCATCGCCGCCGAGCTACCGACCGATGGCTGATCCATAGACTGGTGACTGGTCTACAGACCGCCCTCCTGCCGCCGCCCGGGCAGCTGTGGTCTGGCTCCGCTGCCGCGGCCTCCTGGTTACCGGGGCGGTTCGCTTCCAGCGGCCCGGTGCAGCCGTTTGCAGGTGGCCGGCGCCAGCCGAGACCATCGGCCCTGATCGCCACCAGATCCGAGTCTCGTGCCGGGACCGGCTCAGGGAGGCAGCAGGCCGCCGATGGCAGCCAGTTTGGAGCGGTGCCAGGGCCGGTGCCGTGCCGCGCCCCGGCCGCTCAGCTCCGGTCAGGCGCCGGCCGACGTTCGCCGACTCTGAGTCAGTGGCGGCCGGGCCGGGCCGGCCTCTCAGCGTCCGCCGGGACCCGCTGCGGCCGGCAGCGGCAGACGCCCACTCGGCCGGCCAGGGCCACCCGGCTCGGCCTCACACGGACGACGGCCGCCGGGCTCACGGAGCCGCGGCCTGCACATCACTGACGGCGGCTCCACGAACTGACGGCGCCTCCACAGGGCCGACATCGGCTCCGCAGGCCCGACACCAGCGGCGTGTGTGACGCTGACCGTCGCACGTCCGGTCGCTGCTCGCCAGCAGACCGGTGCGGCGCGGTCAGCTGGCGTCCACAGGACTCGGCGCGGTACCACCGTCCGACCAGGGCGACCCTACCTCTGCGCTCTGTTCCGTTTACCGATCTCGGCGTGGCGGCGTGGCGGCGTCAGAGCGCGCGCGTGACGGACGGTCGGCCGCCTCGGTCTCGGCTCGCTTACCTGAAACACAGCGGACGGGGCAGGTAACGCGGCGCCGTTACACGCGCGTAATGAGCACGTAATTAGCGGGCGCGGCGGCGGCCGGGCGCGAGGGAGTGCCGGGCCGTTCCCAGCCCGGCTCGATGTAAGATCGTCCGCCGCCGCCGCCGCCGCCCGGCCGTTCACCGTCACATCACTCGGAGGCCTGCACACGTACACTGAACCAGGCGCACCCTGAGGTGGGGTACAGGGCGTGGCCCCCAATTTGGCGGTTCATCGAGTGCGGACGGTCTGTCTTACATATTCATGGCCGCCGCCAGCGCCAGACTGATAAATTGGACATTCCCGGCTGCTCGATTCTCGCGTCGATTCTCTCCTTTGAGGAGTCTCAATTTCAGGCCGTCTGGCGATCCGGCCGCGGCTGCTCGCCGAGTGAAGCGGCTCCACGGGAGGCCTTCGCTCAGCCCGCGCGTCGACTGCCACACCCCATCACGGAACGTGTCGACCACACGGCGTCCTCGTCCCAGCTAGCACGTCGTTCATTCAACCGCCCGCCGTGGCACAGGACGGCGGCGAACACACGGAACGGACGAGGACTGCTATACCCCAACAATCCTGCTATATCCCAACAATTAGCGATGTCTGCACAGAGCGGCGGCGACCTAGAGGCGCTCAGCCACACGTTACGTAAGGGCCAGGCGTCCTGAGGCCGCCGCCGCCGCCGTATTTCGTGGCCGGCGGATGATGAGGGCGGGACGCCGACCGCACGCCGCCGCCCAGGAATGACGACCACGGCCGATTTATCGGGCCGTGTCCGGCAGGCGGGCCGGCCTGGCCGCTCGGTCCTGCAGGCGTACCGGACCGGCGGCTCGACTGCCGCGTGCCGCCCGAACAGTGCGCACCCTCGACTCCCTCCGGCAGTCCCTCCGGCAGTCCCTCCGCCAGTCCGTCCGCCAGTCCCTCCGCCAGTCCCTCCGTCAGTCCCTCCGCCAGTCCCTCCGTCAGTCCCTCTGGCAGTCCCTCCGCCAGTCCGTCCGCCAGTCCCTCCGTCAGTCCCTCCGCCAGTCAAAGCGGGCTCAGAGTCCGTCCAGCCCGAAAGCCGGGACGTGTTGGTGTCCACGGCCCGTCCAGGGTATACACGACGGTGTACAATAAAGGCGCTCAGGCCCGGCCGGCTTACCATCCCGGCTCGCTGGACTGGAAAAACAGAACTTCGCTCTCTCCGTCCTGGACCTGGTGGCTCAAAAACAGAAAAAGAGCGGGCGCCGCAATGCGTGGGACCGCTGTCCGAGAGTGCAGCAGCCCAGCCGGCCGGTTGGTGCAGAGCACCGGTCCGGCTCCGGCCGGCCGACGGCAGATCGAAGCTCAGTTCCTCCCAGCTCTGCCGGCATCGCAGCACGCCTGCCTCGGAGCCAAGCCACCGAACCACGTCCAGAACCAGGCACTGGCGCCTACACCATCTCCCGGTCCGGTCCGCGGGCTGGCCCTCACGATGTAACGCCACCCAATCCGAGGACAGGCACGCGCCCGGTCAGGTCGCCACGACAGGAGACACTTCCTTTCGTGTCGGTGAGCGGTGGACACCGTCCCATGGAGCGGACAGAGATAGTTCTCGGGATAGTGGTTCATCCGAACAATGCTGCCGGCCCGACCAGGTCGCCAGGTCGGCAGGTGACGAAAGTTGCGACCTCTGGCTCCAGCTGTCTGCTGCCCGGCCGCCGAAGCCGCGCCGGCTGCGTGCCAGATCGCCTCAATCGATTGTTCACGAGCGACGTTAAGACGGGTGTGAGAGCGGACCGCGCGCACGACCCGTTCAGGCCGGCCGGCCGGCACACAGCGGGGCGGCGGCGGCGGCGGCGGCGGCCAGCCTCGGACAGCGGCTCTGCGGCCGGGCCGCCCGGGCCACCGCTGCGGCCCGGAGCGGCGCCGCCAGCCGGCCCGGGGCGTGTTCGGCCGGCGCCGTAATGACGCCGCTGCGGTCTGACGTGGGAGCCGGCCGCCGACCGTCCGCCGGCGGCACGACCCACAACCGCCGACCTCTCAGAGGACAGGACGCAACCGCCGACCGTCCGCCGGCGGCACGACCCACAACCGCCGACCCCTCAGAGGACAGGACACAACCGCCGACCGGTCAGCAAGACGGGACGGTACTGCCGGCCGGCCGGCCTGTTGAACGGCGTCCGACTCCAGTGGACCACAGAGCGCCGATACCATCTGAAGGGACACACCAATATTCAGCACAATGTATCCAGATGTAATCGACGCACGGCCGAGCCAAAGGTCCGGCCCAACGACTATAAAAAGGCCTCCTTGAGCGGGCGGCGGACCGGCGGGTCACCTCCAGCGGGCGGCGGACCGGTGGGCATCCTCCAGCGGGCGGCGGACCGGAGGGCCACCTCCAGCGGGCGGCGGACCGGAGGGCCACCTCCAGCGGGCGGCGGACCGGAGGGCCACCTCCAGCGGGCGGCGGACCGGTGGGCCACCTCCAGCGGGCGGCGGACCGGAGGGCCACCTCCAGCGGGCGGCGGACCAGTGGGCATCCTCCAGCGGGCGGGCCGGACCGAGCGGCCGCCGACCCTGCCGCCGCCGCCACTTGTCACGCCGCCGGGCCATGCTTTCCGCCGGGCGAGCGCGGCCGTTCCCAGCGGTACGGCGCGCGCCCGTACGTGCATAACGTGCGCCACTTGGTCACGGCCGACGGCGTCCAGCCCGTCCCGGCGGCGGAAGGCCCCAGGCAGACATCAAGCCGGCGCCTTCACCGGCGCTCTGTCGCCCCGGAGCCGGCACTGACGTAGAGCCCCGGACTGACAGAGGCCGGCCGCCGGCGGCGCGGCGCGTTCGGCAGCGCGCGACTGGTCGACTCCGGGATGTCCGGAGCCAGTCGACTCAGGCGCTAATGCATTATGCAGGCGGCACGGCCGGCCGCTTCATGGTCACTGTCGCCAGGCTGGGCGGTCACTGGTCACCGGTCACCGGACCCTGCCGGCCAAGTCGGCTGGCCGGCGTCGGCCCCAAGACGTATAAATCAGCACCCGCACGTGCAAAAGTCCGCCTACAGCAGGAGCGCCGAGTGAGCGGCCATCGGAGCACCGGACGCACCGGTCGTGTCGTCCAGCACGCACCGGCGGAGAGCTGGCGCCAGCCCACAGTGGCGTAAAGTCGCAAACAGCCACGGAAGGGCGGAAGGCCGCGTCTACTGCGTCGGACAGTGGAGCCTGCTCACCGTCTCAGACCCTGACACGGAGCCCTGCCCGTCTCAGGCCCTGACACGGGGTCCAGTCCGTCCCAGGCCTTCACAAGGAATCCTGCCCGTGCCAGGCCCAGACACGGTGTCCAGTCCGTCCCAAGTCTTGACTCTGGGTCTTGTCCGTGGCAGGCCCTGACACAAAGTCCTGTCCGTCCCAGGTCCTAACACGGGGTCCTGTCCGTCCCAGACACTGACACGGGGTCAGCGTTGGAAAAACTGTTGTTTTCTAGTGTCAAGGAGCACCAAAAAATTATACTTCAACAAAAATTTTGTACTCCTAAATGGTTATTTGCCCCCCCCCCCAGACATGGGTATTCCTACTAAACAGGAGTTTGAAGTTGCCCAGCGTCCCCCCTCCTTCCCGGATGATGGTTTAACATCCATACTCGGCCGCTAAAGTACACTCCGAACCTGCGGCCAGCCGCCTCCCCCTCCACCCCCCGTCAACGACTCTGCTGACCTACCATGTAAACCCAGGAAACTGGCTTGCCCCCCCCCCCCAAACGGAGTCGCTGGATCCGCCCCTGCTGACCACATATGCTTGCAAAGCACATAGTTAGTCCATGTTTCTCACATGAACGCATGACATTTTGTACTCCAAAAGAGTCTGTGTTCCGACACCAGGAAGAAAAACCCGGTTTCCAGCACTGCACCGGGTCCTGCCCATCTGGCGACATCGGAGCTGGCACCGCCGCCACTCGGCCTTTCAGCGGTGCACAAAGCTGGACCGTCGGCGCAGGGCCACGTCTAAGTGCTGCACCCCTCCCGGCCGCCTAATGGAACAATTTGTCCGGCCTGGCAGACGACGCTGTGTGCGCCAACGCGCGGCTTTCTCCAGTCACAACAGTGCGGCGGCGCCGGCCAACGCTGGGAAAGCTACGGCGGCGGCAGCGGCGGCGGTCGGGTCGGCGGGAGGTCACCGGCTGACCTGGTGCGCCTGCCGGTGACTAATGAGACGTCTGATGGCGGGTGCCGCCTCTGGGCCGGGCAGTAACGGCGTGTCACCGGACGGCAGGCTCGCGCCGCCGCGCCGTGCCGTCCCCGGCGACATGAGGCCGGAGCCGGCCGCGGCCGAGCGCGCCGGTCGGCCGTCACCGGCGGCCCCACCGGCCGGCAGCCCGTGGCAGGCCGTCACCGGCGGCGCCTTCACACCCTGCCGAGCCGGCCGGCGCCGACGGTGGGAGCGGCCGCCGGCCGGCACGGCACTAACGGGCCGGCGTTCCACCCCGTCATCGACTGTGACGAGCGAGGGTGACGGCCGCCGCCAGGACCGACTGTACTGGCGGCCGACATCTACACACCAGAAGTACTCGACACTGGCCCAGCACCAAGACTGGGGACGACCGCCTAACGATCCAGTCCAACACATCTCATGTAGTCCAAACGACCTCACATAAGACCTGCTCCAATCCAACGGACCTCACGCAGGACATCACCTAGTCGAACAGGCTTCACAATGGACCTCACCCAATCCAACGGATCTCAAACAGGACGATCCAGTGGAACAAACGACCCCCAGTCATGGTCTGGGAATTTCCGAACATTATTGGGGGAAGTCCACGTAGGATTTAACCCTATTCCCGGAAAGCTAGACGGCATGGCACATTCCCGGCAGGGGGGGGGGCGGACTCGGCCCCCCCCCCCTGAGATCTCGAGAATTACACATCCGATTTCATCGCAACAAACGACAATCGATTCGCCATGACGTAAAATTACACTTAAAAACAGAAGTTCTCCAAATTTTGAAAGGGGCAGACACGGGGGAGGGCAAAATGTCGAAATGGGGGTAATTTCGGGCTTCTTATAACTCCCGTGTTTAAGGACTAATTTCAATGAAATTGGCACGAATGGAGGCATTATGAATGAGACTTTTACCACTGGTACACACATTTGAAATTTTGCGAAAATTCCCTGGTGTTCACAGGGTTTCGAAAATAGGATTAGGTTTTCAACAACTGAATTAACAACAAATATAAAATCACCTTTTTGGCTTCTGCTAGTCATGTTGTGCTCAGGAAATACAAATCGTATTACAATGTTTGTATAATGTTAGCATATGCGGTGCCAGGGACATGAAGAAAGAAGAACAGTCATGGTCACATGTTCTTCAGATCAACTTATGACCTTTGACGTTAAATGACCTCCAATGACCTTGGAGTCATTTGGAATGATCTCGTGTGTATTTAATATTATCTGAAAACGTTTTCAATCATCTGAAATTTGCTCTTTTTAAAAAAGATCCATTTTACGAATACTGTGATATAGGGTAGGCGCAATGACATTTTAGACCATAGTTCCATGACCCCACATGATATCAGGCTGAAACTGGGTACAAAAGTAGAAGGCTGAGAAAATAGCGCCAAAATTATTACTATAAAACCAAATTTTGACTTCAGACCCTGACCTGACCTTGTAAAGTGATCTCAGTTGCGCAATCATTTAGCTATACATCCATATAAAGTTTTGAGTTCTATCTTAAAAACGCTATTTTTGGCTGTCATTTTCCTTTTACCCTCAACAGGGCCAAAAATGGCCCGAGATGCCTCCCAAAAGCGTTGCCTGGCTCCGCCCGAGCAAAACGGAATTTCGAAATTTCGCCACAGTACGTAGAAAGAACACTTAGTACGAGTCACCAAGTTTCGTGAAGCTGCATCAAAAAACCTGGAATTGGCACGCAAAATATCCCAGGGAGGCCGGATTCAGCACCCCGCCGGAAACAGGATTAATGCCGTTTCTTTCCAGTCATTCTCATACGCCGAATGTTAAAATCCCTGATTTCTGGGGGGCGGGGATCCGGACCCCTCCCGGATCGCCAGCCATGTCCCCAGTCCGGCGGCCGGCCGGTGACCGGGCGCAGCGCGCCTCGGCGAACCAAATACGGCCGCCGGTCGGCCGCCGACCTCCGGACCCCGGATTTTCGCCCCGTAAACAGCCGATCAGCGCCGGCGCGAGCTCTCCGCCGGCCCTCCGCACAGGGCGCAGTCCTGCAGACCACCCGCTCTGTGCATCTCCGGCCTCTGCAAGCTCCGAGCGAGACCGCAGCCGTCAGGTGGGGTCGCAGTCAGCTTTCCTTTTCGGAAAAGAGGTTGAGCCGGACGCAAAGCAGACCGAGCTGCGCTCATTCAGAAAATCTGGCCACTTGCCGGCTGTGGGCTCCCCAAACGAGTTGCCGTCCGTCTTGCTCGTGACTCCCCAGTCAGCCAAGGCCGTCGCCGGGGCACGGTTCCCATGCGCCGAACGGAGAGGGCCGGCGGCCGGTTACTCAACTGGCCGCTATCGGTAATCGGCGGAACGGTCACCTAATCACGGTCAGCGGCGCTCCCACGGCCGGACAGCGCCGACTGAAGCAGCTGCTCCTACGCCTGGACCACCGGCCACCGTGCAGCCGACCCCTGCCCCGCCGACCGCCCTGTGAGGCCCCGGCATCGGACACTTCCACAACTGCGCAGTCCGATATCGGTCACTGACATTTAAAACTGCTGCTATAACGAGCTCTGGACAGCTTTCATACAGGACGGTTCCGACAACGCATGCTCCCCTCAGCAGCTCCGACGCTGGATACCCCCTCCAACAGGTTCAACTCCCCGGGACAGGCGTGGCCCCCAAAAGTCTGCCGGTCTCTGGGCGGGCACTGCCGGAGAGCGGCGCACACTGGCGCTGACGTCACCCGATCACATTACCGGAGCCGGACACGTGACGGCCGGTACCAGCCCGCTCAGCGGCCGTCGGCGCACGACTCCAATGGCGTCACGCCGATTACGTTTCCAGATCCGGACGGCGGCAGTTCGCCGAAAAGGCCCGCTCCGGCCCAGGGCATCGCATGCCGCCGGTCACGACATTCCGACACCACTTCTCCGGCGGCGATCACGATACTCCGACATCGCATCTACGGCGGCGATCACGACACTCCGACACCACATCCACAGCGGCGGTCTCAGTTTCCCAGACGGCGTCTGACTGGCGTCACTGGCCAGTCACGTGCCGTAGCCGTCACAGGCGCGGCCGGGACAGCCGTGACGACCGATTACGGCGCCGTCACGCCGTCACGCCGTTCGTCTCCATCGGTCAGAGATGCCGTCTGAAGGAGTCCGACCGCCAAACGGGCCGCCGCGCCCACACCGCATCTATGGTTATTTGTGCAAATGAGCGCGCCAGCAGCGGGGCAGCGTCCCTCAGTACCGCCGAGACGGACCACAGATACTGCCAGCGACGAGGAAATACTGTGGGCGTCACGAATCGCCTTGTAGTGGTTACGAGCGTTGTGACACTGTGACAAATTGTCCTGCGCGACGTCCCGAAATCATCTCGCGCTGGTAGCCAGCTCGTAGTCCCAGCTCAGCAGGGTGGCATGTGTGTGAGCTCAAGGAAAAGATGACTGTCTAGGATCAATGGAAATGCTGAGCCTACATTCCACGATCCTAGCATGAGTGGCGTTTTTTTTTGCCAACAGAAAATAGATCGACACAAGATAACGAAGAAGCATCATTGCCTTGTCCATTTTCCTGACTGCGGTCTCAGGATACATCACGTCATAAGCACCAGACGCTGCAGCCGTCACTGAGTCTCGTGCGTCCCTGGCCCACGACCGACACCACGGACGACGTCGACCCTACCGCGGAGGTGCCGTCACGGAGCTGATTACAGAGCTGACGAGGCCGGCAGGGCTTTAACTGAACCGACCCCGCACCATGAAAGCCCCTGTCGGCACTCCGCCGGGACCAGACCCAGCCCAGTCCCGGATTACCTCAGGAATTACCGTCCACCAGAGCACGAACATCGCATGCAGGCTCGCCGAGTGCCGACAGCAGACGCCACAGCCGGCTGGGTTTGCGTGGAGGCTACGGCGCAGGCATTCAGGTGCTTTGTGTGTCGCTGAGAAACTTGTACAGCCGTGCAGAGAGATCTCAGCAGGTCCCGCGACCTCCATCGCCGACACTGAGCAGCCTCAACACCGTGCAGCCTCAACACGGCAGCCTCAGCACCGCGCAGCCTCAATACCGTGCAGCCTCAACACCGTGCAGCCTCAACACCGTGCAGCCTAACACGGTGTAGCCTCAACACGGCAGCCTCAACACGGCAGCCTCAACACCGTGCAGCCTAACACGGCAGCCTAACACGGCAGCCTCAACACGGCAGCCTCAACACGGCAGCCTCAACACGGTGCAGCCTCAACACCGTGCAGCCTCAACACGGCAGCCTCAACACCGCGGCCTCAACACGGCAGTCTCAACAACGTGCAGCCTCAACACTGCAGTCTCAACACCGTGCAGCCTCAACCCTGCAGCCTCAACACCGTGCAGCCTCAACACGGTGCAGCCTCAACACGGTGCAGCCTCAACACCGGCAGCCTCAACACGGCAGCCTCAACACCGTGCAGCCTCAACACGGCAGCCTCAACACGGTGCAGCCTCAACACCGTGAAGCCTCAACACCGTGCAGCCTCAACACGGCAGCCTCAACACGGTGCAGCCTCAACACCGTGCAGCCTCAACACCGTGCAGCCTCAACACGGTGCAGCCTCAACACCGTGCAGCCTCAACACCGTGCAGCCGGCTCGCTGCCGGAATGTCTCCGGCGTCCCCAAAAACCGCACTGGACACGCCACGAGACGCGCCATCAGTGCCACAGTAGACTGCGTGTGAACCGAGACGGAACGGTGCCGGCGTGATAAGTCCCCGTCCAGACATGGAATACGCCACCGGCGGCCGACGCCATCGCCTGCTAACAGCTGCGCAGCCATTACAAGGTGACAGGCTGTACCTCACGAGAGACGGTTGTCACCGCTGCTGCCGCCGCGGTCTGCACGCTTCCACCTCATCGGTTGCTAACATCTTCCACAACTTGATGTCCCTTTCATGGATGTGCATGTCCGTGATTTCGCCTGACCTTCTGACCTGACTTTCGTCTGAGGTGGTTTAGAGTTTCCGGCAATCCGCTGAGAAAACCCACAACGGCGGATGTAAACTTTGCCTAAATGTGCGTTTTCAGAGGACAGACCGTGTTCGTCCAGCCCGGCCGAAAAGACTTCGGCCTCCGTCGCGCGAGTCGCGCCACGCCGCTCCTCTGGGCAGCTTCTCCAGTCCGGCCGGCGCGGGCTGGCGGCACGCCCCTCCCCGCGGCCCTGGCCGGCGGCGCCGCACCGCGCCGTACAGCGTCTGCAGCGGCTCGGCCGACCCCGCCCACAGTCGGCAGCACGTCTGCAGACCGCCGCTGCGCCGTCTCCACGCGGCGCCGAAAAACCGACACACCGTGGGAGCGCCGGCCGGCACTGCTGGCCGGCATTTTTGGCATTGCACCGGGTGCCCGGCGCCGAACGGCCACCAAGCCGCGTCCGAGGCGGCCCGCGCGCCCAGGAGCCGAGAGCCTTCCATGGCTCCCACTCCTGCCGCGTGTCCAGCGACAGGGAGGTGGCCCACAGGGAGCGGCAGGGAGCCTTCCATGGCTGCCACTCCTGCCGCGTGTCCAGCGACAGGGAGCTGGCCGACAGGGAGCGGCAGGGAGTCTTCCATGGCTCCAGCTCCTGCCGCGCCTCCAGCGACAGGGAGCTGGCCGACAGGGAGCGGCAGGGAGTCTTCCATGGCTCCAGCTCCTGCCGCGTGTCCAGCGACAGGGAGCTGGCCGACAGGGAGCGGCAGGGAGTCTTCCATGGCTCCAGCTCCTGCCGCGTGTCCAGCGACAGGGAGCTGGCCGACAGGGAGCGGCAGGGAGTCTTCCATGGCTCCAGCTCCTGCCGCGTGTCCAGCGGCAGGGAGCTGGCCGACAGGGAGCGGCAGGAAGTCTTCCATGGCTCCAGGTCCTGCCGCGTGTCCAGCGACAGGGAGCTGGCCGACAGGGAGCGGCAGGGAGTCTTCCATGGCTCCAGCTCCTGCCGCGCCTCCAGCGACAGGGAGCTGGCCGACAGGGAGCGGCAGGGAGTCTTCCATGGCTCCAGCTCCTGCCGCGTGTCCAGCGACAGGGAGCTGGCCGACAGGGAGCGGCAGGGAGTCTTCCATGGCTCCAGCTCCTGCCGCGTGTCCAGCGGCAGGGAGCTGGCCGACAGGGAGCGGCAGGAAGTCTTCCATGGCTCCAGGTCCTGCCGCGTGTCCAGCGACAGGGAGCTGGCCGACAGGGAGCGGCAGGGAGTCTTCCATGGCTCCAGCTCCTGCCGCGCCTCCAGCGGCCGAGAGCGGCAGACGGCTCCACAGCTGTGCTGGCAGCCGACCGTCCGTGCCTAGTGGAAGGAAGACCGGCCGGCGCCCGGCCACGACCGGACCGGACCGAGCGGAGGACCAGCCGACGTCCGGACCGGACCGGACCGGGCCGGACCGGACCGGACCGGACCGGACCGGACCGGACCGACCGACCGTCAGCCTGCGGCCAACAGATCGGCAATGGGCCGCAGCATGTCCCGGATATGGCCGGCTCGGCTAGCCCTCCCCCCCCCCAAAGACAGCACTAACACAGGAGAGGGTAAAAAATGGCGGCCCTGAGGAAAACTCACAACACATGTCCCCAATGCAGACCGGCTGCACAGAAAACAACTCAGCGGCCCACGGCTACCACCGGGGTACACACATACTTCTACGGCATTAATAGCGGTCACGCCTCATTCTTTTTACACAACACTAAAACCGGACCACATCCACATATGGCCCTCGAGGGGACCAAGTCGCATCTCAACGACATCATGGGTGCATATAGCCTAAGCATGTCATCAAAGCGCCTGTAAACATTCGTTCATCATGTCAGGATTCCTTCAACGGAGACCGGACCTTCCAGAACTCGTCTCAAATTACATGGCGGCACCATGATAGGGTACACATTGTGACACAGTATACATTCTGCTTCCCTTTCTCACATACCACCAGATCCAACTACTGCAGAAAACGAAGTCGGTAAACATGATCACTGGGCCGGGCCTGGCGGTCCGGTGACCCTGTAAGGGCAGTTTTCCCGCTGGACGTGTAGGTCGCCGTTCTCAAGAATCTTACGCAATCGCCTCGGTGGGAAATCAAAAACTGCACTGAACTTTCTCTCTTCCTTTTCGCTTAACAGTTTGTCGTTCATTTCTCACTTCCCACTGCCTGGTAAAAGGCTGCTGTCTGGTACAAGGCCCAATGTTCCTCTTGTTCCTCGCAATTCCAGCTTAGTTGGAACTGCGCATGTCCGTATTGTAATCAGAGGTCTCGGCTTCCGTGCCAATTCCGACAAACTTCATTTGCTATTGGCTCCGGCCGTTTGAAAACAGCCATCCAACACTTGTTTACCCTCCGTAAATCAGTAGCGCTCATGCACCGAGGCGTTTCAAGGTGTGGAATTCCGCACCGGTGTGTATGTTCGCCGGCAGTTTCTATTGCGGTGGCCCAGCTGCACAAGTGCGCAGGCCGAACTGATACTCGGTTTCCATTCAGGCCAGGTTCGGCCGGACTGATACTCGGTTTTCCTGGCCGTCAGGCTCGGTCGGACTGATACTCGGTTTTCCTGGCCGTCAGGCTCGGCCGGACTGGATACTCGGTTTTCCTGGCCGTCAGGCTCGGTCGGATTGATACTCGGTTTTCCTGGCTGTCAGACTCGGCCGGACTGATACTCGGCTTCCCTCGCGGCCAGGCTCGGCCGGACTGATACTCGGCTTCCCTCGCGGCCAGGCTCGGCCGGCTAATGCGATTTCGGTGGACCCGTTCGTCGGACGTGGCATGTGGGCCGCCGCTAAACTGGCCACTCGGGCCGGCTGCCGCCGACCTGGGCAGAGAGGGGTAAACGGCACGGGCGCGTGAACGTGCTGTGGTTTGTTCGCACGGCTTCAGCCATGCCAGTCGTCTTTTCGGCTGTTTGTCCGCCTGGCTAATCCCCGTTCACAGCTCGCTGGTATCGGCATCGGACGCGGGCGGTGAGCTAACCCGCACCCTGGTCTCTGGTTCCAGCCGGGATCTAGTTCCCGGCCACAGCGCTGGGGTTCCCGTCGGAGCCCAGCAGTCCAGCTGCGGCGGCGGCCGGCCGGCTGCCGGAGCACCGCGCTCGGGCAGAGCACCAGTCGCCGGGGCCCGGGAGTTCGGCCCGCCCGCTGGCCTTGCTACCTACCATCACAGGGCCCTCGACGGAGCACCGACGCCGCGGCCAAGTCCAGACCCCAGAAACGGCGCCGACGCCAGGCAGGCACTGGCCGCCGCCGGGGCAGCAGAGTCCACGGCCGGCGGCCGCCGTGCCGCCTCTATCCGTCGGCCGGGGCCGCCCCGAGAGGTCGCTTTCGCCAGCCCCGGCCGCCTGCCGAATTTATATTAATCATCGGCTGAAAACATTCGGACGGCGCAGAGCCAACCAATCGCGGCCGGACCGCATTTATCACAGCGGCGGCGGCCGGCCGGCAGACACGTCGGGTCGGGCGCGCCGTGTCGCGCCATTTCCATGCGCTGGCAGTCAGGCGCACCGCGGCCGCCCAGTCGCACCGTGAAAGTGGCGCCGCTCGCCGGCCAAGCGCGCGCCGCCCGGAGAGTGATGTTTCCGTGGCCGGGGCCGCCTCGAACACGGCGCGTTTCCGGATGGTTTCATTTCCGGCACGCGACCGTCACCTGGGGTCGCAGCGTCGTTTCCTAACGGCGAATTAATTACTGTCCGGCGCGCGCCGACCGCCGGGACTGCCGGCGGCAGGCAGGGACTGGGTCCGGTCCCGGGACTGTGTCCCATTGGTCTCAGTAGGCCGCAGCTGATCAGCCAGCCTGGCTTGGGCGGCCGGACGGACGGGCAGTAACCCGGGCCGGGCCGGGCCGGGCCGCTCTGCCTCCTGTCAGGCCCAGATCGTCAGCAACGTTCTGCACCTGACCGGCTGGCCTGCCCAGGGCGGCCGGACAGCCGGCCGCTCCCGCCAGCCCCGGCTCGTCAAAGGCATACCGCACCTGGTCCGCGGCCAGCACGTGTAACTGCGCCCGCCGCCGCCGGGCGGCGCCAACCCGGCCGGAACGTCAGCCACGGCGTAAAACGGCGGCGGCCATCACACCCCTCTCACGGTCCGTGTGTACGTCTGCAGTGGAGACATCGCGCACCAGGCGCCGGCTATTTGTAGCTGCGGTCATCACCTCGCGGACATCCGTCAGTCTTTCCTGCCACTGCGGTCCTTACGACGTCAACCGGACACCACGCAGGACAAGTCTAGGGTCCACAACAGGGCTGACCGTCGCTTCTTACAGCGAACACTGATAAGTCATAAAAAGTCGTTTATGCTCATTCCCAGTAAACCATCCAGTTTACCGGAGGTGCTGCGCAAACCCGAAATCTTTGACACGCTATCCACAAAGAGTCTTAGGCAGGTAGTGTTTTCCTACTGATAAATTCTTCAAGAGGATAAGCCGTATACGGCTCGGCGCACCCCAACCACATGAACGCTTAACATGGCATCACGCCAAACATGGCTGGAGGGCTATTGGCGTGAACACAGGGTACTGGCGTGAGCACATTACTCTGACGTCCTGGCGAACTGTTCTCGGAAACGGTCTGTCCACCTGGCAGTGGCACGAGAAGCACAAAAGACAGGGACCGGGACCGGGACCGAGACCGGGACAGGGATCCAGAGAGAGAGAGAGAGAGAGAGAGAGAGAGAGAGAGAGAGAGAGAGAGAGAGAGAGAGAGAGAGAGAGAGAGAGAGAGAGAGAGAGAGAGAGAGAGAGAGAGAGAGAGAGAGAGAGAGAGAGAGAGAGAGAGAGAGAGAGAGACCCAGACAGATATCGGGGCCTGCTGCAGCTCTAGGTGACACGCAGACGTGCCTGGAGCTCCAGCAGGCCCCGACATCTGTCCGGGTACCTGGAAAAGACCCAAGATCCCAGACGATCTGTCGACAAAATTAAAAAAGATCCTGGATCCCGCAAGATCCTTTGACAAAATTTTATAAAAGACCCCAGACCACTGAAGACCCTTCGCAAAGATTTTGGAAAAGATCCCAGATCTCAGAAGACCTCTCGACAAAATTTAAACAAGGATCCAAGATCCCTGAACATCTTTTGACAAAATTCGAAAAAAGCTCCTAGACATCAACAGATCTTACGACAAAATTAAAAAAGATCCGAGATCCAAAATAAAAAATGTTCCTAGGTCTCGTAAGAAATTGCTGGTTTTGGATTAAGCAAATCTATTAGATCCTGGCGGAACCTATGGCATAATTAGCACATCATGCGAACACCTTGTGTGAAATGTTCAGTACATCCTAGATTCTGGAAGGTTAGTGAAAAATCCAAACACATAACTGATCGTGAAGCTTCAGAGTCCAGACAGTTCATCAGGCTTACGCACTGTCATAACCTAGCACCCTGTTCACCCACCTACTGGCATGTTGATTATTATTCAATTTCGTAAATTTCATGAGCTTTGTGATGCAAAGCCCAAAGTGATATGGCGGTTTTGAATGTTTTATCCAAGCCAACATGAAAGATTTTGGCTAGATACGCACAGATTAGAGTGCCGGCATACCACGGGCTTTGTGGAAATATCTACCTAGTACCGGTAATCTATACTAAATGTACCACTGTACTAAATGTACTGTACAGAATCCAAGGTTCCGAGCAAGCGCCGCAAGCGCAAATGCTCGTGGTGTCACAGAAGTCCAAGCATAAGTTCCAAGCGTCAGCTGAAATCATTTTTCTCCACAGTTTAGTGACGCCATTGTTGGGTGACCAGGTGAAACATCGTATGACAAAGGACTGTAAGGCAACAGATCGTATGAGATAAATATGGAAGGTCAAATGTTGTGCCGAAGGTGCAACAATGCGCCGGAGACAGGCGCGGTATAGTATACTAGAGGCCGCAGGCCAATAAGAGGTTGCGATCGGACCTTATAACCTAATTCGGTTATAACCTTATAACCTAATTATAAGGTTATGTCAAACTAGGGTCTGATTACATATAACCTAATACCACGCTTCGCGCGACCTATAACCTCTTTGTTGGAAAGAGCCAAGTCCGATCGCACCCTTTTATCGGCCTGCGTCCTCTAGTATCCTATATCGTGCTTCCGGCCCGGGGTTGCACCTTCGGCGCAACATTTATCCTTTGATCTTGATCTCATACCAAGGATATCGATTTCAGTAAATGACGGGGGGGGGGCGAGCCGAGAACCCGAAAACCTAACTTCCCCTCAAATGTGGGTTTCTCAACGGATTTAGCCCACTTTATTTTGACCAGCGGAAGTCCATAAGTATTTTGTTGTTATTTATCAAGTAAAAAATTACATTTACACCCATGTATACAGGTATAGATACAAATAGAACATGAAAAGATAGATAAACACATGACTTTATACTTTATGTTTTCACTTTCTGCATATCTCTTATCTATTTCAGCCGTTCTTTTCGCTATTATTACTCATTTCCCCTTTAAAACTAAAATAGAAAATATTGGGTGGGCCCAAATCAACATTGGGTGGGCCAGGGCCCCCAAAAGAATACAAATTGACAGCCCTGTCTCATACGATCTTTTGCCTTACGATCTTTTGCTTACGACCTTTTGTCATTCAACGGTAAATAGGGCCTATTTAGCTACAACCTAACAGAGCGCTTCGCGCGACCTAACCTCTGCTCGATAGAGTCAAGTCCGATCGCACCCTCTCATCGACCTGCGGCCTCAAGTATCCTAAACCGCGCCTCTGGCGCGGGGCTGCACCTTCGGCACAACATTTGGGTCTTTGATATTTATTTCACATGACCTTTTGTCGTACGGTATTGTAACACGCTCAGCATACGATCCCTTTTCAGATATAACCTAATACTGCGCTTCGCGCGACCTAACCTCTTTGTAAGACAGTGCCAAGTGCGACTGCACCCTTTATTGGCCTTCGACCTCGAGTATATTACAGCGCGCCTTCGGCGCAGTTTTTCCTTCCTCTGTTTCGATGTTTACCCCATAAAATCCATAACATCTTTCTCTTACGACCTTTTGCTTACGATCTTTTGTCATACGATCTTTCGCCTAATTAACCATACCATGGCGTGCCTGAACTGTGGATAAAAAAAATGAGCTCAGCTGACTCACGGAACTTGTACTGCGACTTCCGTGACATCACGCGTATTTGCGTTTGCGCGTAGAATCTTTCTAGAAACCTTGGATTCTGGCCGTGGTGGTACACTTAGTATTGTATTGGTATAGGTATTGGTATCAGAAAATAGTAGTATATTCTGATATCTGATATCAGTATATATTAACATAGTATTGGATTTTATACAACGCTTCGGCTACTGCGGCTATTTCGCTGGTACACTTAGCAAAGCTTACCGCTAAGCTTCCCCCAAACGCAAGTATGCCTATAGATTTAGCCCGCTTCATTTTGACCAATGGAAATTTAAGAGTTTTTGTGTCAAAATTTGTTAAATAGAAACTGCATATATCGCCATATACAGTCAGATCATTTTATGCTTTATTCTATCACGTATGCCAAGTTACTGAAGCCATTCTTTTCATTATTACTGCCTATTTCCCCTGTTAAAACTGGCAGAATATACTGGGTGGGCCCAAACCAGCATGGGGGGGGGGCAAACAAACATGGGGGCAGGGTACTCACAAAAGAATGTAACTCAACACCCCTGGTAATAATTCAGTGTGCTGTATGGTGAGCAAATGGTCAATCCTTTTGGCACGCAATGAAACTGCAGTGTTGTATACCACGTCTCTTGATCATGTTTTCTGAACTTGATATCTGCAAAGGAGATATGTAAATATCTGCGTGTGAACAAGGTTCAATTTTGTTATGACGTAACCTGATGTAGAGTTTAGCAAATGACACAAAAGTTATAGCATGTGGGGCATGTAATTGTCAAATTAAGAAGACTTCTGCAATAAATAAGAGACGTGTCAGTTATTTCTTGCCACAAGGTTGTAGATACCTGCTTAATTACTAACCAAATGGGGATTAGATTCAATTGTGTCATTGTAACTGCAACTATCTTAACACAGTAAGGTAAGGAAGTAACACAATGTGGAGGCAGTAACCAGTATGTATCATTAATGAAGACAAATGCATCACTGATAGACCTAAAGACCTCATAGTACTACTAATACTTTAACCTCATAATATATTCTGGGCTCAAAGTTGATATTGTACATATCTGTTACCTACTTATAGGCTATGACATGATTACCAGTGAGGTGATAGCTGTCAACAAGGAAGAGGGAGCATGACATCCAGACATATGCCTGAATCCCTTGGATTTTCTAAACCATGGATCTTCTGGGATCCTGGAAAAAGGTCCAATATCCCAGAAAATCTCTCGACAAAATTAAAAAAAGGATCCCAGATCCCAGAAGATGCTTTGGGAAAATTTGAAAAAAGATCCTAGATCCCAGAAGATCTCGGATCCAAATCTCACGAATCCGATCCCGGGATCTTTTTTATCTTGGCACATGTCTGATGACAAGTACCGACGCCACCATGCGCCAATGGCTAACCGGTGGGAACGAGGAGCAAGACAGTGGGTGAAAGGACCGCCGACTGGGTGTTCCAACATCATGACGCTTGAACGACTTCGTCGACCAGCTGGCAAAGGGCCAGGAAGAGCACAGAATGACTAAAGGACCGTGACAGCAAGACCAATGGCGACAGCGGATTCCTGTTTCGCCACTGGTCGATATTTACAGAGATATTTCTACGCAAATATTCGAATTCATGTCAGAAAAGTGGGACAGATGACTCTGGGAAGGCCCAGCAGTTTGCAAAACGAGACGCAATCAATGGTCGAATTCGTTTTTCCATAAAATTATCGGAACAAACGTCATTGGTAACGCGATGTGAACAGGTCGAACAGCGCGGCTGTGTGCAGGGTCCAGACCGTGGCAGCAGTAACACGGCCCGTAGTCGGACTCCAGCAGCGGTCGCAGGGGCGTTCGGCGACCCCTGAGCGGGGCTACAGGGGCGTCGAGAGGTGCGGCTGTTCTGCGCCGTGAACCGAGCCTGAAGCCCGGCGCGGCCGACCGGACCCCGCGCGGCGCCGGCCGGCCAGCCGCCCTGTCGTCACCGGGGCCGCGTCACATGAACGGCGGCAGCGACCGAGGTCGACAAACAATTGCCGGCGACACAACGGAGCGGCGAGCGGCGCCAGGCCGGCCCGCCGCCGCTGCCGCCGCCGCTGCCCGTGACGCCACAGCGCAACCGGGCGGCGGTGATGGAGGCCGGCCGCCCCGCCAAAACAATGGCCGCCAGCGCCACCACGCACGGAGCGCACGTGCGTGTATATCGGCCGGGATCATCTGCAGCCGTCCGGGGGCAGCAGCGCGCGGACCAGTCAGCGCTGCCGGGTAATGGGTATCGAGCACGCAGAGGCGCCGGCGCTCGGGCCACCTCCGGCCTGCTGGCCATCCTCTCAGCCGAGCACGGGGAGCAACTTACGGCCGCCACGTCCGACTGGCTCGCTCGGTTCACACACTGCCCGGCTGCCTGGGCAGGTTTTCTCCCAGATCCATCCCTCCGGAGCGCCGCCAGCGACAGGTCACTTCTGCGGCGGCGCTGCGTGGGCGGCGGTTTTGGTTTGGCCGCTGGAAGCTGCCAAGGTCAGCCGCGAAGGCCGCCCGATGTCCGGACGTGGGCCGGGCGCGGTACACCACAAAGCCCGGGGTGAAGAGCGTCCCACCCCCAATCGCCCGGAGACGCCACTTCGTTTACGAGCCCGCCCACGACCGACGTGCGGCCGCGTCTCCCCGGACCAGCACCGTGCCCCAGCCGTCCCCGGCTGGCTCCTGCTCCGGCGCCAGCTTCAGCGGTCCACAACAGGCCGGCCCGCCGGCCGGCGGTGTTCAGACCGGCCGACCTGTCGCAGCAGCGGTGGCCTCCGCTCATCTCAGCGGCCCGCCGACGCCTTTTCTTCCCCGCCTGCACGGCAGCCGGCTTCCTGTTCGCCGCCGGGCCGGGCCGAGACGAGCCGAAGGCCGGACAGATAATTGCTCGCCGTCGGCCACCAGCCGCTCTGCAGCCGGGAGACGGGGAGAAAATGGATGTCACTCGGCACTGCTCTGACGTCAGCGGCGGGCGGCGGGCGGCCGCGCTGCGGCCGGGAGACGGGTGTTATGAGAAGTGGAGGTGGATTGTTCCGGCGTCAGCGGCCGGTCGTTTTTTGCCCCATCTCTCAGGAGGCCGACCGGCGGCAGGCGGGTGGCCAGGGTGCCGGGCCGCCCGGCCGGCCGGTGCGGTCCGCTCTCGCTCGAGGGTCTCGACACGGCACTGGTGAGCGTGACGGGCCGGCCTCGGGCCCGGCGGCGCCACACGGCCGCCGCTGCAGAGCCAGGAGCCTGCTGGTCCGCGCCGCTGTCGAGTGGCGCTCAATGTCAACACGGCAGCGCCGCCGACCACGGCCGCCTGTCTCCCAGGATGGCCGGCTCGCTCACGGTATGCAGACAGCCGAGCGTGGCGGGCGCGCCGGGTCCAGTCCGGCGCCAGAGCGGAGCGTCCGGCCGGCCGGCCGCGGTGCCCTGACAGAGGGCGGCCGGCCCACGGTCGCCGACCGGTCCCCGCACCGCACAATGGACCGTTCTCCGTCAAACAATGGTTCCGCTGGACCTCACCTACTTTCGGCCCGGCCGGATGCGGCTGCCGCTTTTTGCGCGCTCCACGCACCAAAGGCGACACGTCGGGCCGCCTCGGGTCACAGGAGGGTGACCGCCGGTCACGCCATGTCGGCACAGGTCAGACTGACCGGAGCCTGTCGGCCGCGTCACGTGACGCCAGTTCGGGTCGGACTGAAGTGGGACTATAAGGACAGGCCGGCGACCGCCCGTCGGAGACGGCGGCTGATGCTCGGCCGGCCGGATCACGTACTAACTGACAGAGAAGGCCGGCAGCCGGTCGATGGCCCGGTGCGGGCAGCAAGGTCTCGACCCTCTGCGGCTCTGCGACAGCGGAAGGCGTGCGCCAGTCGGCTCGGTCACGATACCACACAGCCACGGCCCGATACAGCATTCCCGCTGGTCAGCGCCGCTGAGGTCAGCGTACACCAAAGACTGCCGCGCTCTGCGCCCGGAAGAGCCAGTGCACCTGAAGACGGCCTACATGGTCGGACCGGCAGCGGTGCCGTCGCCGTTCCGCGGTGCGCGGCGCACCACACATGCCGGCACCGGCAACGCAGCTGCAGTTGTCCAACCCGGCACCCCCTGCACCCCCTCCCCCACCTCCTGCGACTGTCCAACCGGCCTACCGCGAATCGGCAGATACACATCGACACGTGCACGCCGGGCGCGTGGCAGGAAGCCTGGTCCCTGAAACGCGACTGGCCCCATATTTGTCATTCAGACGTCAAATCGCCGTGTGCAGCACCACGCGGCCGATCGGTCGGTATTTGCATGCATAACCTGAAGGTGAACTCGACAGGCCTGTTGTTGCCTGGCGAGGCGGCGACTCGCCAGGCGGACCGTGAGTCGCCGAGCGGACCGACTGGCCGTCTGGTTTGTCTGCCGGGACGCCGTCGGCAGCCTCCGCCTCAGCCGACCAGCGGCCGCTCGCTCCAGTCTCCGCAGCGGCCGCAGCAACAACGGCCGATCGGCCCCCGGCACCACACCGCTGACCGGTCCAGCGGTCCGTGGCAGGCTGGCGGCAGGTCTCTCCCAGCCTCGTCTGCTCCTCAGTGAGGCCGGCACCTGCGACTGGCGTGGCGGCAGTTCGGGGGACGACGCCGGCCGTCAGCTAACGGGACGACCGTCGGGGCGCCGGCCCAGCAGAGCCGGCCGAAATCGTCCCAGCGCGGCCGTAACTGGAGCCAATCGACATTCCGGCCCAGACCAGCGGACGAACGGCGCGAGCAGCGTGCCCGCAGGATTCCGTCTGCCGACCCGGCACGACGGTCTCGCCGGAATCCCGCCGGACTCCGGAATCTCCGCGCCAGATCACACGACGCCGACCGAAAACGGGACAGGGCACGAGCTTCGGAAACGCGGCCACCACGTGAGTGGCCCGAAAGCGCACTAATTGCCGACGACCAGCCGGAGGGCCGTTTCCCGAAACTGTCAACGAACTGAGGAGGGCGTCCAGCTGAACGAGTGTACCGGTTCATTTCCGAGGCACGTGGAGTCAGACAACAAGCATACGACCGAGGCCCACCGCGTCTGCCGTGCCGGCCATGCGGTCCCGGCTAATCGCCTGGTCAGACGCCAATTAACGGTCAATTAGCTGGACAGGTGAGACATTTCCGGTCCCGCCGCTGCCCGTGCAAGTATCTATGTATATGCAAGTATCCTGACCGACCGAAGAATTCCGCAGGTGAGTCTTTGGGCCAACGGACCACTGCAGTGTTTCAACTGTCCAGGTCTGCGCCACGCCCAGTCCGCCCCGCCCTTAACCCTGACCCACTGTGGTGAATGACTGACGAATTGTCTCAGCTCCCCACAGTATCAGGCTGACCTGGCACAGACACCTGACACTGAGTTTGCCACGCAGACAGAACAGACACCAGAGTAACCAGTCAGGGACACGGACACGTGGACAGCGTAGTTTCGGTGACCATGAGAGGCAGAGGGAGGGCTCTCGACGGGGGCCAGCCCGCTCGGTGGGAGGTGGGCCCAGGCCGGCGTCGGCTGCGGGCTGGCCGGGCGGGGGGGGCGTCTCCTCCCACAGACTGACGCCACAAAGAGCCGGCCGGCTGGGGGTTGGCCGGGCCGGGAGGGCGGGGGAGAGGGGCGTCTCCTCTCACGGACAGGCGGAATCCACACAGAGCCGGCGGGCGAGCCAGCAACAGACGAGCGTCCTCTCGGCACGGCCGTGCCGTCCGGACGTGCCGGAGCCGACTCGGGGACCGGTTCTGCGGCCCACCGGGGTCCGCCGCCGCCGCCGCCGCCGCCGCCAGCGCCCTCCGCTGCACCGCACGACGGCCGGACCCACGGCTGCGCGGCCACCTTCCTCCAGGCACCGCCGACCGCCGGCGGCAGACCGATTCCTCCGCTCGCCAGCCGGCCAAATAAAACCTGCGCCCACAAACACTGATAACCGAACCGGAACCGCCGACTTTGGCACGAGCGGTACTGCGCCGATCGGGCGCGCAGCGGCCTCAGGCCAGAGGTCTGTCTGCCTCCGACGGGCCGCACTAAGCCGCGACAGAGAGACGGCCGCACACACACATACAGCCGCTCTCCACTTCCTCAGCCGGCCGACACCCATCAGAGGCGTCCGACCTTCGCTGACACGGTCGAACAATGAGCAGCTGTCTCTCTCCAACACCTGTGGCTTCCCCTCCGGCCGTGCACCGCTGGCTCTCCCTCCGTGCCTCTCGCTCCCATGACGGCCGAGCTCGTCTGCGGGCGGCCAGCAGCCGGCCGCCGCCGGCACCGGCCGGCCTTGCAAGGCTGCGTGAGGTGCGACAGCCGGCCCCGGCGGCGGACAGGCGCGCCGACACAGACAGATGGTGGCCAGCGCCGACGGCGGCCGCCACTTTCCATTTCCTCACGTCCGGCCGCAATTTATCAGCGCCGTTCTCAAGTGCCGCGCTGGTCGGCACCCGGACCGCCCGCCAAGCCGGCTGCGTTCCTCGGCGGAGCAAGGAGGCCCGCTGGGTGCACGGCGTCACACGCACCACCCACGGTGTCCCCGACCGCCAGAGCCCGGCCCGCCGGCGGTGGCCGGCAGCGGTCAGCACAGACCGAGCCGTTACATCCCCGTCGGATGTAACAGCTGCGGCGGGTTACATCGCGTCGAGGCCCGCTGCGACGGGTCACGTCAGAGCCGGGCCGAGCTGTGACGGGTCACATCAGGGTCAGGCCCGCTGGTTGGCAGCCGGACAGTGATCAGCGCCGTCACAACAGGCGACGCCCGGGCGTGATCCGGGACGTGACGCGGCGAATGATCTGAAGCGCGCTGATGTCCTGAGCTGCCGTGGCGACTGCGTCGAGACAGGCCGGCCGGCCCATGGCCGGCTCCACCGCCAGCAAAGACGCCCCGGGGCCGCGGCCACCGGACCCACGGTACCGGACCCACGGCCACTGGAACCCCGTCATCGGACCACGGGTCACCGGACGCTCAGTCACCGGACCTGGGCCCAGTGACCGAAGGCGCCGTCACCACCGCGGTCCGAATCAGGAGTCACAAGCGCGCCATCAGTTCTCCCGGCCCAGAGCGCCGCGGCCAGCACTGTGCCAGCCGTCTGCAGTCCCAGTGGACGCCCCGGCCCGGCCACAGCCCAGTCAGGACAGCACGCAGGTCCTGCTGTATCCGGGAACACTGCAGGACTGACGGATGGTGCACGATAATTGTTTGGTAGTTCCAGCCGGCCGACAACAACACAGCTGATCGAACACAATGAAAGACTCCCGGAAAATCCGTACCGGAAAGTCACTGCTTACAGCAAATATCAGTTGGTGCAGTACGTGGAAAAATCGTCGGCATGAAACTGAATGTTATCCGTAAATTCGTTCCTCTTAGAGGGCATGTCTCCAGTGCAGATATACATCAAAAAGCTACCGGAAAATACAAGAACTTGAGACTAGGAATTCGCCTAAACATTGGATATGGATACAACGGAAAGGCAACTTCATTGTCCCGATGTCAAATAACCAACGCTCCCAATAATGTCTGGGCCAAATGGGGACTTGTGTGTCACAAACATTCTACGACTTTCCCGTCACCAAACATTCAGAGGCGAGACCGAATAACACCATTCAGTGACAAGGAGAAGAGACTTAAGCGTAACTCACCATACGCAAGCAGCTTCCAATCACACTTTTTTGTTCATGAGCTGCTCACTCCTCTGTAACCATCGCGCGTCATTAGCAACTTAAAATCAAAATCAAACTTGAAGCTACCCCTGGAATTCATATGGCGGGAACCAAAGTCGTGGCCACCTGTACGCTTTTCGAAGTCGCCCTGGTAGTGCACGACACTCGACAGGTCTGCGCGGGACCGCCGGACCAGGGCAGGTCCGACCACTCGTCAAGGCTGCCAACTGGCCGCCGTCCATCTATAACGGAATATCGACGCTATCGCTCGCAGCCGCCGCAAACCCGGAGCCGGCCGCGCAAGAAAAAAGAACCGCGCCGTCGGCCGATGTCGGCTGGAGATAACCCAGGTGAAATGGACAGTCGCGCCGAGTATGTGCCGGGGAAGGCCGCGGGACACCGGCCCGGCCTCCGTCGCCGACGAGGCTCCCATCAGACATCATCAGTCACCGGCCGCCTGTTCCGGCTCTTTCAGGCGCCAGCTCCTATCAATCCGACCCATCGCCGAATCCAATCTGACGCCGTCCACAGATCGTATCCGACAACAACAGCTGTTCACCATCAGGCCCGCATACATCGGACGGCGCCGGTCCCGCTCGCTCACAGGTGTTGCCGGCAGACGGCGTGTACCGTACAGCTGGCCGCAGCCGGGGACGGCGGGGGCCTCTCGTGCCGGCGTCGGCCGTCCCCGGCACGGCCCGGCCCGGCCCCAGTCCCCATATCAGCCCACCACACAGCCTACTGAGCAGTCACTGCACGCCATTTATTAAAGCCAACCAGGCGGCCGGCCACCGCCAGACTATCACAAGAGCGGCGGGCGCGCCCCTCGGCAATGATCAGCCACACAGAGACACACACAGAGGCGAGCGTCACGCAGCACGGCACGCGCGTCACGATCGTGATCGTCCGCCGGCGGCGCGCCGGATCGGCGCACGTCCGACACGCAGCGGCCGGCGGCGGCGACAAAAACGGTGCCGCCGCCTAACGGTCACACGGCCCGGAGCCCAGCCCCGGTCCCGGCCCCGGCCGGAGCCGCCCCCGCCGCCCCCGCCGCCGCGTCGACCGACGGCGGCGCCACGACCGCCTCCGCCCGCGGCCGCGCCGCCTTCAGCTTGCGGCGCATGCTCTTGCGCGAGGGTGTGCGGGCTCGCGCGGCTCGTTTGGCCGGCTTTACGGCCCGTCGGCCGGCGCGCTCCTCCGCGGCCGGCCGCGGCTTGCTGACCAGCTCCGACCAGAGCGGCCGCTCCGTGTCGGTCGCGGCAGCGCGGCGCGTCAGCTTCTCAGACTCCTCCAGCCACCGCGTGATCGGGTTCTGTCGGCTGAAGGCGAACGGCGTGCGCGGCGTGCCGTCCGGCGCGCCGGCCGCCGCCTCGTCGGCGTACACCAGCGGCAGGCGAGCCAGCCGGCGGTACAGCTCGTCCTCAGCGGCCGACGGCTGCGGCGCGGCCGCCTCCTGACGCCGCGCTGCCGCCTTCTTGGCCCGGCGGCCGGAGAGCCGGCGCAGGCTGCGGCGCAGGTTGTCGCGCGTGGCGACCACGGTCGGCATGCGTCGGCGGGCACCGCCGCGCGCCCACCGGCCCGCCTCGCCGTCCTCGGACGCGCCGTCCAACCGTGCCGGCTTCTCCATCGAGTGCACGCCGGACGTGCACGACGAGCCGAACGTGGATGTGACGGGCAGGCCGGGCTCGTCGGCCGCCGTCTCCGGCTTCACGCCCGGCAACGGCGAGTCGAACGGCACCGACTTCCCCTCCAGCGAGAAGTTGCGCGACGACTTCCTGTCACCGCCACCGCCGCCGGCCGGTTTGTCCAGCGTGTCGTCGTCGCTGATCTGGATCCAGTCCGTGTACGAGATGGTTCCCTGAGATTGGGTCGACTGGCTGCCCAACGTGTTGGCCGGGTCCGTCCCGGTCGCCGGGACCGGGGCCGGAGCCGGTGCCGGAGCCGGAGTCGGTGCCGAGGCCGGAGCCCGAGTCGGCGCCGGCGCCGGAGCCGGAGCCGGAGCCGAAGCCGAAGCCGGATCCTCCGCGCTGCGCTCCTCATCGTCCACGTAATATATGCCGCGGTTGGTCACCACGGCCTTCTTGCGCGCCGGACGCCGAGCCGAGCGGCGCATCGAGCCCTTCTTAAAGGACGTGCTGCGAGCGAATCGCGACAGCGTAACGTCATCGTCCGGCCGCTTCTTGACGGAGAAGATGCGGCGCAGTTTCTCCAGGGTGCCCTTCATGGTGGGCGCCGCCGCATGCCGGCGCCGCGGCCCGGCGCTGCGGCCCGCTCACTGCGCCGACGCACCACTGGCGGGGACGCGCTCTCCGACCGGCGGCGCGCTGCTCTCACTGACGACGGCCGACCGAGCGGCGGCCGGCACGGGCCAGCCGCGACCGTGCTGCCACCCGGCGGCGGCAGGACGAGGCCGTTACCCCCGGCCGGCCGGGGCCAGCCGCCCGGACCGCGCGACCTTGGTGGGAACGAAGCGCGCTCCCCGGCGAAACGTGGCGCCACCGGCGACCTGTTTACGTCCCGGAAAGCGCAGCGCCACCACTTCTCCGCGTGAAAGGAGGGGAACCGGTCCGGCTTCGAGGCCCCGCTGAATTCCCGACACACGAGACCAACGATACTCAGGCTAACAGCAACCCATAATCGTCCCCTCCCCCATTCTTCAGTGGGAAGGGAGGGGAGATGAATTATGAGGTAAAGACTTCCAAGATGATTGCACTTCCAAAACGGCAGGCCGCAACAGCATGAACGCTTGCATTTTGCACCTAAAAACCGCAAACATCGCAGGCCATTTTCCACCTAAACACCGCAAACATCGCAGGCAACACGTGTAAATCTTACCGACAGCGCATGAAATGTGTGCATTATTCGTTCTCCAAGATCCGAACGTCAATACGATTGGCAGTCGCGCTAGGAAAACTACATATGTCTGCACCTTATAGTTACTAAGGTGGTCATCAAATGCTGTCTTGTACTTTTTCGAAAGTGGTTTTCCCTGTTTTTGTTGGAGTCACTGAAAAAATTGCCCGTACGAAATGTCGCCAATTTTGATCGGCGTTCACCTTTGTCATACTGAGGCTAAATGTCATCTGCCAGGCGTTCCAGTCTCCAATGCTGTCTGTACGGGCGGCCGGCAGCTTGTACCACGCATGCAAGCACGGGTCGGCTCGGGCTCCTATATGAAGCCACCGGGACCCATGTTGTTCAGTTTCGGAGCATTATGTGACATGGACTACTGGGCTGGAAGCATTGAAGGAGCGCGATCTTTACTAAATCATGGCTTGGGTGGCAGTCCACAAACACAGTCCCCGTGTTTCTGGAACTGTGTTCCTGGACTGCCAGCCAATCTTTGACAGTCAAGACCGCGCTCCCTGAGTGCTAGCCCAGTCCATGCCACATAATGCTCCGAAACTCAACAACACGGATCCGACGGCTTCCTATCGGGACCAAAGCCGACCAGTGCCTGCGCGCCTGACCCTAGTTGCCTGAAACCCGTACAGACAGCACTGGAGACTGCAACGCCCAATAAACAACATTCAGCCTCCATGTGATCAAAATGAGCGACATTTGCACAAGCCATTCTTTCAATGAGTCCAACAAAAGGATGGAAAAGCACTTTCAAAGCATCTGAGGGCACCCCAGAAGTTACGTCTATAGCGGAGGTGTAGCTGGAGATGGATGCATACAATCAGCAAAAATATTCAAGATAGGAGTTCCTGACTACCACAAACCAGCGATGGAGCATTTCCAGCACAGGGAACAACAGCAGCATGCATGCATATATGACCAAAATCCTGCCAATGTTTCTCCTGCCACGACAATCTGGCGACGATGCAAACGCCAATCACGTTTATCAAAAAGTCGAAGCAAACGTACACCACGTCCGAAACAGATATCTTGCTTTGGTCTTGAAGAAAAACGAAAACACTAACAGCTCGGGCTATTTTAATGGAACGAATTTAATTGGAACAAACCACAGTCATCAACTCTGAAAAACAGCGTGCACGAATCCAGTGCAGCAGGAACCCTAGGGATCCCTCCTAACTCATTTGCCGTGAATTCCGACATTGCATAGCTTTCCTTTGTCTTGCACCAGACAGATGGCACCCAAGCTGTAAATTGCACCACCCACCTGGGAAACAGCATTAAATCTTCACTTGATCACCGAAATCATGGTCGTTCCACCTCTCAACATCCATCTAAGTCTCACCGCCTCACATTCCAAACAGTGGAGAAAAGCACGAAAGAATAAAACGACGACGCCACCTATTGTCCATTTCATGAACTACAAGTTGAATAAGCTAACACCAGAGACAGAAAGTCTCGCTGACAGTGTTCAGCTGTGTGGTGCCACGAGCATCAAACATGGCATGGCATGGCAGCGGAAGCTAAGTCTTTCGGCTGCATGCCCAACGGCCGCTGTTTTAACGGATCATCAGCCGCCGTCGCAATTCCAACCATCATCCACACATCAAAAGGTCTGTTAACCGCATCCTTAAAGCAGCGACATCCGGCAACACAGTCAACATCAACCGGATCACAGAATGTCGGGAAGAACGTCCATTCCGAGCCTGAGCACTATCTGGCGCGCCCGCCACGACACGAGCAACTAGGACGTGACGCAGCTTGACCGTGAAGACCGCCGCCGCGGCGTGCCGGGGGAACGGCGGGCACGGCCGGCCGAGACACCCCCTTCCTTCCCGGCCGCGGCCCAGACCGTAGCCGGCCGCCGGCGTCGTCTCCGACGATCTGGCGTTGGCCACGTCGTCGGCGGACCTCGTGACCTAGATGAGCGGCGCCATTCAGACTGGCTCCCCGCAGCCGCCACCGATTCCTCGGAGGGAGGCGCTGACAAGGACGCCCGTCGGCCAGCAGCGCTCGAGACGGTCGTCCGATCAGCGATACATGGGACGGCCGTCCGGGGAGCGGTAAAGGGGACGGCCGTCCGGGGAGCGGTACAGGGGACGGCTGTCCAGGGAGCGGTACAGGGGACGGCTGTCCAGGGAGCGGTACAAGGGACGGCCGCCCGGTCAGCGTACAATGGACGGTTGTCCGTGGAGCGGTACAGGGGACGGTTGTCCGGGGAGCGGTACAGGGGACGGTCGTCCAGGGAGCGGTACAGGGGACGGCTGTCCGGGGAGCGGTACAGGGGACGGTCGTCCAGGGAGCGGTATAGGGGACGGCTGTCCGGGGAGCGATACAGGGGACGGCCGTCCAGGGAGAGGTACAACAGGACGGAGGTCCGGGAAGCCCAGCCGACAGACTGGATGCCGATCAGCCAGTGGATGTGGGCCAGCACTGCCACTGGGCTGGTCAGATGATGGACGAGGCAGAGCGACCCCGGCCAGCGATGAGCCACAATCGCCAACAAAGAACGACAGACGAGACGGGGACGCCATCCGTCCGTTCGGAGCAGTCCCACACAGCGGCCGGTGGTTGGAGGCCACTGAGTACCGGGCGGCGGCGCCCGTCTTCTGACAGTCGGCGGGAGGGGGAGCGGGCCCGGCCGCCGCCGGCCGTACCCGGTCGGCCGCATTCCGTCCGCTATCGACGGCGGAAGCGGCGCCGGCGGTCGATCGATGGACGCACCTCGGCGGCGGCGCCGCACGCAGTCGGCCAGTCACCGGCGCCGCGGCCGAGCGCCCTGTCCCTCGCCTTCTGCCTGTGCCGACCCCGGCCGAGGCCGAGCAGCGGGCAAACCACTCGTATCACCGCCGCTGACGGGACAGGGACAATACATCTCGTCTGAATGAGACCACGGCGCGAGACATTATCTAAAGTGCAGCCCCACCTGCCCAGTAAACAAACAACCGTCTGAAATAGCACCAGACGCCTGACATTCGTGCCCCCAAATTGAATCCTGCATTTACCGCAGCAGATGCGCGACTGAGCTGCGATGGAAATCGGAATCGCCCCAGAGTATCCCCGGGCGCCGCAGCGCCGCCGTCGCCAGCGGCCGCTATAAGGAGCGTGCCTGCTCCCGTCTTCAGCCAGCCAGCGGCAGCCCAGGCCAGTCTCGAGCGGCGCCGGCCGCGGGACGGTGCGACAGCTGTCACGGCTCCGCCAGCGTCAGCGGCACAGCGCAGACCGCACCGAGCGCGGTGCGCGGCCTGCTCGCGTCGCGTCCACACCCGACGGGTACGGCCAGCGGCAAGATAACGTGTCCGATTGGCTATCGCGGGCCACAGTACGGCCAGCGATGGCTGAGCCGTCCGGCCGCCGCCGGGGCAGCAGCGGCTGCAGCTGCAGCGCCGCCAGGCCGGAAACATGGGTCAGGTGCAACAGGAGACCGGCCGGCACCAAGGACGAACGGCGTGTGGGGTCCGGCGGGGCGGCCGGCCGGCCGGCGCGGCGCGGCGCGGCGGCGGGCGTGACGCCGTCAGAACAGCCAGCGTCGCCCGCCGCCAGCAGCGGAATGAACCACACCGCACAGACAACACGGAATAACGGCGGAAACACACCGGAAACCTGGCGGGCGTTTCCAGCCACTTCAACAGAAATGCAATTACAGTCACCAAATGACAACCGAAATACATCAAATGGTTAAACGCTAGTTGCAGTACAAAATCATACTCCTCGCTATCATTTCATCCGAATGTAAGATGTCTCACGCGATACTGCGACGTAGTTTTGGTGCGTAAGCGTACAAAAAACACAGACACGATTGGTAGCGTACAGTTTCTCTATGGGTGTCTAAAAGTCGCTGATATCTGATATTGATATGAAAGCGTTCCGCACCCCGAACTGAACGTTCCTGACGAACTGAGTACATCTCTCACTGTTTACGTTCGTTTCGCGAGCAATGAAAATAATTCGTGTATCACGTTCAAGGATGGCGCTCGGCCGGTAACAAAGGGCTGACTGTCAATACCAGAACAACAGTTGTGAGCACCAGAACAGCAGCCAGCAGTAACACACCAGAAGCTGCCAGAACCAGAGCAGCAGCCGTCAGTGCCGAAACCAGCAGCTGCCAGTACCAGAGCAGCAGCTATCCGTGTCAGACCAGCAGCTTCCAATGACTGAGCAACGGCTATAAGTATCAGAGCAACGCTCAGTATCAGAACAGCAGCCATCAGTAACACAGCAGCTGCTATCTCGGAGTGGCCACGCGGCTGAGGGATAAGACTTCGGCAGTATCCAGTCCGGTGCCGGGCCGGAAGCAGCCGGGGGGGGGGAGCCCGGCACGTCTCCGCCTGACTGCCGCTGAGTCTGTGTCCAGTGCAGGACTCCAGGCCGGCGTCAGGCGCAGCCGCGGACCGTCACAGGCAGCGGCTGGACCCGGCGCCCGCCGCGCCAGACGGCCTCACAGAACACGTCTGCTCAGAGCCAGCCTTGCTATCGACGCCGGAGCAGCCCGCTCCGGCGGCCGGCGTCCAGCAGGCTCTCGGGCCGTCCATCGCGGCCCTGGCCTGCTCCCTGGTCGCTGCCGTACGGTCGACGACAGACACCGTCCGTCGGCCACAGATACGGGCAGCGGGGACGGCTCGTGCGGAGCGCTCACCAGCCACAGCGTCCCCGAAACACACAGCCGCCGCGCAGTGCCTGACGCAAACACACGGTGACGCGGACCCCCCCGTGACGCAGTCGTCACGATCGCATTCAGCATTCGACACGAGGCGGCGCCGTCTCGTCGCTGATTGGGCCCGTGAAGCCGGGCGAGTGGCTGGCGCCAAACGTCCAGCATCGCATACAAATCATCCATCAGCGGCCGACCGGTGGCGGCGGGTGGGCGCTGCCGCGGGGCTGGCCGTCGGTGTGTGTACTCGGCGCCGGCGCCGTCAGACCCGGGGGTCGGGGCCGGGGCCGGGCCAGACCACCGACCGGCAGCCAACCGGCCGGCTCGGCGAGGCCACACTGGCAGCAGCAGCAGAGTGTGTGGGGCGGGGGGATCGGCACCGCACAGCCAGAGCGGAAGACACGGCGGAATGTGGCGCCGACGGTATATGGAAGTACAGCCCCCGTGGACAGAGCGATCTCAACTGACGGTGCGGAGATGCCCGTCCGCCTCACGCGTCTCGCGTTGGGCATCTGCGGCTGGGTTTGTTCGCACGTCAGTCGTATCCAGCTCCGCGAAAAAGCCCGATATGGATGTTCGTCTGCCTTCAGTGTTAAATCACACTGATAACATTACCACCACGCAAAGAATCGACCAATATCTACCACTGGCACTCAGAACATGAAAATATCTTTCGCTCAAAAATAATAAATAATGACATGACACATGGCCTCAACACATGACACAAAACTACACATCATAAGACATTTCCAGACCTTAAAACTGCATAGAAGGGCACTTGAAACTCAGTCACAAAAGGGGATCCCATTTCTTTTGAAGTCGTCAGAGAAAGAGCTTCCGTCACAACCCACAAATAAAACTCAGCTCGACTTTCTTTTGGTCTTAATCTAGGAGGAATGTTTCATCTGAAATGAAACTAATTAGCTGCCAGCCTAGTGTACATCAATCACAAATGCTTCTAGCATGACTCGAGAGGAGGGCTCCAGTAATTTTTTCAGCCCATCTACTCGTACATACAGGCCACCGAAAGCAAATCGACAACATTTTTGCTTGTCTTCAACGATGACCCACCTAAGGTTCTCGAGATGTCTGACAAGTCTCACGGGCTATATTCCACGATTATGCCGACACACGGTGCATGTCCCACGGGATAAGTCTCAGTGCGCAGGCTGGGGTCCTCTGGCCGAGTCGGTCCACAGGGACGGGCGGCAAGCCGCTTCAGTTCGGACTGCCTGGCCAGGGTCTGCCCAGCCCGGCCCAGCTCCGTGGTCCGCAGCCCCTCCGCCAGACAGCGGCAGACCAGCGGAGCTCGTCCAGGAGCCCGCTCTCCGCCAGACAGTGGCAGACCAGCGGAGTTCGTCCAGGAGCCCGCTCTCCGCCGGACAGGGGCAGACCAGCGGAGTTCGTCCAGGAGCCCGCTCTCCGCCGGACAGGGGCAGACCAGCGGAGTTCGTCCAGGAGCCCGCTCTCCGCCGGACAGGTGGCAGGCGGCGGCCGACAGCGACACACGGCAGCCGACAGCAGCAGACGGAGGCCGACAGGCAGCAGACGGCGGCCGACAGCGGCAGACAGACGGGACTGCTCATCTCCATCAGGAAGTCCGCTCTCCCCGCCTGGCAGACAGGGAGGCTGCCGATCTCCGTCGAGGAGCCCGCTCTCCCCACCCGGCAGGGAGGCGGACCTCGCCATCGCCGCCCGGCAGCCCGCTCCGAGACGCCGACCGGGTGCCGGCCGCGGCGGGCCAGAGCGCCGACGCCGCTCTGTGACGGCGCCGCCACGGCCCACTCCGGCACGCACCATCGACTTGTCAGCCTGCTCATTCAAACCGGGCCGCCGACGCCGCGGGTCGGGCTCCGCTGGCGACACAGAGACGCCGGCCGCCGCCACGTCACGTCACCGTGACGGCAGGCACGCCCCAGCCGCCATACGTGACCGGCAGCAGGCTTCAGACGTGTGATGGCGCGGCATCAGAGAGCACGCCCGAGCAGACCGGCCAGAGACGCCGCACAGCCCGACGCCATGAAAGCTCCACTGCAGACGTGCCGGGACTCGCCAAACCCCACTGTAGCTGTTCCGGAACTCGCCGGTCTCCTCTGATCACAGATGATGGAGGGGCAGCGGAGCTGACATCACCCTTACAGGCGCACTAACACAGTGTCCACGAGACGCTGCAGCACGCCGCGGACGCTGTCCGGCCGACCACGCCCGACAAAATGACCGCTGCAGTCACCGGACAGTCCACCTCTCTTCAAGGACCCCTGCAGAAATCTAACTGGTACATCGGTAACATCTGTGAAACAACAGCTTTTCAGGCATTACCCATTTCAATGAGCGGTTGTTCTACGTGTTCAGTATAAATGGTCCTGCGACTCAGCTCCTTTTTACAATACCTGCTAAAGAACTGCGTCAAACGTACGCAAGTTTCAGTGTAAAATATACATGTACGCATATAATGAAATCGCTGTTGTATACTGCGATTAAAAAAAAACGCCACCATACCGGCCAGGCCGGAACCATGCCGTGACAACATCCGGTCCTGACTCTCGGACCTCTGACGTGGTTCGGACCCTATCCTCCGTGACACCTGGTCCTAACTCACGAACCTCTCACGTGGCCCGGACCATCCACTCCCCGCCGTGGTCCGGACCATTCCCGTGCTCGTCCGTAAAACAGAGCGACTGGCAACGGAGCTGAGAGGCCGGCACACCGTACAGATCCGAGCACGACGCGGCCACGGTCGTCACCTGCCGCCCACAGCTGGCGTCAGGGCGCAGCCCCGTCGCCGTGCGTCGCAACAACAAGCTGCCAACGTCCGCGCTGCGCCTTCGGTCGGCGGCCGGACCGTGGCGCCCAGCGGCCAAACGCGACTCCCACCGCTGCCGGCTACAGGGACGCACCGTCAGCTATTGTATTCTAAACGTTGTCACGCTACTTCAAGTTCGGACCGCAACTGTAGTTCCTTACTGGGTGAGAATATACAGCATACCATCACACGATGTATTCCTGAACATGCATGTATTCCTGAACATGCGGCCTATCACATGTGACGTCCAGTGAACGCCAAGAACAAAACAGACATGGCCGAAATCAAATTGAACCTACTGAATGCGTAAGTTCTACATCGTCCCAGGCCAGATATGGTGACAAATCTGTCAAGAAGACCGCCACCAAGAGGTCGAGCACTTCCACGACCCCTCCTTCCCCTCCCCCAAAGCCTTGCGCAGATCTCCTGGTACGCCATATCACGACATGACAGCTAGCCTGGTGCCGAAAATACAGTAGCTTGCTAACTAGTTTCCCACGTAACATCTTACATCATCGTCGTTCACAACGTTCGCAAGTCAGATAAACATTAACTAGTTAGCCAGTGAGCCAGCATCAGCACCAACGCACACCGCCGCGCCCGCCGAACGTCCAGCCAGTGGAGTCACCCTCCGCACGGTCCGTCCCGTCACCCTCCGCAGCGGTCCGTCCCGTCACCCTCCGCGCGGTCCGATACGTCACCCTCCGAGCGGTCCGATACGTCACCCTCCGCACGGTCCGATACGTCAGCCTCCGAGCGGTCTGTCCCGTCACCCTCCGAGCGGTCCGATACGTCACCCTCCGAGCGGTCCGTCCCGTCACCCGCCGCGCGGTCCGATACGTCACCCTCCGCGCGGTCCGTCCCGTCACCCTCCGCACGGTCCGTCCCGTCACCCTCCGAGCGGTCCGTCCCGTCACCCTCCGCATGGTCCGATACGTCACCCTCCGAGCGGTCCGTCCCGTCACCCTCCGAGCGGTCCGATACGTCAGTGGTACTGGAACGGCGGGACTCCGGCCGTCCGTCAGCGGCTTGGTGTCCGTTAGTGGGGGGGGGGGCGACTGGCCACGACCGGCGGGGGAGGCGCCGGCCGGCTGCTCGTGTTTACGTTGGGGGCCGACTGCCAGCCGCCCGTCCGGCCGGACTGTCACCGCCCGCCCGCCGCTCACCGTACCTGGAGCACGAGCCCACCTGCCTCCCGCGCCGGAGTAACCACAGCCCAGACTGGAGCGATCACAGCCCAGACTGGACCGAACACAGCTCAGACTGCAGAGGGCACAGCTCAGACTGGAGCGAATACAGCCCAGACTGGAGCGAATCCAACCCAGACCGGACCGACCGTAGCGGGCAGACACAGGACAGTGGGTTGCCAGTGCACCTTTTTTGGCCCGAAGTAGTCTCGCCACTGTAGCCCATAGGGTCTCTGGCGGCCATGTTTCCAAGGTACTCACTGGTAAAGGCTTATGACGGGGCAATGCTACCGATCCGAACCCAATACGTCATACTCTGTCGTGACATGACCTAATGGAAAAAAAAACAAGAACAGAAACAAAAACAGGTAGGAAAAAACAAGCCGTCCCCCACGACCGCAATGACCACCCACGACGCTGAGAGCGAGCCCGGTCTCAGCTGACTGGTGCCAGCCGTGGCCCGGCGGCGCCCGGCTGCCGGTCACGGTTCTAGCCGTTCTAGCTGTACGCGGCCACATCCCGTACAGCGGCCGGCAGCGGCGGCCAGTCGGCCCCAGGTGAACGCCGTCCCGCGGACGAGTCCATATAGCGCCGGTCAGTGTCAGCTGCGTCACCAGTCAGGTGTCGGAAGATCAGCCGGTCAGTGTCAGCTGCGTCACCAGTCAGGTGTCGGCAGATCAGCCAGTCAGTGTCAACTGCGTCACCGGTCAGTGTGACGCAGCTGACACCGGTGACGTCACACTGACCAGTGACGCAGCTGCGTTACCGACCAGTGTGACGCAGCTGACAATCACCGGCTGATCTTCCGACACCTGACTGGTCTGCCGCCTGGTGACACCATGCTGAGCTAACACGTCACCACCACGGCTGGTGGCGTCATTCTCCCCCCCCCCCCCTTTAGCTCCCGGCCGCACGGTCTGGCGGGCACGCAGGCTGCGGCCGCGGCCACGGGCCGAGACGGAGGGAGGGGAGGTCCGCTGCAGCGCCGCCCACTCTTCTGGTCCGGGGCAGAGCCGGCCGGCAACCGTGACCTTACTGACATCTGACCTGCGACTGGTGACGCAGCTGTGACAGCTGCGTCACCGGAAATCCGCCTTTCAACGTCAGCTGCGTCACCAGTCAGGTCTCGGCAGATCTGCCGGTCAGGTGTCGGGAGATCCGCCGGTCAGTGTCAGCTGTGTCGCCAGTCAGGTGTCGGCAGATCCGCCCGTCAACGTCAGCTGCGTCACCAATCAGGTGTCGGGAGATCAGCCGGTAAACGTCAGCTGCGTCACCAGTCGGATGCACGGAGATCAGCCGGTCAACGTCAGCTGCGTCACCAGTCGGTTGCACGGAGATCCGCCGGTCAACGTCAGCTGCGTCACCGGTCGGATACAGGAAGATCCGCCGGCCGCTGTGTGGCGCGGCTTGTCTCCCCACGTGGAAGTGCTGCCGCGCGGTGCGTAGTACCCAGCAGATAACACATCGATTATAGGCGGCGATTTCGCCCTACTGTGTGAAATGCAGGTGATTCATGGCAGGCGGCAGCGCGGCCGGCGGCACGCGGTAACGCTATGTTCGCAGCTGCGTCTTGCGAACTTGCGAGCCGTCTGGAGACTGGCTGCATTGACAGTCCTATCAGTGCATGGCGGCTCGACCACGCCTGCACGTGCAATGGTGGCCCTGGAGCGGCACTGTTGAGCTGCACAGCCATCGGAGTTCACCTCCGCCAGCTGCAGACGCTCGGCCGGCGGGGGCGGAACACCGCAGCGGCCCGGCGCCGGCCGGCTCTGCCCCGCACCAGCAGAGTGGGCGGCGCTGCAGTGGACCTCCCCTCCCTCCGTCTCGGCCCGTGGCCGCGGCCACAGCCTGCGTGCCCGCCAGACCGTGCGGCCGGGAGCTAAAGGGGGGGGGGGAGAATGACACCACCAGCCGTGGTGGTGACGTCGTGTTAACTCAGCATGATGTCACCAGGCGGCAGACACAGCGGACCGCTCCAGCCAGGTATTCTCTCGCCCGACTACAGAGGAGATCGCCCAGGCAAAGCCACCGCCGCCGAGCAACGCTCCTGATGAGAAAATAAACCTGCCAGGTCATACATGGAGCACGACGCTAGATCAAACGCGGAAATGAGATGGAAAACGTGGAGATGAGATGGGACTCGACGTGGAAAACATTGTATGGAGGCGAGCTGGGAAGGATGACCGGCAAGGAGCGATCATCGGAGAAAACAAATCGGGATACCGAGTCGTGACGGAAAATCGGCACGGTGAAGGACAATAGTTCACCTCAACATAACAAAACAACGGGCAAACAAAGGCAGCCTCTTCAGCGAGCAAGCCGAGGACCTGGGACAAAGACGCCGAGGATCGGGCACGGTGCTGAGGGACCGGGACAGACCCGAGGAACCGGGACTGAGTCGATGGACCGGGACAGAGCCGAGTACTCGGAACTGAGTCGAGGGACCGGGACAGAGTCGGGGGCGGGGGACAGAACCGATGGACCGGGACAGAGCCGAGTACTCGGAACAGAGCCAAGTGCTCAGGACTGAGTCGATGGACCGGGACAGAGCCGAGTACTCGGAACAGAGCCAAGTGCTCGGGACTGAGTCGAGGGACCGGGAGAGAGTCGGGGACCGGGGACAGAACCGAGGGAACGGGACAGAGCCGGCCCGGCCGAATAGGACAGGCTGGGTCGGGCGCAGGCGGCAGCGTCCGCCGGTCCGACGGTCTTCAGCCGGCCGCCGCAGATGCATGAGTAATCGCTCACTCCAGCGCGACGACAGCGAGTAACAGTGTGCTGAGCGGCGGGCCAGGCCGGGCCGGCCAATGCAGTCGGCGGCCGGCACACAAGCGGTCAGCAGCACCAGGCAGTTGGACACGTTCCGCTGCCGGACGGGGAGCAACGGTATGGCCCGGATGCGCAGCCTCCCGGGAGGCACCTGATCTCGGTTCCAGCGGCTGGTAGTCCTGGACGGCCGCAACGGTGGGACATCCTCAGAACCGGGCGCATGCAGGCGCAAACACTGCCGAGCGGCGCACGTGCCGGCCGCGTGCGCCACACGCACATCATAAGCGTCTGGGCAGCGTCCGCGCACCGCATGTCCGCCGCTCGCTGAAGATACCAGACGGCGACACGGAGTCAGCCGGCTACGGTTACGCTACGAGTCGTTTCTAAGGAGAGACGGCATTCGTGACCTCGTCGGCTGCGGACGTGGCCAGATCGTGGCGGCCGGTGATCTGTGATCGGCGCTGGAGCCACGCGGGCCGGGGGGCTCGTTACGGGCCTCACGAGCAGCCACAATGCCAGTCCCTGCCGCGACGGAGCACGGGCGGCCATGTCCCGCCTCCGCAGCCCGGGCAGGCGCGCTGCAGGTCCGTCTCGCTGTCCATGACACCGAAGTCCGTGGGTGTTTGATTTGGCTCATCGGCGTCTTTACCGTGAGCCAAGAACCGACCGCCTCTCGCGCCAAGCACAATTGTCTCCCAAGGACGCCTAGATCAATTTAACAAGCCGACCAGGCGCACTGAATGAATTCGTTCCTGCCGGTAAGACAAGCGCCGAATCGTCGCCCACAAAAAAGCGACAAATGACATATCACAAGCACTACGCCACCGCGAAAGGTCAATCACAATGTCGTTGGCAGCGACGTTTGAATTACGACGCCTCGTAGCATACGAGACAGCATCGTAGCGAAGCAAAATGAGGCTGGGGAGAAGAACGCCCGTCATTTCAGTGCAGTGGTTGCCATCGATACCGGGGCGTCAAATACAAACGAACGTCAGCCGTAACTCCCTCACACGGAAAACCAGCACTGCAGCGTCCTGGTCCCGCTGACAGCGGACTGTGCACAGCAGTAAATACGTGCCAGCAGCGGGGCAGAGGCCACCGGACCTGACGTCCCCGACACGTGTATCCAGCGACGACGGCTAGAAAACGGTCCGTCACACGTCTACCGGCGTCTACCAAACGGCCAAATGTCTACTAAAACGGCCCGTCAATCTGCCCGTCTGCATCTCTGTCTCTCGAGATACGCCAGCGCAACACCGGTTTCCAGCGACGCGGAGACGATAGTAGTGCAGACTATCGTCTTACGCACGATACGCACCGCCACAACCGTGGCGCAAGTGGCGGCCTTTTTCAGAAGAGGTCACCGTGGCCGCCGCTTCGGCGCCGCAGCCGCAGAGCACGCGGCCGTGTACCGATCGTCCCTGAGGCCGGCGCCGGGCGGCCGTTTCCAAAACATTGGGCTGCGCGGCTGAGCTCAGCAGCGGGCAGCGCCTGGCCTGATTTCGGCCGGCGGCCAGCCGACTCGCGCCGCCCCGGCCGAGCGGCATCGATCTCATCTGGAGCCGCGACACCGCTGAAACGGCCCGCCCAAGGACGACAACAGGCGGGGGCGGCCGGCAAAACAGCCGAGCCGAGCCGAGCCGGGCCGAGCCGAGTCGAGCCGAGCCGAGCCGCGCACCGCCGCCGCCGCCAGTGGTGAACCGGCCCGGCCAGCCCGGAGCGGGACCGGCAGAGAGACCGACGGACTGGCCCACACCGGACCGGCGGACTGGTCCAGACCTGGTCCCGGCCTGGTCTGGCAGAGACCGGCGGACTGCCCGACACCGGACCGGCAGCCTGGTCCAGACCTGGTCCCGGCCTGGGCTGGCAGAGACCGGCGCACTGATGCCGCAGTCCGGTGCGCCCCTTGGCTGCCGTGTCGGCCGGAAGTGCCCGGACCCAGCAGGTCGTCAGCGCCGCAGACGATCAATTAACACGACCAACGCGTCGTGCGGCGGCAGCCGCCGCCCGGTCCCCGCCATTATCGCCGCCGCGCCTGAAGCAGCCTCTTCAGTCCAATCAGCCGGCTGATGATTCACTCCAAGGTTCCTGACGCGGAAAACCGGCTGTGCGTTTTTCCAGCAGACAGCGGCCGCGGGCTCGCCACGTCGGCGGCGGCTCCGCTCGGCGCGGAGGCCGCAGCTCCGCAGGCACAAGCCGACCGCCATCTGGGCTGCCGTGTCCCCGGTGCCACACTGACCAGAGCCGCCAGACTGGGGCCCGGGCGCTCTGGCCGGCGGTCCGTTCGGCCACGCGTCACCTCTCCTTCCGCCCGCCGTGCGCCCGCCACCAAGGCCGGCCGGCCGGCGCCCGGTCTCTCCGACCAGGTATTTCCGGTAAACACACCTGCGCGCCGGACCGCCGCAGACAAAGGGTGACAGGTCGGCGACCTGGGCCGGCCCCGGCACAGGACCGGGCCAGGCCGGCTCCCCGGCCGGCCGCCCGCACCGGCGGCATGCGGGCGCTACACTGGGGAGAACTCGCCCTCAGGAAGAGTCACCGCCGGGGACGGCGGCAGTCGAGACCGCAAGTTG